>CM073761.1:75439900-76813758 GCA_037127475.1 Arma custos | reverse complement strand
ACTATTTTTGTTTTGTATTTTTTTTTCGTGCTCGATAAGTAAATTTTAAATATTTTTAAAAATTGGAAAACCACATAGGTAGTGTCCTGCATTCTATAAGCCGTTAAGAAAAAATACAGCACTGTTTTTAAAGTTAAATGAAAAAAAAGGAGATGCATAGATTTCAAAAATAAAAGAAGCTATATCATCTTCAAATATCTCGATTTGAGGACTGTTATTTCAATACAGAGAAATGAGATTAAGACATTACGTAGATATATTAATAAACTATAGTTTTTTTATATATTTTTGTTTTGAAGAGAAAAGATTTGCCCTGGCAGGGATTCGAACCTGATTAAATATTTTTGTTTTGAAGAGAAAATATTTAAAAATAATCACTAACAAAATAATAATTAATAAAAATAAATTATATATTTTTTTTTGTATGGACAGCAAAATTAAATAACAAAAAAGGCATTATTTTATGTAATGAAAAAATCTCAGCATCTCAAAAAAAATACTAAATGGATACTCTTATTGTATATCAAACAAAATATGTCACTGTTGGAAAGTAAAAAGAGACCTCACATAAATGTTTGGAGACTTAAGGGCTTTTCGTTGGAATTTTCCCACGGTCTAAAAATAGATCACTGTTTTAAAAAACAAAAATGGAGTGCATCATTCATATTAAAATGAAACAATATTTTGATTTAGAGCTGTTATTTCAATGCAGAAAAATCGTGAAATAAGAATTACATTATTCTTATAAACTATTTTTCATCTGTAAAATAAACTCAAAATAAAATAAATAACATTCATTATTTTATTTAATGCAAAATACTGAATAGCTGAACACAATAATAAAGTGAGTACTCATATAATAGTAGATCATATCACTGAAAAAAAAACCTGTACCACTGCAAACCCGTGAACGTTTCTGGGGTTCAGTACATGGTAGAGACTGTATTTTTTCATGACAACGGTTCTGCAAGGAGGTGACTTCTTAGTCACGCTCAACCGCCAGAATTTCCGCTTATTTTGGGTACTCTAATTTTATAATATTTTATAGAGGCTGGGTGAGCCCCATGAGGGTCCTAGATCCTATACGACCCATCTCAGATTACATATAAGTCTTGCCCGCCGCGGGGATTTGAACCAGAATTTCCGGCATGGCAACTCAGTGCTCTACCACTGAACCACTCTACTCACCCAGTTCATATAACTGTGTGGGTAAAAATCGGTACGAAATTGAACTTCAATTACTAGATTAACTTCGTTAGTACAGTTAAATGAACAGATGCATAATTTCTAAAACAGAGGTACCAAATAAAGAGAAAATATTAACCGAACGTCAGTTATCCGAGTGTTCAATTAACGGAACTGTTTGTTTTTTGCAAATGGGATTTTCGTTAATTTGATCAGATCATTGAGTTACTAATTTGTATTGTTAAAAGTATTGTTATTTTTAATGATATTTGATGAAAAATAAAATCTTTTTTTCCGTGAACGTCACTAAGGGGGGGCCCTAATGAATTCTCGGAAACAGCAAAATATGAACTTCAATACGTATTAGTTTTCTAAGAACTGTAAACCTAATTGGGTAATTTCAGTTATTTCTCTAAATCCCTTCCTATTCATTTGATTGGTATTTATTTTTTAGTGAATTTTCGATTATCCGAAATTTTGTATTATCCGAACCACCACGAACAACATTAGTTCGGATAATCGATATTCCACTGTATATATAAAACAATTCTATCATCATTATTTTTTTGTTTGCATCACTGTTATCTTATTTCTAGCTTAATTGAGTAGCTTTTAAGGCTGGATATTATCAACTCTTGATTTTCATGTGGCTAAACGTTTTATTTTAAATTACTTTAATTATACAGTAATTATTTACGTAATCTCACGCTGTTTTATTCTGTGCTAGCCTATTCATTATTATAAACACAAATATTGCAAAATGATTATTTTAATATTGTTATATTAATATGAAACACTTTATAGAAAGAATCCTATGTATATATGGGGCCACTAACCATATAGGTGAAATAGAAGTCGGCATTTTGTCGGTCCGAACTCTCCAAATTTTTCAATCTATGCAGAAAATTATATAGCCGAAGTTTTAACAAGATCGGAGTACGTTTAACAAGTGCCACTGGGCGGTCAAAGTTTCGAAAAGTACGATTTTTTGCCTGTTTGGCGGCGTCTTTTGGCCGTAACACCTAAACGACCAATACCTATCATACGATCTATGCATCAAATTAATGGTAATGTTCCTCTCTTTATTTATGTGTGGTCAGTATTACCGTTACTTTAAGTCCAACTGAGATATTTTAGCTTTTATAGTAACAAACGTGACCTAGTGCCTATTAAGAACACAGTTCCGATATTATTCAATCATTTTGTTGTAGTGGACAAACTACTGGTCCGATTTTAATGATTGAAAGCTCATTTCTCTGTAAATTATCCTTTTTCTATTGAGCTCAAATAAACTACCTATAATACCTACAAAAACAAATACCTCAGTCAAACCAATACTTGGAATAATGGACTCTAGTCAAATAATAATGTTTCTAGTAATTTATTCTTGGAATTATATTCATGCTATCATAAAGTCTGGTTTAATGTAGATCTAGGTCGACCTTTGTACCTATTTGTTGTCAATGTTAGTGTCGTGAGTTTTTGCTTTTTTGTCGTAATATTGTTTGAATTTTTTTTTTTTTTTTTTACTCAATTATATATATTTTTTTAAAGTACTATCAATTTAAAACTATTTTTATCAAGTTAGAAAAGAAATAGTTATCTCTATCTCTATTTATCAACTATCTCTATCCTTATATTTTTATCAAGTTGTGCTTTTGTGTGTTTTTGCTGTATGTTCACTCCCTTAACAATATGACCTCCACATCTCGTGAATCTGCCATGAGAAGCAGAAGTAAAGATAGAGTTTTTCTTGTCGGTTATAATAATAATAATAATAATAACAGATTTTATTGCTACATCCTTTACAGAACAAAAAAGCCTCCCTTGGGAGGTATGAGTCTGTTTAACAAAAAATTTACAAAATTCATTTTCTTAATGATTACAGTATTTAAATAGTATTTAAAACATTTAACATAGTATTAATATAAAAAAGTAAGAAAATGTTTGCCAAGAATTAAATCAAATGTTCTGCTCATTTGTTTATTCCAAATTCTTTATAACTTTGGTCCATATGTCCCTGTTCCTTGCCACAGTAGCCCAACAGTCTCCAACTCTTTGCACGATCTCATCTCGCCATCTTGTAAATGGTCTTACTTTCCTTCTCTTGTGGTCTCTCGGTATCCATTCTGTTACAATTTTCGACCATCTTTACGTATCGAGTCTGGCAACATGTCCGACCCACCTCCATTTCAGTTGCTGTGCTTCTTTTATCAGGCTTTTAACTTTAATCCTAGCCTGTACGTTTCTGTTACTGATGTGGTCTTTTCTTCTGATACCTATCATACTTTTTGAAAATTGTATTTGTGTCTTCTCTAATTTTTTGTAATAGCTTTCTGCTGCTGACCATACAATATTAACGGGTAAACGCATGATTCCAATACCTTGTTTGGAACCTTGGAATACCTTTAATCCTGTAGGTAGTTGACTTTTAAACATGTTTTTCAAGCACCAGTATTTTTTCCATCCCAGGTTAATCCTTTTATTGATTTCATCTTTTTTATCTTTAAATGAAATGGATTGACCTAAATAATTATATTGCTCTAGCGAAACTGATTTTATGGTTATTAATTTTTTTTCTCCTTTCTGTGAATTATTCATTATTTTTGTCTTGTATATATTTATGTTCGGCCCCACGAGTTCACACTGTTTAAGGAGTCGGTTCATCATTTGTTCCGCCTCAGTTAATGAATTGGCAAAAATAACTATATCGTCAACAAATCTCAAGTTTGATAGCTTGTACCCATTTATACGTATGCCGTTTTCTTCCCATTTTAGCTTATTAAACAGATAATTTAGTAGGCAATTAAATAAAATTGGGGATAGTGGACAGCCCTGTTTAACACCTCTTCGGACTCTTGTCGATTATCCGGCTCACCATATCACCGGTTGTAAGCTTCCCTCCAACCGCAAAGTTTTGGCAACTTTATTCTATCACGTGCGTGTAATGAAATTAAATCTCAGAGAGTCCGCCACAATGACTGTTCGAGAAGCATTACTTTTCTGGGTAAAAGCTCGAATTCCAACAAAGCACGAGAGAGATGCTATACCGAAGCACGAGAAACTTCACGCCGAGTGGAGAGACGTACAGAAACGAAAGAGTAGACCAACACAAAGTGCGAAGGAAAAAATCCCAAAACCGGACGTCTTCAAACGCTTCGAGAAGAATAGGCCGGCACTTCAGATTCAGATCTCCAGGGCCTATTCACCATGCAAGATGGATGGCGAAGGCTATCTATTGTTTAAAAATATAAATGTTTCGGGGGCAGTTCATCTTGGTGACAAAGGACGAAGTGGTATTGAAGCCATCTGTATCTTCCTTGTGAGAATTTATTGCAAATGCTGGTTCAAACGCATCCAATGCTCGTATGGCACCCAAACAGGATCTTGAAGTGTTACAAAGTTTGATCCAGTACAAGTCTATCGATGATGAGAACTCAAACAAAGGACGGACCAAATTCCAAAATCACTTGTGGTATTTAAGTCCTGAGTTAGTGGCTCTAGCGTTATTTGATAAAACATTATCAGACGAAGTAAAATCAGAAATGGCAAGAAAACTTCTAGCTGAGAGCGAGGACGAAGTGGAGAATTCGCCAAGAGTCATCAACCCGAAATTCAAAAAAGAGCACCTAGAACAAGTCTTGAATGAAGGATTGCCAGGCCTAGTCACACAAAACACTACGTGCTATTTCAATTGCTTTGGCATCAACACTGAGTTGCAAAAAGAAAATCCCTGAGTGTGGCCCAGCAACATACAGTACACAGAGGGGCTCAAAATCATCAATTCACTAAAGGTGAATGATGTAGCGGAGAGAGGAGTAAAACTAATTACCGACTGTTATGGCCAGGTACAATAGTGCATTTGTTATGGTGGACTTGAACTAGACTAATTCGCTACCCCACTGCAGACGGAAATTAGTTCAAGGACAGAAATGATCTGACAGTCAAAGGCTCGCCGTCGGTTCTGCCATAGCGAATCGACCCGATCTTTTTATTGCGATTCTTGCTTGCCCTGTTGGAGTGAGAAATTTTATAGACATTATCTCTCATCCTGCGGAGAAAAATTACTTTGAGGTTTCGCCCGCCCTGCCGAGGAGAATTCCTTCGACTCATCGGCATCTTCGATCGCCCCGCCGTCGAAATCTACAAGTCAGATAAGGGAAGATTTTGTTTTATATTACTCTATTTGGCCAAATTGAAAAACATTATTAGTATCTTGATAAACATTAAGGTTCTCCTTTTTCTTATTTGTTTTAAGTAATTATTTTCATTTGCAAAACGTTTAAATTTTTAATATAATTCAATTAGTTTTAATATCGAAGTTTATATTTATTTACGACATATATATATATATATATATATATACATAAAAACAATGATTTGTATTTTTAGTCTAATAAAAGGTTCTATTAATATGACATGCGATCTGGTGTTTTGAATCAGTGTTATTTTCCCACACATATTTCGGGGCTCTCATCGAAAGGTCTATTAACTATTTCGAGGTTCCTCAAGCACCGACTTCAACACGCTTTTAACAAAAGATGGAGGGCAAAAGCAATTTGATCTCCATCGGTAGTAAGCAAATGTAGGAAATTTTATCCTGATGTTACAAAGGCTACTATGAGTAGACCCTTAGACAGACCGTCCATAACTACTTGTTTCATTGTAGGTATTATTATTTACTATATAGATGTATATAATGTGTATACCTATGAACTAAAGTTAGAATATAAGAATATGATGTAATAATTACTTATGGGAATGTACGCATATTTTCTAAAATTAAAATAAAATAGTATGATAATTGTCATTTTTTAAGTAAATCTATTAAATTATTTATCTAACACAATCAGATCCGTTTTTCATGGCTAAGGTAAGGCCTCTGTTCAGCTCAAAGGAATGGGGATATGTTGCTGAGAAAAATGAGCTTTCAATAATTAAAATCGGACCAGTAGTTTGTCCACTACAACAAAATAATATTTTAATTTTTTAATATTAAAATAATATTAATTGAAATTGAATAATTTCGGAAGTGTCTTCTAATAGACACTAGGTCACGCTTGTTACTATAAAAGCTCAAATATCTCAGTTGGACTTAAAGTTACGGTAATACTGACCATACATAAAATTAATGAGAGGAACATTAACATTAATTTGATGCATAGATCGTATGATAGGTATTGGTCGTTCAGGTGTTACGGCCAAAAGACGCCGCCAAACGGGCAAATAATCGAACTTTTCGAAACTTTGACCGCCCAGTGGCACGTGTTAACATACACCGATCTTGCTAAAACTTCGACTATATAATTTACTGCATAGATTGAGCAATTTGAAGGGTTCGGAACGAAAAAAATCCGACATCGACTTTCGTGGCCACCCTAGTATATATTCTCTAATATCTTTGTGAGCAATAATCAATATATTTTACTTGACAGGATTTTTTAAGACTCCGAGCAGTCTGTAAGTTAAAATGAGGCGGTGTGGGGATTAAGCTATACAGGACTTGATCAAAAGTTTTTGTTGAAATGCATAATGGTAATCTAAAATTAAACTTCCTTTATTATCATTTTTCTAAGAAAATAATCATTATTCTGGGCACATGCAATATTAAATTAATTCGATGAAAGAAGCAGATGAAAAAGAGTTAGCAGAGGAATGTGGAGATGCGTCCGAGTTTGGAATTCCGTACATTTCAGCGGCCTCTTCCTTCATCCTTCTACTAAAAACATTGACAATAGTAACATCCTTTATATTCAAAGTTGAGAAACTTATGCTAATAAAAAGTACATGGTAGAGACCGTACTGTTTCAAGGACAACGGTTGTGAAGGGTGGTGAGTGCCGTCTCTTAAGTTATCATTCATATGTATCCCGAACAGGAAAATCATTTGAACTGGGTAAATTGTGTTACTCTGTTTGGAAATAGAATGAAATTGACTGAGTGGGTCTGTAAATCCCAGAGGGTCCAAACTAGGCTGTTAATGGATCAAATAAATTTAACTGCCTCAACAGGATTTGAACCTGCTACTCAGCATTCTACACAATAAGCTACCAAGCTCCCTAACAATGCTAATAATTGGCATGAAGTACTTATATTTTAATACGAGTAAATCAAAAGCAATGTCTATTTTATATGGTCTGGTATGTTAAGTATTGAAGCAATCACACAAGTACGAACCATGCATCAGGGGGAAATACAGATCTTGAGAAAAATCATTGTAGGAATCATTTTAATATAAACTTTTCTTGGCAATATAAAATAAAGTGTTAATAAATATTACTACTCCTTTATAAAGTTTTCTTCCATCTTCGTATACTCTTTGTACTGTGGTGTATCAACGGCCATGGTCCTCTGAAGCTACCTTCTTGTCGACAAAGCAGTAGAAATTATCAAATATTGATATTTTTTATCAAGGCATGAATGAAAAAGTTAAAAGCTATAAGCCTCTAAACCAAAACATTTATTTTCAATTCTGGATTAATTTTTTATTTATCAGCACTTATATTTAACATTATCCAGCTGTTGTCCTGTAATCCTTCTTGTGATTCAGTATTTGCATTTGGGCCTTGGAGGTGGTTTGTGTCTTACTGCATTTTTTGTCTGGGAAGAGCCTCATTTGCCCCCTCCTTTTCCATTATTCTCTTCATGTCCTGAGGTTAGGCATCTTCAGGACAAGAAGAGAATAACAGGCGAAATATTGGTAAATATTTTTGTTTCCTCTGTTTAGTTTAGTGACTGAAATCTTTTCGTTAGGAATTTTCGCGTCCATGTCTTAACAAGTATTTTACGCCTCTTTCCATCTTTCGCTTTTCTTTAGTATAAACAATTTTTAGTTTACGGGTATAATTATTTGAACCAATCATTCCATCGTTTAGCTTATACTTAATACAAATTTTGATAATTATTCCGCTGGTTGTCACTGATCATTCATCATTGATCATGAGCTTTAGTGTGGAATAGGGAATGTAATTATGGGTAATGAGTAGTTTAAGCTAATCATTAAAATAAAAGTTTCAACTAACATTGCAAAGTATAGATGCCTACATGTTTGCTGAAACGTTCATTTCTTGATGAAATGATTACAGGAGTATACACACTTATTATTACATTACAGACATATTTTTATAACTATTTACTATAAAATGTATTTATTGCATCGTTGTTTTTTTTTTTTATTATATATGTTGTTAAATTACAGAATTGGTAGAATGACAATTCTAATATGGACTTATAAGCAGTAAAAGTAATGCTTATGAGAAAAAAAAGGAAAAATTGAAAATGACTATGTAGTCGAAACAGTTTTGAAATAAATAAAATTGACTGGAAGATGGTTTTACCAAATTAATGAAATAATTACAATTATATATTCCAGTGGCATCCACATTAAAAATTACTAATAAAGTTAGAGGGAGTTTAAACGATCACTTTTGTTAGAACTATTTAATTTAAGATGTCAAGCCAACTCATCATCCAATCCACGTCCAATCTCATATATTGGAATAGAGATCATAATTTAAAAGATACAGATGGACTCTTGCTATAAAAATAATTTCCTAACAGAAAAAATAAATTCGTGACTGCAATAAATAAAACTGCATACTAGCGGAAAGAGAGATCTTAGAGGCAACAGACCATACATCACTATTATCATGAACAACAGCCAGGCTACCAACATGAATATTTTAGCAGACTCTACTAGCTACAGAACAAAGGCCTTGTGGTGATATATTTGTCTATTTTGTGGGAAATATTACCTCTCACTGATAGTGATGTGCTGTACGTATTTAGTTGCAAACATTTAACGTTTCAGTCATTTAATGTTCTATCAATTGAATACTCGTTTGTGTTTAAATATTCCTTAATTATTTATTTAAATCAGTACTGATGTTCCCAACACTGAAAGGATAAGTCTATCTCTGCATTGTACTGGTTATGTTGAAGCATTCTCACTACGCAAATCTCTTATAACACCTTCAAGGATTTGAGAGTTGTATAAAATAGTCAAGGAGTGCAGTCAATTATTACACTATAAAAGGATGTCTTATTTTAATTGTAATCATTAATCTTATTTAGTGTAATCATTGACTTTACAACTCCTGACAATGTCATAACACTTAAAGTTATCAAGTCAACTATTTTACACTTAAAATATTAGGGATATTAATACCAAAAATCAACGTTGTATAAGAATGAAGTTAAAAATAGAAAAATTAAAGATAGTAATAGGTAATCCAAAATGGTTCAATGAAAGAAAAGACAAACCGACGGCTTCCAGTTTTGAATACAATTGTGTTAGACGTAGCAAGAAGTCTGCTCCAGAATTGATGAATACACTATATTCCAAAAGCTATAGAGTTATTTATTTTGGTATATGTTCCGCAGGTTATTGCTTCGAGTCGGGTTACAAGTTTTTACTGTTGGTTTAATAATTTAATATTTTTCAATAATACTTTAATATTTTTCAATAATACAAGTTATCGTGAGCTTTAGTAATTATGGGTAATGAGTAGATTTCGCTAATAATTTCATCAAGAAATAAAAGTTTCAACTAGCATTTCGAAGTATAGATGATATATGTTTGTTTAATCGTTCATTACTAGTTGAAATGATTACCGAAGTATAAACATTTCCTATAATTACAGTTTCTTTCCCATATTAAACCTTACGAATGCTTTAATTTTTAACTTACTTGTATTTTTGGAACGTATTAAAAATGAAACGAATAAACAGTTAAACTTGTTGTGACTCAACTCGAAGCGACAACCTATGGAACGATTACCTTTATCTTAATTACCTCGGGAGCGGAGTGGCTTAGTGGTAGAGCATTGTGTTGCCATGCCGGAAATCCTGTTTCAAATCCCGCTGTAGGCAGTACTTTTATTTAGTCTGTTTGCAGCGGTAGATGGATTATATGGGATCTAGGACCCTCCTGGGCTCACCCAGCCTCTGTAACATATTATAAAAATAGGGTACCCAAAATAAGGGGGGGATCTGGTGGTTGAACGTGATCTAGGACAAGTCACCTGCTTGCAGAACCGTTGTCCATAAAACAGTAAAGTCTCTACCTTGTATTGAACTCCAGACCCTTCACGGGTTATAGTGATACAGGTTAATTACCTAACTTTATGTTCTGCAGTGTGGCTTAATTATTCATTATGTTTACGGATATCTTGATTCATCTCCAGACATAGTAATTCGAAAAGATCCAAGTAATGAATTAAAATGTCCTTTGTGCTTTACAAAGATCTAAAGACAGAAGATGAAAACGGAGAAATCAAAATTGTTTTCTTTGTTAAGAATTCAGAGGGTTAAAGAAAAAATCCTTAAGCCAGTTTTTCTTCGCCCGGAAAATACCGGAGTGGTCCTTGGCCTACTTGAACATATGTTGCCACACAGTCCTCCAGTACACGGATGCCCACTTGTTGCACACTCTCTTTCACCTTCTTCTTCCACCATACCCTCGGTCGCGCCTATTCCTCTGCTTGTGGAAATCATCGTTTTTTACCTTTATAGCTGCTGAATTCTTTCAAGTCTCGTTTCTTTTGGACAACAGTAATTATTCTATTCTTCTGTTTCCTCCGCATACATTTCTCACACTGCATGGCATTCTATCAGTAGGTACATCAATCGTTTACAGTTATTTATACTTATTGACAATTTTCTATACCAGCCACTACAGAATGTGGTAGAGACTGTACTCTCTCTACGATCAACGAGGTGACCGAGGTTATGTTCAATCGCCATATTTTCCCCCTAATTTAGGTACTCACTTTATAAGAAAATGGCTGAGCCCTTCGAAGGTGTCCAGATCCAAAAGGATCCATACCCGAATTCTAACAGATTAAACAAATTATCTACGGCAGTCGGATTTAAACCAGGGTACTTTGGCACGGCAACTCAGTGCTCTACCACTGATCCAACCCGCTCCCCATTTGCCAGTCACTTAGCTTTACGGTACTCTACCTCCTGTTGTCTAATTTCCGTAAACACCCCTACTATACTACTAGATAACTATTAAATAAAAATAAATCAAACATTGTCTATGCCAGTGGCTCCCAATTTTTTTCCCTGTTCAAACGAAAGCCTTTCACTATCAATTGTATGAACATATGAAAAAACAAAACAATTATTATATTGAAAACAATACATTTGATAATGTTGTAACAAGGTACAACATTATAAGTTTAAATTTAACATAAAAAACTAGTGGTAAGAGAAAAACAGCTATAATTAAGCTAGAATCTTTAATTTTCAACTGGCCTCGCACCAACCTACTTGTACTCAGGCCCCTGAGGCTGGGAACCACTGGTCTAAACAGATTTTGATATAATTAAATAAGAATTGATAAGGAAGTCATTGCAAATTTAGGAAAAGAAATAAGTGAGAACTTATTACATCTTCTGATGGTCTACTTCTGCACTATTGACAGTACACAAATAATAACTTTAAATAAAATATTAGTGTCAACTAAATGATAAAAAAAAGAAGTTATTTAATGATATTTACAACTGTATAACAGAATACATCAAGTAAATATAAAGAATGTATACATTGGCATGAAAAGATAAGTAGAGAAACTACCCAGTGGTAATACTCAAATAAAAGTTTAACTTAGAAGATCACGAGGCCATCTTCTTTTCAGACGCCTTGGAGGATTATCGGGAATTGAAGAGGTTCCTAGGTTTGAAACAAGTGGGTTTGAGTGGGAATGAAGTTTGCCATGTAAAGATTGATATCGGGCTAGGGCCAAATCAGCAACAAATGGGACATTAAGGTCATTATGGAATACTTTGTTCACTACAAAGTAAGGAGCATTGAGGATTTTACGAAGGATTTTGGATTGAAAGATTGAATACGAGAGGAATTCGATGGTTTAGTGGAGCCCCAAAGCTCTTATCCATAAGTCCAAATAGGTCTTATAAAAGTCATGTAAATGAGTCCTTTGTAATTAATTGGGAGCTTAGAGCGTTTGTCTACTAAGTGTTGCAGTAGCCTGAAACGGCGCGCAGTTTCTTGTATTTTCAGTTTAGTATGAGTATTCCAAGTTAAGCGTTTGTCCAGACGGGTCTAATGATTGTCATGTGTCAATTATACATGTGTCATGTATAATTGAGAGCTTAGAGCGTTTTTCTTGTAAATGTTGAAGTAGCCTGAAAAGGCGTGCTGTTTCTTGTCGTTTCAGTCTAGTATGAGGATTCCAAGTTAATTTTTTGCCAAGGTGTAGTCCTCAGTACCGCAATTCTGCAGGATTCAGTGGGATGTTATTACACGATGCGGGGGACAGGAATTCATTGGTTTACGATAGAGGGTAAAAGTGATTTGGCGGGATTTGTAGGAATTTATTTTAATCCTCCAGTTTTGACGCCATTTTTCAAGGTTAGTGATATGGGATTGAAGAGTATGGGCTGCTATAACTGGATCAGTGTTGAATGATAATAGACATGTGTCATCCGCATATGTGGTAAGGATAGTAGGAGGATTGGTAGGGATATCAGCTGTATAAACTGTCTAGAGGATTGGGCCGAAGATACTGCCTTGAGAAACACCATAAGATTGAGCAAAGTAGGATGAAAATATATTATTGTAATTTAATAATAATAATAATAATGTCTTTATTTATCGTGATACAAGTCCCTTTAGAATAACAATACAGGTATTGTAAGGTATTATGCCTTAGAGTATAAAAATAATTACAATTAATTAATTATCACAAATAATTTTAGAAGTGAGAAAGAGTAAAAAAGAAACAAAAAAAATAACAATATTGCAAAAAAAAGGGTTTTTATTGTTTTTATACTTAAAAAAAATTGTTTAACTTATGGTTACGTTTACTCAGTGATTTACGCTTATTTCTCCTTCTTTAAAATTTCCAATTAGATAATACAATACACGTATACGTGGCCTATATCCCACACATTAATATATATGCATACGTAATCAGAAATTCAAGAGTAGTGATTACATTAAAGAACATCATTCATTCATCGAATAAGATAATTTAATCTCAAAACTGATCATAATATTTCCGATTTTTTGGGAATTGTAGGGATATTAGGTGAAGGAATACACGGGCTATCATTTACTCTTCTAAATGAAAATATTAACTTAAGATTAATAGCTAAGAATATGGAGAAGTAATTAGTTTTCAAACGAAGTTAGGGGTGCAGGTTAACGAATGGAGATGTGTAAGGAATCCCAGAGGGAGGTGGTACGAATAAAGAGGAATTTTTTAATGGAAGCGAAACGGGTTATACATCTTTAAAGTTATGAGCTCTGGCATTTAGAAATTGGAATAAGAAACAAGGAAAATAAATTACTCGAAGCCATAAATTAAAATAGCTAAATATCTTATATAAAAGTATTGTGTTTCTATTTCTTTTCTTATTTTGTTTTCTAAGTTCCAAGTTAAACAGGACTAGGTTTCAAGGATCATCTAAAAACTAACTTAGCCGAACTGTACTCCGCCAAAGGCAAAGGAAACTTACGCCTCGCTGGAATTATTTAAAGTTTCAGTTTCAAAATTAATTTATTTACCAAAGTCAAACGACTGCTAAAGTTTAGTCAATTGATTCCTAGTACTTATCTCTCATCAAAGGTCAATGTAAATTCTTGGTTTTTGCACTTGAATAACTCATCTGTTTTTTTCACGAACATTATCTAATTTAAATGTATCATTAAGTTATTTAGTATCAATATAATATAATAATATATATAAACATATGTGTGTGTGTTTGTAAAATAGTTTATAAATAGTTAAGCTATGTAGGAGTAATAATGTATGTTACCTACACCTACTAGTAGAGTTTGTGTGTGTATGTTTAATTATTGTTTATTAGTGTAAATTAGGCTCTACATGTTGGCACATCCAGCCCACTTTAATCAGCGGCAGCCAATCTCTGTTCAATACTGCAGTCTCCTCTTTCTTCATTTTACACAGTTTCCACCTACCATCAACAAATTCCGGCCCAAATATTCAGCAAAGCACCCTGGCAGACTTTGGTATGCATCCTTCACTATTATCCACGCGTCCACTCCATATACAATCACAAATCAGGACTTTGTACAGAATGGGTTTTGCTTTTCTAGTTACTCCCATACTTTTTAGATGCCTCAGCCCAAAATAACAACGGTTTGAGGTCAATATTCCTCTTCTGGTTTCCATACCGGTGGCGTTGGTTCATGTGATATGGGATCCAAGGTAGGTGAAATCTGAGATCCACTCGAAGAAGTATGTTCCGAATCTCACCTTATCTTCAGGGTGTCTTGGCTGCTGTTCAGCAACCATGTACTTTGCCTAATCTTGGTTATCCACAAGATCAAGTTTCCTTGCTGCTTCTGGCAGGGAGAGAAAGGAATCCTTAACCGACTGATTTTATCTTCCAGATATATCAATGTTATCTGCATAAGCAAGGAAATGTAGTGATCTATTTATTATAGTTACTATTATCTGGATCCCGGAGTCACTAATTTATTTTTCTAGAGCTTGGTTAAATAACAAACAGACGAGTGCATAGACATTGCGTATTCTTCTTGATGGGAACCCTCGCTACGATCGTTTTGAATGTGGAAGTGCCATCGATTGACCATTTTGGATGAGTAAATTACTTTGACTGGCCTTGAATATCATGCAAGGTAAGTCAAAGTCGTTCTATCAGACTTATAGCGACAGACAGACTAGGGAATGTCGAAAGGAAGTAAGCTCTGAAGAGGAAAGCTTGAAATAACTTTGAAAGCACTGGGGAGAAGGGATATTCCTCTGTAATTTCTACTGTCAAAGGGATCTACCTTTTTCAATATAGGGTACAATAAAGATTTTCTCCATTCCCTCGGCATAGCTTTATTTTTAATCCAGATGCTCATGATGTGTTTTTGGAGGGCCTTCTCTAGTCTTCCTCCGCCATACTTCAAAAGATCCAAAGGTAGGTCGTCTATTCCTGGCGGTTTGTGATTCTTGAGCTTCGCTTTAGTATCAGACACTACTTAATCATCCGATGGCTCAATATCCTCGTCTGACAGTGTCTGGTGAATGCCATCATGCAATGTTTAATATTTTCCTGTATATAAGAAAAATCAATTCAATTGCAATTTCAATTAATTTTGTTTTACATTATGGAACAAAAAAAAAGTCACATCATGAAAAAATATATCAGAAACTAGTTTACGTAAAGATGCCGATTATTATATCACGCGTTACCATTCGGAACGGAAATAACATAGATCCAATGATTTTTTTCTTAATTTAAATTCCGTTAGTTTTGAAAGTAGCTGTTTTGGAACGGCATAATGGGCTTATTTTCCTGAAAATGTTGATAATTGAAGTAATTCACAGTTCAATCTTATCCTAAAATGAAAAGCCTATTTACTCTTCTTTATCCACGTTGTATCAATAGAATGGTTAAACATGAATGAGCCAAAACTTGTGGATAATAAGGTTTTTACAAGTTTTATAATAGTATCATACGATATATAAGGCATAAATATATCTCTTATTATACATAAGAAAAATATGTTTTTACTATTTTTTTCCTTGACCTTTAATTACATGGGATACAAGTGATTTCTTGTTATTTACACATCTTAAAGATTTGTTATTGTTTTTTATCATTTAAAAAAGTGTAAATAACTAAATTGGAAAGACTAAGCTCCGCGTAAAGCAGTTTATAACATAAAAGGAGCCTGTCAACAAACGCGAAAATAAAACACTACAATATGGTCTTCAAACTGGTGATACTGTACGGAATGAAGACCGCTTCCCTCCCCAGTCAAAGGAAAATGTTAGGGATAGAAAGAAGAATACTAAGAAAAATTTACGGCCCAAAGAAGGCATAGGAAGGTTATTGGTTGAGGCCTAATAAGGAAATATAAAAAGAAGTAAACGATTTGGAAACGGACGTAAGAATAAGAAAACTAAGGTTCGACGGATACATGGTGAGGACGCACCCGAAGAGATTAAATAAAGAAATCTTCTATAAAATGAGAGGATACAAGAGTGCTGGGGGTTACATCAAACAGATGAAGGAAGAAACTAAAAGATTTAAAATAACAGACCAAGGCTGTTTCGATAGGGATGATTATGGGAAAAGACTAAAAGAAATAAGGTGAGATGCGGCAGGAAAGAAGTAGAGAACAATCGGAGAAAATGAGAAAAAGGTGGGAAGAAAGAAGGAAGAAGAGAAGGTGTAAATAATGATATACGATTGGTCTCTAAAGACGTTACGTGAAAAAATAAAAACAAATGTATCACTAAAACTCGTTTTAGGATCATGGGTTCAGTAGGTGGTAGAGAGTGTACTGTTTCTTGGTTAACGGTTGTGCAGGAAGATTATTTGTCCTAGATCACTATCAACCGCCAGATTTTTCCCTCTATTTTAGGCACCCACTTTATCGAGGTGGGTGAGCCCCAGGAGACCAAATCCCAAAGGATCCATCCCTGGCTGTTAACAGAATAAATAAAATCTGCGAAAGATTTGAACCGGGAACTGAGCCACTCTGATCCCTATTACTTTTATTATAAACTACATTAATGTTTATTTGAAATTGTTATTTTTTTACAGGAAAAAACGTAAAGGAATTTTATATGTTTCACTATGGAAAGAGGTCATCTGGAGTTCGCAATATTATCGTGAGAATCAGCAGCAGCTCAGAATAATGTGGCTCAGTAAGCGTTTAGAAGAGGACGCCAACTAACTGCACTGAAGTGAGCATGAACTGGGGGATTGTACGCATCCCGTGTTCTCTGTAGACTCTAGCAGTGTCCGGTATCTCTATACTGACAGTCACTCGATTCGTCAGTAACTATGACAGCTTACCGGTCGGTATCCTTTGATAGGCGCTTGATGCTCAACACTCAATTGTTCTGAGCTGTTGATTTCTCTGGATCTTTAACAAATATTTAAATAATCACAATGAAGATCCACGCAAAAGTGTAGCTCGATATCATTCGTTACGATATTAAGGTTATTTTTACATTTTATTCAAATTATGTGGAAGTGCTATTCGAGTTCTCGGTGATATAAAATTGGCATTGTCGGATATCTGTTTAAACCAGTGAGTTCCCATAGGCTCGATTTGGTATTGTAGGATAAAAACTATTTTATTTATTTTTTTAAATATAAACCAGCAATGTTGTAAACGATTATGCTGACCTGAAAATAAATTAATCCTTGTAACATTGTTATGTTTCTCTTCCACCTTCCTTTTTCACTTGCCGTTCTTTCCTCTACTCGTCTTTGAGGTGTTCTGATTTTGCTAATTTAAAGGGGCAGTTTCGTAAAAAGTGAACGAATCTAGCTTTCAGGTAATTAACTTCTTAAGGTTAGAAATTAGAGAAGTTGCACTTACCTGTGTAACTTCTCTGCCACGTCAGGTGATAAAACTTTTTTTTTATTTAACTTCGTAGAGAAGTTGGAGAAAAGACTAATCTAAAATGCTAGCTTTCAATATTAACTTTTATCAACCTAAGACCTTTTACCACTGTAATGAAACATTTAATGCCGACGCGTAGGCTCTACAATAGAAGAGGAAGCTAGAAGTAGTCATAGATGATTTGGTTTAAACAGTAATCATCGGATAATATATATAAAAAAGAAAGTATGTACCATTACATCACATGGAGAGTCTTGGGTTTAGTACATGTTAGACTACTAACAGCACTACTGTTCCTAGGACAGTGGTAGTGCAAGAAGCTGATTTGTCCTAGACCACGCTCAACTGCCAGGTTTTCTCCCTATTAAGGGTACCCACTTTATAGAGGCTGAGTACGCCCGGTTAATATAAAATTATTCGATGGTATATAAATATTATATTTCTGTATACTAGGAGGGTACCGTCTTACAATTTAGACAACTATCCATCTAATTGTACTTGTTTTTGTTCAGAATAAAGTTAGGACGTTTAAAAAATAATAATTTCAGTGATCACCTCAAATAATTACTCTGGCACCCCAAAATAAAAAGACCTATTAAAAATATTTAAAAGCATTGATGATTGTACAAAAGATTTTGGATTGTAGGGATTGGATACTAGAGGAATTCGATATTTTTGCCTATTTTAATATGTTGCCACACATTTTTTTCACATTCAATCATTTTTACTGTATAGCAATCGTATATAGAATTTTCAAAAAATTATTGGGTCGGATAATACCAATAAAAGAAATATCCAAACTTCTCTAACGACCAGGATCCCCCTGCAGCCTCATGTGTAAATTGGGAGATTGAGCTAGTTGTAATGTTCTAGATTAAGTTTTGGTAGGGTACAGTAGAGAGTTTCTGGTGGGATCGTTACCCAATCTAGAGGATCCCTAAACACTCTCCTTCATTCTAGTATCTTTTATGTCGCCTAATTAAAATCTCAAAATTTTATTATTTTATTTTTCAATATTTGTTCAATAAATGTCTCTAATAAATGATTTTCTTTACATTCTCTTAATGGGAGCGGAGTGGCTCAGTGGTAGATGAATCTGGGTTATATAAGCACCTGAATAATTATAATGAATATACTTCATTAATAAAATTTATTATTTCGACTATAATTTGATATATAAATTTTGACATGAGCAATAATGATTCAGATATAATAGAAGGATTTCCGTAAAATACATACATGGCTTAAATTATAACTTATCTGGTAAACCAGGGGTGCATTTAGAGTTCATGGTGAGGTATGTCTTCCCTGGGTCTGGCCGTTTCGGTGTCCCACGCCAGCTTACCCATCTTCGGCAATCACCGCCGATCTTCCATCAGAAGTCAAACATCGACTCCCCCTTCGACCATCTATCGTAACTCTTGAAGAACCTTTTTCCAAAGTTGGAATCTTGGATCCTCCCTTTCTCGAGTCTTTGGAAGACCGGGGAACTTGCTACCTGCATTAGTGACCTATTTTTTGTAAACGTCTTTTGCTCGTTTTGCAAATTCATATTTATTTTTATAATAACGCTCGGTACGGTACATAGTAGCTCATTACTTTGTTACTAATAAAGTCATCCATTATCACCTCATTCACCCATTTGTAACTGATTGTCTCGAACCAGATATCAATATTTTCAAGAAAACTTTTATAGAGACCGTGGGAAAATTCCAACGAATAGCCCTTAAGTCTCCAAATTAAAACAGAAAACGAAATTACCTGTCCAATATTTCGCCTATTCAGGCATCCTCAGGGTAGAAAGACAATAACAACAAAACAAAACATGAATAACGCACCCAAGAAACATCCTACCACCTCGAAGGCTCAAATGCAACTAATGAATCATAAGGAAGGTTACTCGACCCCGTCTGGATAAGGTTAGATAAACACAGCTGATAAATACTCCAGCATTTTAAAAATAAACATACACTCACTAAACTTCAAAAAGCACAACAGGAAAAAATAATTAATAGTAAACAACAGAAAAACATAAGACAAATGACCATATGAAAAAATAAAAGTAAAATACAATAGAAATAAAAGAGCATTATCAAGAAACCAGTGGATTTATGGCTATTCCACAAAATATATTAATATTGAAAAGTAAAAAAGAGACTTTACATAAATGTTAAGACTGTGGAAAAATTCCGAAGAAAAGCCCTTAAGTCTCCAAACTAAAACAGACAATTTTTATTCCTACACAAATCCATCAGTTTTAAACCTAGCAACCTCTTCAGTTCCTGATAATACTCTGAGGCGTCTGAAAAGAAGAAGGCCTCGTGACCTAAGTAAGTTGGGCTTGTAGTACTACCAATGGGTAGTTTTTCTACTTGTCTTTATTAATGTCAATATGTACCATTCCTGTCATTTAACTTGTTGTGTTGTTGAAATGCAGTTGTAAATTTCAATGAATAAATTAATAAAAAAAAAAGATTTTTCTGAAACTGACCTATGTTGAATTTACTATTTGAATACTACTAGTTGATTGTTCCTCTACTTGCCTTTGTCGCATGCCATAATGTATCATTCATTCTATTTACTTGATGTATTTTTATAATACAGTTTTAAATTTAAATAAAAATATCAATTTATGAGTATTAATAGTATTAAACTCTAATAAGGGAATACTAAAATGAGTAGTTACTAATTCAATAATCAACACTGTGCATAAAAGCCCGAGAGGAGAAGATACATGTGTAAAAAGTTTAATCATACAGAAAAAACCACAATAATGATACGATAGTCCCAATACTTTTGAAGTTCCAATATCTTGAAGATAGCTTATACAACCATTCAAGATTGCAAGGTCTCCGGATCTTGTTACGGCATTGATTCCAAAAACGGTCAGGGTACACGGATCTTAGTGTAGTAAATACTATATAAAATAGTGTATTGCTTAGAATTGGGCCACGAAGTAATGAGTCCATTTGGAAATGCCTACTTAACTCAAGATTCCACTCAGATTAAGTCGTTAAATTGGTGCCGGTACTGTCGAAATAAGCATTTAAAGCTCCTGGGCTTAGTAATGAATCTCTAAAACGTTAATTAACATTTAGCCGAATGGTAGAATCCCAAAGGAGAGAAGGAAAAGCTGATGGCAGGACTACGATAAGCTGATAGCATACTTGGTAGTTTTCTGTTCATTGTGGAGTGTTGAAAGAGATTATGGTTATCTGCATCAAACCATGGAATCATAATTAAATAATTATTTTATTGAGATAATCTTTAAACGTATCTGTTTTAAAAAATCTTACCATCGTAATTGCTGTTCCATCGCAATGGAAAGGAGTGCGATCGTTATACAATATTTTGATGATAATCCATCTGCCAGTGTACAAATAGCTGGAGCAGAATTAAATGTTACGCCAACTACAGTATTCAGAACTCTCATTGCAGATGACGTCACCCATATCATTATCAACGGGTACACAATTTATTACCGCAAGATTTGCGACAAAGAATAATTTTTTCAGATTGGTATTTAAATCAAGCAGATCTCAATCCACACTTTTCAGGAGAAATTTTATGGACAGATGAAGCTACCTTCACAAGAAGAGGTATCTTCAATCAGAAAAATAATCATCTCTGGTTGCATAAAAATCCCCATGCAATTCGTCAGCATCATTTTCAGCACGAATTTCAGCGCAATGTGGGGTTCGGGATAATAGCCAATATTTTAATAGGCCCGCATTTCTTACCACCTCGACTCAACGCGGACACATTTTTGGAATTTCTTAATAGTGATTACCACGATTTAGTTGAAGATATTCCACTATAACTGAGAAGGAACATGTGGTTTCAATTATATGGTTGTCCTGCACATTACGGAAGAGTTATACGACAATGGCTAAATGCTAATTATCCTAATCAATGGATTGGCCATGCAGGACCAGTGACTTGGCCTGCTCGCTCTCCAGACTTGACACCACTGGATTTTTTGTTTGGGGTGACATTAAACAAAAAGTCTATGCAAGGCCAGTGAATGACCTTAATTCTTTACGAAGAAGGATAATTGAGTCTTCTGAAACAATAACACATATCCAGTGCCGTTCTGCTACTGCTCCGGTTGAAGAAAGATGCCAAGCCTGTCTGAAGGCTCAAGGAAATCATTTTTGAACATTAAATATGAATTTTATTGGTTTACATTTAATAAATAAAGTAGTCGAACCAAATAAAATAAGTTGTATTTATTTACTATGCCTAAATAATTCGTAACAATGAAATCTTTAGATGTGAATATCTCCTAAACAAAGTGTTTGCGGACATACCTTCATAGGATTTTTTTTTTCTTGTTTTGAGGTCCTTAGTTCAAACTTTCAGTTTGGCCATTTTATCCTGTATAAATACTAGCTGTCCCGGCAGAAGTTGTTCTGCCCGATTTCCCTAAATCAATGGGCTTACCAACTTACCAGATGACATAACATCCAGTGCAGTTTTAAACAATGTAATCAATTGATTGTGTTGATGAAACAAAGTTTGTAATTGTTCTCATAATAAATAAAATAAAAATGAAATGATGGACAATAATGAAAAGCGTGTTACGCAAACCCTAATAAACTTTTACTAACAACTAACGCGCCTTTGTTTTGCTTTGATTGACGTCAAACGCTTGACAGCTGGGAACAGAATGGTTTGTATGGGAAAAGTAAAGTGTTGTTTTTATTATTTTTAGGTTTTTTATCTCCATAAGAACCTTCATTGCGCCTTAAAAAAATATGAAAAAAAAATTAGCCAAATTGGTCGAGCCGTTCTCTAGTTTTGCGTTAAGCAACACATTTGGCGAATAATTTTTACTTATATCGATAGAGATATAGAAGATACATTTATTATTGTTTACTTCATTTAATCTATTTATTTAATAGGATAGGTCGATTGCTATTCAATACACATAATAGTAATAGTAAACAATTTTTTTAAACATTATAAAAAAATGAAAGCTCGAAGTACTAAAGCTCGAAAATTAATACTAGAAGGGACAAGCTCATAAATTAAAAGTTACTAAACGTCATATATTTGCGTCCTTAAAGGATTTTTTTTTTTAATTCAGCATATTATATTTTTTTAAATTTCCTATATTCCAAACTTCTTAGTTCCTGCCAAAATACACTAAGTAGTCATCATTCATGAAAAATAAGTTTTCAACCTTACTTTTTGTGGGATTTCCAAAACTTCTAATATCCGATTAAAAAACAAATCTTCAGTTTTTCCTTAGTTTCTGAATACCAAAAAATACATTTAAGGTGAACATTTAAGATTACTAATTTTAAAGAACTTTATATTCACTGCAAGTTCTTATTGTAGTATTTTTAAAAAATGCAGAACAGATAATGAAAATTTTATTCAGTCTATATTGGAATGGAGCGTCCTACTGGCCGATTCAAATTTAAAATTAAAATTCATCCTCGTTGAAATAACATGGATTCACACGAACCGCACGATTTCCAATTGGTCACCTTTTATTGCTCAGTCATAATTTATTTGCGAAAACGCGGATGAATTGCGGCAGTATAGATCCAAGAGTGGTCAGGCATCAGCTTAGATTTTTAAAATGCAATTCTATTACGAGAATTATAATAAACTAGCCTTTGCCCGGGACTTCGTCCGCGTTAATTTTAAATAGAAATCTATGTTGAGTTTAAGAGGAGAGTAAATTTTGAATTCCATAAATGTGGATTTCAAGTAAATAAATAAATAAACTCCATATTATAAACAATGACTTAGAGCATTTGTGAATTCATCCAGCCTACCAATGTTTATCCCTTTGTTAATGGATTTTAATAAGCTGTACTATTAAATATTAAATGGCATAATTCCTACTGATAAGTTTTCTATAGAAATCCGCCATATAATATACAAAACTGTAATATTTAGGGGTTGATTTTGCAAAATCATGAATACAATTATTATTATGTTAAAATTTAAAGCCTGCTTACTTATTAACTTAACATGTAACGATTTCTCGTATTTGTCTCTTTTAGGGGTCGATTTTCCAATAATAAAAAACACATGTTTCTTTATTTTTAACGTAGAAGCTAAATCTAAAATTTCATGTTGCTCGAACTAAAGATGACTTTTTTTTTATTACAAACGTTTGTCACCCTTTTCACCTTATTAGGGGAACGTTTGACGTTTGGATGACTCATCTTTACCTGGTAACTAAGCCTTCCCTCCTTATAGCAAACTCAAAAAAAAAAGTTACTACGAGCATAACTCAAGAACACCTGGACCAATTTCGATTTTTCTTGGGTATTCTTCTTTTTTGGCCGGAGACCATTCCTAATTGGTGCGAATCATCGCAATCGGTCCAGGCGTTTTTGAGTTGTTAGGTCAGGAACTAACGCCGCTCTCTTTTATATGTATAGATTTTTAAAAAATATACCCCACTGATTTACAAATAATGAAAAGAATTTTTACTAAATAATAAAAATAAATAAATAATAATTCCACGAAATCACCCGCATTCTAAAGTCAGTCTAAAATTCCTCTTTGCATCCTTCTATTTAAGTTTTCTAATTCCTCGGATTTTCTCTTGTTTCTTATAGTTTATTATTAAAGGTATTAATTAATTCAAAATTTTTAAATTGAAGCTTTATTCCTCAAACTCCCAACATCCGACAATTTATTATTATTTGCATAGTTATTATTTTAATTTAACTTTACCCAAAAGATACGAAAAATCTTTTTTTTTTATTAATTTATTCATTGAAATTTACAACTGTATAACAACAATACAAGTAAATGACAGGAATGGTGCATATTGACATGAGTGGTACATATTGACATGAATAAAGACAAGTAGAAAAACTACCCAGTGGTAGTACTACAAGCCCAAGTAGTACTAGAAGCAACTTAGGTCACGAGGCCTTCTTCTTTTCAGACGCCTCGGAGGATTATCAGGAATAGAAGAGGTTGCTAGGTTTGAAACTAATGGATTTGAGTGGGAATGAAGTTTTTCATGAAGATACTAGTCAGTATGGATGACTTTATTCGTAACGAATTAGGAAATTACGAAGGATTTTAGATTGAAAGGATTGGATACGAGAGGAAATCGATGGCTTAGTGGAGCCCCAAAGCTCTACTCCGTATGTCCAAGTAGGTTTTATAATAGTCATGTATGTGTGTCTTTTGTAATTAATTGGGAACCTATAGCGTTTGTCTTGTAAGTATTGCAGTAGCTTGGAACGGCCAGCAGATCCTTGTCTTTTCAGTCTAGTATGAGGATCGAAGAAAATTTATATTAAAAAACTACTGAGCTCTAATTGATCAAAATTTATAAGCAACTATAACTACTTCCTATTAGTTTAGAAATATAGCTTTATTTGAACCTAGTCCGTAATTATTTATATTTTTGTACATTGGTAAAACTTTTTGTTTAAATTGTAATGAAATATAGGTGGATCCAATCATATACATTTAATTTAAATTAAATAAATGAGAAATAACTTTTTTTTGTTGGTTTGTGGTTTCATTTCATTAATGTTGACGATGATGATGATGTTCAAAGGTATTAAACAGAGAGTGGGCGAGTAATTACTATCTTGGGATTAATTGAAATTAAACAGGCTATCTACAATCTGTTCAATCAGTACGGATCAATGAATGTCCTCATTTCAAGACATTGGGTGGATGATTGATTCAACTGTTTGGTAGTGTAAGAATTAATGTTTCAAAATGTATTGTAAATTCAATAACAAGCATTAGACGAAATATAACAAGTGTCTCTTATTCATAGAACCGCACTGAGGAGAACAACATAGATGTAAACCCTATATATATATATATATATATATATATATATATATATATATATATATATATATATATATATATATATATATATATATATACATTCATAGTAGAGGTACATTCGATAACACAAAGGCCTAGAAATCGATTTTCTCAAGCCAGATTTTTTTCAAACTGAATTCGAAAAGCAAAGCCTACATCCCTTCAGCAGCTCATTTATAAAACAACACTAAACCTTTACTACAATCTTTCTGTGTCACCTGTAGTGTAGTGTTTAGCGGATCAACCTTCTATAGCCAAGGTTGCGGGTTCGCAGCCCGGTAAGTTGCTTTGAAGTAAGTGGATTTTAAAAAAGGAGTAAAAAACTCCTTGGCTATGCCCTCAGAGGGGAAGAAAATATCCCCGAACCAGTGCGGCGTCTAGTTACTCTTTAAACATTCCCATTCTAACTATACCTGGTATTTAATAAATAAATAATCCCTTCACTAATTTTTAAGGTATTTTTACTATATACACACAAATGAAAAAAAATCAAATTAAATTCAGGAACAATCTCTTAAGTATAATAAAGAAAAATAAACAAATATATCTGCAAACATGAAAATAGTCATAAAACATATAGGAATAAAATCAAGGAATATTTAAAAAAAAATTGTTTATTGATATTTACAATTGTATTACAATAATACAACAAGTAAATAGGCGATGTGATACATAATGACATGAGAATGACAATTCTATTATTGTTTTAATTCTCCAGTTTTGACACCATTCCTCAAGATCCGTGATATGGGATTGGAGGCTTTGGGATACAATAACTGGATTGGTGTTGACTGATAATACACATGTATCATCAACATACGTGGTAAGGATAGTATTAGGATGAGTTGGGATGTCAGCTGTATAAACTGTATGAAGGATTGGACCAAGGATACTTACTACCTTGAGAAGGAATATATTAAATACTAATAACAAAAATAAATCATTTACCTAGATAATCGAAATAAATTTAAAAGGTTAGCAATTCCTCTTTACGGAAATTCAGTTGAATTTCATTGAAAAATCTGTATCTCATTCAATAAATAATACAACCATCTACATTTTTATATATTATTATCATTTCAGCTTACACTTGTTTTCACATTGCCTTGAAGTAATTTATATTACTTCATAATACATTAAATAGTCTTCTTTCGCTAAAAAGAATTTATCAACGTCATATATTTTTTGTGCGGTTTCCAAAACCTTCGAAAGGCAATTTAAAAAATTGTCATCAGTTTCTGAATACCAAAAGAGTATTAAATTAAAAATTTGAAATTACCAATTATAAAAATCTTAAAATTTCCGTAAATTACATAAAGTTCTTTATGTTATATTTTTGAAATATACGGAATAGCTATTGGGATAAAGGGATAAAGCGAAAGTTTGCTAAAAATAATGGTGCCCAAGCAGCGTCCAAAAATTTTATTCAGTATGTTATTCATTGCCTTAAAGTAATTTATATTAAAGATAATATTTTCTCTGAATTGTTTGACTTTATAACAGCTTATTATTCGTGTGTAGTACAACTGTTATTTCCAAAAAAAAAATTCATTTGGAAAAATACTATTCATTCTTTCCCCATTGGTTAACTATCTACATTACTTTATTACTTTCATTGATTAGGTTTATCTTTTTTTTTTGGGGGGGCTATTTTTCATATAAACAAATCACAATCTCTCCCAACCAAATCAACAAAAAATTAGATATTAAGATGTTTATAAAACATGCCTTTGGCAGCTTTTTGAGAAAAACTTCGGATTTTGCGAAAGACTCCGCTATATAAACAAGAAGATATGAAAGGTAGGTTGCATACGTCGTTTTGTTGCATACGAGCAGTCATTTTAAAGTACCTTCAATTTTGTTATTTATTGGTGATTTTTAGTTTTGTCCATTTTTTAAAAATAATAAAACCACTTGGTATTCCAGACCATAGACTAGCTTAAGTCTCGTATTACAATTTATAGAGTATTATATACTATGCTTCGAGTCTATCTTTTAGTTACATCAGTAGAAAATGTATGAGCATCTGATAGTGTATATAGAGATTACCTGTAGGCTGAGTCGTTATCAAAGGAAGCGCTAAGTCACACACAACCTCCCCCTAGACTATTATTTTAAAACTGATACAGTTTAGAAATTAATGACTTTAGAACGTGATGAAAAGATAGCGGAAATCGTGGTAAAACATTCTACTAATTGAGATAATAACAAATTATCAGAAAATGGTCCGGTCTTATATTTATTTCAATTATTCGAATCACATTACAGGTATTCTTCAGGGTTTGCAATGACAGGGCTTTTTCTTGTGACCTCATAAAAAGCCCTGAAGAAGACATATAATGGGGGTCGAAAGGTTGGTTTGAAATAAATAATTCAACCCCCATTTTCTTCCCCACATATACATATATATTCATTTTATACATAATACATTGTATTGTATAGAATGAATATATCATTCTATACATTTTATGTATATGAATTGGAATAATCCATAAGCTCTTTTTAGATAGAAAACAAAATAAAAGTGATTTTCATTTAGATCTATACTAAAACCCTGTGCAGTTATTTACACACTGAATTTATTTACCTGAAAAAATATTTATAAAATTGAAAATTAAAAAGAAAAAGTGATTTATCAGATCACATTTATCAGCTAATCATTCTGGAGATTAGTATAATTGGGGATAGTTAAAAAAAAAATTATTTAACATAAATTTGCCTACATTCATATGTGATTGAAAAATAGATTTTTTTTATATACTCAGAAAATTAAAATGCTATATATAGTTTTTGACTTTGGAAATTTCGGACGGTCAAAATAGTTGAAAATGTTATACTTTTTTGCCCTCCAATAATTTATTGTATCATATAGCCTGGACTAAACTTAATATTAGAGGCTTATGTAAACAGCAAAATGGCAAGTAAATTAAGGTAAAATAAATTTGATCACAGTCGTCCAACAAGAAAATCTGCTATACGAACAAATGGCATGAAAAAAAAAAACACTTGTGGAGAAACTACCCATTGGTAGCACTCCTATAAAGTTCTATAGTCGAAGGTCTCGAGGCCAACTTCTTTACAGACGCCTCGGAGAGTTATAAAGTACGGAAAGCAAGTTGAGAGACTAGCGGATTCAAGTGTGTATGGAGCTTGTCATGGAAGGATAGGTATCTAGTTTGGGCCAAATCGAGATGACGCCGATGGAAGGCGAGTCAGCGATAGACCGCAGAGAGGCGGAGCTGATGGGCACCATCACAGAAGCGGCCAATATGATCCTCCAGAACCGCAGAACAAGAGCGCGTCCGGTCCCATGCTGGACGCCAGCCCTAATGCTCCTCAAGAGGGAGTACTACAGGGCCAGGCGCAGGTACAAGCAGTGCAGGGACGAGGAGAGGAGACCCGCACTCCGAGAAGAATTGAAACGGAAGTACAGGGCATACCGAAACGGCATGCGTCACTAGAAGAAGAGATCCTGGTATGAGTTCGTCGTCGAGGAATCGGAGGAGAATCCCGTACAGGATGGCACTGGGCAAGGTGAAGTCGCTAACCATGATGGCGGCTATCAGAGTGGGAGATACCCAGGCAACCACCCTGGAGGAGACAGCCAAGACGTATATAGACTGTACAATGTACAGTGTACATACCACAGGGATGATCCGTCCCAAGTTACGGAAGGTGATAGGATGGTGAGACACACCACGATGTGCCCTACAGGTAACGAGTTTTGCCCACCATGGGATATTTGGGACCTTCGTCTTGCCATGGGTAGGCAGAGGATCGCCAGAATGACCTCCTGGGCATCTTCAATGAGTGTCTGGACCAGGGGCGGTTCCCGAGCAGGTGGAGGATCGCGGATTTAAGACTCCTCTACAAGGGAGGAGGCAAGGATAAGGAGACGCCTAAGGGGTAGAGGCCGATATGCCTCCTCCCGGTGATTAGCAAAGTCCTGGAGAACCTCATCGTTACCAGTCTAAGACCGGTCCTCGGTGCAGCGAGTCATCCACGGCAGTTCGGCTCGACCCGTGGCCAGGGAACCGCTGATGCACTGCTGAGAGTGCGCAGGGACGTGGAAGAGAAGGCGGAGAAGTACGTGATGCTTGTACTGTTTGACATATCCTCCACCTTCAACAGCGTATGGTGGCCCTGCGTACTCCAACGATTGCAGGAGTTCGACACCCCCCGCAACTTGTACTACCTCGTGAGTAGCTACCTCAGTGACAGGAGTGTCAGCATTAGAGGTAGCTATTATGAGGTAGAGAGGAGAATAGAGAGATGATGCCCACAAGGGTCGGTCCTCGGGCCGGCCCTGTCGAGGTTGGTATTCGGTCAGTTGCTGGGGGAATTAAAAGAGGAAGGGTTCCTTGCCACGGCCTAAGTCGATAACCTGGCAGTCATCGTGGCCGAGAACATCAGAGTCACAGTGAAGACACAAGCGGAGAGGTGTGCCAGTCTCGTAGCGGAATGGTGCGTGAGGATGAAGTTGACCGACGCTCCCGGAGGGAACAGAAGATCGGCGAGACCCCCAAAATGTGGAAGAAGATATTGAGGGAGGACTCAATAGAGGAGTGGAACAGACAGAAGAGCTCGACCTTGAGGAAGTTCTTTCTCACCGTCCAGGCAAGATTAGCAGCCACATGGGTCCTCTTGGACTAATGGGTCTCGCAGATGCTGACAGGACACGGCGGGTTCCGGGGAAAGCCCAATGAGGATAGGAGAGAAATTGATCCCCCGTGCCCCGCCTGTGGAGTCCCTGAGACGTCAGCACGTGGTGCTCTCTTGCACAGCGATGGAATCGGGATATTCGCCCTCACCGAAGAAGACTCCCCCCGTCTCATGAAGGAGGACAATTATCCCTATTTCAGAGAACTTGTCTACGGGTGGAAGGAGGTGGTAGGTCCTGCACATTTCACCATTAGCAGAATCCGTCCATATGGCGAGCCACCAGAGGATGAGCCCCACCAGGAGGAGAGAGACGGTGGAGAGGACCGGACGGATGCGGAACGGCCGGATGCCGACCGGACGGATGCGGCGAACCAGGAGGGCTGGACGGCACCCTGACGGATGCAGACCGACCAGAAGGCCTAAAAGGTGCTGCCCCTACAGTAAGGTGCACATCCGTGCACCGGGCAGCACCACAGAATAATTTTATTTTAATAAAATTGTACCCCCCTAATTAAATGGTACCCACCAAAAAAGTTTGTAGAATAAGAACTTTATAAATTTTAAAGAGTTTTTTGGCAGTGGTGGGGGTGCGTAAACCCAACGTATAAACCACCACTGCCGAACCCCGTATGCCAGAGATGGCAGGAAGTGAAAAAAAAAAAGAAAAAAAAAGTTTGGGCCAATTCGGTAACATATGGGATATTAAGATTATGATAGATGAGTTTATTTGTGACATAATAAGTAGCATTAAGGATAAAAGAAAAAGTAAATTAAAAATGTATGATTATAGATGAAGGTTTAATTAATTATAATCACTTTCCTTATTAATTAATAAATAAATCTTCCTGGGTAGCAGGAAAAATTTTCCTGCTATTCAGGAAAATTAAAAAGTCTGATAAATATTTTATTAAATGAATTAATCTGGTTTTGCATTAAAATAAAAGCCATTTTCTGATAGATCTATATTAAAATATTAAAATTCTCTTCAGTTTTTTAAACATTGAATTAAAACCTCAGTCGGGAGGTTATTTTTATTGAGCATAGTTAAAAAATTTACAAAAGAAATAATTAAATTGCACATAAGCATTAGATTACTTTATATACATAATGAATAATTATTGAATAAAATATTAACATTTTTATATGATTTAAGAATTCCTATGAATAAACATAAATGCGAAAGTCAGTGTGTGCTTTATCTTATTGATCATTGCTCCATTACTTCGAGAGTAAAATGTAAATACTATTTTGAATAAATGAAATAAAAGATGGGCACATAAACATGCATCACGGAATAATAATACATTATTACCAATACTATTATTCCAACCTCATGAATGTATGAATATATTTTATTTAAATTATAATATTTCTATTATATTAAGGATTGTATTGATGTAATATTATTTCTGCGTTTCCCTGCAAAGGATCTACATTTTGTTTAGTCCCATGTGCTGGTAAGCTAACATTCTACTTCATTCTAGTATTTTCTATGTATTCAAATTAAAATTTCGAAATTATATATTTTTTCATATTTATTTATTTTCAATAAATTTTCGATTTACAAGCAGTTTTCAAGAATTTTCTTTACTTTCTCTTATTGATCTTCTTTTTTAGTTCATACAAATTGCACAAATTCGGAAGAACTGAACCCAGGAAGGGTTCAAAAAGAGTGAGACATTTCAAATATCTTGGCTCCATAATTGAGATAGATGGTGCATGTGATATGGAGATAAAAAGAAGAATTTCAGATGGTAAAAATATCAATGCTCAACTCAGTATTATGGAATAAAAACATTATTCCCAAAACAAAAAAATATATATCAGAAACTTGGACGTTGAAAGGCAACCTCAGGGAAAAAATCATAACTATAGAAATGGACTACTGGAGACGATCGGCGGGAATATATCCAGAATGGACAAAATAAGAAATGCGACCATCAGAGAAAAGATGGAGGCTGAAAAAATAATTCTGGATGATATAATGAAAAAACGCTTGAAATAGTTTGGGAATTTGATAAGAATGCCTGAAGGAAGACTACCCAATGTGGTCCACCAATTGAAAGTTGGGACGAGGAAGACCAAGGAGGAAGTATGAGGAAGACCTTATCCCAGGTCTTGGAGGAATCCAATATGGGTCATGGTCTACGGGAAGATTGGACCTTGGATAGGACATTATGGAAGGAAGTCATTGAAGCAATAGGTTGAGGAAACTCTACTATTAGTGGAAACTCCTTGAAAAAAAAAATCATTACTATCAGATATAATTATGACTCAACTTTACCCCAACTACAAAAGAAATGTAGAAATTCTGTTTGTATAAACCTTTTCCTAAGACCACATTTATAGTTTATCTGCTTTTTCATTTAAGGTTTAAAAGTTGTTAACAACATAAAAAATAAATAAATATAATCTCTCTATCATATAAAAAAGTTTCTAGTAACGTAATATTTTATCAGCAGCAACGGATCTAGGGACTACTTCATGTGTGGTCGTTTTTTTCGCTTGATGAGTAAAATTATAAAAAATTTTATTGCAATACAGAGAACGCAGTATAACGAAATTAAGAGATTTTTCTTATAAACTATAATTTTTTTTCTATAAAACAAATAAATTTCATAATTTTATTTAATAAAAAATACTCTGTATCTCAAAAGAACCCTATGGGGTTGCTCAATATGGGGTACAAAATAAGTACTAAACTACATATGCTTCAATTTCTAGAATAGTATAAGAATACCCTTAATATAACTTTATGTACAACTAAGTAAACAGTTATATCATTTTTCCAGTGGGATTGTAGGGTACTCCCTCCCTAGTTTTAATATTGATAAAATTGTGACACAATATTCTTTTATAATTCTATATATTATAATATTTCAATTCAATATATTTCACTGGACTTCAATCCTTTAAATATAATTAAGCAATAAAAACCAATATCCAGTCATACTTCATTAATTATTGATTCTTCAACGTCTGGACATTTAGTCATTATCGATTGTTAAAATTTATGTTTTTATGCCATGATGTACTTATAATGAATATAACTATATAAATTTATCAATCAATAAGTCAATTTTTGTGTAAATACAAATTTAAATATAAATAAAACCTGCACTACTACAACCCGTGAAGGGTCTGGGGTTCAGTACAAGGTAGAGATTGTACTGTTTCATGGACAACGCTTATGCAAGGTGGTGACTTGTCCTAGGTCACGTTCAACCGCCAGATTTCCCCCCTTATTTTGGGTACCCTATTTTTATAATATTTTATAGAGGCTGAGTGAGCCCAAGGAGGGTCCTAGATCCTATATGTTCCATCTCCGGCTGCAAACAGACTAAATAAAAGTACTGCCTTTCAACGGGAATTGAACTAGGATTTCCGGCATGGCAACTCATTGCTCTACCACTGAGCCACTCTGCTTTCATAAATATACAACAATATGTAAATACAACTATAACATTTAAAATAATATAAATTTACAAAAAAAAAAATAGCGAAATAAAGCATATATACCTCTAAAATGCATTGCTATATTATTAATTAAAATTTTTCATCATCTAGGGAATTGAACTATCATATCATCTAGATAAGAAGAGAGTTAATATAATATTTACCATCGTTTAAAATCCTTATTATTTTTATGGTGATAAATTATATTTTTTAAATGTTTTTCTTACTTAATTATATTATAATATTTATAACACTTAAAATCTCTTAAAAAAAAATATTAATGTGAAATCCGCACGCCTACATCTGTACTGCGTTTGATTGAAAAATAATTCAAGATTCCTTTGCTCTTCCGTCAAAGACCGGTAGATTTATAGTACGATGGTTATGATTTAAATTATTTTAAAAAAATACATCACAAATTACATTCTATAATTATATTAATATTTATAATATTTCATAGAGGCTGGGTGAGCCCCAGGAGGGTCCTTGATCCTATATGATCCATCTCCGGCTGGAAAAGACTAAATAAAAGTCTTGCCCACAGCGGGATTTGAACCAGGATTTCTGGCATGGCAACTCAGTGATCTACTACTGAACCACTTCGCTATATAAATATATATATATATATATATATATATATATATATATATATATATATATATATATATATATATATATATAGTTTTCTGTTCGTCATTGAACTCCTCCTAAACGATTGAGCTTATTTTGATGATTTTTTAGTGAATGTTCCAGGATGGTGTAGATTCACAATTCGATCCGATAGGTAATGTTTTTTAGTTAGTTATATTAATTTTTGGTATGATACCTCATGTAAGTTTATGATTTACACTGCGTCCGGTAGGCAGCGCTGCGATCGAAATAATTTCAGATAAGACGTCATTTTTAAGATAAGAAGCTTTTAATTTGTTTCCAAATTCGTTTTTTTCATCGTAGCTTAGTCTTATTATTAAATTGAAATCATTAAATTAAACCAATGTGCTGATCCGATTGTGATGAAATTTGATATGAATCGACAAGTGAAACCGTTATACTAAGTAATCCTTTTCAATAAATTCAATAACATTACATACTAATCCTTTACTGACACAAACAACAATAAACTTCTGTCCGACCCGTTTGTTAATCAGTGTCAATGCATGTTTCACGGCTGTGCTGATCCGTCTGTGATGAAAATTGATATGGATAATCTCAGGCCTGGGAAAGACCATAGGCTACTTTTTCTCAACACACCACACAGGCGAAGTTTATATAAAACTGGAACCTGATTGACTAACACACCCAGCGGTCAACGCACTGCACAAACCACTGAACATAGCATCTTGGAATTCGCAGATAGGTTCTTTGTATAGCTTAAATGAGGACTTAGAAAGGAATCTGGACAATTCCACCCCCAAGGCTTCCCCCCTTAATATTATAGGGGTTCAAAGATTGTATGGAATCCGTCAGTTTTGAAATTAGACATCTGAAATTTCGGTAAATGTACGAGTAACTGATAGTTAAAAAAAAGTAAAATTATTTATTTAAAATTCACGAAACTTTATGTGACTGACCAAATTCCACGCGAGCGAAGCCGTGGGCAAAAGCTAAATTCAACCAGAACTTCCCCTCCAGATCTTTCATTGGTACTAAAAGGCATTGGATTGAAGAAATATTTACAAAAATGTAACATTTTTTTTATGCTTTGGTGGGCACAATAGGCCAGCGAAGATCTTTAGCCGTATAAAGTAAATATATAAAAAACATATATTTATCCCCTGGAGGGTTTAAAATTGTTTGTTGGAAATAATCGGCAGTCGTCAGCTTTATCCAAGTCGCTTGGTGATAAACCTTCCGTGCGTTACTAGACTTGAGATATTTCCTTTTTTATTTAAAAGTCGTTTTGTAGCCATCCTTAATGATTGGTCTCTTGGGTCCAGGTTGGAAACAAATTTTTCGTACGTGGATATCGTGAATTCCTAAAACTTCTTTTTTACGGCGCGTTTTAGAAAGTTCCAATTTACTTTTGTCTTGAGGGTTCCTGGTTTGCATCCATCTCCTCCCTGCAATATTTTTTTCCTTTATTCTAAGAAGAATGGAACTAGGCACACTGCTTTGAGAGTTATCCTTTTTGTACGAAATATTCGTGTGGTTGACTGTTTTAAGCAATGTAAGATTTGAGTGACAGTAAGCTCTCAACGAGTACGTGTTCTTTTCTGTGTGTATATGCTTTGCTAGATATAGAATATAAAATGGACGTGGTCGAAAAGTCATGTTTGTCATTAATATAACTGTAACTTTTCTTACAGGAAAATAATGATTCTAATTATAGTGTTTAATAATTAAAATTAAAGACATTTCCAGTTTTAAAGAAGTTTTAATTTAGACCACCCATTATATTTAAAGTGTTTTAAGTAAGTGCTGGGGTACATTTGCAATCTTAACAATTATAATTTTCAGTTTCTGCCTACTTCAGCACTTACTAGACAAACGCTCTAAGTTTCCGATTAGTAACAGAAGACAGACATGCATGACTATTATAAGACCTATTTGAACTTGCAGAGAAGAGCTTGATTTGGGTCGAACCCGATACCATTCCTTTCATGACGAATTTGATTCCCACTCTAATCCACTATTTCAAACCTAGCTACTACTACAAGCTTAATTGCAGATAATCCTGCGAGGAGTTCGAAAGAAGATGGTCTCGCGACCTTCTACCTTGAATGCTATTTGAGTACTAACACTGGATGGTTCCTCTAATCTTTACTTATTATATACATTCCATAACATTAATTGTTGTATAATTTAAAATAGCATTAAATTTCGATAAATAAATTTAAAAACATTTATAATTTACAAATAAATACATTAATATTCGAGATTAATATTTGAGATTATAAATAAATTGTGCGTTTTTCGGGAATATCTATTTCATAAGAAAATATAGAACTTGATTGAAATATTCGGCGATAAATTGACATTCTGATACTTTTACTTCTAAATTTCAAGGAATTATGTCTTAAGGCTAAGGAACATACAGAAGCTGGTGCCACTTTTTGTTAAACACGATACTGAACACTTACCAACATGTGATCTAAAACAGAAAATCAAAATTATAATATTCGATTATTAGTAAATTATCATAGGCTTTGACAAGGTCAATTTATAATCCTAATCCGAACATAAATTATACTAAAAAAATATTTGAGTTTTTGATTGGCAATTTTATGACTGTTGTTAGACATTCATTTACATCATTAATAATTAATTTCTTTTACTATCAACTTGGTATCAGGTAACTTTTGATTTAACATAAATAAAAAGATGAATATTATATTAATAGATATTATACTATTATAATACTACATATATAAATAAAAAGTTAAATTGTATCATAAAGTACTTAGTCACAAAGTATTGGGTTGATGTATATATGTATATATATATATATATATATATATATATATATATATATATATAAAAATGGGGTGGTGTCATCTGCCACATTCTAATAACTGTTGTGTACACAAAGCGAATCCTGTTTGTTAATTCCTAATAAAACTTAACCACTATTCTATTGAAGCAATAAAATATTTGTGTGCACTCTGTTGAAGCCTATGAAACGAGAATATCAAGGAATGATTTATATCAAATGTATTTAGGGATTCAAAACAGGACCCAGTGCCGCGGAAACCACTCGTAATACTAATGAAACGTTTTGTCAGAGGTCTATTATTACTCAAGTACACAGTTTAGGGTTTGTTCGAGTAGTTTTGATGTTGGGATTTCGAGCTGAAAGACAAGGCAGGTTTAGGCAGACGTTGTTTAGTTACAAACGACCAACTAAGTCAATAGTTAGAAGTGGATCCGGGCAAATCCATTTAACTGCTGTCAACAAATTGATAACAACCATCCGAAGATCCAACGTCTTTGACGAGTATTGTTTAAGCGGAAGATGATATTTCTCTGCTATTACGACCTGTCCAATGGAATCCAACATAAACATCGAAACGACATGGGAAAAACCTTTCAAATTTCTAAAAGTTCCTATATATTTCCCCTTTTCACCTACTCTCGATGATATTAAGTGACTAAGATTTGTTTTAAATATTTATTAAATTATTTTATTAATTTATATAATATATTAATTAATTTTATTTTCAAAAATTTCCTTACGATTTATTTCATAGGAATTTTTTTTTCTCGTGGAAATCTTATGACGGGCTGTAATTGTTATATATATTAGTAATAAGTATATAAGGCTGTAATAAGTATATATATATATATATATATATATATATATATATATATATATATATATATATATATATATATATATTCCAAAGAAAAAAAAAAACCTGTACCTCTACAATCCATGAAGAGTGTGAGGTTCAGTACATGGTATATACTGTACTGTTTCTTCGACAGTACGGTTGTGCAGATCACGCTCTTATGTTGGGTACACACTATATAGAGTCTGGGTGAGCCTCAGGAGGGTCCCATAGGATCCATCTCCGACTGCTAACAGATTAAATAATAGAGCAGGATTTAAACCCAGGACTTATGGCAATGCAATCCAGGGCTCCACCATACACACACACATGAATAGTATAGAGAATGAGAAACAACTAATCTGGGTATAATCGAGTATATATCAATTTTTTAATATTTTTTATAGGATTATAAAATACTAGTAGCATTTCTATGGATTTTACATTTTGTTTTATTGATAATACATGGCTAATTGTTAAAAGAATTATAATTATAATATATTATGTAATATATATATATATATATATATATACATATATATAATATAAGATATAAGATAAATATATGATATAATATATTATATTATATATTTATCTCTTAATTATAAATAGAGTTAGTAGTTTTTTTAATATTTAAAATTTTATAAATTTGTAATTTAAAAAAAATTGAAGAAATATTCAACTATTACTCAAGTTATTACTGACGAAGAATTTCTAAATTCATGTTTTCTGTTCTTAATAATTATTCCGTACACTGAATCATGAACTCATTTCACTTTAGCATTCACTTTTAATAAATGACTGAGGTTTATAAGAAACATAAGCTAAATTAGAATATCTTTAAACCTAGGGTTTAGGAAAATGTATCTGTAGATAATTGACAATAAATAATTGATGAAATCATCATTATTAGATTCTCTAACAATGATATCCATATCTGCAGTCATCCATAAATAATGAATAACTTAAAGGTATCTTATATTTTATCTGAGATAAAATGACTTGAAGGACATAAACCATAAGAACAAATAAATTTTAATTTTCAATATGAAAAAAACGGATTTAAAAATAATTAGTAACAAAGTGATATTCAAGTGAGTTATATGGAATAAATACATTTGAAGTTCTTTGATACTCGAGTCCTTATTATGATTATCTACGACAATTTCTTGAATATACTGAAAATTTGAATGTTGTATGCACAGATATCTATGATAAAACATCTTCATATATGGTATAATAATGTATCTCAATATAGTACATATCTACAACTTTGAAATATAGTTTTTGTTTTATTTACAATAGTAGTACAAATAGGCGGGTTGAGCCGGAGCCGTGACCTTGAGGTCATTGTCTGCTGTAGCAGGGTCGTGGGCGTGACCTTGAGATGACCTTGAGGGTGGGAGGGGTGTAAGGCAGGACGAGGGGGTGTTGACCTTGAGGTAGGTCCAGGTGTGCAAATTAAGATTTGGCAACGTCGCAGATGAGATGTGGCAACAGCGCAGTAGAAAGTAGGTCATGGTTTGTTCTTAATGGATGACGCATGTGACGTCATTTTATGAATGGAAGTGTTGAATGGGCGTGTGACGTCATCTTATGAATGGATGAACTGAATGGGAGCGTGACGTAATTTGTCTTTGTGAATGGGATAAGAGTTATGAATGAACCACATTAGTACAAATAGGCGGGTTGAGCCGGAGCCGTGACCTTGAGGTCATTGTCTGCTGTAGCAGGGTCGTGGGCGTGACCTTGAGATGACCTTGAGGGTGGGAGGGGTGTAAGGCAGGACGAGGGGGTGTTGACCTTGAGGTAGGTCCAGGTGTGCAAAGTAAGATTTGGCAACGTTGCAGATGAGATGTGGCAACACCGCAGTAGAAACTAGGTCACAGCATAATGAAAGAGAGTATATTGTTTTCCGAATGGGAGAGTGTCATCATTTTGTCTTATGAATGAAGCACGTTGTTGCTTCCTCAATCAGTTAGTTTAGTATGGGTCGGCTAAGGAGCAAGAACCTGAGGTACGAAGACGGAAGGTTGTCGACATTCGTCGGCTGGTCGTCACCGGTGAGTCCATTGAAACTAGCGGCTGCTGGGTTGTATTACTTGAAAGTGTCTGATAGGACAAGATGTCCATTTTGCGGAGTAATCTTGCATGAATGGAAGGAGTATGACGACCCTTTTGCCGACCATAAAAAATGGTCTAAAAACTGTTCGTTTATCGAGTATTGTGAACAATTGAATGAGCTGCAAATCATAGTGTCTGACGAGAATGATAGCGAAGAGACGGTATGTTGTTAAAAGGCTTCACAATTTTCTACATCGACTCAAAGATTTGCAATTATGCATTTCCTTGTATGAACTAAAAAGAAGGGAAATAAATGATGTGATAAAAAAACTAGAACAGCTGCAGCTTTCTCCCCTCCACTCCGTTATACCACACAGTCTTGTCGTTGATGATACGCGAGATGGATCGTCGAATGGACCTTGTGACCGAGTACCCACTCACCAACAGTAAATGTTTTCGAATCGGTTTGTGTAACTTTGTGCCGATTATCGCCATTAGCGAAAGGAAGAAAACTGTCGTTTACATGAATGTTGAGGAATGGACATATATTACCACCCGAGCTCCGAAAATTTTGTTATTGCTGCAGAAACGAAAAAAATCCTATGAAAAAGACCGATCAAGATGTCAAAACGTGATTTGTGAACTTACTACAAGAGGACGCACTAGGGTGATGCGGATAGAGCAGGTAACGCAATGGTTTGCAATGTTTAATCATGAGACCCTTCCACCATCGTCTGCATCTGCATGTTTCAACAGGAACGAGACGGTCAAACTTTGCGCAAATATAGAAAAAATCAACGATTCACTAGCATTGATAACAAAGATGGTTGAACTTTATAATAAGAATGAAGCAAGTGTAGTTACCGAACCAATTGATTTTAGCATAAATACAAATACACTGTTTTACAACTTAAATGAATTGAATTGTGATGATAATCAATAAAATAAGTTTCCTTTAATATGTTGTATTTTTTATTTGTCCCTTGTAAAATAAAATAGGAAGAAGGAAAAAAAAAACAAATACAAATTTACTGAAATCAAATATTTTTATTTTATGTAAATATAAAATTTAATTAAAAAAAAAATTAATAAATCTGAATCAAATACTGATAAGGTAAATATAAAATTTTTAACAATTAACAATCTTGTAATGTTTCTGATAAACAGCTGATCTGTGGGTTGATTCCAGGATAGGACTCAGTATCTTGGAAATGTGATGAATCCTGTTTTCGAATCTTACCCTGTCCCTTGCATGTGTTTCCCATGGACTGATACGTGCTGCACGATGAGCATAATTCCATGTTACAAGAGTACGAGTTTCAACAAGGTCCTCATCAGGCTTGAAAGATACCTAAATAAAAGATATTATTACTCGATATTTTGTATTTTCCGAATCGAGTTCTAATTCGTTTATTTTTTTTGGTTGTACGTTCATTTTACATCTACTTGTAAAATAAAAAGAAATTAGTATACTCTTCTTCTAACAACCAAAAAAAAACAACCAGAGAGTCAGTACAATTTACGGACCAAACCCGTTCCCATTTCATATTCTATTATTTTATCATGTAAAATGAGGCAGTAAGCTTTAGTATTGGCTGGAAAGTTTTCTTTCGCCTCTAATAGTACTCTGATATCGATAGTCGCACTTTTGATTGCTTCAGATTGCTTAGAACAATCTATAATCACTAGAGGCGCTAGTTTCTCGAAATCGGATCTTGAAAGCAGGGGCTGAGAATGTCTAACGCCATAATAACTCGTTTGAAATTCGTTATACATTTCATACAACAATGCTACTTTTCCTTGCTCAAAATCTAAATTTAAGTCATCGTACGGATATTGTTCACTATTCAAATAAAGTTTCAAATTTTTTAATTTGCAACTATCGAACAGACTGCTATCTTTGTTAGAGGTTCTATTTCGATCACTTTGAAATGCAAAAATGAGATAGCGCGGTTTTTCTAAATTTGTTGAAGTTTTGACCGACCAATTTTCCTGCTGCGTCGCAGGTACATTGGGATATTCGTAAAGATCCCATGATCTGAATGGAATAGAAACGACCTTGTTCTTGTCTACTAGTTTTAATAACCTCAGACGTTCATAATCTGAAACACGAACATGAGGCATTCTCCACACCAATTTGTCAAGTTTTATTTGTACATCATCGTCACCTAGCACGCAGTTTAGGTCAGTACTTGATCTGATCAAAACGAGCTCTTGCTTCAGATTGATTAAAATTTTACGATAGTCCTCGCAAATCCCAAAAAGAATATCAAGTGGTAGGCATACGCTAAAAACGCCGTTTTTATCCAAAGAAAGAGTTTTACCGGGCATTGTCCACCCCGCATTTTCTAATCCCATTACTCGATTAGGCGAAAATGATGCATGCCCTTTAAGAGTAGTAGTTATCCCCGGATTTCGTACTCGATCGACTTCTATACCGTTTAGTTCATATCTAATTTCGTCAAACAAAAACGCGAATGCGTTATTAGTCAACTTTGGAGTGGCACCGATAGTGCCATCACTTTTTAAGATCCTCCCTTCGAGATAAATAAAACTTTGAGAAGGAAAGGTATAAATATCTTGTTGATGAATAGGAATTCTAATCTCGTCGGATTTGTTAAAGGTATTTCCCGTATAAGGCTGGTGCGAGTGATATTCAAATTGTGTAACAGAATCGACGAATTTTATATCCGTCGTAACGTCTAGTATGTCATTCATAATGTTTGTTTAACCGAAAACCACACTGTTTTAAAAATATAGCGTTCACAGTTGTTAGCGCTCTTGTTGATTTAGGTTTACTGGTTTTAACCGATGTTTGACATCTCCTTTTATAATAATCGATGCAACAACTATCTCTAGAAGAAAAATCAATCCCCATTCTTTTTTAAATGTAATCTCAATGTAACCGTTTCTCCTCTAAAGTCGATAAGCTCTCCGTTCTGATCTACTAATCGAACGATGATATTATCTACAGTCCTCACGTTGGTTGGAAAGTAAATGACCGGATTCGTGATTTCTATTATTTTATATCCTGGGTCTACACGCGGAAAGAATTGATGAATATTATGATCCGGTTCTCCGTTCACATAAGACCCCGATGCGATGTTACATTGAATTGAAATAATGTTTACGCTGAGAATTTTAACAATGTCATTTGATTCAGTATAGGAGCGATTCGGAGGAATGACATGATCGGATCGTGTAAAACCCAAAAGAGGACCAATAGAGTGAGGCTTCTCGGAATAGTTAAAGTATACTGCATGAGTTGTTTTAATTTCCGTTTTTAGCGTGTTGGAATTTCCTCTTATTATCACTACAGCGGTAGGGTCAAGATGAGAAATTTTTTCACGTAAAAAGGAGGCTATAGCATCGATATCGTACGATCCTTCAGGTATTTGGATCGAAAAATCACCAAAATAAAACATATCATTAGCGCCCTTTTTTATATTCGGAATAGTATTATATGTCTCAAATGATAACAACCCAACAGTATATATTGATCCCAATTCTAACGGTGGTAAAAAGTTTGCGGAAAGTACGCTAGAGTTGCCCGTAAGCGTTACTGTATAGCTCATGATTAACAATGATCAAACGCTTTGAGAAGCATCGTCTAAATACTGTAAGCAGAGATGTCCACAAACCGACGTATTCCACTCCTGATAACGCTCTCTATTATAAGTTATTTTTAGCCCCTTAAAGTACTCGAGCAACTGTGGTGGTGGTTTTAAGTTTCCAAAGGAATCAAAGTATTTCACAAAATTATTTTGTTTTACATAACAGACCCAATGTGAACCAAGTTCTGAGCTCGGCTCTAAATTTACAATAGCAGACTCGTGTTTGTTTGGATATCTAGGAAGTTTATCAATCATAAACACTCCTCGAAAATGTTGGATATTTAAAACTTTGACCAAATAATTTAATTCTAAATCCGTCAATGGCTTATTCGGTAGTCAGATCTTTCCAGATTTGTTTTTTTGTCGAGTTATAAACAGGCCGTAGCCTTTCCGATATGGTTTCAAATAAAGTCCATTTCCGATTTTCTGGCTTTCCATCGCTAAATTATGCCTCTTTTGCTCATCTAATTTATGTTTAGCTTCTTTCGCCTCGTAGATAGCTTTAGCCACACTCGACGCTCCTCCCGCTAAAGATCCCACTGCAGAAAGCCCCGCCATTAACGGCACAAGAAATGGAAGAAATCCTCCCTCTTTTGGCAAAGGAAAAACTCTGGGAGGCAAAGGTTTTGTCTTACCACGTAAATGCATTTTAGCCTTTTTGTATGCCATTTTTGAAGCTTCGAGGATCGATGATACGTCAGCAACCTTTAGCGATTTAACTAATTTTTTGAAACTAATCTTTTTATTTTTTTTCTTCTTCTTAATACCGGCACCAATTTTACCTTTCGCTTTCATAGTATTTGTAACTAACCAAGCCGCAGCTTTTTCTCCCAATGATGAATCCGAAGCTTTAACTCGTTTCCAAGCGTTTTCAACCAAAATCTTGTCCGCTTTTCTACGACTTTGCATATCCTTATCTTTGCTATAAGCAATATCGTGTTCTTTACAAGCTTTATCAAGCTGGTTTATTCCACTATCTCCTCTATTTAGTCGTTTTTCAAGGTTTGTACCGGGGCCACAATACTGGTATCCTGGCAGGTGTAATTCAAACGGTAACTTATTTATGAGACTGTTTATCAAGCCTCTTCCTTTGCGAGTCTTACGAATCATACTGTAGTGAAAAATGACAATCGGCAATATATATATATACAGGAAACGAATGATTTTGTCTGCATTCAAAATGAAATTAGTCCAACAAGAACAACGTTTTTCTACTTTGAAGTGTTTGCCTGACGAATCTACTGAGGTGAAACATATCACATTATTACCAAACACCATAAGAGCGTCGATATGCGGATCAAGCGGATGTGGAAAGACGAATATTATGATTGGACTTTTATTAAATCCAAATGGTTTAAAATTTAAAAATGTATATCTATTCGGAAAAACTTTACACCAGCTCAAATACCAGTATTTAAAAAATGTTTTAAATATGGTTCCTGAAATAGGATTTTACGATTTTGAAGATGCAAAAGATATGCCTCACCAAGTTGAATCTAATTCAGTCTGTATATTCGATGATGTTACGATGGAGGATCAAGATATAATCAAACGATATTTCAGTTATGGAAGACATATGAATCTAGATTGTTTTTACTTAACACAAAGTTATGTTTGCATTCCTAGACATCTGATCAGGTGTAATTTTAACTTTTTAATAATATTTCCTCAGGACGAATTGAGTTTAAAACATATTTACGATGAACATGTGAGCACTCCTGCTATCGGTTTCCAACTTTTTAAAGACATGTGTTCATTATGTTGGAAAGAGCCTTTCGGTTATCTCGTTATTGACAAAAGTAGGGATTTAAACAATGGTCGTTTTAGAAAAGGAATCGATACATTTATTGTAGATATATAAAGGGTTTCCAGTCGTTGACGGAGCTCAGTCATGGACCCTAAAGTCACCCGTGAGATTATAAAAACTAGCGAAATTTTAAAAAATAAATTTCGGACATTGAAACGCGGTCTTCAGGATGTTGATGAGGTTCGTCAAGCATTCTTTACACCTGTATCACAACCTTTAGAAGATATTAAAGAGTCGTTAAAGTTGCAAAAAGAAACCAAATCGGAGCCGTCAAGTAAAAAGATTAGAAACAAAAATGATGAGATTGAGTTTACAAAAGATATTTACAAAAGAGCAACATTGACACCAGACTTAGCCCATTCGACTCATCCGACAACTCCAATACTTTCATCATCTAGTTTGGCGTTTCCTGAAATTAAAGTAGAAAATGAACATCATGAAACTGAAGATTCACAAGTAGAAACAGTTAAACAGTTTGGAAACCAACAAAGAAAATATTTGGAGAAATTGTTGAGAGGCGATAATAAAACCTTCGATTCACGTTATGGCATTAGAGTCATGCCCGATGGAGGATTCGCAATAGGTGACTCAACTGATATTCAACTAAATACAAACAGCGATGACATAACAATTAACGGGGTAACTTATGAAGGCACAGAGGGATTGTTGCAGTTACTTTACTTGAAAAATCCCGAAAAGTATGAAAAAAAAGACTTAGTATAAAAACATTTTAATCTCGGCCAATGCTCACAATGACGACCAATGCTCATTAAGTGAATATCTTTTCACTGTGTGTGTGTGTATCTCGGTGATGCTAATAACGGTTATCTTAAAAGATGAATGCATCGTTGTTAAAAAGTGCTGTCGTAAATGAATTGCACAAACCAGCTCGAAGAAAATATCCACGTCGGAAAACTGTTTTGAAAGGAATTAACGATTTATGGCAAATAGACCTTGTGGAAATGATACCTTATTCTGGAGAAAATAAAGGAAATAAATATTTGTTAACGGTCATAGACTGCTTTTCGAAATTTGCTTGGGCATTAAAACAGAAAATAGCGGACAACGTGAGCAAAGCAATGGAGAGTGTGTTTTTATCGAGTAAATCAACTCCAAAACATATTCAAAGTGATCAAGGAAAAGAATTTTACAATTCAAAGTTTAATTCTCTAATGAAACAATACAATATTAATCATTATTCAACTTTTTCTAATATAAAAGCTTCCATTGTAGAGAGGTTCAATAGAACATTAAAAGAAAAAATTTGGAGAGCATTCAGCCTGCGAGGAAATTATAAATTTTTAGATATATTACCCCAAATTCTACAAGAGTATAATTCATCATTTCATAGGACTATAGGTATGAAACCAATCGATGCTCGGCATAAAAAGATGGAGAGATACTTGCTAAAAAATTTGTATTCTACAGTGACTAAATCGAAAGTACGAAAGCAGAAATTTATAGAAGACGATTTTGTAAGAATATCTAAACAAAAAACAAGTTTTTCAAAAGGCTATAAGCCTAATTGGTCAAGTGAAATTTTTAAGGTAGTCAAGATTCAGAAGACATATCCGTACACATATTTGCTAGAAGATCTAAAAGGCTAAATATCCAAATATATACCTGGTAGAAAAGGTTTTAAAAAGGAAAGGCAATCAATAATATGTCAAGTGGTTCGGTGTTAATGAACGCAGCTGGGTTAATAAAAAGGATATCGTATAATGTTGAAGAAGAAGAAAAAAAAAACATATGCTCTTGTACTAGACATTTATTTTATACGTACATCATATTCTTAAAAATTTTTGTTAAATATTGTTACTTTTCTTGAAAAAATAAAATCTAATAATCTGTTCACTGGTCTAATTTTCTAACCTATTTATTAATTTAAGTAAGTGCGACGTATTTTATTTGTCCTTGAAAAAAAAAAAGAGGAATAAGAAAAAAACAAATTAACTGAAAACATTTATTTTTTTATAAATGAAAAATTTAATTAAAAATCATCTACATCAATATGTAGCAATTATAAGAAAAACATATTACAAAATAAATCTAAATGAAATACTGATTTAGTAAATACAATATTTAACATATTTTAATTAAAAAGACTCCTCCTCAAACCATAAACAATGCGGGCTACACGCTCTATGGTAATTGAGAGGGTTTATTAACGAATCGGTGTCATACAACAGTCCACAGTATACACATTTAACACTATTTTCGACTCCACGTATAAATCCAGCAAATGACAGCATATGATGAGGAGAAGAAGAATTGTCTCTATACGTTCGTTTACGAACGTCTCTTTTAGTGAAATCTACAGCTTCACTATTTTTATTTACCCATGCAGCCAGACGATGAGCTTGATTTAAAGAGCAAACGAATGAAGTGTCTAAATGATAATGACATGCTATCTTATCATATTCCAACTGTTTCAGATTGGGGTATCCAAAGTCGTGCAAATCATAAACAGGTTTATCAATAAGGTCTTCTATAAACTTACACTTTTCTATTCCTTTTCCCTATAATACGTCATAGTTTTCTGCAACGGATAGAAAAATATTTTTCAAAGATTCATAATTTACTTCACCATAGTCCCATTCCAGACCATGAAGATGTTTTTTTACCCAGAGATTTGTCTTTAGCCGATCAGCATTTTCGGCTTCTTGAGGCGGTTTAAAAATCCAATGACTAGAGTGCTCGTAATTTAAGCTAACTACTGACAGTTCTTTTACTATCAGCTTGTTCGTCTCCAAACGATAAGCCTGTAAATCAAGAACTGCTGACGACATGTCTGGAATAAGTCTACTGACTCACACTCTACTGAAAGCGAGCCCAAATACCGACTGACCTGATCAGCATCTGACGCAGCACCTTATCCAACTTATAAGCCAAGGCGTGGGGCTATCTCCTCACAGTCCATCAGTCAGCCACTATGCTAGTATAAGTTCATAGTCTCAACGTCTTCAGTTTTCATTACAACTGCAGTAAAGTAAGTTTTTTTTTTAATTTTATTTTACTCGAATATCTGTTTACTAACTAAGTATATGATTTTAATTTTTTTTTTTTTTAGATGTCACTCCTGAAAAAATTAAATGAAATTAAACCCGCATATAAAAATATTGGAGAATTAATTATAGGACGGACGTATCAAATTCTACAACTTTCGAAGAAGGAGACGGAGTATGGCCCATCAATTGAAGCAATATTATTAGATGAAGGAGAAAAAGAAAAAATAAGAATCTTTCTACCTAAAAGATATGTCTACGCATTTACAGAAGAAGAAATATTCAACTATGAAGGTACATTCTTACATTTTAAACATATAAAGAAAAAAAGTTATATATTTTTTTTTTTTTACTTAGCCAAGTGATTATTTTCTGTTTTAGGACAGCTAAAAATTCAATATATGGGAAAAAAGAAAAATGCTTATGACATAAAGTTTATGTAAACAAAAAAAAAAAGGTTGAATCAGGTTAGGCTACAATTGTTTTGTTTTTTTAATATTACTTTTAGGGGGTAGTGTATATATATTTTTGTATTTGTTTGACCAAGTATGTTTTTAGATTAAAAATGAATAATAAAAGTAACGGAAATAATTATTTATGTGCTCATTGTGGATTATTGCTTACAAACTGGCGACATAGATGTCAATCGTTGTTTTACTATTGTCGAGGCTCTAGGACAGAATTTAGCAAAAAGTTTAACTTTGAACGCCATAAATTAACTTGTGAATTTGGGGTTAGTAGTAATAATACACCCGACGTGAACACAATGGAGATACCAATGAAAAAAAGGAAATATAACATTTTTAGTAGACAGATGCGAGGGAAGACGGTCGCTCAAGAAAATGGGATTATTAAAGCTTCCTTAGGAAATGCGGTTGAAGATGTTTACATTCCTAACGATAATAAAAAATTATTAGCTTCAGAATTTTTTAATAAGAAAAAAGAGGTTTTAGTAAAGTTACTAAATAGTTATGTAGATGAATGGAAAAATCTAAAATTAAACATAATGTTAGAATGTACATATATTAAGAAAAACGAAAATACTATTAGTGAAAGAACAGATTTTAATTTTAAATCGAAAGTTAGTACGATAGATGTTTCTATAAACCTCGAAAATTACATTGAAACAATTTTTGATAAAATTTTAGAGGAACAGGATGAGTTTGAAAAAAAAGGTTCCGGTTGGATGTATACCTCTGCAAACTATATCTGCCTACATTTAACTAAATTTAAGCCTTTCGGAGGGTCTCAATATATTGAATTACCTAAAAAAATACGAGACAAACGTTGTGTTATAAATGTAAAAAATAATACTAACGATTGCTTTCGTTTAGCTTTACTTAGTGATAATATTAGATCAAATGACTTTAACGCGTACAAAAATATTCATACTCCATATTCTTTTGATTCTATATCGTTCCCGACTCCAATTAGCGATATCAATCGATTCGAAAATTTAAATAACCTGTCTATTAATGTTTATGGCTTAGATGATAAAAATAATGTTTATCCAATTAGAATCAGTAAAAAAGATAATTATGATAAAACGTTTGATCTGTTGTATTTACAAAATGGAGACAATTTTCACTATTGTTTGATCACAAATCTTTCACGATTAGTAAGTTCTCAAATATCTTTGTCAAAACGCGCTTATTCAATCTGTCGTAGATGTCTGACCGTATTTCCAAGGACGTACGTAAACAAGTATGGGAAAAAAGGCGATGAGCGAAAAGACGAACACGAATTATTTTGCCGTGATCACAAACCAATTCGATCTGACTTTCCGAAAGAAGAAAAAATTGAATTTAAACATGTGGAATATACACAATCCATTCCAATTGTAGTTTATGCAGATATTGAATCTCTTTTGATACCAATTTCGGGGCCTATTCCTAATCCGTCAACATCTTGGAACAAAGCTGTTCATGAGCATCGTGCTTTTTCAGTTTCACTTCTGGTCAAGTCAAAAATAATTGAATGTAAACCGTTTGTTTATACGGGAGAAAACTGTATGCTAGCGTTTTTAGAAAAACTCGAATCTATAGTTGTTGAAGCGGATAAAATATACGGTAATACTATGCGAATGGAAGAAATGAGCAAAGGGGAAAATAAAATATTTTATTCTGCTAAAGATTGCATCTTATGTCAATACCCTTTAGACGAACACGATCGAGTACGACATCACTGTCACTTATCAGGTTAATTTGTTGGACCAGCACATAATGCTTGTAATTTAAGAGCAAAAAAGCCCGATTTTATACCTGTTTTTATGCACAACTTACAGGGTTACGATTCTCATTTTATAATCCCTTTCTTGGGCCGTTGTGAAAATATCAGCGTAATTCCTAGTAATTCTGAAAAATATATAAGTTTCAGCATAAAATTTAAAGGATGTAGTACAAAAATACGATTTGTTGACTCGTTTAAATTTCTATCATCAAGTTTGGAAACATTAGTGAACAATTTGCAAAATAAATCTAAATCAATTACTGATATATTTCCACATATGGCAAATATTATTAATGATGAAAACAAAATTAAATTATTGACAAGGAAAGGCATATTTCCGTACAATTATTTTAATTCTTTTGATCGTCTAAACGAAACTCGACTACCTTCCAAAAATTCATTTTTTAATGATTTAACAAAAACATCAATTAGCGACGTGGACTATGAGCACGCGAAAAGTGTCTGGAAAGTCTTCAACATCCAAACACTAAAAGATTATGCGGAATTGTATATACAAACAGATGTAATTTTGTTGTGCGAAGTTTTTGAAGCCTTTCGACTTCTCTGTCAACAAATTTATCGACTAGATCCTGCATGGTTTTTTACTTTGCCACAGTTATCTTGGAATGCAATGTTGAAATACACGAAAATAAAATTAGATGTAATAAAAGATATTGATATGGTTCAGTTTTTTGAAAAGGGAATAAGGGGAGGCATTTGCCAAGTTGTTTCTCGGTATGCGAAAGCTAACAATAAATATCTAAATGAATATGACTCGACTAAACCCAGTAATTATTTACTTTACGTAGATGTCAACAATCTTTACGGTTATGCCATGAACCTTCCCTTGCCGTATACAGATTTTGAGTGGGTTGATGAAAAATTAAATGTATTAGATCTTGAAAATGAATCAGAAACCGGTTATGTGCTAGACGTTGATGTTGAATACCCCAAAGAAATTCATGATAATCTTTCTCAATTACCTTTTTTACCTGAAAAAAATAATCCACCTAATACTAAAACAGTTAAACTATTGACGACTTTGATGCCCAAAACACGTTACATAGTACATTATGTGAATTTAAAACAAGCTCTGCAACTCGGGGTAAAGATTTCAAAAATTCATAGAGTGTTGAAGTTTAAATAAAAAAATTGGTTGGCTCCATACATAGAAATTAATTCAATGATGAGAGCATCAGCAAAAAATACATTCGAGTCAGATTTTTACAAATTGATGAATAACAGCTGCTTCGGCAAATTTATGGAAAACGTGCGCAACAGAATCGATTTAAAAATAGTAACAAATGAAAAATCATTATTTCGTCAAGTCAATAAACCAAATTTTAAAGGCAGGATTATATTTGCAGATAATGTTACAGCGGTTCAGCTGGAAAAAGAAAGCATTATTTTTGATAAACCCTTGTACGTGGGATTTGCAGTGTTGGACTTGAGCAAAGTTTTGATGTATCATTACCACTACAATGTGTTTTTGAAAAAATATGGTGTAGAAAATGTTACTTTATGTTATACCGACACCGATTCATTTTTATACAATATTAGGACTGAAGATATTTATTCCGATATTTCTGGAGAGTTAAATAAATATTTTGATACAAGCAATTTTCCCACTTCTCATTTCTGTTATTCTGAAAAAAATAAAAAAGTCGTAGGTTTGTTGAAAGATGAAACTTTTGGAGATCCTATAGTAGAGTTTGTCGGATTGAGGCCCAAAATGTATTCGTACATAACAAAGAATGATATAACGGTTAAAAAGTCAAAGGGAATAAAAAAATCGGCAGTTAACGATTTTACTTTTAGCGATTACCTAAACACATTTAAAGACAGCAAAAGTCTATATTCTTCATTTTATACAATTCAATCTAAAAAGCATAACGTTCAAACCACACTGATAAATAAAAAGTCATTATGCTCATTTGATAATAAAAGATATACATTACACGATGAAACCACTCTCCCTTATGGCCACTATAGCCTCAATGAAACAACGAATCTAACATTGTAAATGTATAAGAACCAATTAATGATTGTATACTAGTATTATTATTGTTTACTTAAATTTATATTTAGTTAGAAAAGACCTGTAATTAGAGTACTAGATTTATTTCAAGAATGTCTACTTGTAGTATTATTATTGTTTACTTAAATGAGAAAATTAGACATAGAGTACAAGAAAAGTAACAAAAAATATGTTTAAGAATATGATGTATAAAATAAATGTTTTGTACAACTGTATTTTTTTTTCTTTCACATATCCTTTTCCAGCTCCTTCAAAAAAATTTCCTATATATTACTAAAGTTCAGGAGGAACAAATACGTCATCCAAGCTCATAAAAGCTAAATAATCTAAATCAATGAAACGTCATCCAATAGCCTATCTCAAAAGCAAGCCTAATCCCATTCATAAAAGCAACTCCCGTCTCAGTCATAATCTCAAAAGCATCCCATTCATAACTCATTCATAAAGACAAATTACGTCACACTACCATTCATAAGATGACGTCACACGCCCATTCAACTATTCCATTCATGACGTCACATGCGTCATCCATTCAGAACAAACCGTGACCTAGTTTCTACTGCGCTGTTGCCACATCTCATCTGCGACGTTGCCAAATCTTAATTTGCACACCTGGACCTACCTCAAGGTCAACACCCCCTCGTCCTGCCTTACACCCCTCCCACCCTCAAGGTCATCTCAAGGTCACGCCCACGACCCTGCTACAGCAGACAATGACCTCAAGGTCACGGCTCCGGCTCAACCCGCCTATTTGTACTACTTACAATGCATAACTAATTAGAAATGGGTGCTTCCTACTTATCGACTTTCAAAAATATCTGCGTCCATACGCCATTCGCTTGTATTGCCTTAAAAACAGATCGAATAACAAATTGAATCCGTTCGATAGTTGTGCGTACTATCTTAACAGCGTTGTTAAATATAAAAGTCCAACGTCATAAATTTCAGTGAGGGCACTTCGACAGGTGATCTAGAACCCCCACCAAAAAGAAAAAGCGGCAGGAAAAACATCATTGACGAGCTTATCTGGAAGCTTCGTAATTAGCGAAATAAGTAATTAGATAAAATAAAGTAAACTGCAAAAAACTTTTGTTCTTTACTATTTATAAGCATTGTTTTTAATTTTTCAAATTTATTAATCCAATCAACCATTTTTATATTACATCCCTATCAATTTTTTTATATTACATCCCATACTTATATTTTTAATTTTTTTACATTTCTGTCATTCTACGAGATACCTATTCATTTCTTTCAACATATTCTTGTATTATTATGTTTCATACATTTTACTTATGTAACCTCTAGAAGTCTATTATCATACAAGTTATATCTATAATTAAACTAGTTTTTTCTAAATCCTTCATATTCCACCCTTTTTTTTTATATTTTAATCTTCTCACTTTGCATCTTTCTGTTTACCTCCTCATTTTTCTTTCCCTTTATATTATGTTTACATTTTTATCCTTTCTGTACATTTATTTTCTGTATTTTATATTCATTATCTTTAATTATTATATCTGCCACTATTTTAATTTCTATTCATTATCTTTAATTTTATTTTATTTTATCTGTCACTATTTTAATTTTATTATATTCTGTCACTATATTAATATTCTTTATCTTTAATTATCATATCTATCACTATTTTAATTTTCTACATTACATGTCACTATATTCTTGTTACTGCAACGTTTTTCCATATATTTTTGTTCTGCTTGTTTCTCTCTCATTGCCCTGAAGAAGGCCTAGATTGTAGGTCGAAACGACGGCACTAATTAAATATAACTCTGGTACTTATTTGGTGTTTTTTTTACTGCACCCCCCAACTATCTCCGTTCTCCGTGTTGTTCTTTACGGTTGCGAAACGCGGTCGCCTACATTATAAGGAAAACAATGCCTTAAAAAGGTTATTAAGAAAAAATATTGCGTACATTTCTTTGCCCGAAAAAGGAAGTGGAGAATAAAGAATTTTAATGGTGCTACAACCTTTTGCGTAACCTGAACGCTATTAAGAAAATTGATATAATGACTTCAGGATGTTTGGACTAAGTAGGTAAATTTATTGTGATGAATTAATACAAGATTTAAACAATTAGACGGTAACAAATATTTTATTTGGATCTATTTTATTTATTTGCTTCGTATTGGCCTACTAAGTTCCACGTCCTTTGTTAGCCTCTTTTTGCTCCTAAGTTCTCCTGAGAACTCTGTTGGGCATTTAGTTTCGTCCTTAGACAGTCGCATTCTTAAGAATAATAATAAAGAATTTCAATGCTATTACATCAATTTTCGTAGCCTGACGCCGTTAGAAAAATATGAGATAACATCACGACGTTTGCTGTAAGTATGCAAAATTTTTACGATTTATGGAAGTATAACAAGTTGTTAAACACCCCACCAAGGTTTTGTTTGAGAAGAATATAATAAAAAGCAATTAGAATAAATAAACTCTTAAGGAACCGGGAGGATAGATAGACGATACCATCAATCACTGAAGCACACCTACATACACCAATAACTGCCAAAACCAAAATCCTTAATCATCCCATCTACGTCTCGGTCTAAATTCTAGATCACCAGCCGGTTCAGTGCTTTTCTACATTTTTAGGATTCTTTCGTCGTATCAAATTCAACTTAACAAACCCGCAATTTTAAATGTTGAGGTATAGATAATACACGGCATATTTTCTAAAATTCCATAAAAATGCTGGTGGGCATTCAGTTTATTCTTGGGACAGTGCCATTATTGAATATCTTTACAAGTAATCTCCATCTCTTATATATTTTTCTACCTCTTAGTAGTACCAGGATGATATGTTCATAACTTCTTTAAAATATGCTAAATGCTGTTCGTCAATAGTATTTCATCTTCAGCAAGTGGCCATAAAATACGTTTCTTGTTTTCCTCATAGCATCAGATATGTTTTTACAGAAGTATACACTGTTATGCCGTCGCCTGTTTCCACCTTGGTCTCTAATTGGGTCGAGAATTCTCCTCACGCTCTTTCTTTCTTTGATCTCCAATTTTATTACAAGGCCTTTCTTATTTTAAGTGAGGCGTCCCGCATCCTGCATATCCTCTGGACTTATGCTAATGTAATAATACCTGAGTTTCGCATTTTATTTTATTTATTTATGCTTGGTTTTATCCACTTCTAAATAATTGTTAGTGAGAAACTAAGTTCATACGTTCAAACGATTAAAAGAATTAAATTCAATTTTTCTTCTCCCTTATAAATGAAAACATAGAAATCTAATACTTTTTTATATGTGGAACTATTTAGAACGCTAGAAATATGTAAATAAATAAGTTAAGGGCCACTGAGCAGGTAGCATAAGAGTCCCTAAGGATCTGTAACTGAAGATAAAAGGATTAAAATACATGATAGCAGTAGTTGTAGGGAGAACAGTAGACACTCAACATCTAGCCACATATAACGAAAGGGTTCCTTTTTCTTTTTTGTATATATATATATATATATATATATATATATATATATATATATATATATATACTAGCTGACCCGACCACGCATTGCTGTGGCTGTTATAATAGTTTTAAAAAATATTAGTTAAAATTTGAATTTAAAAGAAATAATGAATTAATGAAAACATGAATTAAATAGATTTTTGATTTTACATTTATTCATCTTATATCTAACTATTTTATATAATAAATATATAATATACAACACTCATAACTGATAAAATATAAACATGAGTTTAATGAATGAGGTATATAATGTTTGATTTTTAATTATGGCTAGTAAATTATATTAAATTATAAATATTTATTTCAATATATTTGAGCGCTAATCGATGCACAGTATTTTTTGTTAATCTGTCTGTTGCTAATACAATTATATTAGATGATTTACTAATACTTGAGCATGCAACATATAATTGCCATGAGAGAAACATGTATTTTTTAAGTCCAAACCGCAAATGGACATTGTCTGGCCTTGAGACTTGATAGTCATAACAAAACCCAAGCATATATCAAATTGAAATCTTTTGAATGGTACTGTGGGTTCTGATGGTATTATTGAAATACTTTCCAACAGGACGATTTCTTCTTTAAATATTCCAGTCAACATGGCTGCTTCAGTAACAATTCCGGTAATATTTTTTATGACAAACGTGTAACATCGCATAATTCAGGTGGCTTCAAATTACGCAGAGGAATAATAGGTGAACTGTTATTCAACCGAAGATTGTGTGGTGGCATTCCTGGTATATCGAGAGAATTTCAAAATCCAGTTGGATAATTTACAGCTTGGTTTTCATCAACAACATTATTGATGGATTTAAAGGGCATTAGATCACCCAAAAACGCACCGATCAGGAGATACAGGCAAAAAACTAAAATAATTCCAAAAATTTCATGGTTTTCGGCCGTTATTCGAAATAAAATATAGCCTATATTTTATGTTGGACAATGTTACGTATCTGTGCCTAATTCCATTAAAATCGGATATTACCGGACAAATATCTCGTTACAGGAGATTTATATATATATATATATATATATATATATATATATATATATATATATATATATATATATTAACTTGTAAATCTGATCAGCATAATTAATATAATGTTATTCAATTATATTAGAAAGGATCTTTATTTACTAAACAACTCTCAGTCAGTCACTGTGATAACCTTTGGAGAAGAGAGGGTTATGTCTCTTATTCATTAATGATATATACTTACTATATCTCACGTGTAACGATCTCAGAGTAGCATCCTGTTTTATCATTTAAATATTATTCAGATCAAAGGACCTTAATTTTCCCTGAGAACATTGTTTGGGCAGTGATGCGAATATTACAACTTATTTCCTTTGATTGTGGCAGGTTAATTTTCTATCGAATTAACATGTTTAAAAAAAATTATATAATAATTTTATATATTGGTGATCTAGGCTTAGTTTTCATTTGGACACTGAAAATGAATATCTTCCTCTGATCAAATTGACTGAGGATTAACATTAGTCAAAATATGGTTAACAGGGTGGATACAGAAGAATTTATCAAATTAGGTTAAAATGTTATCTGCTTAATTGAATTTTACTATCTGAAATCTTAATTAGATGAGCCAAAGTTTGGGATGAAGTGTGCAGCCTTGAACAACGGGTCGAACAACCCTTAAATGTGTGGTCGGCTGAATGACCGCCTCACATCATGTGTCCACCCTCCATCATAATAATTTATAACAATATCTATCCGTATTTATACATAACAGAATACGAAATAAATAAAATAGATTTAAATAAAAAAAGGAAAATATTCCATCATTTTAGTTGCTTTTTCCTCTTATAACTCGTGAATGCATGAATGGATTTTCATAATTCAATAGATTTTCCAATTATGTATAGCTAGAGCAATGAAAGAAAATCTTGTTGAATTCTTCCGACTCTACATTCGTTTTCCTCTTATTTCTCGTGAATTTATTTTCCTGAGTATGATTCCTTACTGGTCAGAGGTGGATTTATTTTCAAGTATTTCGTCTAAACTTTCTTTCATCCATTTTTACTCTTTTATCTCGTGTACGAAAGAACTTGAGATAATAACGAAGTATTATCTGACCATTTTAAAGTTGGTAATCATAGTAGATCAGTAGATCAAAAGACAACTGTAAAATATTGTATATATTAGATACATATATATATATATATATATATATTATAATATTTTTTTTATTATTCGAGTTGTGTATATTGTTGGAAAATCGTTCGATCCATGAATATCTAATAATCTATTTTCGAGACATGTAGGAGCGGAGTGTTCTGGTACACTGTAGAGCGCTTGATTTGCTGTATCGAAGGTCCCGAGTTCAAATCCGGCTGTGGCAAAATTTTATTTAATCTATTAACATTCAGGGATGAATCCTTTGGGATCTAGGGCCCTCCTGCGGCTCACTACCCTCTATAAAGTGGGTACCCAAAATAGGAGGGGAAACATAGCGGTTGAGCTTAATTTAGGACAAATCAACACCCTTCAATAATAAGAGAACTTTGCATGTTTTTTTATACCGGATGGTATTATTAGAAAACTTATAGTGTCAAGTTTGATCTTACTCGTTGTCTACACCTAACTTGATACAACTTGGTCCCAAAATAGGAGGGTGAAACCTAGTTGTTGAATGTGCTCTAGGACAAATCACCTCTCTGCACAACCGATGACCAAGAAACGGTACAGTCTCTACCACTTACTGAATCCAACACTCTTCTTGAGTTGAATTGGTACAGTTGTGTTTTATAATAAAAATCCTAGAAAAAGTCAATAACAAAATACCACTTGTCTGTGTCCCATGTTATTAAAGGTCGAGGATGAAAGGAATTGACAAAAAATATTTTTCTTATAAATAGGTAGTTATTTTTATGTCTTCATAATTGTATAACATTGTTATAAAACTTTTAAAAATTATATTGTCTACAAGTTTGATCTTATTCGAGCTATGTCCTTTATTGATACAACGTGGATATGAGAGAGTAGAGCTCTCAGAATCTATAAAGTGGGTCCCAAAATGGGGGAAAACCTAGCAGTTGAGCGTGATCTAGGATAAATCTCCTCTCTGCACAACCAATATTCAAGAAACAGTACAGTCTCTAACATTTACTGAACCCTAGGCACTTCATGAATTGTAGTGGAACAGGATTATTTTCAAGACGTACGAGGAAAAAGGAATGATGAGACGGATTTTTTTAATTTGAAGATTGTATAGCTAACCTGAAAACATTTAATGTGTTGTAAAACATACATGTTTGTTTGCGTGCTTAAATTTATGTTTATTTTTTATTCATTTATTCATTGAAATTTAAACCTGAAAAAAACCTAAACCACAACAACCCGTGAACGTTTGGGGCTCAGTACATGGTAGAGACTGTACCATTTCATAGACAACGGTTCTGCAAGGAGGTGACTTGTCCTAGGTTACGCTGAACCACCACATTTTCCTCCTCATTTTGGGTTCCCTGTTTTTATAATATTTTATAGAGGCTGAGTGAGCCTAGGAGGGTCCTAGATCCTATATAATCCATCTCCCGCTGCAAAACTGACTAAATAAAAGTACTGCCTACAGCGAGATTTTAACCAGGATTTCCGGCATGGCAACTCAGTGCTCTACCACTAAGCCACTCCGCTCCCTTCATTGAAATTTACAACTGTATTATAACAATACAACTAAATGGCAAGAATTATACACATTGGTAGGGATAAAGACAAGTAGAGAAACTACCCAGTGGTAGTAATGAAATAACAATTTGTACTAAAAGGGTCACGATGCCATCTTCTTTTCATACGCCTCGGAGGATTATCAGGGATTGAAAATGTAGCCAGGTTTGAAATTAGTGGGTTTAAGTGGGAATACAGTTTTTCATGAAAAGACTGGTATTGGGTTCAGGCCAAATCAGCAACAAATGGGATATTGATGTCGTTGTGGATTACTTTATTCGTAACAAAATAAGAAGCATTAAGCATTTTACGACAATTGATATGAATATCAACAATAAAACGTAGAAAATATTAATCTGCGCCTTAAAAAGGTTCCACACCTATCCTCTAAAGTAGTCCCGTTCTCGAGGGAATCATTATCCATGTAGGAACGAATGAAGATGTCTTAAACTCCTAATGGGGAACACTTAGCAGTGAGTGGATTCCCACAGCGCTCTCCATTCAGGCAAGAAACTTCATTAAGTAACGACATTTTCATTCAAAGACATTTTTAATTATAAACTACTTTTGCATAATTTATTATTATTAATTCATGTATGTGTTAATAAAAAAAAATATGATCTTTTCGTATAAAACGGTATATACTAAATACATGACACAAGCTCAGGTGCTTAGATGTACGACAATCTAATTGACTTGATTCGATACCAAACTGATAAGAGAAGTTAAGTAGTTACAAATAATAACTAAGTTCAAAAGTAGTTAGAAAGGATACACAAGATATTTTTAAAATATAAACAATTTTAATTATATTTTTTTTTTTAATAGTTTTCAGCATATATATATTTTTTTTAATGGGAAAACAAATATATACTATAAAATATTTGTATTTCTTTATAAAGAGAATACTATCCTTCATATCATTAACAGCATGTTTTTATGAGTTTGATTACAAATGAAATTCAATCTCATTTGTAACCAAACTCGTAAAACTTTCTGGTTTTGAATAATAAAAAATTACTGGTAATAACTCGATATAAATCTGACTTCTATAATAAAAAAGAATAGTTAATTAAAACCTATAAATTATTGGGGCTCGAAATGAATAGGGATGAGACGAAATATATTTTTGGTAGCTGAAACAGTGCCGAGTTTGATGATACAGAATTATGTATTTGAAGTATTTTCTTATTAATTTTCTCAACATATATTATTATTAAGATAGTTAATATTATTATTTATTATTAGCGTATTCTCCCCATAGTGGAAGACGTTAAGCTAACAACTCAATCAAGGTTTTGTTTGGGTTCTTCTTGTTCTTCCAATAGGCTTTCATTCTCTCAGAGAAGGCTTGCCTACATTCTTCCGACCACTTCGGTCTGCTCTGCTTTTGATTTGGTTGCTCTGATGTAACTTTCCACTTGTTGACATTGGGTCTGAAGATTACTCTTTCTAAAATGTCTGTTGCACATATTTTTTGCGTTTTTGAGGTCCTTTCCAAGGAAAAGTCCTTTCGAAGTTCGTCCAGCCAAAGTGTTGAATTCTTAAGTGAGCTTACATAATTTAATGTTCTTCTTGACAGTCGATTTTCTGGTAATCTCGTGAGATGTCCAAAGAATTTCATTCGTCTTTTCCTAAGATAGTTAATTATTATTAAGATATTATATAAAGACTAGCTTTTGCCCGCGGCTTCGCTCGCGTGGAATTTGGTGTGCCACATAAAGTTTCTTGAAAGATCATTTTAAATAAAAGATTTAATTATTTTTTTAAAATATAAGTTATTCGTACATCCAAAATTTCAGATGTCCAGCTTCAAAACTGACGGAATCTATACAACCTTTGAACCCCTATTATATTAAAGGAGAAACCCTTGGAATTATCCAAATTCCTTCCTTAAACTATACAAAGAACCTATCTACAAATTTCAAGATGCTAAGTTCCTGATTTGCCTTTAATTATGAACTATAACGGGAGGGAACATGCCCCCGTGCCCTACATAAATCTGCCCTTGCTGTAGCCTATGATGTATAACCTATATTACTGTAAAGTTTCAATCCGTTTAGTAGATTTTGCGTGAAAGAGAGACAAACATACAAACTTTCACCTTTATAACATTAGCAAGATTAGTACGATATCAAAACAATAGTTTCACTCATGTTCTTTCTGTTATTTTAACAATTATGATTATATGATTCGTCTTTAATTATGTACTATAATGGATTATCCAAAGTACCTAAAAAACTGTCGGGGGGGGGCACGGGAGCACGTACTAAATCTGCGCTTGCTATAGCTTATGTGTTATTCTGATGTATAACCTATATTACTGTTTCATCAAAATCCGTTTAGTAGTTTTTGCGTGAATGAGAGACAAACATACAAACTTTCACATTTATAATATTTGTAAGATAAGTTGAATTCTAATTAGATCTGTTAACAATGTCACAGATGAATTTATTTCTAGATAAGGAAACCTTTACAACTTTATAAAAGAAATAACAAGAACAATTTATATAAATCGTCCATTTACAAGAAAAATGCCGTTATAACTGTCATATTCCTAAAATATATAGTTTGCACTGTATGTATCCATGACAACAACTAAAAACACCTGGCCTGATTTATTACTACATGTTCAAGTTCAAATGTTAAAATTATTATCAATTTAATATGTATAGAATAGAATAATAATGTTATTCTGGGACCAGGTCCCTTAACTCGCCTCTACTACCGTGGGTCGTGAGCAACCCAGTGCTGCTTTGTCAGAGCCCGCGCTCTCCTCAGTGATGTTTCTATGTTTACAAGTTTTTTACTTTTTATTTTAATCGCTAAATGATTGTTTTTTTAATAGCAAGGTGAATTTCAAGGGCATGGGCCGTAGACGACCCAGGAGTAGCAAATTTGTCATAGGATAAATGGGGGAGAAAAGAATAACAATATTGTACAGAAATTAATTGAAATATACCTGGCCAGACGGCTACATTATTGGAATACTGCAATTAAATAAGAACTAAAACGTATGTTCTCATAGAGAATAAAAAAAAAGATATATATATATATATATATATATATATATATATACATAATAGAATATAATAGAAAAATAATTTTATTCTGGGACCAGATCCCTTTAAAATAACAGAGATGAACAAAGTTAAGTAAATATTTATCTGGCCAAAGGCCTACATTAGAATAAAACAATATTTACATAATATCTTGAAAGTAAATAACTGAACTAAAGTTTTCGTAGATAGTCAGAAAATGTAATACAAAATTAAAATAAAAAAAATAAAAAAAAACAGACAAATTAACAATAAAAAGAAATAGGGCTTTGGAAAAATAAGTGAATACATGATAGCATCTCATCACAAAAAAAAATATATCATTATGAGTGAGGAATATTTACAGTAGTTCATCAATCGATCAAGTTGAATAAATCTATAAATTCTTTAATGATTATAAAGCATCTGATTGGATATTTAGAAGATGTAGGAAAAGTTTTGGATTAGGTTAAAGAAGACGCATGAGGGATATCGAGTGGGAGTGAGTTCCGAAGAGAGATAGAACGGGCGAGAAAGGAACGCTCAAAAGTTTTGGTTCTATGGGAACGGATATAAAGATCGGAAGGGCGAGATCTTGTATTCTGGGATTGGATAGAGGATTTGAATTGTAGGAGACTATAGATATAAGATGGATGTTGTAAGTTGATAGTTTGAATTAAGCAAGAACCAAGGAAATAGAGTCTACGGATAGAAGGAAAAAGCAACTTTAACTCAACGTAACGGCGGGACACATGAGACCTTCTCAGGGCTTCGAAGACAAATCGAAGCAAACAGTTCATAATCCGTCTCAACCTCTCCTCGAGCCAGTTCAAAGTGTGGATAGATAAAAGAAGTGATAAGGAACTTACGGATAGGTAGTGTTAGAAGATGCCTGGAACGGTGGAATAACTTTAGAGAGCTTATTGCTCGACGGGATATTTGGGCAACGTGGGGTTTCCATGAGAGGGATCGGAAAATGATTCCGAGGTTTCTATAAGAGGAATTTAAGGCATCATTTAAGGTTAATCGGGGAAGTGAATTGACAGATTTAAGAAGGGTGTTGGAACCAATTAGGATGGCCTGAGTTTTCACAGCATTCAACGAGTTTATTCAAGTTTGCCAAGGCACTTATCCTATATAGGTCCCCTTGAATATTGCCAAATGCAGCTATTATCTTAGATGGAGGAAAGGATAAATAAATCTGGGAATCGTCGGCGTACAAATGGTGAGAACAGTGGAGAATTGATTTGGGAAGGTCATTAATGTAACACTTGAAAAGGAGTGGGGAAATACTAGAACTCTGTGCCACTCCTGTGTTCAGCGATAGGAAAGAGGATAGGGGTTGATTAGGGATGGAGACTGCTTGAGTTCTATCCGAGAAGAAAGCTTGGACCCAGAGTATGAAACTGTTGGAAAAGGAAAGAGATTTTAGTTTAGAGAAAAGGACGGAATGGTTCAGAGAATCGAAAGCTTTTGAAAAGTCGAGTAGAATTAGCACTGTTAGTTTTTTTCGTCCAAGGCAGTATGTATGCCAGTAGTGATTTTAACGAGGGCAGATTGTGTGGAAAGGCCAGGACGGAAGCCTGATTGAAGTGGATCAAGGAGTTTGGACTGTTCCAGAAAATTTGACATTTGGGATTGAACTATTCTTTCGAGGGGTTTGGAAAGAATAGAGAGTGTAGAAATTGGCCGTATAGAAACAGGAGTATAGACATATCTGTTTCATATATATATAAAAAAAAATAATAGAATACACATTTGGATAAACAGCAATTGGCTAATGGAGGAATAAAAAGGTAAATAAGAATCTCTACTAATATGAATAATAGTATGATAATGAGTTTGGAATATATACAGTATTTTCTCAATATTATGTTGAATATTGCTACTATATTATATAGCTATAGCTATTTATTTATCTATTGTGTTTATATAGCTATAAACATATTAGAAAGCATCTGTTTCGGAATTAAGGAGATATTGGAATAATTAGGATTTGAATGTGGATAAAGAAGAGGCATGACGGATATCAGGTGGGAGTGAGTTCCAAAGAGAGGTAGACCGAGCGAGAAAGGAGCGCTCAAAAGTTTTCTTCGCTCAAAAGGTTTTGTGGGAACGGGACTAAAGGTCGGAAAGGCGAGATCAAGTGCCCTGGAACTGGATATACAGTTCAAAGTGTCTACTGTTCTTTTTATTTCATAATAATAACCAACTTAGCAAAATAAACATTAATAGGTAAATTTCTAGTGTAGGATGGTACCAGATACTCAAGCACCAGCACGTACAATTCCTGGACGGACAAATTCACATGTCTGTTTTCTAACAAACTTTGTTCTGTGATTCCCTCCACAATGCTTTAATTTCTGTAGTTTTTCATTGCCAACCTAATCTCACTTTCCTTCCTACGAATATTTCACAATAAAAGAATAAACCTATCGAAGGGACAGATATTTTAAGTTTGTTGTCAAGTTTAATGCAATCCACTCTGAACTAAGCCATTCACGATTACGGTACTATTTAAATTTTGATTAAAAAGCTTAAATCAATCATATGAAGAGGCACGTAAAATCCCCGTGTAGGAGCCACTGAGATAAAATGATTCATCTCCAAGCTTCCTAAACACATCCTTGGCGCTTCCCTCTACGATTTAATCTCCTTAAAACTCCTCCTAAGACATCCATGCCTTTATCCCTCAAGTCGGCAAATTCTCTTAAAACCGTATCCCGTACTAATGAATAGTTCTATCTCACTTTCTACTCTAGAACCGTTTCCTAGCTATATTTACTTACCTATGTTTCCAAGTTCTAGAAATCCCATAATAATTCGAATCCCAACTTTTTCCTGATTTTGTGCATCATTATTTGTTTACAAATAGCTTTCATAATTGATTGGATTGAAGTCATAGAAAACATAAAAAGTGAGATAAAATTAATTATTATAATTTATTTTATTTTTATATTATATAATTTTTTAAATATTTTATTTGAAAAGAAAAGATATGGCCAGGACCGGGACTCGAACCCGAGACCTTTACCTCGGTGTTCTCACAATTTGCGATGTATACACGGGGAGAATGTTAATTGAACATTATTTTATTTTGAATCTAGTCGACTTTAAGTTAGTAATATTATTATAATTTTATATAATAGTAGGTTCAAGTGAAAAGAGGGGATATGGCTGGCTGAGAAACGTGCCAGGGCGGCCGAGATGGTTGAGGCGTCACCACGGAGAGATGAAGGTCCCGGGTTCGAGTCCCGGTCCTGGCCTTATCTTTTCTTTTCGAATAAAATATTTAAAAAATTATATAATATAAAAATAACGTCTCACTTGGAATCCTCATACAAGACTGAAAAGACAAGAAACTGCTCGTCGTTTTCGCCTACTTCAACATTTACTGGACAAACGCTCTAAGCTCCCAATAAATTACAAAAGACTCATTTACATGACAGTTATCAGGCCTATTTGGACATACGGAGTTGAGCTTTGGGGCTCTACTAAACCATCCAATTCATCTCGTATCCAATCCTTGCAATCCAAAATCCTTCGTAAAATCCTCAATGCTCCTTATTATGTCACAAACAAACTCATCCATCATGATCTTAATATCCCATATGTTACTGATTTGGCCCAAACTAGATACCTATCCTTCCATGACAAGCTCCATACACACTTGAATCCACTAGTCTCTCAACTTGCTTCCCATACTATTCCTGATAACCCTCCGAGGCGTCTGAAAAGAAGATGGCCTCGAGACCATCTACTATAGAACTTTTTAGAGTGCTACCGATGGGTAGTTTCTCCACAAGTGCTTTTCAAGTCGTATTATACATATAGCAGATTTACTTATTATAATTGTATTATAGTTGTAAATATCAATAAATTGAATTAAAAAAAAAAATATAATATAAAAATAAAATAAATTATAATAATATTAACGACTTAAGTCAACTAGATCCAAAATAAAATAATGTTCAATTAACATTCTCCCCGTGTATACATCGCAAATTGTGAGAACACGGAGATGTAGGATCAAGTGAAAAGAGGGGATATGGCTTTCGCGTTTCGCGTTCGAGTCCCGGTCCTGACCATATCTTTTCTTTTCAAATAAAATATTTATAAAATTAATTATGTTTGTTTTAGTTACCTTTTTTTAAATCACATTGGTTCGATTACTTTTAGTTATTGCTATATATCGATATTTACCCAGTTATTATTGTTAGTAAACCTGAAAGTTCATAAAATTATCAAGAAAATATGGAAAACATGTGCATTAATACACCCACACCGCTAATTCCAATAAATCTATTATTCGTAATGTTGAGTAACTATTTGCAAAATCGAAACTTCGGACTTTACAGTTGTATTCCCAGAGGATCTTTGTTTCAGAAACAACTGTAAGTACTTGTATTTATAATAATTTATTATTGTGTTTATTATTATAAACAACTGTAAGTACATGTATTTATTGGTTGATATAAATTTATCTATTGTCTATAGGTAGCTTAATATTTTGTCATGATTCGTAATTTTCATTTTTTTTTTATTTACTTATTATATGTAAATCTTACTAATATTATAAATGTGAATGTTTGTATGTTTGTCTCTCTTTCACGCAAAAACTACTGAACGGATTTGGATGAAACTTTACAGTAATATAGTTTATACATCAGAATAACACATAGGCTATAGCGAGCGCGGATTTAGGGGGCGCACGGGGGCACGTCCCCGACTGGTTTTTAGGTATTGTGGAGAATCCTTCATAGTACCTAATTTTTTTTTTTATATTAACACTTTATTGAAATATTACAATCTGCCACTTGTGGGCAATAAGTAATAGTGCTGTGTAGCTTACAGTCATTCCATAACAAAACAATAATAGAAACTAAATAAAATAAATAAATATATACATGCGGAAAAATATATACATGCGGTAACAGAAATTAATTAATGCGGAAATGATAATAAAATAAAGTAAAAAAAAAAATAAATAATAATAATACTAATAATAAAAAAAATAAATAAATAAAATGTACACATTCATACCCTATTTACAATTTGCCTGGGTCCCCGAACTGAGCTTCTTCCCCAGGAATGAGGGCGCAGGAGTCCGGGAAGCCCCAGCCCCCTTTCCCAGCCGCGTCACTGGCATTAAACGCCAATGGAAGCTTGTTAAGGGCGCTTCACACACACAGGTCGTGAGTGGAGAATCTGGCCAGTGCCAGTACTCCAAATAACATTATTACAACAGATCTCGGGGCCATTGCCGGTTTAGACGGTGGGGTGGGTTATATGGATGTGTGGAACTGGATAATGACTGAGCCAGGGGGTTGGGATGACAAGCAAGGTTTTGGTGAAAGTTTGAAAATTTAGTAGGGATGAGGTCGAGGACGAAAGGAATGTTGAGATCATTGTGGAGGGTTTTGTTGGAAACATAATAAGGACCATTGACAATAGTTCCCAGGACTTTGGATTGAAAGGATTGAATGCGTCTGATATTCGATTGTTTTGCGGTCCCCCACAGTTCCAGTCCATAGGTCCAAATAGGTTTGATGATGGTCTTGTATATTAGTAATTTATTGTCTATTGAAAGATCGGAGGTCCTACATAGTAATCTGTATAGTTGGCTAAATCGTCTGTTAAGTTCTTGTCTTTTGAGTCTGGTATGAGGATTCCATGTAAGTCTTTTGTCTAGGAGGAAGCCAAGGTATCGTACTGTGTCGGAAATAGGTAGGATGGTTTCATTGAATTGGACAGAAGGACATGTTCCCCGGCGAAAGGTAAAAGTCACGTGTTTGCATTTTTCCTCATTGACAGTACATAATTAAAGGCAAATCACATGATCATAGTTGTTGAAATAACAGAAAGAATATGAGTAAAACCATTGTTTTGATATCCTACTATTCTTACTAATATTATAAATGTGAATGTTTGTATCTCTTTCACGCAAAAACTACTGAACGGATTTGGATGAAAATGAATGAGTAAAATAGGTTATACATCACATGCTACAGCAAGGGCAGATTTATGTGGGGCACAGGGGCATGTGCCCCCCCCCCGTTATAGTACATAATTAAAGGCAAATCAGGAACTTAGCATCTTGAAATTTGTAGATAAGTTCTTTGTATAGTTTAAGAAAGAAATTTGGATAATTCCACCCCAAGGGTTTCCCCTTTAATATAATAGGGGTTTAAAGGTTGTATAGAATCCGTCAGTTTTTAAGTTAAACATCTGAAATTTTGGGTGTATGAGTAACTTATGTTATATAATTAATAATTTAATTATTTATTTTAAATGATCTTTCACGAAACTTTATGTGGCAGACCAAATTCCACGCGAGCGAAGCCGCGGGCATAAGCTAGTAATTTATAAGCGGCACTTTATAAATACTTTATAATTTGTATTATGTAGCCTTCTTGCCTAGATATGTATAATGTTTCTTTCTCTGTTCGTGTTTGTAGTTCTTACGGGACTTAGTCTCAGAATGAATTTACTTTTCTATTCTATTCTAAGTAAAGGAGTGAATAAGACTTATGAATTAGAAAAGCAAGAAAGCAAAATGCTACAGAAAAGACATGGATCTATTTAGATAGATGGAATTTGTATCAAACGACAAATCGCAGAGATTTACGAAAACTTAGAAGCGATTTCACATTTAGGAAATTAAGATTAATATTTTATGGTATTTACGTATTCATATGCTGATATCAGGCTTACAATATAAATTTAAGAAAATAAAGGAAAATGATAAAAGAATCTCTTAGAAATTTGAAGATATTAGGAATAAACATAAAACACATTTAAAATATGTCTAAATTTAGAAACATAATGAAAACGAAAAATTTCATCCAAAATTTAAAAGAAAGAAGACTGGAGCCAAACAGACGAAAGAAAGGAAAAAAGAATGTAGTGAGCTAATGAAGAAGTGCTGTGAAGGTGACGAAGAAAGAAATATGTGGCTCTATTATCAAGTTCTAGCGTTCTTCTAGTAAGGAATCGGTTAAATGAAATTATATAACAGTTTGTATAAGCTATTACTTTTCTTGAATGTTTATTCTATAAGAGATAATTTTTGCGACGTTTCGAAAGAACACAAATAATTTCTTGGCAACAAACACTAAATGGAAGCAATTGTAAAAAAATCTACACAATACACTATATATCAAGAGATGCTCTTTAAGCTGGCTATTCATTTGCTTAAATAAATCAGTATTGAATAATCGAATTTGTTGCTCACTTGTTTTTGTTTCTTGTTCATAAAGAAGATATAGACTGTGTAAAAAAAATTATTGCATGCTATCCCATTCATTTATTTTATTTATCTACTGTTGTTATGAATACATTTATTCTCTAAAATTGGTTAAAATCTTGTCAAGATTCGTAACTTTTAGATATTTCATTTTTATCTTTCTTATTTTTTTGGCACTATTTAAATACTTCATGATATCTATTATTATGTAGCCTAATGGCCAGATATGTAATATGCTTTAATATTTATATGTAATATATTTTAATATGTTATAATATTGGTATTCATATTTGTTATTCTAAAGGGACTTGGTCCCAGAATAAAGTTCTTTTCTTTTCAATTCTATTGTACAACCACTATCGGAAAGACTATTGAAAACAAAATTAATTTTAAAACATCCGTAAAAAAAAAAAGTAATAGAGATTCCTCCATTGCATTACAAAGCGTTGCTACTTTTTTGAAAATTATTCCTCAAAATTTGAGATGTGGATAAATTAGATTTAAAATCAAGCGTTGTGCATGAAATAACCACCATTAAATAATATTTATAGTGTTCCGAAATAATATTTTTTTTAAATAATAAAAAATAAAAATCTTTTCCATACTATTTTACAACCACTTTCGGAAAGATCATCAAAAACAAAATTAATAAAAACAATCCGTAACAAAAGTAATGGTGATTCCTCCATTGCATTACAAAACGTTACTACTTTTTTGAAAATTGTTCCTCAAAATTTGGGATATGGATAAATTAGATCTAAAATCAAGCGTTGTGCATGAAATTACCACCATTAAATAATATTTATAGTGTTCCGAAATAATATTTTTTTTAAATAATAAAAAAATAAAATAAAATTTCCATCGCTCTAGTTTCCATAAGGCTGTCATGAGAGAGGAGTTATTACCATTTGGGCAGACATCAATCTACGTCTAGTAACTACTAGATACATATCCTGCCAATGGAGTGAGGATACGCTTCCCATCAGATAAATGATCCCATACCTATCCTAGAGAAGATATATACTTTCTTTTTTCAGGATTTCTTCAGAATAAATGGCCTGGTAGTTCAATTAAAGTAAAGAAATTTATGGAGTACCGTGAATGGAATTAATAATTAATAAAAGTGCACGAATTATACCAAATCGTTCTAGGTGCTGTTAATTTCTTGTTTAGTCATTCAAATATTATTAACTATTCAAATAATAGCTATCCGTATCTAGGCATATCTGATGTATTAGTTACGACTCAAATAGTGAGGCGAAAAAATCAGAACATAAATTTTAAAATAAATCTAATAGAAATAGACAAAAAGAACAGTTTATCGACTAAATCACAAAATTACACAGAATTGAAATTTTTGTTAATACCATCTTTCTGTTATAGGAAGATTTTATGAGATTAATCTACATACAAATATCAAATATATCATGTGTGCCACTACAACCCGTGAAGGGTCTGGGATTCAGTACATGGTAGAGACAGTACTGTTTCTTAGTCGACGGGTGTGGAGGGAAGTGATCTGTCTAAGATCACGCTCGACGGCCGGACTTTATAGAGGCTGGGTGAGCCCCAGGAGGGACCTAGATCCCCTAGGATCCATCACCGGCTGCTAACAGATGCTAACAGTCTTGTCAGTGGTGACTGTCCGATGTATCCGTCATGTGGTGTCTAGTAACCTACGGCAAAAACAGTCTTGTCAGTAGCAGGACTTGAACCCAGAACCTTCAACGCTCCCTATCTAAATTTATTTTAGATAAAGTCGATCTTATATTAGTAAGCCATCTATAACTTTGGATTTTATATTTGTTCTTCTAATTTTTTATTTACTAAAAATTATTTAAACAAATACCATATAGGCCAATACAATTTGCTCTCTTATTTAGAAAATTTGTTGAAGCTTTATCCAAGTTATTAAATCCGATATGAAAAAACTCCATGTAATATATAGTTTAAATTAGATTTGAAAATACTAATTAAGATATGGAGATAAAGGAGACTAACGTTTACAAAGACTTTAATAAACAAATTAAGGTCTCTAGGGAAAAACAGTGAAAATAGTTTCATTATATTAAACAATTTGTCTTTTCGATGTCGGTTGTTGCGATTAAGAAGTTGTTCACAAAAACTGGGCTAAATAATTGGTTAAATAATATTTTGTTAATATTAGTAACTTAGCATCAATGAATGAGATAACAATGAACCCAGTTGGTAAATGCTTATAACACCAATGTTAAAGTTAGAGATAATACAGAAACTCACGTTTTCATAAAACAAATTGTTTCTGGTTGTTTAAAATCAACTAATTTGTTTATTTTAATCAACTTCATATTTGTACAGTCCGTTTATTTCACAGCTGTTTGTATGTATTTAACCCATCGCCGCTCAGATTCTTTTCCAAGGAATCAAACAAAAAAAAAAAAAAATGATCATTTTAAAAAACAATTATTCGATTACTATGAAAGGTCTTGGGTTCAGTATATCACAGAGACTGTTCCGTTTCTAGAACAACAGTTGTGCAGGAAGATAACTTGGCCGAGCTCACGCTGAAAAGCCTTTAAAGGGGATGGCTGAGCCCCATTAAGGTCTGTACCATTGGCGGATTTGAGGTGGGGGGGCATGGGGGTTCTATGGCCATGGGGAACACACCAAAATTATTCACTGTATCGAATGCTTTCTCAATGGGTCCATCCAAAATCGGCAATTCCGAACCCGTTTATGTTTTTCATTCACATATAGATAGCTTCCGGTTTGATAAAGGAGCTTATTTTATCCATATTATTGTTTTCTGGCCTCGGTTGTCTTAAATTAAAAATTGATATTTTATTCATATGTGGAACGTATACATTGATAACAAATTCACATTGACCCGCCCCCCCCCGAAAATTCTCCTAGATCTGCCACTGCTCTGTACGTCCCAAAGGGTCCATCCGTGGATATTAATAATTGAAACATTATTTTTTCATATTCAAAATAACTTTACGCAAATTAGACTAGTAATATAGGAGAACTATAGAACAGTTAAAACTTAAAAAAAAATATAATAAATTATCCATTACATACGGCCCGGAGGTAAGATGGTAATAATAAATTGTGGGTCATTATTTAATTAATACCAAATTTCGTCAATATTTTTTAATCAAATTTTCATACCTGCAAATCACCCCTTACAATAGAAGAGAGAATATATTTTATTTACTTGAGTCGTTCAAGTTAATTAATTAATTTATTATTGGTTAACTTTGTAATTTGTTATTAATATTAATTTAATCGGTTTATTATTTATAACAGATACCCATCGAGGAATATAATATAAATTTCTATTTGTATTTAGTTTAAATTTTAATGATAATTATGCAATTCTTATTCCGTAAATAAGAAATATGCAAGATTTTTATTTTTTAATTTATTTTTTTATTTTTACAAATACCTAGACCGTTGTAACTATATAATAACTTGCAATTAAATCGAAAAATAAGTATGTAATTAATTTATTAGAATCTACTATGTATTTTCGTATTTTACAGACACATATACAAATAAATAAAAGTGAATCTTTGAATGTATTTTACCTCATTTCCTTCTTGAAATTTGTGATAGCTCGTCCAAAGCCTCTCCATTCCTAAAAAAAATAAGTTAAATAAAAAAATAACGCTAATGATAATAAGCAATTAATTTAAAAGGTGCAATGCGGATATTAAAATACGCCAAAGTAAAACAATACAATTATTTTATGATTTCAAAAAGCATGATTATTATAATTCAATATTCAAAAAGAAAACTTTTTATAACTGTTAACTACAGTAAAAGCGCGAACTGTCAACTATGTTTCACACAGAAGCTTATAAAAAGCTAATTCTTCCTACTTAAGTTAAACAACTGTTTATGGATCTAGATTCATTATTTAAACAATAGTTTAAAGTAGTCAAAAGTTTTATGAAATTTCTTAATTAACAATTTCTCAATAGATATCCATATTTTATTTTTTAATAATGTTAATAAATCATCAATTGCATAGTGGCGTTAAAGAAATGGATTATGTACGATATTTTCCCTATACATGATGATTTAAAAAAATATAATACTCGAGAATAGTAAAAAAAAAGACAGTCTTTTGTGCTATTCGAAAAACAATTTGTTGTCAAAAATTAATTTTGGGGGAAATATATGTTTTTCATTATATTCTTATTAACCCTAAGTACAAAATTAAAATTGTTAAATAAATAGTGAATTTAAAGATAAAATAGCAAAGTACGATTGTACAAGGCGTATTATACTGACTGCAAAGCAAATATGAATGTAAACAATACCTCCGCTACAGAGGAACATATCATAACTAGCATGTATTTAACTTATAGTCAATATGTGCTTTGCAGCTTGCATATTATTATATTTAATACAGTACACAACACGTATGCTAGAATACCAAGGTGGTATATATTACTATTTGTTGTATTATCGATTTGTATGTTTAAGGCCAAGGTAAATGGTGTAGTTTGAGAATTTTTCCGATACTTTTCTATAAGGTAATACATTTTTATACAAAAAATCAAAATAAATTTCAACCGTGGCAAAATTATGATACAAGATATAAGAAATATGAATGAAAGAATATTGAACAATATGTAATAAACTAAAACATAAAATTTGTTATTATATTAAGAAATAATTATTTTAAGGAACTCATCCGTGGTCGAGACGTGCATGCAAGCAATTCCCATTTTGAGAATATTCGAGCTTCTGTGCAGGGCAAACTTCAGATAGCAAAATGGAAGGTTGTTTAAGAAACAATACCTCCATCTTTTGTTTCTCCAGGACGGAATGTTGCCGGCAACAACACCAAGTTGCCACGATATTCTTTTCAGGCACTACACACAAACTGCAGATAGATTCTTGGAATGGGAATCAGCTCAGAAAAGTGAGAATCGTGGATAAAGGTGCTAAGATCATGATAAATACTAAAAAAATGCAAAACCATCAATTCGAATAACTTCTAGTTGTAGTAGCAGGTTATAATTCTGAAGATTTTTTTATCCATTCCGTTTTGAAAAGAAGAGAATCTACCATAATATTATTAGTGATAGGGTTCATAAGCGTAACGAGGGGGGGTTATTGGGGATGTAACCCCCCCACTGCTTAGAAGAAATTAAAAAAAAAAAATGCAAGTAACAATTTAAAAGAAATATAATTTTGAAGGATTTTACTTTTTCAAATTTATTATTGTGGGATTACAGAAGTAAGGGTCAATAATGTCAAAAACACAACAAAGAAAGTGCAAACACCGTTATTTTAATGAATAAAAGGTACACTAAAATGACAAACAAAAACGTAAAACTGCTTATTTACAATTAATTATATTAATATAGCGGCAGTAGTGGCATCTAGCGGCAATAATAAGTTCGCAAATGTGAGAAGAACGGTTTAGACAATTCTTAGAATCTAGAAGTAAAGTCTGGATGGGTCTAGAAAGTTCCCTATAGTAAGTTATTGTAACCAATAAATAAGGGTACTTGTATTTAAAAGCTATTTCTTGATTGCCCTTCTAAAAATAACAATTATAACGAAAATAACATTAATTAAAAATTATAATCTATTTATTTAATTTGAAGCTAAATGATTATAATATAATAAAAATTATACCTATATTACGAGGCATCTTTTTTGAAGGAAGTAATATGTTGGAGTAGTTGACTGGTGGGGGTTAACCCCCCCATGAGTCAACTCTAGTTACGTTAACGATAGGGTTTATTTTATTTTTAGCTCACTGTAGGTTTTCGTGCTACCTGTAAAAAAAATTACTATTTTAAAATTGCAAAGAGTTTTATTTATGATATATCAGGTTAAAATCTAGCTATGGCAGATATTTTTAATATTGGACCCAGTGGGATCTTCTGACCTTAATGTGGGCAAACTTAATAAGTGAAAAACCGGGCTGTTGGGCTTGATCTCAGTCAAATCACCTCCCTGCACAACCGTTGTGTTAAAAACATTACAGTCTCTACCATGTACTGAACCCAAGACCCTTTATGTGTTGTAGTAATAAAGTTTTTTTTTTATTTTATGCCAAGAGTGTCCATTCAGTTATGATTTCTTTTTCGAACGGAATAGAAAAGAAAAACTATAAACTGTTCTTCTAATGTTGTAAAGCGGGGAAGGAAGTGAATAAAAATACCCACTACGGCCTTAGGAGAAAATATTTATTGTCACTGACACGAGCACCTTATACTCTGCAAGGGCATTGAGACATGTCAAGGGAAGAACATAGATAGGTGGAAGGCTTCCAATCCTGTCTTCAACACCCTCTTTCTAGCTCGCTCCCCGTAACAAAATTGACATTATGGAAGGAACGAACCCGTGGGAGATATTCTTAAAATTATGTCGCAGAATATTTAGTTGGAATTAAATCGACTATGCGAGCATTCGATATTACAAATCTGTATTTGGCAAATCATCAGAATTTAATTTTTTTAATGACCATTATTTAAGCATAGGTAAGGCAGAATCCGGAAAATTCAAAGACAATACATAAGGTTATTTAAAAGAATTTAATAATGAACTGTTGAGGTAATTAATTAATTTACTATTATTATTATAGTATTATTTTTCCATCCTCAGCTCACGACACAATTTTTTTTAATTGCCTAAATGAGTAGCTCATAACTTTCTCGAGGAATATTTCAATTCTTCCTAAAATTAAAAACACCCAAGAAAGTACCTCAGGTTTCAGAGAAATTTCGTCCATTGGAAACGAAGAAAAAAGGAAATGAAGCTTAGAAATTCAGAAAAGAGGAATGAAAAATCAGGAAACATTCATTAAATGAAACTCTTTAGCCGGTTTTTATTATCCCTTTGGGAAAGCATTGATTGGTATTCATATTCATTGGTATTCATACCATATATTGGTATGAAAATTATATATAACACAGAATGATTTACAAACAAGGAATATATATAAACATATAATATAAATAAATAGTGGTAAACTTTTTTTTGGAAAACGAACTTTCTACCCACGATACAGGTCTCCTTCAAGGTTTGGAATGTAGGTGAAAAGTATGGTTGTGAAACCTGAATAATTGTTTAATAACAATTAATAATTTCCTTAATAAGACCTTGGTCAAAAGGAATCAGGCTGTTTTAGCAGACAGCTGGCCAATCAGTGTTAAGGACTTATACTGGAAGTATTTTCAGCAATTCAAGGTGTTTGCTAAAGCAGTGTGGTTAATCATCACTACAAGAAATCAATATTATAGGTGAACAAGAATTTTAGTTTTGTTTTCAATTACTTTGTTGTAATTTTGTGTTTTTTTCCTATTTTTTTTTTTTTGGTTCAACTGGCTTAATATTTACTATGATCAATATTTTTATGTTTAAGTTTTGTTTTTTTAATGATGTATTTTCAATTTAGCGTTTAGTTTTATATATAAATAATACAAAAAAAATGTAAACAATAGAAAAAAAAAACAACAACATGAAAGTAATGTACTATAAATGTACGGAACGTGCAGAATAATAAACGTCCTTCACGTAGGGGTACTGCGTGAAGGGAAAATAAAAATAAAATAAATATATATATATAATAACACCGATTTTTAAACTATAAAATTTTAAACCAAAAACGATTAAAATGTATATATTTAAATGAGGAAAATTTGCATTTAAAAAAAATATATGCATTTCTCTAACCTAAAAAAATTAACAATGATTGTGATAAATAACTTGTAATGATATTTCCTTCCTAGTATAATTCAGATTAGTTGAGAGCAGAAATGTTAATTGAGGTTGCTACAAACAGTTACTGCAGTTATGCGTTTATTATTAGTGGAATTTGACGTTAAAGGATGATGAGGTTATGGTCGTAATATGGAGGCGAATTAACAGAAACATTTAGAAACAATTACACTCTATTTATTAGAGATATAATTTATCATTTCAAATAAATTGAAAATGTTGAGCATGTGCATTAATCACTTGAAACATAAATGGCCGTGAGATATTTCATTATTCTAAATCTCACCTGAATGCCTTACCTTACCTTACTTAATTATCTGAAGAATAATTACTGCAATTGATCATAAATAACACTCAAACAAATAAACTACTAAAAATAGCATAGCGAGTTGGAGCTAAACTGACTATTCAAGAGCTACTAATTTGTTCAAATTAATTGATTGATAAGGAAGAAAAATTTAATAAGTGATGCAAGGTTAAACCAATTTAACCAAATAATCCTAATAAAAAAGATATATTCTACCAATGTCCCTAGTTTGACTGTCGCCTACTAGATTTTAAAAAAACTAACAAAACTGCAAATCAGTTCGCCGCCACACCGTTTCCAGAAGATAGGAAAACAATTAATTAGGATAGAATAGACAACAAACTTTATTCTGGGACCAAGTCCCTTTAGAATAAAAAGCAAGCACAGAAAAATACACATAATATATATCTGGCCAGAAGGATAAATAATAATACAAATCATGAAGTATTTAAAAAGTGAAAAAAACATAAGAAAAAAAATACAATAAATAGTAATGAAATAACTAAAAAGTACGAATCCGAACAGGATTTTAACCAATTGTAGAGAATAAATATATTAATAACAACAGTTATAAATAAAATAAATGATTAGGATAGCATGCAATAAAGTCTTTACGTAGTCTATATCTTCTTTGGGAAAAATAAACAAAAAACGCGCAAGCAACGAAATCGATTATTCAATACTGATTTATTTAAGCAAATAATTGACCTTTTTGGGAGGTCAGCAGATGTTGGAAAAGCAAGAATTTAAATGAAGTCAGGGAAGAAGCATGACGGATTAAAGGAGGGATTGAGTTCCACTCTGTGAGAAAGGAACGCACGAATACTTTGGTTCTGTGGGAAAGAGTGCAGAGACCGGAAAGTCGGGATCTTGGTTTGTGGTACTGGACTGAGGATTTGAATTGGAGGAGACTATAGGTATATGAAGGTTATTGAGAGTTAATGTATTGGTATAGAAAAGCACTTAGGAAATATTGTCTACGAATGGGAGGGAAGAGCCACTTTAACTCAACATAGTGATGTGGTGCGCCGGATCGCTTCGGAGTATCAAGGACAAATCTAAGAGAGCAGGTCATTATTCATTTTAAACGGCCCTCAAGCATTTTCGAAAGGCCCCCGTTTTGGGGTTTTTAACGAGTACATGACATCGTACAGGCTCTGGACTCTCCTTTAACGTCCATTCTGAAGGACGGCATAACCAAGTATTTTTTACTGAGTTTAAAAAATCCCAGGGCCAACTGCTGGGCTATGAACCCGCGATCTTGGGCTTAGTATGCTGTTATACAAACCACTATATCATAAGTTGCCCCTTACAAATTACCCCAAAGAAATTAAGTATTTATGTAAGTGAATTAAGTGAGTAACGGCTTTAACAGCTTTTAACTAAGCAATAATTATATGTCAATTAAAGTGGATTGATCAATGGATGGTTGGTGTATTTTTTTTTATGTAATTCTGAAAACAATAAAATATATTTTTTTAAATTAATTTTAAATTTTCCCTTTAGAATAATTAAGCAAGGCATGGAATATGAACTAGTGTTAGAGTAAAATATAATAAGAATTTAATTAATTAACTAAATGAAAAAATATGTATTTAATCCTAATAGTAACTTGGAAGAAAGAAATAAATAGTCAAGAATGATTATAAAAAGGGACCATAGTAAATATATTTTTTTTTATTTAAAATTATTTTGTTTTATTTTGTCTTTGTTTAATTGTATGGATGACAATGTTGTCCCCGTGTCTAGTTTACCGATGAGTTGCCATGCCGAAGGTCCTGGGTTCAAATCCCGCTGCTGGTAAGACTTTTATTTAATCTGTTAGCAAGCAGAGATTGGTCTTACGGGATCTAGGACCATCCTGGGGCTCACCCAGTGTCTATAAAGTAAACCCAAAATACAGGAGGAAATCTGGCGGTAGAGCGTGAGTAGTATAAAAAGGGGGCTTCTAGACCAGCATTTTTATAACCTTATTATAAACTACCCTTCAAGTAGAAGAGGAGCAGGTTATGTTACTATAGTCTCCCATCCAATGAAAAAAAACAAAAAACTCTTAGCTCATCAGATATCCTCCCATCTATAACTCGACCTGCCTCTCGGCTCAGTGCTTCAGGGCGTGCCCCCTCCCCCTCTCTCCCTCCCAAAGTATTTTTAAAACGGCTAAATATCGAGGAAGTATTAGGAGATGATGAAATACGTGATGGAGCTCCTATTAACTAGCGATGTTGTTGAGGGTTTTGCCTTACCTTCTTGCTGAAGGAGCAATATAGATTTGGTTTCACCACTTTGCTGCCAACACAATGCATCTTATGTTTTTTTTAAATTTGCAAGTTAACTACTATCCAATAACAAGTAACTGTGCCCTGTGGTAACATCAATTAGATTTAAAATGACTCCGTAATGAGTTATCTTTTGTCGTCTTCATTATGATGCCGTGGCTTTTTGTTTGTATCGAGCTTATGAGGATTTGAAATGCCAAAGAAAAGATAATAATCGGAAATGCCGTTTCTGGATAAATTCATTATCTTCTTAACATTCTTGAGTTAAGTGACTCCAGTTGTAGTCCAGTATATTTACGAAAATGTATAAAAAGTAATATTTAGGTACAATTCTCAATTCTCCTCCCCCCCCCCCAGTCAGATAACGTATTTTGTATTTTTAGTTTCTGATTTATGCTTATTATTTTATTTATGTTAAAATTGCACTTATGGTTTTATTGAGTCAGTGAGGGCTTACCTTGGTTTTGGTATGATAAATTAATAAGCACTAAAATAGAGCCAAAAACTCAAAAAGAAACACTATTATTTATTATAATGCAATTGGGAAAAAACACAATGCAAAGCCTTATGTTTCAAAAAATACACCTACTTGCAGTTGTATGTTGAACGTCTTGGTGGTGGGGTGCTGTCTCATGTTTGGAGCCTGTTTGGGCTGTTGATCGTTGGGGCAGTTGTATGTTGAACGTCTTGGTGGTGGGGTGCTGTCTCATGTTTGGAGCCTGTTTGGGCTGTTGATCGTTGGGATGTATTGCACCTTTTTCTTCGAAATGCGATTCACATAACCCTTTTTGATTTTGGTGTCTTGATAATGCCTCAATAGGCGAAACGTCGACTGGTAAGTAGGTGTATTTTTTGAAACATAAGGCTTTGCATTGTGGTTTTTCCCAATTGCATTATAATAAATTAATAAGCTTAATGTGAAAATTATTTACTGACTCTAGCTATTATTCTTCTACACTAACGATGAGCACGGATATAGGTATCATCTGGAAAAAAAAATGTAATTAGTTTTGAATATTCTTTATTTATTGTTTTTTTTCTATTTATTTAAGCCATGTCCAGTTGAAGGCGAAAGGTTGGTTATTTCCGGTTTCATTGCCTGAGGTTTTTTTTTTTTTTTATAGCTTATTTGATCAAGATTTGCTATTTCTTTATTCAAGCAGCCCTTATAAAAATAAATATAAAATATAAAATTACTCCGATGTTGATCGTTTCACAGCTCGAACTATCTGCGATGGAAGTACCAGTACGAACCTGCACAGACATGTCGGGTACAATGTTCAAAGTAGGAGAGGGGGGATTACTGCGTAGAATATATTCTAATTTAAAATTACACTTAAAGGAGCGTTTCTAATTTATAATATATTTTTTTAAAAACGTTTTAAATAATTATACATGCTTCAGTGCCTAAAAAACATAGTTAATTCAACCAGAAAAATATAAAATATTGAAAAAGTGAATTATTACCTCATTTATATTTCGAAATTGAAAATTTGATTTCTTTCATAGATAAATGCAATAATAAAATCATGGATTGAATAAACTCGATATATTAGAAATAACTATATATAAAGTTACTCCGATGTTCATCGTTTCACAGCTCGAACTATACTGCGCTGCAAGTATCACTACACTGCTGCTTAGAATATATTCTGATTTAAAATTACACTTAAAGGAGCGTTTTTAATTTATATTATCTATTTTTTAAAAACGTATTAAATAATTATACATGCTTCAGTGCCAAAGAACAGTTAATTCACCCAGAAAAATATTAAATACTGAAAAAGTGAATTATTACCTCATTTATATTTCGAAATTGAAAATTTGATTTCTTTCATAGATAAATGCAATAATAAAATCATGGATTGAATAAACTCGATATATTAGAAATAACTATATATAAAGTTACTCCGATGTTCATCGTTTCACAGCTCGAACTATACTGCGCTGCAAGTATCACTACACTGCTGCTTAGAATATATTCTGATTTAAAATTACACTTAAAGGAGCGTTTTTAATTTATATTATCTATTTTTTAAAAACGTATTAAATAATTATACATGCTTCAGTGCCAAAGAACAGTTAATTCACCCAGAAAAATATTAAATACTGAAAAAGTGAATATTACCTCATTTATATTTCGAAGATGAAAACTTTATTGATTACTTTTATACATAAATGCAATAATAAAATCATGGATTGAATAAACTCGATATATTAGAAATAACTATCCATAAAATTTCTCAGATGTTCATCGTTTCACAGCTCGAACTATACTGCGATGCAACATGCCTGCACCGACCTGTCGGGTACAATGTTCAAAGTGGGGGGGGGATTACTGCGTAGAATATATTCTAATTTAAAATTACACTTAAAGGAGCGTTTTTAATTTGTATTATCTATTTTTTCATTAAAAAAAAATTCAAAGTTTCATTAAAAAACAGTTAATTCACCCAGAAAACTATTAAATACTGAAAAAAGTAATCTTACATAGTTAAATATAATAATAAAATCACGGATTGAATAAACTCCATATATTAGAAATAACTTTAATATCACACCGATGTTCATCGGTACACTGTTCCAACTACACTGAAATGTAGATAAGAATACAGACCTGTACAAAGGGTACAATGTTCAAAGTAGAATGTATTCTGATTTAAATTTACACTTAATAGAATCAATTACATTTACGTTATTCATTTATACATGCACATCCATACATGTTCGATAATTTAAAAAGAAAATAATAGTTATTGTAAAAGTGAATTATTACCTTATTTTCTCATACATATATCGAAGATAAAAACTGCATTCACTTCTTATGTAGTTAAATGTAATAATATAATCCTTGATTGAATAAACGCGATGTATTTATATTAACTATAAAATCACTCAGATGTTCATCGGTTCACAGCTCGAACTAGACTGGCACGAACCTTCATAGACTTGTAGGGTACAATGTTCAAAGAAGATAAACTAATAATTGAAAAATATTAATTTCTTAGAATATATTCTTTTACTCATTTTACCTATTAAAAAAGCGTATTAAATAATTATGCATGCTCAAGTACTTATATAAGATAGTTAACTCATCCAAAAATAATAAATATTGAAAAAGTGAATTATTACCTAATTCATATTTCCAAGATAAACACTGTATTCATTTCTAGCATAGTTAAATGTAACGATAAAATCTTGTATTAAATTAACTCAATATATATATGCAATTAGTCCGCAGGATGTAACTTCAAGTTGAGTCACAAGTTTTAACATTTTATTCATTTCCTTTTGAGTGACTACACTCTTTTTTTCATACTAAACTTCACAATTATTTTTACTTTCCATAATATTGAAAAGGTTATTTCTAATATATCGAGTTTATTCAATCCATGATTTTATTATTGCATTTATCTATGAAAGAAATCAAATTTTCAATTTCGAAATATAAATGAGGCAATAATTCACTTTTTCAATATTTTATATTTTTCTGGTTGAATTAAGTATGTTTTTTAGGCACTGAAGCATGTATAATTATTTAAAACGTTTTTAAACAAATATATTATAAATTAGAAACGCTCCTTTAAGTGTAATTTTAAATTAGAATATATTCTACGCAGTAATCCCCCCTCTCCTACTTTGAACATTGTACCCGACAGGTCGGTGCAGGTTCGTACCGGCACTTGCATCGCAGTATAGTTCGAGCTGTGAAACGATGAACATCTGAGAAATTTTATGGATAGTTATTTCAATATATCGACTTTATTCAATCCATGATTTTATTATTGCATTTACGTATAAAAGTAATCAATAAAGTTTTCATCTTCGAAATATAAATGAGGTAATATTCACTTTTTCAGTATTTAATATTTTTTTGGGTGAATTAACTGTTCTTTGGCACTGAAGCATGTATAATTATTTAATACGTTTTTAAAAAATAGATAATATAAATTAAAAACGCTCCTTTAAGTGTAATTTTAAATCAGAATATATTCTAAGCAGCAGTGTAGTGATACTTGCAGCGCAGTATAGTTCGAGCTGTGAAACGATGAACATCGGAGTAACTTTATATATAGTTATTTCTAATATATCGAGTTTATTCAATCCATGATTTTATTATTGCATTTATCTATGAAAGAAATCAAATTTTCAATTTCGAAATATAAATGAGGTAATAATTCACTTTTTCAATATTTTATATTTTTCTGGTTGAATTAACTATGTTTTTTAGGCACTGAAGCATGTATAATTATTTAAAACGTTTTTAAAAAAATATATTATAAATTAGAAACGCTCCTTTAAGTGTAATTTTAAATTAGAATATATTCTACGCAGTAATCCCCCCTCTCCTACTTTGAACATTGTACCCGACATGTCTGTGCAGGTTCGTACTGGTACTTCCATCGCAGATAGTTCGAGCTGTGAAACGATCAACATCGGAGTAATTTTATATTTTATATTTATTTTTATAAGGGCTGCTTGAATAAAGAAATAGCAAATCTTGATCAAATAAGCTATAAAAAAAAAAAAAAACCTCAGGCAATGAAACCGGAAATAACCAACCTTTCGCCTTCAACTGGACATGGCTTAAATAAATAGAAAAAAAACAATAAATAAAGAATATTCAAAACTAATTACATTTTTTTTTCCAGATGATATCTATATCCGTGCTCATCGTTAGTGTAGAAGAATAATAGCTAGAGTCAGTAAATAATTTTCACATTAAGCTTATTAATTTATCATACCAAAACCAAGGTAAGCCCTCACTGACTCAATAAAACCATAAGTGCAATTTTAACATAAATAAAATAATAAGCATAAATCAGAAACTAAAAATACAAAATACGTCATCTGACTGGGGGGGGGGAGGAGAATTGAGAATTGTACCTAAATATTACTTTTTATACATTTTCGTAAATATACTGGACTACAACTGGAGTCACTTAACTCAAGAATGTTAAGAAGATAATGAATTTACCCATAAACGGCATTTTCGATTATTATCTTTTCTTTGGCATTTCAAATCCTCATAAGCTCGATACAAACAAAAAGCCACGGCATCGTAATGAAGACGACAAAAGATAACTCATTACGGAGTCATTTTAAATCCAATTGATGTTACCACAGGGCACAGTTACTTGTTATTGGATATCAGTTAACTTGCAAATTTAAAAAAAACATAAGATGCATTGTGTTGGCAGCAAAGTGGTGAAACCAAATCTACATTGCTCCTTCAGCAAGAAGGGAAGGCAAAACCCTCAACAACATCGCTGGCTCATAGGAGCTCTATCACGTATTTCATCATCTCCTAATACTTCCTCGATATTTAGCCGTCTTAAAAATACTTTGGGAGGGGGAGAGGGGGAGGGGGCACGCCCTGAAGCACTGAGCCGAGAGGCAGGTCGAGATATTGATGGGAGGATATCTGATGAGCTAAGAGTTTTATTTTTTTTTCCATTGGATGGGAGACTATAGTAACATAACCTGCTCCCCTTCTACTTGAAGGGTAGGTTATAATAAGGTTATAAAAATGCTGGTCTAGAAGCCCCCTTTTTATACTACTAGCGTGATCTAGGACAAATCGCCTTCCTGCACAGCCGTTTTTCAAGAAATAGTACTGTCTCTTTCGTGCACTGAACCCCCCAGACCGTTCATGTGCTGTAGTGGTGCAGGATTCAGGTCTAGTTTATCGCCACTTTTATCTTCAAAAGTCCTTAATTTGCAGTCAGAGTAATTAGTACAGAGTAATTATAGAGCTTTTCTCTATTGATTTTAATTCAAACTAAATTCAATTTATCATTTTAGACTGAATTAATTAATGTATTTGATTAAATAAAATATGAATTTTAATTGCGATAACTGAAGCCACTCCTATTAAGTCAGTAGAAGTGGAAACAGCTTATAAAATAAATTCCGTAGATAAAACAGCTCATTCAAAATGTATTTTTTTTTATTTGACAGATTTATGAATACAACTTGTCATCAAGTCATTCCCCACTCAAAAGAGTGAGAAAGCAGATTCTTCAGTATCCTCTACATTTTGCCAATTGCAAGTTTTTATCTTTCCGGTTTTCATCTTCGTACTTTTACACAAGAGAAGTTAAATATTGAATGTTGAACTCTTTTCAATCTCTTTCCTTTTTATTTTTTAATTGCTTAATATATTTGGCACCCTTAATATAATCCGCTGTCACCTTCCTGTGCTAAATAATATGTTTTGTAGGTTCTGTTTAACTATTGCACAAAATTACTTTTACGTACATATGCTTATAATAGGATTTCTTTGTAAATAGGAAAACGAAAAAACATATTTTCCAGAACCCAAATCAATATTTTCATCTCTTTTTATCATAAAGCGTCCATAACAAAGTAAAAATCGTGATCAAAAAAGATTTCTAGAAAAAAAAGTTACTGCTTTGGCCAACAGTTTTCGTCTGAACAGAAAGCCAAAAGACAGAATCCTTTAAACTTCCCATCACGTGACTCCCCTATTATAATTTAATTAAAATGACCTGTCTTAATTTATTTAACATTACGATATGCGCGCGTATCTGTCAAATAGGCAGGGGAAATGTTCATTTAACTTTCTTTGATCCTTGTCAGTTTTAATATTTCCCTCTTCTCACGACCCAACCAGACCACAGTCTTGGTCGAAAATTCATACAATAAATAATTAGGTTAAAGTGTTGTGTATCTGAGGAATACGTAAATTCAAGTAGTTTTTTATACCTCATTTTTAATTATGCAATGAAAAATTTTTCATTGGTAATTTAAAGAAGCAAATAAATTGAATTTTCACCTGATCCAAACTATTACAGACTATTACTATTGGTCAGATAAGCGCGACCTTTAATCATTGCATCAGTATTTTTATTTTTTACTTCTTGCAAATTTGTATTTTATTTCAGTATGCTATCTTATTTTCTATTATTATAGTCGACAAAAATATTTTTAATTTGAATAATGGTTTGGATGTAAAAGCTGTGCAAATTGCAATCATCTTTTTTATATTATACTATATTTTTAATTATTTAGTATAAAATTTGCAATTCATTGGTAATTTAAACTAGCATAGAAATTTAATTTGAACTTTAATTAAACTATTACTGAAGTTAGATTTATATATGCCAGATACGCGCGAACTTTAATCATTGCATCTGTTTTTACTATTATATTTCTTGAACATATTTATTTTATTTCAGTACGCTATCTTATTTTGTCATTATAGCCGAAAAAAAGTTTTTAATTTGAATAATGCTTTGGACGTACAATTATCTGTGATACCGATTATGACATTGTTCCAAATAAACCGGGATTCCTAGAAATAATTTTTAAGTATACTTGTCATTTTTAAAATGTAATTCTATATTTTTTCTGAGATCCTTGAGAAGCTATGTATGAAAAAACCTTCTATATAACATGTTTATTGTAAAATCAACTTTTATTATAATTTTTTAATTTTTTTTTTTTTGAGAAACGCGAGTAAACTGCACTAATTCTTCATGAATACACAAGATTTAAAATAGGTTGTTTTTGATTGTCACTATTTCCTTAATTTATTGCATTTGTTATTTTTTTTACTGAAATTTGAAAAATATCACATATTCGTTCATTTTGGGGGATGCAAGAAGGTTGATACAAGTAATAACTAGCAAGCATAAATTTTATTTTGTATTTATTAATGAATTTTTAAATCAGGTAAACCGTATGACCGGATGTCAGTGTAATTGCGTAAGGAAAACTATTTCAGTACATGTGGATTAATAACTTATTGCCTTACAGTGGTACCTCGAGATACGAATGCCTTAACACAACAGTTATTTGAGATACGAGCTGTCGAGCGAGCGAAGTTTTGTTTTGAAATACGAGCAACATTTGAGACACGAGCAACGGCCAGCTTTCGCCTTTTTATTGTGCGTCTCGAGCATTATCCTAATTATTCCCCCAGTGTGCTTGTTTACCTCGCTTTCGATGCATCTTTGCTAAGTTTTTCTAGGGCTTTGCGCTTTTTGTGCATTTACATACTTTATCACATGCCAGTGCTCAGAAGAAGATGATGTCTATTGGATTAAAGCGTGAAATCATAGAAAAAATGAGCAAGCTGTGCGAGTAGCCGACTTGGCGAGGCACTTGGAGGGCTTAGTCTTCAACGATATGCACTGTGCGTAAACAGAAGGAGTTGATAAAGTGTATAACGCCAGCTAAGGGCGTTACAATAATTTATAAGCTCCGGAGCTCTCTCCATGAAAAGATGGAGAAACTGCTGATGGTTTGGGTGGCGGCGAAGCAGCTTAAAGGCGATACCTTAACACAGGGCATCATATGCGAGAAGGCACAAGCGATTTACGGTGATTTGCTGAACCAGACCCCGCGCACTTCCACGGACGAGGCATTGAAAGACTCGTTTAATGCCAGTCAATATTTGTCATTTATAAATACATTTTAATTATTCAAAAACACGTAACAAAAACAATTGGGGGTAGCATTTTTGGGGCTGGAACGAATTAATGACATTTCAATTAATTTCAATGGTGAAAATTGCTTTGAGATACGAGCATATTGACATACGAGCAAAGTTACGGAACGAATTAAACTCGTATCTCGAGGTATCACTGTATTTTATTAATAACGTTTACGTTTTCGCGTTCTTTCATTTTTAATAAGCAACCCTGTCCCCACCAAGCAATGCTCTTCATGGTGTATTGACTAAGATTGGTCTAGAAACTCAAATAGAAGTGTGGACGAGAATAACCCGGCTGCTCCTAGACCGTTGCTGAGACGGACTAAGGTTTGTCTCGTCTATTGCCTAGCAAATGTCTCATAGTGTGGACGTAGCTTTAGAACTTCAGGAAAATTAGTTTTTAAGCTTGATTAGTCGACTTTCATTAAATTTTTGCTAAACGATTTTTACCTTATTTATCATTCATTGTTATATTTTCAAACATGGTCATTTTAAGGTATGTATATTTTTTTTTTAGTCACACATCATATGACATATGTGTCGTATTGTAGTGTATTTATCGAACCGTACTGTTTCATATCGTGTGCTATGTTATATATTGTATTGGATTGTATTGTTTTGTCTTGTTTCTTTTTATGTTATTTTATATTGTATTATGTCATATCATATACGAGACCTTAATCACCGTATAACCTATAATATAAACATAGAATTTCCCTTTTCCTCAGAATATGAAACACTATATCTTTACAGAGCATAATTAAGACCAATTTTCATCCGAGTTCCTTTCTTACAAGAGAATTTCTGTTAAATTTCCTCATATCTGCTATAATTAATCAACTAAATATATACTCTTCATTGTATTAATTTTTTTTAAATTTATTTATTGATATCTACATAACTGTATTACAATAATACAACAAGTAAGTAGGCTAAGTGATATATAATGACATGATAATGACAAGTAGAGAAACTACCCACTACTCAAATCAAAGTTCAACTAAGAAGGTCAAGTGGCCATCTTCTTTTCAGACGCCTCGGAGGATTATCGGGAATTGAAGAGGAAGCTAGGTTTGAAACTAGAGGGTTTGAGTGGTAATGGAGTTTGTTATGAAAGGATAGATACCGGGTTCGGGCCAAATCAGCAACAAAAGGGACATTAAGGTCGTTATGGATGACTTTATTCTTAACAAAATGAGGAGCATTGAGGATTTTACGAAGGATTTTGGATTGTAAGGATTGGATAAGAGAGGAATTCGATGGCTTAGTGGAGCCCCAAAGCTCTACTCCGTAAGTCCGAATGATGGTCATGTAGTAGTTAATTAATAGTCTTTTGTAGTTAATTGGGAGCTTAGAGCGTTTGTCTAGTAAGTGTTGAAGTAGCCTGAAACGTCGTGCGGTTTTTTGTCTTTTCAGTCTTGTATGAGGATTCCAGGTTAATCGTTTGTCAAGGTGCAACCCTAAGTATCAGATCTGTTCTACAGGTACCAGAGGGATATTATTAAAGGATACTGAAGGGCAGGAAGTCATTGGTTTACGACATAAGGTAAAAGTGATTTGATGCGATTTTTGAGAATTTATTTTAATTCTCCAGTTTTGACACCATTCTTCAAGATCAGTGATATGGGAATGGTGTTGACTGATAATACACATGTATCATCAGCATACGTGGTAAGGATAGTATTAGGATGAGTTGGGATGTCATCTGTATAATCTGTATAAAGGATTGGACCAAGGACCAACAAATTTGAAATATAAAAATGGACTGTAAGCCATGTTCGACTACTATCTTCATGTTATCTTCTTTACAGTTTATTATTCAGAGGAACATATGTTTCTATAACTATAATAAGTACTGTAAAGTTTATTAAAAAAAAAATAATAATAAAAAAAAAGGTTTTTCTCTAAGAGTAAGGTTGCTGTCTCTAACTGGTGAGCCTGTTGATGAGAAATGTGCTCCAAATTTATTATTTTATGTGATTTTTCTTCTGATATCCTGATGATGCCTGAATTGGTGAAAAGTTGACTGATTAGTTTTTCCAGTATTTTGGAAACTAAATGCTTTGCTTTTCGGGATTTTTCCATTCCATATTAAATTATAATTTATGTCTCTATTTGAGTTTTAGCTCATTTTTATTGATATAATAAATGCAAAAAAAAATATTGTCTTACAGGAGTATTATTTTAAGAAATTTAATGATTTTCAAATATTTACTAGAAACGTTTTAAGGTTTGGCCAACCCTTTTCGAGATATAAACAAAAAATAAAAGAGCGAGATTCCCTCTCTACCCTCCTATTTTTTCTTTTAGATCCGAGGACTTAAGGGATGTTTACCTCTTGAGAAGTCAAAACAAAGCGCCGAAGTCGCTTTTTTCCATCCGGATAATTTCTTACTTTGAGGATTCATTATGATAAAGATCTATTTGTTCAAGAGGTTGTCTCATTTAAGACAACCAAACATAAATTTCGTCTAAAGCCACAACAACTAAAATAAAAAATATGAACAGGGATGATTTAATTTGTTTTTCCTGGTTCCTTTGTGTAATTTACTTTTGAAATATTTTCCGGGAAAAAATATATTTTTTTTTTTATAGAAAGAAGGTTAAGGGATTGTTAAGATCCCAGGCTTTCATCCACATTTTTTAAATATAGACATCAAATATGACTTTTTTCATTTTGTATTTTATAGTTACAGATAAAATAAATTATAACTAATTAACAGTATTTTAACTAAAATTAGTTTTACTTAAATTTATCATTATTGTTATCATTAACAATAATTAATAAAACAATTAAAAAAATTTCTAATAATAGAAATAAAAGGTGTCTAATTGGCGTTAAATGGAATAAATGAGCTTCGTTTTGCAATGTTTAATACTCCTATGTTGTTATTCAAATCTAAATTTATTACCACTCATTGTTATAAAATGTATTGAGATCACGAGTTCAAACCCAGGTGTGGCAAATAAATTATTTAAACTGTAAACTGTGTGATCTGAAGACCCTCCTAGGGCTCACCCAGCATCTTTTTTTTTAGCTTTTGCTCATTTTTATTGATATAAGTACAGCGCTCTACCACCCTCTTTACAGCGGTTACTCTCAATTGGGTTGACCGTGATCTCTGACTTATCAGTTCCTACGCAACCGTTGTCAAATAAAAACTACAGGCTCACCCATGTACAGAACCCAAAATCCCTTAATAAAATAAAATACTATTAGTACAGGTTTTTTATTATAAAATGTAAGCAATATACCTATTGTTTGTTTTCGTTCTTAGTAACAAGAGATTTATTTTTTTAGATATGTTTTTTTATTATTTACCTAATCAGATAGTTATATTTGATAATTGTAGGCAATTATAATAATCTACAATACGCGTTTACCATAATTTTAGGGAATTAAACGAACGATAATAGAATACCGAAGATGAAATTAAAAATATAGACTATTCCTTTATGCATGTCTTTAACACAGAGGAAGCAACATTTATTACTAATGATTTCATAAATCATCCCTGGTAACTAAATTATCATAGTGGTTTATTGTTAATTAAATAATCATATTCACATCAGGAACATGAATTGTTTATAATCTTCGAATTCCACCCGAAAATGCTCTCAAAGTATTGTTCAAGTAATGGCTGGCACGCAGTTGAAATACCTTAAGAAGGGAAGGCAGTGGAATTTTCGCAAACCGTTTGATTGACAGACAAGGGGTGTCTTGTCTTCTCCTGGTTATCATGCTTTGCAGACTCTTTATTTTTTTGTTGGATTACACTGAGAAAAATGATTGTGTTGCACGATGTAATGGCCATGAAGACTTTATGAATAGTATAATCAATGCCTGTGAATCATCCACTGCTGAAATATATTAATTATGGATGATAATGAGCGTGAACATAAATTAGTGTGGTTAAAAATATATCTGAATCACTGAAAATACATTAATCAATAATGTTTGGGAGTCCTTATGAACTCTTTGCGTAGGAAACCCACGCATCTGGACCTTGGCAGACCTATTCTCTTTTTATTATCTCCCTAGCTGGCCGCCTACCAGATCCCCTCTTTTTCTGGAGCTTCTCGAGAACAATTTTCCCATCGAACGCATCTCAGTTAAATTATTGTCTCTTGCTGGAACCCCTCCAGTTGATGCGTTCCTCCTTTGTATCATAGGTACACTCAATTATTGAGTTTATATATCTCATCAATCATCCACATCTACTGCAAAGTATCGAAGAATCGTCGACTCTGTCAGTACACTGCCTCATTATTTTTTAACTACTCGTAATTTGTCTTAGAGTGGACGCCCACCGACAGACTGGGACAAGGAAATGAAGAAGAGCTGCGGAGGGGCAGCCTGGAAGAGAGTAGTATTAGATAATAAAGAGTGGAAACGGATGGGGCTGGTATATTATTTAGTGTGGTTGCAAGAGTGATATATTATATATGAAATATGTTAGAATGATATATTATATATGAAATATGTTAGAGTGATATATGAAACAATCGATCTTAAAACCTCAACTAAAGGTATCTTTGTTCATACGTAAATAGGTATGGAAAAAAAAAAGGAAGTTTTTGTATATGTTAATTATATTTTACGAACAAATAAAGGTTATTATTATTATAATTTTTCTTATAACATCGCATTGTGTTGCTCAGTTTTCAGGACGCTGAGTTGCTGTAGTGAAGATATCAAGTCCGTCTGTGTCAGATAAATTATTTAATCTGTTAACTGACATCTATAGAACCTGTTGGATTTCCAAACCCTCCAGGGACTACCCCAGCTTCTATAAAGTGGGTACCCTAAATTGGGGGGGGAACCTGGCGGTTGAATGTATTATCTGATGGATCACTTTCATGTATAACCGTCCTATGTATAAATGTCCTGTATAAATGTCCTAGTAACTGTACAGTCTCATTCAAGAACCGTCATGGGTTGTAGCTGTAAGTGTTATATTATTATTCTTTTTTTTCTGAATTTTTTTCTGAATTTCGGAGAGAAAAAAATGGGTCATTTTTGTATATAAATAAAAAATAAACTGATTTTAGATATAATAATCTTCCGTTTTATTCATCAGAATACTTTTCATTGGTCCTATAACAAAATTATTTTACAATGTATAATTAAAGTATATCCTAGGTATTTGATAATTAAATACTCTTCTTCTCTGATCCCTATTTTAGAAATATTATAAATATTGAGCACTTTATTATAATGCAATGGGGAAAAACCACAATGCAAAGCCTTATATTTCAAATCCAGTAATACACCCACTTACCAGTCGACGTTTCGCCTATTCAGACATTATCGAGACACAAAAACAAAAAAAAAAGGGGGTTATGTGAATCACATCTCGAAGAAAAAGGTGCAATACATCCCAACGATCAACAGCCCAAACAGACTCCAAACATGAGACAGCACACCAAGACGTTCAACATACAACTGAAAAGAAGGTAATACGCAACCAGCTGGGAAGGTTATAGAATCAGCTGATCCACAAAACATATCAAGTAATACTAACCTATATAAATTTATACACATTAGCAAAGTTAGCCAATTAGTAAATTTTACACGCCATTAAAAGATAAAATACTTTAGTGTTTATTAAGCACTTTATTGAAACATTACAATATGCCACTTGTGGGAAATGAGTAATGGGGCTAAGTAGCTTACAATCATAACAAAACAATGATATAAAACAAAATAAAATAAATAAATATATACATGCGGTAATAAACAGAAATTAATGCGGAAATGATAATAAAATAAATTCTAAAAAAACAAATATATATATATATATATATATATATATATATATATATATATATATATATGTATATATATATATATGTGTATATATATATATATATATATATATATATATATATATATATATATATATATATATATAGCACACTTTCATACCCTATTTAGAATTTGCCTGGGGTCCCCGAACTAAGCTTCTTCCCCAGGAATGAGGGCACAGCAGGAGTCCGGGAGGCCCCAGCCCCCTTTCCCAGCCGCGTCACTAGCATTAAACGCCAATGGAAGCTGGTTAAGGGCACTTCACACGCACAGGTCGTGAATGGAGAATATGGTCACAAATAACATTATTATATCAGGTCTCGGGGCCACTGACGGTTTAGACGGCGGAGAGGATTATATGGATGTGTGGAACTGGATAATGACTGAGCCAGGGGGTTGGGATGACAGGCAAGGTTTTGGTGAAAGTTTAAAAATTTAGTAGGGATGAGGTCGAGGACAAAAGGATTGTTGAGATCAATATTATATTAATTGTATTGAGTAGCTTCTTAGCTGGGTGAATGTTTTCTTTATTACTTGCGTAACCTCTACATCAAGAGACATCCATTATTAATTAAATTGATAAATTTATCCTTCTTCACAGGCATTCAAGAAGACTTAGATAGAATCCAAGGCAGGGCAACCTGAATAGGTTCATACTAAATTCTATGAATCCTCAGGCCATTGTTTCAGGTAGAATTCATTCCTTGGATCCACCGACTCCAATCCAACTGAATCCAAAATTAGCACTTCAGCATCAGCTTATCTGTTAAAAACTTAGGTGTAACTTTCAACCAAACCCGAATTTTCAAAACTATAAATAACTAACATGGCGATCGCTTAATAGCCAACGTCCGAAGCGGATAAGGCACAGGAAGATCAATAATTGCGCTCAAAAATATGCCACGGTTCCCAACATCTTACCTAACCTCATCTTACACTCCTCGTATCGTCTCCAATCCTCCCCCAAATTGACTGTTATTACATCATATATGGAGGATAACTGGAATCTAATTGAAAATGGCATTCCATGGTTTATCTTCTGCAACCTAATACATTTTTTTAGTAGTTTGTCTCGTGTTTCCAATGTTAATGTAACTGTTCCTTCCACAGTCGTCGACATTTCCTTGGTTCTTTCATATAACAAACTGTGTACTTCTATTACCCTTCTGACATATACAGCCTTATGTCGTCGATAAGTCATATCATCAGTCCACTCACAGAAAACATATTGCGCTTTTCCGATCTCAACTCCAAAATATTCCGTTGTTTTATTGCCAGATCCATTGCCATATGAAGTTCCATCATATCTAATTTACTATTTTCTCCATTCCCTTACACATGCTCTCTATTCGCGTAATATCAAATAATATATTTAATCTGGATCAGATATTTTTAATTTCCAATATTTGGAGGAATATCATTTATATTTTATACTCAGTTATTAGTTTTGTAAAATAATTATGATATAAAACTCTTTAAATATTCTATATCTGAGAGGGTAAAAAAGCCTTTTAAAATGTAAAACCATCAATTTTTAGTCTCCCGATAGCCAACAATTTAGCCAATATGACCTGACGCTTGATCCCACTAAGGCCCCTTTTTTTATCAGAATATGGATTGTTCTTAATTATTAAAATTTATTATAATCCATTTACATCGCATTATTTATTTATTGTATCATAAATTTCATATAGCAGAAGCCTTTAGGCCGTCATTAATGCTACATTTTTTTCAAACAATACCGTAATATTAACTAATTATATGATCATAAAAAATCTAATCTATCATTCAGTGAATTCTATATGCAGAATTGATAATTAATAATCACTATATTGTCTAGTTTTTAGCCATAGTAATTAAAAATAAAAATTATTAGCTGAAATATATGAATGGAGATAATATGAAGCTGACTTTATATTGGCTTATATTTTTTAATGTAGTAAAAATTTAATCAATGCTTCATGCATTTCAAACAACACTCAATTATACTAACTAATAAAATAAAAATATAAAAACCTAACCAGTCATTCGGTGGATTCAATAAACAGAATTAATAGTCAATATATTATCATGTTTTTAATCATTGCAATTGTAAATACAAATTATTAGCTGAAATACATGAAAGAAGTTCATATATTTATATTGGTTTATATTTGTAATGTAGTAAAAAATAAAATCAATTAGGAATTATTTTTAAAAATTTATTACTAAGTAATTACATACAAAATGAGAGTACTTCTTTTTTTATACTATTTTTTTATATGATGGGAGATTATTTGATAATTATCATTAGTGATCATTTTAAATTCAAAAGGTTTTTAATACTTATATACGTTATTAATTTTTTATTAAATGTATTGAACGATTTGGAATTAATATTTTGTTTTAAAATAAATACCAGAATTTAAATGTTGGCTTTCAGGGATTTACTGATTTTAAATTTTTAGAGGTAAAACGAGATTAAAATAATTAAATAACAATTTAAAAAACTAAATTGTTGTTTTGCATTGTAAATATAATATAATGTGTTGGATATATGATTTATACTGAATAAATTAGCCTACTGAAAATGAGTTGTATATGGTTTTATGACTTAAAAATTTAAATCTTTAAATAATTATAATAAATTTTGAATATTGACAGGAAAATGTTATTTTAAAAGCAATAAAGATTGTTTTAAAACAAATTCAAATTGTTAATTAATTAGCTAGTGTTTTTCTTTTAAGGAACTTTTTTTATTTTATTTTTTTTAAAACTGTACGCTATAATCTAAAAATAGATCGAAAGCGAAAAATTGATGTTAGCTATATTAATTACTTAATTAAGACTGGTTATTAATATTAATAAAGATGCATTTACTGTGTTCCTTGTTAGGCCGTATTCCTAATAATTGACACTAAAATGAAACAGTAATTAAATAGTTTTTTTTTTGTTTTGAAGAGAAAAGATTTGTCCTGGCCGGGATTCGAACCCGGGTCGTCTGCATCTCTAGTGCAGAACTCTAAACCACTGAGCTACTAGGGTTCTTGTCCAAGCCAGACAAGTCCATTCTCTTCACCTTGCTTGTATACGGATGGATTGACTCTTCTCTTTAAAATAAAAATATTTAAAAATAATCACCACCAAACGAACATTACATAAAAATAAATTATAAATATAATTGAAGTAAGTCAACAAGATCCCAATTAAAGTAATTTTCAATGAACATTCTTCCCTGCGTATACATCGCAAAAATTGCGAGAACACGGGGATATAGTATCGGTGAAGAGAATGGATTTTTCTGGCTTGGATACGACTCCTGGTGGCTCAGTGGTTTAGAGCACTGCTCTAGAAATGCAGACGACCCGGGTTCGAATCACGGACAAATCTTTTCTCTTCAAAATAAAATTATTTAAAAATAATCACCATCAAAAAACAATCAATAAAAATAAATTAAAGAGGTTCGTTATTTTTAACTTAATGAGTAATTGTAATTAAATGCAATGTAATAAAGATCAGAAACGTTAATTGTTTAAAATTACCGATCCATTCCCTTAACAATTTCTAATTATAAAATCATTAATTTACAAATTCGAATTAAATAACGAATTAACATTTACAGGTGTAGCCATTTTTAAACATCTTGGTTTATATACATACGCATGTCTCTTTCTATTATATAAGCTGTACCACTACAACCCGTAAACGGATCTGGGGCTCAGTACAAGGTAGAGACTGTACTGTTTCATGGACACTGGTTCTGCAGGAAGGTGATTTATCCTAGATCACGCTCAGCCTCCAAATTTTTTCCCAATTATTTTGGGTACCCTATTTTTTTTATAAAATTGTATAGATGCCTTTCTATTATATAACAAGGTTTAGTGACCATATTTTTTTCAAAACACTATAATTTAAATAATAATACATTACACTACATTCACTATTTTAGCTAAAATAGGTTATTTTTCTCTCAAGTTTTTCTTTGCTTCATTCTGATAAATACATGTGTTTTTTTTTTTATTTCAGGTCTTTATTTTTTTTTTTAATTATTTTAAAATTCTTGGGGCAAACCTTGTTTCGTTATATTGATATGGTGGAGTAATATTTTATTTTACGACAGTAAAGCGAGACGGACCATAATAGAGACACTCATTATTTTACCAGTCTTATTTCTCCTAGCATTATTCAGAATTATAATACTCTAAACCCGAAATATTTCACTTATTCGCATCTCTTATGTATATGTCTACTATACTCTACCCATACGATTCTGACCTAAAAACTCCTTGAATAACTTAAAAAATAACCTTATTAAAACCAACGAATCCAAAATTGTTTTATACGATTGTGCTGTGCGACTAACACGAGCTATTTCCGGACAAACCACTGCCGACTCTAGGGCATCGATCACTATTGTATCTACAATGAAGTGTTATTCATATATAATAACTGTAATATCCGACTTATAATTAGTCTATTACATAAAAAAGTTTGTAGTGATCACCATGAAATATTTTATTAAGCTTGAATAATAAAAATGGGTAGTGAAACATTAAGAATAACTGATGAAGAACCCGTGTAATTTGTAAAATGGGAGTTGGTTCTCTAGGCTCCCTTATTTATATTGCTATGTATTGTACCCCAGCGACGGCAACATGAAAGGGAACGTGTTTTGCTGGTGTGAACGGGAACGTGTTGGTCCCCTTATGGTTCCTTACGGTCAAGGTGGCTGAAAGGAAAAAAAAAAGGGGAAGGGCAAGAACTCCACTGAGAAAAACACTCTCCAGACAGACCCCGAGGAGCGAGGAGGAAGCAGAAGAAGGAGAGCCGGTGAACGACGCGGCCCGAGAAGATGGCGAGACCCGGAGACGGCAAGGCGAAGACCGACCTGTAACCCAATCTACCCCTGGTTCACAGATAAGTGTAATTTATTCCTGTAAGGTTTTTTATGGCAATCCTCTCATCATTAAGCGTACACCTAAAAACATATCTATTGAATCATTAATCTTGTTTAAAATTGAATAAATAAACTATACATATTGCAGACCTCTGGAAAAGAATCCAATTAAGATTAAGGCATAGAAATTATATAAATATTTTATTTGAAAAAATTATATCATATAACAATAAAATAAATCATAGAAATTATAATTTGAATAATCATCTTAAATGATACTCTGGCATCCCAAATATCAATCTATATATTCAAAATATATTTAAGAGTAGAAACATAGCAATATTATATAAAAACGTGCATTAGGGTGTGTAACTGACATGTTAATTATACGTGAAACAAGTACTGAGAAACTTCTCCACAACGTTCTCTTTCTACGGGATTTTTTTTTTAAATTTAGCGTCATATTCCTCTGCAACGGATACCGGATACCTGTTCACACCTGTCGGAAGTGAACAGAACAAATTCATATTTTCGTCACTGAGGAATACATTAACCCCTTGGAAAGGATGCTTAAAAAACGTTGAAGCTTAATTGTAAAATACTGTGTGGTTTTTTTGTATCCATTAAAATACGAATAAGCGTAACAAGAAGTAATTTTTTGCTATTAGTAAATAATATTAATTACTAATTAAAATTTGAAAGCTAATATACAATTATCGGATCAAATAACTTATACTTCTTTGTTCCTCTAAGTAGTATTTCTTGTCTGTAAAAATGGATTTGTCAACAACTTTAAGACTGACACATTAGTCGTATCTTCTTGCAGAGGAACCCTGTTTGAACTTAATTTAGCTCGCACTCAATATGGCGATTTTTAAGCGTCATGCAGTAAACCAAATAATTACATTTGTATAGTTGCTATGAATGGGTCGGTTTTCTTAAGCCACATCCATTATTTTTAATTAATAAATATGAAATACAATCATTAAACCTCAAGAACTAATACTTGATCTAATAATATCACTTTTGGTACCTATTTTCTGGAATTTCGCACCCTTCCGATCATGGGAAATCCCCGTATGATACCTTTCTATCTCGCTAGTACCATATTGAATCTGAAATAGGAAGGTTTGTTCTAAACTTTGTTCACAAAATATAAGCAACGCCTATCCCATGGACCTTTACCTTAGTACTTGTGCGACATCTTTGATTTTTTCAAGGTAAGCTTTCATTCATTGCTTTCTATTTGTTAGTTAACATTAAACAGCGTTACTTTTAAATTTACAAATTTTATCAAAATATTAATTGTTTTTCTTATTATTTTTGAATTCATATATTATTTTATGCTATTTTTTTTGGTTCTGTTACAATTATGGAACCCCAATCTTGCAAATTCAAAATAGTTATTAGGACCCGATGTTTTGTGAAAAAATACGCCTCTTATTAGATGATGAGCGAACGCATTAGTACATATGCACAACAAAAATGAGGAAAAAATCGTTTCTTTGTGATATATGCAAAAAAATAATACGCTTGGAGTGCTACAAGAAACTGTGTGCCAATTGCTTGGAATATTGATAATTTTAATTTTGAAAAGCATTTTTATTTTTATTAGTATATTTTCAATTGTTTAAAATCAAAATTAAATATATTGTTATTATTTCATTTCATTTTATTTTCATTGTATAGGCGTTCCGACAAGGGTTGCCTCAACTGGTGAGAGCTGAGTTCCATGTCTCCCGATTCATCCAACCATCCTCTTGGAGTCCTCGACCAGCCATCTCCTCCTGGACTCGCTCCATCCACTGGCTTCTGGGCCGTCCGCGTCCTCTCCTCCCTGGTGGAACCCAATCCAGAACTCGGTTTGGCCAACATCCAAACGCCATTCTCTTCACATGACCGTACCATCTTAGGCGGCGTGAACCGATCCTTTCATTTGTAGGTATAACTACATCCATCCTCTGTCGGATTTCTGGAGGAGGTGTCTCCGTGTCACTAGGCAGGATAAAGTAACAAACCAAGAAATTCGACTGGGGATGGATGTATTTTTATTAAATTGTTATAAATACTCAAGTTTTAGTATAAGCAGTTTTTTATTTTCACTGTTTCCTTCATCATATTTGTTATTTGAAAAAATATCATATCTTCATTGATTGTGGGAAATGTAAGATGGTTCATATAAGTTATAAGAAGCAATAAAATGTTAAAATATTATATTTTGTATTTATTAATGAATTTTTGAATCATATGGTCTGAGGGACCAGGTGTCAATAGCCTAAGATATGTCAGTGCTTGATGGTTAATTAATAAATAATGGATGTAGCTCAAGAAAGCAGACCCATTGATATCAACTATATTACTGTATGCATATTCAAATATAAATATATATTACTATATATCTCTCCCTCTCTCACACATATATCCAGTTGCAGTCATTTTACTTGCAGCAAATTTTTATGTGAAGAAGAACTCTTCAATTTTCTTTCCTTTCTCAGACCTTCAAACACAGATTACCAGATGAAACTTAGGATGGCACGCGGTAGTCATGGGTCGTCTTTCCTGGTCCTGTGATTATACAGTATGTCCAGATCCTCGACATTGAGCTTAATGCCGAGAGGAGCTCCTATATTCATCACTAAAGCCGGGGGTGTTTCCCAGGCTCCAACTTGGATCCGACGGATCTCCAGTGATTTACATACGTAATGGGTCCTTCTCGCTTTTATTCAGCTGGACCTCTAATCTCCCCATCCGAGTTTTGAGGGGTTTATTTTCAGATATTACGACTTCTAAATGTTTCAACTGACCCACCAGGTGTTTTACAGTTATTATCAATTGATTGGAAGATAACCCTCCATATTTATCGAGTTGAATTGATATCATTATGGCCTCTTTTAAAGTGAAAATATACCCTCCCTTATTATAGAATGTGGTATATTCTCACACTGGTGATTGTGGACTGTATACTAGATGGATGATTGGTAGTAAAGTGAAAATTAATGGCATTTTTATTTATATGATAAAAAAATAATAAAATATTTTTTAAATGTATTTATTAATACTTATACAATACAGAAAAGACAAGAAACTGCTCGACGTTTTCGCCTACTTCAACATTTACTGGACAAACGTTCAAAGCTCCTAATTAATTAGGAGCCCGAGGAGGATTTTAGATCTCTAAAGATCCATCCGTGGCTGCTAAAATATTAACTAATTTATCTGCCACAGCTTTGAACCCCGGGAACATCAGAACTCAACTCATAGTTACCTCGTTCACTGATTAATACGATTTTCTACTGACAAAATGTCTAAAGATGAGGTTTCCTTGGTTCGATTTGATGAATATCACAGCCATGAGTCTATTTTTGGTCTGAACGCGCATGATATTTTGTACATCATCACTTTATTTATAGCACTATAAATTATTTATGCCATCACAAGTGATAAAGCCATATAGTGTGTAAATAATTGCTACTTAAAGTAATAGCCGTTTTTGTTGCCCTGGGGATAAGCAACAGCTGCCTAATGCTATACGGATTAGGAGAAAGCCTTCTGCTGTCCCTATGATCCTAACACTTAATATAATTGCACTGAACAGTCTTCTTGTCGATTTCTAACAAAATATCTATCATCTGTATGTGTATTTAAATACTATCTTGGTGACTTACACAAAAAAAAAAAAAAATAACGACATTTCATTAAATGATCTGTAAAAAAATACACTATATGAATAAGTAGTGGTTAAATAAATGCTGCATATATGCTATTGCATGTATCTTCCCACAAATACCTCTTTAAGTTTTAAAGATAAAAAAAAGCTGAACAGGACTTTGAAATAACGAAGTTTATCGTTTTTCACACTTAGTGTTATTTTAACAAGCCCAACTTTTTATTGGCGTTTGTAAGATTTATTTTCCCCGAACTTGTAGAAATTGCTTAGATGGGATTGTAGTTTTGTTCGACATGAGTGCAGTTGTTCCGTGCATTGATGTAGAAACCCATTTTTCATTAATGAAGTATAAGCAATATTGTGATTAAGAGGATGATATTATTTAGATAGAATAGAATAGACGAGAAAACAATAAAAAAATAATTTATTCTCGAACCAGGTCCCTGAAGAATAACAGATGTGTAGAAAAGCTGAAAGAAGACGAACTCAAGGTAGGAGTCTTTTTTTTCTCTTTAGTCTGACTATATTCTGGGTGTACCAAGAAAGAAAGCAGTTTAAATTGATAACAGAGCTTATAACAATTTAATATTTTCTCTTCTCTTTTTAATTTTATTTTTAATTTTCCTTAAGGTATTATCCTTGGCCCAATCCTTTATACAGTTTATATAGCTGACATCTCAAATCAGCCTAATACTAACATTACCATGTATGCTGATGATACATGTGTATTATCAGTCAACACCAATCTAGTTATTGCATCCCAAGCCTCTAATCCCATATCACTGATCTTGAAGAATGGTGTTAAAACTGGAGAATTAAAATGAATTCTCAAAAATAATCAAATCACTTTTACCTTACGTCGTAAACCAATGACTTCCTGTCCTTCAGTATCCTTTAATAATATTCCACTGGTGTCTGTAGAACAGATCCGATACTTAAGGTTGCATCTCGACAAACGATTAACCTGGAATCCTCATACAAGTCTGAAAAGACAAGAATCCGCTCGACGTTTCAGGCTATTTCAACACTTACTAGACAACGCTCAAAGCTGCCAATTAACTACATGAACATCATACGACCTATTTGGACTTACGGAGTAGAGCTTTGGGGCTCCACCAAGCCATCGAATTCCTCTAGTATCCAATCCCTACAATCCAAAATCCTTCGTAAAATCCTCAATGCTCCTTATTTTGTTAAGAATAATGTCATCTATAACGACTTTAATGTCCCATTTGTTGCTGATTTGGCCCCAACCCGGTGTCTATCCTTTCATAACAAACTTCATTCCCACACAAAAACCCTGTAGTTTCAAACCTAGCTTCCTCTTCAATTCCCGATAATCCTCCGAAGCGTCTGAAAAGAAGATGGCCACGTGACCTTTGTTAGTTGAATTTGTGATTTGAGTACTACCGGTGGGTAGTTTCTCTACTTGTCATTATCTCATGTCATTATGTATCACTTAGCCTATTTACTTGTTGTATTATTGTAATACAGTTGTAAATATCATTAAATAAATTTTTAAAAAAAATTAATCGTATTGATTTTAAACGACTCAATCACTAACCAGATTTGACTGTGAATCTTCTATTAGATATTAGCTATTATTGTTATGAGTGCTATTATGATTTTTGTTATTAATAGTTGTCCCGTGTATTTTTGGTTTGATAACAGTACTTTTTTTTCTAAATTTGAAGCTGTTTTGGACTCGTTTCTTTCCCTAGTTTTCAATATGTGCTCTTGACTTTACCTTAGGTCTAAAAGAAGAGCCTCGTGTAATATTTCTATTTATAGTTTTTATTTATAATTTAATGAACTATCTAATATCCAACCACTTTTTTTACACTTTGAATATTTCTAAGATTAATAAAACTATAATTATCTCATTGTATGCTAATTTTTCAGTAATTATAATTAATTAGGAATGGACCGTTTTAATCAATACATGGGATGAAACATTTCGTTCCGTTCTGCTAATGATTTTTTTTTGTTTTTTTTCTTTCCGTTTGATCTTCTTTTCGGCCTCTAGATAAGATATCTTTATCAACAATTTCGTTCTTCCAAGCATTGTTCCGTCCAATCCATAGCAGTGTAAGAGAATAATAATTATTACATGTTTTTTTAGCTTATCAAATAATGAATGTTTATTATAATGTTATTTTAAACATAAAATAAAGCAATAAAGAATGAACATTTTCCAACATTTTATTTCTCCTAGATCTCGTGAACATGTGATTATATTTGAACAAGAATATATTTGACGGAAGTTTGAATAATTTCCTTGCTATTTATAGGCCTGCCAAGAGGAAATTGGTTATGAAATTTGTCATACGTTCCATTCAATTTTTGTTTATATCAGGTAAAAGGACGTTAGTTCAAATAAATACTCATTTATAATAACTTGTAAAACGGAGTATATAAAGGTTTTCAATCATACATTGTAGTTCTGTTTAACTATATTGATTTTATTATTAATAATTTATAATGATTATTCTAAATATTCAAATCTCTTTAGGCTTCGATTATTATTAAGATCCCAAAAAAATTGAAAACTTCAAAACAAATCTACCGAGTCACACAAAGATGAGAAGCGGTTTTAAAGTCTCGAAAACAGGAAAACCCGTTAATTAATCAGTTTATTTATTTTTTTAAATAATGTGGTATCTGTTCCGCAGTTTGTCGTTTCGAGTTTTAACAACGAGATTTAACTGTTTATTCGTTTCTTTTTTAATATTTTCCAAAAATAGTAGTAGCTACAACTTAAATACAAGCTTTAGTGCGTAAAAGGGAATGTAACTATAGGAAATGTGTATAATTCTGTAATCATTTCATCTAGAAACAAACGTATCGACATTCGACATTTATCATACTTCGAAAGTATAAAAGTAGAAACTTTTATTTCTTTATAAAATGATTAACTGAATCTACTTATTTCCCACAAATACATTCCCTTTTCCATACAAAAGCTCACGATTACTTGTATTTTTGGAAAATATTAAATTTGAAATGAATAAACAGTTAAAACTTGTAAAAAGCAAGAACCTGCGAAATATTTACCAAAAATATTATTTTCAAAAACTTTTTTTACTATTTATAATTTACTTGATTTTTTTTTTCATAATTATTATAATTTTTAAATATTTTTTTTTATTTTGAAGAGAAACGATTTGTCCAAGAATAGATCCCGATGAAAAGAAGAGATCCCGGTTCTGGACAAATCTTTTCTCTTCAAAATAAAAAAAAAAATTTACTATTGTTTTCTAATTAGTTTTTTGGAAAATATCATAAGTGAAACGAATAAATAGTTAAACATGTGACTCAACTCGAAGCAATAACCTGCGTAACATATATTAACCCTGTAATGCTACTTGGGGTACACCTGAACCCCAGTGGCTCTATTAGGTGTTGCTTCCGATCGACAAATAGCGCTGCAGTTCCCAGTTGTCATGCCTTGACAAGACAGAATGGGCGTGGCTTTTGAAGCTTTGAGAGTGTTGTTTTTTACCAAGTTATTTATAATAAGTTATTTACCAAGTCTTTTTATTTGGGGTACACAAGTACCCCAGTGTACAGGGCCGTCTTTACCTTATGTGCAGGGTGTACGGTGCACACGGCGTCAGGTCTCAAGGGGCGCCGCGAGGCGTCTCAGGGTCTCAAACAATTTCATTTTATGTTGATCCCAAAACAAAATCTGTTTAGTTTCAGGGGAACACTCACCTCCTTAAGGGATTTGCCGTTTTTTGTACCACCTTGTATAGCTGTAAGTGTTCAATTTTATTCGCGTGCCTATTAGATGGCGCCTAGGTCAGAATTGCACACGGGCGCGACATGATAGAGCCGGCGCTGCCAGTGTAGCAGACCCGTTAGTAAAAATTAGTAGCATTCCTAATGTTATGTTAGTTGAAAATGTTATTTTAAAAAAAAAATTATACTATTGTTTTATAATTATTATTTTTCGAAAATATTAAAAATGAAACGAATAAACTTCTTGTAACTCAACTCTAAGCGACAACCTGCGGAACACGTACTAAAAACTTTTATATTATTGTTTTCTTGGAAAATATTAGTATTTTCATAATTATTATTTTTAGAAAATATTAAAAATGAAACGAATATACAGTTAAACTTTTAACTCAACTAGACAACGTGAGGAATAATTACCGAGTGTTTTTTTTTAGATTTATGGAGATTTGTATGAAATCTTTCGATCAGAAGTAAAATATCTTTCGATATAGTATAATTAAAACATGTTTCAATGTAATTGGTGACGCTGCGTTAGCCTTCCCTCCGTTTCAGTATGGTTTGGTGGATCACAAAGGTTTATAATCCCCTGAATAATCCCTCTGCCCTAAATAACGTCACAAACACCACTTGACATGGGTGCGGTGAGACTTGGTCGCCTTTTGGTCTATGGCGGCCCATTGGTTTGGAGACTGCGTCTTCTGTCGTTATCGCATAAGTGGCTTAGCCGGGCTTGCTCGGAATGTGAATAAACCAACGGTCCTTGATGACCAGCTGTTGTACGCACACTAAGCCCTCCATTATCATGTATCGTCCCCTTTTATCAAAACAACCACTTCAATGACTTTCTTTATCGGCTAATTTATAATATTCGAAAATATTAACTTTTTAAAGAGCTATGCTTAAAATAAAACTCTTTATTTCAGTATTATTAAGAAATCTTAATTTTTAAATCATACAATGTGAATTTTACAATTTTCAGAATCGTATATTTCAGGTTATAAAACGGCGGGGTTACGCCACTGTAATACAAATAAATAAAAACAATGCAATAATGAACTAAAAAATGAATATTAAATAATGTTGGTCAAGTAATAACTATTGAACGCAATAAAATAAATTAAATGGTTGAGGCAGTGGCAAATCCATCTAACACAAAACCTCATTGGTCACGCGGCTGTTTATAAACCTTCACTATGCTTTTTTACTCCCGTTACAACTTAATGTAATGCTTTGATAATTCTGCGATACCTTTTTTAAATTAATTAAATTGAAGAAATTGTGGGAAACATAACATCTTTCTGACTTCATTATTTATTATATTTGACGAACCAACCGAGAAAAACAATTTTTCAAAGACCAAAATTTTCAATTGAAAATCAGGTCTTGGTCACAAATAAAAAAAAAATCTAATTATCTAGATTAGCTTATAATATTGGGTGGTTTTATATGAAATGTCCGTTTTTATTATTTATAAAATTCAAAGTGGAATTAGTGGACTTCCATTTTTTAATATGTTTATGTTTATAGATTATAATGAACTGTTATTTTATTATGAGTTTAAACTTGGAAGAAACATTACCACCGCATTCAGGGGAAGGGTTGCTGGAACGAACGGACCATACGCCGTTGGTTTGAGAAATTTTCAGTTGGTGACACAGATCAATTCATAAATAAATAATTGAATCATTCCTCCTTTTAACCCAAAGTTGAAACCATCACATCCGCATCGTACCGCAGGGATATTGATGTAATGTAACAAAAAATTGTCAACAAACAAATTAAATTGGTTGATCAGAAGGCACCTATACTCTTTTTCAACATATCACTTCAATGGCTTTCTTTATTAGCAAATTTACAATATATATATTTACTTTATGTACAGCTTAGGCAATGTTTCGAATGTTTTTTAGATTAATTTATTGATATTTGCATCTGTAATAATATTACAAGTAAATCTGCTAATATGAACAATTGACATGAAAAAAAAACACTTGTGGAGAAACTACCCATCCGTAGCACTCCAATAAAGTTCTATCTTAGAAGGTCTCGAAGTCATCTTCTTTTCAGACGCCTCGGATTGTTATCAGGAATAGTAGGGGAAGCAAGTTGAGAGACTAGCGGATTCAAGTGTGTATGGAGCTTGTCATGGGAGGATAGGTATCTAGTTTGGGCCAAATCAGCAACTTATGGGATAATAGATCATGATGGATGAGTTTGTTTGTGACATAATAAGGAGCATTGAGGATTTTACGATGGATTTTGGATTGTAAGGATTGGATACGAGATGAATTGGATGGTTTACTAGAGCCCCAAAGCTCAACTCCGTATGTCCAAATAGGTCTGATAACTGTCATGTAAATGATTCTTTTGTAATTAATTGGGAGCTTTGAACGTTTGTCCAGTAAATGTTGAAGTAGCCTGAAACGTCTAGGGATTTCTTGTCTTTTCAGTCTTGAATGAGGATTCCAGGTCAATCGTTTGTCGAGATGCAACCTTAAGTATCGGATCAGTTCTGCAGACACCAGTGGGATATTATTAAAGGATACTGAAGGGCAGGAAGTCATTGGTTTACGACGTAAGGTAAAAGTGATTAGATGCAATTTTTGAGAATTTATTCTAATTCTCCAGTTTTGAATGCTGAACTAGGCAAAAACGTCGAGCAGTTTCTTGACTCGACAGTCTTTTATGAGTATGTTTAAAATGTTTTAAAATGAAAAAATGAGAGAAACATTACATCTTTCTAACTTCTGTATTTAATATAATAGACGATGCTAATTAGAACAATCGACTTTCAAAGACCAAAATTTTCGGTTGGATATCTTATCTTGGTGACACATAAATGACAAAAAACCTTCGATGTCTCTTGATTAATTAATAATATGGTTTTATGAAATACAATAAACACATTTAATTGATAAAATGTGGAGGTTTTCACGCCAATTTAAGCCATAATAAGTCGGTAATATAGAGGAGAGGACTAGATCATTGATGGAACGCTGAATATCCGGTTGTGGCACATGTCATGTCATGTACTCTGTTAACAGCATGGGATGGATCCTAGAGGATGTGGGACCCTCCTAGGGCTCAACCTGCCTCTATAAAGTGGGTACCCTTTATTACCAGAGGAAAAGCCTAGGAAGCTGAATCTGATCTAGGACAAATCACCTCCCGGCAAAACCATTCTTCAAGAAACAGTAATATCTCTACCACGTACAGGAACCAAGACTCTTTATGAGTCGTAGAGGATTTTAAGATTAAGTTAAAACTGCCATAATAAACTTATATAATAAACATTATATAATAAACATTATATAATAAACATTAACCAATAAAGTAACGACATGTCCAAAAGCGGTGACCCAATCAGTAACTCAGCACACTAAGTACTGCTCCTTCAAATGACTATTATAGAGGAGGAATTTTATTGCATCAATTTAAGGCATCTTAAATTAAAGTCAGGATATTACACCCATAGCTTCCCTTAGAATTATCGTTTATACTAAATTACAGAAATTAAAGTGAAATAATAAATTATTGCAATATACTTGGAAATAAAACGCCTTTATTATTTTTTAAAAATAATCCGCAATCTTTTTAAATTAATATTCCAAAAATGATCAGTAAATAAGATTCACAAACAAATAAAATTATAGTAACATTAGTCTTCTTAAATTATAAAAGAACAAGCATAAACTGATGGAAAACGATTAATTCCGCGATTAAAATAATTTAGTAGTATCTCTATGTTTTCCAAAGAATTATGATTTCTTCTTTTGTTCATGTAAAAATAGCATCGAATCGTTGTGTTGTTTGTTCATTTAAGTCAGGGATCTAAAAACTAATTGTGAAAATCATAAATCTACGTTCCAGTTGTCATGTAAGTCTATATGTGGTCCTGTAGTGGATCAGACCCAGCTTGTTGCACAAGTCACGTGTGTTGCTGTTAATTTTTTATTCTGAGTCAGTCCCATTTTTTTGTATTAGTATTTTGGTATCAGTTCCACAGGTTGTCGCTTCGAGTTAAGTCGGAGCCAGCTTTTTAGCTGGCTTCATTATTTATTTAGCTTTTTATTCGTTTCCTTTTCTATATTATTGGCGAAAATATTTTTTTTTATTAGTGACAGTAAAGATTTAAAAAAAGTGATTACCCAAAATAAGGGAGACAAATCACCTCCTGCACAACCTTTGCCCAAGAAACAGTAATAGTTTCAACTATGTGCTGAACTCAAGATCCTCTATGAGTTGTACTGGTACAGTTTTTTAGTTGTTGTTTTTTAATAGGCTTATTTACATTGATTATATTTTCTTATTTAAAAGTAAATGCATTAATTGAAAAAATAATATTAATAATTTATTATTCATTTTTTTCATGCTAATTTGTTATGTATTTTTTCTCTATTTTTTAATTTTATATTTCCATCTGAATATTATTCTAAATCTGTTGAAGATTCCATTGAACATAAATTATTGTATAAACTTAGGTTCGAAGATGGCCTCGTGACCTTTTGAGTTTGTTAATTGAATTCTACCACTGGATAGGTTCTCGACTTGCCTTTATCCATGCCATTGTATCTAATTGTTGTATTATAATGCTTGTTGTACTTATAATGCTGTTGTCAATTTCGACAAAGATTTTTTTTAAAGGTTTCAAAGACTGTATTGCTGTTTCAACTATTTATTTTTTTCATTTATTAATTTAATTTAAGATATGAATAAAAATTTAAAATTTATTGTTAAGCCCCTTGTATAAATAACGGATTATTTGTTTTCTGCCTTAAATAAAACGGTAGGAAAGCTTTCGTTGATTACACTGCCCTCTGTTTACTTCTACTTCAACTCTTTTAGGCCTTTCTTCTTATTTACGAAGGCCTTTGAGGACATGGTTAAACACGGCTAGCGTGTTTCCAAATCGACGTAAACACATAAAATGTCATGCATGGATCCAAGCTTTCGAAAGACTGTTCCATATTACCTTACTTTAAAAAAAATATATGTAAAAATACGAAAAAATGAGACAGAAAAAAAATTAACAGCAGTATTAATAAAAGTAACTTGGTCTAAGTAGTCAGAGCATAGATAACAGGGAAACCAAACCACTGATAGGATCATCATTATCATCATCGACCATTCATCAGCAGAAAACTGTCACAACACTATCTCCGAAAAACTAATATCTACGGTTTTCACTGTTTGTGTATTAAGATCTCTGACATAGGCGAACAAAAACTATGCTATTTTAACATGAACTTATGTATAAAAATAAAAAATAAACTAGATCAAATAATAATTTGATATTTTTTTATAAATGTTATACATAGGTGTGTAACGTTGTATACATGCACATATACATACGCGTGTGTGTAAGGTGTAAAAATACATACATTTTCTTTCTCTTATAATTTTTTTGATTACACTTCCAGTCACATGTATATATATATATATATATATATATATATATATATATATATATATATATATAATAGTTATCATATATAGTATTGTTTATATTTTATTTTTAATCATTTTTTTGAGATATAAAAGGTACATCGCAATTTGTTTTCAATTCATTTTTTTTATTTCTTCCTTATTTATTAATTTAATTGTAATTAATTAATTAAATGTACTGTATTATACTCTAAGACATATTAGGTTATATATTATTCCTGTATTGTTGTTCTAAAAGGGCTTGTCCCAGAATAAATAAAGTCTCTATTATTATTAAATTAAGTGTGATAGAAATTTATAATATAAATTCTCATAGAATACATATAAATTTATAAGATTCATTCTCATCTCAGCCCTGAAGAAGTCAGCAGCATGGCTGGCGAAACGTTGGCGAAACATTTATCAACACGGTCTAAACCAGAAGAAATCAAAAAAGTCTTTTGTAATAATAGTGGCCGTGGAAACCTAAAAGAGTATTTATAATTAATGTGTTATACAATCTTGTCAATTTTGAACGTTGAATCAAGTTGATTAAAAACTTCCAAGAAAATAAAAAACGTGTATGGGCAACTAAGTGTATGATCATTATAGTGAATATATTACAATGCGTCATGTGATTAAACAAAAAATAAAAAATGTTTAGACGAAATATAAACTGACTGATCCATTAGGTACAAACTGCTGTTTAACTTAAACAACATTCAAAATCCCCTTACTTCATACTAAAGATAGAAGTTCCTAAAAGCCTCCTTGGAGTTCATCAGTATTTTAAAATAAAGTTAAGTAAACAGTGAGCTGTCTTAAAATCCAGAATAAAATATTTTATATAAGAATAAAACTACGTTAAGGTTTAAACGACTGAACGCGATAGTAAATTTGTCTCAAGTCCTTTGTAGCACTGTCTTTCATGTCATATTGGGATGCGTTCAGCAAATATTGATTTATGGCTAGATCATATGTCCTCAAGTGTTGGTACCATTTTCTTTGCGATTATATGTTTTCGTATTTTATAATTAGTAAATATACTTAGAATTTTATTATTATTAATCCACTAAAAACCGCAGAGTGACACTGGATGAAACAAAATCGTAATAAAACATAATTTATTAGAAATAAATTCTTTTTCAGTTTATATAAATTTAATTGTATACAATATTACTAGAAATTTACATTAAAAATCAACACATTTAAAATATTGTCAGCCAAACAAATTTCTAATAACACATTTATTATATTTATTAATATTCAGATAGTATTAATTTTTATGGTGAATCAAGATAGTTGGGGGTTGCTGTCAAAAAAACACCAAATAAGGGTTTTAGTAAGAAAAAAAAATATTGTAATTATGGGAAATGTGTATATTTACGTACTAATTTCATTAAGAAATAAACGCTTTGAAAAACATTTCGAAGTATAGATTATGAAATAACCTAAACAGTATGTGTAAATCGGTTCTTAAATCTATATACAGTTATTATATAATCTATATCTATATAATCTATAGTTATTATATACTGCCCTATGTTATTTTTATTTTCAATAATGTGGATAAAAAGATAAAACTTCTTGTAACTTAACTCGAAACGACAACCTGCGGAACTGATACCTAATATTATTTTATTACTAAGCTTATTATTTGTAATTATAATGTGGCATGAGCATCAGTGACCCAAATATAGGATATTTGACTGGTATAGGATCTAAGCAATATCTATGGAATGAAGTCTACCAGGTCTTGTAATAGTCTCCTGTGATCATCCACCCGCCGCTATTACCTCAAATATCTTACCCCGAAAAACTAGTTCTACCTGGCTTCCGTATCTCGTTCCGATCCCTCTTCCTCTAAGTTCTGGTCTCATAGTTGTTACTACTCCCAACCGCATTTATTCGCCTTTGTGGACGACAGACTTCTTAGAAGAAGCCATTTAGAATTGGCTGCAAAGTTTACGGGGAGGAGAGCATCCTTTAACATAAAAATATTCCTCGTGAATTGCGTGAGAAAATACCACAGTAAAGTCCAAAAATCATAAGATCCAAAATATATACACTTACCATTTTTTCTCATAATATTATTAGCATCAATCCATTCATCAGGTGTTTCTTCTGGTAAGGCCAGCAAAGAATCAGGTGTTTCTTCTGCCTGGCAATGGATTTGACTTTCATATTTAACTATTGGCTAATATATAATAAATACTAATATTTAAATATTGGCAATTTATTTGATCTATTAAATCAGCACAAATAAAACAACACCATATTTTTATTAAACTTATTATTTTTACTATTATTTTTTTTTCTAGAATTAAAAAGTTTGAAATCTCCCAGCCTCTCCTCTGCAATTATATTAACGATCTCTCCTCATACAAGACTGAAAAGACAAGAAACTGCTCGACGTTTTCGCCTACTTCAACATTTACTAGACAAAAGCTCCCAATTGATTACAAAAGACTCATTTACATGACAATTATCAGACCTATTTGGACATGAGGAGTTGAGCTTTGGGGCTCTACTAAACCATCCAATTCATCTCGTATCCAATCCTAACAAGCCAAAATCCTTCGTAAAATCCTCAATGCTCCTTATTATGTCACAAAAAAACTCATCCATCATCATCTTAATATCCCATATGTTGCTGATATGGCCCAAACTAGATACCTATCCCTCCATGACAAGCTCCATACACCCTTGATTCCGATAGTCTCTCAACTTGCTTCCCATACTATTCCTGATAACCCTCCGAGGCGTCTGAAAAGAAGATGGCCTCGAGACCTTCTACTATAGAACTTTATTGGAGTGCTACCGATGGGTAGTTTCTCCACAAGTGTTTTTTTTTGTTCATGTCATTTGTTCATATTAGCTGATTTACTTGTTGTAATATTATTACATCATAATACTTGTTCATATTACTACAGTAATATTATGTAGTAGTAAATATCAATAAATTAATCTAAAAGTATATATATTAACGATCCCAATAATTTCAATGAATTACAAAAACTATGGGAAAGGAGAAATGATGTAGGAAGCCGCCGATACAGACAAGACCGTGCTGTAGATCTTGTCGACATAACACGTCACTAAAATGGCCGCTATCAAAGGCTACAAGGCGTGGAATAATTACCAAAAAAGTATAGTATTGTCCAAAAATAATAAATAATGAATTTAAATTTTCATGGATTCCTTTATCGTTTTTACATCTACAGTTGCCAATTCGATCCTTAAAATGAATTAGGCCTTCACAGAGAAGCAAATTACCAATTATTGTTTTCTTTATATTGTAGTATTTACAGAATTACTATTTCCTTGCTATTAACTATTGAGTTTCTCTTGGTAAATCGTAAATTAATTTGACAGGTTCAAACGCAGGTAGCCCATTCCGTTTGATCTGTTATGTTTCTTTCAATAAATATCAATATTAGACATTTCCCTCATTTCAGATTGGCCCCAGGCGATGAAGGCTGTCACTTCTTATTTAACACAATTTAACTAAATTGTATTTTCGGTTTAGTGGGTACATACCATGTTATTATATTTTTTATTCGTCTATTAAATATAACAATATATAAATAGTAATGAGCAAGCAATGATTGTATTCAGATGCAATAATTTCTTAATAAAAAATATTGCAGTTACCAACTATTAATATATAGTTTATGAAATTTTAAAACTGGTCAATAATTACATATAAATTTTATATAACCTTAAATTTAATATTTAAATTTAACACAATAATTTTTCAACGAATTCTTTTATATCATTATTATTCCCATTATTTTTTTGTATATTTCACCATCTATACTTTTTTTTTCAATTATCATTCACTAGATTAATTTGTATTACCTTTTTTATTAGTCACTTAATAATAATCTATAATTATTATTTCTATTTTTATACTTATCTAAGGGTCCTTAATCTCCATTCATTTTTTATCACTCATATACCTTGATTCCTATATTTACTTTTAATATTTATCATGTATAATTGTCTGTATCTTGTATAATTAGCCCTGGAGAAGACCTGCAATGCGAGATGAAACGTTGGCTGTCCAATAAACACTTCGCCCTATTTATGAGAATTTTTTTACCTCTACCCGGACCATTTTCTTCCTCAATTATATTGGTCAACTCACATTATTCAAGGTATAATAAGAAAGGCTTAGCAAACCCAAAAGCTCGATGCTGAAACCACTAATCTCTGCTTACAAACTTTTGTACACGGACCACTACCCAAACTCAAATCCGCCAAATCACTCTTTACGCGATCCTCCCACACAGCGCTTATTAAAATTTTAGGAATTCGTTCGTTACTAAGACCAGCAACATTACAAGCCCATCTTAATCTCCGTGACATTGTCACTTGAATAACATTTACTACTTAACATGTGTGCTTCGCGATTCCGCGTTAAGTAATCTCCTGTACTCCCCAGTGGCCTCATCCTTTTTCGGAGCGAATATTCTACGTAACACCTTATTTTCGAATACCTTAAGACTTTTCATCCTTCAGCGTTAGCGGCCACGTTTCACTTTCGTAAAGAAGAGTTGGAAGTATGGTTTTGTAAATTCTGATCTTTAAATTTAGGGACAAAATACGTGAACTTAGTAATCTCGAGTCAAGATTTTTATTTATATGATGATATATACTTATAATTTGTGTCCCGATTGTAACTTACTTGAGATAACTAACTGTTTTTATTAATTTAAGATTACAATAGGTAAGTGATTGGTTACAATAAAAACATTAAAATACCGGAAATCATGTATCACTCATAGCATAAGCATTTTTAATTTGAGACATAATAACTTTACAAAACTTAGATTATTCAGACAAACTTAACAGAGAGGGAGATTTAGGGGACTTTTTTGTCCCCCACCATAAGGGCTTACATTTAGACAGTCATGCTCTCTCATTTAAAAGCCATTGAATTGGTCGTTTGTCCTTATGTTACCCCATAAAAGCATCCAGCTGTTTGAAAAAAATATTTAATGTCCGGAAAGATTGTATTTTTTTAAACTTGACTGATGTCTGGCTAGTTTAGGATTAATACGTAACTTCCATTATAAAACGGCTTCCACCAATTTTACGGGAAAACACTTGTACCATTGTCTTTTAAATTTCTTCATATATAGATATATATATTCATTCATATATAGATTGACAGGTGTTGTCATTGGTTGAAAAATCATAAGTGGGGATGTGTTTATGTTATTCTCCAAACGCGTTCCAATCGCGAGATTTAAGTATAGTAATGTAATTGTATTAAACAATAGGATTAAGTGAATCCTATAATAATATATAAATATATAATAGGATAAGATAAAATTCATCCTCGCGTTCTACTCTTAGGAAAATTGTATCCTTAATTCCCAAAGCCACTCCTTGCTATGGTAAATCCAAGATTATTCGATATTACTCAATATTTTCTTAATCTCACTCTTAGCATTAACCATTAATTCTATAAATAAAAGACTTGCAAATTAATTACAGAGTAGAAGAGTATTCTAGAAGAATTAGTAAAAATAGGAGACTTTTATTTCGATTGCGTATAGGCATTTAATAACCTTGGAGCTCAACTGAACTCAACCAAGCAACCAGATATTTATCATCGGATTATGGCGACCAATAGAAGGTACAATGGACTACAGAAGCAAATTCACTCTAGGACAACAATGATAAGAATATATAAAACCGTAATCAGGCCTGTTCTCACTTACCCGACGAATGCTCGACGAAGACTAATCGTCCCTAGGAAGATTTGAAAGGAAGATTATGATGGTTTTTGGGTCTGTTTGTGACAATGGTTTATGGATTTTGAGAAGAAAACACTGAGCTTATCCATCCATGTAAAGCCCAGGATAATTTGCAGTTTATAAAATCCGAACATCTAAGACGAGTTGCCATGCCGAAGGTATTGGGTTCAAATCTGGTAGACTTTTATTTAATCCCTTTGCGGCCGGAGATGGATTCTGTGGGATCTAGGAACCTCCTGGTACTCACCTTGCCTCTATAAATTGGGTACCCAAAATAAGAGGGAACAATCTGGCGGTTGGTCATGATCTAGGACAAATCACCTCCCTGCATAACCGTTGTCCAAGAAACAGCACAGTACATACCAGTCACTGAACCCTCCATGGGTTGTATTGGTACAGGGTTTTTATAATGCATTTTGTTCCATTACTGAAGTTAGTATACATATTTACGATATGACATGACCTTGAATGATCGAAATTAATAGTAGTGCTGTAAAATATTTTTATTTTTTTCTAAGAACGGCATCGCAAGAATGTGTGATAACTAAATCTCCAAAAGTCTTTTTTATGAGAAGATTTTTGGACGCAGAAAAGTGGGTAGTGCCTGTCTTATGTGTATTGTGTGGCTGCAGAAGCGCATAAAATGCTGGGGATTAAAAGTTTGAGAGTAGCAGCACAAAACAGAAAGAAGAATGACGGCTCAAGAGAGGGAGAAGAACAAGAAAATTTGCAAATTAGATGTGTCTTCATTTCCTAAGAAAGTTCGAATCTGTTTCCCTTATGTTCCATTTGCCGAATCTTGAATCATTTTTCATTGCGTGTATTAATCACAATTAATATTTATTGTCCGAGTCATTAGGTCAGTGATAGAGGTTTCATTTTCTCGGAAAAATTGGCCCTCCTATTATTTATGGCCCTTTGGTAGGAAGGGCTGGAGGGCTATTTCCAGCTCGGAACTGGGTAGCTATTTTCCCGCTGTTCGCTATTCAATATATTCCGATCGCACCTTCTCGAATCCTCCTCCCGATCCGCAGAGGGACGCGCTCTCTATAATTCCAGATATTTGCGATATATTTATTCTTCTCATATCTTAACTTTACTGCTTTCAGTTGTCCTCGCGGTTTTATTTTCGCGGAATAGTATCTAAAATATTGTCCTAAGCAAAAAATAAAATTTAACTGTCGTATCACTTCTTCCCACATTATACCCGGGATTCATTAATACTTAGTAATATTTAATATAGGCGTGGAAATGATTGAATAGCTATACAGTGGCTCACTGTGAAAATGATTTCCCCTGTAGAAGAAGAAGAAAAAAAGTTGTGGTTATTATTATATGGTTTTAGAAAAATTTATATGATTACCAGAAACAAAACCTAATATTATTACCAAAATTATTTAAATCGATGTTATAAATATGATTACATTAATTTATAACATCGATTTAAATAATCTACTAACAATTCAATTAAAAATATTCAACTCTGGCTATTACGCTGAAACGTAGACACAAATAAAATAATTTGTACTTATTTTGTTCAAACATTATTGACTACACCCCCCCCCCCCGAACTGTTTCTATAATATTTATTATTTTTGTAATCTGTGAAATTTTAAATATCAATAAAGTGAGCATATTTAATATTTTGTATATATAATGGTCCCAAGAAAATAGTTCTAACCAGATATTCATATTCCACATTTTCAGATTTAGAAAAAAAATATGTATTCCACCGATTTAGTGATATTTTCTAAAATTTTGGAATATATTGTTTTTTTTTTGCAGTTTAAATAGGACATATAGATAAAAAATATTAAGTATTTAAAATATTAGATAAATTCAAAATTTAAAAAAATAAACCTAATATCGTAAAACCAAGAATTTTTCACCAATGTCTATATTAAATATTTCCCACCAGATATCTGTCACGCGTCTTCCTTATCCGCATTCAAATCCAAGCTTTTCCAACATCTCTTAAATTCTCAAACGGATGCTCTTTGATCAATAATAATTAATAGCTCATATTTCTCATATTTAATTGATGAATTACTGTAAATATTCTTCACTCATATAGATATTAATTTTTATGTTATTAGGTGCTGTTATTTATTTAATATTTTTCTCTTAGCTTATTTTTTTAACATTGTAAATTTTGTTTTTATTATTACTTTATTAATTTTTATTCTCTACTACAACATACATTTCAGTTTATATTTATTTTTATGTTATTATGTAAATATTATATTATTCTAATAATGTAGCCTTTTGGCCAGATTTATTTTTATTACATTTTTTACATTTTTCTGTTATTCTTAAAGAACCTAGTCCTAAAATAAAATTATTTTTCTATTCTATTCTATTCTAAATAATTGAATAATTTAAATTTCATTAAATCTTAATTTTCAGATTACAATTACAATTTTCAGATATTATTGGGTTGGAACAAATGAAATGTCAGTGAAGGTGTAAATTTAAATTATTAACAAAATAATTATTAAATGATAATTTTATTAATCAAAATAGGACCCTTCCCTTTACACTTCTCTCAACGTGAAACAAGCATTTCTATCCCCGCTCTGTATAAATTAGGTGTCGAGGAAGAAGCGAAGTCTTCGAAGGCCGATTTTAGGGCATATTCGTTATTATTTTTTTTTATTTCTTAAACAATTATCCAAACAACGGAAAAAGAAAAAATCAGTTAGAGAAAGGTCCGGATAATATGGTGGGTGAGAAAGGACCTCTGTATTCAGCTCCTGGAAAAAAAAAACGAGTGAGCTGCTGGGCCTCGGTTAATTCATGTGGTACCTATATTTCCAGTTTTTTTTGTCTTACCAAGCTCCTTAAGGTGCCTAGAAGCAGTCATGGCACTTGCTCCAAGTTGTGAACCTAATTCACGAGTGGTTTGGGAAGCGTCCGCTTCGAGCAGCTCTTTCAACTTTTCGTTTTACAACTTAGTCTTCGGCCTACTACGTTCTTTGTTGGTAAGGTCATAATCCCAAGACCGAAATTTTTCAAACCAACGGAAGATTGTTATTTCGCTCACCGTCAACAATATTAATGTTTCGGAACGCCTCCGTGACGCTATGGCCAAGTTTAAATTCGTAGAACAAAATTCTACGAATTTCCACGGAATACATACTGTTATTCTTATTTATTTTCAAAACGTTCCTTCACTTTCAAAAGGAAAAGTAAGAATGATTATGAAAAAAGGATTAAATGATCTTTCAAACGGTATACATAACATAATTGTTTGTGTACAAATAATCTAATCCCTAATGAAAATAAAACTGTAAATAAACGAAACTGACATTTCATCCGTTACTAACCAACATTAAATTAAAAAGGAAATGGTAGAACATTAAATCGATAGTGAACTGTTGTTTGTCTCTTTTTTCCGCTACTCCTACAGCTGATATTGCCATATTAACTAATTTATGAAATGTGGTTTTATATAGACGCAGTTGGGAAATGTAGAAATATTATGAAACAGCCATCCATTATTTAAGAAAGATATTTGTTTAGACGCAGAAACTTTAATACGTTTGATGTACTAAATCACTTCTTCAAAATTGTAAAAGAAAATGTATAATAAATTACTTTATTTTGGTTATCGTAATAAATCCATGTGATAAGTATGGACCAAATTCGTAAGGAGAAAATACAAGTTATAAATATTCAATATGAAGAGCGAAAAATCATCAATGAGAAAATAAATCCTGAATTTATAGTTGGTAACGTCAAAATATTGACAATAGGTCGTAACTAACATTACACTTTATTTGTTAAAAATTATAATTATTAAGTTAAAGAAAAAAAAAACATATAAACAGTTTTTACTCAGAATAAACAATTTTTTACTCAATTGCAATCAACAATTTTAGTTTAATCATATTTATTAATTAAACACTTTCCAATATGTTTCTCTTCGAATTTGTATATCCTCACTTAAAAGGATTTCGCAGTAGAAGATCATTTTCCCAAAACCACTAAATCATTAAATTATTAAATAAAGAGAATATTTCACATTTTTTTTAAATTTTACATGTTACATGTTTCACCCATGAAAAATATTATCCCTGAATGAAATTAAATAATTTTAATAGTTAAATAACAGTAAATTAAGTATATTATCAGCAAAAAAAATAAGTCAAATTATAAATAAGACACTCGTCTTTTGTCCCGAGATCTAAAAATCAGAATTTATAAAACCATCAACCTTATAACACTTCTTTATGGATCTGAAACGAGGCCGCTAACCCTGAGGGATGAACAACGTCTTAAGGTATTCGAAAATAATGTGTTGCGTAGAATATTTATACCAAAACAGGATGACACCACTAGAGAATTTAGTAGATTACACAACACGGAACTGCGGATCATACATCCGGTTTATTTTATTGAAGTAATAGCGTCGCGAAGATCAAGATGGTTTTGTAAAGTTCTTGTGTTCGGTAGGAAATTCGAGTGAAAAACGATTTCCTAAAAATTTAATAAACGTTTGCCGACTGGTAAACTTTCGAGGGGTAGATCGAGGTCGTAGGTGGGATGATTGTGTATGAGTGATGGGTGAAAAGAAATGGAGCGCAGATACCAAGGTCGATGGAATGTCAACATGATGACAGGCTACTGTTGGATGTTAAAAGGGAAAATTCACGGGAGCACAGTCGAAAAAGTACCAAAAGAATCTTTGATGGAAGAAGAAAACGTTTTTACAAAGACTTATAATAACTTTACAACACATGTGCATCACTTTTATGCTCATTTTAGCTAGGTATCTTTTTTTTTTTTTGCTTTTACTTCATGTTAAAATAATAATACAAATCCAAAATTTTTTGTATTTTTTCCTAAAACTTCAACTTTATTTTGTAGGCAAGCCTTACGTGATAGAAAAAACCAATGTCATTTTTGAAATCAGCGAAAAAGCTACATAAAGATCAGTTTACTATATCAAAACAATTTAAAAAAACAAAATTTTTTGCAGACCTGTGTAGTCAGTAGAAATTGTGTGAGGCCTAGACCTACTGACTCTTTGATTGGGATATAATTGACTACAATTGACCACGGATCACAGTGCATGCAATTTGGTTTCTTGTTATTGATTCGTAAATAATGCAGGTGTAAACACTGTAAACATATGTATGAATATTAATAAAGATTGTCTGATTAAATAAATTAAATAACTTCATATAATTAAAAAATATTAATATAAATACACGTACTCCAGATACAAGCATCAAATGTAGGTGAAAGAGCTAAAGAGCATGTGAAAGAGCTAAAGAGCTAGATGTGTGACAGGGAAGGATCAAACAAACCAAATCGTTCATATATCTAGGCGAGTGGATAACCCAACATCTATCAAAGGAAGCTTTCGAGTCGCGCATTAGGAAAATGGAAATAGCATATAATCTAACTAAGGACGACTGCAACAAGAGATCAATATCCATCAACGCCAAGATAAGACACTACCAGACACTCATACGACCTAAGGCCTTATAAGCTGCCGAGTGCCTTGCGAAGCATAGGAAAGGACTAATAGAAAAACTGGAAGTAAAAGAAACGAAAATTCTAAGAAAATAAGGAAACGGTGAATTCAGGAGACGAAATAATACTGAGTTATATACCCACACTGAAAAAATAACTGACGTGATGAGGAAAAGAAGAATTACATTTTATGGCCATGTGACACGAATGAACTAACAAGATTGACAAACGAGATCTTTGGTTATTTTCAAGGAAAGAAAATCAATGGGGCATTGCTCACTGAAGTAGACTAAGATTTTCAAGAAGTGGGAGTTACACCGGACGATATTCGTGAGCGCGAATCCTTGAAAATGAAGCTTGCAGCTCACTGGAGATTCCAAGAAAAGTCTAAACTTAAAACGAAGTGGACTGAATAAAGGAGGCGTAAACATCAAGAAGTCATGCGACGGTAGTGGGCTAAAGTTAAATTTCAACGGAGAAAACAGTAGGAAAACGTGGTCCGATTTAGTTTTTTTATTTATATGTCTTCTTTTATATGTGAAGAACAAATGGTTCGTTATTGATAGTAGAGAAGAGAGTCAAAGCGATTTACATTTTCTGAAGTATGCTTTTCATTTTCACATTTTCAGTCAGTTAAACATGTTAAATTAATAATTAATTAGTCAATATTAAACATCCTTTGCCTACTCTAGGGTGTAGGAATTCTATTCTATTCTAGGCGAATTCAATTATACGAGATTTATATCATATTAATATACAAGAATGTATAACATTCCTTTAGTAGAGATAGAAATCCAGGCGGTGGCGGAGTTTCAAACTTGATTTTACGTAAAATTAAGCACTTCCTGATCTATATCACAGGTCCTAAATTATTAAAAGCTTTATTTAACATGGATTTTCCCAGTCAGTTGTTATTGTTCAACTTTCTTACTTGTTCTGCTTAACTTTCGTACGCCATTTTCCCTGTTGTCTTTTAATTATGATGCTGATGTTATCCCATTATTGAACATCCTCTAGCACATAAAATAATACAATATTATACTGTATCTGCTTATATAACACAGAAACAGCATAACATTGCATTTATAGCTAAATATATTTTCATTATGTTAGTTACCGTACTATTTTTATTACTTTTCTGTATTTTTTTATCCTCTTTCTGAACTGATACTCCCGAACTTTTTATTCCAAGAACCATCCTTTTCCATCAACTCTGTTCGCTGGTTTGGGCCCATATTTTCGAGAGGTCTCGTACAGTTTCCATTCCTAATCAACCTCTATCCTTCCATCTTACTCTTACTCAGGAACAGTCCAAGGTCCGAGGGATTCTCTTTTCCTTTACGAATTGTATATCAATGATCTTCCTGAATCAATACACCACTATCCCAGCGCCCTACATGCTGTTGTCATCCAGATCTACCAATCCTTTATTTCTTCTGTTATTATTTATTAATATTTTCCAATATTTAGGAACCGGAACAGGAAAGAAATATTGAACATGTTAATAGGTAAGTCTGAATAGATTGAAATTAAATGCTATGAAAACTCAGGCTTTAGTTTTAGGTTCCGATCCCCACCCTCATTTCCAACACCACTTAGGAATGCTAGCAATTAACTTACAAAAACTAAAAATGCACAAAAACCTTTTTTGGAAACCTCGTAGTACCGAAATTTCCAGATGGTTAATAAGCATCCGTAGCCCATTGATGTCCATCGTTCCTTATCCAATAACTACCTGTAAACTCCTGGTTTCCTCGCTTCGACTACGGTTGTGTAGTATATGGCTGCCTATAATGTGTACTCAAGGACAGATTGAAGGGAATCAAGAACAGCTGTCCAAGATTTGTCTTCAGGTGGTCTCACGTGTCTTTTCCTAACGGTAAGATAAAGTGGCTCATCCCCTTTTCTCGTGGACAATATCTCCTAGAAAGATCTCTATTACCTTTTCCAAGGAACTAGAACTTTTCAACTAAAACGTAAATTTACTATCGCCAGGAACTATCCTTTATCTCCTTGTCATCACCGGGAACCCCGAAACACTAATGGTCTTCATTGTTTATGTTCGCCATCGTGTTGAATTTATTCATTTTTATATATTTTTTTTTTCACATATTTTATTGTAAATTTAGTTATATTCCCTTTTCAACAAAATAATTCAATTTTTATCGCTTATGCTTTTTGTTAATGTATTTTTTTTATATATCCTTTATTTCCAGATCGGCTATTCCTAGCGTTACATGTTTTTTTTTATAATGAATTTTAAATGTTAACATAAGGTAAAAGTTTGGGTTTCGTCTCATGTAAGAGACACTCCTAACTGTACATTATCAGATTATAAATGTATTTATTGAAATTTACATCTGTATACTGATGCTTTTAAAAGGTCAATTTTATAACTTTTAAACAGAAATAGTTTTTATTTACACCTGCATCTTCTTCTATCTTTACAAATTTAGAAATTTAATGAAGAGACTTATAAAACATGGAATAACAAGGAGACAAATTTGGCAAACAAATAATTATTTTAAACGTATGTCATTGTACACTCTAACATGTAACATCATCAAGTCCGTTATCATACATTTTATAACTTTATTTTACTAGTTTGTCTTTATTCTTCATATTCCAACCCTTCTGTATATGTAAATATCCTCATTTTGGTTTCTTTCGTTTAACTCCTCCTTTTGATTTTCCTTTATATTATTATTTAGTACTGTACTATCCATTCTGTACATTTATTTTCTATTTTTTATTTTATATGCGTTATTTATAATTTATCATTTCTGCTCATTTTCTTTAATTTTATTAAATCTGTCTTACTTTATTATATCTGTCATTATTTTCATTTTCTTTTCATTATCAATAATTTTGTTATATCTGTCTTTATCTTAATTTTATTATATCTGTCACTATTTCAATTATTATATCTGTCACTATTTCAATAATTTTGTTATATTTGTCTTTATCTTAATTTTATTATATCTGTCACTATTTTAATTCCTTTTCATTATCATTAATTTTTTTAAATCTGTCTATATCTTTATTTTATTATAATCTGGCACTTTTTTTAATATTCGTTATCTTCTATCTTCATATCTGCCACTATTTTATTTTTCTACATTACTTGTCACCATATTATTGTTACTGTACATTTTTTTATATTTTTGTTCTGTTTGTTTCTCTGTTAGCCCTGAAGATGACCTACACTGTAGGTCGAAACGTCGGCACATAATATAAGTTCATTACTTATCCTGTGTTCTTATTGACTGCACCCCCCCCAACTATCTCCTTTACATTAGATCATCCAGTCAACTATTTTCATCCCATAAATTATTTTAAACCTTTGATCTTTAGTTAAAATGGGAAAAAATGGTCTGAAAGTAGTTAAAAAAGAAGCATACAATCTTAAAGATAAGTTTATGTTACAATATTTTAATTTATCCAAATGCATTCTCCTACTGTTAGTATTTATCACATTAGGAATAGTTAGTAATAGAAATTTCCTGTGAGCTGAACCTAATTTGACATCACTGCAGAAGTCGTGAGTTCAAACCCTGGTTCTAGAATTCCTCAAGGATCCCCTATTCTCTCTCTCTCTCTCTCTCTCTCTCTCTCTCTCTCTCTCTCTCTCTCTCTCTCTCTCTCTCACTCTCTCTTTCTCTACCTTCTATCATATACCTTAACCTTAACGGGGAGTTGAACCTCAACACCCTTCCTTATCCACTAACTTCGCGGGCTGTTCGGTTTCATTATTAGAAGGTAACATGTTAAATATACAAAATACGCGGTCATTAGTTTCATTCATTCTCATAATGAAAATATATATATTTGTTCTATGAATTTGGCCATCTATGAACCGCAAATAACTCAAGACTTATGGTGTCTCTTTTTCTTCTTCTATTCCCTGTACTTCTTCATTTTCTCCCCAACTGCTCGTCTCTGATCATCTGTCCACACTCTCTTCGGTCGAGGCTTACGCTTGTCTTCTTCATAGCTTGCGTTTTCTATCAGTAGTCTGAAGTGGTTCTTATCACATATTAATTCTTCTGTAACATCCATCCTACTGTTTTCTTCAGTTTGCTCACGTAATTAAAAATCTTCTTTGTAATATATACACATATATATATATATATATATATATATATATATATATATATATATATATATATATATATTACTGCATTCATATACCTACACTCCACAGAAATACACACAGATGTATAGTTAGAACCAATTATTTTAACTCGTTATGCCTTAAAACGGGTTTTTGCATAGTAAACATTGACACATAATTTCTCATGACGACAATTATAACCTTCGTGTATATTTCCTATAATAAAAAGAAATAATAAATAATATTTTCTTCTATTTAGTATTCATAAATGTGTATTTTATTCATATTTATAGAAAAGAAAAATTTTAAGATACGATATTACAGGCTATAATCTACAAGATAATTGAACCCTCTAAACATTGAGATTAAACTAAATCCTTTGGCAGTCGACATCGGTCACAAACAGTTGAGTGGTTTGACATCGGTAATGGGCTTTGACGCCTCAGAGCAGTGTAGCTCCCGCATATATTCTTGCTAAATAATTAAACTGATTAAGTTAATAACGTAATAATACTAATTGTTTAAATTTCATTAAACTGAAATTTTAATTTGGTATAATTTAAACTAAAATAAATTTTAAATAAAATAAATCTTAATTAGTTGTTAAATAATTTTACATTTAAAGAAACTTATTTATAAATAACTTATCACGGTATCTGTTCCGCAGGCTGTCACTTCGATTTGAGTCAACAAGTTTTAGCTTTTTATTCGTTTCCCTTTTAATAAATTAAAAAATGGAAGTTACCATCAGCTTTAGTATGAAAAAGATAATGTAATTATGGGGAAAATGTATACTTCGGTATGGACATTTCAACAAACATATATCATCTATATTTTTATTAATTATTATTTTGATAGTGATTATTTTTAAATATTTTTGTTTTTAAAACACTTGCCCTGGCCGGGATTCGAACCCGGGTCGTCTGGAAGAAGAATGCAGTAATATAAATTTCCCACATAATTAAATGATGTGGTAATAATGATAATATATATATATATATATATATATATATATATATATTCGCGCTGATTACAAAGAAGAATTTTAATTACGTGAGCAAACTGAAGAAAACAGTAGGATGGATGTTACAGAAGAAATAATATGTGACAAGAACCGCTTCAGACTACTGATAGAAAACGCAACCTATGAAGAAGACAAGCGTATGCCTCGACCGAAGAGAGTGTGGACAGATGATCAGAGACGAGCAGTTGGGGAGAAAATGAAGAAGTACTGGGAATAGAAGAAGAAAAAGAGACACCATAAGTCTTGAGTTATTTGCGGTTCATAGATTGCCAAATTCATAGAACAAATATATATATTTTTATTATGAGAATTAATGAAACTAATGACCGCGTATTTTGCATATTTAACATGTTACCTTCTAATGTAATAATGAAACAGAACAGCTCGCGAAGTTAGAGGATAAGGAAGAGTGTTGAGATTTAACTCCCCGTTAAGGTTAAGGTATATGATAGAAAGTAGAGAAAGAGAGAGAGAGAGAGAGAGAGAGAGAGAGAGAGAGAGAGAGAGAGAGAGAGAGAGAGAGAGAGAGAGAGAGAGAGAGAGAGAGAGAGAGAGAGAGAGAGAGAGAGAGAGAGAGAGAGAGAGAGAGAGTGAGAGAGAGAGAGAGAGAGATGAGAACACAGGCGTTTAATCAGACAGGCTTAGGTTTAGCTGAAGAGGTCTATGATTCAATCTAACACGGACCCATTTGCACTAGTAACTAAAGAACACTAGTTACTATCTCCATTTAGAAATGTTTAACAATAATTTTTTCCTGGCTTAATTTTTTTTTGTATAATTTTCCAACTTTTGGTATCATTTTAGTTGCATAAAAGAAATTAAAAATTAAAGTCCATTGAAAGAACAAAAAAAGGTAATTAATCCCACCATTATTACATCATTTAATAAAGCAATTATTAAAAAGTTTAGCCTCATTATCGGGAAGTAGGAGAGAAAAAGTGTTCGCTACCTCTACTCATCTTGGTGTCTTTCTCATGTCATCTATACTTTGAAATATTGGTTGAAACTTTTATTTCTTGATGAAAGGATTACCGAAAATGTGACGAATAAACCGTTAAAACTTGTAAACTTGTAATTCAACTCGAAGGGAAAACCTGAGGAAATCATACCGTTTTTTGTCTATTATACAATTACTGATATTTAGAATTGATTATTTGTATTTGACTTCATATGAGCCTCCCTTGTATAGGATTCAAAAGAACTACATAAAATTTGTTTATTGTTACAATCAAATCATTTTATGATGATCTATAAATCGACGTTCCTCCCTATTCTTTCCTACTCTTCCGAATCGTGAACCCTCTCCTCGAAATACAAAAATCAGATCCAATCCATGGAGATGCTTTATCTTCGTAAAGTGGAAGGAAGGACACGACGAGATAGGATACGCATCAGTACCTTACGGACTATTCTCAAAGTTAAGCCGGCTGTGGTTCGGTCATCTCCTTAGGATAGATCTGGAAAGGACTGCCAGGAACACGTACGAAACTCGCGTGGAGGGAAGAAGGCCAAGAGGAAGACCGCACAGGAGAGTGTTAAAGAGGCGTGCAGGATGCGGTATGTGCACAAGAACAAGAGAGGAGAGTTTGCCCAAGAACTTGACATCTGGTCCAGACTCTACAAATTGGGACCCCACACTGCGTCAGCGGTAAACGGGGATAAAATAATAATGATGATGTGACAATCAAAACATTGTTAATAACCGAACGACAAGAGAACACTTGACCATTTTGGATTTTGGAGTTAAAGATGATTTCTTATAAAGATTTTATGATATTATACTTTAAACTACTGTAGGTATATCTAGTGGAATTAGGTTATTATTATATTATAAAGATTATTATATGTAAAACTAGATATAGAGAGCGGAATAGCTATGCCAAAAATCCTGGTCCAAATCCCGCTTCAGGCAAGACTTTTACTTACTCTATTAGCGGCCGGAAATAGAAGATATGGGACCTAGGACCCTCCCGGGACTCACCCAGTCTCTATAAAGTGGGTACCTAATATAAGGAGGGGAATCTGGCGGTTGAGCGTGATCTAGGATAAATCACCTTCCTGCACAACCGTTTTCCATGAAACAGTACACTATCTACTACGTACTGAACAAAAGACCCTCTATTGGCTGTAGTGGTACCATCTGTTTTTAATACAATAATTTTATATATATATATATATTTTTTTTATTTATGGTTCTTTTTAATTATTTAATTTTTTTTTTATGAGAAAAGATTATGTCGTCTGCCGGGATATATATATATATATATATATATATATATATATATATATATATATATATAAACTTGATATGGAGTAGCGGAATTGTACTTATTTATTAATATTGACCTAGATATGAAATAATGTTAATTATCGGTTAGAGTTCTTTGTGGAATGAAAACTAAACTAGTAAAAAGGGCTGGGGTGTGACGTCACTTTACGTCATCACCACTACACAATTTATTTCTATCGGTTGTATAATAAATAAATTAAAATGATATACGTTTTAATAACAATATAAAAAGGGAGCGGGACATCTAGCAGAGTTGCTGTGTTGAAATTCTAGGTTCAAATCCGCCCAACAGATACATTATTTAATCTGCTAACAACCACAGATGGCCTTTTTGGGATCTACAGATCCTTCTGTGACTCACCGAGCCTCTATAAAGTGGGTACCCTTAATTGAAAGATAAAACCTGGCGGTTGAGCGTGGTTTAGGACAAATTACCTCCTTGCACAACCGTTACTCTAGAAGCAGTACTAACATGTGATGAAACACAGATATTAATGAAACGGCTTATGGAGGTGTGTACAACATAACTACACGTTTCATTGAAAATATCGTTCGTTATAATAATTTTTCCAATACTGAAACTAGTCCTGCACAACCGTTGATGAAAGAGTACAGTCTAGATCATTTACCAAACCCAAGACTACATGGGTTGTAGTTTTACAGTTTTTTTTAAATATCTCTGGATGAGCTTTTTGCAGCAGATATTTTTACTCTCACGTAACATGAGGATGTAGCCTCGCGCCATGTAAACAGGCCTTGTCGGTATATTGAATATACAACAGCTGATAGAAAATCTGTTGTTAATGTCATTGTTTGTGCCTGACAAAGTATTGGGGATTGACTAACAAGTATTAGCCATTACTGTTTCTATTCCTGGACCTTTTCCAGTAAAACAATACAATCGCCATAGATCTGCAGTCAAGAGTACACAAACAGCAGGGTTGTATTTTCACTCATTAACTTACATTCTTCATATTCGAATCCTGTATTTTGGAATTAACCAGTTGTTTTCTTATTAAATCTGTTTAAAAAAGGCAAAGTACTTTTGTGGTATTAGTAGAAACATTTTATTTATGTTAGATGCTTCTGTTTAAATAAAGAGAATTCAACATAATCATAATATTTTATCCTTGCCTACAGCCGAAGCAGTGTAAAGAGACTCTATAGATCATGATCTAACTGCCCTTGTTCTGTACCAGAAAATTTCTACTGACTACTGTAGAACAAATTCGATATTTTGGACTACATTTTCGACAAATGTTTAATTTGGAATCCTCATACAAGACTAATAGAATTAGAAAATGCCTTAAATAAAATCAATTGGGACATAATAGGGATTTCAGAAAATAGAAAGAAAAATATTACGATTATAGAAAGAGACAGTGGGATACTTATGCACACCTCTTCTGAAAATGGCCAATACGGAGTGGGATTTTTTGATATAAAAAACACTAAAAAGAAATATTTTAAAATTTAAAGAAATTAACCACAGAATAGCTCTAGTCAGACTAATTTTTAAGAAGGAAATCCTAAGCATTGTTCAAGTCAACGCGCCAACTGCTGATTCGACAGAAGAAGATAAAATAGGACAAGAATTGCTCAAAATAAAGTTAAGTGGCAGAAATTAATGTAGAACTCCACTTCCCAATAGAGCTGGTCACTCCACTCAAGTTAGGCCATACTCTCATAAGGGAAGGCCTATAAAGAGCTATTATATTATTATATTAATTAATTAATCATTCAACAAAAAAATATTATTATTTATTATTGTCATTTAAGTTACAATATTAGGTACTATACAAGTATGTATATGTTTTTGTAAATATTATTAGTTTTTTGTAAACCATCTTGTTTTATAATTCTTTTTATAATAAAGGCTTAATTAATTCATTCATTCATTCATTCAAGACTGAAAAGTCAAGAAGCTTCTTGCTATTTCAAGCTACCCTAACGTGTGCTAGCCAAACGCTGCCTGTTCCAAATCAATTACAAAATACTCATATACATGACCTATAAAATCGATTTGGACTTACGGAGTAGAATTTTGGCGCTCCACCAAGACATCGATTCCTCCCGCATCCGATCTTTAAAATCCATAATCCTTCGTCAAATCCTTAATGCTCTGCTATAATTGACACTATTTGGAACATTAGGAATAGCTAAATAAATAGGCTAAGGAGCATTGAGCAGGCAGCTTAAAGGTCGCTGAGGAACTCTAAGTTAGGGCAGTTGTAGGCAACTCAACATGTAGACTCACATACAGCGAAAGGGCACCTTTCTCTTTCTTTGTAAGTAGAAATATTAGTTAACTTGTAACTATGATCAGCACACAACAAATATAATGTTATTCAATTAGATAAAAAGGATCTTTATTTACGAAACATCTCTAAGTCAATCGCCTTTGGTCAAGAGAGGTCTCTTAATCATTAATAATATAGAATTACTATATCTCTAGTATAACGATCTCAGGATGGCATCCCATATTATATAAATTGTATTCAGATCAAAGGATCTGACTTTTCCTTGAGATCATTGCTTTACCAGTGGAGCCAATATAGCATATCCTTACTTTGTTACGAATAAAGCCTTCCTTAATGACTTCAATGTACTATTTTTTGCTGATTTGGTCAGAGCCTAGTATATCAGTCCTTTCATGACAAACTTTATTCCCACTCAAGTTTCAAAATGATCCTCCGAGGCGTTTGAAAAGAAGATGTTCTCGGGACCTTTTAAGTTGAATTTCTTTTTTTTAGCACTTACACTGGGAATTTATATACTTTCCTTTATCCATGCTATTATATAGCATTAATTTACTAGTTTTGTTATAATGAATTTGTAATTTTTAATAAGCTTAAAAAAAAAAGGATTTAAAAAAACATATAAAATGAATGTTTTGATTTTTCCGTTGAAGCTGAGTTATTGTATATATACGGTTGTGGGGTAACACATATTAAAGATTGAACTAAAGGAAGGAAATGCCTAGGAATAAATGGACTAGTAAATAATAAAAAAATAAAGGGAACTATTCTACCTTCATAAAATCAAGAAATAAATATTTCACATCCCTACCTGCACTATCGAAAGATGCTTCAGTACCTTGCGGAGATTAAAAACCTGGTTATGTTCAATAATGAAAAAAGATCGAGTTGTTTGTTCGCCTCTCCTGAAGCAAATCCTGGCCACGCCTATGCCATAGGAGAAATATCTGAGATTAAAAGAAAACAAAACGTTTTGCAGTAGACTGCTTTTTATATATTTTAAGACATAAGGGATATTTTCTATACCCTATACAGTAAAACCTCGAATTAACGGACAGCCCTGGTGCAAATATTTTTGTCCGTTATTTAGAGGTGTCCTTTAAAGGGAGGTTTTATTTTTTTATAAATATGTATTTGTACAAATTAATTCTCTCTTATTCAATTTCCCATGTGTTTAAAAGGTAAGTAGAATAAATAAAAACATCGCACCGTTTTTGAGTGTTCCCGAAACTTGTGTCCTACCGATATTGAGTCTTTCCGCTAGCGCACGTACCCTTAACTTTTCAAGGTCATAAAAGTCGATTACATTTATTTTTTGTTCTAAAGTGAGTCTCTTACGTGAGGGAAACATTTTCAGCCGCCTGCCACGAGGGTTAGAACAGAACTAAATTTTAATAAAGCAAGTTCGAGAATAAAAAAAAGTATTTATGCGGAAAACCTTTACTCAAAAGTAAATACAACTGTCCCTGTTTCCTTAGACCGGAAACAACTAATTGTTTCCGAGAAACGGGAAAGGGATAAAGTCATACTGTCCGTCTTTTAGAGGTTTTTTTAATCGATTTCTAACCAACACAGCCTGTCCGTGACCGTTAATGAGAGGTTTCGTTAAATAGAGGTTAAAATGCCTTAAAAATTGTATTAAAATGTTGGTGCAAAAAAAATCGTCCGGTAATGGGGAGTGACCGCTATTTAGAGGTGTCCGTTAGTAGAGGTTTTACTGTATAGGGAAGTTACGGTGATTTATCACAAGGGAAGAAACTTATATTTGCAGTAAACATACGATAGTTCAGCTTGTAGGATGCTATGTTACTAATCATTGTACGGGTTTGGTAGATATTTATTCTGGTAATAAGTCCTGGGACTAAAAAAAAAATAGCAGAAAAGGGGGGTTATGGGGATATTTTTTTAGGAGGGAATAAGATTGAACACGTCTAGGTGAACGGTTGTGCAGAGATTTGTTGGAGATCGCGTTCAACCGTCAGGTTTTTCTCCGTTAAGGGTACTCTCTTTGTAGACGCTGAGAGTTCAAGGAGGGTCTATAAATCCCACAGGGTTCATCTGTGGCTTCTAACAGATTGAATAATTTATCTGCAACAGCTGAGTTTGAAACCGGGGTCTTCAGCTTAGCGAGTTAGCACTCTACAAACTGAGCTACCACCCCCCCCCCTAAAAAAATTGTACTAAATCTACAACAAGTACAAATTTTTGGAATTTATATCGTATTTTCTGTCATATTTTTAATACTTGCACCGCTATTGTACGTAATTTAAATACATACGACATTCCACTAAGTCCTAACACAATTATAACGAAGTCACATAAACATAATGAAGTCACAACACATCAATTTTGCTCTTAGACGTGAAACATGCTCTCCCATTTACCTTAATAGCTCACCTATTCCGCAGACAGACAAAGTACAATACCTTGGACGAACATTTGATAAGGAAACGACATGGAGTCCTTACGTTAAGATGAAACGTAAATCACTAAATAATAAACTCAATTTCATGTATTCGCTATTCAGGAAAAACTCAAAGTTAGATTTAAGACGGAAATTTAACACATACACTTACTTACTAAAACCAGTGTTACATAAGCATTACAAATTTATGGTATCGCTAAACAGACTCACAGAAAACGACTACAAACTTTCCATTCAAAACTACTTAGACTTATCACCAAAGAACCTTGGTATGCCAATAATAAAACTTTGCATACGGACTAAAAAATACATACGGTTGACGAACACATACGAGCATACTACAAACGCATTCAAGAAAAACTAAACGGACATCCAAACCTCTTAGTAGAACGAATGGCTACTACTCTTATGTCAGAGACATTAGGAGAAGATTAAAAATAACGTGGATGAAGGATCTGTTGCCATAGGAAATTAAAACAAACCACAGGAGAGATACCGCTGAGCACTGTTCTTCATGCAATTCAAGTGTATTTTACTGTCAGCCAATCTGCTGATTGCCAATTATTTGTATTTGACCGGTGTGTATGAAAATATAAAGAGAAAAAAAATGTCTATTTAAATTAAACAGGTTAATACTTTGGGAATTTTCGTCTTCGGATGAAGAAAACTGTAAAATACTTCCAGATGTTCGGTATTATTTTTTTTCTTCTTTCACTTCATCTTATGCCATTTCTAGCGTCGAGAATCCAAACTGGTGTCCTGAATATTTATGTCCCTTCAGGAGAAAGAGTGGTCGGGCTATACACAGCGGTAGTCGTTTTCCCCCAACCTGGAGGGCCAGTGGCTGATTGCAGTCTCATGACTGGGCGATGGAGATTTTGACTAGAAGATGAAATCGACACTTTTTGGTCGAAAGTGTAGGAAAAACGTTTCTAAATGAAAACGAACGTGGCTAGAGTGGTTGAGAATTAGCATCTCCCTATTCCATTGGTGAATTTCAATTTCCATCACAAGTACAAAATCAGAAAGTAAATAATTAAAACATTTAATAAATCAAACAATGCCAGGTAAACAAATAAAAGTATTTGAATTATATATGTATATACTATACAAATTTGCACATATACCATTATTTTTAACTAATCACTGTAGATGGATGACTAAGATGGTGGAAAATTAATTTGGTTTAATATGAAGTGAAAAATTAGGATTTGCCATTGGATGATACAGGATTTATTAAGTGAAGCATTTCAATGAGAAGGGATTTGAAGGTTTAAGATCTGGGATCTGGAATTTAGAGAATGGACTTGGGGAACAAGAAGCGAACAAATGAACAGAAGAGTCCATCTATCAAAACTCGGAAGAGGCAACGGAAGTGGTTGGCGCCTAGGAATCATAACTCACCCAAACCAGTTGGCCTTAGCTTTAATGAAATCAATACCTCAAATAAATATTATATCAGAAACACTCATAGTTAAATAATCGTGGAGTTGACCCAATTAACCCCTTATTTTAAGACCCTAAAATTTGTGTAATTAATATTTAGGTCTACTCAGAGGAAACCTATTTGATCCTAACCTCAACTTTTGTCAGTATAGGACAATATTAATAACAATAACTTGTACTACTAGAACCAGTGCCTGAGGTTCAGCACATGGTACTGTCTCTTGGACAATGGTTGTGCAGCGAGGTGATTTGTCCTGGATCACGCTCAACTTTCCTCCTTATTTTGGACACTTATATAGACTGGGTGAGCCCCAGGAGGTTCCTAGATCACATCCGGTCCGTCTTCGACCGGTTACAATACATAAAATATGAACTTTTACGAAATATTGCTCATAAAACTAAAACTAGTCGTTAATATAATATAATATAATTTATTAAAATATACTTGAGTTATTATAAAATATGTGGAGCGAAGTGGCTCAGTGGTAGAGCACTGATCTGCCATGCCGGAAATCCTGGTTCAAATCCCGCTGCAGGCCATGATTTTTATTAAGTCTGTTTGCAGCGGGAGATGGATTATATAGGATCTAGGACCCTCCTGGGGTCCACCCAGCCTCTATAAAATATTATAAAAATAGGGTACCCAAAATAAGGGGGAAAAATCTGGCGGTTGAGCGTAACCTAAGACAAGTCACCTCCTTGCAGAACCGTTGTCCATGGAACAGTACAGTCTCTACCATGCACTGAATCCCAGACCCTTCATGGGTTGTAATGGTACAGGTTTTTTTTATTATAAAATATAATTGAGTTATTTTGTCTTTCTTTAAAAAAACAATCGCAGAATTAAAGAAAAGTTCTAAAAAAAATTTTTTTGTCGCGAATTTTTATAGTATACTAGCTTTTACCCTTGGCTTCGGTCCCGTGGAAATTGGTCTACCACAAAAAGTTTCGTGACAAATCACTTTAAATAAATAATTTAATTTTTTTAAACTAGAAGTTACTCGTATATACGAAATTTCAGATGTCCAACTTCAAAACTAACGGATTCCTTACAATCTTTGAACCCTTATTATATTAAATTGGGACCATTGGTGGTGGAATTGTCCAAATTCCTTTCTTACTGCTCATTTAAGCTATAAAAAGAACCTATCTGCGAATTTCAAGATGCTAAGTTCAGTGGTTCCTGATGTGCGTACCCGCTGGTTATGTTAGTCAATCAGGTTCCAGTTTTATATAAACTTCGCCTGTATAGAGTGCTGTTTAAAAGTAACCTATGTCCTTTCCCAGGCTTGAGATTATCCATATCAAATTTTATCACAGACGGATCAGCACAGCCGTGAAACATACATTGACATTGATTAACAAACGGGACGGACAGAAGTTTATTATTGTTTGTGTCAGTAAAGGATTATGTTATTGAATTTACTGAAAAGGATTACTTAGTATAACGGTTTCACTTGTACGGCAGTAGCGAGAAGTGAGCTATGCTACTTAATTTGTTTTGTTCAGCGAAAATATGTAGATTTTGCGAGTAAGAAACGCGTGAGTAAGCATACAAACTTTGCCCCCCTTTTTCACCCCCTTAGGGGTAGAAGTTCGGAATATCCTGCGTCATACAAAGAACACACCCTCCAAGTTTCAGGTCTCAACGATCAGCGGTTTAGGCTATACGTTAATCCAGGATCATAACACAGGATCTCAGTCATTCAGGACAAAGCATTTAATATGTATAGATTGCTTTTTAAAAATCCCATTAAAAAAATACTCATAAAATATAAGATGGTATATCAATCATGAAATAAAAACTGCTAGATAATAACTAATTTATTTTGTTACTTAATTTAGGTCTAAATAATCAGGAAAAAAAAGTAAATTTCTAAAAGATTTTTTTGGAGTGATTTCTAGAGTGCAAGTTGTATTTTAATAATTCGATTTAAAATAAAATACTCAAACAGTTTTCCTCTTAACTCTGCAGTGGATAGGTGTTGAACGTCTGCTTACGTGTTTAACTAACCTTACCAATAATCAATAGTTATAAGTGCTCGGTGTTAACTAAAGCGAAAATTAGTGTACAGGATCTACATAACATAACCGCAAGGCCCTCAGTGGTCAGTGCGAAACAAAATATGGACCAAAAAAGTGCTTCTAAATAAAGAAAAGTCCTTAACCAATATACTGTTCCAGTAAGCAATAGTTATTCCTTTCTATCAGATTATGAAGACCTTGTGAATCAATCCAAAGCAACAAAGTTAAATCGTACCCTCCAATTATAGTACATCAAACATTTGATAATTATGAAGACTTAATGAAAAACCTAAAAGAAACCCTAAGTGGTGAAATAAACATAAAATATATAAGAAATAAAACAATCTTTATTACATATAATTCACCAGATTTTAAAATAATAAAAGAAGAATTAACAAAGAAAGGATATGAATTTCATACTTACACACCTAGGAATGAAATTCAACCAAAAATTGTCCTAAAAGGTGTTCCCCCTAACATAGAAACAGATTTTATAAAACAAGACTTAATTTCTAAAGCTTTGAAAATAAGTAAAATAATACAAATGATCAATAAGAAAGATGAAAGCCCAGTCAAACTACCAGCTTGGATAATCACACTAGAAGATCAAACCCGGGTACAAATTATAATCCACATAAAAACAGTATGCAGTTGCATAATTTAATGGGGTTCAGTACATAATAGAGACTGTACTGTTTCTTGGACAAGGGTCGTGCAGGGAGGTGATTTGTTCTAGATCAAGCTCAAGTGCCAGATTTTCCTCCTTATTTTGGGCACTTATAGTAGCTAGTTAGCCCCAGGAGGGTCCTAGATCCCATACGGTCTATCTCTGGCCACTATCGGATTATATAATAGCCTACTAGCGAGCGGGACTCGAACCCAGGACTTTCGGCATGGTAACTCAGCGTCTACTAGTTGATTCCTCCAGTCAAATATTCAGAGATATAAACAATAAAAAAAGTTATATTTGAACTTCCGAATTCGGCCTAAATTTTTTATACTATAATATATTTCGCATTTATTTTTATTTTTTTTATTTTTATAATATCTTATTTTTACCAGATAGGCCTTGGTGGGCCTTTACATGGTTGTTATAATATTAATTATTTATTGTTTATAGCAATTGATTATGGGGGGGGGTATAGTCCGTACAATAGGCACTCCTAACTAAATACATCGTTATAACTATTGGATAAAAGTAAAACAGTGGATTGTGTCATATAAAAAAATATAAATATATAAAATAGCTGTTAAATAAATTTAAGGTAATAATGTCACTAGAATACATATTTATACAGCTCATAATAAGATGTCCTGCAGTAACCTGGGCTTTAGTCTTCGAAATGATGTCTGCTTTCCTACGTTGTAATTTATTGCTCCTTTAACTGCTGGTAGTTGGGCATGAAATTTTCTGAATCTTTTTTTTATGTGGTCGTCTAATGTTTCTATTTGTAGTTCACGGTGCAGTTGACTGTTTCTGATGAACCAGGGGGCATCCACTGCGATTCTTAAGACCTTGTTTTGAAAAGTTTGCAATATTTTTCTTTTTGTAATGGATACTGCTCCCCCAGACTTCACAGTCGTACATCAGTAATGGCCTTAGGATTGTTTTATAAATGAGAATTGTTATCTCTTGTTTTAATTTTGATTTTCTATTCACGATAGGATAGAGCATTGATAATCTTGCGTAGGTTTGGGTTAATTTAATATTGATATGGGTATTCCAGGTTAAGTGACGGTCCAGGTGAACTCCAAGGTATCGTATAGCATCGCTGGAAGGGTTCCATTTCACTGTTTTACCTACGAGGGTTAGCTCAGATGGGTCTGGTGGGCGTCTAAGGGTAAAAACTTTAGAGGTACATTTTTCGATGTTAAGAGTAATCCTCTATTTAGTAAAGTATTGTTCGAGATCATCCAGGTGGCTCTGCAAAGTGTTTTTAGCTATTTTTATGTCATTGTGTTGGGAGAAAACGGCTGTATCGTCGGCGAACATAGCTATGGAGGTATGTGTAGACTGAATGATATCGTGAAGATAAAAATTGAATAAAATGGGAGAAAGGACTGAACCTTGTGGAGTACATGTATGAATTTGTCTCACGGTTGAATATGTGTTATTAATTCTAACAGAGAATGTTCGACCGCTCAGGAATGAGCTCAGAGTAACGTATAAGTATTTCGGGGTATCTACTTTCTTTAGTTTGTACAGTAGACCTCGGTGCCAAATCTTATCGAACGCTTGTTGGAAGTCCAAGAACGTTACCAGCGTATGTTTCTTCATTTCGAATCCGTTTATTATGAATTCTGATAGTCGGGCTAGTTGGTGTGAGGTGGAATGACTATACTGAAAACCAAATTGAAAATCCGGGATAATGTCATTATTGTTAAAAGATGAAGAAAGATGCTTTTTTATTATTGTTTCCAATAATTAGTAATAAGCTTATAGGTCTATAGCTGCTGACTTGTTTAGCGTTTTTACCAGGTTTGTGGATGACTATGAGTTCGACTTTTTTCCATGTATTGGGGAAATATCCAATTCTGAGACAACTATTAAATATGGACGAAATGAAAACGACAGCTTTCCTGGACAACTTCTTTATTGCTATTCGCATTTAAAAATGTAAATGGTATTTAATAAATGACAAAAGGCGTTAATTTAACTCTGTTGGTGAAAATTTCTTCCACCATGCTACCACTTTTATTGCATTTGGGGTGTGGTGGATAGGGAGTTGAAAGCAGATATGAGTGGATATTAATCGTGTCAATTTGTCGAAGTCAGTGTGCATCATTTGACGCAGCTTCAGAGAGCACCCCGTTCTGTTTTTACTAATAGTGATGATGTAATTATTATGTGACATTTTTTTTGGAAGGAAATATACTTCACAATTCGGTACATAACTACTATTGTATTATTTCATGAGAAAAAAACATTTTTTTTTATTTCTAAAATTCAAAGTAGGATTACTGGACTTAATTGCTATGTTCATGCTTACAGATTTTAATGAGTATATCGATATCGATCCTCTGGTTTTTGATATTATTTACTATTACAACAATACAATTGAATGAACATTGCTTTGTATGCTATCAACTATGACTATGGATACACGCGATTTTCGTGTAATTTTTTTTCATCACAAAACCCTTAATTTTTCAGTTCTGGCATTAAAAATATGATAGATGCTGGGAAAAATGCATAGAAATGTATAGAAAATATGAATAGAAAATATTTTAAATAAAAATGTTGTTTTACTAAGTAGCCTTTCCTTTAAAACAGCCTTTTAATATGAAACAATTCAATAAGATGTTCATTTTTAAGTTATGCGAAAAAACAAAAATTTTTTTTTTTTAATTATATTTTGATATAACTAAATATTGTATAGTCACAATCATGCTCAGCATTTATTATTTTTTTTTTAATTTCTAGATTGGCGATAAAGTCAACCTTTAAAATGAGGAATGAATCTTTTTTACAAAGTATTGAGAGAGACATGATGTAGCAACGATTAAAATACCTTTTAGAAAAAATACAATATATTCCATGCTTTTTCACAGAGACTTCTATTATTTGCATATAACGGTCCAATTTCGATGATTTTTTTTTCTTGAAAATAATTTAATTAATTACCTTTTAAATTGTTGCATATTTTGTCAATCAAATACAGTAGAACCTAGATTATCCGAACTAAGAATCTGTTATGATTACGTGGCGTATGTTGTTTGTTTTTTATACAATATTGATTTGCATTTTCCTTTTTTTTAAGTGGATTGCTGTTAATAGAACATTTGATTAACCGAACCCCCATTAGAATAGTCGGGGCTCAGATGGACGTTAACATTTGGTTGCTTGTAAAATAAAGCAGTATTTAATCTATTAAGCAACCACTCCTGCGCTCAGGATGCCTAGTTAATTTTCATCATGACTAACTTTTAAAACTAGGCGTCGATAATTGGTTAAATACAGTATAAATATAGATAATAACAACAATTCCATTAAATATTATTATACAGTAATATTATTTTGTTTCAGTTCACCACCTTTATAATTCGAAGAATGGATCGCAAAGGTTGTGACCTGGGTTAAAAAGAATACCTTACTGGATCGCAACTGTGAACGATCTCGGCATTGAAAGGCTTTTGATAGGAACCGCTCATTGTAACAGCTAAGTTCACAATTCCCGCTTCTCTATAAAATTTAAGTAAAACGGCCTTTAAGAGAACGGAAGAAAAGAAAAACCTGTGCCACTACAAGCCACGAAGGGTCTGTGGTGCAGAACATGGTAGAGACTCTACTATTTCTAGGTCAACTGTTGTGCAATGGGGTGATCAATCAATGATGATCAATCATGATCAATCTCAACCGCCACGTGTTTTCCTTTAATCAAGGGTATCCCATATAGGGACCATCCGTGGCTGTTAAAAGATTACATAATTTATCTGCCACATCCGAATTTGAAACCGTAAACTTCAGCATACTAACTCAGTACTCTACACACTGAGCTATTCCCCCTCCAAAGGTAGATAAAGCGAACTAAAAGCTCCTTTGAGTCGATGAAGATGAAATTATCAATACTATATAAGATTATTTTATAATATTCTATTATAACGTATAGAGGTATCATGCGCAGAAATATCCCTTCCTTTGTTGCATCATAATTTTTTTTAATCTCATATGTCCAAAAAATGTTTATATTATTTTTGTTTACGTGTTATTATTAACTTTTATTGTTCCAAGACCATTAAAGCCCAATATAAGTATAATATAGCCATAAAAGTACTTTACAATAATTATATCAATCAATTTCTAACATTTAACCTACGTTGATTAAAACAAATTGTATAACAGGCCGCTACGCGTCGCCAGTCTCAGGCTATACGCCATGAGCATGTCGGTGACGCGAGACCACAATTTTTCCCCTACCTAAAATCGCTCAACGCGGCTAAAGAAGTTTTTATTATGATTCATTTTTTAAAAATCATGGTGAAACATTTGTCAACCTAGAGAAACATGGATTGATCATAAATTTCGTGTATTTAATTACCTGCATTATGTAAATTATTTTGTAATGGCGATGATCGTGTGATAGCGGAGATTGGAATGGCGGCGTGAATATGACGAATAGAATGATGTACAATAGGGCGGCAATTTGACCGGCTTAATAGTACTCGACTCAGCTCCATCTTGTAAATTAGGATTTTGACAGGGCCGAAATATAAATGCGGCTCTAGCTTCGTTAACTTTAGTGTTTTACTCCTGGCATCGTTTTCAAAATTGTTCCATTATCCCGGTTCATAAATTCACTTTATTAAAAAAAAATGAAATAAGATAGATAATGCCATTCATGCTCAACAGTAAGAGAAAAAATATATATTACCTATATATATATATATATATATATATATATATATATATATATATATATATATATATATATATTTTTTTTCTCTTACTGTTGAGCATGAATGGCATTATCTATCTTTATATATATATATATATATACATATATATATATATATATATATATATATATATATAAATTTTATATATTAAAATTAAAAAAAATTGAAGTATTAAAGTAGTCCAGGGTCTTGGGTTCAGCACGTGTTAGGGACTGTACTGTTTCTTGGGAAACGGTTGAGCAAGGTGGTGGTCCACGCTTAACCGTCCGAAGTTTTTCGCCTATTTTGGGTACCCACTTTATAGAGGTTGGGTTAGCCTCAGGAGGGCCTCAGATCCCACAGAATCCATCTTTGATCGCTAATAGATTAAATAACCTGCCAGAATATATAAATATATATATATATATATATATATATATATATATATATATATATATAGTGTATAATGTATGTATGTAATGTATATATGTGTGTGTGTGTGTGTGTTTGTGTGTTTGTGTGTGTGGGGGCGTGCGTGCGTGCGTGCGTGCGTGTGTGTGTGTGTGTGTGTGTGTGTGTGTGTGTGTATATTTTTATAGTAAAATAGGGTAATACAATAAATTTCATATTTCAAGTTTTAGTACCCTCCAAAAAACCTGCCATTACTGTTTGTTTTTTTCAGTAATTCAATGTGCATTTTAAGGAATGTAAATACCGGTTTTAAGGATCTATATAATCGTATAAAAATGATAATAAATTAATGTAAATATGTAAATCAATTTACCTTATTTTCCGAATTTATATTGTTTTTATTAACTTAATCATCGGTTAACAGGTCGAGATGGATCCTGTGAGATCTGGAGACACTCCTAGGATTCACCCAACCTCTATAAAGTGGATACCCTTATTAGTGGAAAACCTATCAAGGAGCCTGACTTTGAACAATTCACCCCCCTACACAACCATAGTCCTAAAAACTGTGCAGCCTCTACCTCGTTCTGAATCCAAGACTCTTCATGAGTTTTAGAGGTACAAGTTATTAATAATATTATCTGAGAGTTTAAGTTCTTCGGCCAGTAACAGGCCAACAAAATTTTTTTTTAAACTTTAATAGTTGATCTTTATAGATTTTTATGAGCTGAATCTAAATCTGGCCTTAGTTTTTTTTGTATCACACATATTTTTCCAGCAATATTCTTTGTATTATATTGTATAAACCCATATCTAAGCCCCCATACGGTATACGGGGGAATTAATGAAACACTATGTTTCATCATAAGCATGGTATGTTGTTTACAGTAGCTTCTTAGAACAGTGATATAATGTGCTAATACAGGTTTCAATTGTCAATTAGAACTGGTCTGTACTTTCTTTCTCTTTTTTCTTTGAAGATTCTTGTGTAGCTTTTTCTACGATGAGTCGCTGGTTGACCTCAGTGAAGTGACCAACAGTAGTACCTCATCATTTTGGTGTTCCAGCGGCCCTGGTAGCGTTTCCCCATCACTTTAACATCCTGGTGAAAACGCTCACGTTGCTCCTCACTAACAGCTCCCAAATTGTTCGGGAAGTAATCGAGGTGGCTGTTTCAAAAAGGGAACAGCAAATTTAAATGTTTTTTTCTCCTTTTTCGACCATTTTCTTTGATCTTCGACACATACATAACATACCTTATGCGGGGCCCAAGATTTATCCTGATCACCAAGTTTTTTAATCATAAACTCATCACAAATATAACCAAAACTGTCACCAAAGTTTTTACAACAGCGATTAGACATTGTACTGATTACATCCACAGGAAACGTGAAAGTGAGGTAAGGTTGACAGTAAACAAAACATAAGCTGTTAACAGAAAAAAAAATCAACCTTTTTTGGCTAGCAAATGTGTTTCAGCAGCGCTACCATCTTCATCCACACCAATAGACCTAGTTTTTCAGTTATTTATTTTAAATATTAAAGCTGTTAAATTCTTAAAAAATCGCTTAATTCATCTATAACATGTGAAGAAATTGTGGATGATACAGTTTTTTTAATATCATATTTGGATTCAGCACCCTAAAAACTATAGGAATAAGGTATTTTCAGTACAAAAGTTTTTTCATCGTTGGTCTCTGTAATTGTGTAGTTTATCACTTAGCATTTTTTTTCAGAGCGACTAAATCATTTTTTTGCATCTTCAGTACATCGACCACCTATCAGCCACCATGATTATTTCCAATGATAGATCATTAGCTCGCTGTTTGAATTTTCTCTTATTTATTTTTGGAAAATGATTGAAATTAGAAAAGTTTTTCGATTTTGATGAATGCTTAGTTCCTATTCCTCCGTTCATCTGACTCAGTATATCTTCTCATTCTGTTTGCCCAGACTTCCAATTTTTGGTAGAAGTTATTCATGAGTTTTTTTTCGATTCCGGAATCATTTCAGGCACTTGCTTCCCTCCAATATGTGTGAGAACCAATTCGTCTATTCCTACTCTGAATCCCAATAAATGGAAGACGTTAAGGAAAGTACCCAATCGACCTTTCTTTGGATTCTTAGTGATAGGTTTTCATTCTTTTCGAGAAGGCTTGTTTACACTCTTCCGAATTGTGCTTTTTTTTTTGCTCTGATGCAGCTTCTCATTTGTCTACACTCTACCTGAAGTTGCCACTCTTACTAAAATTTAGTTTGTTCCTTGCACGTGTTTTTAAGATCCAATCGAATTTCGTCGCGAAAAGTTACCTAGGCTATTATCCATTTTATTAATCGATTTTTTAGTAGTTTTACGGGATAACTAAAGAATTTCCTTTAGTGTATTATATTATCAATTCCGATGTTGTAAATGTTTTCAGTTGTTTTGATATAAACTGCGAAAAAATGAATAGGGATACCACTAATTTTGTTTATTTATTTTATCTAGCATTTTAATATTATTTTTATTATAAAAGCATTAATATTTATTAAAAATTATACTACATTAAATATTGTTAATATTATATTAATAAATACATTATTATTATAATTGAATATTAATGTAGTTATTAAAGATATAGTAGTATAAATGCTAAGTAAAGTATATACTACAAAATTAGCAATATCCCTATTCATTTTTGCGCAGTATATTTCAAATATCATAGTTACTTCGAATTTTAACACATAAAGTTCCCATTCTTAATAAATGTAATATTATCCATACTGATAACAATAAAATAAATATAAAATTGAAAATGAGCTGTAAGTTTTGAAAGTGGTGTAAGTCCATTTTTCATATTCAGAATATCTAATGGTTTTTATTTGAGTTACTTTAAAAATACGGACCAACGGGAAAAATTTTATCACTTAGTACTTAGCAAAGAGTTGCGTTTTAAACTCTATACATCTTTTAAATTTTATTTTAGAGTAATAATAATTAAAATCATTTAAAATAACAAACTATTTTTTTATATCCAAATGGACTTATTTTTAATCACGATTTTTTCTCTACCCTTGAATTATGGCGGGAGATAAAAAACATTTTAGAGTCATAAGTATCATTTTCAGTTCGTCAACTATATTTAAAAAAATATTTCTGTACCTGAGAGGTAAACTGTCCTAACTACGAAATTCTCGATTTGGGGGTTATTGATGTAACTGCATTATAGAGGTGTATATTCTCGAGTGGGTAGTTGTCGTATCTGTACAGCTAATGAATGGCGTCATAGCCAATGTGAATTTAATGTATCTGTCATGATATGATAGAGGTAAACTCAATTAACTAGAGTTACAACTGTATACACCTATCAAGTACTGATTGTGAAGGAGATGCAAGTGTGTTAAGACAGTTTAACTCCTGAGATAGCTGGAAAACAATACATTTCGTAGAAAGGAAAGGTAACGAGACAAAAGGAACTAAAACCACCATGGTTTTCCTCATGAAAAAAAAATTGCTCACAACTAATTGATGAACAATCCAGATTAAACAGATTTACTAATTTTTGGAAGGAAGGGAACACTGATGATTTCAAAAGGCAATTTATAGCTGGGTCTGTTACACAAAAACCTTTTTCAAGGAGAATAGTTCTTGTAACTAAGTCACAACCAAGTGTGGCCTACAGAACTACCAGTTGTGAATACAAAGCCTAGGCCTATCAACAAAAATAAATTTGAGGATTTACAAAAACTGCTGACATGGGTTCCTTCTTGTTTTCACCACTTTTATAAAAACATAGATTCTTCTGCGGCTGCCCTAGATCACCCAGATTAATGATGATTATTATTAATGCATTATTATTCTTAACACTAAGGATTTTTTATATTTTTGTATGTACAGTTTAATAATCAGTTTTCTTATAATAAAATGAGTTTTTATGGCCTTCTTCTAATATTTAAGCAGTTACGACTTTTAAAATTTTATTTGCGGCACAATAAAATTTTTAGAGGTAAAAAGTCGTAACTGCCCCCTCAAATTGGGTGGGAGAAATCATATAGTAATATTCACTACTATTTAGTTCGAATAATATATCAAGGAATATTACAAGTTAATGACCTCTAATTATCATTGAAAACCGTGCACAACAATAAAAAGGAAGATTTAACATTAAAGCTGCTTTCCTGTAAAGTTTGCAAAATGTCAGTTACGATAGTTTACCTCTGAGGTACAGATTTATTTCATTTTATGTAACACTGTTAAATACTAATTTTAAAATTAGTTCTCTTATTATATAAATATAATTCTTATTTCTTGCTTGTAGTTGGATAATTAATAAGGTATTCCCATATGAACCAAAAATAATATCCGTTACGTTTAATTTCGTTTACCAAAAATGGTTCTAAGCTAAAGTTAGAAAAATGCAATTTCTAATTTGTCAATTTCATCAAACAATTTTAATGTTTATTACATTAATGTATAAATTGTATATACCAAATTAGAGAATTGCTTTTTAAAATGTTTTAATGTTTAGTAAATATATCGTTAGAAAATTGCCATAAATTTCGTTTTCTAGCTGTCGATATCTTAATCGTATGTAATGCTTATTTCGGCAATTTCGTTAACAAGACTTTGTTGACTATCCTTGTAGAATCTCTGGCTATGAATTGTTATACCTTTTCTTCTCCTTCAATTGCTTATTTTTTAAATCTGTTTCGAATAGATGTTGAACAACAGCGGCGAATGTACACAACCTTGCCAAACCCATCCATTTTCACAGCTTCTGTTGTTCACAGTCAATTCTCATTATTTCAGTTTGACCCCAATACAAGTTGTGAAATATTTTCACGTCCTTTTCATCAATTTATGTTTCCTCTAGATGTTATAGTAATGTAAAATTCAAAGTTATAACATTTTACAATTCAATTTTTATAATAATTGGTACATGTATACGTGTGAGATACGATCGGACAATAACCAATGCAACAACACCAAAATACAGACACAAACGAACAAAACACATACTTTTATAAATAATATCCATTTTTTAATATGTTCTTATATATATATATATATATATATATATATATATATATATATATATATATATATGTTATATATAAAAACTATGTTATATATATATATATATATATATATATATATATATATATATATATATATATATATATATATATATATATATATATATTATTTTTATTTTTCCCTTCACGCAGTACCCATACGCGAAGGACATTCATTGTTCTGCATGTTCGGTAAATTTATGGTACATTACATATAATACAATTGTACTTTCATGTTGTTGTTTTTTTCTATTGTTGTTTTTTTTGTATTATTTATATATAAAACTAAACGCTAAATTGAAAATACATCATTACAAACAAAACTTAAACATAAAAATAACAAAAGAACAAAAAAAAAAGAAATAGGAAAAAACACAAAATTACAACAAATTAATTGAAAAAAAAACTAAAATTCTTGTTCACCTATAATATTTATTTCGTGAAGTGATGATTAACCACACTGCTTTAGCAAACACCTTGAATTGCTGAAAATAATTCCAGTATAAGTACTTAACTCTGATTGGCCAGCTGTCCTTCTGCGTCACATGGCTAATAAGTTTAGTCCTTGGTTCATCGGTTAGTCCGCAGTCATATATTAGGTGTAAGTAAGTTTGTTCGATGGTAAAGTCACAAGGGCATGTCTTATTGTCTGTAAGTTTAAATTTATACAAGTAGGATTTTGTGGGTCCATGTCCTGTCAGCATTTGTGTGAGGTAGAAGTCAGTTGTTATTTTGTTATTCCTAAAATATTCATGTAAGTCATTTATGTATAGTTTAAGATATTGTCCTTTAGTTGTCGTATCCCATGTGTTTTGCCACTGATCCATATTTGTAACTGTTTGTCTGTGTTTCAAGTAAGTCTTAGTCAATTTACTGTAGAGTATTGAGTTGCCAGAGATGTATGTATATATATATATATATATATATATATATATATATATATATATATATATATATATATATATATATATATATCTTACTAATATTATAAATGTGAAAGTTTGTATGTTTGTCTCTCTTTCACGCAAAAACTACTGAACGGATTTGGATGAAACTTTACAGTAATATAGGTTATACATCAGAATAATACATAGGCTACAGCAAGCGCGGATTTATCGGGGGGGGGGGGCATGTGGGCACGTACCCTCCCACACAGTTTTTTAGGTACATTGGAGAATCCATTATAGTACATAATTAATGGCAAATCAGGGACTTAGCATCTTGAAATTTGCAGATCGGTTCTTTGTATAATATAAGAAAGAAATTTGGATAATTCCATCCCCAAGGGTTTTCCCCTTAATATAATAGAGGTTCAAAGATTGTATGGAATCCGTCAGTTTTGAAGTTAGACATCTGAAATGTTGGATGTACGAGTAACTTATAGTTTAAAAAAAAAGTATTTATTTAAAATGATCGTCATGAAACATTATATGGCAGAACAAATTCTACGCGTGCGAAGCCGCGAGCAAAAGCTAGTATACTTATATGTTCTTATATATCAATTTTGTATTAATTAGTAATCCTGTGTACTTCTTTTTTTCTGTTAGGTTTTTTAATTTTACCAACAACAAAAACTTATAAACCGGTAACAACCATTGTATGTAAAATAATTTTCATTGTAAGAGATTATCCCACCAATGTTTAAAAATATATATATAATTTAAAATAAAATAAAACAAAATATTTAAAAAAATAAAATAAGCAATGCCTGCAAGAGTAATTATAAGATGAAAGATGAGATACTCTAAGTAGGAGCTAGCCAGCTCACAATCGTCAAGGTGGTGCCACTTCGAAACAGTCACGAGGAATGGGTAGCAGCCCAAGTGAATGGAAGCCCTGGAACCTATGGTTGTGGGTGTTCAGCGTGTCCTGGTAGAATTCCCAAATCCGTAATAACTGGTTGGGCAGAGTCGGCGGGAATTACCTCTCTGTAGGTAGGACGTTAGTATTAGTCTTGCTTCAGCAACAGAAGTTCCGAAATTGTATAGATTCAGATAATGCTCAGAACGGCGTTTTTTATGAATATGCAAACTACTTTCGCCAGAAACAAATCGAATTCAACAGTGTATTTTTTAGAAATCGAGGTGAAAATGAAAGATATTACACCTTAAAGACTTATGTTAATGAACTTATAAATAGTAATTTCAAATAATAATGGTATTTATTCCGCAGGTTGTCGCTTTGAGATGAGTCACAACTAATTTATGTAGGTTATACATTACCGAAGTTAATAAAAATAAAAAATAGGTGAGAGTGTAAACAAAAATAGAGCAAATCCGAAATTGAATATTAGTATCTTCCCAGATTTTGGTAAAAGTTCCGCAGGATGTCGCTTCGAGTTAAGTCACAACAACTTTAAACTTTTAATTCGTTTCCTTTTTAATATTCTCGAAACTAAAAATAATTTTATTACTGACTGTTTGTGGTAACTGACTGATTATTACTATAACTATTAAGACTTACACTGACTGTTCAGGCTATATCATCATCAATACTTGATGACAATACAAAATACGAAATTATAATTTATTTTATTGTTATATGATATAATTTTTTAAAATATTTTATTTGAAAAAAAAAATATGACCAGGACCGTGACTCGAACTCGGGTCTGTAGTGGTGCTTTAACCATCTCAGCCATCCTGGTTCGCTTCTCGGTCAGTCATATCCCTTCCTTTCACTGATCCTATACCTCCGTGTTCTCGCAATTTGCGATGTATACACGGGGAGAATGTTAATTAAACATTACTTTTATTTTTATTTTTGGATCTTGTTGACTTAAGCCATTAAATATTATTATAATTTATTTTATTGTTATATGATATAATTTTTTTAAATATTTTATTTGAAAAAAAAAATATGACCAGGACCGGGACCCGAACCCGGGTCTCCCACCTCTCCGTGGAGGTGCTTTAACCATCTCGGCCATCCTGGGTTCGAGTACCGGTTCTGGTCATATCTTTTCTTTTCAAATAAACAAAATACGAAATGTTTGTTGAAATGCACATTTCTTGTTGGAATGATTACCGAAATATACACATTTCCCATAATTAAAGTTTTTGTTCATACTAAAATTCACGATTATTTTTATTCAATATAAGGTTAAAAAAGAAACGAATGGAAAGTTAAAACTTGCGACTTAACTAGAATCGCTAACCTGCGGGAATGATACTGATTTTTTTTGTTTTGTTTTTGAGGGTTATTTATGAGTTTAAACAATGATTAAATAATAGTAATCAACTGTATATATTTTCAATATTTTATTCACTTATTTTACCTTGAAAAAAAAGAAAAAAAAACATTTTTTTAAACTAAACTTTTACTAAAACATTAGACAATGCTCTATTCACTTGTTAAGTGGCTGCAGACAAATGGATTCAGGGCAATATTCACGGAGTGCTTTGCGATGACAATTTGATGGATAGCATAGTGGCTGAGAGTTAAATCTCGCTATAAAAACTATCGAAAATAGAAAAAAAAATAAAATTTAAAAATAAATAAAATTATGAAAACTTTGTTTGAAGTGTACCGAATCATACACTAAAGAATATATCAAACTCAGTCATAAATTTTGGATATTTTAAAAGACATGCTTTAGTACAAATCAAAATTTTAAAAAATTAAAACAGAGATGTGAACAAAGAAATTCATTTTATGGTAAAAACGCATGGAGTGCTCAATTTTTATTGTTGTAAATATTTAATTGACTGATATTGGTTAAAGTAGAGTGCTTATGAAAATATCTTAAAAATCACCTCACAATTTTTAGCATAAAGTAAATATTTTTGATCATAACTCTATTCTTATTTAAAATGTACTGAAAATAATTGTTTATTAAAGCACGTTTAGCTTTTTAAACTTTTATTTATTTCCTACTTTTTAGTTCGGCCGGCTATGTACACCAGTTCTTTTAAAAAAAATAAATTAGCATGGTTCATAAATGAGAAATGTTAACACTAATTCAATAAAATGTTTGGTAATTATTCCTATCCTTGTGGCTTCTGATAGCGGTCTTTTTAGTGACGGCAGTGTTACGTCAAAATGATCTGCAGCACGGTCTTGTTTTTCTTCCACCATTTCTCCTCCTTTTCCATATTTTTTTTTTTTTTAGTGTAATTATTGAGATCGGTAATATATAAAGGATATGGTGATTGCAGGGGAGGGGCAAAGATATTTCAAGATTTTTAATTTCTATTAAAAAAATAATAATCATAAAGATTAAATAATCATTGTAATAAAAATATAGTGTTGTTTTATGTGTGCTGATTTAACAGATTAAAATGTTATCGATTGATGTTAATAATATCGTTATATTATTATTGCCAGCCAAAGAATTCGACCAATCGAAACCAGAAGAAACATCTGATTAACGGATTAATGTAATAATATTGTTAATTATATTCCGAAAAAAGAGCGTAACAATGGGGAATGTATATATTTCGGTAATATTTTCGTGAATAAATGAACGTCTTAACAAACATTTGGAAGTATAGCAATAAACATAAGATTAAAAAAATATTTAGAGGTCGGTTGTTTAATGCAAATACAGTCAGTGATGGAGGGGAAGGTGTAACACTGAAGTCACTAAAATTTTCACAGGCATGAAGTGCCAAGTACAGTACAGTGGGTTTCTCAACTATTGTTTTTGAGGGAAAGAGAAAAAACAAAATTAATCGTATACTAGGAATTTTCGCGACTCGACAGAGGGAATTTATTACAGATATTTGCAGCAAAAAATATCTCCGTTAAGCAAAGGAGTACAAAACGTGTTTATCCTGGGTTGTGATAGATGTGGCCTAAATACGAAGGAATCTGCTGGAATTAAATATTAGTTGACATGTTTACGGTAACAAATTTGAAAAAAAAGTTATAAATATGGTGGATGTATTTATTTCGGTAATACTTTCGTGAAGAAATTAACATCTCAACAAACATTTGGAATAAAGCAAAAAATACGTGTATAAGATAATATATATATATATATATATATATATTGGTTTTTTACTTTTCTTGACTGTTATGGAAATAATATAATATTTAGATCTTGAGTTTCAGTCTTTTATTTCTTTATTAATTTCTCAGGCGACGTTTCGCGACTAGGTTAGTCTCATATTCATGCCCTGACAGTGAACAAATGAGCTTTTTAGTAAAAAACATCAAACAGCACACTAAAATAAATGTAAAATGACCTGTGTAAGATAGGGTGTACTTACAATACAAACAATTTATGCTGTTTTAAGAGGCAACAGATTAATGAAAAACTGATTCATTCTTTAGAAATTGTAAGTACACCCTATCTTACACAGGTCATTTTACATCTATTTTAGTGTGCTGTTTGATGTTTTTTACTAAAACGCTCATTTGTTCACTGTCAGGGCATGAATATGAGACTAACCTAGTCTCGAAACGTCGCCTGAGAAATTAATAAAGAAATAAAAGACTGAAACTCAAGATCTAAATATTATATTATATATATATATATATATATATATATATATATATATATATATATATATATAAGTCGGTTGTTTAATGTATATAAAGTCAGAGATGGAGGGGAAGGTTGGAGAACGTCTTTACGTAACACTGACACCACTAAAATGGCTGCTACCAAAGCTACAAGTAGTGGAATAATAACCACATTTTTTTTTCAAAATACATGCCCTAAATTTTAAATTATTGAAGAAAACTAGCAGGAATGAAATCGATGGTTGCTCCAAGACTTAAAATTCCGACAATGTCCAAGTAGGGAGATACTGAAAATGACAAGAATGGTGGAAAATTATCCCATTACAGTTTGATGAGGCGGTTATCAAGCTTAAATGCTAATGGCTTTAATGGAGTTTTTCAGAAACTTTTTAATTCGGACTATTGTCCGGTTTTATCTGATAAATACTTTACGGTTTTACTTTAAAAGATTCCTACAAAATTCTTAATTTTACTCATTTACTCCATTTTAAATGCATTCATTAAAACAAATCTGTTATAAAAACATGAAAATAAATTATATGGGTACGTAATGTATCTTAAATCTAATGAAATGATATATATATATATATTTTCATTTTAAATCAGCTGAATATAGTTTAACATTTTCCAAAAAAAATTAACATTTTCTCTTTCTCACAACAAGTTTTTACTTTTCATTTGTTTCCTTTTAATATTTTCCAAAGATACAAGTTATTGTGAGCTGTAGTATTGAAAAGAGAATTTGATTATAAGAAAGGTCTATAAATTTATGTAAAAATTTAATGTATATACAAATATAAAGTCCCTGGCCATATTAATGTGACCACCAAGAAAGATTATTTTCTTTTTGTTTTTTCCTAATTTTATTATATACTTTCGCGTGTCCTAATACATTGCTGTTTTAAGTAATGGCAACACTGTTATAAGTTTTTTAAAGTATTTTTTTTTTTTAGTAAAGGCAGCATTGGTTTTAGTACAGCCATTTTGTTTTACGAGTGTCGGCGTGCATAATTTTTGTTTGAAATTTTTGTGGATTTATTGTTTCTTTTTCATTAAATAGAAGTCGGATTCGGTAAGTTTATTATTGATTTATTATTTGTATCATATATTTTAACTATTTTGATAGTTTTTATCAATATGTAAAATAGGGTGTAAAAAGGGTGACACCACAAAATATTAAAAAAAAATAAAGATTTATTTTCGAAACTATTCTTTTCAATTTCATACTATTATCAGATAACTAACTTACCCATAAAACTAATATTTAAACTCGATTTACATCATTACGCATGCAAAAAGATAATGCAAACATGTAACAAGAACGAATCTATCCAGTGGTCACATTAATATGGCCAGGGACTGTACATATATAGGAAATGTCTACTTCTATATAATATACTATATATGTATATTTCCTATAATTAAATTTTCTTTTACATACTAAATTGTATTATATTATATAACTATATTATTAACTGAATTCCATACTACATACTATTAAGTTATATATATATATATATATATATATATATTGTATTTTAGTTCTTGAGTTTCAGTCTTTCTTGAACTTCTTAGGCGACGTTTCGAGACTAGGTTAGTCTCATACTCATGCCCTGACAATGAACAAATGAGCTTTTAGTAAAAACATTAAATAGCACACTAAAATAGATGTAAAATGACCTGTGTAAGTTGTAATAGATAGGGTGTACTTACAAGTTCTAAAGAATGAATCAGTTTTTCATTAATCAGTTGCCTCGCAAAACAGCATAAAATGTTTGTATTGCAATTGCTATGATCAATGAGTAAGTATAATATACCATAAGTAATCCATTTTTTAGGAACAGCAGTTTATTTAATTGTTGAATCATATTAGATATTGTTATTTTTATATATTATGAATTAATTAAATTTGCATAACACGAGCTAAGACCTTGAACATCCGATTTTTTGTTTACAGCGCGATTTTTATACTTCTCTATAGTTATCATTTCTTTTATATTCCGTTTGAAACTATTTTTCTCTTGGTGTATTATTTTAGGTTTATCAAATTTAAAGGTATGTTGTGTATTTCTAAAATGTGTAGTGAGAGCTGTTTGATCTGGTTTATTGGGGTTTTTTATTATTGAATCACAACTATATTTGTGTTGGTACACTCTACGTTTTAAGTATTGTTCCGATGTTCCGAAATAGGATTTACCGCATTTATCTTCACATTGTATTTCGTACACGACATTTGATTTTAGCTCTCATTTATCCGAATCTTTGGTTTTTTTAAATAGTCTTGACACAGTGGCTGTGTTTTTGAAAGTAATTGCGGAGTCTTTTCTACTTTTATTACCGGTGAGTGTTTTTGCTAGTCTTTCTGAAAGTGTTGGTATATAAGGTAATGTATAGTATTTTTTAGGATTGGTTTCATTTAGGTTGTTTTGGTTAGAAAGTGTTTTTGTTGTTTTTAATAAATTGCGAAGGAGGCTGTGTGGATAACCATTTTATTGGACCTCTTATTAAAGAATGGTTATCCACATATATATATATTGGTTTCTACTTATCTTGACTGTTATGGAAAATATATTGTATTTTAGTTCTTGTAGTTTTAGTTATATATATATATATATATATATATATATATATATATATATATATATATATATAGGCATTTTCTATAATTAAATACAGTGAAGCGCCGATTATCCGAACTAATGTTGACAGGGGTGGTTCGGATAAGAAAATAATAATATTCTCTTAATAATTATACTTATGAGCTTTTCAATGTCCATGTCTTGTTTATAGTCCGTACAACTCCCTAGGATGTTTCACTATGAACTATAGGACGATTCATAAATACCATGTCTATAACAATGTATTGCTTATGAATTGCCTGTTAACGGCGAATGTATTTATATATAGTTTTGTTTTTTCAGCTATAAGTTTTCTCTCACCATACATTCTATATCCCCTTCTTTTGAAGCAACAGACATTAGGCCATCGCCAATTAAATAGGCGATCATTTCCAGTCTTCATAAGGAGTGGGATAGATTAGTGTGTGGTGTGATGCGATGCTGAAGGTTCGTATTCAAATCCGGCTATGGCAGATAAATTATACATCCTTACAAACTTAAAATTCCTGACACAAATTCCTAAGGCTTCCTCAGCCTTTATAATGGGATACCTTTGGTAAATGGAGGAAACCTGCCGGTGTAGCGTGATCTCGGAACAATCGCCTCGCTCCACTGCCATTATACTAGAAACTGAACTGCCTCTAACTTTTACAGTACCAGTTAGAGACCCTTCATGGGTTGTAATACTACAGGTAACCTTTCAATGCCGACGTTGCAACTGTTCCGATCCAGTGGGGCCCAGGTCATAACCATTGCAATATATTCTTTGAATTAGAAATGACGTGCAGAAACAAAATAAAATAATATTTAATGTAATTATTGTATAAAAAAAATACTTAACTGGTGACCACAATGGAAGAAACATGAAATAGGCCCTAGAACTGAAAGGACCTTCCCTAAGCTTCTTCAGAAGCACTCTATTGTGTACACTTATTGTTAGTCTTTAAAGATCAGGGGTACTTTTTCATTGTGTGTCACTTCCTTTTACAGGGGTTTTCTATTAACCTGTTAACCGGGGAATCCCCTTTTTAACTACGCAGCATATAACGGGCGCGATCTCTTTCACCAGGACGTGTCAGTACGTCACTCCTGGAGAACGTAATTTCATAATATTTTTTTTTTATTAATGCTAAAAATAAATGAAAAGACTATGAAATAGATAAGTTTTCGTTTATTTATATATACTGATTTTCTCCGCGTCTTAAATTCACATCGAAACATGTATCGATGATAACTCTGTTGTACGAAACTATACGTCCCACCCGTTCCAGGGCGCAACATATATTTCAATGACGTAATTTTAAGTCCTACCCCTACACGCTATTATTTACGTTTGACGTATTTATACGTCCCGCTTGGTTAAGAGGTTAATAACTATGTAAGCAATACAGGGCCTTCCTGTTTTAAATCCAGATTGTTCATCGGAAATTAAATGCATGTTTCCTTCTTCCAATCTCTGTTCAATGATCATAAAATATAAAATACTCATATATAAAAATAGTTATTTTTTAGTTGTTCTAGTAGACTGTATCAAGAGTCTTACTGAAATTACATTTTCACTAATTTGGATATGAGAATTATATCTTCATCTGTTATTGGTAGAGAAAGCTTTCACTGTACCAAGATTTCTGATATAGGCCTATATGGCCTATCTCCCTTCCCTAAAGAGTCTTGTAAAATATAGGCTATCTGCATTCTTAATAACAGTACCGATCCTCACTATTTTTTTTTATAACCTTAAACTTTTTCATGTTAAACTGTTTTTACCACCATGCATCTATCAGTTCGCAGCCCCTTTCCAAAAAATCAATTGATTGCTTGTTTTCTCGCCTTTTTAATTCCTTTAAGAGTTTGCTCTTGATTGTTTGAGAGCCACTTTGTATTGAGGTATTTATTTTTTTCATAGCGTTTTTACATTACATTTTTTACCAATAGCGGAAGGAGACTGTTGTGGTATGAGTACGTCATGAGAATGTATGAAGCGCGATGATCCCTTAACGTACTTAAAACTGCCCTGAGAAGAGAGAAAGACGTGAAAGACCTCGGAAGCAGTGGATAAAAGAAGTCTGAGAAGGATCATATGGGCTGAAGAAATTGGAGAGAATCGGGATGTGAGAAAATCCAAAACCCGATAATTAAAAATATTCTAGGAATATTTACTATTCCTTATACTATCACCTTTATGGGTTTCTGAGCTGCTTAATGTATACGACTTTATAACCTTCATTTTGTTATCAACATTCTCAAACATATTTTGATGGAGACTTATCATAGATCCTTTAATTATACTATCTAATTTATAATTCATCTTGTTTGTTTCTTAAGCAGGTCATTATTTGCTTAACACGATTTATGCGTTAAAACGCCCCTAACTTATTAGATATTTCAGCCCTCTCATGGATTATTTATTTTAGGTCTCAAATTGTTTTTTTATGTTGTTTTCTTGATGAAGGGGTGGTAATCCATCAATCTATTCATTAATCTAAAAGTCCGCAATGATTGATTTTTGGGTCTTTAACCCCTAAATAAGCTGTTTTCACTACCCCCTTGGAGTAACCTTCTACTCCTGAAATGCAATCTATCACGTTTTGAGATAGTTATGCCACCATTATTTGGTAATGATCAACTGCTCTCAGCATCCCCAAGGAATCAGATCCCACGAGTACAACGCTCCCTAACCACGACAAGTTGTTTGCAAGAGGAGCTGTATTTCATTTACAATTTGTTGTACCTATTATGTTTAAATTATTTATTTATTTTTGATCCGATTATCACGTTACCACTTTATTTTTCTTTATTTTGCTATAGTTTCTCCCTCTCCATTATTCTTCCAATATGTCCCCACACCATTATCCACTGGCACATTTAAAGTATATTTATCCTTTCAATTTTTTTTCAATGGGAATGAATATGGCTATGCTTTTTTATAATTATAATTTACTTATTACATCTGCACACTGACCGTTCAATTTACCATATTTAATCAAAACTTTAACATAATTATTTACATATTTGGTTATAGATGTAGTATTTTTTTGGTGGGCGGGGGGGAGTTTTTAAATACTGTTCCAGAGCTTATGACATTTCGGCCATGTTCAGACACAAAAGAACTAAAACTAAAACAGAAATGTTAGATAATGCGCTTTCATATATTATTAATTACAAATGTATTATTATTAATCTCATTAAAAATGTTTAAATCAAATTTATATTTTTTTTTTATTAACTTCACCTTTTAGTTATATCTTTCTTTATGTGAGAAAATTACAACTTAAATTAGTTTCTGTTAAAATACAACTAGATAAATAAGAAATATTTATTATACAATTTTATTACCAAAAACCATACAAGTGTATTAATGAATATGTGATAAATATATCAAATTGAGATAAAGTGATTAGTCAAATGCATTTAAATCATTTTTTTTACAATATAATTGTGAATAAAAATTATTTATAATCAAAACAATTGTTGGAATTAATGCCAAAAACCTGGTTTTATGGATATATTATATCAAATCCTATCTTATATATATCCTATAATTTTATTTACTGGCATATAAAACTGTTTTAAAAGTCTTATTTAAGCGCCTTTAACAAAAATTTAATATATAATATAAGCAACGTATTGAATAATATTCCATAATAACGAATTAAGTAAATTAAATTAATATGTATTCGAAACAAGTAACTGTTTCTATAATATTTATAGGGTCTAGCTACAGAAACTTTGTAAATTAAGCAAATTTATAGTGGCGGAGTAAAACACCAATAGAGGTTAATTTTAATAGAGTTATCAAGTTTTCCCCTTAAGCACTTGATAATATTCATGTTCGTTATTTATTCAGTTACAACTGTGATATGTTACTATAGTTAATATAGTAACAAATCACATAGTATACTGTTATGGGTAATTTAATCTGTATATATTTTGTTAATAGTTTCACAATTTAGTTTATATATATTTATTTAGTTTATATATATATTTATATATTTATATAGCATTTAATTTATCAGCGGGTAATATTGGATACATTGTTTTAGATGAATTATTCTGTAATTTAATCCGATTATTGTTGCTCAGTGGTAGGGCGCTGAGTTGCAGTGCTGAAGGTCCTGGGTACAAATACCGCTGGCAGACTTTTATTTAATCTGCGAACAGCCGAAGATGGATCATATGGGATCTAAGACCATCCTGGGGATCATCCATGCTTTATATAGTGCATATCCAAAATAGGGGGGAAAATCTGGGGGTTGAGCGTTATCTAGGACAAACCACCTCAAGATACATAACATTGTTATAGAGACACTTGGTCACTTACAAAGGATGGCAGTCGGCGTAATTTCCAAAATTCGAATTTAGGTGTTTTTACAGTAAAAATAAATGAATAATAACATTGTTTCTCTCAAAAGAAATATCTTGTAGAGGATTAAATTTTATAAAAGTAAATAGATTGCTGTAACTAAGATAAATTGTTGTAACAAGTTTACGAATATAATGTGGGCTTGAAACTGAAACGATCTTCGGCTACTCAAATTATTATTTTGTTTATTTTTAATTTATTTATAGAAATTTACAACTGTATTATATAATACAACAAGTAAATATAATAAATGACATATAATGGCAATTAAATAAAGGAAAGTAGAGGAACGAACCAGTAGTAGTGCTTAAATAACAGATTTAATTAAGAAGTTCACGAAGCCATCTTTTTTTTCAGACGCCTCAGAAGATTATTGGGAGCAGAGTAAGCTATTTTTGAAACTAGTTAATTGAGTGTGTATAAAGTTTTTCAAGAAAAGACTGATACGGGGTTTGCGCCAAATCAGCGACAAAATGAGACACTAACATCATTATGGATTATTTTATTTATAACAAAGGAAGGAACATTCAGGGTTTTAGTTATGGCTTTGTATTGTAAGGATTGTATACGAGAGGCATTCGTTGGCTTGGTGGCATTAGTACTCCGAAATTATTATGAATTAATATCGATATTGATTCATTACGTGTGCAGGAACTACAGGTATACATCATATAGTTAATGAATTAATCATGATATTATAAATGGAATGTTTCTTACGCAGAATTCGATGTTCAACATTTATTTAATCTTAGAAGATTTTTCTCATAGAAAACTCAACCTTTACTTAGTGGAAAAAAGTTATGATTATGAACGTTGTTTTCGATCATAACAATTCACTCAATGATTACTCATTCGATGCTAAATTCAATATAATATAATTTAGTACTTCATAGATTTTTTATATTGAATTAAACGTTTTAAAAGTACTGAAGGTGAAAATGAATCTGAAAGCTTTGAGATTTTGGCTGCTCAGTGTTATAAAAAAAAATAAAAAAAACCTATAACACTACAACCCATGAAGGGTCTTGGATTCAATACGTGGTAGAGAATGTACTGTTTCATGGACAACTGTTGAGGTAGGTGCTGATTAGTCTTAGATTTTTCGCTCATTAACCTGATCTTTCCCCACTTTTTAGAGACTGGGTGAGCCTCAAGAGGTTCCTGAGTCGCATAGAATCCATCTCCTGCTGCCAACGGATTTAATAAAAGTCCCCCAAGCAGCGGGCTTTTAACTCAGGACCTTCGGCACAGAAATTCTGTGCTCTACGACTGAACTACTTCGCTCAATGTTACACTGAAGTAATAAATAAAAAAATAGTAATAAAGACAAATCTAAATTAAATACGCTTGATTTAATGTATTAAAAAATGAAAGCTTTGTATTAAAAAATGAATTTATTAAAAATCAACATGACGTCAATATGTTTAAGATATAAATAATATATAAATATGCCTTAAATAGCAATCCTAAAATACATAAGCCTAGGGAATCACAAGCCCACGCAATTCCTTTTCTTAGTGACCTCCCTTTGTAAACGATTCCAGAGAATATTCTTGATATCTCAGTTTTTTATATATTGTACTGTTATTTCATATCCTTTTCCGACGTCCCAAAAGTACGAGTATAGCAGAAATACTATGATATATTTGACAAGCATTGAAAATTTATGTTCAGAAAAAATATATATAAAAGAGGATTAGCAGTTTCTCTACTTGTCTATTAAGTATCATTCATTCTATTCACTTGTTAATTATAAACAATAGTACTTACTTCATCGGATATGTTTCAGTTCATATTTATCTGATTGTGATTCAATAACAGCTTTATACACATACTGTACTTGATGTAGGGAATCAAGCTCTCTATAAAAATAATAATTATTATAATTCATAAATAGTTAATTATTTTTATAATTAATTATTTAGGGAATCAAGCTCTCTATAAAAATAATAATTATTATAATTCATAAATAATTATTAATTAATAAAAATAAATATTTTTAAAAATTCGAAAACGAAAATGTTCGTTTTATCCGATATATTATAAGTTTCGTGTGTTATATTTTTTTTTCAACAAATTATTCCATGATCAATGCATACATTTTTCCTTCAATGTATTTTAATCTGTCCTTAATGAAGGTCAATTTCGAAATATTAGTTTTTTAAAATAGCATTCCATGTTACTCTATTATCAAAATTTCAATTTTAACCTATAATTTCGCCATTAGATTAATATATAAAAAAACAGGAGGAATGTCATCAATAGATTTATTCCGACGTGATGGGATGTATCAATTTGAACACCTAAAGATCTCAATTTTTTTTTTACTATAGCTATTATCAATATTACTATTGAGAACTTTCTTAAATTCATTTTATTATTATTATTTTTATTCATCCATTATAATATTCTTATTAAGGTAATAGAAGTTCTTTTGTTATTTTGTTCACTTGAGGTAAAATCGTATCGGATTTTTTTTTTTTTTTTTTTGGAATATCTATTTTAGCATATCTAAAATAGACTATAAAGCTGTTTGTTTGACTATATGAAGTATGTGAAGGGTAATCTTCACATAGCCCATAATTTGAAGATGGTCTGAGACTCGAGCGTTACAACTTATACTTGAGAATGCTACAGACGAATGTATAAGCCCATTAAAGAATGCAGTTGAAATTGGATGCAAAAAAAAAAAAACTGTAACTGATTTAATATTTAATTTACATTCAGAAAAAACTTTAGATGAATTAAAATTAATAAATATATATGTTTTTAATTGTTTTAATAAATTTATTAAGTGAAATAAATTTTCTTCAAAGCACTGGCACGGTGTTTCCCCGGTGATTCATGATATTAGGGATAAATATACACTAGCTGCACTTTTCCCACAACAGAGATTTGCACTCAAGCTTCATGTCTAGCCGGAACAACTACGAGAACCTAGCTTAAAATATAGACTTATATAATACAAACTTCAAGAAGAGTTGTAAATCACGAAGTACCTTGAAGAACAGTTTCCGGCAGTTTCATTTACCGCAAATTAAAAAAAAAAAAATCAAGCAATTAAGGCCTAAATGGATGTGCATCTCAAATCCACCTAGGATATGCCAATCTGAGCCCAATAAGCCACTGATGGCATTTGCGGATGACATTGTGGTTTTCTCAGAGAATGACAGAAACCTCCAGCACAATGTTAGCAGATTAAAAGAAGCATTGCTGGCTATAAACATGACCATAAACCCTAATAAAACAAAAGTGATGAGGGTAGGAAAGAAGCCAAGGAGAATAATGAGGGTCATTAGAGTTGAAGATAAAGTCCTAGAACAAGTTGAGAACTTCAAATACCTGGGAGCGCATCTAAACGAAAACGGATACATCGATTTGGAAGTGAACGAGAGAATCGGTACCGCAGGCAGGATGTTTGAAGCGGTTAAGAGAGGATTTCTTAACCGAAGAGAAGTAGAAAAGGAAACGAAAGAAGCTGTATTTAAGTCAACATTTCTTCCTATCCTCACGTACTCTTCAGAATTATGGACGCTGACACAGAAACACCAATCTAGAATACAAGCAGCGGAAATGAGATTTCTCAGGAAGATAGAGGGCAAAACAAAATGAGACCGAGTCCGGAACACCACTATAACGTCGAACCTGAATGTTAAACCTGCCAACGAGCTAATAGAGGACAACAGACTGAGATGGCTTGGACACCTTCTGCGGATGGATCTTAGCAGAATCGCTAGCGAAACCTACCGAGTCAAAGTGGCGGGAAAACAAGGAAGAGGACGACCTAGGAGGAAGTGGTGAGGAAGGACTTTGAGAAGAGGGGACTCCATTGGAGCAGAAGAGCACAGTTGGTGGAAGACCGGCAGAGCTGGAGGGGGCTGTGCAGAATTCCTCCTCACACTGCTTAGGCGGTTATGAGGATTCATTATGATGATGATGGATGTGAAAAATAATTGAAAAGCCCATCTTGATACACAGTTGTTTATTTTTGTTGTTTTTTTATTTAACATCACTTTATACTGCTGTAACTAATCATATGGTGCTAAAATGGGAGTTCTAAATTTTTCTTATCAAGGTATAATTAGGATCGGGATATTTATCGAGTACGTACATATTAACCACATTTTACGTCCCTTCCGAAGGGCGGGATAATCTGGGATTTTTGCTCCCTTTAAATAATCCTAGGAGTTGGAAACATCGTTTTAAACTGATATGTATGAAATTTGTTACCTACACTTCTCACTAATGAGCTGTCGTCTTTCTCAAGTAGGAAGTTCTTAGAGAGTTTTGTACTTAATGTGATTATTTCCCACTGATTCAACATTACCATTCATAAAATAACCCAGTATTACCTGTGCATTTTACTAAAAAATTTTCTTTACGAAATTTGTATTTAATGAATAATCTTTATTAACTTTATTTATTTTATTTTAATAAGAACAATAATCGTTTTACATAATGTAAATAAATACTACTTTTCAAAACCGATTAATATTGATAATATGATATAATAATAATTTATTGCTTAAAGTATCAGTTAAAAGAAAAGCTTTGAGCATTTTATATTTACATTTTCCTTTTCTGTGAAAGTTAGAATAAACGACTCCGAATCTAATGTTCTTGTTTGCATAAGCTCAACTGACGACACTTTCTTTTCCCGTTAAAGTGTAAACTACACAAATATTTATAATTTAATGTATACTCTAAATGTAAGGTAAATTGAGATACGTGATATCTGGTCTATAAAATTAACACTTTTATGATATTAATACATAAATTGTACTTACCAATTAATGACGAAATGTCACAATATCACTCGATCTAATGCTTGTACAATATTACCATATATCCTTTAAATATGGTTCAAGGTTTACTGGTTTCTGAAATATTTGTTCAATTACAGATGGTGTGAATTAGGACCAGCATGTATTTTTCTTTCTTGAAAATTATTATTTGTATTTTTTAAATATTTTTTTATTAAATTTGAATAACACGTATTCAGAACTGGTAAATCCGAATTTTAGCTTACAGGGCGATTATTATTATGATTATTATTATTTTTGTAATCATTCCTTTTATATTGCTTTTCTTGAAACTATTTCTTTCGTGCTTTATTATTTCAAGAGTATCTAAACATGATTGTATGTTACGTTTTCCTGAAATGTCTCAAGCTTATATTTAGTCTATGTATGTATATATATATATATATATATATATATATAAAGTTATTTAATTGATTTTCCTGTTTAAACAGTAATAAAGTGATTTATTTTTTAAATTTATTTATTGATATTTACAACTGTTTTACAATGATACAACAAGTAAATACGATAAGTGATATATAATGACATGACAATGACAAGTAGAGAAACTACCCACTGATAGTACTCAAATCAAAGTTCAACTAAGAAGATCACGTGGCCATCTTCTTTTCAGACGCCTCGGAGGATTATCGGGAACTGAAGAGGAAGCTAGGTTTGAAACTAGAGGGTTTGAGTGGGAATGAAGTTTGTTATGAAAGGATAGATACCGGATTCGGGCCAAACCAGCAACAAAGGGGACATTAAGGTCGTTATGGATGTCTTTATTCTTTACAAAATAAAGAGAATATATATTTTATTAAAATTATAAAGGTATATATTATTTTTAGTTAATTTGTATACTCCAGCTTCCATTGGCGTTTAATGCCAGTGACGCGGCTGGGAAAGGGGGCTGGGGCTTCCCGGACTCCTGCTTTGCCCTCATTCCTGGGGAAGAAGCTCAGTTCGAGGACCCCAGGCAAATTGTAAATAGGGTATGAATGTGTACATTTTATTTTATTTTTATTATTAGTATTATTATTATTATTTTTTTTATTTATTTTATTTTACTTTATTTTATTGTCATTTCCTCATTAATTAATTTCTGTTACCGCATGTATATATTTATTTATTTTATTTTGTTTATATTATTGTTTTGTTATGGAATGACTGTAAGCTACACAGCACTATTACTTATTGCCCACAAGTGGCAGATTGTAATATTTCAATAAAGTGTTAATATAAAAAAAAAAAATTTGTATAGATACCTACTGACCCCCACGAAGCGCGGTCCTGGGTATTTTGGATCCTACAATGCCCCTTCCAGACAGTTGATATAAGGTTCTGTCTACGTTTCAAGGCCGCTATGAATCGTTCTTCTTTACTATTATTGAAAATAAATAAAAGAATAAGAGGAGCCATCTTAACTCATGAAGAAGGCTAATTTGTAAATTAGTTGAACTATTGCAATTAGAAACGTATATCTAAAGATATAACAGTACTTAAAAAAATGTAAAAAAAAAAATGTTTTCGCTTCCAATACCAAAGTATAGAAATTTCTCAGCATTGGTTTAAAAAATGTCTTGGGTTAAGCAAAGACCTAGGTTATTTTGAGGTGCGATTTGTTTTCTAAGGATTGAAATTATGTTTCTCTAACAAAACCAAAACTAAAAAATTTTCTAGAATAATATGTTGAGAACGGATATTTCGTAATTTTTCCTTCTAATTTTAAATACGGAGATGGATAGTATAAATAAATAGTTATTACTAGTGCTGAAAAAATGAATTATTTGTTAAATTCTTCTTTGGTACTTCCGATCACTTTTTATGTTTTTATGAAATAATATTCAAAATTTTGCATGAAAATATATAGGTGTTGAATGCCCTATTTTTATATCAATGGTGGACCAAGCGATACTTTGACTTATTGATAAATCAACTTACACGTTAGGACTTTTGAAGCCTCTTCCAACACTGAAGTATAGAAATTTCTCAGCATTAATATAATAAATGTGTCTGGTTAAGCAATGATTTAGGTAATTTTGATTTTTGATTGATTGGTATTCTAAGGGATGAAATTTTGTCTCCCTTACAAAAAATAAATTAAATAAATCAAAATCTTGAATAACATGTAAAGGATGTTTTGAAATGTCTGTTTCTTTTAAGTACGGAGATGGATGACACATTTAAATAGTTATTCAAGTACCTATAATTTTTTTTTTTTAAAGGGAATGTCTATTGTATATTTCACCTTTTTGTGTGAAAACTGAACATCCAAATTTTCAGATGTAAATTAATCTTTTTAATCTTATCGTTTATTGTGTGAAAGAAATATAATTTTTTATAATGGAATTTCTACAGTAAGGTGCATTTGAAAAGAAGTTAACAATTTCAGAAAATACTTTGAAATTTTTATTAAATTCTTCTTTGGTATTTCTGTAGTTCACTATATATGTTTAAATTAAAAATATGTCAGTATTCAAGAAAATATATATATATATATATATATATATATATATATATATATATATGTTGAATGCCCTATTATTTTATCAATGGTGGACTTATTGATACTTGAACTTATTGATACATTTACTTATTGATTAATCAACTTACACTTTTTGACTTTTGAAGCCTCTTTAATTGAAAGTAAGAATGCTTGCTTGTGATTCCATTTCTTTATTAATATCAATAATTTGGTTTAATAATATACAATCAATGTTTTTCTTTATTTATTCTTTTTCATGAAATTTGTTCATTATTATTAATTATGAATTCATATACAAATTAGAATTCAGCTTTTGAATGCACTTATATGGTATAGGAATCCTTAATAAAGAAGAGTATATTCTATGACAAACCCTTATAATATGCCAAATAATTACACTGATTTATGTATTTTTTTCTCATTTTACCGGATCGGTTTTTTAATACAAATACGAGATAAATAATAATTTTCCAAGCAAATACTCCCACCTAAATCCAGAAGGAATACTACATCAAAAACTTTAATATGCGAACAATCTGCCAGCTCTGGATATAACGTTGATTGGAACTCCTTACATCGGTCATGTGACTTTTAATACAATAATTATAAAATTACCCAAAATGTAATAGTTTTTATACTTGTTATAAAATAGTTATAAAATTACCCATTATTCATGTAATGGGATACTAAATAATGATTTTATCCAATTCGTAGTTTCGATTGTCAACACATTTTTTCATCGAATAGCAAAACTATTTTTTTTTTTTCAAGTACCTATAATTAATTTTTTTAAGGGAATGTCTATTCTATATTTCGGCTTTTTGTGTGCAAACTGAACATCCACATGTTCAGATGTAAATTAATTTTATAAGTTTATTAGGTATATGAAAAATATCAATTTTTTCATTGGAATTTCTACAGTAAAGTGCAATTGTAAAGAAGTTAACAATTTCTTAAAAAATTACTACACCAGCAACTTAAACTTTACGTTACGTTAGATGAATATTTTCAGTATACTCTTGTTAAAAACATATATCTGTATGCCATAAATATTCATTAAATAAATAATATTTTTATTCTTAATCGAATGAAATACTTTTTGAACATAATTAATTATTTAAATTGAACATAATTATTAATTAAAATTGAAATATGCTTGGAAATATGGAGGCAGTAATTGTTCGGACCACATCCTATTCATCCGCTGACTACACCTCCTTGTAATTTCCAATAGCATAGAGATTTTTCTTGAAATTTGTTTTTCCTTCATCGTTCCATTTCAAAAATTTCAAGAATATGGTTGATTCATATTAATTATTTTGGAAACGGGGAATAATTTAATTAAAAACTGAATATTTTTAATTACGAAAATTTAAAAAAAAGTAAATTTCGTAATAATAGCATTTTAATAAATTGTTCTACGCATTAAACTGAGGTTTGGCAATCTATTTTATTCTTGTTTATCTAGAACATACAAGGCAGTTAGTTCTATTATCTATCTATTCCCCTTTAAAGTTCGAATATAATATTTTCTAACATATATTTAATTTTTAAAAAATTTAGAAACCAAAATTAAGAAATGTAACAGTAATGAGTATTTTATTTCCATCATTTTTTCTATTAATATTTGTTAACCTAATAGGTGTTGATTTTTTTTGGATCGGGCAGTTGTTTCTAATTTTAAAGAAGAATTTTAAAAATTCTATTAATTAAATTCTTTGAGTATCTATTATTATTTTGTCTCAAAATTTCTTTTATTTAATATATTATTCCCACATTTAAAAACATGATACTTACATCAATGACGACCTAAAAAGATGTTCTGTTACTTTCTTTCTAGCTAGGAGGATTACCGAAATTGAAAAATGGAATCACATGCTAATAAATGGGGAGACTTTGATTTCGGACTTAAAGCACGTAGAATGCATGAGAGGCGGCAGTAAAGGGAAGACTTGCTGACTTGTCGGAGGGGCGACTGGGACTGAACGATGTCCGCGCGATCTTCTCGCGCATGTCTCGCCGGCCCACGCTCTGAATCATATGATGACCATCATCTAGGCATATCTGATGGAACAAGGAGTTTCCAACGTAAAATTCCATATCAAGATTCATATCAAGTTAAAACTCAAATAGTTAAAAAAGAAAGAATCATTATACTTTTCTATATCTAGACTGATCCATTTGGTGCTATCAAGAGGTCAACGTTGCTAAAAGTTCCAGTAAAAAATAATGTGCCGAATAAGAATGGAAAATGTATCATCAAAAGTTGTTACTGAAATAAGGCTGGTGATTCGTTCAAGGGGAAATCTGGAGACGCCTTTTCGGCAAAGCTATTCAACATAGCTCTGTATGGAGCTGTGAAGGATGCAACAAAAAAGGGGCACTACCATTGAAGAGACATGCAAAATTTTAAGACCTAGTTATTTCTGCCAGAAGAGACATTTGAAATAATATATGAAAATGGTAATAATGAAGGGTTTGTGTTCAACGAAAGTAAAATCAAGTACTTAAAATTGTCTTCAGCAACAAGTGGAAGATCCTTGAGTGATATGAAAATAAATAATTTTAAATATTTTATTTGAAAAGAAAAGATACGGCCAGGACCGGGACTTAAACCCGGGACATTCACTTCTACGTGACGTCTCAACCATCTTGGCCATATCCCCTCTTTTCACTTGATCCTTCATCTCCGTGTTCTCGCAATTTGCGATGTATACACGGGGAGAATGTTAATTGAACATTACTTTATTTTGGATCTAGTTGACTTTAAGTCGCTAATATTATTATAATTTATTTTATTTTTATATGATATAATTTTTTAAATATTTTATTTGAAAAGAAATGATATGGCCAGGAACGGGACTCGAACCCGGGACCTTCACCTCTCCGTGGTGACGCCTAAATAATTTTAAGTTTGAATATGTATCGTCCTTTATGAATAGGTTTCTGCCATGAATAATGAAAATTTAATAAGCCAAGAAATTAAAAACAAAATAATGGATGGAAATAGAGCCTAACATGCAAACTTTAAGCTTCTCAAATCTTAATTATTATCACAAGTAATCATATTAATGCTGTATAAAAACCTTATTAGACCAGTAGATAACTACGAAACCTGGCATCTGTCGCAATTGGATGAGAGGAGCACGAGACAGGAAGAAGTGGAAGAGGATAACTCAGGAGGCCACGGTTCATGCTGGCCTGTAGCGCCGGGGAGGTAGTTAGACCGGGCCCGCTTTTTTATTTTTTCACCACTTTTATTATTTTAACAATTTATTATTATTCGCTCTTAAATATTAAACAAAACTGACAAACTTTGTATCAAACAAACTGACGTCTTTGTAACACCTGCATTTTTAACCGCCCCTCCGGCAGTTTAGCAATACTTCTTTCTATTACTGCCGCTTCATAAGCACCCTAAGTGTTGTCTTTAAGTCAGGAGATCTCCCTATTTATTAGCACGTGATTCCATTTTTAAACTTCGATAATCCTCTAAACTAGAAGGAAACTTACAGAACATCTTTTTAGGTCGTCATTGATGTAAGTATCATGTTTTTAAATGTGGGAATAATATATTAAATAAAAGAAATTTTGAGACAAAATAACAAAAGATACTCAAGGAATTTAATTAGAATTTTTTTTAAATTATACAAAAAACTGCCCAATCCAAAAAAAAATCAACACCTATTAGATTAACAAATATTAATAGAAAAAATGATGGAAATATCATAGTCATTAATATTACATTTCTTTATTTTGATTTCTAAATTTTTTAAAATTTAAATATATGTTAGAAAATATTATATTCCAACTTTATTTATAATAGAATTGCCTTGTAGGTACGTTCTTAATAAACAAGAATACAATTGATTGTCAAACCTCAATTTAATTCGTAGAACAATTTATTAAAATGCTATTATTACGAAATTTACCTTTTTTTAAATTTTCGTAATTAAAAATATTCAGTTTTTAATTAAATTATTCTCCGTTTCCAAAATAATTGATATGAATCCACCATATTCTTGAAATTTTTTAAATGGAACGATGAAGAAAAAACCAAATTTCAAGAAAAATCTCTATGCTATTGGAAAATATAAGGAGGTGTAGTCAGCGGATGAATAGGATGTCGTCCGAACAATTACTGCCTCCATATTTCCAAGCTTATTTCAATTTTAATTAATAATTATGTTCCATTTAACTAATTAATTGATGTAAATATCCTGATTAAAAGTAAGAAATATTTGGATCAATATTATAAAAATACTTCGAACATATAATTAGGAAATCTTTTAATCATACGAATAACTGTGTTCTCAAATGTCTCTACACAACTTTCAAACTGGATTAAATGCGTTATTGTGATTATGAAAGGAAATGGAATGGTTACAGGGTCATTTTGTAACGGTTTTGATCATCTGGACCACGGATATCATGAAATTTGTGATGCAAAATACTAAAAATCTAAACCACTTTCAAAATTTGATTCTATACTTCGGTAAGACAACTGAACATCATGAAAAGATTTCAACAGCATGTTGAAGGGGGTACTAAGGCTAAAACAGGAGGAGTTCAGAGAAGAAATGAGGGACTTCCAGGAAGAATAGTTGGGTTTAAGGGTGTGATTATCCTTGTATAACCGTGTCTGTCCCTTAGTCAACCGGTGCATGCTTGTGATGATTTTTATTTGTCTGTATCCATCTCTTCTTCTCCCAAGTACTTAAGAAAGAAGAAGGGGGCTTGGAGGATGAGGATAAGGGAGTGACTTCATGAAAGAAATGGGTGGGATACAGGTAGAATAGTTGGAATTACAGGCGAGTCTACCCCGGAACTGTCCGTGTCAACCAGCTTCAATCTGTGTGTGCTGTGATAATCATTGTGTATTTTTTCCTCCTCTAAGTCACTCCTTCTTAAACATATTCCTTCTCTACTTCTCTTAGACATTTAAGGGAAGAGAAAGGGGGACTTGAGGGGATAGGAGAGGGACTTAAGGAAAGAAGAGGGAGAATAGGAGAAAGAATAGATAGATTAATAGGGGAAGGGGCTTAGGGGAAGATGAGGGAGTTAAGAGAAGAAGGGCGTTTAGAGAACAGAAGTGGACATTATAGGGAATGAGGGGAAAAAAGTAAAACTATGGGGAAAGATGGGGGACTTATAATTAAGAAGAAGGGTTGTAGGGTATTGAGAAGGGTAAGAGGAAGGTATTGAGGGAAAAAGTGAGAACGTAAAGTTAGAAGGAGCTTGAGGTGAAGGGGAAAGGGAAGAAGAAGGGAATTGAAGGAACAATTGATAGATTTAAGCGAAGAAGGGGAGACAGTGTAAGAGGAGAAAGACGTAAGGGGGAAGATTTTATATATATATATATATATATATATATATATATATATATATATATATATATATAATTAAATAAGTTAACACTGGTAAAGACTTTTTAAAAAGAAAACTTTATTCTAACCGACATAGTAACAGTACTTGAGCTAGGACAGGAATTAAAGGCTTATCTTTTAGGAGGTATTTATAAGAGAAGGATAGGGTGTGATTCAGTGCTGACTTGTGATATATATATATATATATATATATATATATATATACACATTGAGAGAGAGAGAGAGAGAGAGAGAGAGAGAGAGGGAGAGAGAGAGGGAGAGCTTTGGTAATAGTACTACAAAAGGTTGAAACGAATTTGTCGATAATTAAAAGTTATTTGAGGGGTTTCATTAATGCGGAGCACACATTTTCAACTCATCAATAATCGTAGTTGATAACTATAACTGATCGAAAACGAACATAAAAATCGTTTACGTCGTTCACCAGCGAAATTGAAACGTTGAATGGAATTTTAATGTGATTTAGAAATGTTTGACTATTGCGTTTCACGCATTTTTAAATCTTCGATTATTAAGGTCGAGAATATAGATGAAGATGGGATAACTTTGACAAATTTTATTTAGCAGACGTAAAGGAATGTTGATAGAAATTTGACAGCAGTTTTGAAACATTTGAAGAGTTTGATTATTGCATCACAAAAATTCCAATTCTCAGCATCGTGTTCATGAAGATCAAAACCAATGGGAATGACCAAAATCAACCTCTATGATCGTTGGTAGTCACGCTGGAACGTTTATTGACATTTGACATTAGTTTGGATTCACTACCGAATACGACAGAGATCGTAACCGATACCAAAGGTGTTGGAGCAAAAATAAAATGTGGAATTGTCACAATAACAATAAAAATGGTAATCAACTCTTAAAATTCGCTACCCACTTGAAACTCCAAATAGTATATCCAAGTTCACCTGCTTATTTCCTTACCAACGGGCCCAGTAACGACAGTCAAGACCCAGTACACTAGATATAATAGTGACTAAATCCTTCAGTGAGATTTCTAGGCTAATTTCTATACCAGCATTAAGTTCCGATTACAACCCGATTTTGTATCGGAGAAAATTAAAACCAATAACCCAAATACCTATCGCCAAATACAATTATAAAATCGCAAATTGGCCCCACTTTAAAAAACACTTAGATAACTCCTTAGACATCAATCCTATAATCTCAAATCCGGATGATATAGAATCTGCCATAAAAAATTCAACTTCTATAGTCAAAATAACAGCCCATCTACCATAGCAATCCCCAAAAGCTACGCTGCTACCCACGCAGATGAATTCCCCAAATATATAAAGCATTTGATAAAACTAAGAAACAAATATAGGCTATATAGGCCCATCCTAAAAATATAATAAAAATATTCACCAGCAAATTAACAGATCTAATCCGTCTCAAACTGAACCAATGGAGAGACTCCAATTGGGCTACAACTCTGAAATCATTTAAAACTGGCGATAAACCCTTCTGGAAAATCCACAAGATTTTTACGAAACCCAAACCGAACATTGCCCCACTAAAAATAGATAATAATAAATATATATTTGATACGAAAGAAATTCTTTCACGGATTGCCGATCATTTTGTGAATATTCAAAACTCACCAAATACCTTAACCGCAACTTATCATACAAATAAAGTGAAAAAAACTGTAAACTATTATATATCAACGAGACCTGAACAAAACAACTTTAAACATACCTCACCCCAAGAAATCGCAAAATTAATTAAATCCTTAAACATTAACAAATCACCCGGACCCGAAAATATTCCAGAAAAATTAATAAAACACCTCTCTAAGAAAATGATAATATATATTACCAAAATCTTCAATACCTGCCTCAGATTAAATTATTTCCGGAATATTTCGAAAAGAGCAAAGGTGATAGCCATACCAAAACCACATAAAGACGCCGAAATTACATCCAATTATAGACCACTAGCTTTTGCCCACGGCTTCGCTCGCGTGGAATTTGGTCTGCCCCATAAAGTTTCGCGAGAGATCATTTTAAATAAATAATTTAATTATTTTTTAAAAATATAAGTTACTCGTACTTCGAAAATTTCAGATGTCTAACTTCAAAACTGACGGATTCTACACAACTTTTGAACCCCTATTATATTAAAGGGGAAACCCTTGGGGTGGAATTATCCAAATTTCATTCTTAAACTATCTACAAAGAACCTATCTACATATTTCAAGATGCTAAGTTCCTGATTTGCCTTTCATTATGTACTATAAAGGGAGGGCACATGCCCCCGTGCCACCACATAAATCTGCCCTTGCTGGAGCCTATGATGTATAACTTATTTTACTCAATAAGTTTCATCCAAATCTGTTCAGTAGTTTTTGCGTGAATGAGTAACAAACATTCGCATTTATAATATAGTAGGATATCAAAAAAGTAGTTTCACTCATGTTCTTTCTGTTATTTTAACCAGTATTATCATGTGATTTGCCTTTAATTATGTACTATAATGGATTCTCCACAGTACCTAATAAACTGTAGGGAGGGCACGTGTACCCGTTTGCCCCCATAAATCCGCGCTTGCTATAGCCTATGTGTTATTCTTATGTATAAACTATATTACTGTAAAGTTTCATCTAAATCCATTCAGTAGTTTTTGCGTGAAAGAGAGATAAACATACAAACTTTCACATTTATAATATTAGTAAGACTAGTAAGATTAGTTTACTCAACATCCTGTCTAAACTGTACGACAAAATAATAAAATATCGACTGGTCCAGCATATAACAGGTAACAATATACTAATTTTTTTTTTTAAACACTTTATTAAAAACATTACAATCTGCCACTTGTGGGCAATAAGTAATGGTGCTATGGAGCTACAACCATTCAATAACAAAACAAAAAAATTATATAAACAAAATAAAATAAGTGAATGTAATAAAATATATACATGTGGAAAAATATATACATTCAGTAATAAAAGGAAATAAATGCAAAAATGATAATAAGATAAAGTCTAGATAAAAAAAATAAATAAAAAAAAATAAATAAATAATGTCAATAAACTAATAAATGAACAGTTTGGATTTCGGTACTGTCACTCTACAACAGGTCAATTGGCGAGAGTGGTTGACATAATCATTAAAAATTTCAACCTAAGAAAGCATACAGGCATGATCCTCATTGACATAGAACAAGCATTCGACAGGATTTCCCCTCAGTTCCTCATCTACAAATTAATACAATACAATATCCCAAGATACTTAATTCTAACAATATCATTCTTAACTAACAGAACATTCTTTATTTTTTATAGATACACAAATGCGGTTCAACCACAAGGTTCCTGTCTCAGCCCTATATTATTTAATTTGTTTATTAATGACATTCCAAAAATCAGTAATGTAGATATCGCACTGTTCGCTGGTGATACAGCAATACTATCATCAACGTATAGGATAACTACAATAATTAAAAGACAGCAGGGAGCATTTTGAAAAACTAACAAATATCTGAAAAAATGGTGACTCAATACAAATACTGGTAAAACTGAAGCTATAATTTTCACAAAACGAAGACTTATACTCCCCTCTACCAAACTACTAAACAATATCTCAATACCTATATCAAATCATATTAAATATTTATGAATTTCTGTAGACCGCAAACTACTGTTCAGCAATCAAATCAATAATAAACTGACTAGCGCCCGCAGAATATTATATAAAATGTATCCTTACTTCTACAAAAAATCAAAACTATCTGAAAAAAATAAGAAAAGTATTATATAAGGGAGTCATTAGGCCCATGATAACTTACGCATGCCCAGTCTGGAGTTTAGCTAGCAAAACACACATTAACAAAATACAGATCTTCCAAAACAAATGTCTAAGAATCATAAAGAACTATCCAATATATACTCAAATCACCACATTGCACAAAGAACTGTACATCCCAACAATACACGAATATTACAAGTAAATCTGCTAATATGAACAATGACATGAAAAAAAAAAAAACTTGTGGAGAAACTACCCATCAGTAGCACTAATAGCAGTGAATAAATTTAACTTGTCGCATATTAAAAATTATGTGACTGCAATAGATCCTTGGCAATCAGTTGAAAGGGCTTTTGAAGATTCAGGATTAACTAGGAAAGTTAGTTTGCTCAGAATGCTTGTTACAACTAAATTGGAAAACTGTAAATCTATTGAAAATTACTGTTAAACAATAATTTCAACTTCTCGTAAACTTAATGAAATGAGTTTTGTAGTCAATGAAGAATGGATTGGAACTTAGCTGGATTACCTGCAGAGTATAAATCAATGGTATTACCTCCAGGAAGTTCTGGTATACGTATAATGGAGTATGCAAAGAGATACTTTATGTCAAATGAAGTTGTTTATTTTTTTAAATGTAAAGGAACAAGTCATGTACAAACATATTACTGATTGAAAAGTTATAATGAACTACTAGTGGTAGTACTCAAATAGCAAGTTCAACTTAGGAGACAACGAGGCCATCTTCTTTTAAGACGCCTCGGAGGATTATCAAGAATTGAAGATGTTGCTAGGTTTGAAACTAGTGGGTTTGAGTGAGAATGTAGTTTGTCATGAAAAACTTGATATCGGATTCGGGCCAAGTCAGCAACAAATAGGACATTAAGGTCATTATGGATTGCTTTCTTCCTAGCGAAGTTAGGAGTATTGAGGATTTTACGAAGGATTTTGGATTGTAAGGATTGAATACGAGACGAATTCGAAGGTTTAGTGGAGCCCCAAAGCTCTATTCCGTAAGTCCAGATGGGTCTAATGATTTTCATGTATATGAGTCTTTTGTTATTAATTGAGAGTTTAGAGCGTTTGCCTAGTAAATATTGAAGTAAATATTTTCTTTAATGACTTTTTCTGCAGAATCCACTCCAAGGCTTGATCTAATGATCGAGTTGCGAAATCGGTCTCTTCTTGTTTCCCCTCTATCTTCCTCAGGAATCTCATTTCTGAAACCTGGATCCTACTTTCATGTTTGTTGGTTAATGCCCAAGAATTTGAAGATTATGTTATTATGAGAAGAAAAGTAGATTTGTATACTCTCAACTTTGCGTCCTTGGATATTTCTCTTTTATTCAGGAACCTTTTGTTCAGTGCATTGAACAATTTACCACCTGAGTTAACCCTCTCTAGGATTTCATTGACAATGACTCCATTCTCATCAAGGTATGCTCCCAGATATTTAAAGCTTCTTACCTGATCCATGGCCTTGTCCTTGATTCATATCACTCTTATTTTTCGCCGAGGTATCCTGCCGATTCTCATAACCTTTGCTTTGTCTGGTTTATTTACATATAGATCTTCTCTAGTTCATCTTGAAGAACCCTGATATTGTGTATAACGTCTATATCGTTGATTACAAAGACTTCTATATCATCAGCGAAAGCCATCAAGGAATAGGTAACTTTATTCAAGTATCTATATACCAGGTGGAAACTTCTCATTAGGGTTTTGGCCCGAGATATAACAGAATCAAGGACCAGAATAAAGATAAGTAAAAGGTCATATACATGGATTGAAGCCGATTTACTGCATAATGAAAGAGATAGAGAACGAAACTGGATCTTTAGTACTCACAAATATTCGGAGAAAGCTCGTATTGTCGCTTTAGGATTTCAACAGAAAGAAGAAAACTGTTTTAATACAAACTATGCACCAGTTGCTCGAACATCTACAGTAAAATAACTCTTAGCACATTTGTTAAATATGAATAGCAAAGTGAGACATTTACATTGCTATATGTGACTATCTGAAGCATTAGAAATACCTAAGTAAATATGGTAAGGAGCCTAGGCCAGGTAGAGTAAAATGACACTTAGGGTTTATTACCTTTACTTTCAAGATATTTTATTATTTTATCCAATAATTATTGTTATTTAATAAAAACTCCCGATCAGTCAGCCACGTCGTAATATATATTAAGCATAATGATCTCAAGGTAGCATCCCAGCACTTTGGCACTTTTCATTGAGATCATAGCTTTAGCAGTGAAGCCGATATAGCAACATATTGCTTCAGCATTTCTGCGTGGCAAATTCGATTCAGATTTCTTAGTTGAATTTCCATAAGACTTAGTCAAGAATGGTAATAAAGTTTTAAAATTATATGGATTAAGGAAAAGTCCCAGGAAATGGAATACTTAACTAAATGATTTTCTTTTAAGTATTAATTTTCGAAGATCAAGATGTAACTTTTGTTTATGCATCAAACATTCAGAAAGAACAGCAGTTTATTAGGATGATTTACTAATATCCGGAGAAGTGACTTGCAACACGTTGCTGATGTATTAGTAAACAAAAATTCAGCTAAGGACATTGGAAAAGTACGATTTTTAGGTTAGGACATTACTAGATGTTACACATCTATGATTATATCTCAACAAGATGTTTTATATATATTTTTTTATATATTTTTTATATTTATATATATTTTATATATATATTTCACCAAAATACCTATAAAGGATACTATAACACTAATGAATAAAGTGCTCAGTAAAGCAGATACAGACTTGGCTGAACTGTGTTTAGTATAATATCATCATACTTTTTATTTGATGGCAAATACTATAAACAAATTGAAGGCGCAAGTATGGGATCACCATTAAGCCCACTAGTCGTGGAACTTTTTATGGAAAATTTCGAACAAGAAGCATTAAAAGCTTCAGGTTTGAAGCCATCACATTGGTTCCGATACGTTGATGACACATTCGTTATTTGGCCGCATGGGAAAGAAACATTAAACGATTTCCTCAACCACTTCAACGGGAGACACAAAAACATCCAACTCACTATGGAAGTTGAAACGGAAGAAGGTATACCGTTCCTGGATGTTAAAGTGGAAAAGAAAGGTAACCGATTAGGATACTCGATGTACAGCAAGCCTACCCACCCTGGCCGGTATTTGAATGCTGGCTCGCACCATCACCCTTCACAAAAACATAGTGTGATAAGAACATTGATGACTAGAGCCATAAGAATTTCAGAACCGTCATATTTAAAGAAAGAAGAAAGACACCTAAACAAAGCATTAATAAAGAATGGGTATCAGGAAGACATCTTAAAAAGAGAATTTAAGAAAGCCCAAAAGGCAGGCGGACAAGATAAAATAACAGAGGAAAAAGGAGAAGAAATTAAAAAAGCAGTGATCCCATATGTCAAAGGTACCACCGAGAAAATAACCAAAATACTAAAAAAGTTCGACATAAAAACAATATACACCACAGACAGGAAGATAGGCCAGATTTTACCGAGTGCAAAGGACAGATTAGGGCTCAGAACACCTGGGATATACAGCATTCCATGCTCCTGTGGAAAAGAATACATTGGGCAAACGGATAGGCTGATATCCACAAGAATTAATGAACTCATTAAAAGTGTGAAAAAAAAATGGATAGTAAAATATCAGCTTTGGCGGAACACTTTACTACCACGAACCATATCATAAAATTTGAAAAAATCAAAGTGGTTCAGAAATGCAGCTATGAGAATACTGGAAGCCATTGAAATAGTCAAGCGCCCAGAAAACTTCAACAGGGAAGACGGGTACAGATTAAGCAAACTATGGCTTCCTAACATACCCATAAAGGGAAAGAAAAAACAACAAATCAATCAAGAAGAATCTAATAAACCTATTTCCAGCCACGGAGAGCCCGAAAAACCAGAAACAACTCAATCACAGTCATGGAAGAGCAGACTCCGACCATGGACACGAAAGAACGCGATGGACTAGCGAAAGGACCCGACGAACTACGAGTGGACCCGAGTGAACCCGAACGAACCCGAGCGACTGCTATATAAGGCCACGAGTTACCGGAGCATCTTCATTCTCGATCCAACCTTGAAGAAGCCAGTACTATGTCTGGCGAAACGTTGGCGAAGAAAAATTCAACAACATGGTCTAAACCAGAAACCACTGAAGTTTTGTGTATAAATAATGGCCGTGGAAACCTGAAAGAGTATGTACATATATGTTTGGTTATTTTTTGACTAATATGTAAGTAAAAGGGAAGAATATGTGAAATCGTGAAAAATGCATTATTTATTATTTAAAATTTTTTTGGAGGTATTTATATTTATTTATTATGGACACAAAACTTTATTCTTTTAAAAATGATGGAATCAACGTACATTTGTAATTTTTAAATAAAAATGACCGCCGTTGTGGTCTTAAAATTGCTTTGTAACGACTGAGGGATCTTTATGCATCCACTGAAGTCAACGGAAGCTCGCCGTATGAGATGGTAAAATTCTTCTTCATGATTTGGCACATCCAGTACCCTGTGGATTTTTCGAAATTGGTGCAGTAATATTCCGCTGCCTCTAACCAAGTGCTCAACCTTGTAATTACTGGCTGAGGAGGCAAAGATAAATCTGGAAAAAGCTCCTTGAAAATTTTGACTCGACTTTGGGCTTTTACAATTTTTTTTTAGAGTTGGATATTAAAAGGTCAAACATTGATAGTAAAAGTTAATTATGACAATTTCTGCAACTCGGTGAAATGTATGTGCGAGGCATTTGAGAGGTATCACATTCGGATAAAACACCCTCAAACACCGCTTTCACCATATATGGAGAAGTATCTAGATAGAATTAGCAGAACGTTTTTGTGTAAAACACCTCTTGGCCAAAGAAGATCCATCGAGTTGTTAAAAAAACGTGCAATAGTAGCCTGGTTGCATTTTTCTAAAAGTTCACAATTTAACTCTCCTTCACTACCCATTTATCCTATGACAAAGTTGCTACTCCTGGGTCGTATGTAGTTACGTATAGTCGTAAGTTGTTACGTATGGGTCGCATGGCCTTGAAATTCACCTTGCCATTAAAAAATCAATCATTTAGGGTTTAAAATAAAAAGTACAAGACTTGTAATTATAGAAACATAACAATTATTTTTAAAAAGGCAAACAATAGTAAAAAAATTAATAAATTGGACTATTAAGTTGTAACGGACTTAGTTAATTTAAGATTATATTTATGATAATGCAATTGGGAAAAACCACAATGCAAAGCCTTATGTTTCAAAAATACACCCACTTACCAGTCGACGTTTCGCCTATTCAGGCATTATCAAGACACCAAAAACAAAAAGGGGTTTATGTGAATCACATCTCGAAGAAAAAGGTGCAATACATCCCAAAGATCAACAGCCCAAACAGGCTCCAAACATGAGACAGCACCCCACCACCAAGACGTTCAACATACAACTCGACTTTTTGAGTCTTTGGCTCTATTTTAGTGATTATATTTATGTATAGATATATAGTTAGACATATTTTATTAAATATGAATTATTGTTAAAAAAAAACTCATGCCAGGATTTGTTGACCAGTCAGCAGCTCATAGGTCCAATTCAAAAATGAGGTCGAAACTGACTCAGTAGTTTCCGCCGTAAATCCTCGACCCTATTCGAATATTTAGAAAAGTTAAATACATTCGCGAATTGATGGGGCTAATGATCACCACCAGGAGCAGCACCTTTCAGACCAAGGAGTAAGAATGCTTACGCCAGCTCGGAGAAGCCTTCAAGTACCCGACCGTTTTCCTCTCGAGGTCCGAGAAGTTGAGAACACCTGCCGACGGAGTATCTCCTGACTGGAGATTGGGGCTGAAGATGAGTTAAACGCAAGTACTAGCGAGAAGCCTTAGTTCCGGAGCAATAAATCAGAGGAAGGTGTTAGATTTTCTATTTACTGCAGTCGGACTAGACGGGGTGAGGCCAGCGGGTGGTCAGTTGAAGAAAGAGCCAGTTAATTATTTTCTTTGTCATTCATAGTGTTTGGCCTCAAGGCAGATAGGAATCTTTTCTTTAAGTATTAGTGCACACAGAATTATGATTGGAGAAGAGGGAACTGGTTTTAAAGGGGAGTTATTATGTTATTAGCGATTATGAGATAAGGTTTACTGATGGTGGATATTTGAGTTGTAATTGTCATTGGTGTATATGGAGTTATGGATAATGTTTTATAATAAAATTATTTTATGATAAATTAGAGTTTTATTTTCATTTTGCTGAATGTAATTTTTATTTCAATATTGTAGCGTTTGATTGTTGATAGATAAATGTTTTGGGGTTTATTTCTTCACCCAGTTTCCCCATGTGTCCTCGATCATACCCTGTCCTCTCCCAGTTTTATGCTCCCAGCCCAGGTAACAAAGTAATTAAAAGCAAAACAAAATTCATGAACACATAAATATTACTTAACAATTAAATCATAGTATTACTCAAATAATTAATTCTAACTTTACTAACTTTAGTCATAATTGGATTATTTTCCAGAGGTCCTTTGTGTGTTTACAAATTTACTCAGTATTTAAACCTTCAATATATTATTCAAAAATAAATAGTGCATCAGGGGTAAGTAAGCACCAAAAGAATTATAAAGACTATAGTTAATTAATTCAATTTGAAATAACATTAATGATTTAATATAAAGTACATTTAGGTAGTTCATTTGTACATTGATAAGTTACTATAAGCAGGTCTTCGCCTGGCCTCGTCCGGGTCTTCTGCGCCCTGCATCGTCAGACGGCTTCCATCTTCCTCGCTCCTTCCCTTTTTTTGGGCAAACCTCTACCTGAGCGACCTACTTCTTGCAAATATCCATAAAGTGCAAACACATATTCGGAGGGAGTATAGTACATCTTACAGTTCTCGTTGAATAAGTTCCATACCTCTTTAAATGCAGCAAACTTATCCCCTTCTCTTCTGGATGTTCGAGTGGTTTTTGAATCACACCGGAGGCAGTACAAAAGAAATTCAAATCTACACTTAGACATTGTGGAGTGTAATAGTGGAGGACCAAGAGCGGTTGAAAACAACGCATCCGTAGACAATCCACCAGTTTTTAGAACTGCGGCCGTAAGCAACAAGCCCAAGAGAGCTGAGATCTCGATGTGATCAGTCCGTCCTATAAAAGATTGCTTAGGGTTAAACTGAGATGCTATCATATCAATCTCTTCATTGGAATATTTTACAACTAGTTCTATAATTTTCTCACTTATGAAAAGAGAAAATACGAGACCTTTAGCCTTCCCTTTTGGGCCTGGGAAATCTATAATTGTGTTTTTCTTGGAAGTTCTAGAGTACTTACTACTTATAGGTTTGCCAGGCCAGATGGTTTCCAGGTCCTTCCCAAGGACAAAATATACGTTATCCCTGTCTTCTCCTGAGTGAAGAGGTATAAAATCATCTCTCTGGTCGGAAATATATTCATCATCATCGGCTACATCGGATAATTTCATCGTCAGGCTCACTGCATACTGCTAAACCATCTTCTTCCTTCTCTATCTGACAGAACAATGCCGCCCGAATTTCATCTTCCGTTATAAACAAGCGACGTTAGGCCATATTTACTGCAAAACAAAACAAAATAATTAGACCAGACATACGATATAGTTAAGAATATTCATGACACGCAAGATACCCCTGGGTCATACGCGACCCACACATAGTTTTCCAGAAAAAATCAGAATATAGGTTCGAAAAGGCAACAGATTACTTACCTTATCGCTTGGACAGTTCCGGGAAGACATGCTGGGAGGGTATTTGGGCCCCTCTCACCTCACTTCCTGAATTAGGAGAGCGCAGGCGCCAACAAAGCAACACTGGGTCGCTTATGACTGATAGACATTAAACAAACATATGTATTGCTTTTCATACATTTTCACTTATCCAATAGTCGTGTTTAAGTTGATCAAATAGGATTCAATGACTAGAAATAGTTCCTATCTCTTTTTTAAGTGATACTAGGAACTTTGGTTTACAAAAATTTGGAGAGTGGAGTATTGCGCATCGCACATTTCCAAATCTAAACCCGTTGAAAAATGATGAGTGAAATATGGTATTATTTGTTGGTCATACTGGATTGTTGATTAAAATTTGAGAGAAGTTTAAACTCAATTGTATGCACATTCCTTTTATCATGACTATGAAACGCAAAAGAAAGTGTTTCAGGTCATTCCTTATCTGCTATGATAATCTCGTCCAGGATAGTGAGTTGCTTCTGAATGTGTGATGCGCAAAGAAGCTTTTAAAAACATTTCAAAGCAATTTTAATTTTGTTTTGTTCTTCTCGACCAGTATTATTGAAGATTTAAAAATGTTACTGAAACTCTTCGATTGGGTTTTAACTATTTCTAAATTTATTTCAACCCTTTGGTATGACTACTAAGCATCTTCCCTCAAGCCTTTCTCATCGATAATCAAGATCGAAAAACCAAAACCAAACAAAAATGGTAGTCATATCAAAAGGTTGATAGGGATTTGACGGTTGCTTAGAGCAGTGATGCGCATCACATATTTTCAAATTAACATATATCATAGTCGATTTGAAAAAAAATCCTATTAAAAATGACCACGAAAACCTTCCGTGGTATTTGGTAGTAAACCCAAACTAATGTCAAATTGCAATAAACGTTTCTGTGTCACATCACTGAGGTTGATTCTGATCATTATCTTCGGAGACACGATAGCTGAGAATCGGAGTTTATGAGATGCATAATAGTCAACCTCTTCAGATGTCTGAAAACTGCTGTCAAATTTCAACCAACGTTCTTACATGCCTACGAAGTGTCATTGACAAATTTCAAAGCCATGTTCATCTCGATCAGATGAACATCTTGGCACAATTGAAGATTTAGTGATGCGTAGGGCTCGGATTCATATGTGTTTACAAATTTTTCGTTTAGTTAGATATCATAATGAACAACAGTTTAAAATACGTTTCAAGGCATCCTGATGCATTTAAGCCCATTTTTATTTCACAAATATTTGAATATTTCACTATAAACACATATTTTACTTTTTTCTTACATATTCCGCAACAATCATGCATTTGTTGATGGATGTTGAGTAAATAAAGTTCCAATACGCGCAGAATGACATGGTAGAAAGTCGTTGTTTCCTAGTTTTAGGCGATGTGCCAACAACTGTTGACCACTCAAAACAGAACAGCCTGATTTACTTGGACTCACAGTAAAATAGGTACCCACAATAAAATGATCTGAATTGTTTACTTGCCTAAAATTCCAGAATCCCTCACTCCCTGTTCCCCTTATTCCTTCCTATTCTTCCTCAATCTCATACAGTCGCTCTCGCTCAGTATCAAAGTAACCGCTGAGAAAAACCCCAAGTAAAAAATGCCAAGGGTACCTTCAAAAACAAGGGAACTAGTTTCCAAACACCTCAGAGAGTTTCCCGATAAGACATTACACAAAATGTATGAAAAGCAATACATATATTTTGTTTAATGTCTAACAGCTAAGGTCAAACTTTAACCAACAAAACTTCTAGTATGACAAGTAAAGTTTATGGAAACTGGTTTTGGCAATCCCTACGGTTCGTCCATCAGGAACATCTGAGGGGAAGAGGAGAGAGAATTAGGGGAAGAAGAGAGGAACCTAAGGAAATAAGAGAAAACTTAGGTGAGGAGGGGAAACTTAAGGAAAGAAATGAGGGATTTGGGGTAACTAAGGTGAAGAGGAAAGGGACTTAAGGCAAGAAGAGATGGACTTAGAGAAAGTAAAGAGGGACTTCAGGGAAAAAGAGAAGGGTTCAAGGGAAGAAGACAAAGACTTAAAGGATGAGTAATAGGGGGAAAATTGAGGATAGGAATATTTGTCTTAACATAAAGTACCACTTCGAGGCATTAAGAATTTTCTATAAATAGCATCTTAATAGCCCCTTGTATTGTAGTAGCCAATTTTTTTTTTAAAGATTAATTTATTGATATTTAAAACTGTAATAATATTACAAGTAAATCTGCTGTATGAACTAAGGACATGGAAAAAAAAACACTTGTGGAGAAACTACCCATTGATAGCACTCCAATAAAGTTCTATAGTAGAAGCTCTCGAGGCCATCTTCTTTTCAGATGCCTCGGAGGGTTATCAGGAATAGAATGGGAAGCAAGTTGAGAGACTAGCGGATACAAGTGTGTATAGAACTTTTCATGGAAGGATAGGTATCTAGTTTGGGCCAAATCAGCAACATATGGGATATTAAGATCATGATGGTTGAGTTTATTTGTGACATAATAAGGAGCATTGAGGATTTTACGAAGGATTTTGGATTGTAAGGATTGGATACGAGATGAATTGGATGGTTTAGTAGAACCCCAAAGCTCAAGTCCGTATATCCAAATAGGTCTGATAACTGTCATGTAAATGAGTCTTTTTTTGTAATTAATTGAGAGCTTAGAGCATTTGTCCAGTAAATAGTGAAGTAGGAGAAAACGTCGAGCAGTTTCTTGTCTTTTCAGTCTTGTATGAGGGTAGTGGGCAATTTAAAAAAAATATTTATGAGGAAATGGTTGACTGGAATCTGAAATGGACAGGGGATGCATTCAATAGACAGTTGACTCAACCTCCTGACCATTTTAAGTTTTTTAAACAAAACATATAAATACAAAAAAGGTATTTGGTATAGAGAATATATTTTTCTTAATTTTATTTACTTTATATCAATATATTTTTAAACATTTGGATATAAACATGTATATAAAATAGATATTAAATAACAAAAATTATACAAAATACAAAATTTGGCATTCAGTCTCATTTTAAATTCTTAATTATATTACATATCACTATAATAATGCTAAAGTATAATTGAATATTTTAATGTTCTTAGAACAACTACACTCACATTCAATTTAATTCATACTTCCACATTAAGTGACTTAAAGTTCAAATCAAATAAATATCACATCTAAAATAACAACATTTTAAATTGTGTATATGTGATAATTAAGAATGGATATGATGATTATTAAATGTGATAATAACATATTGGTGCAAACAAATTAATTTAAAAAGAAAACAGGGAGGATAATATAAAAAAACCATTAACAATTAAATTTATACTTGCAAATAAGAAAATGTATATTAATAGTTTATTTTTTATTAAACTAAGTAAATGAATAACTTTAATCAGAATGATACTCATTAGCTCATTAATTAATAGTTGTTATCACCATTTAAGAAAACACAAATATTATACATAAAACAAAACAGTAGACAATAAAAAAGAGACCACAACACTTATTCAATGGAAGGAATATAGTGTTAAGGGTATAAGAATAAATCAATGATTTGTAAATGGTCCAAGTAATATATTAAATTGTTTGTTAAAAACTGAAATAATGACATTTAAAATAAACAAAACAAGAGCCAGGGCCTATCCCTTTTTATTTTTAAAATTGAACAGCCAACAAAACAGCCTAATCTCTAGAAAGAAGGTTGAAAGAATAAGAGAACAGTTCTTTTTCACTATAATACCTCATTACTGTGCTATACTGGTAACAAATGCACATTAAACACTAATAATTTTACATTTTGCAAATGGAAGACCTAATACAATATTCACATGCATATAAAATCCGCACAAACATAATATATATTAATATTATAATTAATGCAGATAAATCAGAAAAAGTTAAGAATCTGAACTATGACTAATTTAAAAAAAACAAAAAGGTAATCTGTAACATTTAATGAAGTATATGTTTAGATAATGAGCATTAAATAGTAAAACATGTTTACAGCAAAGAAATTAAACACAAGTTAATAAAAATTTACAAAAAATTATATCCAATATTTATTATTATGTAAATACTATTGCAATTTTGCTAGTTTCCATAGCACATATAAAAGATCAGATGTAATAAGTTAACACGCACTGAATATCAGGTCTAATGCTTTCTACCATACATCTTATGTAATAGTGTAAGAAATAATTCATGTGGCAATCCTTGACTTAACTGCTGTATCTGTCTTGTGATTAAATTATAGGTTTCTTCTTCATAAGCATGAAAAACGGAAGGGAGACCAATTTCTAAAAATATATCTTTTACTTTTTGGATTTTTTCTGGTTCTTTGCTTCCATAGCAGGCCTGAAAAAGTACAAAATATAAATCCTTCTTTGAAATTAGAAATCTAATATTCCCAGTTAGAGTATAAATATGATTTCTTACATATTCATAAAGTTCAACACAATCAGTAATATTATATTAATATCAATATTAACTTTAGCAGAGAATGGATAATGTTTCTGACTTCTGGTTGATGTTTTATAACTACAATTTCTTGTATAACTTTAAATTAGTATTATAAGAACAATATAATTGAGGAGTTTTAATATCATTAACTGATTTAGTCTGTACTATTATAATAATGTTTTAAGAAAATAAATTTTAAGAAAAACAATGTAACACCCCAACCTCTAATGACATAACTTTTATTTGAAGAGTGATGATTATAAATTAAATAAGCCTATTAATGAGTGATAAATGATAACAAAATTTACACTCATGATTAAAAATCAAATAAGCATTTCTACAATTTAATTTTAAGCTATTTACTCTTACAAAATCATCACTTTTTTCTGTAAGCCTGTTCCTTTGAAATTATTCTAAGCCATAAGTTAAATGATAAACGTTAAAATTTACATTATCAAATTATGTTAGAAAAAGTGGTAAGGAGGAAGTTAAAATAGTGATTAAAAACTTAATATCCTCCATACAGTCAGTCACAATCCGAAACCGTTGAACTAAACTGCGCAAAAATGAATAAAGATATTTGTAATTTACCCTTTATTTGTTTATTTTATTTAAATTAGATGATATTTTTAGTATTATTATAGAATTAGTAAACACCAAACATCAAGGCATGACACAGGTTGCCAAGCTGTTATAAAAATGCCTTTGAACAGTTCCATAACCTATTTCCAGGGTCTCTGGAATTTCTCGTACCTGTAGCCATCTAACTACCACTTATTCCGACCCCCCAAAAAATCATTCCCTGATAAGAGAGAGACGAGAAAACGTATGTCGATCAGTATTTTGCTTCTAACCTCAGATGTTTTTTGATAGCTGTGATAATGAAATTGAAAGCATGAGGGCAAAAGGCCATTGACATAAAAAAGGCAAATACATAATTGAATAAAATTTATTCTTTGTGTGAAAAATGAAAACAACTTTTATTTCACCCTTAAAAAACCGAATGAACCCTCAGATCCACTCTATGTATATATAAAAAAAATAAGTAAAATAAAGACAATAGGTGTAATAAGGATATTTGTAAATTTTTTAGTTCTAAACTACCTGCACCATCTATCAGAAAACAAGGAAGTAGAAAAAGAAGTTAAAAGAAAATTTAACTACTCACTACTCTTAATGGAAGTAAAACATGGCTGAAAGAACAATGATTTCAGGTTTTCAAAACTAAAATATCCTGTAAAAAATTTGATAACAGGAAAGATGTGATCACTCAAGAAATTAGATGACTGAAAATTAGATATAGTCGATTTAGTCATGAAGACAATCTTTCTTGGTGATGCCACCATATGGTACTAATAAATTAACCTGAATTAATACTGTCATTGTTAAGTTTCAAAATTTTCTGATATTTATTAACAAAAACTTGAATAATCATTGGTGCAGACAGTTCCTGATATTTTCAAGTGTTTGATCCATTAATTTTTCATAATTAAGTTTTCAACTTGAGAGATGTTACCATTTAATGTACCCATTGACTTGTATTAAGCATTGTTATAAACACTCAAACACTGAATTAAAAGAACTAGCAATACATAATTTTAAATATTTTTAATTTTATTTTGAAGAGAAAAGATATGTCAAGGGGCGGGATTCCAATCTGGGTCTCATGTTTCCATCATGGTGCTTGAAATTATTGGATTCTTTGATAATTTCAATGGCCTCTTTTATGGTGCGGAGGTGATAATTATTTTCTTTAACCAGTATAGCTGTGTTTTCGAGGGGTATGTGGTGGCTGGTGTTGTAGAAGTGTTCTGCTACAGCCGATTTTTCCGTCTTGAAGTTTTTGACACTAGATATGTGTTCCTTTATCCTTCTTTTGATGGTCCTTACGGTTTGTCCAATGTAGACCTTGCTACAGAATCCTGGCGATCTTTTCTGAGGTGCCTTTGATGTAAGGAATGGTTGTCTGGGTTTTAGGTTCGTTGTCGGCTTCAATATTATCTTGTTTTTTGAGTTTTTTCTTGCGTTCTACCCGTTTAATAGTTTCTTGGTCGTATCCGTTGTTCAGGAAGGCTGTTCTCAAGTGCCTTTTCTCTTTAGGGAGCTATAACGGTTCAGCTATCATTTCAGCTCTGTTGAGTAGAGTGCTGATGATTCCTTCCTTCTGAGACGGATGGTGGTGTGATGTGGCATGAAGGTATCTGTCTGTATGTGTAGGTTTACGGTAGACAGTGTTTCCAAGGTGGTTTCCTTTCTTCTCGAGTAGGACATCTAGGAAGGGAAGTTTTCCATCCTTCTCCAGCTCCATGGTGAATTGTATGTTAGGGTGGATGCTGTTTAGGTGAAGTAAGAATCTGTCCAGTGCATCTTTTCCGTGCTTCCAGATGGCGAAGGTGTCGTCCATGTATCTGAACCAATATTCAGGTTTTTGGGCTGCGATGGAGAATGCCTTCTGTTTAAGTGTTCCATGTACAGGTCCGCTGCCGGTGAGCTCAATGAAGATCCCATAGCTGCGCCTTCCATTTGTTTATAGTACTGTCCATTAAACAGGAAATATGTTTCCTTCATGCAGATCTCCGTCTGTCGGTACTCTTCTTCACTCAGAAGATTTTTCATAAGGTTCAGGGCTTCATCAGCAGGGACCTTGGAGAAGAGCAACTTGACATCGAAGCTTACCAGGATGTTTTCTTCGTTTATATGAATAGTTTTGATACTGTCAACAAATTGTTTGGAGTTGTGGATGTTGTGTTGTGTTTTCCCAGTGTGGGTTTTAATTATGTCAGAGATATATTTGGATAGGTGGTATGTAGGTGAGCCAATGGTGATAACTATGGGTCTCATGGGGTTACCGTCATTGTGTATTTTGGGTTGTCCGTATAGTCTTGGTGGGGTTGGGTCAGATATTATGAGGCGTTTGGTTTTCAGTGTCTGGCTGGTGTTGATGATGGTCTGGGTTTTCTTGTTAATCTCATTAGTGGGGTCTTTGTCCAGTTTCTTGTATGTTCCATCGTTGAGGATTTCTGTCATTTTGTTTAGATATTGGCCTGTCTTCATAATGATGGTGGCGTTTCCTTTGTCAGCAGGGATTACAAGAAGGTCGTCTTGTTTCTTTAGTGTAGTTGTTTCTTAAGTGAGTTGTATTGCGCCTTAGAGAGGTTAGGTCTTGGTGGCATGGCTTTACGTAAGATGTGAAAAATGTCTTGCTGGATGGTTTCGGCTGCGTTTTTGTCCATATTCTTGATACATGCTTCTATGTTGGTTATAATCTTCTCTGTAGGTACATGTCTAGGTGCGATGACGAAGAAGAGTACCGACTGGAAACTTCCCTTCCTGGATGTCCTGGTCGAGAAGAAAGGAAACCTTGGACACACCGTCTATCGTAATCCTACAAATACAGACAGATATCTTCATGCCACATCACACCACCATCCGTCTCAGAAGGAAGGAATCATCAACACTCTACTCAATAGAGCTGAAATGATAGCTGAACCGTCATAGCTCCCTAAAGAGAAAAGGCACTTGAGAACAGCCTTCCTGAAAAACGGATACGACCAAGAAACTATTAAACGGGTAGAAGGCAAGAGAAAACTCAAAAAACAAAACAATAACGAAACCGACAACGAACCTAAAACCCAGACAACCATTCCTTACATCAAAGGCACCTCAGAAAAGATCGCCAGGATTCTAAAGAACCACGACATCAAGACCAAATTCTCCACTGACAAAACAACAGCTCACATCCTACCGAAACCTAAAGACAGGATAGGACTACGTACCCCAGGCATCTATACCATACCCTGTTCCTGTGGCAAGGTCTACATTGGACAAACCTGAAGGACCATCGAAAGAATGATAAAGGAACACATATCTAGTGTCAAAAACTTCAAGACGGAAAAATCGGCTGTAGCAGGACACTTCTACAACACCAACCACCACATACCCTTCGAAAACACAGCTATACTGGTTTAAGAAAATAATTATCACCACCACACCATAAGAGAGGCCATTGAAATTATCAAAGAATCCAATAATTTCAATAAGGAAGACGGTTATAAACTTAGTAAAAACTGGTATCCCGCCAAAAACAAAAGACTAACACATCAACCTACCATCAACACACATACGACCATACCGAACACAACACGACCTAAGGGCTCGGCACAAGCGAGCCAATGGGAAGGTAGACTTCGACCAAGACCCTGCCCCTAAGTTATATATAACCTGACTCCACCATCCGCTCTTCATTTACTGACTAGCCCTGAGGAAGCTCAACACGATGAGCGAAAGTTTGGCAAACAAAACCAACACCACACGGTCCATCCCGGAAAAAGAGCATATGGACAATCACATAATTTTGTTTAAATATTTCATTTTAACTTTATGTAAAAAAAAATAATAAATAAAAAATAGATTTACCTCTAATGTTTCTCTTTGAGCAGGAGTTGCTCTTTGAAATGCAATAATAGCTAGCCATGTGCATTTCCCTTCCTGAATATCAGTTCCTTTCTTTCCTATAACTTCTTCATCACCAAACACGTCAAGATAGTCATCCTGAAATATTTTTCATTTTTTTTTAAATTTAATTTATTGATATTTACAACTATAATAATATTACAATAAGTTAATCTGCTAATATGTACAATATGACATGAGAAACACTTGTGGAGAAACTACCCATTGATAGCACTCCAATAAAGTTCTATAGTAGAAGCTCTCGAGGCCATCTTCTTTTCAGATGCCTCGGAGGGTTATCAGGAATAGAATGGGAAGCAAGTTGAGAGACTAGCGGATACAAGTGTGTATAGAACTTTTCATGGAAGGATAGGTATCTAGTTTGGTCCAAATCAGTAACATATGGGATATTAAGCTCATGATGAATGAGTTTGTTTGTGACATAATAAGGAGCATTGAGGATTGTATGAAGGATTTTCGATTGTAAGGATTGGATACGAAATGAATTGGATGGTTTAGTAGAGTCCCAAAGCTCAACTCCGTATGTCCAAACAGGTCTGGTAACTGTCATAACTAATCACTAAACTGTCATGAAAATGAGTCTTTTGTAATTAACTGGGAGCTTAGAGCGTTTGTCCAGTAAATATTGAAGTAGGCGAAAACGACAAGCAGTTTCTTGTCTTTTCAGTCTTGTATGAGGATTCCAAGTGAGACGTTTGTCCATATGGAGTCCTAGGTAACGTATCTGTTCTACAGGGTTCAGTGGAATATTATTAAAGAATACAGTGGGGCAGGAATTTTTCCTGAAATATGAATTAAAACATTAGTTAAAAAAATTAGACAACGTAAAATGAGGAAAAAGGATTTATTGGACAGGAATATTCCTGAATCCCCTCATCTCACCATGCCAGCTAGTTTGTCCTACATGGAGTATTTATTTACAGAGAAGATGGCTTCATTAAATTTTTTTGGGTGGTTTGTTCTATTAGGCTCTGCATTTCAGTATAATTTAATTTGCGCTAATTATGTTACTTTTTGCAACATAAACAAATTATTCTAATTTTCGAATAATAAAGACAGTACATAAAATGACGAAATCAAAATACATGAAAATAAATATAACAACTAAATCAAGTAACTTTAGTTAGAGAAGAATTGGTTGACTGTAACTTCTAATATAAGGAAGAAATAGTTGGGGGTGCAGTCAATAAAAATCGAAAGTATCACAAAGTATAGATAAGATTATTAGGAAATAAAAACTATCAGAAATTCTGCTTTGTACTTTATTTTAAACAGAAAATAGTTTGAACTGATAAAAACAATTCATCTATTTCACCTGTAATATAAAAAGGCAAAGGAAAATTTACAAAAATTCCAACTCATTTTTCTTATGTCATATCTCAGTCAGAAAATAATTTGAACCAATTAAGTAAAAAAAATAATGTCAAACTAATTTTATTTTCCCACTAAACAGTTGGGAAATTGTTTGTACTACATGAACCATTCGCTTGTAAATGAGATATTAAAACAATGTTCCTGTGGTAAGGAGTACTTTGGTCAAACAGGAAGACTAATATGTACAAGACTTGCAGAACTTATTAGAAGCGTAAAGGAGATGGATACCAATTCATCAGGATTGGCAGAACATTTTGTGAATACCAACCATGCTATCGAGTTTGACAAAATTAGAGTGGTTAAAAAGAGTAACAACTCAACAGAAAGAAAGATATTAGAAGCAATCAAAACAGTAAAGCACCCCTAAAAATTCAACACAAAATATGGAAATAAATTAAGCAAATTATGGCTCCAAAACATAACAGTGTCCAAGAAAAACAATAAGACCGGAAAATAAAAGACAAAACAATCAGAAGTCAGCCAGTCAAGGCCAACCCAAACAAAGACCACCCGGTCGGAAACCTAGCCAATCAGATTACTCAAAGAATAGGCTCCACCCCTGGATCCGATAACTATAAGATTAATCCCTGAGGAAGCTAGCAGTAAGGCCAGCAAAATGTCGGCAAAGAACTTGACATGATGGAAACCAGAAAGTTTACGTGATGAATGAATTAAAAATACTGGCCATGGTAATTTAAGAAAATACTTATTTTGCATACTTATATATATATATATATATATATATATATATATATATATATATATATATATATTAACATACCTGAACTTGAAAGTAATGTCCCATTTCAAGTAAAACACTTTTCGCTTGACGATGTAATTCAGCATTGTAAATACCAGCCTGAAATAAAAAAAAAATCACTAACTTTTAAAAATAAACAGTTTATAATAGTAGTAAATGAAAAAATAAATTATTTAGGTAAATAAAATTAAATAGCTACAAGGAAGGAAGAGAAAGATTAAATTCTTCAACTCGACTGATCTATACAATTTTCAATAATGTTATGACATGGGCTATTAACAGAAGTGTTAAGTTTGACTGTAAGTAATTTCTACACATTCCTGTTACAAGATGCTTAATTGATAGTAGGATATCAGGATGACTCTCAAATATTAAAATTTTCATCAGTTATATCTTAATTGGCCAAAGTTACAGTATAAAAAAAAATAAATAATAAATAAATAAAAACTATGAGATCTGTTTTAGGTTTACTATTGATAAAGAAAACTTCAGAAGTGGCAGACAGCTTTATCAATTTTATAGACCAGTATAAACATAAATTTAGTGTAAATATAATTAAAATAAAATGAAATATTATGATTTACTAAGTGCTGTGTCTTTTAAGGTAAAAATAATAATGAATTCATACTTATAAAGAAACTTTATTCAAAGAAAAAACATGTAAAATATCAATTCAATGGATTTTAAAACAGAAAATGAATACTAATAATCAAATATATAGCAAAGTAGATAGTAATATAGTAAGAATGATAGTCTGGAAGAATGAGCTTTTTTATTTCCTTGATTTAATGCAGTGCACAGTAGCCAAATATAAAAACAAGAACTATAAAAACAAGGTCCAGATACTTCAAACAGGAAGTGCTTTAGAGGAGTGTAGGAGCATAAAAAATAAGAAGTTACTGCATTGTGGGAAGAAGGTGGAATGAAAAAAGAAGCATACGAGATCTAGGGAAGGCAAAATATGAATAGGGAATTCTACAAAGCAGAGAATGACACCAGAAAATCCAACAATACAGCAGCAGGTGAAATTATAATTATTAAAATTTAAAAAAATAATAAAAAAAATAAATAAAAAAAGGTGATTCTACAATCTTAGAGAAGGAGAAATTATGACTTGGTGGCTGATGGCTTCCATATTATTTAAATAAAAACAGGCAAGCTACAATCACAAATGTTGAATATCATTTGAATCCAAAAGATCAAAAAAGTTTTATATATATGTGTGTGTATATACATAAATACACACACACAAATGAACAAAACTTGCAAAAACTAGGATTCACAGTTAAGACGACTTATGGGAAGAAGTGTTGATCAAGGAATACCAATTTGTGACACTATACAATGACCATCAAGAGCACCACAATGTACAGTACTGATACATTGATTGATTGTTAAAGGAGAAAAGAAGCATCCTGAGAGATATATATATTGGGCAACAAAAAGGAGGGCTAAAAATGGGTGCATCGAACGAATCAGGGGAGCTAAATGAAAAAGTGGAACTAATCGCAAGTGATGTACAGCTAAGAAGGTCGAGTTTTGTTGGACATTTGATGAAGATGGACTGCAGACTGAAAAGGAAGATATGGGATACGACTTGCTTAACAGGAAATAACTTAATGTAGGAAGTCAGGGACAATTTAATGGCTATTGGTATAACAGAAAAGTATGCACTAACAACTGTGCAGGATAGATCTTTGTTCCAAATGTTCATCAGTCACAAATTGACCGATATAAGATAAAGATGCAACTCACTGAAGCAGAGAGAAACAGGAGTGAAAGAACAAACAGATATTGCGAAGAACGAAGGCGTTTGTTTTGAACATGTTTTGAACAAGCCACTTGTGGTCCAAACAGATAAAAACAAAAAAAAATAAACACACACATGTATATGTATATATATATATATATATATATATATATATATATATATATATATATATATATATTCTATGTTTTCTTTTCTTGAGTTTCAGTCCTCTTTTTTTATTTATACCATTTCTCAGGCGATGTTTCGAGACCAGGCTTTGTCTCATAATCATGCCCTAACAATGAAAAAAAAAATGGTATAAATAAAAAAAAGGACTGAAATTCAAGAAAAGAAAACATAGAATTTATATATAACAGTCGAGAGTATTAAAAAAGATATATATATATATATATATATATATATATATATATATATATATATATATATATATAAACAACAAACCTCAGGGGAATACAGAATAATATATAAGTTGAGCTTCTTAATAATGGTGGTGAGGAGTTTAATGTCATCCTCACCACCTGAAGAAATTCAATAAGTGCAGGAAGGATTGGTGTATCAACCACATATGAAGGGGGACATCATATACGTTAATAACTATCATAGGATCTGACTTCTGCACTTGGAATCCCTGTGGTAATTATTTGCCCGATTAAAATATCATAAAAATAATTAGGCAGGATTTAGGACTGGCCTTATTTGGAGATATCTAGACAAATAAGTCTTTTGAAACATCGAAATTGTGAACTGGTTGCCCCAAAAAAATCCTTCGGAAAGTATATCAAGGGTAAAAAATGGAATGATAAAGCCAGCTCTGATATATGACTGAAAACCTGGACTCTTAAGACACTAAAGTCTTCAGTAGTATAAAAAAAGTCAAGTGGGAATAAGGCCATGGCTATGTTTAATCAACTATTCAAAATTCAACTCTAGTATTGGTAGTTTCCACTATATTACTAGGTGCATTTCATAATTTTGCAATCAAAGATTGGGGTAATTAAATACCAAAATTATTAAATGAGTATAATTCTATAACAGTTAATAAAATCACAAAACCTTGCCATCTTTGAAGCTTATACTGCTCAAAAAAACAAATTACTTTATTTAACAATTGAATTTATACCTTCATTACAATTTTTTGATACATTTTGTTATGTTTGTACTTGGTTTACAATGGTTGTTGGTATTAATCAAAAATGTCACTTACATTTTACTAACATGGTTTTATATGAAATATAAGATGATGATAATAATTGATTCAAGAAAAGAGAAAACAATTCTAAATATACCTCCAGAACATTTTGAATAAATAAAAAAAAAACATAAAATTTATGTCTAAATTGCTTTGAAGAAATGAAACTACAAATTAATATGATATATTAAAATCACTAAACTTGAAAGCATGGAATTGAAACATATAAAACAATAAATATTGTTCCCTAAACATAAAACCAGTAACATGCTAAATGTGACGCTATCTGGAAATTAGGAGTACCTAGATAAATTGGATAATGGGCATATGACAGGTAGTGTCCCTTAGGGTTTATTACCTTTATTCTTAAGATAAGAGCGGCAGTTGTAAAAAAGTAGTGGTCAACTCAAGATGCAAAGAACTGGATGAAGCTATGGTTGAGAAATAGCCAGTCAGATATAGCATCCCCCTTTTCTTTGTAACTAGTTTTATAAGTTATCTTGTAACCGTGATCAGCACAAATAAATATAATTTTATTCAATAATTATTATTATTTAATAAACAGCTCCTCGTCAGTCAACCATGTCAACCTTTGGAGAAGAGAGGGATATATCTCTTATTTATTAATGGTATAGAATTACTATATATAAAGTATAACGATCTCAGGGTGACATCCCATTTTATTATTTAAATATACAGTAAAACCTCGATTATCCTTCAGGGTATGGGACCAAGATGGTGAAGGATTTGGGAAATAGACGGATATGGGAGTGAGTCATATGTCTCATATATATATATGCACATAAATTGAACAATACATTTCAAACATTCAACATTATATATTGTTAAGAATTTAATATTTTAATACAATTCAAGATATATAATGTGATATTATGGAGAGTTGGTTAATTAAAAATCAACGTTAATTTTATTTTATTACAAAATTTAAATTATTACAAAGAAAACAAAACAAAACAATATTTGATTAAAAGGAAATCTCCGTGGTTCAATGATAATTAATTTTAAAGTCGGGATAACTAGAACAAATTTTAAATTACAAACACAATTCTCAAAGTAAAATGATTCAAATAAACACTCACAGATGTATGTACCAATCTCTGTCTTGAAACTCCCTCCGAATCAATATATGATACCGTTCTTCTTAACCACTTGAAGATCCTGTCTTCTGGACACCTTGTACTCGAAAAATGATGAATAACTGGAAGGTCTTCTTCCCTGGACGCGTCGTACTCGATTGATAATAACTGGAGAGGTCTTCTTCTCTGGACGCCCTTCTCACGAGAGTGACATAAATGGAGAGGTCCTATCCTTAGGACGCCCTGAACTCGAGTGAGACATAAATGGAGAGGTCCTATCCTTAGGACGCCCTGAACTCGAGTGAGACATAAATGGAGAGGTCCTATCCTTAGGACGCCCCGAACTAGAGTGAGACATAAATGGAGAGGTCCTATCCTTAGGACGCCCCGAACTAGAGTGAGTGGAATATGGCGGGAGACGCCGGTAGGGAGCGGCAATGCCATTTAATTCAACTTGACTTATAAAAATTGTGTTTTTCATTGAAAAAATCAAATATTAATTTAATAAAAAAATATTTTATAAGTTTTGGAATTATTTTTATTTACTTAAATAAGTTGTTCAGAAATTTACGTTAACTTTACGGTAGTCCGATTGATAACCTAACCATCAATAGTTTTTTATTTATTTCTAACATATTTTAAACCTCAACATTATGTACTCGTAACTTATTTACGTACTAACAAGGTATACATATGTAGTAAAAATATTTTTTTTAAATAATAGTAATTACGTACATCGATGGCTAAAAGCAGAATCATTGTATGTCCAATTTTTCCCTCTTGAGAAATTGATATCAATTTAAAGGTGGAGTTTAGCTCTTTCCTCATGCACAAACGTAGTATGCCCCTTCCTAATAATCATTAAATGATTATATAGAAGGGACATACTCTAGGGGTCCCCCGCACGTTTTATATCATTAACTGTTGTTCGAGGAAGATCATCGATTTTTGCTAAGATTAAAGCACTTTCACCTTTTTGTAAACGTTTTGCAATTTCAAACTTAGTAGCGAGATCTAAACTCTTTCTTTGTCTTTTTTCCAACATTATTATACGTACATTTAAGAAAATGACAAGTACCCATAAGACAAGGATGAAGACTGAAGGTAGTTCAACTGCGGAAGCTACATTAGGTAGAGATGAAGAGATAATTAATTTCTGAGAAATGTGAGCGAGAAGATTAGGTTTTGGGTAAACAATAGATTCTAGGAAACAAAGTTGTACCCGGTAATAAACAACGATTGATTCTTAGCCAGTGTCTATGACTTTAGCAACCAAACAACAAATATACATCTTTTTTTTCTCAAACTGAGGTGACGGTTAACAGAGTGATGGATAATAGAGGTTTTACTGTAATTCAGATCACTTGATCTGACTTTTCCTTGAGATCACTGCTTGGGCAGTGAAGCCAATATAGCAAACAAAAGAACTATAGTGACTATTTATTTCTTCATAAATTAATAAAACAACTTACCATATACATAGCAATAGCCACTGGCAAATGAAAAGTGTAGTAGGATGTTTTGTACTTAGTGATGAAGTTATACCTATCCATTATTAATTGATTGATGTTAGGAAAAGCTGAAACATTATCTAATGTTTGCCCATAGCAAGTCCGTCGTATAGCCTGAAAGAAATTAACACTAATTAAAAAGTCCCTGAAAGAAATAAAAACTTACCAAAAAATATCTGTTAATAAACTAACTACCAATGCAATTCTTTCAATGTTAGAAACAACACATCATTATTTTAAAAAATGAACTAAATGTATCATTTATAAGCATTCCAAAACATTTAAGTTCTGTTAGAATTACGTATTGATACATAAAAAAACAACAACTAGTTATGGTAAAAATTAAACAGAGAAGTAACAATAAATTCAGCTTTATTTCAAAACCTCCAAATATATATGTGCATTTTACTGAAAAGGATTAAACGGTTTAATTCATGTTTTGTTTTTTTTGTTAGATAATAGTAATTTAAAAACAGTAGACTCAGTTATTTTAAAAGAATGTGTTTTTAAATAAACGATAAAGCACACAGAGCATAGAACTTAAGAATTTACTTACGTCCAAAAATAATTCTACAAGATCAACATAGAACTCCTTGTCTTTGCAATGCTGTTGAAGCAATTGGAATATTCCTGACTTTATAAGAAGAGCATCAGAGCAGGCTCGAAGACCAACATCAGGAAGTTTATACCAACAAGGTCTTCCTCTTCTAGTTTCAGATTCATCAACTACATCGTCAATAACTAAGAAAAACCCTTGTAGCTGAAAAATTCACATGATTATGGATGACAACTTATATATATGCGTGTATACATATATATCTATAAAATGGATTGACTGGGAAAATAGAATCCACTAATTTGCATTATTAGTTTTTAAATTCAATTAAGGTTGAATCACATTAATTCTAAGACTATATTAAATAATTGGTACAGAAACTGACACCACCATGCTATCAGTTTGTCTTAGCATTTGGTTATACAAAAATTGAAATTAAATTTTAAATAATGGCTACATTATGACTTATGGAAAACCTAAATTTTCAGCTAACAGCCTATTTGATATAACAATGTGCAAGGGAATGCTGTTTTTTTTTTTTGTTTTTTTTTAACAGACAGAGTTGGTAATAGTAGAAATTTGAAACAAGTGACATCATCTTTAAGAGAAAAAGAAGTTTTAAACAACAAACAAATTAAAGAAAGCATCAAATTTTGAGTTCACAGAAATAGCTAATAGAGTTTACATGCTCCCATTAATTGCCAGAAAAAGTAAAGAGTAGTTTCCAGAGTTGATCACTGAGCATGCACAATGTCAAGTAAATATTTGTCTACAACTTTTGAAAAACACGAAAAATCATTATTTTGTTAAATAAAATGTATATGTATATATTAAAGAATAGTAAAAAATATTATCTAAATTTTCTCTGATAAAAAGAAATTTCCAAAAATAATAGTTATATAAATAATATACCATTTGAAAGCTAAAGATTTTCTAGAAAATATCTAACATATAAATTTATTTAAGGTATAGCTGAGTGAAAGTAAACATTTATGCAAAAGTTTAAATTTTAATATAATTAATTGTAATTAAATGAGATCTAAATGTTTCTACAAAAATCTAATGGAATTTAAGACTTTTAAAATAGCTAGTAATAAGTGAAAATTGTTTGAACTATGCATCAGAATTTGTCTAGAATGATAATATTCATACATGGTACTACCAATGAACGGTTGAGGAAATATAAAGGATGGAGCTTCATATTGGGGATGATTTCTACCTTCACCACCTATTACCGCAGACAACCAAGTCATTAAAGCACAGAATAAAGAAGGCACGGAATACATGAGTACAAAACTAATGATTAAAAATGAGTACAAAACTCCTGGAAGAATATAATAGATGGGGAATGAAGATGGACTATGAAGCAACAGAATACTTGAATGCTAAAGAAGACCTTTAGAAGTGAAAACTTTACAAATTAAAAATAAAAATGACAATGAGACAATTACAAACTTTAATTATCTAGGATTGTCCTTCAAAAGGATGGATCATCTGAAGATATGTAGCATGAAAAACCTCAGAAGGAGGAGAGGGTATTACCAATAGCCTCTTCATACCTGCTGAACTCAGTTCTTTGGAGTAATAACATTGTACAAAGACAATATATAAAAGAAATAATTTACAATGCTATTGTATTCCTGTAATGCTATATGGCTGTGATACAAAAAAATTGGGAAAGTAAAGAAAATACAAACTACTGTTGGCTAAAATGGATTTCTGGAGGCTGGAATATCTAGGTGTGAGAGGATACCCAAAGAATTAATACAAGAGATAATGGGTGCTCAAGCATCATCCTAGAAAAGATCACCATCAAGCGATAAGAATGGTTTGGAATTCTAAAGAGGTTGGAAGAAAGTTGTGTCCCAAAAATGACACTGTACTGATCCCTTCAAAAAAGAAGAACAGACTGGTTAGGATTTTCCTGGATTAACCAAATTCTAGTAGGCACGACAGATGATGGTCTCAATAAAGAAATTGCTCTAGACAGGAAAGCCTGTAAAAAAAAATGGTGTCGTAAAATTTGGCTGCAGAAAACCCCAAGATCGGGAAAACTCTCAATAAAAATGCACAAAACTGCATGTCCTACAACAAAAGAATATCAATACTTTTTATACAATCCAACCTTAATGAAAATGGTGTAGGATTTTTGTTCAATAGGTTCAAAAAATGTTCCAGCTATGTTCTAGAATTGACTTATCAAAACCATATAAATCCTAAAAAATTACCGTTTGCAAACAGAATTCCCACCCTGAATTATATTTTCATAGATTATTTAAATCAAAATTTTGAAATAGGATCACATGAAAGTAGGATTGATTTATTTATTTTTGATAAAATTTTATAAGTCAAAATACATCAGAATAATCAACTTGCCTACCATTTCTACACACCACCCTAAGATCTGGGTTAGCCTGATGTTTTCTGGTGTTAAGGCATGGTCAGGAGCAAGCATACGGTAACTATAAACAACCGTAAGACCTCTAACTTTCTTTCCTCCAGACACATTATATTGCATAATCTGTAAATCAATATAAAATTAGATCAAATTATAATTTAAAAAAAAAATCTTCTTACATAACAAAAAACACTAATAGATAGGTGGATATATAAAAGGATATCTCTTTTATAAATAGCTAACAATCAAATTTCATACTATTTAAAAGAAATGAGTTACCTAAAGATTAATAATGGATGCTTAATATTTCATATTAACATAATTATGTTATCTAATCCTCAGTTGATAATAAATTATTGATTTGCAATTAATAACTGTAATAAGAAAATTCCATGAAAATTAAAGAAAAGATAAATTTGTGCTAAACAGATCAGATCTAAAATCAGAACAGTGTCAAGCTTACTGGAATTGTGTTCAAAATTAATAATATCAATAATGAACATGAAGAGATAGCAGATGAATATCTGCCTTTATTTGTTTTAATGTGCTGCTGGTGGCATCCCACTTCCTATTGCATTCTCATTCTCTTAGAATCAAGATCAAGCCCTGGACATAATTCTTTGTGAAATGCCAACAGCCTTTGCGATATGTTAACGGTCACCAACCTAGTTGCTCATTATCACAATAATATTGTGAAATTCGGGTTCAAGATGAAGTCTTTCCATGGATATTGAAAATATAACATGATTAAAATAGAGAAAATACGAGAAAAGTTTTAAAAAATAATCAACCAAAAGCTTCTATTATGCTATTTTTCAAAATACCATAGTTAATTTTTTTTCAGTAAATGACATAATAATTTCTAAAAAATATTAAAGCAGTTTATTAAAAAAAGAATGTACAAACATAAAGCAAAATAAACTGATGTGTGGTAAAATAATTACATAATAAATATATATGTGGGGACGGGTTGGCCGAGCGGGTTAAAGCGCTGGCAAATCAAAATTTTTAGTTCAAATCCCACTGTCAGGATTCCTAAAACATCCCCCACCTCTCAGTTATATGAGCTCATCACATTAGAGTGATAACCATACCCAATGTATGTCTATCGGGAATAACATTATGGTTTTCCTAAATGTCAAATATCCGCCTGCTCCATTGTAATTGAAATTTCTTGTTACCCAACACTGATATACATATATTTTTATCTATTACATTAATTTTCTTGAACTTTCAAACTATATTATTTGTGTCTATTTATATATAATATAATTTACCTAATTATAAATTTTCATATATTTACACTTCATTCACGGCAATTCATAGTTGCTATCTATTGTAGTTTTGTTTATCTCTGATAAAGATTTGTTTTATGGGCCGAAACACATACATTATCAATAAAAATAATTTCAATTATAAACAAGTTTTTGTACTTGTGTGTTAACACAGCCACCGTTATTTTCGCCTACTTGTTCGCATGCGCGAGCAGTTATATTTAATAACAGCTATCTTGCATAACGTTTTTAAATCTATTTATTAGGGTTAGGGGTGGTTTGTGTTAGAAATATAATGTATAATATAATCATCTGTTAGAAATATAACTGTTATGGTTTTCTACTTTTACCACAATCCAACCATTTTCTCAATCAATTAACCCTCAGAAACTTTGAAACAGGTTTCGTTTATGTTTTTCTCTGTTTACATTAAGCCAAAAGATATTTCAATAACTCAATTAGATTGAAACATATTAAACAAACAAACATGAACTGTACCATGAAAGACGAAAGTGGTAAACATTAAAGCTTGAAAAATACATGAAATAAGAATCTTGGAGGAAAAGATCTAAAAAATGCCCCAAGTCTAGAGGCAATTTTAGAAAAGAAAATTGTTCACACAGCAAGTTAGAAGAATAAATCATTCTATAACAATGGAAAACTTTAAAATAAAATAAATACTCCTTAGTTCATAATAGGTAATAATATCAATTAGATAAAATAAAACATTAGTCAATTGATAACAAAATTAGATACAAAAGTGTGATTGTACTTGAACAGGGCATTATGCTTATAATTCTGTATTATGCATACCCTTATCACTGTATATAAAATTCTTCTGTTCTTCTGCGTGTGAATGTCACTGAACTCCTCCTAAACGGTTGGACCTTTTCTTATGAAATTTGTTGAGTCAAATTGGGTTTGAGAATGGTTTAGATTCACAATTGGATCAGGAGGGTAATGTTTTTTTAAAAATGTATCCTTCTCCTAAACGTTTGAACAGGGTGTCAATCGGGACCGCTAGTAATACAGTATATTGAATAAAATTTTGAGTATCCATATGATATATGAAAATGCTAATCTTGATACTTTACAAGGAATTTGAAAAATTATTTTTATGTTAAACTGAAGTTTATTGAGGGAAGCTTTTCATGGCCTACAACCGATAGGAACAGAGCAGTGACAAAAAATAAAGAAAATATTCTAATAGAAACAATAGTGAAATGTGTATGTGCTATTGCTGTAGCAAGTCTGAAAGAAAGAAGTTAGACAGAATAGAAAAAAGTTGTACCAGATAACATTAAATCTGTAATCTATAAGAATGAAAGTGTATGTATACTTATAAATTTCTATAATTAGTTTGTAATGATATTTGATTGCAAATTTTTATCATTTCTACCAAGATAAAAATTGTGGAAAAAAATTATTTATATTTGTTATTTTATTTTATTTTTTTATTCATTGTTATAATAATAAATATATTTATATGTATGTTAGTATTACTTTGACAATTTTATCAATTTAGTTTTATTCCACAGTTTATCATAAAATATATATTAATGGAAACTGCTTTATTGATTTTAGTTATTATTTTTATGAAAAATAAAAAAATATATCAATTAACATAGACTCTAGAATAGAAAATGTAACAGAGACTGACACCAGCATGATGAAAAAATTAAATTCTTAATACAACGGTCGTCAAAACTAAAAATAGCGAAAAAACTCCTGATTTGAGACAGTAAAATTTACACATACTATTTCACAAAAAATAGAATACCATATATCTTAAAGATTTAAACAATGGATCCATAATCTATCGGTTACTATCCTTTCAAAGTTTTATATTAACAGGAAAGAACCAACTATTGAATTGAAAAAAATAGGAATTCACGAATTCTATGGAGGGCAAATGATTGTAAGATACAATCTTTAATAATGTATTGCATTAAATTTAAATAATTCCAATAAATAATACTAACAATAAACAATACCTTAGAAATCAGAGTACTGAGATCTGATATCCCTGGATTCAGTTGTGTCAGATCCCTTACAATGTCTGGAAACACAGCCATAAAATCTCTCTTATCATCCTTTGTTATAGTTTGTGGACGCATTTCAACTGAGCTAAGCTCTCTAAACACAAAAATATAATTAAGTATAACTTATTTACACACAAGTATCAATCCAAACAGTGTACAACAGTTGCAATAAAATAAATGTTTTTATAATCACAATACCTGCAGCTGATATGAGGATTGCAACTAAGTAATTTTAACGAAGAACTGTCAAGGAAGTTGGATAATTTAGAAAAAGGCAATTTTCCACTTAAATTAGGGTGGTATAATTTCATTAAAGGGCTAGCAAGTTTTTTCGTGCACAGTTTCGCGAATGACATTTTTGAAACTCAAAATAACACTTCACAAAATACTTTAATTACCCTACTCCAACAACATCTAACTACTCGAGCACTGTTATCAACCGACTCAGGATCAGGCACGACCGCAAACTATATAAACAATCTCCCACTACTTGATATCTACAAAGAGCTAATAATCTACCTATTTGTAAAAAGATAAGTTTTAAATAAAATACGAACATTATCCGCTTCTTGGTTTAGAAGTAATACTATCCATTGAATTTATTTTTAATGCAGAAGGGATTTAAGACTTAAGTTAGTTGATTAGTAATTAGTTTGGTATATGTTCCGAAGATTATCGCTTCCAGTTGATTAACAAGTTTTAACTGTTTATTCATTTAATTATTAATATTTTTTCAAAACTTAAAAGTTATCATGAGCTTTAGTATGAAAAAGAGAATGTAATTATGGGTAATGTGTAGATTTTAGTAATCATTTCATCAAGAAATAAAAGGTTCAACTTAAATTTTGAAGTATAGATGATATAATGAAGGATATAATTGGTCAGGAGGTGCAGTCAATAATAACACACAAAAAAAGAGAAAATTATTTTTTACTAGTGTAAACGTTTCGGCCTACGGTGTAGGCCATCTTCAGGGCTAAGAAAGAAAACAGAAAATATCTATAAAAACGTTGCAGTGCTAACAATTATTGAATAATCTTCATTAAAACATCGCAATTTGTTTTCCTCCATGGCAGTGTACAAGAAAAAGGCTTTATTTGAAGTTCATCCTTACTGTGGCATTTCGGACTCTGTCCTGTCTGGTCTTAACTTTTATACTCCGAAGAAATCCCATTTCAGAACTCTGAAATGGCCCAGTTCTGTAGAAACATGTCAGTATAGGGATAAAAGAAGTGTTCTAGGACGAAAGAGACCTCTTTTATCAGCATTGAAGATCTTTCCAGTTGACAATATTCTGATCACTTATGTAGGAACATCTGTTTTTAACATACATTTTTAACTTTTGGTAACCACTTTGAATCCCTTATCCACTCCCAGTTTTCCTAGAGCTTTATTATTTACATTCAGATTTAAGATTCTTTCTTAGCTATCTTCATGGCGTCTTCTCCGTTCATACTCATCATTCCTTGCTAGTCATCTGTATTACCTTCCCCTCTTCCATTCATATCACTTGCTATAGTAGCGGTTCCTTCCGCTAGGTCAATTTCAGTTGCCAACTTTCGAAAGTACTTCCTCATCGGTTTGAGATGCATCTTAGTTTGGGCAATAACATAAAATTAAAAATTAATTTTCGTTCACCTCCATGTTAATATTTAGGTAAAATATTTCTGGAACCAAATGAACTCCTGGGAAATCAGGACATTCTTAACATTTTGCTGGATATAGGTTTTAGTACTTTGCCTGAAAAAAAAAACATGGGATGATGAAAGGTCACTTTGTTGGTAAGTCCTCGAAAACTTTTATGCAATTGGCAGACGTATCCATGACAGACGATCATCACTCTGTTTTATAATCTTAAGTGCCAAACAACTAATTATTTCCGCTCTAAAGAGAAATCAGTTGAGATGAAAGATTAAAAAAGTGTTGTTTTTTTTTTACTTACAAAACTCGGAAATATTTTGTTTCTGAATGTCTACTTTTTTTTGTAGTATAAGATGTAGATCGTAACCGCACCTTCAACTGGTTCATGCGTCGACTACGTCGTGCATGAGCATAACTACTGTCTATCGTTATATTAAAAAACTATCCTTTATTTAATAACATTTTTTTGTATTACATATTTTATTTTAAATATACAACCATCACCTTTCCTCTCATGGTACGAGGTGTACTAATTTAAGCCTAATTTAACTTGCTATCTAAATCAAGTACAGTTCTCTTGAATCGACAACACTGATCAGTGGATAAATTAAGCCTACATGTCATTATTAAGCCATACCCTCTGCATTTCTGACTTCTTACAGATCTGAGAATACCACTATCCTCCATAATCAGAGAATTCAACTCACCGTTTATGATTACACTGTACAGTGCCTGAAGGAAAATACAAATTGGCCGTACCTATTTCCCTAACAACATTTGGAGCAGAATAAGTTTCGTTAATGATTACTTTTCTTTAACTCATTGATTGTAAGCTACGTTGGTTGGTCCTTCAGTCTCTTCTCAACCCGGTCAGCTTTGCTTATCCCTTTCTAGATAAGCATTCGTCGAGGTCTCCTGATAACTCCTATTACGCTAACCTTGGTAATTAATGACACACACACACACACACTTCTTCTTCTTCTTTCTCTTCTTCTTGTGCCTTTCAGCGTCGAGGTACCGCATCAACCCAGGATCTCCATCTATCTCTATCTCTCGCCATAATCCTCAGATCCTGCATGTTCTTTCCTCTTGCTTGTCCCAACTTGGAAATGTAGTTGGAGTACGTCTGTCTTGGTCTCCCTCTAGGTGCCCACGGGTTTGGCTTCCATTAACTTTCTTGGATCCCTGTCTTGGCTCTTTCTATGGGTATGCCCAAACCATTTGAGCTGACGCTTCTCCAGGGTTTCTTTCAGGGAGGAAATGCGTAGCTCCTCTCTAATAGTGTCGTTCCGGATCCTATCTCTTCTTGTCCTGGAAGTTACTCGTCTGAGAAATTTCATTTCGGCAGCTGTTAACACACTCCAGTCGGATATATAATGGAATCCAGATTGATACACACACACACACATATATATATATCCCGTGAGGAGCTGCTAGTCTCCCCAGGTGGCGGATAGGGGGATGCTCACTAGATATGGTGGGTACCGGGGAAATAAAATACCCGGGGTGGACCAAAACTAGACAAATCCAGGCGCGACTGTTCCTAGAATAGGCGGCGTCCTGGTCAGCGTCTGTTCCTCATGTTAGAGGCGGCTGTATTACACCTGGCAGGAGATATAAAATGCAAAAAAAACTAATGAGATGAAAGAGCAGGAGATTATTGTTACGGTGCAGGAGCTCGGAACTCCAGTACCGGCGTCGGATGAGGTTGCGAAAGCGGGACCCCCGTCGTCGTCATCAAGCCACCGCAATGGCACAACGATAAATTTGGCTGTAGCTGAGTCAGCCTCAGGAACAACTTCAACCTTGGAGTTCTGCCAGGAGGAGTTGACAAACCTTGTTAAAGAAGTCAAGATCTGCAGGCATACATCCACTCGAGGCATAATGTTCACGGAGAGATAAAGGAGTATTCCTGTAGAATCCAGAACCACCTCATGTCACTAGAAAGTAAATTGAGATCTGGGGAGAAGATCCAAAACATGGTGGATGCAGGTACTCAAACTGTATCTCCAGCATCAAGAAAAGCACCAATAGCGAAGAATCAGCTGGAAGACCAGCCTTCAATGAACCACGTAGGTCCAGGAACAAAAAAGCAACCAAAGGCGGTTGCGCCAAGAAAACAGAACAAGGCACCTAGTGGAAGAACAGCGGAGCAGCCTTGGCAGTGTCGGCAACCTGTATTAGCTTCTACAGCATCCAAAGGAGAAGGGTGGCAAACAGTCACAAATAAGAAGAAGGGCAGAGATAGGCGCCCACGTCCAAAACCACCGAGGCCTGACGCTCTCATAATCAAGATTACGGAGGGCACCACCTACGCAGATACCCTGCGTAAGGTTCGAGCTGATCCAGCTTTGCGAGATATGAGCTCCAATATCACCAGGATCCGCAAAAATGAGGCAGGGAATCTCCTGATACAACTGGACCGAGAATCAAGAGGGGCCACTCTGGAGAACATGAAGCAAACCCTGGTAGGAGCGTTGGGTACAGAGGCCGAAATTAGGGCTTGGAGGCAGGAGGCACTGATTGAAATCAGGGACCTGGATGCCCTAACATCCAAAGAAGAAGTCGCAGAGGCTCTCACCACTTTACTCGACGGAGAGCAGATTCAGACAACAACAGTGAGATCGATTCGCTCAGCATACGCTGGAACAATTACGGCTGTTGTTGCTCTGCCGGTTTCGCTGGCTAGGAGAGCAATAGCCAAAGGGAAAATTAGGGTAGGATTGGTTATCAGTCGAATACGAGAGAAAATTCGACTACAGCGCTGCTTCCGATGTTGGGACTTTGGACATCTGGCCAGGCAATGCACGGGACCCGACCGAACGAAGTGTTGTCGTAAGTGCTGTGAAGAGGGTCATCTAGCCGTGGACTGTATGAAGAGTCCTACTTGCGCACTATGCGCTGGAGGAGGCAATAATGGACACCCCTGCGGTGGTAGCAAATGTCCAGTACTACAGCGGGCTCTAGAAGAACAAAGGAGGCTAAGAAATCGTCTCATATGAAAATCCTCCAACTAAATCTCAATCACTGCGAAGCCGCACAGGATCTCCTGTGGCAAACCGTGAAAGATCTTAAAGTGGACGCTGCGATCTAGAGTGAGCAATATAAAAACATAGACAGTGACTGTTGGATATCTGACGCCACAGGAAGGGCGGCGATATGGGTAAGTGAACAAAGTTTCATGGAAGAAACACCGCGAGCCTTCACAAATGGTTTTGTCTGGGCCAAGATACAGCATATGTACTTGTACAGCTGCTATGCCCCACCGAACACTACAATCGAGGAATTTGAAGGTCTTTTAGATCGCATAGTGCGAGACGCAATGGGACGCAGGCCAGTGGTAATTGCCGGAGACTTCAATGCCTGGGCGGCAGAATGGGGCAGTAAGTTGACCAACCGACGAGGAGAAGTTCTATTAGAAGCTTTTGCCCAGATGGATGATCTGGTACTCGTAAATACAGGGACGGAGCCCACATTTGTTAAGGGAGGTAGGTCTTCTATCATCGATTTAACATTTGTCAGTGACTTTCTACGCCCTACTACTGGTTGGCAGGTCTGCGACCTGTACACCCACAGCGACCACCAGGCTATACTGATCACTCTGGGAAACCGTAAACCAAAGTCAAAGAGGCAAGAGAAGAGTACAATTCGATGGAAAGTCAAGACTTTTGATAAAGAAGCGTTTAAAATTATGATGGAGGAACCTTGTGAGCTCTCAGGCACCGCAGAGGATAAGGCCCATCAGGTAATGGACCTGATCAACATAGCGTGTGACGCAGCTATGGAGCGCAGCAACAAAGGCATAGGTCGATGGCCGGTCTATTGGTGGAACGACCATATCGCTGACTGTCGCACACGTTGCCACGCAATCAGAAGAAGGTATCAGCGAGCAAGAGGTAGCCCTCAGTTCCAAACGCTACGGGAGGAATTCAAAGCTGCGAGGCGTGAGCTCCGGCGTGCAATTAAGAAGAGCAAGAGGCAGTCCTGGAAGGAACTATGCGAGGGGGTGGACGAGGACCCATGGGGTAGGCCTTACAGATCCGTCATGAAGAAGCTGAAGGGCAGCTCTACGAAATCGCCTACGTGCCCGGTGACGGTGGAGAAGATCGTTGCCACTCTGTTCCCAGAACAAGAGGAATTAGTGCACTCAGAAAAGCTGCAGCCAACTGACGCACCGACCGTGACAGCTGAGGAGCTCAGGGATGTTAGCACTAGCCTTAAGACTAAAAAAGCTCCAGGTCTGGATGGCATTCCGAACGTGGCACTAAAGGCGGCAATGGAGACCAGACCAAACCTATTTCAGGAAGTCTTTAGCTCCTGCCTAAGAGAGGGATCATTCCCGCGATCATGGAAAAGGCAGCGCCTTGTGCTGATCCCGAAAAGCAAGGGAAACCCATCGGATCCTACCACATATCGACCAATATGTTTGTTGGACACAGCTGGGAAGGTTTTGGAGAAAATAATAGCCAGTAGGATCCAAGAGACCACCGAAGGAGCAGGAGGGTTGTCAAGGACTCAATTCGGATTCCGGAAAGCGAGATCTACGCTGGACGCTATTACCATGGTAATAGAAACTGCCCAGAAGGCTATTGCAGGAAAGAGATGGAGAAGAGGTGCGAAATGTTATTGCGCTGTCATTACACTGGATGTAAGAAACGCCTTCAATTCTGCGAGATGGAGCTGCATTCTGGACGCTTTGCAGAAAATGGGTGTCCCCATTTACATCTGGAACATTATCACCGATTATTTTACGGACAGGACCCTGATATATTCAACGGAGGACGGTCCCAAAAGCTTCAAGGTGTCTGGCGGAGTACCCCAGGGTTCAGTGCTTGGGCCTGTCCTGTGGAACATCATGTATGACAGGATCCTCAGGCTTGGCCTACCAGAGGGTGCCAAGACAGTGGGTTTTGCTGACGACGTTGCAGTGGTAATTGAGGCCAAATACAAAGATGAAGTGGCCCTGAAGGCCAACCAGAGTATCTCACTAATCCGTGATTGGCTGGCTTCGGTGGGGCTTCAGCTTGCAGACAAGAAAACAGAGGTTCTTCTTATTAGTAGCCGGAAAAGGAGGGAAGAAATAACCCTGAGAGTGGGCAGACAAGAGATCCAGTCCCAGCCCTCGCTGAGATATCTCGGAGTAATAATCGATGAAAGGCTGCGGTTCAAGGAGCATATCCAGCGAGTATGCGATAAAGCAGCAAGAGTGACCACAGCAATGGCTCGACTGATGCCCAACGTAGGCGGGTCTAGAAACAGTCGAAGACTATTATTATCGAGCGTCATCTCATCTGTCCTTCTCTACGCAGCCCCGATATGGAATGGTGCCTTGGACACACTGGCTTACAGGAGACCAATGGTGTCCATTTATCGTCGAAGTGCCCTGAGGGTAATCAGCGCGTTTCGCACTGTCTCTTACGAAGCTGCATGTGTAGTGGCCAGGATGCCACCAATAGAACTGATCGCAGAAGAGAGACAGCGTTGGTATAAAAGAGTTGCTCGCACCCCCAGAACTGAGGAAAGGAAGATGACAATCGAGAAGTGGCAACAACGCTGGGATATGGCCACGAACGGGAGGTGGACCCATAGGCTGGTTCCTCGCATCGAACCCTGGATGGATAGGAGCCACGGGGAAGTAGACTACTACCTAACCCAGATGCTTACAGGACATGGCTGCTTCAGAGAATACCAATTGCGGTTTAAGCTGGACAATACAGCAGAATGTCCAAGCTGCCCAACAATAGAGGAGACGGTGGAACATGTATTCTTCAGCTGTCCCCGTTTTCAAGAAGAACGGAATGATTTTAAAGGAGTCTGTGGCTCAGCAGCGACAGCCGACAATATTGTTAGCCTGATGCTGCTTTCACAGGAGTACTGGACAGCTGGCCAGCGCCTGGCCGTAGAGGTCATCAAGAAGCTGAGGAAGGAAGAGAAGGAGAGGCGTGCCTAGAGCAGAGGTAGCCTAGCACAATGAGGCGGCACACAGCCACTCCCCCTCCATGAAGTAATGCCTAACGGTGGTCCCGTGGAGGGTGGGAAACAGGTGTAGGGAGGTGGTTTTAGTGGGTAAAAATCCCACACTACGGATAGGTACGGGCCTATCCGTGTCTTTTGAAGATTTCCACCTACCCCCGTAAAAAAAAAAAAAAAAAAAAAAAAAAACATATATATATATATATATATATATATAGTTAGGGAGTGGCAACGTCGCTGGGATATGGCATTCAGTGGAAGGTGGACGCACAGGTTGGTGCCCCACATTGAGGCTTGGGTGAATAGGAACCACGGGGAGGTCGACTATTATATAACTCAGTTCCTCACCGGGCATGGTTGCTTTCGAGCCTACCAGCATAGGTTTAAGCTCGATGATACAGGTGTATGTACATCCTGCCCAGGAGCGGAGGAGAGCGCCGAGCACATATTCTTCTTCTGTCCCCGCTTTCAAGAAGAGAGGATGGAGTTCCGACGCGTCTGCGGCTCAGATCCCACTGCAGATAATGTTGTCAACCTTATGCTGATCAACCAGGACTATTGGATGGCAAGCCAAAGGTTAGCAGCGCAGGTGCTACAAAAGCTAAGAAAGGAAGAGAGAGAAAGGCGAACCAGGAGGTAGCTCAAATCAATGAGGCGGCACTCAGCCACTCCCCCCCCCCATGATGTAATGCCTTACGGCGGTCCCGTGGAGGGTGAGAAACAGGTGTAGGGAGGTGGTTTTAGTGGGTAAAAATCCCACACACGGATAGGTACGGGTCTATCCGCGTCTTTTGAAGATTTCCACCTTCTAACGTAAAAAAAAAAAAAAAAAAAAAAAAACATATCTATATATATATATATATATATATATATATATATATATATATATATATATATATATATATATATATATATAGGGATGATGGGAGCGGAAAAAAAAATAATTTTTTGTTTAATTATTGTTTTAGTTACACCAATTAAATGAGATTGAATTGGGAAGTCGTGTCATTAATTCTTTCAAAATTCATAGACAAAATTATTAGAAATTATACCCTTACGGAGTCCGTTTTATAATTTAAACGGGGAATCGCTAAACCACTAAAATCCTTGTTAAACACCCTTTAACGGGATAAGAAATAAAGCGAAGATAGACAAGTTAACTAATAATTTTCCTTTTACTATACTTTTAAACAGTCAAAAATTTTTAGTGACTGAAAAGTCGTTTGAGCCACTAAAATTTGTTCTTCTGTAGACCAAATGCAAAATGAAAACTTGAGAAAATATTCACACTATTTTCCGAGTTGGAAAACTCTTTGAACAGCAAGCACCCATTCACTGGTTCACCAGATATAAAAGGAAAGTTCTATGAAAAGTAAAAAAAAATTCATAATTGTTTTATTTTTATCATACCTGTTATTGTTAGGAAATTAGTTTGAACAGCTAAAATTCATTAATCCGTTTTGAATGAAAATATTCAGACCGTTTTCCGGTTGCCGAAGTTCTAACAGTCGAAAATATATATATATATATATATATATATATATATATATATATATATATATATATATATATTTAGATTAATTTATTGATATTTACAACTGTAATAATATTACAACAAGTAAATCTGCTGTGTGAACAAATGACATCAAAAAACACTTTTGCAGAAACTACCCCTTGACAGCACTCCAATAAAGTTCTATAGTAGAAGGTCTCGAGGGCATCTTCTTTTCAGACGCCTCGGAGGGTTGTCTGGAATATTACGGGAAGCAGGTTGAGAGACTAGCGGATTCAAGTGTGTATGGAGCTTGTCATGGAAGGATAGGTATCTAGTTTGGGCCAAATCAGCAACATAAGTATGGGATATTAAGATCATGATGGATGAGTTTATTTGTGACATAATAAGGAGCATTGAGGATTTTATGAAGGATTTCGGATTGTAATGATTGGATACGAGATGAATTGGATAGTTTAGTTGAGCCCCAAAGCTCAACTCCGTATGTCCAAATAGGTTTGATAACTATCATGTAAATGAGTCTTTTGCAATTAATTGGGAGCTTAGAGCGTTTGTCCAGTAAATGTTGAAGTAGGCGAAAACGTCGAGCAGTTTCTTGTCTTTTCAGTCTTGTATGAGGATCGAAAATATATTGAATCGATAAAATTCTTTCAACTGTTTACGAGATAAAAGAGAAATCTATCTCGTAAACAGTTGAAATTTCTTTCATTTCTTTATCAATTTTGGCACACGGCGTACATCTAAACTTTTAAAAGACTATACCACCTTAATTTTTTCTTCGATGATTTCCTAGATATTTCTTACTACGTCGATAAATGTCCTTCTTTAATGCCCATGTAGGCCGCCACCAGAAACACATAATCATAATTCCCTAAAAAATAATAATTATCAATACATAAGCATGCGGATATACTTCTAAGTAGATCGATAATAAATATTATTTTAAACGGTATGTTTGGTACAATGAGATCTTTGTATAAATTAATTAATGACTGCACGATATATTTTAAATCTTGTTTTGGATTTTTTTATGTGATATTTATTCTGGATTGTTTACTCCTAGGCTGCGTAGGTACTACCGGTGATCTAAATATTAACAAACCATTAGCATTTAACTTTAATAAAATGTTAGTATTAGCGTTTTATAAAATGCTTCTTCTCAATGAATAGTGAGAACCAATTTTGGTAATTGCCGTACTTTTATTGAAGATCAAAACTGTTAATTAAAATGCGGTATAGTTTAACCGAACAGTTATAATTATTTTGACTTCTTAGAAATAAGTTTTCGTTCAACTTAATTAAATTTTAAAGTATAAAATTTTTCAAAATCAGACAAATGAAAATTGGTACTGTACTAGTGCATAGAATTCAGCAACTACGATGTGAAAATTATTTAGAGTGTAAAGGGGACAGGTTCGTTGTTGCTATGAAGGCAGTTGATGAAAATTTTCAATATGGACGCATTAGTCGATAATTTACGCCAGTAGTAATCATAAAGTATATATTATGGTTTAAATGAAAACATTGTTATTGTTTATATATAAATGAGTTTTGGCACGGCATTTCCCATGAGTACGATAAACACTAAATATTACAAAATTGCATAGATACTTATAATGGAAATTAAAAACTAGCTAACTAAAATAAGTGTTCTGCTATTAAATTTATGTAATTTGTTTCTCAATCTTTTTTATTATTATCTATAGTTAGGCATATTATGGTCAAAGTTACTAGGATAGCATTAATTTTTTTTTTAGAAGAATTTGTCTGAATACAATGAATGTTAGATAGTATAATCCCTCAATAAAATTCGACATATTCTTCTAAAAGACATATGTATTATAACTTCATTTAGCTTTTAAACCCACGAAGTCGTTGAGTCTTAAACGGAAACTGATTAAGAGATTTATTCTAAATAATGAGGGAAGAAAATTTACATTAATGTTGATAACCAATAGTTACATACAGAGAGAAAATGACCTAAGAAATTCCAACTGACCTTTCCCAACGAGTTACTACGGACCTGGGAATTCTACTTGAACACACGCCCTCAGCTAGTAGCTTTTATTGATTTATTTTTTACGTCTTTTTTATAAATCAATAAGTGGCTTATGTGAAATAGAGATAGAATATATTCTTCAAGACTGTGAAATGCTGGGGTGGTCTAATTAGATGTCTAATTCAGCGTATTAATCACCTTGGACTACTCCGAAATCCTGGACTGGTCCTATGAGACACCACCTTGACCTTGGAGGACCAAATAACATTCTACTTAAATCACTGCTTATGGGAGATTAATTCTCTATTCCCTTAAGATTCATATTTAACCAGATATTAACATTATGTTAAGATTTTTTTTGTAATTTATTCAATGAAATTTACGACTGTATTATACTAATAAACCTGTCTCCTTTTTAATCTTGCACTGGAGAAAGTTGTACGAGATTCAGGAATCCAGACGGGCCACACGATATTTGCCCGCACTGTACAGACAGATATTGGGATACGCTGATGACCTGGATATCGTTGCCTGGACCCGATCGGAATTGGTAGAAGCCTTTGGAAAACTCATAGACGCTGCTTCAGGCATGGGGTTGACCATAAACGAGGGGAAAACAAAATATATGCATACAGGGACTGGTGGCGAAGAGACACTGATTGCAGGCCCTTACACATTCCAAAGGGTGAACGAGTTCGCGTATTTGGGATCCTTAGTGACACCAATAAACGCTGTTTCTGCTGAGATACGAAAAAGGATAGTGGCGGCAAATAGGGCATATTTTGCCTTAATGAAAACTCTTCGCTCCCTTCAGATCCCTTACCAGGTGCAATAAACTGGTCATATACAAGACTCTTATACTCGCTGTTCTTACCTAAGCCTCCCAACCTGGACTATCTCAAGAAATAATGAAAATAGTCTTTTAATTTTCGAAAGTAAAATATTACGCGTATAGTACAGTAAGAGATGGAGATGGATGGAGGATGAGGAGGAAAAGGGAACATTACGACCTTTACGGAGATGTAGACATTGTGAAGTTTATTAAACTGGGGTGGCTCAGTTGGGCTGGCCATGTCGCAAGGATGGAAGTGGAAGAAATTCCTAAAAAAGTAGTGGTCAAAACACTTCACAGTACACGTCGGGCTGGTAGGCCAAGGTTTCGATGGGTTGATGGAGTGGCAGCGGATGCACGGAGCCTGCTACGGATCAGAAGCTGGAGAGCGGCAACACAAAATCGGGCCGAATGGTCGGACGAAGGACGGGACAAGTAAATAGAATGGTTGGTACATACTACATGGAAGGCACGTAGAGAAACTACCCCGTGGTAGTACTCAAATAATTTAAAAAAAAATAAAATAAATAAAATCTTTATTTACAGTTTTACATATATAAGTAGCAATAAGTGTAAATACATGTTCCGGACTTCCTTTACATGTTTAAACAACAGTGATATTAATTAATTAAAGTTGTTTTTTATAAGTAAATTTTACAATAGCAGGAAAGTGTAGAAAAAACCCGCTTAAAAAAAAAAAAAAAGAAAAGAAAAATGAACCATAATAGTAATTGTAATTTAAAATACATAAAAATAATACTAAATAAAGTAAGTAAATAAAATAATAATAATAATTAAATAGAAAAAAAATACACAATTAAAAATAACTATAAAATAAATACAGATAACTAGATCATGTTACCTACGAATAGTGATTTGATTAAGTGAGAAGTATATGTTTTGTTCTTTTGTGCGTGTACCGTCGTAGTGAATGTTTATCATAGTTACCGATTTCTTGGATTAATGGGTTTTCGGAAGCTGGAGTTTTTTCGAAGTATGCTTTTGTTGGGGCTGAAACATATTGTTTTACCGTGGGAAGTTCAAGATCTCTGAGCATAGTCGATATTTTCGTGTAGCGGGGATAATTATTAATAATTCTCATGCATAGGTTTTGTACCCTTTCAAACTTTCTATAATTTGTAGCGCAGGTTGAACTCCAGACAGGTGAGGCATAGGTCAGCACTGAGCGGATTACTGTTTTATAAGGAATTAGCTTGTTTTTGGGGCTTAGTCTGGATTTTTTATTAAAATAAGGAAACATTTTGTAGATGGTTTTTTTCGCTTTTTCTGTTTTCCTGTTGTTGTGCTCAGTGAATGTTAAGGACCTATCTAGAATTAAACCGAGGTATGTTACGGATTTAGACCAGTGAATGTGCTCGGAATTTAAGAAGATGTGCTGATCTATGTTGGGTCTGCGTTTTGTGAAGATTATTGCGGCCGATTTTGTTGGATTGATTTTTAGTTTCCACTTTTGATAGAATTTATGGATTTTATTAAAAGCTTGTTGTAATCGGTTTACTATTGTATCGATTCGGTATGATGCTGTGTACAAAGCGGTGTTATCTGCGTAAAGCGATGTGGTTACTTTTGGGTGTTTTGGGAGATCTGATATGAACAGATTGAATAGAATTGGGGATAGGCAGGAGCCTTGAGGAAGTCCAGCTGTTAGGGGAAGTGTTTTGGAGCTAGCAGTGTTTATTTAAACATAGAATTGTCTATTGGAGAGGAAGGAATATATGTTAGGAATAAATGTTGTACAAGATTAATTTATAAATAAGACCGTAATGCCATACTGTATCGAAAGCTTTTTCCAGATCTAACATAAGCATGCCTGTATGTTTTTTATTATTGAATGCTTGTTTTATGAAGTCGGTAAGACGAGCTAGTTGGTCTACAGTGGAGTGGTGTTCTCTAAAACCGAATTGTTCATCTTTGATCAGTTTGTTCTCATTTACATGCTTAACAATTCTTTTTAAAAGCAAGCGTTCCACTCAAATAATAAGTTCAACTTAGAAGGTCACGAGGCCATGTTCTTTTCAGACGCCTCGGAGGATTATCAGGAATCGAAGAGGTTGCTAGGTTTGAAACTAGTGGGCTTGAGTGAGAATGTAGTTTGTCATGAAAAACTTGATATCTGATTCGGGCCAATTCAGCAACAATTAGGACATTAAGGTCATTATGGATTACTTTCTTCGTAGCGAAGTTAGGAGCATTGAGGATTTTACGGAGGATTTTGGATTGTAAGGATTGAATAAGAGAGGAATTCGATGGTTTAGTGGAGCTCAAAGCTTTACTCCGTAAGTCCAGATTGGTCTAATGAATGTCATATATATGAGTCTTTTGTAATAAATTGAGAGCTTAGAGCGTTTGCCTAGTAAATGTTGTAGTAACTTGAAACGGCGGTGTTAAGATTTAATTTAAGAAAACCGTGTACTTGGTACCACATCATGTGATTTTTTGGTGATAAGTTTAATAGTGTTTCAAATACTGTTTGATGAAATACTTAAATTTTTCGAGGCGTGAAAATATATTATCTTCGTATATCTATCAAATCTATTTAAGTTTAGTTTTTATTTAACAAAAATCATTGACCATAGTCTTGCATTTTTGAGCAAATCAGATCATGGAGAATGGATTTAGTTTTTAAATAAACGGATCAAATCGGAACTGTATCAGTCAATGATGCTGTTTTAATTTATAATTAACCCTCAAAAGGTGGGGTTGGGGCCGACCCTTGGATGCTTTGAAAATGTATTTTTATGAAGAATAAAGTCATGTTACAGTATTGGAATTATGTTCTTATTGATGAGTAGAGAGGCACTGATACCATAGCACCTCAAACCTTAAACAAATTTTGCGGTATGTGAGGTACCCCATTGGACGGTTAATAACATCACATGAACGTGCTATATGTAACAGTTTTAATTAGTAGGAATTATTCAAATCTACGAATTACAAAATAACACACGTTTTAACGGAACACGAACATACCAAATCATACACAGATTTCACATTATCAGTGAAAATACTTTTTCACTAGGTAGAGAATCACTGACATTTAAACACGTAATTTATGACTGTCAAATGCCAGTACTTAAACATGAAATATAAATAATATATTTCGTCCCGAACTCATTAAATTCAATAATAGCGTTGATTTTCAAAAGTTGGCATCAACAGGAGAATATATAAATATAGGAGACAACGTAAGTCTAGCATATCCCTTGGTTGTCCAAAGTCGGTCTTGAAAGTTTTTAGAGATTACGGGGAATGAAATTATTCCACCGCAATTTTTTTAAGAAACACGTGCTATCTTGTAGTTTTCTATTTAAATGGCACAAAAAAACAAATCGAAATATGATAAAATTTAGAAAATTTAGATGTATGATAAGTAAATCAACCATTTTACACGTCGAAAAAGAACGTGCGTTCACGACGGACTATACACTTCTCAAATCCGTTGAGCAATTTGTGGAATTAGTGGATTAGGCGTACAAAGGTACACGGGTATGGCTCAATGATGTGGGAAACTTGATAAGATAATAAAGAAATCCGAAAACTGAGAGAGGAAATTTACAAGATCTCAGTTCGTATTGAAGCGTCGAATAGTATAGATCTCTGCAGTAATAAGACATTGTTATGCTTTTGTAATTTACCATTAGTAATTTACAAAGCATTTCTTTATCTTTTCTTTTATTTTATAATCATTTTTTTTTTAAATATAAAAATGGCAAAACGAACAAGCACCAGTGAATCTCTTGAAGTAAGCAGTAGTAAAGACGAGTTTCAGATAGACATTTATAAAGACAGATAACAAAATAACTATTCAAGCAGAAGAAAATAGTACTGATAGTGATGGTGATGATATTATCCAACCAATAAGAAAACGAAGAAATGTTATAGATAGTGATAGCGATAAAAGTGGTGTAGAAGAAAACATCTCCATGAGTCGGAAGACGTTACTGAATCTACCGATCCTCCATCAATAATTGAGTTTGACATACATCACCAAACACCCGGACCACAAATATCAAGCAATATAAAAGAAACGATAGATTATTTTACTTTATATTTTACAAATGAATTAATATGCAATATGATAATACTACGATAATGATAATACGAGTTGCTGGCTTGGCAACCTAGGCTTCCTCGCACACATTTCTCAGAAATTAATTATCTCCTCATATCTACTTAATGTAGCTTCCGCAGTTAACTACCTTCAGTCTTCATTCTTGTCTTACGAGTACTTGTCGTTTTCTTAAAAGTACGTACAATAATGTCGGAAAAAAAGTCAAAGGAAGAGTTTAGATCTCGCTACTTAGTTTGAAATTGTAAAACGTTTACGAAAAGGTGAAAGTGCTTCAATCTTAGCAAAAATCTATGTTATTCCTCGGACGACAGTTAATGATATAAAACGTGCGGGGGACCCCTAGAGTATGTCCCTTCTATATAATCATTTAATGATTATTAAGACGGGGCATACTACGTTTGTGCACGAGGAAAGAGCTAAACTCCACCTTTAAATTCATATTAATTTCTCAAGAGGGAAAAATTGGACATACAATGATTGTGCTTCTAGTCATCGATGTACGTAATTTTTTATTTTTTTAAAAACATAAAAAATAAAATAAAAATTTTCAATAATTTTTTAAAAACATTTTTACTACATATGTATAACTTATTAGTACGTAAATAAGTTACGAGTACATATATAATGTCTAATGTTTGAAATGTATAGTTCAATTTATATATACGTGGGTAATATATCACGTATAATATCTCCCAGCCCAGTTGCTCCAATTTTTCTCTCGTCAGGGCCGCAGTATCAGAGAAGTCGAGGAACCCACCTGGCACACACCTTACGAAACCCTAGCTCCTCTGTGAGTATGGAAAAAGTGCTTCCATAGCTTATCCCAACCTCACTTGCAATGGCACTGGTGGTTAGCCGTCTGTCACCTTCAATAAGCTGTCGAAAACGGCTGATGTTGTCTGCTGTGATGCTGGAGCGGGGTCTGCGGTCATGGCTTTCATTCTGAACACGATCACGACCCTCCACAAACTGTTTATGCCATGCAAACACTCTGGCACGAGAAAGTGTCTCTTCCCCAAACTGTACAGTCAACCTTCTCAAGATGTCAGCCGGTTTTACACCTTCAGCAGCAAGAAATTTGATGATAATACGTTGCGCAATCGAGGGGGATACATCCTGCTCAGACATCGTCACGACGGTAACTGGTGAGTTCGAGCGCATCCGCCCACCTGCTTCCCCCACTCCTGGCATCCCTACCCAACACCCCTAAACGCGGGAACGTTCCCGCACCTTCGCTGGGCTTCCAGGACAAAAAGTCTCATTTATATTTGATTCACCCACGTATATATATATATATATATATATATATATATATATATATATATCTGAGACATATAACTCACTCCCATATCCGTCTAATTCCCAAATCCGTCACCATCTTGGTCCCGTACCCTGACGAATAATCGAGGTTCTATTGTAATTTAAAAAGAATACATCATTACGTTATTTTTTTTATTTATTTATGGATTTGGCCATCTATGGACCGCTTACAACTTAAGACTTAGTGTCTCTGTTTCTTCATCTCTTCCCAGTATTTCTTCATTTTCTCTCCAACCGCTTGGTCGAGGCTTTGGCTTGTCTTCTTCATAGGTTGTGATTTCTATCAGTTGCCTGAAGCTGTTCTTGTTACGTATTATTTCTCCTGTTACACCTATTTCACTGCTTCTGTTCATCCCACTGCTTAACGTAATTAAAAATCTTCTTTGTAATTCGTGTTTCTTCCATTCTTTTTAATTGTCCATACAGTTTTATCCGTCCCTTCCTCATTGCATCTGTGATTTTTTTTATGTTTTTATACAAATCTTCATATCTCCTTTTAATCCATATAGTTTTATTGGTTTTCTCTTTCATTACCAAGACCCTATATTATTATTACGTTATATGAATGTAAAATATATAAAAATTAATGAAATATTTTTAAAATATTTTTTTGTAATTTCTAATGTAACAGGAAGTAAGCTATAATGTTTTTATATAAACTTTGTATAATCATATTTGATTTCATTTCGTAAATAAGTATTTAAAAGACACATAGTATACCGTGGTATGGAATGTGCCAATAAATAAATGGTCTTTTCAAATGGCTGCTTTTAAAGGGAAAAAAATTACTAAATATGTGACTTCGACCTATTAAGTTTATGGTTAAATTTTCCCGTTATAAATATTCCATTCTTTTCACTCAATTTTAAAATAAAATATTAATTTTCTTGAGTATCGTCCCCAGAAATTTAATCTATTAATCACCAATTCTCCTCAGTATTATCAAGACCTGTACCACTACAACCCGAACATGGCAGAGTAGATGGACAACGGTTGTGCTGGAAGGTGATTTGTCCTAAATCACCACCAGATTTCCCCCTTTATTTTGTGTTCCCACTTTATAGAAGCTGGGTGAGCCCCAGGAGGGTCCTAGATCCCGTATGATACATCTCCGGCCGCTAAAATACTAAGTAAAAATCCAGCAGCGGGATCTGTACCAGGATTTTCGGCATGGTAGTTGTATAATACTGTATTGTACGGTACAATACAGTATTATACGGTTGTAGAATTCATTATAATAGTTTAACCTAGTGAATAGCTACTCTATTGACTATAGTCAATTGTGGCTGTATAGATAGGAATCACATGGCATTTAGCAATAAAATTAGACATTAATTAAATTATATTAACATAAAGAATTTTACAGTTTTGGTATTATAATGTACAATATGTGGCCCTACAGAGCACAATGTGAATGTTCTATATTCCGTAGGGGTTGAGGAATGTGACCCTCCTAGCCTGGCCCATATTAAACACGCTGGCACCCAAAGGAGTTCATGGTATCTCCAATGTAATACAAAGAACAAGGGGTTTATCTTGTATAGCTAACTATGCTATAGGTAGCCTGGATTATAAAATTAGTAGCTTTTGTTTCTGTATTTAGCACTGAGTATTTACTCGATAGGTTCATTAACGTCATGCAGCTTAAAATAATCTTCAGATAACAGAAATTATTATTAAGCTATCTGGCACCTAAGGTCGTGGTGAGCTCATTAAATGTAGTCAATAGATTAGTTCGCATACGCAGAATATATGATTATTTGAGATTACATCAAAACCCACTTATCCGGATCCGTCATAACCAAATAGATAATCCAGAAGATTGTGGTTTTATTAAATAAATTATTTATGTTTGGAAATTTTTCTTTTCCGTCCACAATTGACAAATAGAGTTCATAGATATTTTTAAATGATAATTCAAACAGGTTTTGCGCTACCTAACGCATAACTAAAACGCATGAAGGGTCATGGGTTCTCTACATGACAGAGACTAAACTGTTTTTAGGACTACGGTTGTGCAGGAAGGTGATTTTTCCTAGACCACGCTCAACCGTTAGTTAATTATTTCCCACCTGGTTGTACTCCTCCCCCCCACGCCCCCCTACATTAAGCAAATAAACTCAAATCTACTATCCCAGGAACGGTTGTGCAGGAAGGTTATTTGTTCCAGATCACGCTCAACTGCAATGTTTTTACCTCTAATTTAGGGTACCTACTTTACAGAGGCTTGATGAGCCCCAGGAGGGTCTGTAGATCCCACAAGGTCCATCCATAGTTGTTTACAGATTAAATAATGTATCTGCCACATTCGGATAGGAAGCCAGAACTTTCGGCATAAATACATAAAAAATTAAGCCAAATATTTTATGTTTTTATTTTTATGAAATCATTGTGACCGTGAAAACAAAAATGTAAGTCCTCAACGGAAATGCATGGTTTAAGATCAGTAAGTCAAAACAATCAAGCTTCACCATGGTTTGTGTGTTAAGACGGCCTCCAAACTGAAATTGCGTATTAAAATAAAGAATAGTTCTGTAATCTTACTAAAACATTTTCACCAAAATTGAATCACGAGAAAAGTCACTTTATGCCATGGTTATTTTTACAGTTTTCCCAAAATTATTTTGATCAAACTCGTTAAATCAAAGTAAAACTTAAGGTTCTTTAATGTAACAAAATTTAATTCTTTATCTTTCTTCTTAGTGATTCCGCGTTCGTAACTATCAACGAAAGATGTTCTCAATATCTTTCCATTTAGCCGCAACTCGAAGCTTTCTTTCTTTCTCACCATGACTTTTGTAGGAGTGTCAACTTCTACACAGTATAAAGTTCTGCGTGCCTTTTCAATCTTGCCTTTAATTCATTAGAATAATCATTTTTGCTCTTAATTAGTGTTCCCATATATTTATACTGGTAAATATTGATGATCTATTATTCAATATCGGTTTTATCTGAGGGTTTGGGATAATGGTGAACACAAGGAATTTGTTTTGCAAAGATTCATATTTTTTAAATCTGTTAAAAGCCACGGACGGACCTAATAGGGTCTACATGTCTTCCTGGGGCTCACCTAACCTCTATAAAGTTGTTACCCTAATTTAAACCTGCCAGTTGAGCGTGATTGAGCGTGATCTCGTACATATCACTTCTCTGCACCACTATTGTCTTAGAAATAGCACATTCCCAACCAACTACTGTACTCTTTATGGGTTTTAGTAGTACAGATTGTTTTTTTGCGTGAATACGTCTTTAAAATTGCTTCAATAGTGTGAGACAACTCAAAATAATGATAACGAAATCGGGGGATACAGTTTAGTGTTGCAGCTACATATCTATTATTTCCGTCAAAAATTCAATTAGACCATTGGATAGCTAAAGGATCAAACAATTCATTACGATAAGTGAGGACTGCTAAGCACTGTGGGTGGTGGATAGCTAAGCGTCGCCATTTTGAGGTTATTTTACTGCGTATCGAGATTTCCATTCTGTATAACTTTTGACTCGGAGAAGCTACGGCTTTCGTTTAGGTTTCAACCGTCAGCTGTCGTCAAAATCTATCGATTGTATATAAAACATTAGTGTAAAATAGGACAGTGAACATAATAAGGTGTTGGAATAAAAAATATATTATGAGAAGTATTTAACGTCGGCCTATACGCGTCGAAAAGCCAAATCCAAATACAGAGATCGTATACGGTTGGAAAAGGCCTCTCATGAGCGATCGGATGGTAACAATAAAACGCCATATGACCGAGTCAAACAGACCTATAATTGCTAATGTTATATTGTAACATATCAATTTTTTTTTTATTTGATTTATTCCTGAATACAAAAATAATATTTTATATAAAAAATATTGCCCGTTACATAAACGTATTCACCTACAACACATGGCCGTATCCATGACAAGGCCACACCCCATTTTTTTTTTCTAATTTTCTTATTTATCCGACTGATACTGACATGTAGATTCTGGACTGTTCTTTGAAAGTCGTTAGCATTTTCGGCTATAAATGTAGTTACGTCTGCGTACCTTATGTTTGAAATAGGTATCCCATTAACCACCACTCCAGCCCTTTCTTCAAATAACAGTTCTTTTGTAATACATGGGTTGATGATGGTTTCTAAATATAGAAAGAAGAATAGATAAGATAGAAATTATCCGACCTGGACTTAAATGGCAAATTTACAAAACGGTTTCCTGAAAAATACCTAATCATTGCCCATAGTTAGAGGTAAAAAAAACAAACATTTAAACTATGAAGAAACTTAATATTAAACTAATTGAGAAATAGTGTCCTTCATTGAAAATATGTTTTTGGAAAGGAGAGTAATATTATAAATGTATGTTATAAAGTTAAATTTTAGCTCTACAGTTACCAATTTTGGTTTTTCGTGATTATTGTAGATAATATTTATTATAATGCAATTGGGAAAAACCACAATGCAAAGCCTTATGTTTCCTTACCAGTCGACTATTCGCCTATTCAGGCATTATCAAGACACAAAAATAAAAAAAAAGGGTTATGTGAATCACATCTTGACGAAAAAGGTGCAACACATCCCAGCGATCATCAGCCCAAACAGGCTCCAAACATGCGACAGCACACCTCACCCCCAAGACGTTCAACATACAACTCATACACATATGTGTACAACATACAACCCTGAATAGGCGAAACGTCGACTGGTAAGTGGGTGTATTACTGGATTTGAAACATAAGGCTTTGCATTGTGGTTTTTCCCAATTGCATTATAATAAAAAATAGTTTTTCTTTTTGAGTCTTTGTCTCTATTTTATTGATTGTAGATAAATCTATTTTTTTATGTTTTAATGAAATATAAATGTTTCCACTTAAGCTAGAATGTCCATGAAAAATAAATTAAACATTTTAAAATTTATTTTAAGTAGGGAAGTTACTGAAAGTGTGATGCGCAACACATTATTTAAGAAATGAGTTTCTGTGGGGTCCGATGTGTAATAATTAAAAAAATTATTAATTGAATTAAAACAATTATATGCATTTTTGTTGAATAAATATATGCAAACAAAACACAAAATAATATCAATCGACAGTGTATCAGACATTATTATCACGCTATCAGGCAATCAATGGCTTCCTTCAACATGCTACAAGTCCACCCCTTCTCTCTTGCTATGCTTGCACAGAGCATACATATAAACTTAATATTATAACTTAATATTACCGAAAAAAAAGGAGAAAAGTAGAGTAAAGTAAAAACTCAAACGTTCAAATTTTGGTCAAAATTTTAAGATTGTGTACATATTACCTAAAGCACCTAATATAATATTTTTTAAATATTTTATTTGAAATCCCGGTCTTGGCCATATCTTTTCTTTTCAAATAAAATATTTTAAAAAATTATATCATATAACAATTAAATAAATTATAATAATATTAATGACTTAAAGTCAACAAGATCCAAAAATAAAGTAATGTTCAATTAACATTCTCCCCGTGTATGCATATATAATTGTATTACAAATTAAAGTACATAAATACATCAGTATTATGTATTATCTAGATTATAAAATTATAAAATTGGAAAATTTCAAGGTATATACAACATTTTATCTCTGCTGATGAAAAACGAAATCCAAAAAAATCAATGAATAAAACTCCAATAATTAAATACAACTATAAATTATTACTTAATTGGAATCATCTTCCGATAAAAAAATAAACAATAATAATTTTTTTTTTAATTAGGGATTTTTACATTTTTTCAAGTATTCTGTGGGGTTTTTTATGCTATATCTTAAGCAAAGTAAATCAAAGGAATAACGCTTATGTGACAATACATTCCAGTACAGATACTTAACAAATTTAGTTTAATATAAAATAAAAACATAATTATTTCAGTTTTAGTTATTTACAAGTTAGTTTTTAATAATTAGATAGGCATTTTAAAGTGTTCCTTGAGGTAATTATATCTAATCGTTGTTATAAAATAGCAAAGCTAATGAATTTCATCAAGTGTGTTTTAATTGAGACCTGACTTAGATTTGAACTCCTAATCACATTATTTCTAAGTCCAAAAAAACAACAAAAATATTCATCGATCTCTTAGAGATAAAAATCTCAGTATCCAGAGGTAAACTATTCCTCCGTTCGGGTCTCCAGATGAGGATTGCTCCAAAGGATTCATGGCGCAGATGAAAATTATATTTTTAGGTATAGGCAAGAAACATAAACATAGGTGGTTTAAAATCCGTGGCAAACGATGTTAAGGGATATTATTTAGATATCACAGCAAGACCCTCATGGTTAGTGAAGTCTTCTTTAAGGAAGAGAAGTACTCTACTTGGTATGGAGGGACAGGTAATTATTATTAAGAAACCTAGATTTCTGATCAAGAATATATTACTTTCCACATTGAAACAAGTTCATTTTTTCAGCGGTATGGTGTTAGTCACAATATTTCAGAAGTTCACCTTAAAATTGCTTTAATGAATACATTATTGAAGCCTTAATTTCTGTTATTTACCATATGTAATACTGTACTAAACTGTAGGTTTTGTCGTAGTTTAGCGATTAGTAATTCATGATCAGACCCACGTTCTGCTTCATCATACGACCTCAAGTTAATTATTCAATTTCGCCGTCTATTTTGTAAAAACGTCTGTTTAATTTGATTTCGTGTTTCCGGGGTTGTCTACGTATTTTTTGCCATAGGAATTAGTTAGTCGTTTCCTATTATTATTACTAAATTCTTACAAATTTTATTTGTTGTAATGTTTTTTATTAAACAATTTATTAGAAAATTACAATTTATGTTTAGTAACATATATTCTTCCAATGAAGACAATGATGGTGTAATTAAATGTGAATTGTATGATAAAGGAGAATGGGTTTACGATAAACTGCCACGAAACTATATCAGAATAATATTGGAGAAAATGAAGTATGTAAGAAGGGAGCGGAGTGCCTCAGTGGTAGAGCGCTGAGTTGCCATCCCAAAAATCTTGATTCAAATCCCGCTGCTGGCAAGACTTTTATTTAATCCGTCAGCAGCCGGAGATGAACTGTATGGGATCTAGGACCCTCCTGGGGCTCATCCAGCCTCTATAAATTGGGTACCCAAATTAATGGAAGAAATCTGGCGGTTGAGCGTGATTTAGGGCAAATCACTTCACTTCACAAACTTTGTCCAAGAAAAAGTACAGTATATACCATGTGAGTACACTGAACCCAAAACCTTCCACGGGTTGTTGTGGTACATTTTTTTTTTAATGAAACTTTGTAATAAGTTATTAATGATGATAGGAACCGACTAATTAATTTCTATCACAAAAAGTACGTGAACATCGCCCGAAACACGAAAACAAATTGAACAGACGTTTTTACAGAATAGACTGCGAAATTGAATGATTTATGTGAAGTGGAGCAGAATGTGGGTCAAAACATGAACTAGTAATCGCAAAACTTCGGCAAAAACTTGATATGAAAAAAGAGTTAAGAAAACTGTTATTCAGAAAATGTTGATCAACATAAATTGAAGAACCCTTCAATTAAAAATCTTTTTGCGCTCGAGGTCAAGAATAGGTTCAACGCTTTAGAAATGTTAGATATAGACCACTATTATTCAGACGGGTTTGTTTTTAGAGACTACAATTAATGTTCAAGCGGCCGACTAATGTCTTGGAAAAAGAGAGATTAAAAATAGTAAATCCATAATTCAATAATATAAAAATTAAAAGTTCTTAATTATCTCTGGGATGATATATTGTCAACATCCATATTTTAAATAATCAAACGCCTAAATTCCTCAAAAAAAAAGTATCTTAAAAAGAAAAAGCAAGCAGCGACAAAGGCTAATAGAATAAAACTTGTATCGAAACGTGTATAAAGAGATTGTGTAAATGTCAAGAGCCCAGAATGAATAGAATTAAAGATGCAAATAAAAGAAAAAAATCTGTAAGAATACAATACAATAAACAATAGCATAGATGAATGCCGGTAATAAAGTTGGTCACAGAGTATATTCCGATTAGTTAATCAATCATTCACTTCCAATGTTTAGTAGAACAGCGGTGATTTGGGTCATATAGTAATTGTAAGGAATAAGTTTGAACACGTCGAAAAGTATACATATTTCGGGTATGTTATAAATAACAAAAAAACGAAATAGAAGAGTAAATAAATTACGGGTTTAAAAGCAGGACATGCTTGCTACTTCCGGTCTGGACATTGCTACACTCGTACATTTGTTCCGTAATTAAGAAGTTAGAATTTATAAACCGACTACCTTTCTAAATCTTTTTTATGGTTGTGAAAGGTGCCAATTAATGTCTGAGGATGAACAACGTGTTGACTTATTTGTAAATTGAGAATTGTAAAGTATTCGATCCATAAAAGAATGAGTTCACTGGATTTTGATGATTATACAACGTGGAATTGCAGAGCATGCACCTGGAATTGAAGAGAAAGCATAGTGAAAGTTGAGATGGGCTTTTAATGTTGTTGGAATTAGTAAGGAACGATAATAAATATGAAAATAAATAAATAATAATAAAAATATGGGAAGCGTTGAGCTGACGTGAGAGGATTGCGTCAAGGATGTTTATCGGATTTTCTTTTAGGAAGTAGGTAAATACCTGTTGGTGGTATCGGCATCAGGGCTTTCTTTACTATTAATAGATTTAATTGACTTATGCTCCTGTTGTGATTGAACTTTTAAGATAGGTGAATAAAGTCTTTCAGTATTACTAATGTTTAACTGTTCAGTATGATTTTGTTTATCAGGAGGAGATCTCAACTGCAATAAATGGAAGTAATTTCTCCTCCAGAAGGGAATAGCTTCCAGTCGAATAACTTTTCCTAGATTGGAGAGGAGACGAGACTTCATCCCTTGCAATTTCATGAGGTCCGGTCGAGAATCCCTCGCGCATTCTTCGGATTGTTATTTTCTCGCCGTCAGGATGGATCGGGACCCACTCAGATAAGGTGACGCAACGAGGCCACATTGCCGAGCCGAAAAATGGCGAAAAAAAGAAAAGAAAAAGAAAAAAAGAAGGGGCTACGAGGGTGGGGGTTGGTGGCTCGGGGGTGGGGATGGCGGTAATGGAATCAATAGGACGTAGCGTGCGCACTGGGGGCGGCCCGTACGGCTAACGTACTAGTCTAGAGTGAGACACGGCTATGTGCCTAGTAGAGTGGCACACCTGCTACTGATACCATGTACTGAGGCCATATCACTACTGAAACCATGTACTTGCCGTCGGTGATGTCGCTACTGCTTGCCGCCTCCCTGCCGCCCTCCCTGCAGCAGGATGAGGACATCCCTCACAACGAGTAAGCCCTAATCAGTCTTAAAGGAACCCCTCCCTCGCCGGCTCCACTCCCTATTGCATTTCATCATTTTATACTCTCAAAGGTTGTCGGTTCGCTGCCTCAGGACAGCGGAGTGCAATCCCGAAAGCTTTTAGTTAGCATACACCATGGAATGACAGCTCAATGGAACTTATGCTCGCTTTTATATTCATTTATCTGTAGTTTAATCTGTAGAAATAATATATAATAAAATATATACTTATATTTTATTTATTTAGAGTAGAAATAGATTAGGTACACATAATATCCATGGCAGTCTTAGGTTGCGCGAGATGGAGGAAACGCCTGTTGTAAAGTGTCCTGAAGAAGGACTCAGACCACACCCCCTCCTTAAAGAGGCATGCGAGGGATGTGTAGTAAGGACTGCGTTAAACGTGAGGACGTCAGGTGTGTAAACAACTGTCCCAGCCTAATAAGTCAGTGCCACTTCAGTCCTCCCATTGGCGTTTTGCCTGAAACCTTCTTTGCCTATTTCACTATGAACTTCACATCTCCTTATTTCCTAAACAATACCATATATTTTTGATCAACTATTTATTATTATTTATATTTTTTAAAAATGCATGAAACAGACATAATAATGAATTTGTCCATTTCGAATGAGGAGGAGGACAGTCCAATTTCACCCTTACAATCAATCAACAATTTATTTTTAATTTTTAAGGAATACATTAAAAACTTATTTATGTATAAAATACCTTTATATATATATATATATATATATATATATATATATATATATATATATATATATATATATACATACATGCATATATCAAAACATGAATTTCTGTATTTATATCTAAAACATGCATTAATTGTATTTATTATAATTTAATTACGCTAACATTTGACCTCAAAATCATGGAATAAGTTGGAACAATGCGATTCTAATAAGTATTACTTGTTTAATTCAATACAAATTGTATTAAATTTTAACATGATTCCTTAAATCAATCTGTCAGGCTTTCAGGGTTTGATATATGTATACACATTGTTATTTTATTTTTTTTAAATAAATAATTTAATTAATCGAATTGACAAGATATTACCTAATATAGAGAATAAATAAACAACGTGAAATCATCCACTTTACAACATTGGTTGCTTGAATCTAAAACAACAGGTAAACACAACGTGTTGTATTTTCAGCTACCCCATTCATTTATATTTATTCATCTTTACTGAAACAAATTTGGACCAGCAATATTTTTTATTGTGAAATTTTAAATGACATTGCATAATTCTCAATTAAGTTTTAGGTTTTTATGGTAATCCCTTTATATGAGCAAAAAGGATTGTTACGAGTTTTGTATTTCCGTTTGTGTATCCGGATAGAGAAATATTGAATACTCTTTAGAAATACGGGCATATCTCTCTCTCTCTCTCTCTCTCTCTCTCTCTCTATATATATATATATATATATATATATATATATATATATATATATATATATCATTTGTCATTATTTGTTCTAGTTACCTATAATTAATAATTGAGATCTTCGCGAATTTTTTATTTAAATAGCCGACGTAAAGTTAAGTAAAATATAGATTTTATTAAATCTATAAATAAGAAAAAAAAATTATTTTCATACAATTTCAAGTTGAAATATGCTGTATTATCCCTTATTCATTACTGCTTACATGCAACAAGCAATCTGTGATACAATGTTATATGTTGGGTGACTCTGTAATTATCTTTACAATATTCATTATGCACTAACACACTGAATGCAAATTCAATTGTTGCTCAATAAGGCATCAAATTGATGCTTAGGAAATCGCCATGCGTAATTTTACAGATATGGCGAAAAGTTGGTCAACATCTTGAATTCAGATACGTTTTTATGTGTCAGTGTGTATGCATATTATTTCTCAAATATTGTCAGGTGGTGAGGTAAGTATTTACATCGACATAGCTGTAATAAAGCGTGCATGTTAGCTTGTGCACAAAAGGTACCAATAGCAATAATTGATTAGCAATTTTTGTGTATTTTACAATACTCTTTACAGCATGGATTTCCTAGCAGAAATATAAAATTTACATCTAAATAACACAAATTTTGTAACACATATTGAGTTTTTTTAAATCTTCCAAGCTCACGATTTTTTAATTTACTCTAATATTTTATGTATGAATATCTCCCTTCTATTATCCGGCGCTTATATATTCCTTATGAACTATATACAAGTATAAAAAACCATAATTTGTTTACTGCAGTTGAATTTATTTACATTAATATATTCCTTCAAATGAGAACTCTTTTTTTTCATATTTATATTTTATGTAAATAAATGTTAATGCTATAGATCTGGCGAACAATTATTTCTATATTGCCAGATGGTATTCATGTTTTATTAGGTTTGTATAACTATTTTAATGTTCATATAATTGAATAAAATACGTGTTGTTTCAATGGAAAGTATAATTCTATGAGATATCCATTGACTCAACTGATAATATGAGTTCTATGATAACAAATTTTCATTCAATTGTTCATTACATTACATTTCTTTATTCATAGTTCATTCATAGTATTTTCTTTAATAGTTCATCTCAAAATTTAGTTTAAATTTAAAAAAAAAGTGAAATATTTGATCAAAAATTGTTTTTATCCTTAAAATTTAAAATCGATTTAAAGTTAATTAATACCCGAAACATTGATTCTAAAAAAAAATGTCCTTACCTAAAACCTTTTTTTTTGTGAAAAACAATTAAATTCAGAGATTAGTACTTTGTTAATCAATGTATAATGCAGACCAATAAACACATTCTGTAAAATATATATATATATATACATATATATATATATATATATATATATATATATATATATATATATATATATATAGATATGAGAGATCATATATATATATGAGGAGTATTATGACAATGATTAATACATCCACTGGAAAATTACTGCAGTACAATAATTATGTGCAACGGAAATAAAACAGTTTTATTAATATAACGTTGCACTTTAAGAAATAACAAACTAAAACAATTTTTAGATATATTAAAAAAATGCTAAAAATCTCGTTTTTGATGAGTGGATGTATTAACTGTTCATACCCATAACGAACATATCCTGCACACGTTCTTTTATATATATATATATATATATATATATATATATATATATATGAAAGATATGAAAAACAGTTGTATCTAGCATCACAGTTTTTTTAATATATTTTTATAAACCCATTGTTTAAAATATGACTACAGAAAGATTCATCACTGGTTGCGCCACCATTCCTATCCAATATGTAGTTTTTGAGTTTTAAATATTAGATGAAAAATATAGATAAAATTACAAAGCCCTGTTTGATAGAAGGATTTTTGAGGAGGACAAATACCAATTTACTCACTTATTAAAAATGAAGATTTCTTTTTAAATAATTAAAATTAGAATATTACCATTTTAAAAGGATGAAAAAAATTAATATTTTAAATAAATAACAGCTTTATTTCCATTTAATGCACTAATAATAATTTAGGCATCATCAGGACATAGACCGAAAAAAGTGATATCAAAAACGACAAGGGATAAGAGATCCTACATCAACAGTCCAAAAAAACTCATCAAATATATACAGCAATGTTCATTTCTCTACTTGAGGCGAACGAGAAGCGATGCGGCACCGCACAAAAAACAACGACTGAAACCTACAAGAGTGGCGGCATTCACGTAGCTTCGGCGAGGCGCGATGCGACCGCGATCAGTTTGCTTGATATTTTCGCGCGAATTGGATGCGGTGTGGTCTAAATATATTATTATGAACATTGTGTAAACATTTATATTATTATAAATATTATTTATATAATTATAAATGTCTATAACAGAATTGTTAATTAATGCTATATAAGAACGCCTTATATTATAGAATAAAAGAAATAAATTTATCACAACCGATTATTATCGTACCGTGAATGGGAAGATTTGGCTAAAATAACTTGGACTAAAAGTAAGTCCACAACACATTTTTTTATTGATTTATAATTTATTACACATTTTTTATTGCTATTTTACGCTCTTTTTAGAGGATGTTGATTAAAATACAATTTAAAGTTTTCTCTCGCTTGTGCAGCTGATCGTGATTAAATCTCCTTTGTGAATTATTAAAATACTAAAACTGTTAAAATAATTAATACTAACTACTACTACTTATTTATAAAATATAAATAAAAATATTAAAAAAATTTAAATATAAAAGATATATTTTTCTTTTTTATTACCTTAAAGTTACCATTAATCGTTCTTAAACATAAATAGGTCGCTGGAAATTAGCACTATTAAATTGTAAAACAGGTTTAATGGCCTTCACAATATAGTCAAACGTTGTTTGCAACATTCGACAATAATCCTTGAATAGCATGGCTTGGATCCGTAATTCCTCAAACAAATTGTGATATTCTCCATAAATATGCCTTTCTATGTATACAATATTAGTTCTAATTCACTGTCGTACATACATCTTGATATTTAAGTAATGAATTTTCCAATAATATTTGTTTCCGTCTATGACAAATGCACAGTGTCTACTGAAAAGGGGTAATGCGCGCGCACGTAGGACAGAGCCGCCGCCGCGACCGCATCGCGTTGAATTCGGACCTCCACCGCATCGCGTTCGCTTTTAATCACCCACGTAGGACGTTGGGTAAGACCTTCAACAACCAACTAAAGGGATTGTTTGTCTCTATTTGATGAGATTGTGTGGACTGTTCATGTGAGACGTGCAGACAAAATGTGTTCTTTGAGATTATTTTTCTTGATGATGCCTGTTTTGACGAAACGTTGACTGGTTATTTTTTTCCAACATTTCAGAGACTTAAGACTTTTTTTTTCCTATTGCATTCTAATTGGTATTTCATGTCTCTTTTTGAGTGTTGTTTATTTTGATTGAGAATCAATTTGACATGTATATTCATTATGTAATAATTTCTCCGGAACTAGCTAAAACTATTTTGATCAAGCTATCGATCTTCAATGGTTTTTTAAAGCACTAACTAGATCTTATAACCTAACAAATCACCAACCTGTTAAACCGTTGTCTTGGAGACAGAGCAGTCTCTACCAAGTACTGAACCCAAGTCTCTTCATGGGCAGTAGTGGTACAGTTTTTTTTTTTAATACCAATTGAAGTTGTCTGATACGATGTAAAAAAATTTCGACATATCATCCTCTAATTTATTTACTTGAAATATTTGACCGTCTTTCACTGTCTACTGTAATAATAAATTAAGTTTGTAATGCTTATTAAATATATTTATCTATTTGTTTATTGGCCGTATGTTTATAAGGGTATTGTGTCCAGCCTTTTTATGTTTTACTTTACACTAAATATAAATAGCTTATTAAACAAAGGGATTAGCTCATGTAATAATAATTATATATAGATACAAACATTCTATTTCGAGAATTAGGAGAGTTGTAGCAATAAGTTTAGTCTCAAATAACGCCCAAACCCAAGTTATAAACTTAAGTACTAATGAATGAAGCATTAATAAAGTTTCAGATCCAAATGAAGGTTATAAACTCAACTATAAAATCCGTGTCAGGAAATAAAGTTTATTTTACAATTAACTAGTAATATAATAACTGAAATTATACAATTAAACAATGTCATAAAATATTTTATTGTCAGAACAAAAGTACGGAGTAATTATTTATTTTATTTGGCTTTTGAATTTGAAAGGGGCGGGGTAACTCATTAAGTATGGTGCTCAGTTATTCTCCAATTCGAGACCGGTTGAAGCAGATAATCTGTTAATATCTGTGCATGTGGGATCACGAGACCCTCTTAGGGCATAATCAGCCTCTATAAAGTTCCCTTAATAGGACAGCTGAGGGTGATGTATTAGGCCGTTTCATAAGAAATCTCTTTTTTTTTTACTAGAAATGTCCTTATTTATGTTATTTATCGTATTTCCAAAATTAAAAGTGAAATTTGTGGAATTCTGTTGTTTACTATGTTTATCCTTACAGATAAAAATTACCTGTCCATAAACCTCTCTTTTTTTTTTTAAATATACAATCACAAAAATTGAATGAGTATTGGTTAGTATGCCATCAAATATGATCATGGAGACACGCGGTATTCGTGGAATTTTTATTTATGAGTTTAAATCTGGACACTTGGCAGAGAAAGCTGCAAGAAGCATTTCCACCGCATTCGGGAAAGGGTACATATCCACGAAAGACCGGGACACATGCCAATTTGTATCCAAAAAAGTTATTGATTTTTGCGTGGTGGTCAATGGCCAAAATAATTCAATTCTCCTTTTTACCCTGAGTTAAAATCATCACATTCGCATATTACTGTAGGGGTATTGACATAAAACAAAAAAAAAAAAATTGTTAAAAAGAACAACCCACATTGGTTAATCGGAATGGACCTATACTCTTACGCCTGACTTCATGCTTCACGACAGAAAGTGAAGAAACTAACCGAGCTGGATTACGAAGTCCTCCCATACCCACCTGAGGACCATTGACCAGGGTTATCTTCATCAGATTTCTATCTGTTCAGAATTTGGACAGCTTCCTAAGGGGTAAAGTTTTTTAAAATGATTTTTAAGTGAAAAACGCATTTTCGGATTTTTTTTTCATCACAAAACCCTGAATTTTTCAGTTCTTGAATTAAAAATGTGACAACACATTGGAAAACATTTATAGAAAAAGATGTTAAATAATTTAGAAAAAATTATTAGATTTCATGAAGTTGTTTTGCTAAATAACCTTAACCATTTAAAACGCACATTTCACATGAAACGATCCAATAATATAAACTAATATGAATCTGTGGGATGAAGTGCTACATTTTTCTTTTGTTTTTACCGACAAAACTTTATGATAATAATTGTTAATGCCTGTCTCTGACTCATCATTTTATGGTATAGGGGGAAGTTGAGGCAGTAGGCACTTGTAAAAATATTAAAATAGCACACTTATAAGCGGTTTTTGAAATCTTATCAAACTTCAAATTCCATCGTATCTTATCTGACTGTACAAATAAAACTTGCGAAATTCAGTCAGTTTTTCTATCTAATATGAACAAAACATTAAGTAGACTGCGTGAACACAACACGCACAGAGGTTGAATATAGAATGTAGCTCACACTTGCTAATAAAGACGCTTGAGAGTGTTAAGGACAGATAAATATGACTATATTTATTCAGGTTAAAGGCTCCTGCAATGAACTCTTAGAGAATGTATTTCAGTATTTATTTGAATTCCTATCCTAATTACTATCTGAATTTTCCCTTAAACGCTTTAATAGGGAATAGCCTAGATAGATCTACAATAGAATCATTGAGAATGGATGATGTACTACAAATGAAGTAATTTTTTAAAACTCAAGCCCAAATGTATTATTACTATAACGGTGCTACAGTCCGGTTACTTGTCTTAGCCTCCTCCAAACGTCACGGGCTTGTGCCGACACCATCCATTTCCTAACTACAAGAATGTGTCGAGCATCACCTGACTTACCATCTGACCACCTCAGCTTAGGTCTCCCTCTTCTACTCAATTTAACCCCAAATATAATGAGTTTAAATTAAATTCGACCTTCCAAAGTTTTTTTTAATTTATTTAATTCAATTTGATTCTGTCAGTACGGCGTATACCATCTTGATACGAATCAGTAAATAGCCTTGCTACCTGAAAATTCACAGGTCATTCCATTAGATCTAGTAGTTATAATTTTTCCTATATTTTTTGGCAGAATAAATATTGTATGGTTTGAAATCGATATAGACTTCACATTAACTAAAGTCCCAACAATCTGATACTAGGACCCCAAAATAACCGAAATAAGCTTTTTCGAAACATCTTCATTCATTCAGAATTATTTTGATGCACGGTAAGGATTTCCATTCTATAGTCCCTTCCATATTTTTCACACAAACGAATGGTAAAGAGTTTTGAGTTAATTTGCAGATAGATGTACCTCCTCCTACCGAAAAATACCGAGGCCCACCCTGTATTCTTCGGGAATATCATTTTATATTAAATAGAGTACATACTTAATATCTGTATCCAATATAAAATAGCGGTGAAGCTAGTAGTAAAGCAAAACAATCAGCATAATTTTGTACAATGCAAAAAAAAAAAATAATAATAACCGTATAAAGTTAAATGGATAATCGTAACGATTAAAACCATATAATATATCATCTAAGTACATTTTTGTCCTATTCGAACCGTTTGGGTATCGTCGGAGTCTTCAAAAGAGATAACTTTCTATACCGATATCGTCAATATTTTCTGTAAGACTGTTGAAAAAACTCCTGAACTATCTCCTCCAGCATTCTTGCTTTTTGGAAGTCACAATTTTTTTCAGGTGTCTGGAATCTTATACATGATGCCCCAATCCAAGTCAGTAGATCGAAGAGCATGTCAGCTGCTCAACCAACTTCATTCAACATTCTGTTCCAATGGCCCAATATAATATCACTGAGCCCTGGCCTCTCTTCTATTTCCGCCAGTCTCCACGCTTTTGGATAGCACAACAGTCCCTATGTCCCTAAACTCCAAGGATCCTCTGGACATCCTCCGTTCCGTCATCCATCTAACAGATACGAAGTCTTCCTCTCATGGTCTGACATTCGAGCTATGTGGCCACCTTTTCTCAGACTTATATAGTTTACAATGTCAGGTTAACCATGGAGGGACTATTGTATTTGTGAAGCACTTAAACGCCTCCAAAACGAAAAAAAATATTAGAGGTCTGCTTCATCTCCAATCCATTCTTCACCTTCAAACATCTTTAACGTCCATTGGAGTATGAAATGTCAAACATTTCCTTAAGAAAATCGGACAAAGTGAAAATGCTCCCAAAAATGACAAAACATTGCAAACCATTCGAATAAATTGATATATTTTGACATGTTGTATTAAAGAAAATATTACTGCTATGGAGAGGGTGCCCGTCTCAAATAGTAGCAGATTCGTTTAGTTAAAACTATGTACACGCAGCTGTAGCTGGGTACTCAATAGTTTCGTTTTTTTATTTATTGCCTTTTTTTCACAAGGTTCCGTCAGGCGTTAAAAACTCGCATTGTTCTTTCACAGAACTACGTCAACAACTCTAAAAGAGAACTACCGGATCTGACACAAGATAACCTTCCAAATTTAGGCAACAAGATTGCCAAAAATATCTTCGGTTCTCCATGAACGAATCCGCTTTACAATATAAAATTACCTAATAAATATAATTCTATGTTCTGAGATATTGGCTGTTCCGTGATATCTAAAAAAAAAACAAAAAACCTGTACCACACAACCGTGAAGAGTCTGGGGTCCAGTACATGGTAGAGTTTATACTGTTGCTTGGACAACGGTTATGCAGGAAGGTAATTTGTTCTAGATCACGCTCAACCACCAGTTTCCCCCCCCTCCTCGTTGTGGGTTCCGACTTAGTAGAGGCTGGGTGAACTCCAGGAGGGCCCTAGATCCTAAAGAATCTATCTCCAGCCACTTACAGATTATATAAAAGTCATCTAGCGAGCAGCATTCGAACCCAGGATCTTCAGCATAGCAACTCAGCCACTCCCCTCCCCAAAAGCTCCGTGATACCTGAACTGATTAAATCACTAAAAACAAATCTGTTTCTCCCATCACATAAGTTTACTTGTCTCTCCACTTAAAATTAATTTTTTTTAATGGGAATTCAATTAAATTTTTCATATAAATATTCAGACCCCATTAAATATAAACTAATCAATCCAGTTTTCATATTTTATTTATTCTCCACTACCATCAAGGACTTTATCGCTAAACTGTAGAATTCTATACAATTCAGCGATAAATTCTAAATACCTAACGTGTTTATCTGCGCATGCTAAATTCTCGGGATATGAGTGTATTTTATTGCTAATTTACTTGGCTATAAAGTTTATTATGGTAACATTTTTGAAAAATGTTTTTTTTTAGAGGAAAATGGAATTTATTGAAAATAATCAGATTTATTTTTCCGTTCCTTTTTTTGTTGTGATAAGCTGCTTGCATGGACGTCATCCTAATATTTTCGTAGATATACAATTGAAGTTAATAAAAGAATCCCTCTCGATATAGATAACATTTTATTTGAAGATTCGTAACATTATTAAATTTTCATGTAATTTTCATTCTCAGTTTTTAAGAAACTGAGGTCACCTGCTTCGTTCCCACTTTACCTACATAAATTTCGAGATATTTATTTTTTGATACTAATTATTTAATTCATTTATTCATTCATTAACGGTGCAGCAAACGCTTGAAGTAATCCTTGGCCAGCTCAACCTCTCTTTTCCAGTCTTCCCTGGCGTTAGCACGTCTGATGGATACAAATGTTCTCTTCAGGTACTTCCATCCTCGGCTACAGCATTCATCCATCATAATTTCATCCACGAGGTCGTACTTCATCAGGGTTTTCATAGTATAGCCTTCTGACTTTCTTCTCCTCACACATCGTGATTACGTGCCTCTGCTTCGTTATATCGTTACGAATTTTGAGACAATTAAGTCATCATACACTGTGTACAACTTTTTCGGAATCGAAACGAATTATTTTACTTAACAGGTCTATAAGTCAGCTTCAACACTTTTCTTTTGACGCTCAACCGATACCTTATTCAATACTCAGGTATCCGATGCATACGTCATGCTGGGTCAGACGAGAGTTTTGTACATTCTTAGCTTTGTTTGCGTCTGAGCAGTGCTACAAAACAGTTTAGACAAGCTGTGATATTCTCGGTTAGTTGCCACTATTCTTTATTTCACTTCTCTCTCGACGAAAGTGTCATTGACCGCTGATCCCAAGTAATAAAAGCTACTAACCCTCTAAAATATGTGGTTTCCAACTTCATAATGCCTCTGCATGGTGAGCTTGGTTCCTCTTGTCCAACACATTTTAGTCTAATTCTCGTTGGTTTGGAGTCCCATTCTCTTTTACTCCATCTCAAGCATCCTGGTTGCTTTGTTGGCCTTCTCAGCATTGACATCATCCGCACATGCCAACCCTTATGTCACACGGTCAAAAAAGATAAATTTCTCAATGCGATACAAATTATTCTTTTTTTCTGTAAGTTTTTGTTAGCTTGTGCAAATTGTTTTAATTGTTATGTTAGAGCGGGGTGGCTCAGTTTGTATAGCGTTGAGTTTATGAGCTTTATTTTAATCTGTTAACAGAGACACGTATACAATATATATATGCAGACACGTATACCTACAGACGTATTCTGCATATGCAAATAAATACGAGAAGTATTTTAAAGAAGTTTTAGAATTCATACCTGAATTATATAGAACTCAGAAAAGTGTAATTTGGCAATAATTGTTTTTTTGGTAGTGAAGAGTAAAAAAATTAAACCTGAAGTTATTGCTGTATTTAATGGAATATAAATGTTTTCATGGGAGCAGAGTGGCTCTGTGGTAGAGCACTGAGTTGCTATGCTGAAGATATTGGGTTCAAATCTCGCTCACTGGCAGATAAATTATTTAATCTGTTAACAGTCACGGATGGATGGACACTCTTGTGGGATCTACAGACCCTTCTGGGGCTCACCCAGGGTCCCTAAAATAATGGTGAAAAAATCTAGGGGTTGAGCGTAGTCACCCGCACAAGCGTTGTCCAAGAGACAGTACAGTCTCTATTATGTACCGAATCCAAGACTTTTAAGGTAAGGTAAAGTTTTTCAAAAATTATTTTAGTTTGAGAGACAAGTAGAATTATCTCATGCGATGAACATATTATTTTTATTGATTTAATTATTTCTCATAACGCATTACACTTAGCATCTGTAAAGTAGGAAACCTGGAGGTTGAGTGCGATCTCGGACAAATTACTTCCCTGTAATAATAGTTTTGAAAGAAACAGTCTCTAATCTGTACCGAACCGAAGGCCCTTCTTGAGTTGTAGTGTTACAATTTCTTTTTAATAATATAATTTCTAACAAATTTATTAATATAGAAAGACAGAGAAATCACTGACAGATTTAACGTGACAGATACAAACAAATCCGTGACGGATAAATTTCCCCCAGGGGATGTAGATGCAATCTGGAATAGTTGATTTGAGAGTTTATTTGCTTAATGTAGGGGGGAGAATGGGGGTGGGGTACAACCAGGTGGGAAATAATTAACTACAGTCACGGGAGTGTAGGCGCGCCAACTGTCCAACTCTTATCAGGGTTCACTGTCACGATTCCACTTCTCACCACATCCTCAGCAAAATAAATTCATATTTATCAGTATCGCTGTGTCTAATTTATAATAACACCCCTATGTTATTCCTTATCTATTTAAAGTTTCTAGAATAAAAGTCTGTGATGTAGTTGTCAAACTTATCTTTGAGACGAAATATATATATTTTTTTTAATAGTTAAAAAATATATGAAGATCTAAGATCCCCAGTGTAGTAAATCAAATAGAAGTAAATAATTGAATTTTTGATATGAAGCATATTTCCTCCCGAACATTTTTGTCATCATTGATCAGAGATACAGGACCAGATATACTGCTGGTATTATATTCTGATATGGAATAGGATATTGCTAATTTTGTAGTATATACTAAAGTATAAGGTAAACCTGGCGTTTATATCATTATATATTTAATAACTACATTAAGATTTACTGTAGTATAATTTCTAATACGTATTAATGCTTTTTACAGTAAAAATAATATTAAAATGGTAGGCAAATTAAATATAACAAAATTAGTGGTATCCTTATTCATTTTTGTGCAGTTAATAATAATAAGGCTTAGCGAATAGCTCGATGCCGATACCACAAATCCCTGCTTACACACTTACGTTCACGGACCACTACCCAAACCCAAATCCACCAGATCAGTCTTAACGAAATCCTCACACCTACGCTTCGGCCTACCCTTCAGACTCTTCCCAGTTAATCAGCGCTAACGTTTTGGGAATTCGTTCGTTACTAAGCTCAACAACTTTACAGTCCCATCTTAATCTTCGCGGCAGTTAATTAATTATTAACCGGGTGCATGCTTCGCAACTTTGTGTTGAGTAATCTCCTAAATTCTCCAGTAGCCTCATCCTTTCTTGGGCCGAATATTCTGCAGGACCGGATATATGGAATCAAAGAAAAAAGAAACTGAGAAAATTTGACAAAACATGAACAAAAAGAAACAAATAACACATATTGAAATACATCTTTAATCTCAATTATATTATTATTGCATTGTCTAATATAAAATGATGATTGTCGAAAAGCATGGAGAAAGGAATGCGAACCCATGGGGATTGAAAGAAAATGTGTTCCTATATAACCTATCCTTCGAGGATGACCAGGTCATCATTGCACAAGACACAGAAGATGATTTATATATGTTAAGAAAATGAAATGGGGAATACCAGCAATGTGGGCTAGTTATTAATGCTGAGAAAACGGAACACATGACACCCAATAGTGAGGATTTAGAACTGAACCCAGGAGGGGTTAGAAATTTCAAATATCTTGGCTCCATAATTAAGATAGATGGTGTATGTGATATGGAAATAAAAAGAAGAACTTCATAAGGTAAAAAGACCATATCAATGCTCAACTCAGTATTATGCAATAAAAACATTATCCCCAAAACCAAAAAATATATATACAACGGTATATTACTAAGTATCAAGACATACGGATCAGAAACTTGGACGTTGAAGGGCAACCTCAGGAAAAAATTCCTAACTACAGAAATGGACTACTGGAGATGAGCGGCGGGAAATACGACCATCAGGGAAAACATGGTGGCTGAAAAAACATTTCTGGAAGATATAGTGAAAAACACCTGAAATGGTTGGGGTATTTGACAAGAATGCCTGAAGCAAGACTACCCAAAGTGAAATTTGGGGGATTGAGAAGACGAGGAAGACCAAGGAGGACCTGGCATAACGAAGTGGTGGAATCCATGATGGGTCATGATCTACGGGAAGAATGGACCTTGGATAGGACACTATGGAAGGAAGTCATTGAATCAATAGGTTAAGGAAACCAACTATTAGTGGAAACTCCTTGGGAAAAAAAAAAATTAACTTCTAAATTCGGATAATAAAAGCCTCTAAATTTTGAGTAATAATGCTTTGTTGAAAAGAAACGGTTGTTTTTCTTTGGACAAATCTTCAGAATGCCCGATGATCGCCTGACAGAAAGTATGGACTTTTATAAAACCCAAGGAAAAAAGATTGGGGTGGTTCCAGGAATGTGATTATGATCTTGAAGGAATTGGTATTAAGGAGGACAAAATAATGAAGAGGGTCAAAAACTAAAACTGTTTTATTAAATAAGTAGGGAGAAGAAGTATTTTATCCAACTTTATTTTCTTTCTTTTTTTGCGTTGTGATGAACAGCTCCACATCTTTAAAAAAAACATTAAAAATATACCAAAATTAATTTTATTTAAAACAAAAAAGAAGTGAAACGCAAAACGTTATGTATGCGGATCTAACCTATTTTTGTGGGAAAATAAGTATAATTTGTCTTGGATAGTGATACCAAGACAAAAAAAAATGTATCCATTTTTCGGTAGGAACCTAACGTTTTGTAACCTCTAAACATCAATATATCTACGAAATTAGATATATTAGAACGTTGGAAACCTGATAGGTAAAAAATGATGGGCTATGTAGGCAACCACTTCTATCTATAGAAATATAAATAGCTCTCTTGTTTGAATTGTCATCGCTCAACAATACGCTCCAAAACTCCGTGATCATATTTTTTTTTTTTTTAACTGAATTTGCTATATATTTAATATTTAAGGTGAAGTTCATTTTTAAAGAAAACATCCACTGTAAAATTCTAATGTAGTGATTCATTAAGCTATCTTTGCAAATATTATTAAACAGTTTCTTCTGTATAATTTTCGTAATAACTCATTCCTCTGAAACGCACATTTAAAAAAACTGAATAAGGTCTACCTAAAATTTATAAGAACTTACAGAAACCACTGATAATCTTATCAATTACCCCCTTACTTAGAAATGAATCGAGTTTTCACTAACTTTTATCAAAACCAAAGATTCGATTTTAAATAAGAAACTAATTTGGAGCATAGTTTCCCTTTAAAATTTTCAAATTTTTAAATAATTTCCCTAAAATGGTCTATTTAAATAAGAGCGTTTACATGGGAACATCAAGAGCTGGCCAAATGAAAGGAGAAGAAATACAAATATGGAACGGGGGCTTCAATATTTGTGATGAATCCAAGCAGCTGAGCAGTATGATAACGTTTGAGAACAGAGTAGATAAGGATATTAGGTCACGAATAGCGGCGGGAAGTAGATGTCTGTTTGGCATACAGAAACTATTTTGCTGTAAAAGGATGTCCATAAGGGCACAGTTTCACATATATAAAACAATTGTGACTTATGGATGTTAGGCCTGGTCACTGACAAAAGATTGCAAAAGGATCCGTGAAGTATAGGAAAGAACAGCCGGGATCTATGACACGATGAGCTCGATTTAGTGAAAGTCGTCTAGCTCTAGTGACTACGATGGTTGGGTCATGTGGAGAGAATGGATCCAACGAGAATTCCAAGAAGGAAGATGTATGGGATACCGAATGATGGTTTAAGATTGAGAGGAAGGCCCCGTCTGGCTCGGCGATATGGAGGGTGACCTGAAGGCGACGGGTATAAACCACTGGAGACGCCTTCCGGCGGACAGAGGCGAATGGCGGAAGAAATGAGCAGAGACCAAGGTTCCTAAAGGACTGTAGAGCCCAGTGATAAATAAAACGAGGTTTATTATAGTTTTGCACACGTTGGTCCCTTTCAATATCTATACTAATACATTAGAACAACGCTTTTCTTATTATTCTTCTTTATCTTCCTCCTTGTTCCATATTCAGCGAAGAGGGGCTTCAATACCACGACCCTGCAGATCTTCTTCACCTGGTACAGAGTTTTTCTTCCAATCATTTGGATTTCTTGAGAATACCATTCCTCCCGCGTGGCCTCCTGCCAGTGGGTCGGTCTTCTACTCTCTTCCTAGATCCCCGGTCCTGGCTGTATTCGGCAGACATACTAAAACCACTTAAGCTGCCTTTTTTCTAGGGAGGATTCTAGTGTAAGAATTTTCAGCCCATCTGCAGTCTTTTCATTTCTTACGCAGTCACAATAACATGATTTATCCGAAAGTTTTGCCAGACGAATTTCGGTCGCTATTCTTTAGATTTTTTTTTATAATGAAATTATAAGATTTAGTAGAAATTTTTAATTTTAAAGTGAAAAATGTTTAGATATTGGCAAAACACATGACTAACCTATATTTTATATTGCAACATATTTCCTTTTTAAAAGGCTAAACACGATTAAATAAAAATATTACTAATAGGCTAAATACAGGCTAAATAAATTATTGCATTAATTTTTTTTGCTGAAGAACACCATCTTCCCTCACTTTGATTACTGTAGTATAGTATACGGGAGCCTTTCGAAAATGCTTGAGGGTCGTTTGAAGCGAAGAATGACCTGCGCTTTAAGATTTGTCCTTGGTACTTCGAGGCGATCCCGGGTGTCACATCACTATGATGAGTTAAAGTGGCTCTTCCCTCCCATTCGTAGACAATATTTCCTAAGTGCTTTTCTATACCAATCCATTAACTCTCAATACCCTTCATATATATACAGTCTCCACCAATTCAAATCCAATGTCCAGCACCACAAAACAAGATCCCGCCTTTCCGATCTCTACAATCGTTCCCACAGAGCCAATGGATTCGAGCTTTCCTTCCTCGCCCGCTCCACCACTGTATGGAACTCAAAGCCTCCTCTCATCCGCCATACTTCTTCACTGGCTTCATTTAAACCCTTGCTTTACCAACATCTCTTGACATCCCAAAATGATGCTGTCCAAGCAGGTCAATCTTCCCGTTAAATAAATTAGTATTGAATAGTCGATTTCGTTGCTTACGTGTTTTGTTTATGTTTCCCAAAAAAAGATATAAACATAAATACTTTATTGCATGCTATCCCATTCATTTATTTTATTTAGTAATTTTGTTATCAACTATTTATTAATTATGTTAATAATTATTTTGTTGGTATTAATATATTTATTTTTGATAATTAGTTAAAATCCTGTCAAGTTTCGTACTTTTTAGTTATTTCATTTTTATTATGTTTTTCTCACTTTTAATTACTTCATGATTAGTATTATTATGTAGCCTTTTGGCCAGATGAATATTATGATTTTCTTTTTGTTCATGATTGTTATTCTAAAGGGACTTGGTACCAGGATAAAGTTTGTTTTCTATTCTATTTCTTCCTTAAATTAGAAGATACAGTCGACCAATTCTTCTCTAATATTCTATTTTATCTACAATACTATTCTATTTCATTCCTCGTAAAAAGATTCTTTCGGAATAGGTTTTGCACTGGTTCCTCACTGTTCAGCAAGTATTGTAGAACCTTATTTTGTAAACTTAAATAGTTCAGTGAGTTGGGTACTGATCTACCGATCTTTAGGTCTCAAGTTTAATACCGGCTATGAAAAGAAGCGAAGGAATGTTAAAAGAAGCGAATTGAAACTGTGGGTTCTAGAAATCTTTCCGAGGTTCACCCAGCCTCAATTAAGTGGGTTCCCTTAATTTGGAAAAATCTTGTGGTTGACCATGATCTTGGCCAAATAAACCACCATCGATTAGTTCGATTATACAGGATACAGCGAACCTGACGAATCTATAGCCTAAATAAAATCATGAGTGAAGAATAAAATGAATTATTCCCATCTGAATGTACATAAAATGTCACTATAGTTGCAAGAATTACTTTATTGATTAATTTTAGTTAAAGTAATTAAATAACCTGTACCACTACAAACCATGAAGGGTCTTTGGGTTAAGTAAGCGGTAGGGTCTGTATTGTTTATAATGCAACAGTTTTACAGGGTGGTGATTTTTCCCCTTATTTAGGGCACCAAAGGTACCCAGTAAATAATCCCGCAGGGTCCATCCGTAGCTGCTAATAATAGAAATAATTTATCTACCTCTGCTGTATTTCAACCCGGAACCTTCAGACTAGCAACTCAGTACCCTATACACTAAGCAACTCCGCTCCTTACTTTAAGTAGTAAACTGTTTTTAAAAATAATGTCAGGGAAGTAAATGATATTATGTAAACACTTATCCCTTCATATAAAAAAGTACTTTCTATCTAATTACTTTTTTCAGTTGATGAATAGTGTAATGCGATAGGTGTATGTATACCATTTGTTTGAGATATTTCCAAAACAAGCAATCACGAGGTGTCTAACCGTTGCATTATCAGCATTTGAGTTTTAAAACTAGAAAAAAATATTTGAAACATTTGTGTGTACACATGTCCTTGATAAAGGTGTTATTATTAGCTTTTAATAAATTCTAGGCATTTAAATCACCCGTATATATTTTTTTTTTAACTCATTATATTTGCATTATTTTTTTTATTATATTATGCAGTTAATAATGGTCTAAATGCTTTATTTAGTCTAAACATTTCGCCCGAATAAGCACAACAAATACACTATCCGGAAACAGAAGGTGGGCAGAAAGAATTACCCTCAGTTAATACTAACACGGGTTGTACATTAACATCAAATGTACAACAAGGTGTTTTAAAATGTCCAACGAAATGTTCATATACTAGTACACGGCATTCCATGATATGGATAACAAGAACGGTTGAAATTAAAAATAATTGCTATGCTTTTAAGTCCTGACAATGTTTTAGCTCAGATTGACAATACAATAACAAGTGTGAGTGATATTTACGATTCCAATTTAATATGACAGTAATAAATCTTGGAGAATAATTGGTTTAACTATTTTGTTTATAAAACTACTGGATGCGGATTTATGTCGATCTTTTAGCCTCAAATTTTCGTAGCTGGGCATGCACTAATCCAATCGAATGCGGGCAACCCATGCTGCTTAGGTGGGTACACAAATTCGTTCACCGTTTAAAGTCCGCTAATGGCTCTTCGGGGAAAGTGTTATGAGCAACGGTAAGTATTTTTCTTTCGTTGGCATCAATGAGCGCAGACACCATAGAAGATTACACACATCCCAATTATGTCCGAATGAATTGTTGACAAACGTCGTTGTGAGGCGTGCACTAGCTACTGCCCAATGTGTCTTCATAATCGACGATCGCACAAAATCGATGCCTACACAATCCGTTGTCGACATAGAAGCGATATCATCATGCACTTGCATAATATCAACCGCCCCAGCTGCAGATGTACTGGCACAGTCGTTGAGATAATCTCGGTCGCAATCATTCTTTTACGTTCTCGGCACTGCTTTACTCGGTCAATATGGTGTTCTGTTGTTATCATTCGATACCTCTTGAGAAGTCCTTTCCAACCATATACGATTTTTGGATTTGGCTTTTTCGACGCGTATAGGCCTACATCACATATTTTTAATATTTTTTTTTTTATTCTGCACCTTATTATAATCACTGTCACTACTTTTCACACATGTTTTATATTCAACCGATAGATTTTGACAACGATTGAAACTTAATCGAACTCGTAGCTTTTCCGAGTCAAAAGTTATACTGAATTGAAATCTCTATATGCAGCAGAATTACCACAAAGGCGAGGCTTCCCCTTCCATCGCGCACTATGCGTTAGGCTTGTTTCACACTTAAACGGTTTGGTTCGGTTCGGTGCGTATTCATATAAACGTATTCGGTTTTGGTAGCCGCCGAAAACGTATGAAAACTCTTCACACGCACTCGGTTAATATCAGGTTCGATTTCTTTGATCTGCAAAGTACTCATAATATATCATAAAACATCTTAATAAGCTTCACTACGTTCGAAGGAAATAAAGTGTTCAATACTTTTGTACCGATATCATTTATTTGTGGAGTCGTCATAATCTTCGTAGCCGTCTATGATTTCCGTACAAACGGTTTTCCACGCTTCCAGCGTCTTAAATTTATCTTTTTACTTTTCACTTGTTTTGTCCCACAGCACGTGAATCACTCATTTTTTATTAAACAACAAAATTTAAAATGAGAAAGTAATAATATTAATATAATATCAGTTGTCGATTAGGTACTGTACACACACCGTATCACCGTTTCAAACTTGTCCGGCGGCTACCGAAAACGAATCGAATACGACCGAACCGAACCAAAACGTAAACGTGTGAAACGAGCCTAACAGTCCTCACTTATCGTAATATATTCTTTGATCCTTTAGCTATCCAGATGTCTAATTGAATTTTGGACGGAGATGATAGATATGTAGCTGCAACACTAAACTGTATCCCCCGCTTTAGCTATCATTCGTTTTTTTGAATTGTCTCCCACTGTAGAAGCAATTTTAAAAACGTATTTACGTCAGAAGGCGAAAACATCAGGCAATCTCGGAACCTGGAAAGAACCAGGAAAGAATGACATTGCAGCATTGCTAAATGCTCCCCAAGCTGAAAGACACTAAAAGTGTGACTTTTTAAGACGTATTATGTAAAAAATATATATATCCAGCATTGACCTTATTTAACCAATAAACTCAAAGTGTGAATAATGGACAATATGGATTTAATTTTACAGGCAACTATGGGATCGAAAATTATTAATTTAATTATCCTCACACAAATTATTAAATAATTAAAAGGGATTATATTCATTTTTATGAGAGGTTACACTTCTAGGAAATAATAGGTTTTTCCACCTACGGACTGGTGTTAAATAATAAAAACCAAACGTGTTTGAGTAAAATAATTTGGTTATTTTATTTATATATATATATATATATATATATATATATATATATATATTTGTTTGTTTGTGTATTTATATATTTATTTGCATACATATATCAAAATGTTATTAATATTATTATTTAATCTATACAGACATATTTCGAAAAAAAATTTAAAATTAATTTTTTTGTTAAATTTTATTTATTATTATTTATATTGGAGGAAGGGTTTGTTTATAAACTATCTGTTACTACGATAGGAGGTGTAAAAGCTTAATACAGCGATGGCTGGAGCAAGACTGCTCCTTCAGCTGGCGATCAATACCGAGCTTGGTGCCCTGCCATCTCCTCCCCATTGTAATGAACCTGTCTGTTAAGGTTAAAGTTCACTGGCTATTCACCCCCCTTTAAACATTTATGTCCTAAACAATACCTGTAACGGCTTGTAAAATTAATAATATTCACATTTTGGACATAGGTCCACCTCAACAAGAACTTTTTGGATGGCGTGAGGAAGTGCTCATCCAAAACTTTACAGCTTTTGGACAAAATAAAAGCATATTTTATTAATTTCAAATTTTGTACTACACCTTGTTATCGTCACAACAAGTTTCTAATATAATAACCAAGTCCTTTAATTTTGAATTATTACTTACCCTATAAACATTGCCAATCGATATTTTTGTAATTTTCATTCATGAATTTCTACACAAGTTTGAAAGTTTTACATTTTTGGGCGTTTATATAAGATAGACATTAATCTAGTCATAATAGATTGCACCCTAAGTCTCTGCTGAATATGTTATACGTTATGGGGATTTCTGTCAACAAGTTTGTTATGCAGATTCTCTATTTACAATATTCTAATGAGATTTGCAGAGGGGGATACAACTCACAAGAGATACAATTGGCAAAATAATTAATAAAATTAAAAAGAACAATGATAGAAAAAAAATAAAAAAATTAGCTTCAATAAAAACTAAGTCATTAAAATAAATATATACATCTTTATTACAAAAATATTTGAACATCTTAAACCAAGATAAGGAATTTTATTATATGGAACCTTAATGAAAAATAAAAACAAATAAAGAAATAGAACATTCGTGTTCCCTACCAATTGAGTTGTGAGTACATTAGTTGCCATGCACTAAAATACTACAAAAAAAATTGTCCATTAAGCTTAGAAAACAAAAAGAACTTAATACAATGTGGTTATAAAATATATTTAAGTATATCAAAATTAATTAAAGTGTTTGGCTGAGGTCGGATAGGCATATGAGAAGAAATTGGAATAGGAGAATTTTAAGTTAGAAGGAAGAATGCCGAATATTAGGAGGAAGCAAATTCCGAGAGGAGAAGAACGGGATGTAGAAGTATAAATGAATGTTGGAAAGATGCAATGGATGTTAGTGTGTATAAAAATCAGAGAAGTTGTGTGCTAAGAGTAAATATACGACTTGAATCGTTGAAGGTTATAAACGTTAGAAGATCTTTAGGTGTTAATTATTTGGTAAAGGTGTTCCTAGGAAACACTGATATAGGAGGCAAGGAAATACTGCGGAAGGAAGGGAAGAGCCATCCTAGTCGTGAAGGGGAACTAGGGAACGTCTCGCATTCCCAGTTTCAAATCTTATATACCTATTCAAACTTTATTTACACTTATAAAATGTTGTGCATAACAAAACAGATATGAAATCACAATACTTCATATTATTTTTACTGTGCAATTAAAGTTTATTCGTAAAGTTGCTTTAATTTAGAATACTGGATCTGGATGGATTATATCTGAAAGTAGTTCCGGTTATATGTATTTACATAAAAACTTATAGATGTTTGTATAGTGCACTTAATCACAATCATTAACTCATTGACTTACGGATTGGCTTATATTCCACGCCTCTATACAAAAATTGAAAATTTAACTGCTTACATCAGGGGTCGTCATCTTTAGTTCTGAAAATAAAATATAGTATATAAAAATAAATTATAAAACGTAATCATTGTTATCGAAGAAAATGTTTTTAAAAAAAGTTCGTTCAACTATGTTTTTAAATAAAATATTTCTTATTACTTACTAAAATACTGTTTTAATATGGCACTATCTCTGATCTTGAATGACGTCTCTTGATGCTTTAAATTTGCATAACTATAGATATTTGAAGTCCGGTATATGACGTAAAATATTTCTAAGATAACACACACAAGGTCGATTTTTTTTAGACACGTAGACATTTATTTTTTATTTTTATCAAAGGCATACATTATTTATTAATAGTTAACTTTTTTTAAATTAACTCTAATGATTTCGATTGTTAAACATATATTTTGAATTTGTCGTATAAGTAATGGTAATAATCTGTATAATTTTACAATCCAAAAGCTAACTCGCCATGCCCATCCTCAAACTCTTCTGTCTAGGATTCGATCTGACTGTACCATTCTTCTGTGGTGGTGTAAAAATTTTAGAATGCCTAATTGTTTCAGTTTTTGCTGTAAATTATGTAACCTATGTAAATTAACTCAGATAAATTGGGAAAGGCTAAAATATTTTCTTTTTTTTAGAATAATTAATTGATATTTATAACTTTAATAATATTACAACTAGTAAACCTGCTATATGAACAAACGACATAAAAAAAACACTTATGGAGACATTACCCACTGGTAGCACTCCAATAAAGTTCTATAGTAGAAGGTCCCGATACCATCTTCTTTTCAAACGCCTCGGAGGGTTATCAGGAATAGTATGGGAAGCAAGTTGAGATACTAGCAGATTCAAGTGTGTATGGAGGTTTTCATGGAAGAATAGGTATCTAGTTTGGGCCAAATCAGCAACATATGGGATATTAAGATCGTGATGGATGAGTTTGTTTGTGACATAATAAGGAGCATTGAGGATTTTAAAAAGGATTTTGGATTTTAAAGATGGGATACGAGATGAATTGGATGGTTTAGTAGAGCCCCAAAGCTCCACTCCGTATGCCCAAATAGGTCTGATAACTGTCACGTAACTGAGTCTTTTCTAATTAATTGGGAGCTTAGAGCGTTTGTCCAATAAATGTTGAAGTATGCGAAAATGTCGAGCAGTTTCTTGTCTTTTCAGTCTTGTATGAGGATTTCAAGAGAGACGTTTGTCCAGATGGAGTCCTAGGTAACGTAAGGGATCAGTGGGATATTATTAAAGGATACAGTAGGGCAGGGATTCGTAGGTTTACGACGAAGGGTGAAGGTAATTTGATGGGATTTGTTAGGATTTATTTTAATTCTCCAATTTTGGCACGATTCTTGAAGGTTTGAGATATGGGATTGGAGAGGTTGGGAGGTAACAAATGGATGCTTATTTACTGATAACACACATGTGTCATCAGCGAAAGTAATAAGGACACTGCTCGGATAGGGTGATGTCAGCTGTATATATCGTGTATACGATGGGACCCAGGAACACCGTGTATACTACCTTGAGGAACACCGGCAGACTGGGTAAAGAGAGAAGAGTAGGAAAAATGATGGTTTACTTTAAAGGTTCTATTACTGAGGTAGGAACTGATAATAAGGAAGTAAGTAGGAGGTAAGAATTTAAGGATTTTGTACAGCTGACCCGGATGCCAGACTCGATCAAAAGCCTGCTCTACATCGAGAAAAGCTCCCGTGCAGTACATTCCGCGCTCTAATGCGGATGAGACAACGTCCACCACACGATAGCATTGCTGGATAGTGGAGTGTGATGTTCGGAAACCAAATTGGTGATCTGGGATTATTTGGTAGGATTCTATGATAGGATGAAGACGTTTTAGAAGGAGTTTTTCAAGTATTTTGCCCATTATGGGCAGGCTAAAATCTAAAATTCTTATTCTGCTTCGGCCGGTACTTTTAACATATAATATGTTTTAGGATGAAAACAGACATGCAAAGTAAAATTACATTAATTCAGATACTATTTAAGAAATTTCGCGAATAAAATGTTTAATTTAAAAAGTTGAAACAATGTAAGTCATCATTATCATCGGCTATAAAACAAATTTTAATTTTAGACAAAGGGATTGAAATTAGGAAATAGGGATTGAAAATAGGTGCCTCACATTGGTTGTACGGCTCATCTAATCTTTTTATTGTGCTTTCCTAAAATTTAAACAGCAAATATAAAAAGTCTGAATTAAAATATTTCTGATAATTAACAAAACAAAATAAACAACACGGTTTAAGTGTCAGGGTTTATTTTAACGAAATTAATATGGTCTATAGATTCCTATATTTGAATGGAAATAAATAAATTTCCTTTGTGAAAAAGTTAGGAAACGGTTTAAATTTATTACTCAATTTTAGTAATAATTGATTAGCTTTAATTGTGTTAATACATCCTGTTATCTATTTAAGCTTAAATAAATGCAGCTACTGATCAGCATTTCTGCAGGTGGAAATTCAATATCAGACATGATAACCACAAAGAGAAGGAATAGAGGCAATGGTAGTTATCATAATCGGCGATGTCCTAACACTCTGTTATTGGTGCAGAAGTTACCATGTGAAAAGAGTTAATAGTGGGAAATTATAGAAGGTGGCGAAAAAAAGCTTAAATTGCCACGCAATCCCATCCGCAGTGCCCACTTAGCATAACGAATACTTTGGTGTGGTTAAATATAGGATGCATAGGATAAAATCGGGTTTGCAATTCCCGGTTCCTTATCTTTACGATTTTGTAGCTACAGTTTATTGACTACCGAAAATTGAATGAATAAACATTTAAATGATAAATTTTCACTGCCAAAGATTGCACATCATCCTTATAAATTACTTCTTCTTCTTGTAACTTGTGTATGCTCAACGTTGGTTGTATGCTTAAGGGTGGTCCTACGTATTCCTTTTATATCATATGTATCATATATAGGGTGCTATTTTATGTAAAAATTGTGGCTCCAATGTCGCACTAGTCCTTTATTCATGTAGCGAGGAATGCTGCTTTCGTCCAAGGGGATTCCCTATCCTCTATTTTACCTATTACTCGTAGAATCAACTAAGTTAATGTTTATCAGGGACCTCTAAATATATGTCCCAGATAGGATACCTTCCACTACTTTCCGAAATATTAAAAATAATGCTCAAAAATATTTTCTACTTATAACTTATACCCAGATGGTACAATACAAGTTGTTAAAAGATTCCACGGAAGAACTGCATTTAAAAAAAAATCAGAATTACGAATATGTCAGAATGCCTTTTGGCCTTGATATGACACCTTTAACTTTTCAGAGAGCAATGAATGAAATATAGATGACGCTCTCATTGCTTTAGTCGATATAGATGACAATTAATTGTTCCTAAACAATAAGAACATTTAAAGCATCTTGCAAATATATACAACATATCAGTTAAACATAATTTTTTAACTAACTTAAACGAACCCAAATTTTTAAAAAACAATAAATTCCTTTATTACACTATATTTTAAGAAAAAATAATATAGAGTTGTTCTTACTTAGAAAACCATTTCGAAATTTCCTTTGCAAAAAACGGAAGTTCGGTGATTCTTGTAAGGTTATTTATAATATAAATAAATTTTGTTTTACTTTTATTTTTAGTTGTCTCCAATATGAATCTACTTTCCAAAATGTTAAAAATGCAGCCTGCTATTTCAGTATATATTTTTATGTAGCTAAAACGTTGTCATTTATTGTGAATTTCAGAATGCTAGAATTATATATATAGTTTTTTTACAAACACTAATATAAAAACTACAAAAACGGTTAAAAATTAAAAGGTACTGATAAACTAAAAATGTTTTAATGGAGTTTTATGATTATGAATTTGGACTAAAACCTGGTTGTTTTTGATGAGAAACTAATTGAATTGATTATAACTGTTGAGTTAAAAAAAAATATATGTTACCTGCGGCACTTCTCTTGGACCTTATGAACACCTAAAAAGTGCTGGGAGATGACAGAGTATAGTCGAGGATATATCGGAAAACTGGGTAAAGAAATGAACCCAAAATATCCTTATATAAAATTTAATCTCTACTATATTAAAATAAAAATTGCATTTAACTACTATTAATAAGGCATTGATAAAATAATAATTACAAATTAAATCGAAATTCCCAGTCAACAAAATAAAAATTAAACTCTAATTTAACATAAGATCATATCATCGAACTAAAATCATACACCAGATTCTCCATCAATAATCATAATCCGTAAAACCACTAAGAAAGTAATGATTTCAATTTAAAACATGATCCATCATCCCTAACCATGACTCCATCTGCACTACTAATGATTACAACTTAAATAAAAGATTCCCATCTGTTTTGTGGCCGAAACGCGACGAACGACAATGGAAATATTTAACTGGCTCCATCAACAACTGAGCCACCATCTGGCTTCGCCCCAAATCTAGTCTGACTACAGTATAGAGAAAATTTCCTAGGCTAGAAGTGAGAAAAGCCCTGAGTCATGTCCGACCTTATTCCCGAATTGGCCCTAGGAACTGATTACGCAGCGCGGCCTCAATAAAGATGCCAACATTCTAACAATAATTAAAATTTAATATATATCTAACTTAATTTTTCTCAGTCTGTTGCATATGCTTAATTTTTGGAATAATCTGATGTTGGTAAAGATTAAAATAATTATAATTATTCGGCTTGATGATTTTTTTTAGCATCAATTTAGAAACTAATAAGCCTATGTATTTAAAATTGATTCGTTAATGAAGTAAATTCGCGTATAACAATATATTGATAACAATATACTCCTATTTCCTCAAATTATTTCAATTCATAGCTTCTATAACCGTACCTCGAACGATGAGTTTTGGACAATAGACCTCTTCTCTGTGATTACGAACTTGTGTTATTGATTTCATGAGTGTCACAGCCTATTTCAGGAATAGTAGTGACAAGGGTTCCATCTGACACGTGGGTGTAACAAAGCTCATTAGCGACATGCGATCGTTAGAATCTGACTTCCAGATAGTTCATTGGAGATCCAAAATGGCCTGAAGAGGATGTCATTACGCGAATATTGTTTCCTGTTCTCTGTCTGGTCCTCCTAATTGAGCTTCTCCCGTGTCAAAGTTCCAACGCAATTATTTACCTGCTCTGCTATAAATGTGAAATCATTAAATAGGGGATTTTTTACCGTTTTGTTACACGTTACCATTTACATTGAAATGATTGATTTTATAAATTAATGAGCACGAGAAAAATAAACAAAAAAGTCCGTTATTAAGGTCCTTCCTATTTCCTCTTCACTTACTTTGGACATTATTTTGGAACTGAATTTTCTAATTAGTACACAGTAATGGCCGGTGTTCCGGTTTTCTGATTTGATTGGATCATTTATCGTTGATCGTATTCCGTACATATTCTTAAATATTCGCCAACATTTTATCTCACAATTATCCATCGCAAACCACCCCTAAAATCTTCCTCATTGATATAAATATGTAATATTATCTCAGCGATGCTACTGCCAACATTTCAGCTCATGTATTGAGCGCCTGCCTCTCATACTCATTCTACACTAAATTTAAAAACAGCGAGGCAGCTCGTATTGAAGTGCATGGATATAGCTATCTATAGGGGCACTGTTTTGCCATCACCATACTAAGTTTGACTTTGAGATCAGAATATTGTTTGTCGATTATAATTAACGTTTTAAAGATTATTTGGTTTAATTTATTTTTTTTCATTTCATAATTTGCTATTATTTCTTACTTTACTATGTTCTTTTTTTTTTATCCGGCACTCCAGGGCCGTGGCCTCCTCCAAGCGATTCTTCCAGTATCCCATGTCTTGTGCTCTTTACTTCCAAGTAGGCACACCCATAACTTTACCATCTTTTTTGACTTGATTTTTCATCTTGTCATGGTTTTTCCATTTAACGTATAGCATACACCAAGGGCGTGGCACTCTAGGACTCATCGTTGCATCTCGCTTTCACCCATCGTCACTATGTGCCCAGCCTATCACAATCGCATATTATTTTAATACAGTTTACAACTACTTCATCTTGCTATCCATCCATATATTCGTATTTATGATGTTCATATAATAACTTAGTTATTTTTATATTTCTTATCTATTTTTCTATAGTGTGATATAAAATTTGAATTAGTTCTTGTAAAGCTTAAATCTTCAGCTAAAGAAAAATAAGGGCTGAACTAAACTGTAGTTCAATGTAGTTTAGAGTCCTGTATGAACAAAGCGGTAAGGATGGATGTTCTATGCGATCCGAGAGAAGTTGTCAGTATTTTCTTATTTGGGAAGGACAAAACATTGAGGTTATAAGAACAGAAATTACATCGTTAGAAAAGGACTAAAGACCTCCCTACAATCGTAATATTGACGGTTCCCTTGGGGTTCAGTCACGTTAAAAGCACATAAACTGCTTTAGTGATGAATCTATAGATTATGACGATCTTACGTGACCATTGGTCTTAATCTTAATGCAATTAGAAACAACTATGCAATCCAATATTAAGACCCGTGGAGGATCTTCACATATCTACTCCATCTATGTTAGTTGTCTACAGCAGACGTGACGCATCTTAAGGGAGGATAACACTAGAGTTCTGGTCCTCGTAAAAAAGCTGTACTACTACAATCCATGAGGAACTTGAGTGGGTTCAGTAAATGATAGATACAGTGCTGTTTTAGGGCAATGGTTGTGGAGGGAGGTGATTTGTCAGAGATCACGCTCAACCGCAAAGGTTTTCCCCCTATTTATAGTACCTACTTTATAGAGAATGGGCAAGCCCCCGGAGGATCTGCAGATCCTCCGAACAGCGTGGATGTTAAGATATTAAATACGTTAAGAGATCATGTTCATGTGATTCTTAACGTTAAGATCATTCTAGGCTGAGTATATTTTCCTGATAGTCTCGTTGTTCCTTCTGCATTAGAATGTTTTGTCGGTTTGAAAGGAAAAATCCTCTCATAACCTCAAAAGTAATATTGACAATATCATTGAGGTAGAATGTCGGAGGGAAAAGAGGACTGTCTCCCGTGGAATACATTGAGAGAAGAGTGAATGGGGTAGGGTAAGGGTAGATATGCTGGCAGTAGGATTTGTTAAATATAGGGCTGTCCTTTGGCCCAGACTCCTTTATATTTACCCCCTCCCTCCAACCCCCACCATTGGGTCCTCTCTCTATGCCCCTTGCAGATAACGCCACTCCAGCTCCATCCATTCAGCACTGATATTGGCTCTTAGTCTTAGTCTCCTCTTGACTTTAATTATGTATATCCCCTTATCTTTGAATGAGAATTATTTTCGGAAATTAAAATAGGATTATATTTAGATTGACAATGTTCCATGCTGTGTGATCGAATTAAAGATTAGGAAATAATGTATGAAATAAAAATCTTATGAATCCTAAATCCATGTTTTGATTAACGAATAGAAATGGAAATATAATATACTTCTTTATGGGAATTATAAACGAGTAAAAACCAAAAATAAAAAAATATTATGTGTAAATGTCCTATAGAGTAAATTAATAAAAAGAAAATCTTCTTCATACGGCCTTCCGATCGTCCTGGGCTCTACTCCACGTAGTCCCCCCAGGTGAACAAGGTCTGCCTCCATATTGTCTAGCCATCGCATTCTAGGCCTAAAATATAAAGAATAAAAATGAAATAGTTATAAATTTTAAGATATCTATGGAAAAAACCTTAAGTCTCTGAAATAAAAACAGAAAACAAAAATACTTGTCCATGTTTATCCACCTATTGGGACATAATCAGGATAGAAAGAGAATAACAGCAAAGGGGAAAAAACATGAATAAAACACATCCCAACCTCAAAATGCAAGACAATACCAGAGGAAACATTCCACCACCTTCAAAGCGCTAATGCTACTGCTGAACCATAAGGAAGGTTAAATGTTAACAGCAAGTGTGTTTTCTGATTTGGTAAATAATTTTTTAATCGTTTTTTTTTCTTTCATCACAAATAGTGCATCTACAACTAGACAAACAATTGTTAGTGCAGGTTTTTAGTGTAAGACTGTCTATATTTATACCTCAGTATCCTCTTAGTGTTCCCCTTCAGTTTGAGAAGTGATAAGAGCTTTTATCAGCTTACTCCGACTAGCTATGCCCGCCTGTACGATAACAGTAGATGGCTGAAGGTAGTTTACATTGTTCTCTTATATTCCTTCAATTTTCTCGAGCATTTCTATGAAAAATATAAATCTCTATTTTAACAAGGATGTCAAAGCTTTCTAGACCTCCCTTTAAGGTATTTAATATATTTTTTATTAAATAAAGATGTACGCTTGAGTTCTTTATTGATCTCATATTTGTGTATTATATCCACCTATACCACGGAATCAAACTAATTGTATGCGTTCCCAATAGATCGCAGCTGTTCCATTTTCTTCTATTACCTCAGATTCCGATTAATGGTATAAATTGGAACGGGTGAATAAATTATCATGTTTTCTTTATAATTTTACAGGAATAAGTTAAAATATTTTATATTTGTAATACTTTTCTCCAGTTATTTTGTTATTTATTGTCTCTGATTCTTATTTTTCTACGAGGGTCTAGTCGTTTAGAATATTGGCAACTATCCTAGCTAAGATGTTCACAACTAACCAGATTTGTGGTTTGTGGTATAGTAGTGATAAAAAAGTAGGCTAAAAATTACCATTTAAAAATCATGTAAATAATATTTGTATTACAAATACCACGGAAAATCTTCAATCATCAACATACATATACTTTTAGAAAAGTCTATTTATAAACCAGCCTTATTTAAAAACAACAAAATACATGTTCTTCATAGGCAGAATTCCTAGTCCTTTGCATGCTCAATCACTCATACTTTTGTCATGTCGGTTCGCAGCAAGTCGCAGAGACAAGATAAAATTTTGGAGGTGTTCTGAAACGCTGTTCTTCCGCCTCCTTCGTGTCCCCCCTGTAATTCACACTCCTGGAAAAATCTGGCATAACCCTTTAACGGTTCTGCCATCTTCCATTCTATGAAGGTTATTCAAGCACATTAGACGTTGTATTCTGGCAGGTTCGGACAGATATAGGGAATATACTCTATTTTTTCTAAGAGAGTATAGTAGATCCTGGCCTCCCCTATCTATTCTCCTCCACTCATAGCGGTCCTCTGAAGCTCTTCTCCATCTCATTCCCAGAAGCTGTAGGTTAGCCTCGACATATTCCAGCCACAGTATTCTGGGTCTACCTCTTCCTCATCTCCCGTCCGGACGTCCCTCCATTATCTTCCTTGGTAGTCTTTCCAGATCCATTCGATGCACATGACCCAACCATCTTATTCGCTCTTTTTTAATATATGAGACTAAATCGGGGTCTTTATACATGTATTTAAGTTCTTTATTGGGTTTTATTTTTATTTTTACATATTTTCGACTTTGGTTGGGCCCTATATTTTACTCAGGATTTTCCTCTTCGAAGGATTAATGAAACTCTCTTGTCGCTTTGTAAGGGCCCATGCCTCACTAACATATGTCTGGTAGGAAAACGACATAATCACACTTTGACCTCTCGTGAAATATTTCGATTTAGAAGAATATGCTTATCTATTTACAAGCATTATCATATATGCTAAAACTATAAAACTGTTATCAGCAACATCACATATGTTATAGATTTTTTGTGATCTTATAAACAGAACATTAAAAACATATATGTTTTATAGTTTTGTTCTTTTTTTCAGATTTATTTATTTATATTTTGGCATTTCCATCTGGAGTGATATGTTTAATATACATTCGCCGAAGAATCTCAATATATGATAAAATAGTTTATACATCCGTTAGTTATAGAGTGGGAAAACTAGTTATCGGTAAGTTAAGTTATCTGTAAAGTTAAAAGTATGAAGGGAAAGTTGGAGTTGGAGTATGAGTTGACATTTAAGCACCGAATCAAATATCCTGTCGAAGATACTTATATGATAGTTGGCATTCCTTGGTCACGGATAGCAACTTGGCCCCTCAACAATATTAACTAGTTTGATTCTCGGCTACTTTGGTGAATATTAATTAATACTGCAAATATTTAAGTTATCGATCGGGGGGAGGGGGGTTGAGAAGGTTACAATTACTGGAAGCCGGACTCAATTAACCGCTCAATAGGGCCCATACCTGAGGACCCCGACCAATCTACCCCTCCCAGGTCACTGCGGTATCTACCCCATACCCTCTTTAATTAAATTTAATAACACTAAAGCCGTTATTAATTAATTCTCCCTGCGTGTACCTGTTTTAGTTAATTATCGAATAGTTTAAACATTCGAAGGTACGCATATCAATTATTGCAATACAAGCATATTCTTAAATGTTCAATAATTACGTCTTGTAACCAAGAGGAAAAGAGATTCAATCCTTCTGAAACATTAAATTAAGTATCTTTTATAAAAATACCTCTACCACTACAACCCGTGAATGGCCTGGGTTTCAGCACATGGTAGAGACTATACTGTTTCTTGGACAACGGTTGTGCAGAGAGGTGATTTGTCCTCCAGATTTCCCTCCTTATTTTGGGTATCCACTTTATAGAGGCTGGGTGAGCACCAGTAGGGTCCTATATAACATAGGATCCATCTGCGGTTGCAAACAGATTAAATAAAACTAAATTAAATAAAGTCTTGAACCAGGATTTTCGGCATGGCAACTCGGCTACCACTGAACCATCCCGCTCCCTACTTTTTATAACAAAAAGATTAGTAATATTCAAATGAAAATAATTGTAATCATTGCAATTAAAGGAAATAAACATAATTAATGTGTTTAAGGGCCATGTAGGAATCCCAGATGACGAAGAATTAGATAAAATGGCTCAATTTGTAGATAATATGATACCTTACGGGGATTATCATAAAATGTTTAAATTTGATTGGAGACGTGGTGGCTGGGTGGTAGAACGCTGAGTTGCTGTGCCGTAGGTCCTGGGATCAAGTCTCGCTGATAGGCAGACTTTTAGTTAATCAGTTAGCATCTCGAGATGGATCCTTTGGGATCTCTGGCTCACTCAGCCTCTACAAAGTAGGTACCCAAAATATGGAGGGAAATCTGGTGGTTCAGCGTGACTAGGACTTATCACCTCTTTGCACAATCGTTGTCCAAGAAACAGTGCAGTCTCTACCAGGTGCTCAATCCAATACCCTTTAAGAGGTATAGTGGTACAGTTGGTTTTTTTTTAATTAAATGAGGTTGACAGTTGGTAGAATCAATTTCGGGAGAAATTCGGGACTTTCGACACGGCAACTTAGCGCTCTATCACTGAGCCAATCCGTTGAGAAATAGAACTTTCATAAAATATATGGGAAGGAAAAAAATTCTAGTACTTGATTGCACCAATGATTTCTTTACTAACAAGAATATGTACTCGAAAGTACATTAACATTAAAATTCTTATAAAACTAACACCCATTTTGTGTAAAGCGGCAAAATTGCTCTCATAGTTTGGTGATTCAGTCATTGCCATAAAGAAATATTGCTTTTTTTTTGGGACATACTTCAGCTGAAGTGATTCCAAAAAATGTTACCTAGGAACAGAATCAAAAGCTGCTTGTAGGTCTAAGAATGCAAGATACATATTCCTGTCTCTCTCCCACGCCTTTTTAAGAATATTTCTCAAGATGAAAATACTATGCTGTGTTTGTCTTCCTGGGCGGAATCCAGCTTGTTCCTCCTCCAAGTCACCCTCTACTATTTCTCATAGCCTGTATTGGAGGATGGACGTATGTATTCTGCAGACTACTGAAGAGAGAAGTTGCTACATTCGCTTTGCTCCCCATCTTATAAATAGGAATAACACATTTATTTCCCAATCCTTTGGTATCCCCTTGTGGTCCCATACATTCTGAAACAGGATCTGAAGGACATTCACCACCTCTTGTCCTCCATATTTAATCATTTTTGGTGAGATTTGGTCATAAACTGCAGCTTTGCCAGTCTTAATCTTTTCCATGGCTCTTTCCACTTCCTCATCCCAGATAGTATCATTTTCATTTTCTTACATTTCCTCAGTCACCAACTGAATGGTCACCGGCAGGTTTTCAGAGAAAACCATTTCAAAATGCCTTTTCCATCTATCAAGGATCTCTTCTGACTTGTTAAGTATTTCATATTTCCTTAACTTTTTTGTTTCTCAGGGCTTTGGTTGTCCACCAAAATATTTTAATATTATCATAATAGTCCTTGTTTAGAGACTTCTCAAATTCCTCCCAAGTCTTTTTCTTAGCTTTACGAACAATAATCTTAGCCTCGTTTCTTTTGAGTCTATATTGTTCTAAGTTTTGAGTCTCGCGAGCCGCCTGATGTGTTTTCCAGGCCTCTTTCTTACTTTCGCAGTTGCTTTAACTTCTTGGTTCCGCGAGATATAGAGCGTTTTCCTTTATTACTTATTTTCTTCAATCCACAAACACTACTTGCAGTTGTTAGGACTATTTTTTTCAGCTTGTTCCATACTTCATCAAATCCCATTTCCAATTCAATGCTAAGAAGCAATTAAGAAATCCTTCTTCAAGGAGTTGTGTGTTCTCTTCGCACTTCGCGCCATTTTTCGGTGTATTACGCTTCGAATAAATAGTAAAATTTCTTGACATATTTTGGTCATAAAATTGTTATTACAAAATTACTGATCAATACGAATATTTTTTTATCCAGATGCTTTTCTCCACATTGTAGTTCTGTGACTTAGATGTGTTATTTTTATTAATAATAACAATTCCCTCTCTCTCTCTCTCACTCTCACTGTCTCTCTCCCCCCCCCTCACTCTCAATATATATATAGAATAGAATAGAATAGAATAGAAAAGTAACTTTATTCTGGGACAAAGTCCCTTTAGAATAACAGATATGAACAAGAATAAAAACATAATATTTATCTGGCCAGAAGGCTAAATGTTACAAATCATAAAGCGTGAAAACATGACAGAAAACAATTTAAAAAGAAATATATAAACAAAAATAATAGTAAGTAAATAAATAGTACAGATCTTGACAGGATATTAAGCAATTACAGAGAATAGATAATTCCAAAGCTTTTGAAATTGAATGCATGAGCTAGCATTCAATAATTTGTTTACATGATGTACAGCTTTTCAAAGAGCAGAATTGAAAGAACTAGATAACACAGTTTGTTATTATATACATTGTATTCTAAGCAAATGACTAACCTACCTAGAGACTATCCTTCTGGGAAGCTAATAGATGTTGAAACAGCCAGGATTTGAATAATGATAGAGAGGGAGTATGACGGATATTAGGAGGGATTGAGTTCCACATTGTGGTGGAGCGGGCAAGAAAGGAACGTTCGAATGCTTTAGTTCTGTGTGAACGTATATAGAGATCAGAAAGGCGGGATCTTGTTTTATGGTGTTGCACTGATGATTTGAATTGGAGGAGACTGTAGATATATGAAGGGTGTTGAGAGTGAATGGATTGGTATAAGAATGAACAGAGGAAATATTGTCTTCGGAAGGGAGGGAAGAGCCACTTTAACCCATCATAGAGGTGGGAGACGCGCGATCGCTTCGGAGTACCAAGCACAAATCTTAGAGAGCAATTCATTATTCTCTTTAATCTGTCTTCAAGCATTTTAGAGAGGCCTCCATATACCACGCTACAATAGTCAAAGTGGGGGAAGATGAGAGAAGATACGAGAAGCTTACGGGAAGATTGTGTAAGGAGATGACGAGAACGATGGAACAACTTCAGGGAACTAATTGTCCGTCGGGATATTTGGGCGATGTGGGATTTCCAGGAAAGGTTTTGGTCGATGGTGATGCCTAGGTTTTTCACCGAGGAGGTAAACGTGATAGGATTATCGTTTAGGAGTAATGTTGGGAGGGTGTGGATGGATGTAAGGAGGGAATTGGAACCTAAAACAATGGCCTGAGTTTTCAATGCGTTCAATTCCAGTTTGTTCAGCTTTGCCCAGGCACAGATCCTATCCAGGTCTTCCTGAATACTAGCGAACGCAAAAAATAGCTCGGAAGGGGGAAAGGACAGATATATTTGGAAATCGTCAGCATATAGATGATGGGAACAGTGGTGAACAGATTTAGGGAGATCATTGATATAGCAGTTGAAAAGAAGAGGAGAGATACTTGAGCCCTGTGCCACGCCTGAGGAAAGAGTGAGGAAAGAGGAAAGGGGATGATTAGGTATAGAAACTGCTTGAGATCTATCAGAGAGGAAGGATTGGAACCATCGGATGGAACTGTTAGAAAAGGACATTGATTTGAGTTAGCTAAAAAGGATAGAATGGTCCAAGGAATCAAAAGCTTTAGTAAAATCAAGAAGGATAAGCACAGTTAGTTTTTTGTCGTCCATAGCGGTATGTATGTCATTGGTGATTTTGGTAAGTGCCGATTGTGTGGAGAAACCGGGACGGAAACCAGATTGAAGTGGGTCAAGGAGGTTGGACTGTTCGAGGAAATTTGACATTTGTGACTGGACTATTCTTTCTAGAGGCTTGGAAAGGTTTGAGAGGATTGAGATTGGGCGGTAGTCTTTGAGTGAGACAGGGTTAGAGGATTTATTAATAGGATGGACTATGGCTTTTTTCCAGGAGGCTGGGAATACTCCGTTTTGCAGTGAAAAATTGTATATAAAGAGTAGGACAGGTATAATATCGATAAGGCAGGATTTTAGCAGTTTGACAGGAATCCCATCGAAGCCTGTGGAGATGGAGTGGGATTTCAGAACAGAGGAAATAATGTCGTTGGGTGAAATGTCAGCGAAGTAAAAGTTGTCAGGGTTGAAAGATGGTGGTAGGGAAAATGCGGGAGAGGATGATTTAGAAGTATTAACTGAGGTGGACAAAAAATATGAGTTAATTTCATTGGGAGAGGCTGGAAAGGGCCTAGAACAAGATGAATTAAGAAGAGAAAGCTTTCGAAGGAGATGCCATTTGGATTTAGAATCGGGAGCAGATGAAAGGGCTTCGTGGAAGTATTTGGTTTTTGCCTGCCTGATTGCCGACTGTGTCAGATTGCGGAGGGCCCTAAACGCTTGATAGTCGTCAGTTAACCTTGTCCGTCTAAAGCGTCTTCGGGCCGCATCACGCTTCCTTTGAAGATCTTTAATTTTTTGACACAACCAGGGAGCAGGCTGGTGACGGAAGGTTGAGGTTTTCAGTGGGGCATGGGTGTCAAGGATATATTTGAGATTGGAAGTAAGTATGTCAACCATCGAATCAATAGAGGCACAAGAATAAATCTCTCTCCAATCCAAGGCTTCAAGAGAGGGTGAGATGTTCTCTGGGGTGAGAGCATCTAAGTTGCGAAAGGTTACGGTTTTAGGTAGTATAACAGGAGTTTGGATATTGTATGAAATATGGGTGAGATCATGAGAGGACAGAAATGGAACGGGTAATTGAGAGGAAGAAAGGAGGTTCTGCCGTGAATCAATGACAAACAGGTCTAACCATGTGTCGGATTGAAAGGTGTGATGGGTGGGAGAAAATGGGACAATGGAAAGGTGTAGAGAGTAAAAGAGATTTTCCAGGTATAGTTGATCGTAGGATTGGACAAGGAGATTGGCATTAAAATCACCGGAGATAATGATATGGTTGTAGAGAGGAATGTAGTCGTAAAGGGTAGATTCAAAAATTGAATCAAGAGGGGCCAAAGGAGGGCGATATACTACGACATAAAGGAGAGGGTTTGGGTTAAAAGAGATTTCAACCAGAAGGAATTCTGTGTGAGGATAACCAGTTGCGGGTGAGGAATCAAGGATACGTGATTTTAGGGAGTTGTGTACGTAAAGACCTACTCCTCCACCAGTCCGGTCTACCCGGTCGTGGCGAAGGAATGAATAGTCTGGTAAGGATATTGCAGAGGAGGGGATGTGGGGTTTTAGCCATGTTTCGGAAATTCCAATGGTATGATAAAAGTTTTGGGTAAAATATTGAAGGAATTCGTCATAATGGGCAGGTAAGGATTGGGTGTTGACGTGACAGGATGTCAGGATACTGGACATGATGGTGAGGTAGGAGAGAAGATCCCCGTAAAAGAGGAGAAGATGCTGTGTGCAATTAATTTTAGCAGGTAGATTAGGTAAAAAGCTATGAAATGTTCCAGATAGTTGAAGACATGCAAGATAAAACAAAAAACATATAAGAATATTAATAGTATAGAAATGATAATACTGTTAAAATATGTAAAAAGAGAAAATAATGAATTAATAATGAGAGAAGCAAAGTAATAGAATATATATAGCTGCTTGAACATGAACAAACTTAAAAATATAGAACAAAAGATCCTAAGAACTAAAAATATGGACCAATAAAAAGAAATTAACTGTATAGAGAGGGCGTGGGCAAAATCCAAAATTCCGTAGTGAGCGCCATAGGTTGTCATAGAGCTAGCGGGGAAACGAAACTTTAGTAGTCACCCGAAGACGTCTAGATCTTGGGCCTGATCTATGAAGACCACCTGGTGACCATCTTCTTTTCTACAGCGCACTCTGCCCCCAGAGAACCACACATACTTTATCTTTCCCGCTGCCTTCTTCTGACGGGCTAACCAGTAGAGGTGCTTGTTACCTTTTGTCATCTCCTCGCTCAGATAGATACGGTGGCAGTCATTTCCCTGCCAACCTAAATCTCGCGTAGAGAAATCTCTTTTGACTTTTCTTTTATGTAACAAGTCATCCCTCACTGATTTCCTCAAGAAGCGTGCTATGATAGGTGGGGGTCGCGGGTCATCATTTCTTGCTCTCCGTCGTTGCACTGTGTCCAGATCCTCTAGATTTAACTTTATGCCTAGGCCCGCACCGATACTAGTTAATAGGCCGGAAGGGGTCTCACCGGCTAGGACTGGGATCCCCCGGATCTCCAGGGAGTTAGATAACATGCCCTGCTCACTTTAGTTCACTCATAATATATATATATATTATTATTATTATTAATAATATTCTAACAATACTTTCTTATTTTTTTCAGAGTGAAGAACTGGGCATTGAAGTTTGGCGTAGACTTATGGGAGTATGGGCGACATTTCACAAAAATGAGTGAAATTCAGCGAGTAAGTATTTATCAAATATTTTAGCATGTTATTTTTTAATGAAAGTAATTATATCGCTGAAATAAGTAAAAATAAATAAATGTTCCTAAGAATAAATAAGAAATTAATATAAATAATCAGCCTGCATAATTATGCCTCTGTTAATTAAGTAAAAATTCATTATAGATATAATAATAAAATTAATAATAAGTTCATAAAATATCCTTGAAAAAATATTTATTTTTAAAACTACACGAATCTAATATTTTTTATGTGATCATATAAATTAACCCATTTAAAAAAAATGATAGGGGTAGTTAAAAATGTTATTTATTTCAATTATTATCTTCAGCTTCATAAAACTGCACCATTTTACTTGTTAATTATTTTAAGAATGTAAAATTTATAAATTAGTTAGTTTTCCTTTGGCAGCTTCAAACATTAAACATAATGCTAGAAAGGTTAAATGAGAGTTATTCATTTAGAAACAAAAGTTCTATGCACATTCTGTCTATTATTTACTATTTGTGCAATAAGTGTTCTTGTATTAGAAAAAAACTTTTCCTGCTTAAAAATGATTCTAATAATTTTATTAAAAATTAAATAACGTTTTTTTTACTACGTTCACAAGTGGTTCATTTTATCAGTTATAAGAAATTATGTATCACACGATTGAATTTTTTTTTTAAATAATGAATTAAGAAATGATAAGTATTATGGTCATAATATATAAGAATATTATATAGTTATACCTATTTAATTAAATTTTTATTAATAATTTTATATTAAATGTAATCTTAATTGTTGATATAGATTGATGGTATACTAATAATTTTTTATTAGTATATTATTTAATTTTGTGATGCTTCAAGCCCAATTAAAAATATGATAACAATAAATAAAAAGGAATTACTTTAATTTTTTTAATTTTCAAATAACCAGAAAAAACAACAACTTTTTTACGTTAAAATGGCAACAAACTGTTGAAGGAGATAACAACCTCAAAACTAGGTTACAATCCAATTTATGTTGACTGTGTCACTAGAAATAGATAAAGCATGCTTTGCCTTAAAATGGTTGGAGTACTTTATGTCTCATAGAATATATTTGTTTGTGTCTATATATAAACATATACATGTTCACTCATAAATTTATAAATAAACTGATTATTTTTTGTTTTATTAATAATATGATGATATAAAGAAATAACTATATTTGAAAAATAAACATCATTCTATAAAATTATCTAACGTTCAGGGTTACTTCTCCAAACTTTACTAAGAGTCGAATGATTTAAATACTGTATTGCGTTATCCTGGACTGCAAATGGTAATTCCATTTAAACAATTTTCAACTCAAAAAATTTATATAAAATCAATAAATCCCTCCATGATAAATATATTTCCCTTCTTTATTATTAGTATTATTATTAAATCCATATAGTTTGGCAGGTGTAGCGATTTTTATGGAAAACATTATAAAATATAATAAAAAACAATACATTTTTTGTCTTTGATACAAAATATTTACTTTTCTTCAGTTTTATATTACAAATTATGGAATGTTCTGTCAAAAGCCAATGTACACACGTTAGTTTATTTTCTGGAAATGAACATTTCCTTGTACAATTTCACGTATATATGTTTAATTTCAATTAACAATGATTATTTCGAATCCATATTTAACCGAAAAATAATTTTTTTTAAAACTTAATAATAAATATGCAATATGATAAATTTAAATATAATAATAGTAACAATATAAATAAATAATATTTTGAATATTTAGATGGAAAAATGATAACCTACAAAAAAACTCATTTTGTATAAAACGTGGATCTATTTAATTTTGACAGAATATCTCTCAATTGTATATATTAAACGCATAATATTTACGTTTTTTTTTCTCTCTTTATTTATATTCTCTTCTGTTTTTATTTATATTTTAATCCAATTATTGTAACTAAGGATTTTCAAAAGGATACAAATTCTTCTGAAACAATAATTCTAGAATTTATTATATACTAAAATATTAATAATATTCAGAAGAAAATTATTTCATTATCTAGGACTAATAGGAAATAAAATTTTAGTATTTGAGTGGATTAAGGAGGGGGGGTCCCAGACAACGAAGTGTTGTTGCATAAAATAGCTAAATTCGCCATTAAAACTGGCCAGAACATATTAATATGTTTTGAATATAATCATAATGTTTAAATGCTGTTTTAAATAATGGATGATAATATCAATAATTCAGTTTGTATAAAACGTGAATCTAAAAATTTTTGACAGAATGTCCCTCAATTTTATATATTAAATCCAAAATATTTATTTATTTTTTAATTTTAGTAGTTGAATAAGTAAAATAAATACATTTTCTACTTTATTGGTCTGGAAAAAATATAAAAATTAACTAATAAATAAATAAAACAAAAAGACAAAAACTGATAATTGCATATGTAAATAACAGTAAAATACCAAATAAAATATTTGCAAAACACAGTAGAGATATTAGAGTATACAGCTTTTTTTCCCTCTTGTATTCTTCTGTTGTTTCTCTTCACGATGGTGATAATATTCTGAGGAGTTGGTCATAATGAAACACACGATTGTTGTCCTGCTTTATTTTCCAACGTTTCGACGCACATTGCGGTTCTTCATCAGGACAAACAAAACAAAAAAAAAAGAAGACGAAGAATAAAAGACACCACGGCGTGAAGAAAGTATATCAGTTATTTATTTTTTTGTTTTTTTTTCATATATATATTTTTTAGATATCTGTTATTAAAATGTGTTTTTAATCATATTAATGTCAAATTTAAAATGAAAAGCAATAACGAACTAAAATAATAATAAAAAACTGTTTATTATCGAGACTATATAATTAGTTTAAAATGAAAATAACACATAATTACTTAAAATTTACTCTCAACAATTTTAAAGTTAAATAAATCGTAATTATTACTTAAATTAGATTTTCATTTTTTTTTTAGGATTTTAATTTAGTCTTAGTAAGAGGAAAAATCATAAATTAATTTAATCTCGAAATTAAAATTTTATATTAAAGTTCAATTCAGTTCAATTTGACGAAATGAGTTTATAAAACCGATGATTGTATACAGTTTCTCAGTTCATCTAGCACCAATTAGAATTTATGATTATAGCATTTAGATTTACTAATTACTATTTAAGTAAATATTGTTTATGATCTAATGAACTTCTGCCTAAAATATCACAGATAAATTCCAGTCTCGTTACAGGACTGTCCGAGTTCTCTGAAATCAATAAATTGCACGCTGGTAGGCTCCATAAATGTTGCTTTATTTATAAGCAGTGCCTAATACATCGGCATGTTAAACTACACAATATAATAAATAATGTAATATTTGTACAGTATACGGTACATATACGAATATATATATGATATATATATATATATATATATATATATATATATATATATGATATATATATATATATATATATATATATATATATATATATATATACTTAAGTTCAGTATTATTTTCTTCACTCTGTTACATTACCACTTTTATTATTTTTTTAAAAATTTATTTGAATAATTCTGACACATCTTCAATTCCTCTTTTCAGTTACACGTCACATTTTTTTTTAAGCTTAATACAAAATATTTATGTAGATAATAATAATAAAAATAATTATATTAATATTGAAAAGTAAAAAAGAGACCTTACATAAATGTTAAGACCGTGGAAAAATTACATTTGAGCCTTCGAGGTGGTGGGATGTTTCTTGGGTGCATTATTCATGTTTTGTTTTTCTGTTATTCTCTTTCTACCCTGAGGATGCCTGAATTGGCGAAATATTTGGACAGATAATTTCTATTTCTGTTTTAGTTTGGAGACTTAAGGTTTTTCGTTGGAATTTTTCCATGGTCTTAACAAAAATAATTATAAATTGTAGAAATTTAAAGTTCGTTCATATAGAGAAAAAAATCGCTATAAACATTACAGTAATAAATATCTAAGTTTATGTACAAAAAAAAAAGGTAATAAAGCTCGGTTAAATACATGCAGATGATATAGGGTAATGACCTTAAATATTGAATAATTTTCACAGCCAATAATGCAAGAACCTTATATTAATTCTTAATTTTTTATGGAGCAAGTTGTTTATAAATTTAAACGCCTATTTTATATAATTTTTACACCAATAGAGTTTTTGCTGAACGTGATGGAGTGAGGTCGCAGTCACAGTCTCTGACCTGCGAATCTCGTTGAATGATAGCGTTTTGTAATTCTAGCTTAAAAACGGATAGGTAAACAAAATTGAAATTACATTGTTATTTAAGATACAGGAATTTTAATAAATTTGAATTTGAATAAAGATTTTAAAGAAATAAGTTGTAAATTAAAATCTTACTTATTCAGTAGTATAGGCAAAAAAAATTAAAAATAATTTTACGAGATAATTGTAGGCAATATTTTTTAAATTTTATATTGTGTAATATAAACTGATACTTCCTTAGAATTGTTTTAAATACTCAGTTAATACTTATATCGTCAAGCGGACGCATTTTGGAATTTGTTTCAAGAATAGTGGTAAATAGAAATGTGTGATGAGGCCATTACAGGAGAATTTTTTGTTTTATTTTTTCCCCATACTCGGGGTTTCCATTTTAACGATGTGGAAAGAGTGATCAATGTTAGGGCTGTATCAGTAGCCCCTTTTCCCTGACCCAGATTTACAATTGCTTAGCATTGATTAGGACCAAATTGGACATGGAATTACAGGGCCTATAATGGACGGAATGTATTCTTCTACAACTTTTCTTTTTTATTCAAACTTCATTTTTTACCATATGAATATACTTTCTATAAATCACGTTATATGGATATACTTTTTTATTCATTTCATTGAGTGACTGCAATCATCGACATAAACGCAACTTTACAAAATTCGTAAATATTTTTTACAATAAACCAACTCAATAATATATTCTTCTACAACTATTCGTTTTATTAAATTTTTATTAATCATTAGATAAAAAAAAAGATTAGAATAAAAGTTGAATAAAAAGAAAAAGTTGTAGAAAAATATATATCTTTATTCTTCCACAACTTTTTCTTCTTTTTTTATCTAATGAATATACTTTTTATTATATTATATGAGTAAACTTAATTGTCAGTGAGGATCATAAATGCAGCTTTACACATTTCATAAATATTGTACATACTTAATGTTACGGCCTACAGGGTATTAAAATGAATTAAACTATTCCTTAATTAAAGATACTAATATTTATTAACAAAAGTGATAAAAAGAATACAATTAAATTGTTAACAATTAAATTATTAAATTGGTATAAATTTACAATAACAATATTCTAAATATTTATTATCTAGGCCTAACTTCTATTTAATTATTACAATAATATAAGATATTACTAATTCTAAATGACTTAACTATTTACATAAATTTGTATGGATATTATAAAACTACACTACAATTTATAACTACCAATTAACACTTACAATCACTAATCAAAGTTCACCGACCGTAAGATTCTCCAAATATGACAAACTGACACACATAAATACACAGAAAGGGTTTATTACACTCGCGAGACTGTCAAAGTTCACTGATACACTTATCACACTGACACTAACTTATTACGAATTCATCACAGTGCCTAGTCTACTCTCTGACTGACTCGCTCGAGGCGAGGGGGGTATTTAAATAGGCAAGGCCGAACATTCTAGAACACGGAAGTAGGGGAAGACTGTTCTGGGATTGTCGAGAACCTTCTTGATCTCTTCCGACAAAAGGAGGCGTTCGAGAAGGTTCTAATCCAATATTAACCTCTCCCGCCGACGGCTTAAGACGCTAATCATTTCCTTCCGTCCTTCTCTCTGTGACCGTAGCAATAAATATTTTTTTTACAAAATACCACCATAGTGACATTCATTAAGGATAGAATTCATTTTATTCAATTTTTATTCCAATCATTATGTTTTATTACATGTGCATACTTTTTATCTTCTGCATTACTTGAACACTCTTTATATTTATTATGGTTCATAAAAAAAAATGCAATTTTAGGCAATTCATAAATGTGGTTCATGCGTAAATATTTTTTTACAAAATACCATCACACTAAATTGAATTAAAGATATAATATATTCTTCTACAACTGTTCATTTTATTCAATTTTTATTCCAACCTTTTTTTCTAATATGAATTCACTTTTTATCTATAATATTACATGAATACACTTGATATTCATTACAGATCATTAAAAAAATGCAACTATACACAACTCATAAATATTGTTCGTCCATAAATGTTTTTTACAAAAAAACATCACAAAAATTTAATAAAACCGTTTCTTTTTATTTATTATGTATTATAATATTTTCTTATCATATGAATATATTTATTATCAAATATATTATGTGAAAACAATACATTTACATCAGATTAACGGATCGTCAAAAAAATGCAACTCTACATAATCATAAATATTATTCATAGATCAATATTTTTTATAAAATTCAACGCAAAATTTATTAAGGACGAAATACGAAACCATTAAATTACATAATTACCAAATTGTGTCACATTTTTCAAATCGAATGCCCTTTTTCATTTTGAACTTTTTCTATTTGAATTGTAACTCAATCGGATATGAACTATTTCAATTTTATGTAATTTATTATTGAAATGGCCGTTGATTGTGGGATGTAGATGTAGATGTGATTAATAATAACCTTTTTGACCTTTTTTTTTTGTGTGTCTTGAAAATGCCTGAATAGGCGAAACGTCGACCGGTAAGTGAGTGTTTTACTGGAGAATTTTGAAACATAAGGCTTTGCATTGAGGTTTTTCCAATTGCTTTATAATTCATGGTTTAACATTTTTGTTATTTTATTTTTGAATATTTATTTTTTTTTAAATTTAATTTTGGGAAAATGAAACCTGATAAACTATACTTCCGACTAATTTATTTTTATTTATTGTTCTTTTAATAGTGATTATTTTTAAATATTTTTATTTTGAAGATGAAAGATTTGTCCTGGCCGGGTTTCGAAGCTGGGTCGTCTGAAGAGAATGGATTTGTCGGGCTTGGATACTACCCCTGGTAGCTCAGAGGTTTAAAGCACTGCAATAGATATGCAGACGACCCGGGTTCAAATCCGGGACAGGACAAATCTTTTCCCTTCAAAATAAAAATATTTAATAATTTTTAAAATGTATTAAAAATATACTTACGACTGATTGATGACTTAGCAAACTAAGTATTATTTAGGAATTTTCGCGCCCGTGCGAACTTCAATATTAAATGAATCAATATTAATTTATTTTTTTTTTATTCAAAAACAGCAACTGCTTTATCTGCACATTGCAAAGAAACGTTACACACTTTTAATTTTGATAACTCAAAAGTTTTACATATAGAAAAAAATACAATTAAAAGGAAATGCCTAGAAGCTTTGTGCATTAATGATAATATAGAAAATGTAGTCAACGATAGAAAAGAAGCAGGAGATATTAGTAAGTTATATTCATCCGTTATTCTAAAATTGAAAAAGAAATAATATATAGGTTTTATCTGCTCAAAACATAACTGTTACAATAACCTTCTCAGTAATTGCCTTCTAAACTTCACCTGAACGAGCAATAGTAATTTATTTTATTAAAACAATTGAAATATAACATAATGTCAGAATAATTATCAATATGATTGTTTATTTTTATTTATTATTTATTTATTCATTTATTTAATTTGAGAGTTGTTTATGTATAATATTAAATATTATTTTATTTAAATATTTTCAAAAATAATATGAAATATCATAATATACTAAGATCAAAGGTTGACTTATTATTAAATGACTATAGAGGATATGGTTCCCTCTGAATTTGAAAAAAATTTTAAATGGAATAAAACAACTTATATTGAGGTATCTATGCTTTATTTTTGGTTATTTGTTGGACAATAGAAATATTTTATATACAGTTTTATTTATTGAATTATTTATATTGTTATAATTATAGAATTTATGCACGTTTTTACAGATGAATGACTTATGGTCAAATTGTTAACCATATAATAAGTAAAAAAAAATGAAACAATTAGAATAGAAGATTGAGAATGGCCTAGGCCGAAACGTATCTCGAAAATAAAGAATAAAATTTTTTTTTACTGGAAATAGGTTTTTTGTTCTCCTATTTAAATCAATATTAATTTATAAAATCTAACGAATGATTATAAAATGTATAATGTGGCCGTCAATAAAAAAAAAAATATGAAATAATAAACAGTTTTATTGTTTTTCAAGGATTCCAGCTCTTGAAATTATGAATTAGTATATAAGAATCATTTAATAAACAAAAAAGGGTCGGATGAATTTTAAAAGTCATAAATAAACAACTAAAAAAATAAAATAATTTTTTTCAACAGTAAAAAATAAAAATATTACTTCGTTTTCGAATGGGTTACAAATGAAATCGAAAAAGCGAGTATTGGAAAATCTTACACATAACTTGGAATTGCTATATTACATCCTAGCTGAATTAAAATTGTTTTTCTTACCGAGGCCCAGAAATGAATAAACAAAACAATTTCATTAAAATTTGGGTGTTTTATGAAAACATTGGTTTATATGTAGGATTTACGGATAAACAAGATCCGAAAATGAAAAATAAATTAGAGTAAAACCGACCTATTGCGTAATCATTGTGTAACCAAAATTATTTTTAGGAAAAAAATTAATTTATATTTTTCTTGAATAATATCAGTTGACCTTACATATATGAGGAAGAGAATGGTCTTGGTAGAAGTACGAAAATTCTCTTCAATAGGAAGAACTGTTTAAACATTGCAGGTTTCCTTCAGGGCTAAATATACAAAATGCAGACAGATTAAATTTATTTACATGCTAAATATTAATAATTTCTATGTCGAAACGTTGGCTTTCCAATAAAAAGTTCTCCCTATTTTGCAGAATTTGTTTGAAATCCACCCGGACCATTTTCTTCCTATAATTTATATTTCGTTTATAATGGTATATTTAACAAAATTCCATTTGTGAATGTCTTTAGTTTTTGAATTTAGTTAAAATATCTCCAATTTAAATACCTTAAAATACCTTCAATGCTTTGTAATAAGGTTCAGTGCAATGTTGCTAGTTGAAGGTAACTAAATGGGACTGCATAGTTTTATATGGCTAACAATGCAATTTAGCATTTTGAGATTATGCGCCCTTGCTGAGTTAAGTCTTAATGAGTTAAGTCTTAAGTATACTGAATATTCTAAAGAATGATAAAATGCTATACTAATTTGTTTAAAAATTGCATCCACCAACAGACCAATATTCATTTACAAATAGTATAATAAAAGAAACTTAGCTCTTAATACATCAAAAAAATTAACTTTACAATGCATAACAATAATTATAAAAATATTTAAAAACTTTAAAAATATAAAATAACAAAATGGACACACTGTACATAACTTATGATAATGAATTTTCTTGTTATTCTAGTGTCAAAATTCAATTTATCTGCAAATTCAACTCCAAAATTTTCTTAATCTGCAGAAAACATTTCTACAGTTAATCGTGAAAAGAAAACCTTTTGGCAGCTAACGAAGAACAGATGGTGGCTACTCATCTTAACTCACAGAACGAGGATACCTATAAATCACTCTAAAACCCAAACAATTGTTTAGAACAAACTAAAGCTTAAAAACTGCTATTAGAACAATAATATTTACGGTATAAATGCACACATTATAATAACAATTGTTTTAATACCAATATGTATATATGTATGTATCTCCAGAAATGGAAGACGTAAAGGAAGTAACTCGATCGATTTTTCTTTGGGCTCTTCTTGATCTTCCAATAGGCTTTCACTCTTTCCGAAAAGGCTTGTTTACGCTCTTCCGACCACTTTGGTCTGTAATGTGTTTTTTTGGTTGCTCTGATGCAACTTCCCATTTATCTACTTAGTGTCGGAAGTAGTCTGTTTCTAAAATATCGTCTGGTCTTAAGTTTGCATTTTTGAGGTCTTTTCATAAAGCCAGGGTGTGGAATTCTTTTGGAGTTATTCTTGAATTGAAGTGAAGTTATATAATCTTTTATTCTTTTCGTCAATCGATTTAGTCAGCTGAGATGAGCAAAGAATTCCATTCGCCTATTCCTGATATCAATTTCGATGTTTGTAAACTTTTCTGTTCTTCTAATTGTTTGTAGCCTAAAACCCAAGACGGTTTGTCTTCCTCCAAGAATTTTCCTGATGATCTCTTCTCTCTTCTTTTTTTATTTCTTCAAGTTGCTGTTTCCTGTTAAGGGTTAGTGTTTCACTTGCGTAGAGGATGGTTGATTTAATGGCAGTATTGTAGTGTCGAATTTTTGCCTCTCTTGATGTTGATTTTTTGTTGTAGAGGTTTTGCGTTAACCTAATTTTTTGGAAGCACTGTTGCTGTGAGATTTTTTCAATACCTATCGTATCGATGAATTCTCCGAGGTATTTAAAGTATGGGACCTTGTTGATCTTACCGTATTTTTTTTTCAAACTTGTAATTTCTGTTTTTGAACAAAAGAATTCAGTTTTCTCAAATGAAATTTGTAACCCTACTTTTTCCGCACATTCTTTGAGTACTTCCAGCTGTTTGACTGCAGTCTGCTTATCCTCTGTTAGTGTCGCCAGGTCGTCTGCGAATGCAAGATATGGCATGCAGAGGTTGTTTCCGGCTACGCCCAGACGGATTGGCTTCCAAACCCCACATTTATTGAGTTTTTTCTCCCAGTCTTCCATAACTTTGTCTAGAACTACCTACGTTGAACAGAATAGGAGAGAGTCCATCACCTTGTCTCACACCTGTTTGAATGTCGAAGGGTTCTGAGATTTCCCCCATAAATTTCACTTTAGATTTCGTGCCAATTGGTGTTTGTTTTATTATTTCCAATGTTTTGGGATCTAATCCCCTCTCTTGTAAAATTTGTAATAGTGAGGGCCTGTCTACTGAATCGTATGATTTTTTTAAAGTCTACAGATCTGAATACTACAGGTTTTTGTCTGAGAGCTAGAATTTTGAGTATGGTTTTGATGTTGAAAATTTGCTCTGGACATGATCTGTTCGGTCTGAATCCTGCTTGATACTCTGCTACTTTTGGTTCTAATTGCTGCTGTTTTCTATTCAAAAGACAAGCTGATAGAATTTTGTAGGTTACTGGTATGAGAGAGAGCCCTCTATAGTTGTTTACATCTGATTTATTACATTATACATATATATATATATATATATATATATATATATATATATATATATATATATATATATCCTGATTCTAATCCCAGGAAACAAGATCGCGCTTTTTCATCTTCTACAGTCGTTCCTACAAAACCAAAACATTAGAGCGTTCCTTTCTCATTAGAGCGATACTGTTTGAAACCCACCTAATATCCGCCATGCTTCTTCTCTATCCTCATTCAAAACCATGCTTTACCAACATCTCAATTCCCAAAACTTATCCTCTCTAATCATTTATAATTATTAGCTTATATCCATCACAAGTAACTACTGACGTTTAGTTATTAATTTTCCTCTGTTATAACCCTATTGATTTATATATATTTCATTTGCGTTTATCGATTTCTTTTTGCTTACTTTCTGATGGTTTTTTTTCATCTCAATAAGTTACTTTTTGTTTTTTTTTATTTAGTTCTTAAGTATATGAATAACATCTGATGTTTATTGTGTAGCAACTTGAAAAGATTTATGTTCTGTTATTGCTGTGCACATTAGTTATTCTTAATGGGTATACAAGTTACAGTCCGATTTAGGAAATTTTTTTTTAAAAATAAATATTTTTTTTTGGTTATGCTTGAGTGTCCAAATTTAATTATTTTTTCCAATTTATTATAATTACATTTCCTTTAATATATTTAATGAATCACACTCATATGTCAGATTAGAATTAAACCAGTATAACAGTAAAGAATGTTTGGTACACCATATGATAATTTCTTTGAAGTATTTTTGAAGACTATTTTATCTGTTTTATATCAAACTTCTGCTTAAGGATTTTATTGTGTGAATTGTTTTTAAACATTTTCTCATATGTTTCTGATTCCAGTCACATAAATAGGGACTGTTTAATCACACTGTTCATCAAAGAAGCGGAATGTTTCAGAATCTTTAAATACACTTTTTTTTCCTTGTTTTAATTTTGTACATCGACTACCCTTTCAGCTTACTTTGTCCTTTGAGCTTTTCTAGGAAAGTAATTTCCTGTTCTAATGGATGTACGAATTTATTAAAAGTTATTCAGACTTTGGATGAATAGGTCTTAAATTTTAATTAAAAATGTGTGGGAACACACAAGTTAAAAAAAAAAAAGTAAATACAAATTTAGAACTTTCTCACTTCACATGTGTATTACACGTTACAAATTAATTTTCTTGCATTCCATTTTTAATCAGGAAAAGTTTACCGACTAATAATATTTTTTCTGATTAAATCATGCTTTGGAATATAATAGTGCTGAGCTTCTACGCTGAACTTTCCGTGTTTAAATCTGGCTTTACAGCCATGGACGTACCTTGTGGGGCTCACCCAGCCTCTATAAAGGGGGGTCTGGCAGTTGAGTGTGATCTCTATGACAAATTACTTCCCTTCTCAAACGTTCTGAAAACATTACAATCTCAACCATGTACTGAACCCAAAACCCTTCTTTGGTTGTAGTGGTACAGGTATATTCTGGAATATAATAATACATACCTTAAAGGTGTTTATACCTTGGAATGATTTACTTCCTTTAAACGGTGCGGCATTCTTCTTCCTAATTCTATGAATGTTAATGCAAGAAATAATAACAAATTCGATTAGCCATTTTCAAAACTAATAGGCATGTAAAGTATATTTAAAATATGTCAGTGGTATTTGGCTTATTTTCTTTGTTTAATTCTAATAAAATCATTTATAAAAGTTTGGCGATTAAAAATCCCACGAAAAGTGTCCGCAAATTTTTCGATTCAGTTACACAAGATGGAAAAAGAATAATTCTGCTTTTAAATTGTCAAAAAAATTATTTTAAAAATAAACTTTCGTTATTTTATTTTTGAAAGTGGTTAAGCCCATTTGGATCTAAAAAAAACTTTTATTCTTTTAAATAATTTTAATGATTAATATTTCGTAGTAAAAATTTATATGGTGCTCTTCGCCAAGTACTAAGTGAATATCTAAATATTAGAAAAAATGGATAAAATATATATATGATATTAAAAAATAATAGTTCATATTATATTTATTTTTTCGTATAATCTATGAAATATAATTTTTAAAAGGAAGAACTTTGTAATTCCCGTGATTAGAATGAGTATAAAGATTAAGAAGGCTCACTGGTACTTTTTGAATATACATTATGATATAATACTGTTACAAAATTAAACCTTAATGATAAATTTGGTAGATAAGGAGCAAATATAATTACTGATAAGATTTTTATAAGGACGGATGATAAGAAATTTGGGGCTATTATTAGGGAAAAATTGACGGCAAACACAGTTATTGGAGCGCTTTTACACCAGGCATTGCTTAATATATTAAGAAGGACTGGAAAATTTCATGGATGGAGATGGCACAGGGTGGTAAGAGACATGGGTTACAAATATCTGGTTATCCGAAAAATGTTCGGCCATGCCAGTTACTGAATGAAAATACGTTAGAACCCTACCTATACAGGGTCCAAATTTGAAACTCAAACTTACCAGAAAGAATATTTAAAACAAAAAAAATATTCAGGAATACAAAATAATTTAATTATTTTTATTTTTAAAGAGAAAAGATAGGCCCTCGGCCGGGATTCGAACCCGGATCCTCTGTCTTTCTGTGACAGCGCCCTACCATTTGAGCCACCAAGGCCGGTAGGGCGCTGTCACGAAAAGACAGAGGATCCGGTTTCGAATCCCGGCCGAGGGCCTATCTTTTCTCTTTAAAAATAAAAATATTCAAAAATCAAAAAATTTACCAATAATTATAAAAAATTAAAAATAATTTTATATTCTTAAAAGTGAGGGATATGTGTTTTATTGGAAAGCAATCTTTAACAAGCTGATTATATCAAAGTTTTCCGATACCTAAAATCTTTTCCCGCCAATTCTTCATATCAGCCCATTCTTCTTCCTCTCGCAGCCCTCGTGCTGCCATTCCTTCTCTCACATCCTCCATCTATGTCTTCCTCGGTCTTCCTCTATTTCTTCCATAATCCGGTTTATATAGGAAGAGTTTCTTTCTAGATCTATTGTCTCTCATTCTCATCAGGTGGCCAAGCCATTGAAACCTCCTGGTCTCTATTTCATATGATATATTCTTCTCTCGATCTATGGTTTCTCTTATAACACTATTGGGCATGTGTTGGAGCCTTGAAATGCCGCAGCTACGTCTTTGAAAGTCCATCCCAAGAGCAGCTAACGGGCATCTTGCATTGTTATTGTCCTTGCTTCGGTCCCATATCCTATAAACATAAACATAATAAACACCAGGAGTCCTCTAATTCCACTTTGAATTTTATAAATAATAAAAATAAAAGATGTTTCGTATGAAACGACCCAATTCTTGAGAAAATTCGGTTCAATATTAACTTAAATGACGATGCTAATACAATTTTCAGAGATTTAACAACTGTGACCGCCCTCCAGCCCCTATCATAAATAGGCTTGAAGTTTTCTTTTCGATATGAAGAGAAAACTACGCCGTGCCACGAACAGCAATTTGGCCAAAGTCGTAACTCGCCTCTAACCCTTTAACCTCCCCCCCCCCAAACTACCCCGTTCAGTTTTTCAGTGCATGTCCATAATGCTTCGGCAAACAAAACTCTTAAGTAGATCTAACAAAAGATAAATTTAATGACGCTATAATGAAGCCGTCATTTCCTGTGAAACTGGCGATTTAGTAGGCCATTGAATTATTCACTGGTTATAAGACCACGTCATGCAAAATGTTCTAAGCGGTAGGGAATCGTTAGGGGCCAAGTCAAGGACTAGTCATAACGGATCAATAGTAGATTTTAGATATTCTACCTTGGATTCGAGCTTAAAATCAAAGAGCATACATTATAAGGGGAAGGAGAAAGGATGTAGGTATTTATGGCAAAAGAAAACACTGAATGAGATTCAATAACACTTACATATTATAAGGACGATATGTATTATAATTTGGGTTGCGATAATAAAAAGGTATCATTGACACTGAATAAAGAGTCAAAGATAAACGGCTTTCGAAAGAAAAAGTATCTGCTTAAGGTAGAGGAGATAGAATTCCTTTTTCCCTTTCATCCTTTTTTAGTCTCCTTTGATTCACTTCTCCATTTCCTTCTTCCTCTCGAGCATTTCAATTTTTTTGTCCTTTGGCAAGTACTTGTTGATCTTTCTTTACTTTTCTTTGCCATTGGCATCTATTCATTCGACATTCCACTAGAAGTGAGTTTATTATTGACTTGGAATTTATTATTTGCTCTTTGCTCCACTTCTAAAGAAATTCATTTTATATAATTATTTTATATTTATAAATGACATTACTGCAATGAGAAACCTACTCTACTTTCCTAATTTATGTATTAATGTTTACTGAGGTATGTATGTTTTTTTTTAATTTATTTTTTTGGTACTGCTGTAGACCATGTAGAAATCTTAGGCATATATTGCCTGCGAGAGAAGAGAAAACTTTGGAGGGGGTCACTCAATCTCAAACTGCTGTGAACCATGGTTTCCATAGTGCAGCAGCAGCCTTCCTTAGCTCCATAATCCTTCCTGCCGAAGTACACTTGGGTTCAAGGACAGCGACAAATAGGTCTAGATCCATGGATTAAGGGCTGTTAGAAGTCAGCAGGCGCCCAAGGACCTATATTCCTTTCCCAAAGAAGACCCTCCATGGTCCAATCCTCGATGAATAATGGCCTCCTGGAAAACAACACTATTCCCGATAGTTGTACACGACGTAGAGTTATCTCACAAATGTCCTGATATATATATATATATATATATATATATATATATATATATATATATATATATATATATATATATATATTCTATTACTTTATATATCCAGTATAAATGTATGCATACAAAAATTATTATATTTTTAAAAATTAAACCGTCATATTTCACACAGAAATGAATTCCAGGTTCGCCTGATCTAATCAAAGCCGACATTCTTCAAGCATCTTACTCATTCATTAACTTATATTTAGCGTTGAATTTCTTTCTTTTTTTTTTTATCGAAGAAGGTTTTTTTACTTTTGTTTTAGAGCAATATTGTTATCCACATGAAACATTTCAGAACCAAACAAAAAAAATTGACTCAAACCCATTTGTTTGTAAACTATTTTTAAAACATCTAGTCTTCCAATCGTTATTAGAAATATAATAAAATATATTACTAAAACCTTGTTATAATCTTTGTAAAGAGATTTGTCACCAGCGATATGTTGCGCAATCAAGCGAGTATGAACCTTTTCTATCATATCGCTTCGTGAGATAGATGGTATTTATTAGCAGAAATAGTACAATATATCGCAAAAACAATAACTGCTGTAAATGTCTGGGAAATACGATCAAGTAATTGTGAGGGCGTTACCCTAGCGTTCTAAAATTGATGTCACGTCATTGTGCAATAACGACTGAAAATACCAATAACTTCTTTGTATACAATCCAAGTAAATAAGACTGTATCAATTTATTTGTTTCCAAAATTCCAAACTTATAAATACCTAATTTATGAGCATTTCATTATTAATTTAAAAAGCATGATTACATTAATAAGACAAGAGACAACAGTAGTAACCCTATCGGTTCCATTTATTATTCAGAGAACGAAAAGACAAGTTCAAGGTAACCTGAATTTTTCATGATTTATTTTTATTTAATTGTGATTTTTTAAAATTTTGAATATTTTTATTTTGAAGAGAAAAGATTAGTCCTAGCCGGGTTCAAAGACTTGGAAGACCCGGGTTTGAAACCCGATCAGGACAAACTTTTCTATTCAAAATAAAATATTTGAATTTTGCATGGTTTATATCGTCAGTGCAGTGTTAAGGATTGACGAAAAAACAATAAATACAGGCATTTTTAGATTTAATAGATTATTTTTCATTTTAGAGGATCAATAAACCTTAAACATTCGTTTTATTCTTCTTTTATTTGAATGATTGAATGGGCGTTAATTTTATTGACAACAATTAAAAAGATATAAGATTTTTTTTTAAATCTCACAAATGTTTTTTTAACACTTTAAAATGAAATAGTTTGTCATGATCTGTGTTAGCGTATTTATATAATTTATTTCTCCATTATTAAAAAAAAAATAGCCTGAAATACTAATTTCAATTATATACCATATATATAATTTCAATTAAATACTAATTTCAATTGGCAGTTGGTCTTCCTCGCCACCGCTTGGTATATTTGCCCTGAAGATGGCCTACATTGTAGGTCGAAACGTCGGCACTCAATATATACACAGTATACACTTATTATGGTGTTTTCATTGACTGCACTCCCAACTATTTCTTCCTTACATTAGAAGTTCCAGTTAACTAATTCTTCTCTAACATAATTTCAATTATATTGAATTATATTTTACATTACATTGAAATACTAATTTCAATTATTTTACTTGCATCTATTTATTTATTTATACTATCACATACAGGTATTGTTATAGACTGATTGTTTCCCATATTTTTTTTTTGTTTCTTTTAAACCATTCTTGAAATTAATATTAAACAACAAAATATATACAATTATACGTAGGTTTTTAAAAATCGTTTTCCCTTTTTTTTTATTTAAATCTTAAAGTATTTTGTGAACTAAGTTCTTCTAAAAAAACTAAAATCGGAATTACCTACATAAAATAAGGCTAAATACGTTAATGATTTACTAAAAAAAAAAAATTTTCCTTCTTACTTAGTAATATTTGTGCATCGATTTTTTGTGGCTATTAGTTTCCCTTATTTTTTTTTGTGTGTAGTTTCTTTTAAACCCTTCTTGAAAAATCCTATGTTATTATAATTAAGAATATTTAATTTTTTTTTTGAATTTTTAAAATTCTGAAAATTGAATATATAGGAAATAATTCACAAATTAGCATCATGCCAAAATATATCCTGTCTCATTTCTTGCCATTTTCGTAAATTTTAAAACCTGTATAAAATCACCATGTTTCATGACGTTGTTTTGTAATGCCAAAGCCCATGCAATTATAAAAATTTCACTTCGTATTTGTCAAGATTTTAAATTAGTAATTGCATTTATTCTGGAATGGAAGATTACATATTTTATAGGACCAATCCAGTTAATATTGAGAGACTAGATTAATTGTGTGAGAATTTATAAAAGGTGAGAGTGGAAAAACTTACTGCCCATTCTTACTGAATAGTTAACAATAATTTGACTATTTTACATAAATATTTAAACGCAGCCTATGAATTTATTTATTCAATAATAGTATTAATGCAAGAAAATTTCAATTTTGATCAGATTTAATTTTTGCCTTATTGGATTTGGGAACATGAACTAGTTAACGATTTTTTCTGAGTGCAGTTTTAATATATTTTAATTGCCCGGAATTTAATTGATTGTATATTCATTACATGTAATTGTATTTTGAGATTACTTTGAAATTTTAATCGAAGTAAGCTGGTTGCATCCTATTGTTTTTACAATATAAAATAAAGAATTTTAGTAAAAGCCGTCATGCTGTAAATATTTTAATTATTAATGAATGGATATTAATGTAGTTAAGCTATTGCATCCTGTTACAAACATATAGAGTTTCTGATTCTATTAAAGTATTGTTATAATATTATGTTGAGAATTGACTATACTTGAGAACTATAATCAAGGCAGAATGATTTAATTGGGCCAATACTTTAAAGTCCTATAAAACGTAACTAATTAAAAAAAATAAAAAAGGATTTATCTTATGTTTACCAAAGCTTATTTTGAGTCAAATTATTATCGAATAAGTGTACAATTGTTATTCATGAAAAACCCTGTGTTTTCCTGCAAACTACAAAACTAACCGTTAATTGTGCCTTCTTAAAGGTACTATAGATTGGGTATCGCATATTTTATGGGCGATCAAATTTATTAATTACACCTATTAAATTATACCAAATAATTAATAAATATCTTGAATGATAATAGTTAAACGTGATTGAAATAATTTATGAAATGTGCTACAAGGAATCGACACTTATTTTTTAAGTCTCTGACTCATGATTATTGCAATAAATATAATTAATCGTTGTGGCCACACGATTGTGGCCACGTCTTTCCTTATAAATAAAAAACTTGCGGTGAGAGTCCGAGATCCCACCGGCAGATTTTCCCCCCGACTAAGGGTACCCACTTTATATAGGCTAAGTGAGTTAACATAATAAATAATGTATCTACCCTAGCCGGATAAATAAATAATGTATTTAACACCGGAACCTTCCGGATATCAAATCAGCGCTCTACCACTGAGCTACCCAACTCCCTATTTCAGGTAATGACAAAACTATTTCATTCACTAAGTAGTTTACGGAATGGGTTATGGGTAACTATTCATAAATATTATTGCATGAGAGACATATTTCACATTTCACATATGTTGTAATACTTAAAATTATATTTCACGTTAGCAAAAGTTACGTGGCGAAGCTTATTGTGTAAAAGCATAGGAAGTTTATTGTTAAAATTACTCATTAAACGTATAATTGAAAATATAGGTAGTTCGGTGATAGAGCGCTGGGTTGGCGTATCCTAGCACTCAAGTTCAAATACGGCTGTGGCAGATAATTTATTTAATCTGTTAACATTCGGTGGTGAGCCTTACGGTATCTGGAGACGCTCCTGGGGTTCTCCCAGTCTATAAATAATTCTTAATTGGTAGAAAAACCTGGCAGTTGAGCGTCATCCAGAACAAATCACCTCCCTGCAGTACCGTTGTCCTAGAAACAGTACAGTCTCAACCCAAGTACTGAACCCTCTTATGGGTTGTAGTGCTACAGTTTTTAGTATTTTTTTAAATTTATTTATGGAAATTTGAAAAAAAAATATCATAGATTCATTGACTGTGGGAAATGCAAGAAGGAATAAGTCATAACAAGCAATAACATTTTTAAATATTTTATTTTCTATTTATTAATGAGTTTTTAAATCAGACCGTCCGTGAGATCCTGGTGTCAGTACTAGCGTGAGCAAATACAATGTCAGTATTGGAGAGTTAAGCTATGAAAGTATATTACCTATTTTGATGTAATATGTATAATTTATTTTTTTGTAATATTACTATTGTACCATCCCGAAGATCCCGGGTTCAAATCCGGCTGGGCAGATAATTTATTTAATCTGTTGAAATTCAGGGATGGATCCTGTTGGATCTGGAAATCCTCCTAAGGCTCACCCAAGCTGTATAAAGTAGGTGCCCTTAATAGGAAGAAAACATGGCGATTGAGCGTGATCTGATGCAAATCACTTGCTTGCACAACCGTTGTCCTAGAAACAGTACAGTATCTTACCATGTACTGCTGCCTAACCCTTCATGGGTTGTGGTGGTATAGTTTTTTTTTCCTCAAGATATGAAAGTATATTATCTAATTTGGTGAAATATGAACATATAATTTTTTGTAATACTAATTTTTTACCGTTCCCAAGGTCCCAGGTTCAAATCTGGTTGCGGTAAATAATTTATTCAGTCTGTTAAATTTTGGGGATGGATCCTGTTGGATCTGTAAAACCCAAGGCTCCAAAGTATCATACTCTTAATAGGAGGAAAACATTGAGCATGACCTTGTAAAAACGTTGTCCTAGAAACGGTTCAGTATCTTATCATGTACTGCACCGAAGACCCTTCATGGGTTGTAAAGGTACAGGTTGTTTTTTTTTTTAAATTTTTTCATTTATAATGGTAAGGATTTATGCTGCCAGCTTAATACACATTCTTGGCCTAAACAGTTTACGGTTATTTTAATATATATTTCGAATCCAGCCGAGATCCGGTTAGTAAACAAGGGATATGAAAGAAAACAGGGCTGTTATTGGGGGCGGCGCCGGCCCTAAGGGATCGATAGGGAGGCGGGGGCCGAGTAAACCCAACCCCAACCCCCACACCAATTTAACAACACTCAACTTCCGTACTCGCCCTTATCTCTATATGCACTCACCTTTACACAGCGAAACGAATTTAATACCGGGCACGATGGAGCTAGGCTGAAGGGAAATTCGATATTAATTAATCCGACACGGGGGAAAAAAAAGGTCGATTTTAATTATCTGCGTCGCCCTGTCTCTTAAATTGCTTCGCATCGTTAATTAAGGTTACCCGCGAAGGATGATCCGTTTTACAGGGTGTGGAAAAAAAGGGTTGTTTGCTTTTAAAATTGTCCCTGAGCTTGATTTTAATCATATTTTAAACAATGGCAAAAGGACATTTGCGGATTGTCAATTTAATTATTATAATAATGTTAGAGGAATTATTATAATATAATTTTTGATGTATAATCTAACACAATTGTTATAATAACGTGACCGGGTTTAAAGGTCTTAGGTCCAAAATGAAGAAATAAAAAAGATCCTTAGTTCATTAAAAAATACTTATTAAATTAAAGTTTATTAAATGGGCTTGTAAAGTTGCTGGGCTTAGTAACGAACAAATTCTTAAAATATTAATAAGAGCTGGGCCGACTGGGAAGCGTCTGAGGGGAAGACCGAGGTGTAGGTGGGAGGATTGCGTTAAGAGTGATCTGGCGTATTTGGGAATGGATAGTGGCCCGAGGACAGAAGTTTGCAAGCAGAGATTGGTGGTAACGGCCTCGAGACTCGAGACGGGTTCACTAAGCGTTATTATTATTAAATGGCGCCAATTGGAAAGCGTTAAGTCATTACGCGCAGGAGGCCATATCGCGAAGATCGCGGTTAATTAGCCTATAGATAGATAAATATATGTTGATATAATCATAGATTGGAGCGGTAAAATACGAAAAATAGGGACACATACGTAATATAAAAAAGGGAGAAGAAAATTAAGTTATTTTAATTGCAATATGAAATATGCTTATATTGATTTATGAAATATTAAAGGCTTTAATGGAATTAAAGCATTATTGTTATTAGATGCTTTAATGGAATTTATATATTACATTTTTTATTTACGTACATATATACATTTATATTTATTTATTTTTTATTTATACTTTATATATAAGAAAATTAAATAAGATTGTCTAGCACAGACCTCGGCAGGCGGTATACCCATTGTCTAGTGTTCTAGTTAAATTTTTACTGTATATATATATATATATATATATATATATATATATATATATATATATATAAGAAATAATTGATTTTAAGAAAAACATTATTCAATTATATTTACTAATTACCGTAGGATGCTTACTGTTGAGCCAAACAAACAATATAAAACAATAAATCGAGGTTAGTTATTCGTCCATTTGTAACGATAGTTCACCACAAAATTAGCTCACAGATGGTCGTCTTCAAACCCTTCGGTCTACACCGATAGGTAGCAGCACACATTTCCCATAATTACACTGTTTTTCTATATTAAAACTCCCAATTTTTTTTATTTCCGAGAATATTAAAAAGGAAAGGAATGAAAATTTAAAACCTGTTGTGACTTAACTCATAGCGATCACCTGTGGAACTGCTACCCTAGTATTTTTTAAATAATAGTAATGGGAATAAGGCTAAGTGAACCCACTACCCAAACCCAAATCCTTCATATCACTCTTAACGCAAACCTACTAACTACACCACGATCTACCACCTCAGATGCTTTCCAGTCGGCACTGCGTTTATTTTAATTTTAGAAATTCGTTCGTCACCAAGCCCTGCAACTTGACAAGCCCAACCTAATCTGCGTGACGTTATCATTTCAATAATATTTCTTCATGCTTTCCAATTCTGCGTTGTGTAATCTTCTAATTTCTCCAATGGTTTCATCCATTTTTGGAAAGAATATTCTACTCAACACCTTAAGACATTGTTCATCCTTCAGCGTCAACGACCACTTTCCGCAACCGTAAATAAGAGTTCGGTTTGATAAATTCTGATTTTTAGATTTCGGTGCAAACGAAACGTAATTTTAATGCAAACGACTAATCTAGTTACTATAAAATACACTCGTTATGATTTTCCAGTAATTAATGTTGAAAAAATTTTGAGACAGTATTAAACTGATTTAATTTTACAGTTATTTAGAATAATTAAAATTATAATATTGTATAATTGTAATTATAATTATGTGAATATGAAAACGAAAAAGATTGCTAGGAAAGCGTAAACGAAAAATCATCTATCCCTGTTTCGAATGAGCTGTAATTTTGAACTAGCTTTTATTCTATGTACAAATCTTTTAAAATTTGTATTAAATAAGAATTACGTAGGCGTTAAAATAATTAAGCAATTCAAAATTATCTTCAGTACACAGTAGATACTCTACTTTTTCCTAGACAATAGTTGTGCAAAGAGCTGATTTGTCCAAAATCAAGCTCAGCTGCCAGGTTTTTCGTCCAAATGGGAATACCCACTTTATAGTGGCTAGGTGAGCCCCATAAAGGTCAGCATATACCATAGAATCCATCCGTCGCTGTTAACAGATTAAATAATTTATCTGCCTTAGCCGGATTTGAACCGGGAGCTTCAGCATAGCAACTTAGCATTCTGAGCAACACCGCTGCCATATAAGCATCTAAACTAGCTCTAAGCAATGGCAAATAATTGAAATAAGGTGCGTATTCTTATTTTGAAAATAAAAGAAAGTATTTATTTGTTTTAAAACTATTATTTTATAATACCGGAAAAAATGGTTATTTTATATTAAAATGTGTCTAATTATTTTTTTATTGCTTTACTTCAACTTATACCGTTTAATATGGCAAGAGAATTGTCGGATATTGCGAAATAGGCAAGCCAACATCCGAGAAGGAGCGATATCGAACAAAGCTCCAACTTGGGGACACACCCACCGCTGCGGTTCAATGCCCTTCCCTCCGTAGATTCCTTCTCTCATTCTGTTATTAATGTTTCTTTCCAGAAGCAATTCTTTATTTTTCTTCTCTCTCTCACTCTCTCTCTCTCTCTCTCTCTCTCTCTCTCTCTCTCTCTCTCTCTCTCTCTCTCTCTCTCTCTCTCTCTCTCTCTCTCTCTCTCTCTCTCTCTCTCTCTCTCTCTCTCTTTCTCTCTCCCTCCTCCCACTCTTTCTCTGGAAGTGTAATGAAACTTTATTATCAAATAGCTTATAGTATTTAGACAAATTTCAATTCATGCAATTTATAATCATTAAAGACATAAAATTTAATCTACTTACTCGATCTTCAAAAATTTATTTTCCCTTTATTTTACCATCAACATATTCTTTCCCTCTTCTACCGCTGCACGGGTGTAGGATCCTACTTATATAGCCTGGGGCAAGTATCTCTTTCCGGATCCAACTTTCTTCTTCTGTTCCTGCAGCTTTATGAAAACCTCCCTTACCCTGTCCTCCCAGGAGATGAGGCCTTCCATGGGGGTCTAGTAAGTCTTTCTGGCAATTCTTTGTGGGTCCGAACCACCTTAGTCTGATCTCCTTTAGAATGGTCTCAACTGTTTTAGTATGGTGGGGTTCCTTATCCCATCTTTACAAGTTTTCCTTTCTACTTTTTGAAGGTACCTCAATTCTATAACTTGTCTATAACTTGTCTCCGGTGTTCTGAGGATAGGGTCCACGATTCTGAAGAGTAAGATAAAATAGGAAGGAAGGTTGATTTATAGAGAGATTATATGCTCTGATATGTCACTGCTCTCTTCTCTGGAAACCCTGTCAGACCACATAGAACATTTTCACAGCCGCTTCTTTGGACCACTACTTCGTCAATGAAACCACTTTCATTGAGAAGAGCGCCTAGATTTTAAAATCCTCGACATGCACTAATTTCTGCCCTCCAGCCCTCAGTGCCCTCATTGTCATTCTGGTTTTCTTACCTATTCACTTGCTTTTAGTCTTCCCCGATTTAATTTTCATGTTAATTGACAATAATTCTTCTTGAGTACATTTTTGTTATGTTGGAGGTATCAACCATTGGTACGAGTCCTCAGCGAAGGCCAGCCATGAAAATTTGGTGAGGTCCAGGTTTCTTTGTATCAGCTGGAATTTTCTCATCATGAGCCAAGTCCAAAACCACGAAGAAGAGCAATGTATCATTTTCGGTACAAAGTTTGAAAAGGATATAAGGCCTCATATTTTTAAAAATCGAAGATCTTGAAGCTTGTCTTGTAGATCATTAAGGGTTGAATTATTCTTAAATAAACATTAATATCAATAATATTAGTAGTAATTAATAATATTTTTCTTATTTTATTTACAAAAATGTTTGAAAAAAATATTATTGTCTGATATTTCTTCAAATGTTTGTTAAATTAAAAACTACAATATGCCGGTGCTCTATTTTCACGTCCTTATCTATTTGCGAAATAAATATTTACTGGGACAACATTGGCGACATGGTTAAGTAGCGGAATTTTAATTGCCGTATTAATCCGGTTTCATGATAAGATTTAATTATTTTTGTAATGTTTTGAAAATTTAATTATAGCCGTTTTGGTGAATGGTTACGATACACAAATGAATATTTATATATCAAATCAATTGTCCGAATCAGTAGTAGAATTTTCCATTTAACATCTTACATTTCAATGCTAACTTTTTTTCAATTTCATTAGTTTACCGATCTTGTATCCATAAAAATTACATAAAATATATTTCTGTAAATAATTACTTTGGAACTTCTTTATTAGCCGGTACCCAGGGATTTTTATCCGGCATTGTTTATAACTTGAACCCTGATAATTCTGATGCTGATAATACCTACCTTCTTATTCATACTAATGCAAATTGAAATATACAAAATGTAATTAATAAAATATTAATTGTTTTCCTTAAACTTTACACATTTCCATTTCTATCCTTGACAAAGTCCATATGATGATCATTTTCACATAAATTTATCTTTGGAATTATTCTAAACTTCTGGAAGCACTTCAAAGCTTTTTCTTTTAAAGACAGCTATTCCCAAAGTGTTTTTATTTTCATTTTATAAGCAATAATAAAAGGAATGAAACAAACCAACAGAATTAAATTAAATAAGCAATGCAGAAATTTAAATAGACAATGAACAAGATTAAAGACAAAAACAATACAGATAAAAATTTAGTAACGCACACACAAATAACTCATATGATACGAGTGATAAGAAAAGGTTACACGTGATAAGAAGGTAGGTTTCACGGGGACCGGTTAATAACCAAGTATCAGATCAATCATTCAATTATAATGAGGCAATTAATTAGTCTTAATAATTAATTTTAATATTAATTAATTTATATTATTAAATCTTAAAAATTATTATTTTATTTGTTTTAATACTTTATTGAATTATTAATAAGTAATAGTGCTACGTAGCTATACAATCATTTCATAAAAACAAAACAAAAATAAAATAAATAAATGTAATAAAAATATATACATGCGGAAAAATATATACATGCTGTATAAAAACACAAAATAAATGCGAAAATATAATACAAATAAAGTCAAAAAATAAAATAATAACTATAAAAAAATAATCATTTTTAAAATTTTAAAATCAAAAATAAAATAATTTCGGAATATTCATCTGCTTATTTATTAGATAATTATTGTTAAGATTATTTCAGCTATTTAAAAGAAACAGATCTACTTATTTTAAAATATGTATTATAACTTGGAGCTGTCATCGAATTTACAATCAACATCTTGTTTGAGTATGGGCATTCACAATTAATTATTAATTTTCAAATATCTTAGTATCATATATTAAATTTTCAATTACACGATTTATGAATTTTTTTATGGAATTTGGAGATCGCATACTGATTGCCATTCTTTTTTATTCATCATGTGTTATTTGAACTAACATTCCAACTGACGTTTTGGGGGATGATTAGGCAATCACATAAGATGTTCAAGGGCAATATTTTTTTTTAATTTTACGCGTGGTAAATTAACCAAATTTTCTTCATTATACTGGTAGGAGAGTTATTTTTTGGTTTATTGAATTTAATTTTTACTGAGAAAATAATAACCACGTTCAATATTTTTTGGCAGTATTGGTCATAAATGACTTATTAACAATGCTTATGTCTGATGAAATCTCTTACTCTAATCATAAAACAAACTCCACATTTTCTATTACAAAAATCAATTCTATAAACCTAATCAGAAAACCGTTCTGAGATCCGAAATGTTATAAACGTATATATTTATATATAAGGAAATCTGAACCACTACAGCCTATAAATGGTCATGGGATCAGTATATGAGATAGGCTGTACCGTTTCTAAGGGGCGTTATTTGCCCAAGTTCGCACTCAACCACCAGGTTTTTACCCCAATTAAGCATACCAACTTTATAAAGGTTGAGTGGCCCATTAACTCAGCGCTCTACACACTTTGCTATCTCGCTCCCAAAATCACAATAATAGAATTTGCATTGCTTGTTTAACAAATCTTAAACTAACTCTGTCAAAAGAGCTTCATCAACCAATTATTTATTGTACGTTGATTGCGTATATTGAGAGAATTGTTGCGGCATTTTCCCAGCACATTTGTTGATGTTTCAGAACCTCATACATTTCTAACAGAGAGGCTCAACTCCTGTCATCTATTTGCTGATACCTGGAACCCCACGCTGGGGAACATAATTGATATTCAGCTTGGAGAGGGTAGATAAGACGAGGAAACAGATACGGGGTGATAGAGATATCTGTTTGGGGGTTCCTTACTGCCTTGTTTAAATTGTCACTCAGATTGGTCACCAGTTGGTCTTAATGCTGTGTCTTTAAATATAATATATATATATATATATATATATATATATATTTTAATTGTACCACTACAACTGGTGTTCAGTACATGGTAGAGACTGCACTGTTTCATGGACAACGGTTCTGCAAGGAGGTGACTTCTCCTAGGTCAAGCTCAACCGCCAGATTTTTCCCTCTTATTTTGGGTACCCTATTTTTATATTTTATAGAGGCTCGGTGAGCCCCAGGAGGGTCTTAGATCCTAAATGATCCATCTCCGGCTGCAAACAGACTAAATATAAGTGTTTAGCCGCGGACCTGTACTACCCGCCAGTAGGAAAAAACCGATCCTTGTCTCTAATATCGGAAGATATACTTTACCGCCAAAATCAAGGAGAGGGGGAATGACGCTTGGAGCTGACGGCACTTGCTGTTTGGACGCCGAGCTGGACCGTCATACTAGACCTTCGCAGCTACGACCGCTTGCCGCTCTCAAGCCACCATTCCTTATTGAGAACGTTCAGGAGGTCTACCAGCCGGTCAATCACTAGGAGCTCTGCTGAGACACCAGATGAGGTGATATTTGGGGATAGAACACACCAATCGTAAGTCCCATTTCATTATCATAAGGCCTCAAATCGCCGACTAATCCTGCTGATGATGATCAACAACTCATTGTGTTTATGTGGTACCAAAAGGACGATTCAAGCTAATTAATTGTATTAATCCTTTAGGCCGTGATCACTTAAATTCTTCATTATATCGCTCCTGTTTATTTTGTTATATCTTGGCCATAATGCTACCATGGAGCAATTTCTGTTAATATTTATTACCGCTCCTATTCAATGTCAATCTTTTGTATTAGTATATCATATTTGTTCATTAGATCGCTATTTTGCATGTTTAGTGTGTAAGGTCTTCTTGTATAATTGCTACCATTAAGTTTAATCATTAATCACCTGTATATTTGCTTAGTTAAGAGAAAGATATTTCCTATGTCCTTAAAATTAATAAATCAAAAGCTATGTTAATATCAGAGATTTCTTTCAAATTCACGTTGTACTTCAATTTGCTTCCTATTAAATTTTATTCAGTCTAATCACGCCCTAACAATAAGTCCTGCCTGCAGCGGGATTTGAACCAGGACTTCCGGCAAGGCACCTCAGTGCTCTACCATACTGGTTCCTGGTTTATAGCTATGTATTATTCTTAATGATGTACACACTTTTCTGCGGCTTTTTAGTCAAACCTTAGATATTCGCTACAGTCAACCATGATTTTTATATTAGCTTTGCCACGCGCCTAGCTTGATCATCGGTAACCCTTTGGGAGTATATAATTTGGTGCTTTTTAGTTATATCCACATTTTTCTTCGATAAAAACCTCAACGACATTATTGTTGTATAATGATCAATTGACAGATAAGGGTCCGCCATGAGGTACTTCAAGCAGCACTTGGAGTTGACTTGTTGAATAAACGATGATATTGATTTTTATCTTGTTAGTAGAAAATAGCGGGTATTTTGATATTCGAGGACACATCTTTGATGGCCTTACAATGGGACTGTGGGAAAAATCATCCTATTGCAATGTTTATGTGACTTCGTATCTTATAACTTAACAACTCAACTATGTATTTCGTCATCTCTATTACATCTATTTGTATTACCTTCTTTATTCTTGTTACCTTATTTTTATTTTATTACTTCACGCTTTATTTTTATTACTTTCTTTATTACTTATTTTATTCTGTATTACCTATTTGTATTGCATTAGTTATTAATACATACTCTACCTTTATTCCTCTTGCTATATATATATATATATATATATATATATATATATATATATTTCAGGTCTCCCCCCATCTTTATGTTCCCACGACTCAGATAACTTAATGCTTATGTATTTTAATTTTAATATTTGCCCTATGTAATTTCAATTGTCTGTATCTTGCATAATTAGCCCTGAAAAGAATATAATTTTGTCACTTAATCATTTTTTTTAATTAGGATATTGAATAATAACAGTTTATTTATAAACTGACAAAATATATTTAAAGATGGCAGAGGCACGCTAAATATTAGTATTAAATACTATAAAACAAAAATTAATGGAAACGTGCATATAAAGCGGATATGAATATATAATTATATGAATGTCTACCCCGAAAAAATCAATATATTTTAAAACATACTGTATCAATCGTCAAACGAAAAATCAGAATAACGGAACACTGTGTTCGTACGAAGCGTAGAACTGAACGTCAAAAGAAGATAACGTCAAACCTGAACTTGCCAACATGAGCCTTTTGGGGGAAAAATGTGTGGGATCTCTCCGTTATTGCTTTGATGCCCAACCAACCCCAAATAACACAGGCCTGCGATGAAAACATTATAGCCTATTTAAATAGTGGGTTTAACAGCATTTTTGTGCTGATTACAAAGAAAATAGTGAAAAAATCCATCACCCCTAGATAAGTCGCAAATTTCATTGCACTTTTTAGGGTCTAGACATAAAGAAAGACATATGTTAGCCACCGGTATTTCATTTTCATGGTACCGATTTAGAGATAAGGAATTTGTCCCTTTTTTCTACACAAGAGGGTGATCTAGTTTTCTGCAACAATGTACCTGGAAACATGGAAATATTCAAAATGAGAGGAATGGAGGATTTTCATAAATTCATCAAAAAGGAGTTTGAAAGCTTTACTTCTTCACAATGGTAACCGATATGCTTCTGTGCCTGTTGGACATTCAGTCTATTTGAAAGAATTTTACGGAAATCTTGAGTTTGTTCTTAATAAGCTCGGCTACTCTGACCATAAATGGACCATTTGTGGGGATTTGAAAGTTATTTCAATGTTACGAGGTCAACAAAGTGGTTACACAAAGTTTCCATGTTTCCTCTGTGAATGGTATAGCTGTGGCAGGAAACAAAACGATGGCCAATCAGAAAGGCTCTTATTCCTGGAGTTAAAAATGTTGAAAGACAAAGTTTAGTGGATCATAAAAAGATCTTACTTCCACCATTTCAATTGGGGCTAATGAAACAGTTTGTGAAAGCATTACCCAAAGAAGGAGAGTGTTTAAAGTATCTTCGTGAACAGTTTCCTGGTATATCCGATGCTAAGCTGAAAGAGGGAGTCCTTGTTAGGCCTGACATCAGAAAACTTTTAAAAGATGAAAGATTTGTCTCTAAAATGGAATTGGAAGAAAAAAATGTTTGGAATTCATTTAAACTTGTTGTAGCAAGGGTTACTTGGAAACAAAACAGACCCAAACTACAAAACATTGGTTGCTGAATTGTTACAAAACTAAAAAATGATGGGCTGCAAAGTTCATTTCCTTCATTCACATCTGGACTACTTTCCAGAAAATCTTGGGGCTGTTAGTGATGAATAAGGAGAACGTTTCCATCAAGATAAAGAAAAAAATGGAGCGCAAATACAAAGGTCGTTGGAATGTCAACATGATGGCAGACTATTTTTACTGTTTGATGTTAAAAAGGGGAAATTCACACAGAACACAGCCAAGAATGTACCAAAGGAAGCTTTGATGGAAAATTATAACGTTTTTACAAAGACTTATAATAACTTTAAAACACATGTGCTTCACGTTTATGCTCATTTTAGCTAGGTATCGATATTTTTTTTGCTTTTACTTCATGTTAAAATAATAAAAACAAATTTTCCGTTTTTTATTCATTTTCTCAAAACTTCAACTTTATTTTATAGGCAAGCCTTACGTGATAGGAAAAACCAATGTCATTTCTGAAATCAGCGCAAAAACTACATAAAGATCAGTTAACTAAATCAAAACAATTTTTAAAAAAGTTTTTTTTATGCAGACCTGTGTAATTAATTTTTTGTTTGAATGTTACATATATTGCAGTCCATAAATATTCCAGAGCAATATAGGCATTCATAGGCGTAGGCCTCAACAATTTGCCTTGTTATTATTAAAATTTATGAAACTATTATGAATTAATGATTGTTGCGCAATATTATATGTAAAATGATAATAAAAACTTATTTCCATTTCTGCAAATTCTTATTTATAAATCAAACTTTAATTCGTGTACTTGTTGAACCGACTTAAACAATAATATTTTATTTTATTATGCAATTACAACACAAATCTCTTGAATACGAAAGTGCATAAATAACTTTCACCTCAGTTCTCATTGTTCCCTCATAAAATTAAAAACCTGTACCACTACAACCCGTTAACGGGTCTCAGTACATGGTAGAGACCGTAATGTTTCATGGACAACTGCACAACCGTTGTGCACGGTCCATGAAACAATATAGTTGTCATTATGCTCAACCGCCAGATTTTTCCCCTATATTGGGTACCTACTTTATAGAGGCTGAGTGAGACCCAGAGGATCCTTAATAGATACGTGATAAAATCACCTATTACCAGATGTTTTATTATCAATTGTAAAAATAATGTAATAAAGTTCAGTTAATTGTTGGCTACGAATGTGTAAACCATACAAAATATATTAGTAAAAACTTTATAGCTGCGACGAGGATGGGATGCCCTCCGTTCTGGTGAACGACTGCGGCACATCTCTGACCTCAAGGTTCAAGGAATTTCGAGATTTTCTTAAAAATATCGGAATCACTAATAGGGTACTAGCTCCAGCTCACCCAGCAAGGAACGGACAGGCGGGAGGATTTGTCCAAACCGTAAAAAAGAATCTTCGAGCAGCACAAAGAGATCAAAGAGACTTAAATTTAAAATTAAAGCGATTTCTCTTCAATTTCAGAAAAGCACCCAGTGCTTCAACGGGTAAATCACCTGCGAGTGTGATGCTAAATTTTCTGTTTCGATCCAGACTCGACCTCCTTAAGGAAACACCGGAGCCGCCAGCGCCGAGGGAGAGACCAGACGTACGAACTTTTATGAAGGAGACAAGGTCCAGATCAGATGCTACACGGACAGAGATCGGAAGTGGATGTTCGGAACCGTTATCCGTCGTACGGGACTCATGCATTACCTGATTGACGTCAATGGGAAAAAGCACCGACGCCACATAGATCAAACGAGTGCCACACTGTATGACGTTCCTCAAGGCTCAAGGACTGCAGTATACTCGTCGGTATTTACAGGGGCCACAGCGAGGGGTAATACTTTACAGGGGGGAGGTAGACCTTCTACTTCAGTCAAACATGCAACGCCGCGGGATGATGTCGCGGAAGCCGGAGACCAAGGATTACCTGCGAGAGACTCCTTGAGTCCGAAGAGAAATGAACCACAGCAACAAGGACTACGGCGGTCAAGAAGAATAGCGTAGCGGAGAGTGAAGAACACATCCTCCTAGGGAGACTATTAGACTCGTGATACGCGATAAAATCACCTATTACAGGTTTTTTATTATCAATTGTAAAAATAATGTTAATAAAATTCAGTTAATTGTTGGCTACGAATGTGTAAACCACACAAAATATATTAGTAAAGCTTTTTAATCCTAGATCCCATATGATCCATCTCCGTCTGCTGAAAACTTAATAAATGACTTGCCAGTAGCGGGATTTGAACCAGGATTTTCGGCTTGGCAACTCAGTGTTCTACCACTGAGCTACTCCACACTCCCTCGTAATATATAGGCATCATTAAGGAAATTATGGTTGATATAATTCGAGCAAGATGTATCACGGCCAAATCACGAATAGTCGCAGAACCAACTATTTTCAGACGATCTTCTATCAATAGAAACATATTTTAATATTCTCATAATTATGATAATTACGCCATCTTATTTTTCTTTCACCATTTGTGTCAATGAATAAAACATATGATACGTCTTCAATCAATATTAAAGAATATCGAACAATTTTTAAATAAATTTACTGTTAATGAAACTGCTGCCACTTTGGATTATAATTAAAAACTAAAATTCACTACAAGTCCTTTGTTTTTCATTAAATCAAGTAGCCTATGCCAAATTTGAGTAAAACCGCGTAATAATCAAGCATATCCTACGCTCCTTTAATCCCAAGAAAATCCCAGGATAAGCAATTCCTATCAGCTTGTCTTAACAGTAACCAAAGCTATCGAATATCAAAATATAAGAGTATCTAAGAAAATATGCTTGCACGCGTGAAACCTTGCAAAAATTGAAATTAGATAAAGTTCAGAATGCATAATTTTTATACAAATCGCCAACTTTTGATCGAATCGCACGAGCGATTTTTAATGTATATGTGTTTCAAGAAAAAAGTAGATAATGGATCACAAATTTATTGATACCGTACATATAATATAGATATTATCACATAAATAAATAGTAAAATCTTATCAAAATCTGATTAACAGTTTTAAATTATGCCATATGGATTCGATAGCCTCTATATTGAGGAAGCAATAAACAGTCATTTCTAATTCCATTTTAAATTCTAAAAGAAACCTTCTATGCTCCCAATTAATTACAAAAGACTCAATTACATGACAGTTATCAGACCTATTTGGACATGCGGAGTTGAGCTTTGGGGCTCTACTAAACCATCAAATTCATCTCGTATCCAAACCTTACAATCCAAAATCCTTTGTAAAATCCCCAATGCTCCTTATTATGTCACAAACAAATTCATCCGTCATGATCTTAATATCCCATATGTTGCTGATTTGGCCCAAACTAGATACCTATCCTTCCATCACAAGCTCCATACACAGTTGAATCCGCTAGTCTCTCAACTTGCTTCCCATACTATTCCTGATAACCCTCCGAGGCGTCTGAAAAGAAGATGGCCTCGAGACCTTCTACTATAAAACTTTATTGGAGTGCTACCGATGGGTAATTTCTCCACAAGTGTTTTTTGTTTTCACGTTATTTGTTCATATTAGCAAATTTACTTATTGTAATAATATTAAAGATGTAAATATCAATAATATCAATAAAATAGAGCCAAAAACTCAAAAAGAAACACTATTATTTATTATAATGCAATTGGGAAAAACCACAATGCAAAGCCTTATGTTTCAAATCTAGTAATACAACCACTTATCAGTCGACGTTTCGCCTATTCAGGCATTATCAAGACACAAAAACAAAAAGGGTTATGTGAATCACATCTCGAAGAAAAAGGTGCAAAGGTCTTGATAATGCCTGAATAGGCGAAACGTCGACTGGTAAGTGGGTGTATTACTGGATTTGAAACATAAGGCTTTGCATTGTGTTTTTTCCCAATTGCATTATAATAAATATCAATAAATTAATCTAAAAAAAAAAAATTCTAAAAGAAAAAATCTACATAAATTGCAGTTACTAACATAGACTTGAACCAATTATTAATCCAAAACAACTTGTGTACAAGATATAATCGGGCACAGCTGTAATCTATTTTAATGTTTTATTATAGGCTTGCTATAAAAATAATAAATAAATAACGTCTTCGATCGTAATATTTAATCCAACGAAAATTTTTAATCGTATTTTTTAAGTACTTCGTAGAAATATTATTGCTGTGGTAACAAATAAAACAAAAGCATATTGATTTTCAATCACTATAGTGTCATTAATCACAACTGTAGAATATGTAGGTAAATAATCAAAAATATAATTTTCAATTTCTTAAAGCATTGAGCTTAAGCTTGTTAGTTAAAAGTTTAAGGGTGAAAATATTTATGATAACATAAATAAAATATTATAGGTACCTGATCAATTATCAACACAAAAGAAAACATAATTACTCGGAAATATAGTTGTATTTTTTTCTCTTTTAAACCTCCTTGCGACGGTTCTTCATCGACCGAAGAAACCAGCCATTCAGACGCCACAATGTTAGGCTTCGATCAGGAAATCGATGTGTGAAAAACAGAAGAAAAGAAAAGATGTAAATTGACAATGACGTGGAAAACGTTTCTCGAGGCCACGATATAATAAATCTTGTCTGCATAACGACATTTAATACTGGAAACGATCATGCTTAATTTGAATGTTTTTTTTTCAAAACCGACATGTAGAACTGAAATGAACTTTAATGTTTCTGAGTTAATAATATTATTTTATTCATGGAACAAGTATATACTTATAAAATATTAATGTATACTAAACTGAAAAACTCGATTTCTCCATGAATATACTTAAACCTTATCCTTAATTTCGATATAACACCAAATCGAACAAGGCATGGTGTTTAAGCTGAAATCCTGAAATAAAAAACTATTTATTTTATTTTGTCTATCTTATTTTATCTTCTAGATCTCTCTGGAAGAAGATTGTTGACTAGTGTTTGTGGAGTGTAAACATGTAAAAATTCAATATGGTTGTTTGAAAGCAGATATCATCGTTGTCATGGGTTGCCCTAATTATGTTAATATATAAAATAAACTAAAATTGAATATTAATGCTTTTTAGCACGTTTTTATTGGTTTCTGCTGTACTTTTTTATTCAACGGAATCTTTGAACTCGATTTTTAGCTACTTTAAATGAAACGTTTCACACTTCTCAAGGATCGATGAAAATATAACAATAGCAATACAACAATTTAATCCCTTTTTTTCATTATCCTGACCAGGATCATTAGGATTAGCCAATTTTCAATGTCTTGTGTCATGTTCAAGACGTGTACTACGGCATACATGGCTTAATCTTTGAAACAAGCATATGATTTCTGGTAGGAGCAACTGCCTTGTTTCTCATATTCTTCAACAAATAATATAATAGTTTAAAAAAAAACTGAAAAATAACCTTTAAATGGAAACAAAACTGAAAAGAAGAATACAATTTTCAATAAGTTTAAAAAAAGAATGAATTGGTGTACGAAAAAATTAATTTTATCGTATAAAAACGTGGAGTACTTCATGCTAGTTGTTGTAAATACTTTATTGACTGATAGTAAAAGTAGAGTAATTTTGGAAATATCTTAAAAAGCACTTTTTTGTTCATCATTATGCACTTGATTACTATCAAGCTGAATCTTCGTGAATAGCTTCATTTCGATGAGACGTCCAACAATTTCCTTTGCAAAAATTCTCGATTGTGGTAGCTAACAGAGGTAGCAATGATGAAATATGTCGATTTGATGATTCTCAAAAATTTATTACTAACAGGATTTTTTTTTGTTAAGTCTCAAGATAATTAACTAAATTATTTGAAAAAATATTTCTCCTAAAAAATTTATGGTTTGATCAAAGAGGCCCTTCCTTCCAACATGTATCAATAACGAGGTCATCAAAAATGATTACTAACCAGCTGATTTTTTTTTTTTACTTAGTTAATATTTATATAATTTAACAGTCATCTTGTCCTACAAATCCGTGGTACGTTATCGCGGTGCTCCAATTGAATACATATTTGAAAATCGTAAAATTAAAAATCATTTTATTTTCTGTATGTTGCTACTAAGTCACAACGGTACACATGCGCAGACCATTGCTTACTGCGTATTAGGTATCCCACGTTAGTGTCCATAAGCGTGCAAACTTTTTTCAGTTGACCACGCGAAACTAAAAATAGGAAAATGAAAAATGACAATTTTTGTCGGACTAGTGATACATACCTGTTTTCTTTTAGGACATAGTTTCATTTGGGCAGAGAACACACTAACCTATTATGTAATATTTTTGCCCTACAGTTAGTAATGAGAAAAATGGTCTTGGACCGCTATAACGTACCACGCAATTTGTAGGACAATATGACTGTTAAATTGTATAAATATTAACTAAGTAAAAAAAATAATAAATCAGCTGGTTGGTAACCATTTTTTATGACCTCGTTATCGATACAAGTTGGAAGGAAGGGACTCTTTGATCAAACCATACATTTTGTAGGACAAATATTTTTTCAAATAATTTAGATAATTATCTTGAGACTTAACCGAGAAAAATCCAGTTAGTAATAAATTTTTGAGAATGATCAAATCGACATATTTAATCCTTGCTACCTCTGTTAGCTATCACAATCGAGAATTTTCGCAAAGGAAATTGTTGGGTGTCTCATCAAAACGAAGCTATTCACGAAGATACAGTATTTGCAGTTGATAGTAATCAAGTGCAAAAATGGACCATGGATCTACTACTATTTTGAACTTAAAATTATTTTCTACTTTTTAGTTTTGTTTCCTAATAAAGCGTCTTTTTTAAACTATTATTTATTTTATTATATAAAGTTAATTGGGGCACTGCATATTTCCAGCTAAAACTGATGCAAGGACCTGGTAGACGGTAAAAATTGTAAAACCGATCTACATTAATCTGACCACGACCAAAATCGGGCGTCTAGACCATATATTCGTGATCTCATCTCCTGTTTGACTGAAACTAAGCCTCAAAGATGTGTAGGAAAACCTGTTAAGTTGTCCATGACTGGAGAAAGGTTTCCGAAAATCCTCTCTGAGGAATGATGGCACTGGTATAGCCGAGTGTAACTTTCATGGATTTGTCATTGTCCCCTGAATGCAGGAAAGTGCGAGTGGAAAGAGAGGTGGTCACGAGAAAGTGGAAGGTCACTGTAGTGGAAGTAGTGGAAGTAGTGGAAGGTAGTAGTGGAAGGTCACTGTAGTCATCATGATGGTTGGAATCACCAGAGTTAAGCTTAGTAGTTTCAGGTTCATACTGAATCAAGAATAACTAGCGTACTTTGGGGTTAAGGAGGTTGCAGTACAATACACAGGTTGCAGTTTCATTGTGCAGTGTCTTGTACGGATCAACAACTAGTGCTTACAATAATACCACAAGGAAGAAACTATCTATCGTATTACCAATTTCGTTTCGAAGGAGTGCAAGTTTACTCATTTACTTAAGGTTTACATTCATCCTTATGGAACCTGTTTTTTTTTTTTTTTTTTAGTAAAGTGCGTCTCTATTTTTCTATATATCAATTCTTAGCTTTCCTATTAACCAACTGTTTATTTCTCTCCTCTCTTCAACATGCTTTTCCACTAGAAGGATCATAATTTTAAGAACGTCTTTTTAACTGCCCATTTTAAACAGAACCCAGCAATAAATATATTATTTCATACGAGCACAATATTATACAGTACTGAACCCCAAGGATAACAATGATGTAATTAATCTCTGTAACTTCTTGAACAAAGCTATAAGTATTAGAATTGCTCTGACTCATTGAGACATATATGTTTGTTTGCCAACAAAACAGAATTATATAAGTTTTAATTCAAGAATTTTCCATATTTTGATGTTGAGTTGACTCATTGCCATATTTTTTTTTAACTATATATAAAGTTTTATTCCTTGAATTTGCTAATTTACAATTTTGTAAAAATTATTTAATACATGTTGAAGTATAACAATTTACACTGCAAGTTGAATAACATAATAAATAAAAGCTGTAATATATTTATAACAGTAGGAAAAAGAAAAAAAAACCTACACAAAATAGAAGAATAAAATAAAATAACAGTAAAATAAATAAATAAAAATAAGTATAATATTTGGTAGTAAAAATAAACAATTTTAGTACATTTTTTTTTCCATTTAAGGAATAAATTCGTCTTCGAGAAAAAAACGTTTTGTTTATAAAGAATAAAATAATTGACTGGAAGCAGGTTTTTTTTCTCGACGATGAAATTTACAATAAATCCAGTTTAAAAAAAGAAAAAAAGGAACCAAAAACTCAAAAAGAAACACTATTATTTATTATAATGCAATTGGGAAAAACCACAATGCAAAGCCTTATGTTGATAATGCCTGAATAGGCGAAACGTCGACTGGTAAGTAGGTGTATTTTTTGAAATATAAGGCTTTGCATTGTGGTTTTTCCCAATTGCATTATAATGAAAAAAAGGAAATTATAGGAATAAATTCGCTAATAATTGATAAGTTATTATAATGTAATAAATTAATTATATTTATTCTAATAGTATATGTCTAGTTCGTCTATGTATGTATTGTATTAAGATTTGTTTGTTATAATTGCCTATTGATTGCATTAAGGGATTTCCTGAGTTTTTTGTTGAGTTGAAAAAGTTCCAAGTCTGAGAGTGAATAAACTGTTTAATTGTTTAAATGTTTGACTAAATCAAGTATCATGTCGGTTATTATTGTGTACCTGGGGTAGTCATTTATGATTCTCATACATAAGTTCTGTATTCTTTCTATTTTTTTATAGTTAGAGTCACAGGTGTAGCTCCATACAGGAGAGGCATATGTCAGTAAAGGTCTTATGACTGATTTATACAAAATAATTTTGCCATGGCCACATTTTTTATTTTACCTTCATTACAATGTTTAGTATTATAACTACCTACTTTATTTTTCTGTATGTTTACTATTCTGTTTTTGTTTTTTTTTGTATGTACTATTATTTTTGTAAAACTTCTATCCAAACTCTCTCTGTATTTTACAATTGTGGAAATCAGAAATAAATAAATAGTAAAGGACGTCTCTATTTTTCTATCTGAGCTTATATCAATTCATAGCTTTCCTATCAACCGTTTATTTTTCTCCTTCAACATGCTTTTCCACTACAAGGATCATAATTTATTTTCTGAATATTTCTCTCTGAATATTTCTGTCTTGGTATTAATTTTCTGTAATACCAATAATATTTCCTCTTTTATCTGACTGAGGTATCCTCTGATATTTTTTTTGATCCATAACTTTCTTGAATATCATTTTGTACAACTTGTCTTCATCCATTCTTTTCTTGTACCCGAGAAGTTTACAAGTCCTCAGTGCCTTCAAATATTTCTAGGTTCTTTAATAGGCAACTATTCTTCTACTACTTCTCTTGGTCCAGGGATACGTCTTAATTTTTTTTTCTTTTCATTTTTTGCAATTTATCCAACCTTGCGGTTTATATTTTAAAACTAGAGATAGTGAACTAAAATCATAAAAACCTTTTCATTCCATAAAGACCATTTGACATTCAAGTGCTCAGAGGGAATTGTTAATTGTTGCTTATTTTTCCTTAACTAACACTATATTCAGTTCCCTTCTTTGTGCCATATTACATGATTTAACACTTAGTCTTTACTTTTTAATATTTCGTGATCAAAGCTATAGATGATGGTTTACTATTTTAATTGTGAACTAACTTCATTCGACGTGATATTGATAACAATAATTCTTATAAATATTTTATAATGTTTTTAAACTGCTTTAGATCGGTTTTTAAAGGCATTCCTTCCATTTCTTCTAATTTATGTTCATTAAAGAACGTATTTTAAAAATTTCTCGTCAAACTCAAATTCCACCAAAATATTGGGTAGTCCAATTTTTCATTGTTACTTCTTTGTTCAATCTTTGTAATTACTGAAACACGAGGTATCTAATGTTGCAGTATCACTTGATAAATATTAACCGGATTCCGATTCCAGATCCTGCGAGGTGTCTGAAAAGAAGATGGCCTCTAAGCTAACTTGAATTTGTTATCTCCTATCACTACGTAGTTTTTCTACTTGCCTTTGTCCATTATGTATCATTCATTATACTTACTTGTTGTACTGTAATAATACAGTGGTAAATTTCAATATATAACTTTTTAAAATATAAGAAATTTACACACAATGAACGAGTAAAGCAAGGAGAACCGTCGGCTCGAGCAGGAAGGAGACGAGAAGGAGAGAATATATAAATAGCCAACAGGCAAGACGACATTACATAATAAGCAAACCAAACAAGTTCAACAAACCAGGTATCACGTCTTCAAGAAATACTCATCCATTCACATCAATTCAATTCAATTTCTGTTGAAATTGTAGCAACGGAATTCCATCAAGATCATTGCACAATTCAATGAATTTTACTATTAAATATGTACTATTTTATAGAATCTGTTAGCGGACATGGGGACAACGACACTCGGCTCACTCAGCCTCTATGAAGTGGGTACCCATAATAAGGGCATAAAATAATATAATTTTATTTCCTCCCAAAATAAGGGAGGAAATCTGGCGTTTGAGCGTGATCTTAGGCAAATAATCTCCTGCACAACCATTGTCCAAGAAACTGTACAGTCCCTACCACGTACTCAACGAAATACTCAACACGGGTTGTAGCGGTAAAGGTTTTTTTCCCTTTAATTCTATATTATTATTGAGTAGGATAGAACTTATACGCTAAATTCAGATTTCTGTGTCTAAATAACGTATAATTTTGCTTATTTAAAATAAATAACCGTCGTTAATTTTTAATAATAATAAAAATGGATAAGTATAAACTGAGAATGAATTTTATATTTATTGTTTCGTGATGCTAAGTTTCTTAATAAAATCCAGAGGAGGTTAGAGAAATCAAAAACAAACACAACTCATGATGGTGGCTTACAAGATACTGACCTTTTATTTTCATAATATCGATTCTACACAATGATTACCTATCGATTACATGTTGATATCACTCACGTTACATCTATTTTCATGTGTTATAGTGATACAATTATTTTTTTTTTCATAATAGCTTTATAATTTACTTTTAAATAGTTACATAAATGTTTTAATTTTTAATTATTAGAATAATTGGACGACTTTAAAAGATAAAACACGAAGATGGGTAAGTAAAATTTATTTTCTATAATTGATTAATATCCTGTCATGATTCGCAATTTTTAGTTATTTCATCTTTATTTTTATAGTACTTATTTTTTTCGCTCTTTTTAAATACTTCTATTAAGATTTCTATTATTATTAGAGATTTAGTCCAAGAATAAAGTTACTTTTCTATTCCATTCTATTCTATTCTATTCCACAATTTAGTTAAAATAGTTATGGCTTATCGTGAAAAAGAAATCACGAATAGAGATAAGAAAACGAAACAATGGTCTAAAATAAAGTCTGATTATTCAGATTTATTTCATTCCATTCCGCTACGTTCCAACCTCTTTCGTTCTAATGGACTGTTTTCAATTTCAGGCTAATTCAAATTCAAGGCCAGATTAACGTTAGTAGGCGCTATGACTGTTATATTGCGTAGTACACCGGTAGACATTTTCGATCCATCAAAATATGTTCCTTTCGTTTATAAATACACCAGCTTTTGCCCGCGGCTTCGCTCGCGTGGAATTTATCCTGCCACATGAATTTTCGTGACGATCATTTTGTAAATAATTTAATATTTTTTTAACTATAAATTACTCGTACATCCAAAATTTCAGATGTCTAACTTCAAAACTGACGGATTCCATACAATCTTTGAACCCCTACTACATTAAAGGGGAAACCCTCGAGGGTGGAATTATCCAAATTTCTTTTTTAAATTATGCAAAGAACCTATCTGCAAATTTCAAAATGCTAAGTTCCTGATTTGCCTTTAATTATGTACTACAATGGATTCTCCACAGAACACAAAAAACTATCTGGCATGTGCCCCCGTGCCCCCCCATAAATCCGTGCTTCCTATGGCCTATGTGTTATTCTGATGTATAACCTATATTACTGTAAAGTTTCCTCCAAATCCGTTCAGTAGTTAGTAGCTTGAAAGAGAGACAAACATACAAAATTTCACATTTCTACAAAGAAAGATATAAGGTAACCCACCTAGTGATGATATATCGTGAACGAGTTCAAAGGAAAAGAGAACACATTAATTATTATTATTAATTTTCTTTTTAATGTTTAATTACTTTGTTATTAAATTCACTGATGTAAATGTCTTCCTGTTTATATATTTTGTCAATAAAATTTCTTTTTATATTAAAACATTAGCTAACCCTTCAATTCCCGATAATCTTCTGAAGAGTCAGAAAAGAAGATGGTCACGTTACCTTTTAAGGTGAATTTGTTTTTTTAGTACTACCAGTGGGATGTTATTATACTTGCTTTTATCTAAAGTCAAAATGTATCATTTATTCTATTTACTTGTGTTATTATAATACAGTTTTAAATTTTCTAAGAAACATTGAACCTAAACATTGAACTGATAAACTCATAATTCCTCTAAATTAGTAAAATTGTTTCGATAAATTAATTTTTAATTTAAATCGATAGTGCAGGCATGTGGCTGTCTTGTTTAGTGATGTTTGTATAATTGGTTGTTTTGGAACAAAAGCGTTTTTTTAATTAACTAATATATTTTATTCTTTTTTTGGTCGGAACAGGTATCCTTAATATTTCCATGAACTAATATAGCTATAAACTTATATCATTACTATTTTTTTATACGAATCTTTCTATATTTTTGGTTTTTTGATAAAAATTTAACGAAGTGAAACACCTATAATATAAAGTTATAACTTTATTTTCCCTTATATAATGTAAAGGCAGCAATAATGGATGAACAGTATATAGCACAAATAACACAATAATAAATATTAGTAATCTATTTTTTACAAACAATTAAAAACATCCGGTACACTTATCGTATAACGTTCACTTATCTACATGAAATAAATTTTAACATTTTACACTTAATAAGAATCTATTTAGTTTTCAATGGAATATTTACATTCTATTATATAATGGAACAATCACAACTATTATTTATAACAATCACTTACGTTTATAGGCTTTTTTTTGTGAGACTTCTTGAGCTTCTACGAATTTCTATGTCAAATATATTTTTTTTATCTTAAGCTTTTCAGTGGTATACTATAAATTTTTATTTTTATTAATTATTATTTTGATAGTGATTATTTTTAAATATTTTTGTTTTTAAGAGAAAAGATTTACCCTGGCCGGGATTCGAACCCTGGTAGCTCAGTGGTTTAGAGTGGTTTAGATTTTGTTTTCTCTTCAAAACAAAAATATATAAATTTTTATATTTCTTGAGTAATGATATATCGAGAAGAAAACGGTCTGGGTGGATATCAAATAAATAATTCCTTAAACTGCGATAAATTATTTATATAGGTCGGAAGTCCTTCTTTAAAAGACCAAATACAAAAATATATAAAAATGAAATAATTGAAAAAAATAATAACAAATAAAAATGATATTATTGGAATAAACAAGATACAAAAGTAGAAATCTTGAATAATTATTTGTTGGTACAACTAATTAGTTTGTACTGCCGTATAAATATGGAGAAGATTTTTTTTTAATTAAAATTAAAATTTTAACATTTTTCTACTTCGTTAAAAATATTTTGTATTTAACTAGTTTCATTTTTTTTATTCCAATTATTTCAGTGTTAAATATTTTTTTATCTTCTCTATCCAGCCTTGAAGAAGACCTGCACTGTGGGTCGAAAGATTAAATTAAATTTCTAATAAATTGTTTATCACTACATAAGAAATTATTAATTTTACCTCCACATTTTCTTCTCAATTTATATTTTTCCAACATTTGTTGGAAGTAATTTGTTAGTTTGTTGGAGTAACAACTCAAAGACTTCGAATATTCTTGAATAGTAGGTAACAGGATCGGATGATAGATATTTTAGCATGTATTCAAATCTCCTAACAGAAGTTTTAAAGAGTGCTTTCAAGAAATATATTAACGTTATATAAAAAAAAATTAAAAAACTGTACCACTACGATCCATGAAGGGTCATGGGTTTAGTAAATGGTAGAGACTATACTGTTTCTAGGATAACGGTTGTGCAGGGACGTAATTTATTTGGGATCACGCTCAACCACTAGTTTTTCCCACTTTCAGGGTGTGGTCTGTACAGGGTGGATTTGCCCCAGGAGGGTCTGTAGATTACATAGATTCCATCTATGGCTATTAAACAGATTAATTATCCGCCAGAGCCGGATTTGAACCCGGAACCTTCAATGCAGCAAATTCGCACTCACGCACTGAGCTATCACACACTGCCTTAAATTATACATCGTAAATATTGCCTCCGAAGTATCTTAATTTTACAGAACATGGAAAAAAAAGTTTCTTGTGTAATTTAATAAATTATAGATACTCGTCTTTTTCCCAATAGCTTAGGTAAATTTCTGTAAAACCATTAATAGCAAGACTATCACGGAAGTGTATTTTTAACTGTTGGAAAGATGATATGAGATTACTTTTGTTCAATCATTACTTCATACATTTTACCATTATTTAAAACACAAATGTTAATCACAAGCGTATAAACGTTAAAGATTTTAATATCAACATCAGTTTTTGTGACACTGGAGGATTCATAATTGCAATAACGTCATATCATAATTGCAATTGTTAATTAATATTTTTTTTTTGGCCATCACCCCCTTCTACCACTTAAACCTTTTTATGATGAAAATTAATCTAAGCATGTGAAAATAATAAATTGAAAGGTTTCTTGATTTTTTTTCTTGTAGTTTTTTTATTCATAAGAGAAAAATATTTCATGGATTATCGGGAAGCATTATTCCTTGTTTTATATTATACAATTAAATTAAGCTATATTTATTTTTTTTTTCAGAAATACATAGAAAAAGAAGCGCAAGTGGGCAGGAAAGACGGCATATTATTGATAAGAGAAATGGCAAATGAAGTAAAGAACATGATGGACATCAAGATGAATTCGATAATGGTAAGTCATTATTTTTTTCGTAAAATAACTATTTTTATAGTAAGAAAAATGGTGTTTCTGATATATTTTTAACGAAGTAGGTAATTGATAAAAATTCTTTACATTAGAGTATTGAATAGAATGTAGGGTGATCTCCGAAACATTAATATATTTTTAATAAAACGAACGAAACAGGAGATTTTCAATTAAAAATTCAACCACTGAATTTTTTTAAATTATAATACTAGTAATGGGCATAACCGCGAGACAACCATGATTGAAATACCTCGAATATTATAATTTCTCTGTGCATACATACTATGAATTTTTTAGAGATGGTAAGTATAGCGATCGTGAAAAGTTCCGAAACCAAGTTTAACCTGTGCCCGAATAATTAAGTCTGTGTGTTTTGTGTTAAGTCTAGCTCATGACCCAAAGTTACATACAAGTGAAATTAGTTATTAAAGACTAGCATATCCCCGTTATGTTACAGCATCTTTCGCGCCAACTTACCGCAAGAGATTCTTAAATTGAATTTATGAATTTCTTTAAATTTCACAAGTATTTATGTCAGCTTCCTCAAGGCAGTATCCTTAGTCCAATCCTTTATACAGTTTATACAGCTGACATCCCAACTCACCCTAATACTATCCTTACCACGTATGCTGATGATACACGTGTATGATCAGTCAACATCAATTCAGTTATTGCATTCCAAAGCCTCCATCCCATATCACTTATCTTCAAAAAAGGTGTCAAAACTGGAGAATTAAAATAAATTCTCAAAAATAGCATCATGTTATGTTTATGTTAAGAATAAAGTCATCCATAACGACCTTAATGTCCCATTTGTTGCTGACTTGGCCCGAACCCGGTATCTATCCTTTCATAACAAACTTCATTACCACTCAAACCCTCTAGTTTCAAACCTAGCTTCCTCTTCAATTCCCGATAATCCTCCAAGACATCTGAAAAGAAGATAGACACGTGACCTGCTTAGTTGAACTTGTAGTTTGATTACTACCAGTGGGTAGTTTCTCTACTTGTCATTATCTCATGTCATTATGTATCACTTCGCCTATTTACTTGTTGTATTATTGTAATACAGTTGTAAATATCTATAAATAATTTTTTTTTAAATCAGTAAATAAAAAAATATATTTCAACCCTCACATGAAATATGAAATTGTATATTTTTTTAAAACTGAATTTAATTAAAAATAATTCAAATTGTAAAATACAAGTGATTTAAAAACTATTTTAAATAATAAAATATAGATTATTTCAAATCGAATATTCTGGGTTCAAATCCGACTGCAACAGATAAATTATTTAATTTGTTATCAGCCACGGATTGATTCTATGGGATCTGGAGACCCTCCTTAGGCTCAACCAGCCTATATAGTTGAGTATAGTGGGTAATCTAAGCTTGAGACAAAATCTGGCGCTTGAGCCTGATCTTGGACAAGTGACCTCCCCACTACTATTGTACCCAAGTGACCCTACACAACTATTGTTTATCATATTCTAAACCCAAGATCCTCCATGGATTGTAGTGTTACATTTTTTTTTTTTAACTTTCATGTATTACAAAAGTGTTCACTGTAATGTAATCCTGCCATCCTACTTGAAATGGTTTACCTTAGCTTTCATGTATGTGATTAGTGTTTTTTAAATATTTTAATAGCTAAGGTTAAGATTCAGTTATTCACTTTATATTACTGGTCTGTACTTTAATTCACCACAACATTTTATAAAAATTAGTTTTAACCATAAATTAATTTTAACGTCATCGGAAAAAAGGGATCTCTTCAACAGAAACAAGTTATATTGTAAGGTTGGATATTTAATTGATCTACTGATATATATTTGCTATCTACCTTTGCCTGGTTCAATATCCCATCATCGTCAAAATTTCATTTAAAAAAAAATTAATTTATTGATATTTACAACTGTAATAATATTACAACAAGTAAATTTGCTAATATGAACAAATTACATGAATAAAACACTTGTGGAGAAAATACCCATCGGTAGCACTCCAATAAAGTTCTATAGTAGAAGGTCTCGATGCCACCTTCTTTTCATACGCCTCGGAGGAATATTATGGGAAGTAACTTGAGAGACTAGCGGATTCAACTGTGTATGGAGCTTATCATGGAAGGATAGGTATCTAGTTTGGGCCAAATCATCAACATATGGGATATTAAGATCATGATGGATGAGTTTGTTTGTGACATAATAAGGAGCATTGAGGATTTTAAGAAGGATTTTGGATTGTAAGGATTGGATACGAGATGAATTTGATGGTTTAGTAGAGCCCCAAAGCTCAACTCCGCATGTCCAAATAGGTCTGATAACTGTCATGTAAATGAGTCTTTTGTAATTAATTGGGAGCTTAGAAAGTTTGTCCAGTAAATGTTGAAGTAGGCGAAAACGTCGAGCAGTTTCTTGTCTTTTTAGTGTTGTATGAGGAATTTCAGTTTTATTTTTATTTTTATTTATCTCCTACATATGATGATTTTTAAGCCGACTTTATTAATTTACGATAGAAGACTAAGAATGCAGTCCATTTAGTTTTGGCTAGTTATGTCTTCTTCAGATGCAATTAAATGGTCAATATAATATATATATATAATAACTCAAAAGTAAATATATAATTGAGTTAAAATTATCCGTAATATGGATCTTTTAAAACTTGTTTTGCATTTATACAATTTTTATGTTTTACATTTATTGGTATCTCATGTATTTATTTCTCTTTTTCTAAGTATTCGCATTTGTCTACCTCTTCAGAGATTAGAAATCTGAAATAACTTTCACTAAAGCTTTCGTTGCTAGCTCAGCTTTCGGATCTCTAAGACCATCCGTATTCAGGAATCCCCCACACCCCATGCCTAACCCGCTATTCGTCCCGAGGATGGGATGTTTAAAAATTCTTGTCATGCCTTCTTCTTCAGCCTTCCGTGTTCACAACTGAAGCGGAGGTTCCGTTAAGCCTTACCGGAGTATAATTGCTTCTCTTCCATATCGCTATAATTAGTTCTACTTGTGCCACTACCGTTTCTTGACCTCTATAGCTTCTTCAAGTTTACGTTTTAACATTCATATGAAATTAAATTCAATATATAATTTACACCTACTGAAGAAACAATAGTATTTTTAAAACTATATAAACGCATTAAAGTAGTGAGGCGTATTCCTTCATTTTTTTCTTTACCAAATATAAACTTTGCACTGCAGCAGAACCAAACTGACATCGAAATGTTTGTCAAATCTGTTTATTCACGTTTATTGTTCTTAATTTCGATTTAATTACTTTTTAGTTAGGCTTTATAAACGTTGTTAAAATGTATTTCTGGATCATTTTTAAAATTAATATACTTGAGGTGTATAAAAATGTAAACCTATCAAAATCTCATCCACACAGGTATGTCCTCAACTCCACGTCTAAATCCCTCAACAGACAAAGACCCAAGGTCGTCCTCCACACAACGAAGAAGACGCCTACCTCTCTTTCTTCCTGGTTGACCCTCCATCATTGAATTAGGATGTCTACCACGTTCCATTCTTTGGACCTGCCCCAGGTATCTCATCCTACTCCTCTCGGGTGTTTCGTATAAGTTTCATCATTCTTCTATCGCCTTCAACCCCTCAAGATCCCCATTATTCACAAGAACTATAGATTCTAAGATGGATTTTTTCCCATTTCAATTGAACAGCCTTTCATAAAAAAAAAAAAAAGTATCACTACAGTCTGTATACGGGTCATTTTTAATTTTCAATAAGAACTGCTTCTTCGCGTTTTATAGAATAGTATAGAATAGAAAAATAATTTTATTCTGGGACCATCAAGAATAACAAACTTAGACAGTAACAATAAAACCTACATCTGGTCAATAGGCTACATAATAAAAATCAAATGTTATTTATATAAGTATTAAAAAACAAAACAAAAGGTCTTGTCATGATAAAGAAGACTATAAAATTACAAAACATAAGAAAAAAAAAACGCAAATGAAATATATATATATATATATATATATATATATATATATATATATATATATTAAATTTATAAGAGAAGAAAATTAACTTCAACTAAATTAATAAGTCATCAGCTACTTTTTAATTAACTTTTTAATTAGCTTTATGATTTTAACTGATTAGGGATAAGTTATAATTATAACTTATTAGAAATCATCTGTTTAGGATTTGAGATGTTGGGTTTGTATGATAGGAAAGAAGCTTGGCGGATATTAGGTGGGAATGTGTTCCCAAATTGTGGTGGAGTGGGCTAGAATTGAACGCTGGAATGTTTTGGTTCATACGGTATGTTTAGTATAACAATAACATATTTATAATGAGTTCCCTGAAGTCGTAATGCATCTGAAAAAATAATTATATAATAATCAGTTTTAATTTTATACAAACAACAGTTTTCCTGTTGATTGAGCAAGCCACGCCAAACAACATACACCAGCGGAATGCGAGTAAGACCACACACTTGGAGCGGTTGCCCATGTGCTTGGCTATGATGGTGATTAGAAATGCGAGTAGCATCGGAAACGACTAATGTTTTATTGATTATTTTATTGTTTGTATTATGATTCTTTGCAGCAGTAAATCTCAGAACCTATTTTATTTTTATATTAATGAACGTGTTCCAAAATAAATTAAAAAACTATTTTTTAATAACTCTTCATAAGAATTCTAATAAAAAGTCGTATATCATTTGAAAAAATGGATATATCCCATATAAACAATTTAAATTATAAGTTCGGATGTAAAATTGATCAGCTGATATTATTGCTTGGATGATATCTTTTGCTATCCATCTTTGCATGATCCAAATTTAAGCCTAAATATTAGCAAAATCGCAAGAATAAATATGGTCAAGGAACAATTAGATGGCAACACATCCCATGTGATTAGATTCAAACCGATTTAATTAATTTTTATTTTTACTAAAATAAAAACAGAGTATACAGTTCATTGAAGCTTTGTGTAATTCTGTCCAATTCATGGAGTTTGAGGATATAAAAAAAGAGAATCTAGATGGCAATTTTTAATATTATTTTCAATATAAGACCTAGTTTGAGACATCGCATATTAAGGGAAATGACTTTTATCATTAATACGATTTGGCATGAAGGAAAATAAATAATTTAAAATCATAATAAACGAAGAAGAAAATAGTCCGGGTGGAGGTTAGAAAAAAATCTCTTTAGTAAGAAGATAACAATTATTATTATTAATATAATTATTATTATTTTAAAGCCAAAGTTTCGACCCAAATTTCAGGGTCTTCTTCAGGGCTAAATATATATATTATTAAAATTATATATAGTAAAGAATAACAATACATATAGTCACCTAGGTATATTGGTGATAAAAAAATATATAACAAAAATGTATATACAGCACATATATCCTTTTCTATAATTTTTTAATTTATATTTATCGAAACTTTGGCTTTAAAATAAAAAGTTTTTCTTACTAAACAGCATTTTTTTCTGACCTCCACCTGGACCATTTTCATGCTCAAAAAATGTTGTTCTAACGATAACGTTATAAAACCATACTGTTTTAAATCTTGTTTTACTATTACTTATTTTTTTATGTATTTTATAGCTAAAATATTAATTTACAAATACCTGGTATAAACATTTATAACGCATAATGAACCCGTAGTTGCTACTAATTGATACACGTGTATTTGTGTTTGTAAATCTATAAATCTAATTCTCGTTTGTGTTATGATAATACATCTGGACTTATGTGCATAAATATCATAAAGTTCATTTAATAAATTAATAAATATATAGAATTAAATATCATATCCCTTAGGTAATAGGATCAAGACGGGTTAGTTCTAATTTATTTTAGCTTGTAATTGAGCTCATCTCAGTGATTCATAATCTGAATGGTTTCTTAATTATAGTAATTAAAGCTAATTATATAATGTACTCTACGTGACGATCTTATATCTGCAATAAAGGATATTCAGTATGTTACAATCTGTTTCATAACATTTTCGTGATCAAGTTTGGTAACATATAAAAAAAACCAGGTGACCGTCGGATTCGACCTTGAGAAACGCGCTTGTAAGCATTCTTTGTTCGTAGGAAGGGCAAAAGGTAAATTTAGCTCTTCTCCGCTTTTGTATATATATAAGAATATAAATATATATATATATATATATATATATATATATATATATATATATATATATATATATATATTATATAAGTATAATTATTTTAGTCTCAATACATTTTTTATTGATTAGTTTATAGTTCTGGAGATAATTTTGTTCATATAATTGAGATACAGTAAAATTTCGTTTGCTTATAAATATTTATACTTCTAAAACCAAAGAATGGTTAATATTTTATGATAGCCAATAACTCCGTAGTCACTTGAATATAATTGAAAATTTATTCGTGTTAGACTAATTGTTCCAAAACACCAAACAATCGGAATATATTAAACCACCAATCTTTTATTACAATAGTCGAATACTTTGACGTTTCCAAGGAGTATTTTTTAAAATGTAAGAAAACGTGGGATATAAAAATAATTTTTTCCGGAATTTTCGCTTGATTGAAGATTTGAGTTTTATATTACTAAGCAAGAAGTTTTTCATTTAAATTACATATTTATTTATTTGGTATACTTTTTATATTTTATTTTTATTTTTTATGTCGTATTTTTTATTACCTAAATTCATAACTAAATAAAGACAATTTGATGTGAAAATGCCTTTTTCCTTCACTTTAAAAGTTTCTTAAGTAAATTACCATTGATAAATTAGCATTGACTTAAATAAAGTTATTACAATAAAAAGAAAAGAAAAACAAAATTTTTAATAAATCAAAAAATAACCTTTCGCTCGCGATTGGGCAACTTCTAGTCTAACAAATTAACCACACTAAATGGATAAATGGAGCTGCTGAGTTTTCATCAAGTTTCAATAAATTAATAAAAATATATACATTTAAATTCATTAATTTTATTTACAGTAATAAAGTATGTAATAACTGCTGAGAATTATGTAATCATATTTATAGCAAGGTTAATCAAGGCTAATTTTCCTGTTTAGTAATGAATGGGGATTTATAACAGTTGTCCACGTGTATTATTAAAGTCTTGATACATATGTTTAAAATTAGACTTGGATTTTTTTTCCTCAGTGGTTATGTTTGGTCAAGTGACCATTCCCCCCTTTTTTTTTCTTTGAATCTGCCACTGGCATTACTTCCTTATTATATCACATCATATTACAATTATAAAATTCTAGATAAATTAATAGAATATATTGAATATACTTGATCTAGAAAATAATTGATCATTTTCTTTTTTTTTTTAATAGATTAATTTATTGATATTTACAACTATAATAATATTACAACAAGTCAATCTGCTAATATGAACCATATGACATGAAAAAAAAAAACACTTTTGGAGAAACTACCCATCGGTAGTACTCCAATAAAGTTCTATAGTATAAGGTCGGTGACTATAATGATGGAGTCATCTTCTTTTCAGACGCCTCGGGGGTTTATCAAGAATAGTATAGAAAGGAAGTTGAGAGGCTAGCGGATTCAAGTGTGTATTGGAGCTTGTCATGGAAGGATAGGTATCTAGTTTGAGCCAAATCAGCAACATATTAAGAACATATTAAGATCATATTAGGATTTTACGAAGGATTTTGGATTGTAAGGATTGGATACGAGATGAATTGGATGGTTTAGTAGAGCCCCAAAGATTAACTCCGTCCAAATTGGTCTGATAACTGTCATGTAAATGAGTCTTTTGCAATTAATTGATAGCTTAGCACTTGTCCAGACAAAGAGCGTTTATCCAGTAAATGTTGAAGTGGGCGAAAACGTCTAGCAGTTTCTTGTCTTTTAAATCTTGTATGAGGATTCCAAGTGAGACTTTTGTCCAGATGAAGTCCTAGGTATCGTATCTGTTCGACAGGGATCAGTGGAATGTTATTAAATGATACAGTAGGACAGGAATTCGTAGGTTTACGACGAAGGGTGAAGTTAATTTGATGGGATTTGTCAGGATTAATTTTAATTCTCCAATTTTGACACCATTCCTGAAGGTTTGAGGTATGGTATTGAAGAGATTGGGATGCAACAAATGGATCCTTATTTACTGATAGCACACATATGTCATCAGCATACGTAGTGTGGAGAGTGCTTGTATGGGTTGGGGTGTCAGCTGTATATATCGTGTATTGGATGGGACCCAGGATACTACCTTGAGGAACCCCGGCAGACCTGGTAAAGAGGGAAGAGTAGGATAAATTATGGTTTACTTTAAAAGTTCTATTACTGAGGTAGGAACTGATATAAGTAAGTAGAAGGTAGGTATTTACGGAGTTTGTACAGCAGATCCGGATGCCAGACTCGATCAAAAGCCAATCGTTTTCTTAATAAAAAATAAAAAATCAAATCAAAGAAGACACTTTGTTTGCACATCTCTCATCAACATTCCAAACAGGCTCATCGTTGATGTGAGATGTGCAATGTACACTTTAACTTTTTTTATGTTTTCTTTCTTTTTATTTATGTCCTGATGATTCCTGAATTGGCGAAATGTTGCCCGGTTAGTTGTTCCTTGTGTTATAGAGAATTCAGGATTTTTTTTTGGGTAGGGGATTTTTCTTATTGCGTTCAAATGAGTACTTTATGTCTCTTTCGAAGTTTTTGCTCCTTTTTGTTTATTAAATAAACTATTAAATAATTCATATTTTCTCATTCTGATTCTTCATATCATGTTACAATAAATATATTGTAATTATAAGCCTTTGAGAATAATTAGCATACTCATATACGCGAAACTATTTTTTTTTTTAACCTATTTGATTATTTCCAATTATTTTTGTCTTATAAAATATGATGTTTACGTTATTAAATTATTTTCTACTTTTCTTATAAAACGTTTCTTTACAAAAGTCGTGTCTTGAGAAGAAAAACCAACATTTTTTTTTTTTGTTTTCCTTTACTGAAAGCTAATAGAAACTTAAGAATAAACAAGTGGTTTATGCAACTCAAGAGCAATAAAATATTCAAGGTCCGGTCACTAACAGAAAAGCAGTAAATTTACATTTTTATGTGACTATTTTTACTTATATTTTTTTTTCAAAAACTGTTTGGTGAAATTAAATATCAATTCTACTATCCCCATTAAGAAATACGGAATATAGAAATACGGTATTTAGCAGTTAGTTAAATCAATCACAGAGGAAGTATAATGCAATTTTCATTTGGAATAGAAAACTTTTTAAACTCACACTGACCAGAAACTAAACATTAAGTTATGTTTTCAGAGATCGCTTGGTATATTAAAAAACATACATCGATTCCTTATAAGTGAAAAAAAAACCTTATAAATTTTACTCTTATAGCGCAGTATTGGCATCCTCTGTATATTATCATTTGAAAAAGATAAAATCCATACAAAAACAATAGGATGAAAAATTGGTATTATTTTCATAAAATACAATAATAATAATGAAACATGGAAAGTATTACAAATAACTCTGAAATACTTAAAAAAACAAATCACAACGAGTGATTTAGTGGTTTAAATTGAAATATTGGATTAATTTTATCAATCAATATTAGAAAATAAAAATGAAAAATCTTAAAATAAAGGAAAGGAATTGCCTTAAGTAGTCCAATGTGTCCATTAAAGCAGAATAAAATATTTAATACTACAAAATTAACCAAATTTTAAATATTTTTTTTAAAATTTTCTATTTAGTTTTAAAAAAAAATTATTTTTCATTAAATTATATTACAGTAGAAATCATAAACTAATATCAATTGAATTAAGGAATTTTTTTCACTCTGTAATCTTTTGTGTTAAATTTTTTTTCTAAAATCTTTAGCTTCCAACAGAATAATGCTACTTAATTCCATGAAATATGTAATATCAGATTCATAGTATATATTTATTCGTTACTATCTGTATTGCTACATGCAAAGATATAGGAAATATATTTAAAATTAATACAATAAACGGTATGTAGAAATATATATTTTGAAAATTCTCCATTTAAGCTATCCTAGCCTATTTCAGTCAAGTGTTATTGTTTTTAAGGATATTTTTCATAAAATCATTATTTATTTTAGAATATTGTGAAAATGTAAAATTTGTGAAATAAAGAGGCACTTCAATTCCTATCAACAAAACTCTGCCTATAAATTGAATACACTAAAACACTTGCACAAACTCAGTCTTTGTCTGAGAGAATATTTCTAGGCGGATTCCGGTCTAAAATTCAAATTAGAAAACTTTTCATGATTACATAGATACAGTCATTAAATAATAATTATTTAATGTACAGTATTATATATGAATATCTGTGTAGGTGAAAGTAAAAAATATATATATCAAGAATTTATTATAGCTAGAAACCTACAACAGAAGCATTAAATGATTTTCCGGTATCGATTATATTAAGCTTGCAAAAAAAAAAAAAAAAAAAAAAACTTGTCTTTCTCATTAACAGACTTATTTATGACTAAAAGGCACTTAGTCCCTTTAGCCTTTCTTCCCCAAATCGATAATCGTTCATTTCCTAATTAATGAGCTTCCTTAAGAAGGACAGATAATTAAACAAAAGGTGCTTGATCAAAATGAGCCAAAAGATAATGGAAAAAGCTTTGACCCAGAAGTCTTAATTATTTAATGTATTATAATCTACCGTTTACAAAAGGGAGCGTAGCGGCTCACTGGTAGAGCACTGACTTGCCATGCCGACAACCCTGGTTCAAATTCCGCTGCTGGCAAAACTTTTATTTAACTGTTATGGTAATGGATCATATGGGAACTAGGATCCTCCTGGTGGTCACCCAGCCTCTATAAATTGGGTAGCCATAATAAGGAGGGAAATTTGGTGATCTACGACAAATCAGCTCCCAGTACAACCGTTGACCATGAAACAGTACAGTCTCTGCCATGTACTGAATCCCAGACAAGCTCACGGGTTGTAATGGTACAGGTTTTTCATTTACAAAATAAAAAATGTTGTGGAAATCAATTAAATAAGAAGCTATTTAATTTATAAATAATAAAACTTATTAATAAGAAGTTAATTTTTTTCAAATACATACAATTTTAAGACTAGGTACCTTGGTGAAAAATTGCTACTTCAAAAACAAATGCTTCTGTGGTTTTCAAAGACATTATTCAAATAGTAACGTTTTTCTGGTAATACAAAACTTCTGTATAAAATACAACTGTTTTATAAATTACAATAATCGGTGACTCTGAGACATGGACCTTAACTAAGAAACGATATTAACGGCTATACTTCCAGAAAGTATTAATATTTGGGCTGAGCTGGGAATGGCAGGCGCTGAAATATCAAAAACAAAAAATAAATAAATAAATGAACATTAGAAGGAACAGAAAAAGTCGGTGTTGCAAGCAATATAATACACCTGTTAATAACTAGTTATGAGATGAAGCCGCTTTAAATTTGAAACAGTTACGGTAATTTCAAAAGTAACATTTATGGCTTCAGTCAATTCCAATTAGCACCTTTTGCCTTTCCCGGTTATAATATTAAGTGGTAGACTGTGCTATTATTTTAAGTCTGACATTGTTATTTGTCACTTAACCAATGGTCCACAGAAGATTATTTAATAATAATAATAAAAATTTTATTTATAATAGGATAAGTCCTTTTTGTAATAACAAAACTACAATTACTATATTATTTAATAAATGAAAATGAAAAATAAATTATGAGTTAGCTCTCAATAACCAGTTAAAAGAAAGAAGAAAATATAAATAAGATAATAATAATCATGAAGAAAGAAAATTAATATTTGAATAATTATAATTTAAAATAAAACAAATGAATAAAGAAATAAAAAAAAATAAACTACAGATTTATAAAACGTAACTGGATGTGCAAAGAGCCAAATTAGAAGAAAATGTATATATTATATGAATGAATGAATGAATAAAGTCTTTATTACAAAAAATTAACAGGAATTATTAAAATAATAAAAATTAAAATAATTTTACTACAGATACTATATGAAATTTTTTTCTTGTTAATTTATGTAGGCCTTCCCCTTAGGGAGTGATGGTTTAACTTCCCTGGAGACCAATTCCTACTGGGAAGTGGATATATTATATATAAAGTATTTATTTATTGCAGGACAAATCCCTTTAGTAATAATTAAAAAAAATATGAACTATAATGACTTGGAGTATAATACAATTACGACATAATTTAATAAATGAAAATAAAAAATTAAATAATGAGTTAGCTCCCATTGACAAATTAAAAGGAAGAAAAAATATAATGAAGATAATAGTAATTATGAAGAAAGAAAACAATCAATATTTATAACTTAAAAGAGAGAGAGAGAGAGAGAAGAAAACACTTTATTGAAGCATTACAATCTGCCTCTTGTGGGCAATAAGTAATGGTGCTATGTAGCTTACAATCATTCCATAAAAAATCAATGATATAAACAAAATAAATGTATAAATAAATATATACAAGCGAAAAAATATCATAACTTAAAAGAAAAAAGAAAACAAAGGAAGAAAGAAATGAGAACAATAACGGATTTTAAAACGGTGGAACTGGATTTATGAACAGCAAACTCGAAAGAAAAAATATAAATAATATATATAAACTTCTTTTTGTCGACGTTTTGTGACTATTTTGTCTCATATTCATGAAGAATGCAACCACTAAATAAATATTTACATTACATGTTAGTATTAGATGATATTTGACTGGTTAATGTACTAGTATCAATTCTTCATAAATTTGGCATGAATATGAGACCAACATAGTCTCGAATCTCACCGAAAATAAGTTTAAAGAACTGACTGAAGATGGATATATATATATATATATATATATATATATATATATATATATATATATATATATATATATATATATATATACATATGTATATATATATATACACACATGCATTTAAACCCATCATTCATCCATTAATTAACCGTTTCAATCATAAAACTGAACAACTATTTCCGATTTTTGGGAATTGTAAGGATATGAGGTGATTACATATTCGGGCTTTTAAAGTTGAGAGATTATTGAAACGACGAATAGAAAAAATTCCAGAGGGACGAGGATTGGATAAGGAAAGCTCTGCCGATAGCTGCGGTTCGGTGGGACTTGTATATAAAAATGTACGTATATTTATGTGAATGTACATGTCTGAATATGTAATTTGCTTAGTTAACGGAGGATGTTAATGACGAAACGAAGGATAGTAGAAAATAAAATAAAATTAAAGGCTCTAGTAACTTCTAATTTAAATTGTAACAAATAGGTATGACCTCGATGTTCTAGAAATCTTGTGCCCTCTTGTCAAGATACCTCCAGAAGAACAAACTCTTCTTAATATTGAACTCCACAGTTGAGTAAGGCCCTATGAAACTCAAAGAGAAGAAAGATATGGAGGCTACATTCAGTCAATACCACATTCATGATCAAATCAGTTAAACACATATCCTAAAACCCTCAATACAACCGGACTTATCCACAATGAATATATAAAGGTAAATACATTTCCAGGTATATATTCAAGGTAAAGGGGTATTAATCTACAAAGGGGGATATAAATTACCGTAAAATACAGCTTTGTGATGTTTACCGATGAGGAGATTCCTTTCCGTTAAAGGGAGAAGGGAGGATCAAAAAGCCGGGTTTTTTCCTGTTGAAGGGTCAAAGTCCCTTTACCAATCATATGAATAGGGATAAGAAAAGTCAGTCAAAACAAGTTAATATTACATTTAACAATACAAACAAACATATAAAGTATAAATGTCTAATTATTTTCTAGGTTATTTTTTGTGATTTTCCTATGTCTTTATTTTGCTGACAGAAATATTCTAAGCATAATTTTTCATATTACTACTGCGTAATATTCTAATGAGAACTGCTGATTAAATAAGAAAACAAGTTGAGTATTGTATAAAGAGCAAATTAAAATCATTATGCTCTTAAAACTGAACAAAACTTTGTAATGCGATAAAATTCTTCAGTAGGCTTCTTTACATGATTCGACATAATATAACGTTTAAACTACGTTAACGTTTAACCTAATCTAAGTTTGAAGGATTAGTTTCAATCCCTGACTCAAACTTAGATTTGGAAGAACGTATTCGGAAAGAAACAGTATAGTCTCTACCATGTACTGAACCCCAAACCCTTCAGGATTGTAGTAATACAGGTCTATATATATATAACAAAAATATGGAAAAATAAATAGAGTAAAACTCGGTAAGAGATGTTTTTGGTATTTTGTTAAATGTTTTACCGTTCAATTAGAAGTTACAAAACTTGAAATTTATAGGTTAAATTTGACTTTTAATGGGTAACAACCTAAATTGATTTTATTGAGTTCATTTACAATATAAAGGGTTATATTTACAATGCGACTATATATAAACTTATAAGTATATCTATGAAGATTAAACTTACCTTAATGTGTAATAACTATGACATCAATGTAATTTTCCGAGTAACAGATTTCATCGAGTATCTGGTGCTGTCTATTGACGTGTATTGATAACTGCTCGGATTGCCAGGTACCAGTTCAATCTTAATTGACAAAGTACAAAGTACCAGATAATGGTTAATAATATCTGGGTATCTATTACTATGAAAGTTAAATGTAGCATGTTGGAAATAACTATTGCTTATACAGTTAAATTCATATGACACTTTATATATCTCTGGAGATATTTTCCATATAAACAAAAAATTAAATTAATAAGTATTTTATTTTGTCATAAATATTTATCACCATAAACATAAACCAGTATACCATAAACAGTAATCTTCTTTTTCACTTTCATCATTATAGATGCGCATGACCAAAAATTGAAGAGAAAACTAAAACAATTCATGGCGAAAACTTGATGTTTGAATTAATTTTGTAAAATAATTCTCCACCAAAAACTCTGGACGATATTTCCCATTTAAAATGAAAAGCATAGGTACCAACAGCAATAAATCAACTTTTATGATAAAATGGCATCCAAAGCTATTCTAATTTATTTGATGCTATTTAAAGACTCGTTTCTAATCTTTAATAACTATAACATTATTTGAACGTTAAAGACCAATTTTTCAAAATCTTACAAATCTTCAACTTAGTTTTCTTATTTTTCATTCTTAAACATTTTTAATTCATAAGCCGAGGTTTTTATGATTAATTTCGCTTTTTATAGCACCATCATCACTATATATGCCAGGATGTTTTTTTACAATGAGTGATTGGAAAAATTGTGTTGTTTTCATGATCTATTTGACTGTTTGTATGAAATATAATACAATAAAAAAAAATCTACCGTTTACAAAAGGGAGCGTAGCGGCTCACTGGTAGAGCACTGAGTTGCCAAGCCGACAACCCTGGTTCAAATCCCGCTGCTGACAAGACTTTTATTTAACTGTTATGGTGATGGAACATATGGGTACTAGGATCCTCTTGGTGGTCACCCAGCGTCTATAAAGTGGGTACCCATAATAAGGGGGGAAATCTGGTGATCTACAACAAATCACCTCTCAGTAAAACCGTTGTCCATGAAACAGTAAAACCTTGTACCGAATCCCAGACCCGTTCACGGGTTGTAGTGGTACAGGTTTTTTTTTTTTATGATTACGTTATTTCTATCAGATCTGAACATATAGTTCACAGCATGTGGGACAATGCCCTGGTCAATTCTTACTAAAGGAACCGGTCCCATAAAATACATTTACCATATTTTAAGATGATATCACTGCGAATAAGTCGGTTAAAAGATAATGTCCATGTAAATTATTATGATAATAAATAATATGATGGTGAGGATAACATAAATTATGCGAGCGGGCTGTCATTACTGAATCGGATGAAATACGGGGCGCTATTGATGGTGCCAGGGTACAGCCAGTGCCAGCATGCACTACGACCCCATCTCAACCCCACAACCCCCCAACGCCCCATACACCCCAACACCCCCTATACACCCCCTGTCATGGCATGTCACCAGCCTACCACTTGTACATCAAGCCTCGTCAATATTTCCAAACGGCTTTTGTATTTTACTGACTGCGAACCGAGACAGAAAGTTTATATCTTACAATCAACCTCGGTTTTATGCATTATTGACACCTCCATTCGAAGTATTTATTGTTAGTTATATGATGAAGTTTGCATTCTTTAAGTATCTTACTTATTTATTTTATTATAGGTAGTGATAGAAATCATTGCTGGTATAAACCTTGCAGAATCTCTTATTATGTCTGTTTTGGGCTCTATAGCCCTAAAGCTGTAATCACACTTTAATTTTCAACTCGCTATACAACACCATTGTAAACAATTTCTCAGAAGTTGTTTTTTCATAGAGACTCCAAATTTTCTCCGATCCGATCCGATCTAACCGCTCCCGACTGCTCCAGACAAGGTTATAGTTGACGCCTACCGGTAATATAACCGACAGATATCGGCATGGTCTCATTCGATTGACGTTTTACTTTAAATCGCGTAAAGTTATTATTTAATGATTGAAAATTAAAAAAAAAATTGTTCTACAAATCAACATGTTTTAACTGCACTATTTATGTGAGCAGCACTCAGAACTCTACATTCAATTCGCATCCATATTGTCATTAATAAATAGATTACATGAAAACAAGAATTCAATTTTGTAAATAATGTATAGTAGTATTTTTCGGCTTTGCTTGATTATGGATCTTAAATTGACCAGTTGCTGACAGCTAACATTTTAAAAAGAGTAAGAAGTAACCTTCCTTATGATTCATTAGTTGCGTTTGAATCTTCGAGGTGGTGGGATGTTTCTTGGGTGCATTATTCATGTTTTGTTTTGCTGTTATTCTCTTTCTACCCTGAGGATGCCTGAATGGGCGAAATATTGGACAGATAATTTCTATTTCTGTTTTAGTTTGGAGACTTAAGGCTTTTCGTTGGAATTTTTCCACGGTCTTAACATTTATGTAAGGTCTCTTTTTACTTTTCAATATTATTTTAAAAAGAGTTAATGTGAAAATATTAAAAAAGATAAGTGTAATTAATATATAATGCTATGCTATTCTGTGTGTAATTGCTATTCAAAGATAATTAATTTGTATAAATTAATGCAAGAATTAGGATTAATTTGTATAAATTAATGCAAGAATTTTGTTTTAAAGTCTTGAATATAACATGATTGTTTCATCTAAAATCTGTGCTACAATATAATATTATTAAATGGCACTACTTAATTCTAAATACTATTGACTTTCAAAATTGATAATATTATATTATAATACATTACTATTTGTTGTATGAATCACATCCTGACATAACAATTAGTTATAATAGCTCATACTATATTTATTAGAATAGCTTTTAAATTAAATGAAAATATTTTAAGTAGAAGTCACAGTTATTGTTAACTTTAATATGAGAGACAGACATATTTTATTAATCGTTTGTAATAATGCTCTCATCTCATAAAGTTAGGCATGAGGAAGTGTAGCCAGCAAATTAACTATTAAAATTGGGTAAATAGTTGGTTTAAAAATAGTATCTCTATTATACAAATGCAATAAAAAAAGTACATCATGTGAATACATCTTTATGAAATGTTATAGTAAAGGAATTTAGTTTTGGACACATGGCTTATAACATAGTTGAATAGATAATTTAATATCAGGAAATTGAAATGAAAAGAGTTTAGTTTCTATTTCCTGGAACTAGGAACAGTATTATTTTAAACATTTATTTTATCAAAAGAGAACTCCAGGAGTGTTTAGAATAAATTTTCTTTAGAATAAATAAATAAATTTTGAATAAACAAATATCAGTGTTTCACTTCTTTTGTAAAATGTAAGAAACATGAAACGTTTAGCTTCTTGTTCACTCAAAACCTATTTATCATGAAATACTTAAAAATAGTTTTTATTTTTGATTATCATGACAATAGGTCTCTAACTACCGTATATCTCTCATTCATCAAAAGGAAATATTTCGGAATATAAGGATGTGGCCCTGTAGAAATAATAAAATTAATAATAATTAGCAGCCATTGCTTGAACAGGTGAACATATATGGAGATGATGTAACACAGGAAAACACATGTGGGTTGTGTGTGAGTATCATAAGTAATTTTGTTTGATTATTAACCACTAATTAACAGTTATTTTTCTCCCTTTATTGATATATATTTCTTATTAATTAATATATTCATAATTAAGAAAGTTATGACAATTTGGGAATAAATCCTATATAATTATTATTGTACACTTATATAAGCCCTCTGTAGCTAAAATATTTGAAAACAATAAAATATACATCCTCAATTAATCTCCCTCATACCCATTTAATGAGATAATTATTGCATTATAAATATTACTCTTCAATCCACAATCGACTAGCATTATTTATGAAATTTTCACTGTATTATTTCATTTTAATTTGCATGCCTCAATGTCTAATAATGTTATTAATTTATTTTTTTATTAAATTCTGATATTACGGTTATTAAATTATTTTTCTTCTTTTAAATTCATAACCATTGTGAACTATGTTGTATTATGGAATAGGAGAGTAAATAAAAAATTCTATAAATGATTTATTTTCTTCCTTAGCAATATCATGGTATCGTATGTCTTCTTGTTATCAAAACATACTATAAGTACTACTATATACTACAGGATTAATGAAAATAACTTTGCACGATAAAACCAACCTTTCGACCAATAATGCAAGTTTCATCAGGGCTCAATTTACAAGATAAAAAAATAAAATCAATATTCATTAATAACAGTAATAGTATAAATTATACTAACAATAATTAAGTTAATGAATTAATATAATAATAAAAATATAATGATTATTATTGTATTGTATTTATTATTATATTAATCTTTTTATATAAATAATTAGTTTCATCAATTTGAATGAGTTTTCAATTATTTTATTTTTATTTGCTTGTATCTTGTCTATTGTATTTTATCTATCTTGGATAAAGACCTACAATGTTGGCCAACATATTGGTATTCTAATTAATAGTTTCTTGCTATTTTATAATTAATTTTGAACTCCACCCGAACCATTTTCTCTTCTATATAATGTATATGGACTAATAATAATTATTCGAAATCTCATAAAAAATGTTCCTCCATTACAGGTTGGATACATTTATATATTTTTTAAAAAGGAACTTATTTTATTTCTATTGGAAATCAGAATCAACCACAAATCTCTGACTATAAAAGTGTAAAGAATATAATATTATATTATATTAAATTATATGTAACATAATATTACATTAGAGCAAGGATAGTACATTGAACATTATTAACTGGAGAAAAAGTAGAACTTTATTGGAAGTTATACCAAAGCACCAAAATAACTATTGTTGTATTAAAAAAAAAAAAATTGTTGAGACAGGAAAACATTCTTGTTCTAAGTCTATGCAAGAACTTGTTTTTTAAATCTTTTATAATAATAATTTCGGACATATCACAGCACAGCAATCGTCCTAGAAACAGTAAAATTTCTACCATGTACTGAACTCAAGACCCTTTATGGTTTTTTTTTTATAATGATAAAAATTTGGAAAGATCACAAGCCTATAATGATCTAAGTTTTTTAAAATCTTTATATCATAAGGTTCTTTGTGTAAGATTTTTATTTAAATCAAATAAATTTCTAGTGTTTTTATAAAAAACAAATAATCTAAAACATTTTTAAAAAGATTTACAACTTTTTCAAACATGCAATATGTTTACAAAAAACCAACAGCATTTAGCTTTGTTGCTAATTCTAAGATTAAGAAACTCAATTTATAAACCAAACTATACTCAATTGGTATTATAAATCAACATGATCATAACCACCATTTTCCACTTAAAACAATTATATAAGAAATTAAGAAAATATCTCATATCTATATAATTCAAAATAACAATTGAAAGAAATCACACCAATTGAATCATAATGGCAATAGTAAAAGTCTTACATGAGATAATACCAAATTTATTGTTTTATGACATCTCTGAATAAAATAATCCAGAAATGTTTTTATTCAGAAAAACCTAATGTAAATGTAAACAAAATAATATTTGGTTAAAAGATAATAATAGTACTTCAAACTGCCACTTCCACCTTTATCAATATCTTTAAATATTTGCCTATTTTCATCATATGTTTCAATAGTCTAAAAATTAGTTTTCTAGAAATGGATATATTGAGGGCAGCCCTCAATATTGGTTGTGCGAAATGGAACTTAATTGAAAAAAAATTGTTTATTGAACTAATAGTTGATTAGATAATAGCTATGCCTTGACCTACTCATCAAGTAGAATATGCAATATAAACCCTAGAATGCTAAAATTATTCTGATAACTACTATATTTAATGAATGAGTAAGTTTTATTATAAAACTTTATCAACTTCAATCATTTTTTTTTCAAATATATGTGTTAATTTCTGTTTCTCTGTAAAACCTGGCACTTATACTACTTATACTACATTATATTGTACTTACATTATTATGAAACTCTTCCTTAAATATTTACAGTCTTTGGAATCTCCTTTTTATGTCCCATACTTTAAAATTGAAATAAAAAATATTCAACCTTTATTTATTACTTAAAGCACATTTTGAACGATTGAAGTACACTCCGAAATTTCGTTATCGACAAGGATAACTCCATACCAATAATTTCCACACTATACATAACTTTAAAACGCTTTATTAAACAATTACAATAGAATTAATTTCGATTAATAAATTTTTATGATTCGTAAGTTAAAAAATAAAATATTAAAAATAATAATAGTGATAAATTCCTGAAATGCTTACAATAAAATGATATGTCACAAATAATGATTTGTTTACAAGCCTTGGTTTCCAATTACTTTCATTTTCCTGGAAAACCTGGCATTCGACTTCCTCTTCAGAAATTTCTAGTGCCATTGAACGCTTCCAACCTTGCTTAATTTATTTGCGATGTTCTTGTTTTTTCATCCAATTTTCTTTCTTCCTTGTTACGTTATCTTTCTTTAGCTCGTTTTTGTTCCTCTCTACAAGTTCTGACTTTATATTTATTTATTCTCTTATCTAATCTTCTTTTCATTGCTTGAGAAGTAATTGTACTTCTGTATTTCTTTTATACAATTAAATAGACTCCAGTTCAGGACTTTTCGAGTGGACTTAAAAGAGGTCATGATAATGAAAAAACACTGGCTTGTATCCCGTGTTTGTCTACCATCGCTTACGAATACACATTGACAAATATGTGTACTGAGAACTACATATTCTTTAAATACATTAACGTGATTATGGAATGTACTTAATAACCAAACCCGCATCATGTGTTAATAAACTGGCTTTAGCATCAAAGAAACAACTGAATTGAGTTCTTGGGACAAGCTATATTCCAATGCAACAACCAAAAAACTCGGTTGGAGTATTTCTTGGCTGAGAATTTTCTAAACGTATTAATAATCATCATCATAAACTTTCCCTTAAAAGAAACCAAAAAAAACATAATGATATAAAAATAAAAGATATCCTCTTTATTTATTGAGGAAGGTGTGCATGGTCGACAGTTAAACGATTTAAATACCAAAAGCTTTCTTGTTCATCCACTATTATGTGTATAATAGTTCCCAACTTTGGGTTCCAAACCTTCTGCATTGGGTCAAATAGAACCTGGGTTTTGTGCAAACGTGTGTGAAAGTGGTGGATGGATTTAAAAAAAAAAATTACATTGCAATATTTTCCGAACACTAATGGCTATCATTTCTCCAATTTGGGCCAATCGGACTCTCCAGCTTTTAAATTTAAGCTTGTAAGTGAAAATACGTATGGGAATTCATAAGCAAATATAGTTGATGGGATTTGACAAAATTAATATGTGGCCATCTGAACTATCCATATCCACAATCAAGATTCCATTAAATCCTTATGGATTAGATTACTGTCAAAGCAATCAACCAATAGCAAGAGTATTTCTGTTTATTGGTTTTAATTGTGCTGATGATACATCTGTATTATCAGTCAACACCAATCCAGTTATTGCATCCCAAAGCCTCCAATCCCATATCACTGATCTTGAAGAAAGGTGTCAAAATTGGAGAATTAAAATAAATCCTAACAAATCCCATCAAATTACCTCCACCGTTCGTCGTAAACCTACGAATCCCTGCCCTACTGTATCCTTTAATAATATTCCACTGATCCCTGTCGAACAGATACGTCACCTAGGACTCAATCTGGACAAACGTCTTACTTGGAATCCTCATACAAGACTGAATAGACAAGAAACCGCTCGACTTTTTCGCATACTTCAACATTTACTGGACAAACGCTCTAAGCTCCCAATTGATTACAAAAGACTCATTTACATGACAGTTATCAGACCTACTTGGACATACGGAGCAGAGCTTTGGGGTCCACTAAGCCATTGAATTCCTCTCGTATCCAATCTTTACAATCCAAAATCCTTCGTAAAATCCTCAATGCTCCTTATTCTGTTTATGGTTAACAATTAATAAAATTACTAATACAGTATTTTCTAGGTAGCATATATATATATATATATATATTATTAATAGAGAAAGCAAAACGATTTTTACAATATCTTGGAGAAAAATATATTTATAGTCTTTCAATCACTGCGGTGTGGATCAACAACAATAAAAAAAAAAGTATTTCTTTTTTAATTGTATACAATGATTTATATTTGGGAAAAAAATTATGACAATTAGGCAGGGCATTCGGAGACACTAAAGAGGTAAATGACAATAGATTGCTCGGAGGTAATAATACAATAATACATTTATGACAAATCATAATATTAAATCAATATATCGATTGCTAAAACAATGTCTAGCCTGTTTGTCTTGCTAAATATAGACTCATTCAAACTTGGAAATCACATCGGATATCCATTCTGGGCGTTATGTTATTTAGTTAAATTGGATTGGATTATTAGTTAAATTGTTATAAAGTTGTAAGATTATTATATTAGTTATCTTATCATAAAATAACAAGTACCATATGTTCTTGTGCACAAATAAATATCATATATTAATATCAATATGAATAAATATTAAGACCAACCTTCACTAGTAACATTTTAGGGCGCTACTATAATAATAATAAATTTATTAAATATTTTTGATTCCTTCATTTCTATTTTAAATTATTTTGACATATTTACTGAAACTTCAAAAAGCTGATTATGAAATATATAAGGAGTTGGGTAGTGAAATTTTTGCTATATTACTACGAAAAGACAATTGTCGGTTGAAAGGCAAAGGTATAAACTATATTGATAATTATTCTCAATCCATCACATTTAAAAGGCAACAGATTAGTAATCATTGACACCTTTATGTATATCTATAAAGAAAATTATAACTCTTTCACTGACTTGCGTAGATACCACAGTATAACTAAAACAATAATGCTTCTGAAGCAGAAATTTTTATTAGTGGTCCTCCTTATTTTTTAGATACGCATTTTGGCTGGGTTTGAAAAAAATATCGTACTGTTACTTGCTCTTCTTTTAGACCTCATGGACACCGGGTAAGGGCTTGGTGGGAAACAAGGCACAGTCAAAAGCATATGGGAAACTTAGGTAAGAAAGGAACTCGAAAAATTCTCAACTCTCTCTCAAAAACAAGAATTACTATGTCCAAAACCAAAGATATACAGAACAACTTTCAACGATATCATGCTAACACACTTAACAATAATAGCTAAAATGTATTACAAGATTCACAATCCCACAGTATTTACGAGTTTCCTAACACATCTTAATTTCAAAAATCGTTTGCCTGATTTAGTCTGAAAGTCCCGTCATCTATTTGTGCTGATGCGTGCGGAAACGTACCGTCCGTTGTGTTAAAAAACAGCCTAATTTAAAATAAATGTAATATTACCAAACGAGTAATTGACGCTGAAATATAAGTAATTATGTTTCCTTAAAAATGGTGAGGAAGCTATGCGGACCTATTCGGCAAACTTCTTTTTATTGTTCCGTGTACTCGCATAAGAGTTTTAGTTACATTGGAGTACTTGGCAGGGATATGACAGGGTTTATTTTAGTTCCACGAAACTTTAATAGAAATTACTAAATAAATCTATGATATATATATATATATATATATATATATATATATATATATATGTTTATTTTCTTTTTGTTGCAGAGGATCATGGACTCGGCGGAGCAGGCTGCCCTTTCGCACAGAATGGAATCGGAAGGGAGCAGCATAAAGTACCTCAACAGCAGGCTCCTGAGGAGGCAATCGGACAACCTGCTTCTCGAGTTCAATAGGCACTTTGATCAGAGGCACGTCAACACGTCCCACAGTTCCGTCATCGTCCCTCAGTTCCTCAGCGACACAGGTAATATTCCAATTACATTAATTCAAATTTCATCAACCTTGAGATGAGTCACAACTAATTTGAAACCATACACCTTTTTGTATGTAACCTCCAAAGTTTTCTAACCTAATATTACCTCCCTAACCTCTTTAAACAAGAACAGACAGAAGGCTATAGCAATCAAAGATCACCCCCTAATGCTTTCCAAGATTTCTCGATAACACCTGATTGATCTTCAATGGCATCGCAAGATCCGAGTACAACATGATGTTTGTTGGTCTCGAAATAGGCAAAAATTATCATTGAAACAGTCTCTTCTTTCGAACTATAGCTATCGATTTATCTGGTGACAATCTCTCCAACCTAAAAGAAAAGTCCATCGATCTCTCACCAAACATTCCAGATCATCGACAATAGTATTTTCTATCATTTAGCCTCAGAGTTTCATACATAATATTTCGTGTCTTGCTTCTCTAAACAAGAACAAGTAGGTGGTTCTAGTACTCTAGGATCTCTCTATCAAAGACACCTTTGTAGTTTACATATGTAAGCCTGGTTCTCTGGAATTTGCACGATTCTTCCAGGTTCAACATGATGGTTGGAATATCCTTGGCAACTTTGGACTCCCTCTCTCCTTCTAGTTTAAACTTGAATTAGGAAATTATCATTAAAATATTTTGTTCTTTCGAACTATAGATGTCGATTTGTTCGGTGACGATATCTCCAGTCATCCTAAAAGAAAAATCAAGTGATCTCTCACCAAACAATCCAGATCATCGACGTCCAAGTTACATAATAGACGAAAATAGCATGGACCAGTATTTACCATCATTTAGTGATTACACTCCAATGTGTGATTCCTCACCTATTATTTCCTTTCTTGCTTCCAAATGACACATGTAAGCCTGGTTGATTCTCTCTGGTTCTTTGGAATTTGCTTGATAACATCCTGAGGGACAACACATGGCAACATGTTGGATGCCCCTTCTTCTAATTTAAACTAGAATTATGTAAAGCAAGAAGAAGAGGAAGGGTAGAGGATCTTACGGTGTGGTCCGGGCTGTACAGAATGAACCCTTACGCTACGGTATAGAAAGACTATGATTATGATGATGATGATTATGCAAGCGCGATTCAAAGGTCTATATAGCTTCTTAATTCTCTCCTATAGAAGCCAACATGGAAAAAAAATCTTGATGAACAGTAATATTTATTTCAGGAACTCGCCATCAAATTTATTAACTCAAAAGCAACAATTTTTCTATTTTAATATCTTCTATTTATCTGTATTGCAAACCTTTTTACAATAGAAACATTTCCCATATTCTAAACATTTTTTTTTAATTTATATTCAATCGAAAATTATACTTATAAATTAACACAGACATCTTTCAAAAGTATAAATTCACATATCAATCACTATCTTCGACTTATCTTCCATTTTCATTTTTACTATGAAATTATCGAAATAAATATCACAACCAACATAACACCGTTGGGAATCTATGACATTAATATATAGTTTGAATAAACTTATTGCCTCATAAAAACTTTGTTTGCTATTATACTGCTGTATAATTCTTTCTTATTTTCTTTTATCTTTCTTATTTAGATTTTAATTGAAGTAATCATTAGATAAAATTTGTGTATTGTATAAATATAATTAAATACTATTGACATGATTATTATTTAATTAAATGAAATCAGAAAAACACTACTGAGTTGACAGTAAAAGTGAAATGAACAAAGAAAAATTACTTGCAGTTTGAGTCAGTGCGACGCATTTACTTTGCCAGGGATATAGAAAATAATAATTTTTTTTTACTACATTTATTTTCGATTTTCTCAGGGGTATTGAAAAAAAAAGATAGTATCAAACATTGAAAATAAATAGCAACGAAAAATTCAGTTATTTAGAACATAACAGAGTAAAATAAAAAACAAGCTAATATACTACTTTAATTTATAATATACAAAAACAGTATGGATATACAACTGTATAACTAGATAGTTAAGAAACATTTCTCGTATTGTTTTTTGCGGTGAATATAAATTTTAACCAGAATTTTCTGTGTACCAAGGCACTGGCAAATTTAAGCCTGCGGAATTTTACATCATGAATAATTTTATTTTTTTTAACTGAAAGTAAACTGAACCGTGTTTGCCTCAAACTCCTTTTAAGGGTTGAAAAATTACCCGTCCCTCTTCAAACAATGGCTTGGAATGGGGTTGATGACCGTAATGTGCAAGCAAACCCCATAGTATACCTGCTGCCATGTTGACTTTACAGATATTAAAATGCTCACAATAACATTCCTGTTTGTACTTCTGAAGAACCAATAGATCTCTTCTGAATAAAGTTGACTTTGGTTCTGATAATCTGAAGGCGTTTTTTCCTGTTTAAATTGAGTATGAGTCTGGCATCCGGGTCTGCTGAACAAACTCCGTAAATTCTTACCTCCTACTTACTTCCTTATTATCAATTCCTACCTCAGTAATAGTACCTTTAAAGTAAACCATAATTCTTTCTAGTTATTTTTCCTACTCTTCCCTCTTTACCCAATCTGCCGATGTTCCTCAAGTTAGTATCCTGTGTCCCATCCTATACACGATATATACAGCTGGCATCCCAACCCATCCAAGCACTGTCCTGAATACCTACGCTAATCAGTAAATAAGGATCCGTTTGTTGCATCCCAATCTCTTCAATTCCATATCTCAAACCTACAAGAAAGGTGTCAAAATTGGAGAATTAAAATAAATCCTAACAAATCCCATCAAATTACCTCCACCGTTCGTCGTTAATCTACGAATTCCTGCCCTACTGTATCCTTTAATAATATTCCACTGATCGCTGTCGAACAGATACGTCACCTAGGACTCAATCTGGACAAACGTCTCATTTGGAATCCTCATACAAGACTGAAAAGACAAGAAACTGCTAGACGTTTTCGCCTACTTCAACGTTATTGGACAAACGCTCCAAGCTCCCAATTACTTACAAAAGACTCATTTACATGACAGTTATCAGACCTATTTGGACATACGGAGTTGAGCTTTGGGGGCTCTACTATACCATCCAATTCATCTCGTATCCAATCCTTACAATCCAAAATCCTCAATGCTTCTTATTATGTCACAAACAAACTCATTCATCATGATCTTAATATCCCATATGTTGCTGATTTGGCTCAAACTAGATACCTATCCTTCCATGACAAGCTCCATACACACTTGAATCCGCTAGTCTCTCAATTTGTTTCCCATACTATTCCTGATAACCCTCCGAAGCGTTTGAAAAAAAGATGGCCTCGAGATCTTCTGCTGTAGAACTTCACCGATGGGTAGCTATTTGGATGAATTTGCTTTTTGAAAAAGACTAGGTGTCAGGCAAAATATTTATAAAAAAAAACAAAAACTCAGATTTAAATGAGATACCCGCCGAAATGTACCAAAAGGATACCGAATTATTTCATAGGAAAAGTAGCTTTAATGGAATGATCTCAAACACTACTACTAATTTTGTTAATAATAGAATGGTTGGATATATCAATAAAATGATGTATCAATCATGTATTTATTTCAATTTTTACTAGTTCTGATGTACCCATTCAATACAATATACAAATGAATATAGATAATATAGTATATATTGAGTGTAGACATATATATTCATTGGGATAAATGGACGCTTTACATTAGTTCATCCGATGTCCTCCCATTAAGATAAAATGAGGCCTTTTGCGGCGATAAATTAAAATTCTACCATCGATTTTTTTTTAAATTCTGATGACTCATGTATATGACAATCATTAGACCAATCTGGATTTAGGGTGTAGAGCTTCGGGGCTCCACTAAGCCATCAAATTCCACACATATTCAATGCTTACAATCCAAATTCTTCAATGCTTCTTACTATGTTACGAACAAAGTAATCAATAATGACCTTAATGTCCCATTTTTTACCGAATCCGATATAAATCTGTTCATGGCAAACTTTATTCCCACTCATACCCACTAGTTTCAAACCAAGCAACCTCTTCTATTCCTGATAATCCTCTGAGCTGTCTGAAAAGAAGATGGCCCCGTGACCTTCTAAGTTGAATTTGTTGAGTACTAACAGTGTGTAGTTCGTCTAATTGTCTATAGCCATGCTAATATTTATTATTCCTGCCATTCACTTGTTGTATTTACTTATTACAATTCAGTTGTAAATTCCAATGAATAAATTAATTTTTAAAAAATCTGATCATAGAGATTAAAACTCAGAGTGATAAGAGTAGCTCCCTACAAAGTTTCAAATTGATTAGAATCACTGTCCTAAGAAATACTTATAGGGTCACTAATGTCCACTACTAAACTTTTTCCTTGTTTTTTTCTGCCTTAGTTCGAACGACCACTAATATAATTTTAGTTTTAGTTTACTTTTTTCCTGTATCTTTTTTATACAACGGCCTTCCTCCTCGAAATCATAAAAGAATATCATTTTTTGTTCCTCTCTCTTTAATAATTTTTATGATTCAGCTTGCGTCGTAACCCTCCTCTGTGAGTACCCTTAAGTCAAGAGGGTGGGTGGATGTGGGGGCAGCAGCGTGGTACAAGGACAACATTGAGTGACCAAACTGCAGGAAACAATAACTTACAAAAGAAATAATATTTATCTGTCTTAATATTTAACGTATTTTATCTGATCTAATACATCTAGTTTTTCCGAACATTATTTCTTTTTAAGTTTTATAACTTTAGTCTTTATAGTTTTTCTTTGACCTTCTATAAATACTATACAATTTTATTGATTAAAAATATGTAAAATGATATATTTTATTTGATTTTAGTTTAATGGTTTTAATAAATAATAAGATTACTTAGTATTCCTGTTAACAATAATATACAATGTATTGTAATGAAGACTATGGGAGCGCTCGTGTCCACTTAGCGGTAGAACGTCTATTTTACAAATGATACAACTGTTCATTATGTTCATGATACAACTGGTACTGTAGAAGTTACTAACCGTTTTAGTGGAGGTATCCTAAAATATGATAACCCACTTTAGCATTGTTTTGAGATTTGAGAGCATTGCATTGAGTATTTTACATTAAATAAAAAAAATGAGATTTTTTGTTTTTATTTTCGATTTGTTTTATAGATAAAGAAAAATAACTTATAGTTTATAAGAAAAAAGTTTTAATCTTATTTCACTGCATTCTCTATATCGAAAAATTGAAATAAGATGCAGCTCGTTTTATTTTTTAAATCGATGCATTCAATTTTTTCCAATTAGAGCTATATTTTTTATAACAGCTTGTGGAAGTCAGGAGCAGTGGCTATGTGGTTTGCCATTTTTTTAAAATACTTATAAAGCAAGTGATCGAGCAGGACAAAAGACTAAAAAAAAATAATTTCTCGATCTGTTGCTAGGCTACGCCGATAAAATATTACATCACTAAAACATTTTTATATATAATATTTCTTCATCCCTTTCATTCAACATGCTACCAGTTAACGGTCTTAAAATGAATTTAATAGTTTTCATGTCTTTTGCTTCAAATATTCGATTTACACAGCCCCATCAAAATATCAATCAATGAGCTGCTTCTTCATCTTTGAATGATGATTAAGAGTAATTTCGATAAATATAAACAAACATAGGCTAAATAATATATTAAATTGTCTAGTAGTATTATTTGTTAATTAATTATGAAACTTAGTCGTAATAACAAAATTTCGCCATTATTTTTAAATCGGTAATTTTGACAAAATAGTTATTGGGATATATTAAATACTTCTGACAACGGTATTATAGATACTTATGTTTGATTTCTTATAAACATTATATAGTACGGAATATTACTTGGTTATTTTTTATAAAAGTATTAATACTTTCTGGAATAATAATTTAAACAAAATACCAGTTGATGGAACAAAGGCATAAATTTAATCGCTCAAAGATGGATATGAGTGTTTAGTCCAGCCACAAAGGCTCAAAAGTGTGCTGTGTGGTCCACCTCAACTTAGTTTCTAGCTTAGTGGTTATTCACCGTACCATTATATATATATATATATATATATATATATATATATATATATATATAATATATGTGTGTGTGTGTGTGTGTGTTATACACTTACCAGCCGACATTTATATTTGACGTGTATGACAACCTCAATTGTCCCACCATATCACGGAGTTGTCTTATATGCTAAGTCGAGGTCTTTATAATTATAAAACAATTATAAGATAGAAAATAAATACATATATATTTTTTTCAAATTTTAATCCCCCAATTTCCGTTCGAATGTAAAACGCAAGTGGCTACTCAATATATTGGCGCATGCCCAAACGTCCAGCATTGGATGCTTATAAGTGGCGAATGCATCTTTGCAGTTTGATCTATTTTTATCCTGAGCACTGACCATAGATTCTAAGTTCCACTCTTAGGATGTCGTGTGTATCCGTAGCCCGTGGATCAAACGTGCAGCCGAATGTCGTAAAATGAAAGAGCGTTGACACGATCGACAAAGTTTATCGAAAAATAATTAAATAATTCACAGAAGTATTTTGTTTTCACGAATTTGCTTCTTTTGAAAAGGCTATTAATCGTATGCCCGAGCTAGAATTCCCAGCAAGAAGAGAGAAGAGACAACTGACAAGCTGATAAGAGCTAGCAACTGTAGTCCGTATCTGTCTTCACCAGGCGAGGCCCTTTGGCAGCTTTACAACCATCACGAAGTGGACAATCACTCTTGATACTATTTTCTTGTTGGTTGATGTCTCTAGAAACTGACTGGAATCAATTGAATAGTCTGAATTAGTTATTCATTTGCCTCAACAAAGCGAAACAGATCCCGTCTGTTTTGCATCTCCTAAATGTTACTCATTGACTACCACAAAGACTTAATAAAAATCTACAAATATGTGAAAGAAAAGTACTCCGACGAATCTATACTAGAGAGGCATGGAAACGAAGCAATTTATGACCTACTCAACGAAATAGATAAAATTAACTTGTTTTCGGTGTGCAGGCCATTTCGCTAGAATGCAAATAAGTGCCACTCCAAGGATGCTGATGACAAAACAGGCGCAGAAACCTCGAGCGGTCGGTTGGCTAACATTAAGATGGACAGATTGAATAGAAAATTATGCCAAGAAAGCTGGGGTATACAGTTGGATGACAGGAGCCAACGATAGAAGAGCACGGCAATTGGTGTTGGAGAAGGTCGGGATTCGCCGGATGTAGCGCCAACATAATAATGTTACAACATAATTTCATGATAAAAATATGCTCGAAGTATGTTACGTTTCTGAACTCATCTGCTAAAATGTTCTTGGTTTGCAAAATATTGCCAATCCCTGCGGTAACTTACTAAAATTAAAGCTACCTAATTTCCCTATCACGAGGATATGCCCGCTCCTCTTTATTTTTTACAGAAATACGCTGTTGTTTAATCAAACTATTACTCTTTTTCATATGACTTCGATCGTTTTGAAGGAACCACAGAGGCAACTTGCGGAGTAAGCATCATCATCACAGTTATTAAATCATGTTATGAAATAATAAAGGATAGTATAAAAAGAAGAATGAAAAGATTAATAGAAAGGTTATTTATTCTATTTGTTATTTAATAAGCGGGCGGGGTAGCTCAGTTTGTAGAACACTAAGTTACTGTGCTTAAGTGCTTAAGGTCCAAATCCAGCTGTGGTAGAAAAATGATTAAGTCTGTTAACAAGCATACTCTGTGGGATCTGGTGACCGTGCCTCCTTAATTTAAAATTTGCTCTATAAATTGGATGGGAGCGAAGTGGCTCAGTGGTAGAGCACTCACTGAGTTGCCATGCCGGAAATCCTGGTTCAAATCCCGCTGGGGACAACACTTTTATTTAGTCTGTTTGCAACCGGAGATGGATCATATAGGATCTAGGACATTCCTGGGGCTCACCCACCCTCTATAAAGTATTATAAAAATAGGGTACCCAAAATAAGGGGGAAAAAATCTTACGGTTGAATGTGATCTCGAAGAAATCGCCTCCCTACACAACCCCCCTAGAAACAGTACATTTTCTAACATTTACTTTTCATGGGTTGTTGTGGTACTGTTTTATTTTTATTTTTAATTAAACCTGTTAGTTGAATATCATTAATACCTGCTAAACGTTAATTAATAGTGAATATTGTATCCACTATTAAAATAAATATATATCATAACATAAAAAATATAATAATAACAAAACTATATAGTAGAAGTAATACACTGCGAGAAAACATTCGTAGGTACTTGTGTGTTAGCCGGCCTCCATGAAGCCTTCCTCATTATCATATCATCATATCTTATTTCCATTAACTTCTTCACATTCACCTCATTTCAGTTATTTCTGTGTGCGTAATTAAATTGATTTCCGTATTGTTTTTTAGTGTTTTCCCTTGTTAATTTTGTTTGTTATTCGATTGTTCATTTAATCTTCATTTGAAATATACAATAACTAAGAAAATACTAAATTAATAAAGAAATTAACTAAATGAATAAAGACAATTAAATTGACAATAAACAAAATTAAAAACCTCCCCTTTCCCACTATTTTAAAGACGATTAAGCAATCTAGTCCTCAAAAATAAAAATAATCTTGCGAAAACGTTTTTATTCCTATATTTCCATCTTCATACCATATCCATTATATTTCCATTAATAAGGTAGCTGTTATAAGTGTTCATGCTATAATCAGTGCAGGATTACAGTCCCTGCAGACCGGTTAATACACAAGTACCAATTCATTTTCAGTGTGTTTAAGCAAATTTCTAATGCTGAATTTTGAAATCCGTTGCAGACAAATATATTATAATATAATTTATTATATTGCTGTTGTATCTGAATAAATAAATTTACTCAAGATTAAAATAACTAACCTTACAAAACTGTTACCTACCCGGTGAGTTGAATTTTATCCAATTTTTCTATACCGTCCAATCCCAACCTCCCCCGTGGTGCACTGGACCGAGGGGCAAGCCTCCTAATATATTTTCCCACTAATTACGCTCAGCCTAATTGGACCGCTATGGTTAAGAGAAATTTGTTTGAGTTTTTAATTTGATTAGGCCAGAAAAAAAATCCTTTCTTTATTTTTTTTATTTTTTAGATCCTCATTGATTGATTTGTAATAAAAATATAAACGTACGGAAGATACGATTTAGAATGCTTTGCGTGATCGTGGATATAATTTTTAAATACCAGTATAATAGAACATAATTTCTTTTGTATGATGTAACCATAAAGAAATCAGAAAAGTAGAGAATTAGGATGCTAATGAGTTATTCAATTACAGTTATTATTAAATTATAATAAATATTGATTAAATTTTAATTACTACAATCAGTTTTTATTCAGATCTTGTGTACCTCATTTAATGTCTATTGTTCGTTTACTTTAACATTTTGTGTCGGAAAGGACACACATATATATATACATATATATATATATATATATATATATATATATATATATATATATATATTTTTTTTTTTTTTTTTTTTTTTCCTATTAACCTATTTCTTTTTATTGCAAATTTGTCTGCTATTTTTTTTCCTTTTGTATTACTTTTTCTAATTCCCTATCAAAACATACCTTTAAGTTATTATTTATTTTCAAGTTATTATGTAAATATTGTTTTATTCTAATAATGTTGCCCTTTGGACAGATATATTTTTATTAAATTTTGTTCATTTTTGATATTTTTAAGGGATAAAACTATTTTTCTATTCTATTCTATATAAATATATACTTCGGTTGACGCATCAAACTATGAAGATCTTTGAAGCACAATGCGGTCATCGTTAATACACATACGCATATACATACGCAGATACATACGCATAAATGCTTCACGTCGTTGCGTTGTTTTCAATATGCAGCAGTCCTATAGTTCCTTAAAGAGTTCCTTTGGGGCCGATTCAGTAGAGACCTTACCACCTTAGTACACTCGAACAGTAATCAAGTTCTCTTGATCCAAAGAGACTGAGAATGGCTAAGATAACACAGGAGAATAATAATCTATATTTCATTCTCCGGGAAAGCAGGGCGAATTTCTAAGCGGTTAAATGACATCCAAAAAAATTAATTAATATTGCCAATGGAGAGCTGGGTAAATCTGCCTTTGGGTCATTTTTTGTTGCGATGTATCTGTAACAAAAATATTTAAAAAAAAAAATTACTACAACTAAACGAAGGATGCTGGGATCAGTACATGTTGCAGGCTTTACTGTTGCCTCAGACAATAGTTATTAGGGAAGTGATTTATGGGAAAGTTTTTCTTTCAATTAAAGGTATCTACTTTTTATAGGCTGGGTAAGCCCTATCAGGATCTCATAAAGGGTCCATCCAAGGATGTAGACAGATTAGATAATTCATCAGCCACTGCTGGATTTGAACCCAGGGCCTTCAACATAGCAACTCAGCGCTCTACACACTGAAGTACCCTCCTTTCATTTGTGTTTTTAGCTTTCTTTTTTTGCTGAACCGTTTGAAAGTGTTAATGCTCGTTTCCTCCTGTTGAGATGTCTTATAATGTTACATTTTTCTAACAAATAGATCTGTTGATGTAAGATATGCTGTCTTTGGTCTGCATTTATTTAGCCTTGTCTATTTCTGTTCTTGTGATGCCTGAAGTGGGGAAATGTTGATTAGTTAGTTACCTGCAGGTATTTGCGAGGCTTAACCTTTTTTTTTTGGAATATTTCATTTATATCGCTATGTAACATTTTTTTTAAATTTATTTATTTAAGATGAACTGTATAAAATCAGCTCAAACAAAACATATAATTAAGGCATTTATTACAAAGTATCACACTAGCTTGTTACAATATTTTCAATTCCTTTATAGAAGTTGATCCAAGTTAGTTTCAAGAAAAGGGTGAAGGAGTAAAATATTTTTAGAGTTATTAAACTAAATCAAAATACCCCATCTCACCGGTAAGCGTATTATTATACGTCAAAAACATTGACTTGTCAATAGCTCGATTAAATATTCTACTTTACCGAGAAAGAATTTCTTAAGTACATCAAGTCAGAAACAAGTTCTACCTCTGAAGATCCCTAATTTCAACGCCATCACATTAAAACTTACTAAATTGCTCCGTCTTGTCAAGGCAGGTCTTTTGGACGCTGACAGTATCTCTGATATTAAAAATGCCAATGAACCCCTCTTGGAATCTCCTCATTTTAAGTCCTTTCTAACTCTTTCGTCACTTTATTCCCACTTACTGTTCTCACGATCATATTTTACCGTTAATATTTAAGAAAAGTTTATATAGATAAAGGGAGCGGAGTGGCTGAGTGGTAGAGTTGCCACTGAGTTGCCATGCCGAAAATCCTGATTCAAATCCCGCTGCAGGAATGACTTTTATTTAGTCCGTCAGCAGCCGGAGAAGGATCATATATGATCTAGGACCTTCCTGGGACTCACGCAGCCTACATAAAATGGGTACCCAAAATAAGGGAGGGGGAAATCTGGCTATTGAGCGTGGTCTAGGACAAATCACCTTCCTGCAAACCGTTGTCCATGAAACAGTACTGTCTCTACCATGTACTGAACCCCAGACCCTTCATGGGTTGTAGTGGTACAGATTTATATGTAAAAAACCATCATATATATATGTGTATATATATATATATATATATATATATAACATTTAAATAGGCAGTCATGAGGGTTGACAGAAGTGAAAATTCTGTGAAACTTCTAAATCGATTTTAGTCTGAATAATTTAAATTTGAAATTTGTAAATTTAAATTATTAATATTAGTCTAATTTTCACATATATTGACACTCGGAAATCATTATAAGCATTTTAAAGTATTTTTTACCAATTAAAATATATGTTGGGCTGCGCAAGCTCAATACAAATCATCAATAATTTAATTGAAATAATAATCATTATATAATTATGCCTTATATTTGTATTTATATAGATGCGAATGGACTATAATTTCATTTGTAGCATCATTATCATCGTTAAGTTGTACACTACTTAAATCATTTGTGCTTTCCATCATTTAATAGAATTATGACTGATGACAAATAAAATCTTTAAGTTATTATTAATATGAATCACACAACTATTAAATGGTCTTTTAGTTTATTTATAATTATTCTCATATCAATGGAATTCTAACCTTTTAACTAAATTTGATTAAAACAAAACGTATAGCTCATCCACCAGCCGCTAGGTGTCACCAGTCTCGCGCATCTTGATGACGCGAACCGATAAGTTCTGTTGTTGTTTATACATTTTCACATTCATATTCATTTAAAGTCACTTTATGCTGCTATGGCTAATCGGACGATCCTGCATTAGGAGCTATAAATTTTTCCTCTCCAAGTTTTATTAGGATAGGGACTTTTAACGAGTACCTGACATCGCACAGGCTCGGGACCCCCGTTTAACGTCCCTTCCGAAGGACGGCGTAACTAAGAATTTTTTACTCCCTTTAAAAATTCTAGGGCCACCGGCCAGGCTGCAAACCCGCGATCTTGGGCTTAGACAACAAATCGCCCCACCGATAAATTTTTAATCTACTAAAGTCCGCTAAACGCGGCTAAAGAAGTTTTCACTTTAATAAATAAATAATAATAAATTTATTTTTTTCAATAATTTATTTAAGGTTTCTGGTATTAACTAACAACAGACAAATCAAAATATTTGTTTCTTAATTTTAAATTCTTATAATTAAGAAATAATAAAAAACTATTTCTCTCAGGAGTCAATCTTCTATGCCCAAGGTGGCTCTTGGATTTTTTAAAAGGAAATAAAAAAATCCTTGGTTATGCCTTTCTTGGGATGAGACGTAAGACAGAGGTCACGAACCTTTTAAAGATTCTACAGTAAAAGATTCCTATCCTTAATACCTGGATAGAAAAAATTTAGGACACCCACTGTAGTATCGTCCGATTAGCTATAACAGCATAAGGTGGCGTTAAATGAATAAACAAACAAACTATTCACTCTCCAATGCGCACACACACACACACACGGAAAAGTAATAGAACTGATGTACATTCAATATTCTGTTTCCTTGAAACAAATTAAAATTATGTAACGTGTATACGAGTGTAAGCCGTATGTATGTAACGTGTAAATAGTTTGAAATTTAAAATGAAATATTCGGTCTTTGGTTAATCAGCCGTTCCTATAATGGTTTCATAGCAGGCGGCAGCCTGCAGATTCAAAATGATATTTAAGAAATTATTTTGAAAAATAAGTCAAATAAATATGAGCGTCGACATAAGTTAATTAAACAGTATCTGCAATACTGAACAGTTGTGAGGGTTTAGCGGTTCTGAAAGGACACGGTCGACGCATATAAAGGTTTTAATATATATTATAAGATGATTATTTTGTTTTGTTTTTTATAATGTGTAGTTGTAGAAAGTAATATTAATATTTCATTAATGTAAGAAAAAAAAAAACGTTTATCCAATCACTTTATTCTTTTATTTGACGTTTCGACTTCTTTGAGTCATTTCCAATTTTTACATGAATATTTTTCTCCTACTTTCAAATCCACTATTATAAAATAATCATGTTATAAATCTGTAAACTATCAAAATAAATAAAATTAACAATACAATAAATACAAAAGTAATAAAAAATATGTCCTGAAAAACCGAAATAAGTATAGATACTTTTTTTTTTTGTATTTATAAGAATGAAGTAATATTAATATTATTTGTTGCCTGGAAAGCGTGTTATTCACGGAAACTATAAACGGAAAAAAAAACTACGAATTTTTTGAGATGAACTTCTTTAGTGTTTCGCGACTTTTGGTAGGGGATAAACTTGTGGGTTAGTGTCAGCAACATGTACAAGACTGGCGACACCTAGCGGCCTGGGCATGAGTTATACAATTTCTTTTAAGGTTATAATTCCATTGACTAAGAATAATTATATATACATATATTATAATTTATTTTTATTATTATTTATAATATATTATACATTATAAATATAATAATTATAATTATTACATTGGCGATGATAATAAAGTTAAAAATGAAAATAAAATCTATGTAAATACAAGTACAATAATAATTATGATTATTTCACTTAATTGGTATTTTGTATTGAGCTTGTGCAGCCTCATCTGCTTTAATTAATAAATAAACTTAAAAATGTATTCAATTATTGTTCGGAATGTCACTGCATGTGAAAACCTGACGAATGATTTTAATTTTTTTTTTTAAATTATTTTATTGAGTTGTACAACTGTAATATATACATCTAGTACAATTGCTATAAGAATAAATAATACATGATAGGACACGTAGAGACACTACCCACTGGCAGCACTCTAATAAAATTTCTATAATAGAAGGTCCCGAGGCCATCTTCTCTTCAGACGCCTAGGAGGATTGTCCGGGATGGAATTTGATGCAAGGATGGAAACTCGTGGGTTTGGATGGGTCTGAAGTTTATTATGGAATGATAGATATCTGGAATGGGCTAAATCGGTAACATATTAAACGTTAAGGTCATTATGGATGGTTTTATTTGAGACAAAATAAGGAGCGTTTAGGATTTTGCGAAGGATTTTGGATTACAAGGATTGGATACGAGAGGAATTCGATGGTTTGATGAAGCCCCATAGTTCAATTCCATAAGTCCATATAGGTCTTATAACAGTCACATAAATAAGTCTTTTGTAATTGATCTGAAGCTTTGAGCGTTTGTCTAGTATGTGTTGAAGTAATCGGAAGCGTCTAGCTTCTTGTCTTTTCAGTCTTGTGTGAGGGTTCCAAGTAAGACGTTTGTCTAAGTTGAGTCCCAGGTAGCGAATCTGTTCAACAGGGATAAGTGAAGTACTATTAAAGAATACAGTAGGACAGGAAGTCATGGGTTTTCGGCGAAGGGTAAAGGTAATTTGATGGGACTTGCTGGAATTGGTTTTAATTCTCCAATTCCGAAACGTTTATAATTTAAATTTAAAAATTTGAAATTTAAATAATTCAGACTATAATTGATTTAGAACTTCAAAAAAGAGCACAGTTAATCCAAAGCTTTAAGTTTTCAATTCTGTCGGCAGTCCTCGTGACTACATATTTATATTTTTTTTAAATGTAAATAGTGGATTAAAAATGCAATAGCTATATACCTTGTCGTCATTCATTTTAAAGCAATTTTACAAATATCTAATAATATTAATCCAAATGGATATGAACTTGTTTGTGTCAATTAATGAATTTTCTTTTTTCAGACAAACAAGTCCTCAATGCTCTCAAGTGGTCCGAACATCTAGACCCTGTTTTTGTAAATAACTACGAAGTAGACCCAACCCTTTCTTGGCAATATTTCGGCAGTTCGACAGGCTTCCTCAGGAGATTTCCCGGTAAGACATCATCTAGTAATTGATATTTTTTTCAGGAACTCTTTCTTCATAAAACGGTTTAACAACAATGTATTTAAATTATTCTGGTTGAATCTTAGCATTAACGGAGTCTGTGCAGCGATCAAGTCCGGGACAAACTGTTACAGACTAATGTCCGATCTGATCGGGATTTATCTGATCTAAACTAGAGCAGATAGCATTTCGTGTAGCTGACAGTGTGATAAATCAATCTAATCTTTGACTACTCTATTAGCTATCACTAATGAAGCAGTTTAATTACTCCCAAGTAAAAATAAAATGATTAATAACCCAAAAATATCTTTAACTTTTTTTCGAACAATTGAAATAATTCATTTCAAATACATTTACAAAAAATCTGGTTAGCTTATAACACGACTTACCCCATTATTTGAAATAAATTTTGAAAGGTCCTTATATTTTCCACTTTATCTTCAATCTATTAATATAAGACTATAAATAATTATTTACATCTATCACTCCTGTTACGAGTTTTTCCTCATTCTTGGTCCCCTAAAGGGCTTTATATATGTTTATGTATTTCTATGTTATATATATATTTTTTTTAAATCATATTTCTTTAAAAAAGTATGTTACAAAATATTTATTGCTAGTATTGCACTGGAAATGTTTTTTTAGACCTGCAAAAATATTTTTCCACTTTTCTCCTTTAGTCCTCAAATTATTTTTTCAATACTAATAACAAAGAAACTATGTCAGTTATTTAAAAAAAAATAATTAGAAATAAATTGGTTCTATTAAATTACCATAAAAAAATGCTATAAGGCCGCGTTCAAACAGATATAAGATGAGCAATACATCGTAAGGAATATATTGCAACAATTTATTGCTACGAATATGAAATAACAACAGCCAATAAATCGGGGCGACCTGGACGAAAAAAATTTGGTTTATTGGTTAGATGTAGGATGAGAAGAAAAAGAATAAACTGGGTGCATCAAGAAAAAGAAAATACTTTATTTTCTGTATGTGGCAATATTTCCTAATAGGCTAATGAGCCTTCATTAGATTAATGAAAGATATTACCGAATTATCTTCTATTCTTCCCATCATATTCACAGCTCGAAATATCGGACGAATCAAATCGCTGAGGGGACCGACTATCAGTACTTCGAGTGATACGTCACATCCACTAGGTTGCGTGACAGTAAATCTTGTATTATTTGTCAAGATTACATGGTATTGTGCGTGTAGTGTATCGTGTATCGCTTATCTTATATTGACGCAGTGTGAACGCGGTACAATACATCTTATGAAAAATTGAATGCGGTGCTTGAGTATTTGTGAAACACTATAATATATCTTAAAAACACACAAACCTAAAACTGATTAACAATAACTAAGATCAAAATAATTTACCTGCACATGATGTAATTTCCTTATTCAGCATTAATGTTATTTTGTTAATGAACTATTCCTTTCAAGAACTGTTGTAATGCATTTAAAAAAAAAAGGCGTATTGACTTCATATATGACTATTATATAAATAATGAGAACTGTTACAATATTTGTTAATTTTTTGTTAAATTATTAGGTTAAAAAAATAAATAAATAAATATAGTAACAGATTCTCGGTGTATATAGAACTTTCGATTTGCAAAATATGTCGAAAGGTTTTGTATATCCAGCAACCCTTATCTGGGTAAAGTACCAGCTTCCCTTTGGATCTGTCAGATATATTTGATGTTGAGGAGAGCTTTTAGCAAGAAACACGTTGAGGCCTAGCAGTTCTTATGTAATACGTCTTCACTTCAATATTTTTCTTCCGACTTTCCATAACATTTAGTGTCCAAAGAAATGGTTTAACTATTAAAAGATTTGACTTTTTTATTTCTTCATAAATAATCATATGAAAAGTTAAGTATAATTTTCATTAGAAAATTTATTAGTAAAATCCGTGTTTGTAATCTGTAAATAGTCAAGCGACAATCTGAAAATCATTAATGTTTTATAAATATATAATAGATATTTGCGACGATTTCTAACTTAAAGGAGAATATACTTTTTTTTTTTTTTTGATTATTTTATTGAGTTGTACAACTGTAATACATACATCTAGTACAATAAGAGTAAATAATACATGATAGGACATGTAGAGATACTACCCACTGGCAGCACTCTAAAGAATATACTTTAAAATAATAATTGAAAAATCCGTTGTTATACGATTATAATTCTGAAATTTAAAAAAAAAATTTATTTTTATCTATGGGTTGTGCTTGAAATTGTTTTGAAAAATTGAAGAGCTATTTATACCTTTCACAAATGATACAACTGTTCATTTAATTGTACTACAGTAGGTTCTCAACGTTTTAGTAGAGGTACTCTGATGTTATTCTAGAAGTTCAGTTTCTAAATTGAAGTTCAATTTAGTACTTATTACTTTAGTAGTATTTATTTCATATCCTCCCATTGTGCCTCATAATTATTAGTTAGTACCCACTTCGTATTGTTTTGAGATATCGGGTATTTTTGATTAAAAAAAAAATAATAATTTTTGGTTTATTTTAGGCTACTCGATGTATAGTAGTATACTCATGTATTGTTTTTTTAGCTATGCAGTGGCCTCCAGAGGAATCCAACAATCCCCAAGAACTGCACGATTTTCGAACATCTAATTGGTATGTTGGAGCTTCAACAAGTCCTAAAGATTTAGCCATAATGCTTGATATATCAAGTTCAATGACTAGTGATGCACTTCATCTGGCCAAATTGACAGTAGCCACAATCATCAATACATTAGGTGATGATGACTTCTTTAATGTCTTCACATTCGCAGATACTACTCAGGAGCTGGTACCCTGCTTCAAAAATATGCTTGTTCAGGTAATACAATATTTCTTTTTTATGTATGAAAAATATGTATTTATTCAATGGATTGTAATTGAAAATAATATTTCAAAGCTAAGAAGGACAAAGCTGTTTATAATTATTATTTACTTTTTTAATTATATATAATAAAAAGATGTATTGATTTGAATTTCTCGTTTTAGAGCACAGAAATGAACAAAAGGGAAATCATTGGTGCCCTAGATGGACTCCAGTTGGAAAGTGGAGCTAACTTTTCTGCTGCTCTGGTGACTGGTTTTGACATCCTTCAAAGGGTAACTTTTCAACTTAAATAAAAATATTAATTAGTCATTAATAAACAATTATAATTAGATTTCTTATAAATTTTAATATCAATCAAAACTATGCCTCATGTAACAGAAAATATAATATCAGCCAAAACATATTGAAGTTTTTATCAAAACATCCTAAAAATAATGCTTATAATATTTTTATAAATATTATATATTTTTTATTTAATATATAATAATATGATTATCTTTGACATCAAATTTAATGCTAAGCATATACGATTTTCGACGAATTTTAGATAAAAACAAAAATATTTTTGATATTTAACATGAATTTTTTTTTTTTTTTTTTTAAATTTATTTATTGATATTTACAACTGTATTACAATTATACAACAAGTAAATAGAATGCGTGTTACATATTGACATGAGAATGACAAGTAGAGGAACTACCCACTGGTAGTACTCAAATTAACATGAATTTAAATATGTTTTACCTAATTTGAAAAATATTGAAGCATATACTAAGTTCGCCATAAACATAGCAAATTGATTAATTTGAAATAAATAATATATTCAATAAATTAGCAATATTTTTTGTAGCCTTAATTTTCTTATTTCAAGTATACTATATATGCTACATGTATATTATATATAGTCTGTATATACTAAACACATATACTATTTATATAAGCACACTAAACACCAATTGGTAGGAATTAGAAGTGATGCTAAACACTTTTTCATGTATGCAGGACAAACCTCGGCTCCAATTGTCATTTTTTCAGTTGAGATTAAAGTACAAGAGAACATTGTTTTTTATAATATCACGAAAATTATAAGAAACAAAAAATTAACTAACAACAATAGCATCTTATGAGCGAAATATTGCATATAATCAATAAAAGTAAACAAATGGTTTAAAATTTTTGTATTTTTGTTACAGTACAACAGATCTGGTAAAGGCTGCCAATGCAACCAAGCTCTCATGTTTGTAACTACTGGCCACAAAGGAGATTTCAAACATATATTTAAAGAATACAACTGGCCACATATGCCTGTAAGGGTGTTTACCTACTTAGTAGGCAAAGACACTTCTAATGCACAAGAGCTATTTGAAATGGCTTGTGATAACAAGGGTATGTTTAACTTCCTTTATGTTGCTATGAATATACCATTGTATATTATATTTCAAGCTTTGTTATTTATTTATTGGCAATTATTACAACACTAGTATATTATATATATATATATATATATATATATATATATATATATATATATATGGGCAAGTGTGACCCTTCCACTAAGAAGAAATAACACACATGGACCAGTAATAGCATAGCGAAGAGAGTGTACAATTCCTTTGGATATTAGGAGAAGCAACACAATTTAAAATTTGAAAGTTCGTTAGCAATAGTTATAATTGTTATAATCTTCCTGTCATGCCCGACAATTGTTAACATGATTTTCATATTAATAAGATGCTGATATCATATTTTAGTTGAATAAAAGGAAATACCCTTTTTTCTATTTAGTACTAATTTTTCTATTTTTTTACCATAGCCTAAAGGAATGTGCACTATGCAACTGCTAGTGAATCCTAAGGAAACCAAAACATGATTTTTCAAAAATTTGCATGTAGAATTATTTCAACACCAAGCAATTATAAATAACGACTCCATTATTCAAATAACTTCATTTCTGTTTCATGGTGATTAGAAGCACACAGAATCTTGTTTTAATAATATGGCAAATTTCTAAAAGTCTTAGGAATTAACCGTGGCTGTGTGAATCTAGCCAGGACATTTGATGGAGTAACATAAAATATGCCCTTATCCTAATAATAGAAAATATGCCCTTCTTAGAAAACTGATTTTCTTTTAAATTAATTTGGTATTTGAAAGATGTGGCAGGATTTTTCTTTGCCTTTATTCGATATTTTAAAATAAATAATACAATTTAAACATTAAGAAACATTTTTTAGGCTACTATGAACATGTTGAAAAACCTGATAATATAAGAGAGAAAATTTTGAACTACTTGAGAGTCATGGCTCGACCCATGGTTATGTATCAAAATGACCACCCCATTCATTGGACACCTGTGTATGCTGGGGGCCAGGTATATATTCATAAAAATATTTTTAAACAATGTACTAACAAACTAAATTACAATCTTAAAAATATGTTCATCATTTTTCAGAGTAACACTCTAGTTTCTGACAGTAGCCCTGATGCCCAACTAATGACCACTGTTTCAACTCCAATTTTCGATAGAAGGAACTTAACGGTTAATATTTAATAATATTTTTATACCAATTCTAGCAAATAAATATAACAAAATCTTATTTCTAAATTAATCATTATTTTCATTACTAGGTAAGAACAGCAAACCTGTTGGGTGTCGTTGGGAATGATATCCCTATTCAACAGATTAAAAAATTAGTGCCCCCTTATAAGGTAATGAATTATCTTTTTAGTTTATATTATAATAACAAGTTGGAAATTAAATTTATGAAAACTTAAACTAGTAATAAAAAACAATACAAGAAAAATGTTCATAAAATTATACAGTTAAGTCAATCTTGCCAACTATTTATATTTTATAACAGATCCATTAATAGTTCTTTCTCTTCCAATTTTTTATGAAAAAAATTAATGTAATGAATAATTTTCATTTATTCATTTTAAAACTTTTCATTCCATAGAATCATAATTAAAGACACATTTACTTTAATTTTTATTATTGATTTTAACGTAACTAATCAAATTAATACGTTTTTTCTTTTTTCTCTACAGATTGGTGTCAATGGTTATTCATTCATAGTAAACAACAACGGTCATGTACTTTATCATCCTGATCTGAGGCCCCTTGTAAGTATTATTATGAATTTTTTATAAGATCTAGAAATATGAAAAAAAAACCTAAATAATGAACAAATATATTACTGTTAATCACTAAATGTTTATAATTATGCAAATTATTTATATATAAAGTATGGAAACTTGACTCAAGATGTTTTAAGCAATGTGATACACGATGAAACTTTGCATGGTAAATTATTGTCAGATTGCAACAAATAATTTCTAATACTTTTAGATTTGTTTTATAGAGCATCCTTTGTTGTATAATGAATTCTCAATTTTGTATATAATGAGCTTTCGTAAATTTTTAGGAAATTACATTATCTAACAGGAATTTGAACATTAAAATTAACTTTATTTATCTCATATTGTTATACCTATAACAATTATAGCTATTCTTCTTCATTTCAGTAGCGTAATTGTCTGATTGTTACTTGAAATTCTAATTAAGCATTCAATTGCTATTACCTGAGTCAATGGAAATACGTGTGTAATCAATGCTTAAAATACTCTGAGTCCAATTAACTAAGTTACTGTGTGAATGAGTGTTTTTGGTAAAACTAATTAAAATTTGACAAATCATAGGAAAATAAAATAATATGGCTAGGATGTTACAGCACCTTTTTCAGTAAAATTGACAAGAAATGTCGCTGTTACTGTTGATCTTTGTATATTTTTACTATTTTCTTCAAATCATCTGAAAGGATTATGATTAAACTCGTTATGTTGTTAATCTTATAATTAAAAGATACCACTTAGTCTTATCTTCATTGAAACAGTCAGACAGACTTCTGTGGCAAATATTCGCATTTTTTTCTTTTAGAGTGCTTTTAATTTTATTCATTTGAAATATTTCTTATTCCTAACAGTAATAAAAATGGATAGATATTAAACTATGGAGGATTTGATAGTTAAACGAGAAATATTTTCTAGCTTTGAAAACATATTACTAAGTTGTTCATAATTATTTTGCTCTTGAAACTAATACTCATATTACTCATATATGAGTAATTTACAATGGAAAACTAAAAAGTTTAGAAAAAAATTATATTTGAATAAGATATTAATTAGCATTTATTAATGTTTATGAAACTAAATGTTAATATTTTAAAAAAGTAAAGTAGAGATAAGAGAAAGTTGTGTGATGTGTACACTAGAGTGCACTAGATATTTAAAAAAATATTTCTAATTTTTTTTTTTGTTTATAGCTGGACAAAAATTTGGTAACTAATTTTTCATATTATGTTATATCATTAATATTAATTCATTAATATATCTACAACATATTCAACTATTTCAATGTTAAGATGTAATATTTTTTTTTTAGTTTGTTGAAACACTAAAGCCAAATTATAATAGTGTTGACTTAACAAGCGTAGAACTTCTGGACTCAGATTCAAATCGTCGAGATAATAACAGCCTTCTAAATGATGTAAGATTTTTTCACTTATTTTTTATTAAAATATGTTTATATTATTATTAGTGTTTGGAACCTATGAGATCACGCAAAGCATACTTGACTTCATTTTCTGATGTTTCTTCTAAAATATGTTTAGATTTATATGTATATATATATATATATATATATATATATATATTGATATGCATTTGTTAGATGTTTATTTATTATTTCTACAGCAGTTTCAAATTACATGCATTCATATTACAAAACGCAAAATATAAACATTCTAAGGTAGAACTGAAAGCAACCATATCTATGGAGAGGTGTCAAACAGACTGGGAGCAGGAGGAAAATTGTTCCGCTCTATCTGGAAAAGTTGTCTCCATATATGAGAGGATGGCAAAGATATCTGTTTACAGGTCAACATTCTTGCCCATCATTCCTTACTCCTTAGAGTCATAGACCCTATTAACATAAGGGGTGGATACAGACAATGGAAAACAGGTAAAAACCTAAGAAAGTTTGAAGGGATTACCAAGAGATACAGGATCCCTGAAATAGCAATAAAGTATACCAATAAACTAAGGGTTTGGGCACCTCCCCAGGATGGCCATAGTAAGAATGGCCAGAATGACTAATGTGACTAGAGTGTAGGGAAGAAGAACAAGAGGAAATCCATGGATTTCCTGAATGGCTGGCAGAGGAAAGGCTGAGAGACCCACTAATTCAAACCTCTGAAGAATGTATTTCCATACTCTGTAGCGGACGAGAGGAATTGAAATATGATAATAAGCACATACATAGACATGTATGTAAAGTATAAATATATATATAGATACAAATCAGTAGTACTTCAGTCTTGTGTTGACTGCTTGATAAGAAAATACATTTTCTTGATGAATGTTAATACAAAGATATATTGTTATCAGCATCCATCTAAAACTGCCAGTGTTATGCCCCACCCCACTTCAAAGTACCCAATTATTAGAGATTGGGTGTGCTCCAGAAGGGTCTTCCATCCGTGGCATTGATCTTGAGCTGATATTCTGCTCCCTCATATATACTAAACACAATGGTAGAAATTCCTCTCACTAGATTATGTTACTTATAATTTTAAAAAACAAATTCTTTTTACTGTTTTATTACTTTTTGCCTTTTGGCTTAGTTAGAAACAATCAATTTATATTGTAAATATTGAGTACTAAGCTTTTATTTAAAGCAAATTTAATTATGAATGTCATTTTTTTTGTTATGTATTCCTTTGTAGTCTTTTTTTTTATCTGGAGCCATTAATTATATTCCAAAAAAATATAATTTTAGCGCCACATTTAATTCAACCAAGAAACTGTCCTTTAGGATGGGTCAAATATAAATTGCCCATATTAGTTTATGTTAATAATATTCAAGATCATTATGAACTTTCTTGATGTACCTTCATTGATGTACTTTTATTTTTTTATAATTTTGGCTTCAATATTAATAATAGCCTTGAACATTTAATCACTATGATTAAAACATCATACCTTTTTTTACAGTTGAGAAATGATATGGTAAATCAAATAGAAGGTGAGGCTGAGCTTAAAGTAAAAGTCCACTATGATGATATGGTAAGTAAATTTAAAATTAATATTGATTAAACAGCGAAAATTGCATTTAGTTTTAAATGTTTTCTATTAATTTTAAGGGTTTTTTCTATTAATTTTATCAAAAACCAATTACGAAAACTAAAATTGTAGACAAATTCATTATTACATTTAACTTATTTTGCTTGTTATACCTATGTCTATATAATCTATATTATATATATATATATATATATATATATATATATATATATATATAAAACTGTTAAATATTTAATAGTAGATAGTTTGTCAGCCACAAGGATTATAGTTATATAGCCTAATAATAGATAATATTGATATATTTTTTCAAAGTCACATTTTTACTAATCTTATATCTAAACATGTTTTGATTGTTTACAATAATTATAATAAGAAAATAAATGCCTTTTTATGAATAATTTATTTAATTTTCACCTTTCAGAAACGTGTTACCACCCGTCGTCAAAAATACTTTTATCACCCAATAGAGGGAACTCCTTTCTCTCTAGGGCTTGTTCTGCCTGATGGTTATGGTCTTTATGAAGTATTGGCAGAACAAGAAATTAAGCTCAGCCACGTAAATGGTAAATTTCTTCATCATAAAAAAAATTGTGTTTATTATTATAAAATATAATGCATGTTATTTTGTATCACCTATGAATGAAATAAATTTTTTTTTTTTTTAGTAACAGAATATTTCAAAGGGGAGAATTGGAGAGTTCACCCAGACTGGTAATTTTTTTTTTTTTTTACATTTTTCCCTAATATTAATATTAAAAAATAATATATCTAGGAATGAAATCTTTTAAAATTATTGTGATTGTAATGGTGATACTTAATTTATTAATTTAACTTTTAATAAACTACTTATAGACTAATATTTGTTTTTCAATATGCAAATTGTTTTTAAAACATAAGCATAAAACATTTATTTATAAAATTCAAATCTATAAGTATAAATTTCTTATTTATCTCATTTCATTATTTCAAAGCATCATCCTTTTAATAAAACTGTACTTGTAGCAAAATTTTAAACAAATACCAACACATGAACAATAATTGTATCTATTGTTCAACAAAGTAAATATATAATGTTCTTGTATTTTATTATACTTTTTAATATTTATTACTTTGCTGTAAGCAATTAAAACAAATAATTATCATTTTTAGGGTGTACTGTGAGTATAACTATGCAGGAGAACACAAATTTACTTCTCCTGAAGATCAGGTTCTTCATTTTTTATCCAGGACTAGACGTCCTGGTTGGAAATGGATGTCCCTACGCCCCCGATCGTTGACACATCTTCATGATCCAGGTGTGGGTCGATTTAGTTATTTAAATTAATTTTAATTCATGTGTATTATATTACCTTAATTAAGGATCTGAAAAAAATCCAATAGACCAGTTAAAAGCAATTAGTTTTATATAAATATATACTATATATATATATATATATATATATATATATATATATATATATATATATAGCATGGTACTGCTCAACACAATACAATAAAAATCACATAAACACACACAATCACACACACACATAAGTATAAATATATATATATATAGACACTCTTAGTATGAGTAAGCCAGACCACTAATGTCCACTTAGTGTCTCCTAGGACCAGTCAAGGACCTTGGAGTATTCCAAGGGGATTGATGCAGATTTTTAATATCCCAGAATTGCCCCATCTACAATTCTATGTACAATACTTATAAAATACCAGTTGTGGGTGCATGTATAGGTAGTATTCCCAGATCCTCAACAAGTAGTTGAAAAGTATAACTGGGAATGTCCTCTCTGTATGTTACGATTGATTCTACACTTTAAGTTGTTACAGATTTGAGAATTATATTTAAGCACGTACCCTGTTACAGTAGTTTATATGAATCAGAGATAGAATTAGTCTTTTAAACTTAGCAACTCTGGGATTCTCTAAATTAGGTCTTTAATTCTGACCATTATTCCCTTGGACTATTCCTTGATTGGTCCTAAGAGACACCACCTTGGCATTATACCGGCTTGTTTGTACTAAGAGTGTTTAATCTATCTTCATGTAATTACTGGTTACCCTTACCCTTTTTTTGGAGAGTTACATTTTAATGAAATTTCTCTTCCTCCTTGCTTCATGAGGTTAAAATTATAACTTTTTTAGAAAGGCCAATTCCTTCACTTTGAAAATTCTGGAAAAAATTCACAAGTTTTCCGAAATTGAAAATGTATGCTCAATATGGAATCTCAAAAACAATGATATTATTTTTTTGAATGTTAAAAAAAAATACCATTAGATTAATGTGTTAGTAATTAATTTAAATATTTGATATTTTCAGAACAAAGCGGCACCAAGAAGATGGAAAAGGACTCTTACTATTGTAAGTACATTTTATTTTAACTTATATATTATATCCATTTTTTTCTGTTATTTATCAGGAAGAAAAACTTATATTCCTCTAAACATTATATCAGTTGTTTTGTAAAACTATTAACTGAGTATAGTAAGTCGAAGCTAAAAATATATTTGCAAACACCAAGTCCATGCCAGCAAGGTGACTCAAGTCAAAATACTCTGATACCCCTGACTTTAATTCTTGACAGTTTTATCTCATTCTGGCACAAAACATGTATTATGTGGGAGGACTTAAATCACATAGACTAGTTCTATGCTAGATTTCTTGATCAAATATTAGTTGCTTTAAGAATTTACAGTCAATTTGCAAAAACCTACAGGTTACCAATAAATATCACATATGTTAATTTTTTTTCAGGCGACAAAAGTCTCGTACAGTCTCTTGTTTTTGATGCAATGGTAACTGAAGGATTAGATAAGTCAGATACATCAAACATAAAGGAGGATAAACAGTAAGTTTATAATTCAAGCTCGTATTCGTTAAATAAGCTAGAAATGTCTGTACTATTAACATAAAATGAAGTATTTGTTACATATAAGATATATTAAGATCTATTTTTTAATTTAAATCTAAATAATGGTCATTCTTTTATAATTACTAACTATTTCAGTCTAGTTTTGTATTGTGTTTTTAATTTATTAATTTCATCCTTTTTTTTTTCTTTCTCGTTTGCTTGTTAGAATTTCAGTTTTGAAATTTACATGTTTTTATTTTTATTTAATATATTAGAGCACTTTTTTCATGAGATGCACCTGTTTAAATGCACTAACTTTATAAATTGTTACAATAGCCCTATCGGCATTCTAATGGCTCTACTGCACAGGTAAAGTATAGACATAACACGAAAAATCAAATACAATTTAGATATATACATATTATTATTATTAAATTTCACGATTTTATTCCTCACAAGCTTTAACTAAACACATATTAGCATTATTTATAAGTTGAAAAAACTTATAAAGGAAAAAACGTAAGTTTAAAATGATGCATACATAAGTTATATCACTAAGAATTCTTTTTCAGTCACTTTTTATTTGCTCAAAGAAATTTTTCACAATCATCAAGCCTAAATTTGTTTCATTTAAATAGCCAAAGTTTTTTAGTATCAATTGGTAAATTTTAATTATTTACTTTAAAAGTTTATTTTATAATAATGATGGTTGTTTTATTCCTTCACTAGGTCACTAAAAAATTAAATAATTTTGTTATAAGTTTAATATCAAATTCTATTCCGAACATTTAATCATAGCGGAAATCTCACCTCTTCCTCTTGTCATTTATTCATATCAATAGCAATCTATTTGTTTCTCTTCCTTTCAATATTTCTATATCAATAATAATAATTGTATATCTGATTATCTAAAGATTATTATAGATTAACTAAGAATGAAATAGAGGTAGTTTATTATTACTTATATTTGTCATTGTTTAAGTCAGTCAACACTTTGGACAAAAGAAGTTTAACATTAACATAAAATTAAATGAACTTTGAGGTAAGTTAAGAGACAGCACTTGTAGTATAATTACACTTTTTTGTTTATATACTTTTTATATTTATGGAAAGCTGCATGCATGTTTTGGAATTGTGAACATATTGCAAAATTATTTTTTAATTATTATTTTATAATCAACAAAGCATCAATTAACAATGGCTATATTATATAATGATTTTGTTACTTCGTTAAAATGTCCACTTTCCTAGTAGAAATGAGCACACTGCTCGATTCTCTTATAAACATGTTGATTAAGAACAGGGAAAATGAAAATAAAAAAAAAATTAAAATTTTATAACCAACTTTGGAATGGACATATTTAATTTCATATGAAAATAGACTTCTGGCCAAATAAGGCCAACATAGGCAACTTAAAAATGTTTTTTCAAAGACTATAATTGGTATCTTCAACTGGATATCGGTTATTGGTATCTGTAATATCTTCAACTGGCTCATTCAAATACTTGGTTTTGTAAATTACCTAGACCAGTCGGATGATTTTTATAAAAGCTAAACCTCTGTGGAAACTATTCAACTAATAATCATGATGCAATTTTCCTTCAATCACTGTTGGAACATAAAACTCTCACAATTTCAGAAGAGAAGGAAATTTGAAAGACAGATCATTTGCCATATTGTAATTAATAAATAAATTATTAAGGCAAAAAGACCAATAAACTGTATGTAGAAGAAAATCTGGCAATGTCAGTTAAATTCCAGCAGAGGAAAATCCTAAAATAGTGGTTTACGGGGTACTCTTCAGTAGAGGAAAGGGAATAACTTGACTAAAATAGGATAAAACTGGAACCAAGGATACCATATTGGGAACCTACATCTGGTAAGCGACTGAGGTGCCCGGGTGTGTTAAAGAATTACCTTAGCAATTTCAAGACTGCCGCAGTGCTGGTTCTGATCTGGCCTGAGTTGGTTGTTATTTATTTCACAATAGACCCTCAGAATAAATCTCGACCTTCCCACTCTGGTTAAAACAGGTTGTTAATTTTTAAGAATAAGCCATCCTGTTAGCTTTAACAGGAATATATAGGACGCCATAATACTTTCATTCACAAAAAACATGATCATACAATACAGTTAATGAACTTTTCATCATAAATTGGTAAGTAAATTTCATGTATCAACATTACCTTTTTCAACTTCCTCTAATTATAATGTAAAAATCAAAAGTAATTTCATGATGTTCTAGCAAGTATTCTAAATGTCCATAACTGTTTAATGAAAATTCACACATTTTTTTTCACTGTTAATGTGTGAATATGAGAATAATAAAATCTTGAAACATTATCAAACATATATATATATATATATATATATATATATATATATATATATATATATATATATGTCTTTATATATATATATATATATATATATATATATATATATATATATATATATATATATATATATATATAAAGACCGTGCAAAATCCCAACGAAAAGCCCTTAAGTCTCAAAACTAAAACAGAAAATGAAATTATCTGTCCGATATTTATAGGCATTCTCAGGGTAGAAAGAATAATGCACCCAAGAAACATCCCACCACCTCCAAGGCTCAAATGCAACCCCTTGATGGAATTTTTCCATGGTCTTAACATTTATGTGAGGTCTCTTTTTACTTTTCAAAATATATATATATATATATATATATATATATATATATATATATATTTTTTTTTTTTTTATTTTTTTTTTTTTTTTTTTTTTTCTGTTGGCTCTACAGACCTTGTAGATCTTTGGCCGCCTTTACCAGCCTTCTCCACCTCTGTCTATCCTGGGCCGCTGATTTCCAGTCTGCCACATGTAGCTCCTCAGCATCTTTGTTGACCCTATCTATCCATCTGGTCTTTGGCCTCCCACGTGGTCTCTTGCCAACTATTGTGGCATTCATTGTTGCGTAGAGGCGTCCTGACGGATTGCTTCGAGCAACATGCCCCGCCCATCTTAACCTTCTTGATTTCATATCCTGAGATATCGCCTGACCAGTTTCTGTGAGCAATTCCTTATTGGTCCTTCTCCTCCAAGAGTGTAGACTCTCATCCCAGACCGCTCCGGTTATCGTGCGAAGGATTTTCCTTTCGCATCTCTCTATTCTGCTTTCCAGGGTGCCAGTGAGAGCCCACGTCTCACAGCCATATATCAGAATCGGCTTTATTACCGCATTATAAACCCTTAGTTTTAAGTTTCTAGAGATGCTTCGGGATTTCAATACACTTGAAAGAGCGAAGAATGCTCTGTTTGTGCTTGTTATACGCTGGTCTATCTCAGTTAATTGTTCATTGGTTGAGGTTATTGTGGAGCCAAGATAATTAAAGTTATCCACTTTCGGGAACGATTTGCGATCCACGCAGATGCTTTTTCTGGGATGGTCTTTACGGCTCACTGTCATATATTTGGTTTTTTCCTCATTTACCTGTAAGCCGATTTGGTCTGCTTCTCTCATCAACGTCTTGGCGAGTCTCTCAATATCCTTTTCATTTTTTCCGAGGATTGCTATATCATCGGCGTAAGCAAGAATTTTATGCTCCACCCCGACCTGCACCCCGCCCTTCACTCTTGATGTTGTTCTTATTACCTTTTCGAGGGCTATGTTGAACAGTAAAGGCGAGAGTCCGTCTCCCTGCCTTAGGCCGGTTCCAACTTCAAAAGCCTCAGACACATCTCCCTGTACCAGGACTCTGCATCTAGGGTCACCTGTACACGCCTTAGTCAATCTCCCTAGTTTACCGGGGATACCCAGCTCAGTCGTGATCTTCCATAGACAGTTTCGGTCGACGGAATCATATGCAGCTTTGAAATCGACAAATAATGCATGTACATCTCGGTCTACTTCCCATCGTTTTTCGAGTACCTGTTTCAGTATGAATATCTGGTCTAGCGTACTCCTCCCCTTTCTGAATCCTGCTTGCTGGTCACCTGCTATTTTTTCGTAATACGGGTATATCCGATTATGTAATATGTTGGTCATTATCTTATAGGCGGTGGGAAGGAGCGCTATGCCTCTGTAATTCCCACACTCGTACATGGACCCCTTCTTTAGAATAGGGCATATTAGACCTGTTTTCCAAGCTTCGGGTATCTTCTCTTTATCCCATATCTTCTGGATTAGTTCTAATAATTTGACTCTTACCGTTTCTCCCCCATCTTTGAACAACTCTGATGGTAGGTTGTCCAACCCAGGGGCCTTTCTTATTTTAAGCCTGTCTATAGCTATTTCTAAATCCAGAATATCAGGTTTTTCAACCTCTTGTGGGTCAAGGTCCTCCTCGTTGTCCATATCCTCTTCGTCCGTGGGTTCCCTTGGTTTAGCAGATTCTGGAAATATTCTTTCCAGATGTTTAATACTTCTACCTTGGATGCCGTCAGTTTTCCATCTTTTCCTCGAATTTGAGTACTTCTCGCTCTAAATCCAGTCCTTTCCTTCCTAATATCTGCATATAGTTCGCTTATATTTCCAACCTGCCAATTATCCTCAATGTTTCTAAGTCTTTCCTTGAGGAATTCCCTTTTTGATGTTCTTATTATTTTATTTGCTTTTGACCTGGCGGCTGAGTATTTTTCCAATATAGATGGATCAGCTTTGACTGTGTAAAGGGCCTTCAATTTTCTTCTTTCCTCTACTGCTTTTTCGCATTCCTCCGTGAACCATTTTTTGGGTTTCCTTTTTTCCTGAGTTCCTATTATTTCCTTAGCTGTTTCTTTTAACTCGGACTCTATTGTCTCCCAATGTTGATCAATGTTGATCTATATATATATATATATATATATATATATATATATATATATATTATCAACATTATCAACATAATATATTATCAACATATATATATATATATATATATATATATATATATATATATATACACATGTGTGTGTGTGTGTGTGTGTAGTTAGCTGACACAAGATGTATTTCAAATCATATTATGAAAAATTTCTTTGATACAAATATTATTGAAATTTACAAATTATAGTATAATGTCTAATATTTGGTTAGTTAAAGTTGAAATTTAGGTTAAGATAACAAAAAGAAAATAGAATGTTTATAAGTAAGGTCATGTAAAGCAACCAATTCTCAAAATTTTTCTTGATTGTGAAGCCATATTAATCCATTTATAAATTACAACGAATTACCAGTACATTTACTTGATAACCAATATTTGTTTGATCTCTTTTATTAAAATAGTTGTGAAACATATTATTGTGTTTTTCTTTTTCCATCATTTCACAATTAAAGTTCTTATTTAGTTAGTTAGTTGCATTATTTCTAAGGAAGTTTTATTTATTAAGATGTTATATGACTATATTGTATACTATGATATTATCTGATGAAAAAATGCAATGTGATAACAATAGTACTCCCATCCATTATAATCAACATTTTATTAAGATCCCATCACATTCTGTAACACTGGATTCAAGCATAAGCTTCATAAAGCTCAATTGATCACTCACTTCTTTTTAGAAAAATCTCTTTCTTTTTTCCTAACACACATCAAATCATATTAATTATAAAATATTTGAAAAGAAAAGATATGAACAGGAACGGGACTCGAACCTGGGTCTCCCACTTCTCCGTAGTGTCTCCCACTTAACCATCTCGGCCATCCTGGCTCGTTTCTTGGTCAGTCATATCTTTTCTTTTCAAATAAAATATTAAAAAAATTATATCATATAAAAATAAAATAAATTATAATCATATTAATTATATTTTGAGGAAATTGTATGTTATGAGTATATCAACTTTATTTAACTTAAAATTTGTCTCATTCCTTTATTAAAATTGAAAATTGACAAGGATTTATTAGAAGCTTATTCAGATTGATGCTAATTTATAAAAATGTATATTTAATGTATATGTACTGGGAATTCTTTAGATATAAGAATATTGATTTGTTAAGACATTTTATATATATCAAATGATTTTAATGTTTATTACTTCATATATTTTTTGTTTTATTCAGTTATGAAATATGATATCAATTATAATATTAATGTTTTTATTTATATATTATTTAATAACTTAATTTTCCATGAATGAATAATTTTTTAGAATAATTTCTGACATTGAAGAAATCTCAATAGTAATGGAATTCACATAAATGTAGTTATTGTAATGGTGGCAACATGCACTTTTTAAACCTAAAACTAGTTTTTTATAGTCAAGTAATATTTTTAGAATTGTTTATATTGAATATTTGAAAACAAAAATCAGTTAAATTTATGTTTTGCTACATATGAAAATAGGAAATAAGAAAAAAAATCGTTATATTGTGCCCTCAGAGAGAATATTACTTTTGACTAAAAATGAAATATTTTTTTAGATCTAAAAGTAAAAACTTTTGGATTTGTCATTTATTTTGTTGCAATTTCAAGATAGAATTTTATGTTTTAAATCACTTTTTATCCGAATCACTTCTTATTGATGATTGATTTGTTTTGTCATATTCCATTGTTAAATATTACATAGAATGTTGAAAAGAATGAATTTGAAAAAATGCACTGTCATGGAACTTGGATAAAAACAATGATATGTAAGAAAAATGAAAAATTGAAATAGGTTTCAGAAGCTTCTAAAAAGTTACTTTACACTTAAAAAGGTCATCCTTAATTAAGAGAAAACCTATTGGTTGAGCCTGATCTTGGCCAAATCACCTCCCTATACAACCAGCTTAAAAAATGTACAACCCTTACCATGTACTGATCACAAGGCCATCATAGGTTGTAGTGTAACAAACTTTCTTTTTTGTTTTATTATGTGTTAGTGGTATAATAAAATTTGATCCTCCAATGAGCTCACATAAACGTTTTTAATGGCTCATATGTCTTTTATTTCCAGTCCTTAATTTGTTGAACTAACCATCATAATATATATCAGTCATGAATAGATCAATTCAATTGTTCTGTTTTTTTAACTGTTTACTTTGTCAAGGGAGTTAGTGTTAATACTTAGGATAATTAATTGGGTTTGTTGTTACATTAGTCTCCTTCAATTTCTCTAGCTCTGAATATGACCTAGATAGTTTTCTTAAAGCTTTGAATGTTATAATAATGGCACTAAAGAAGTTTTAGTTTGTTGCTTTTCTTTAACTCTAGTTTCATCAGACTGATACCTAACTAATTATTAGTTGGAATCACCATTACAAACAAACAATCATCATTTAAAATTCTGATCCATTACTTGTGAATGTGTTCTACTTTGTAGATTTCCTAAAAATACAATATTGTAATGGTAAATTGGAAAGGTTTGATACGCACAATATACACAAATGCACATCTATATATACACCAACACTTCTTCATTATTTGAGTTTGAGCAACAAAAGACACCTTATTATAAAATTAAAAAATGAGGCGTATTAGTATCAAATCATTTCTTTTCACTGTGATTTAAAGTTTTAAATTTTAAAGCTTGAGATAGATAAGTAACATGTATATTATTTGAAAATTAATAGTTTTCTTTCAACATAAGAGCATTTTGTCACCAATGAAACAATATAACTAATTTTATAATAATAAACTGACATAACAATTTTAGTTGAAGGTAACATGCAAACAAACCCATTTATGTTGTAGTATGTTTGAATTTTATATTATTACCAAATTACAGGGTGCAGTTTATTTACTAATCAAAGCTGCAAGGATAATTTATGTTAAAATAATTTACCAATAACATAGGTGTTAAAATCTAAACACAGATGAATGTAATTTTAAGTAAATTTTTATTCTTGGGAGATATTTACATTCTAATTAAAACAATATTTTCTGATATATCAGGGTGCTCCATAGTTTGTAAATGGCTTTTGATACATCTTAGTACATAAGAAAAAATAAGCTGAAACATTCATAATAATATAAAGTATTTTTTCAGCAATTTTATAAGTTTATATTTTAATTTTATATTATTATATAATTTATGTTATTATTATATAATTTTTCTTTTTCTTTAATTATTGAAAGTTTTGTTTTCACTACATAACTCCTTACTCCATTTGCTATGAAGACCATCAACCCTTTTATTTTATTTCAGTAATTTGAGCTTTTATTGAGATTAATACTCAAAAAGAGATTTCACCCTGTCAAATTTTTAAAAAGTCAATACCGTAATTGTTTACTTATTCACAGACCTCTGAGGAAACCTGCTTTCCTTTAAAATCAAGATAATATGCGAATTTTAAATTTATTTGTTGAATTATTTGAAAAAGGCTCAATCATTATTTGATGGAATTTCTCTGGCACTTTTCTTCAATTCAGCTATTAGGAAATATTAGATCATTAGGATAACTAGAAAAAATTTAGAGTTTGCAGATTTACTTAATTTTTAGAAAACATTTACATTCAACCTAAAATCATGAGAGACTCGAAAAATCACAGTAAAATTGTATTTGCATAATTATATAATCTTATAATTTCATCATGAAGCAGTCTATTTTTATGAATAGTGGTACTGTGCTGCTGATCTGTTGGTTAAATCAGAAATCTATAAAATAGATAAAGTTACCTGGGAATGTTGCGCAGATTGTACATTGTTAGAGAGTGAGGTAACTTAGTCAGAAGGGTGGTGAGTTACAAAGTCAAATGTCCCAATTTAGAGACTGGCTGGGGCAGATCAATAACTTATTCTGTTAATACCCATGAATTGTCACTGTGGGACCTGAAGACTTCCTTGGGGTTCGACTAGCCTCTTTTATGTGTGTACCCTTAATAAGAGAAAAACATGGTGGTTGATCGAGATCTCGATCAAATCACTTCCTTCCACACCTGTTGGATGGAAAACAATATGGTTCTGCACATTATTACTACTAAGTACTACTTACAAATAAGAGAACACATTATACCATGTATATTTATATCATGTTCAAGTATAATCAAAAAGTATTTAATATGATGAAATTTAGATTATTCATTAGGAAAACCATAATGTAATATTTATATACATACAATTTTAAGGAGAAAATGGTCTGGGTGAAGTTTAAATATCAAGGAAAATTTTTATGGAGATCAACCTTTTTTACCCACACATATAACATACGAGCTACAGTATCGGAGTTTCGTTTATATTATTTTGTAAGTACATATATAAATACATTATTACTCCGACGGTTATACTTTGTTTATTTTTGTAATTTTTTCATACAGCTTTGATAAGATCTACAACATGGGTTGAAACGTTGATTTCCAATAAATTCTTTCTTCCTATTTAAAAATTTAATCTAACCTTCTACAAGATCATCTTCTCCTCCATATTAATTATACTTTCAACTAATAAGTATTCCATTTAATATAATAGTATAATATTTTATAATATATTAAGTCTAAAAAAAAATACATGGCCATTTACAAATTTTATGGAGTTTGGTACAAATATACTAATTTGCAAACTTTATTCTACAGTAATATTTATTTTTATTTTCAATTATATTACTAAGCCGTCTATTATAACTTTTAGTATGTAAGATGTGTGATATTTAATCATTTTATATATTTTTGCCAACATTTAATATAAAATTGCACAATGCTATTTATATGATCTGTTTTTTACAAAATATCGATGTATATATATTTTTTTATGTAAGAATGGAAAAGCGTAAATCATAAAATAATATATGCTGATATTATTGGTTGCAGGCAAGGATACCATATGTTTGGTGTTACATTGTCATTTATTGCTACAAGAAGTGGACTTCTTCGATGGAAAGATCATACTAATAATCCTCAAAGTGCAGCGTCAGTATTTATATTTTACTCATATTCAAGGATATTTTTTTCATAATATATTATTTTCTACCTCTCAAATTTACCTTAGCTTACAGCATTCAATTCTGGAAACTACTGTAAGGTAAAATTTGAATAGGATTTGTGATACTAATCATAAGTTGTGATTAGTAACTTAAATTATTATGAAAATAATAACAAAATTAATAATAAAGTGCAAAACTTCAAATGATATTATTGGAATATTTCAAACACAAAGCCTTGATATCCTAAAATTGTATTAAATAATACTAAATCACTTAATATTTTGCCAAATCAGACATCAACAAAACATACACTATAAAATCAAACATATTCACTTTTAATCCATCAAAAAAGTAAGAAATTCTCTGTGCTTCAATAGTCTTTTTAAAAAAAAAACTTTCATTTAAAATATTTAATAAAAATAACTGCAGAGTCATCCAAATAAAAACTAAGAAGTAAATACAAGTACAAAGGTTTGTTTCTTTGTAATTTTAACGAAACAATGGTTTGTAAGTTTGGTTCGTATTTGTGTGTTTATATTATGTATAGAATAAAACTTTCAAATAAATTTTGATAATTAAATTAACTGTAAAACAAAGGTAGTTCATTACCTTTTTGCATAATCAAATTCAACTGCTTGATATGGCTTATCTGATTCTACTCAGTTCAACACAACTTCACATTCCCACTCGATGTCGACTCTGCTCCACTCAACTCAACTACACTCCTTAACCCATGGCCACACATTCTAAGTTATGTATTACATGATCAAATGTCTTGAGAGATGTCTGAGTTGGCGAAACCTTAACTTGGCTATTTACTATCTTTTGAGAAATTCAATTCTTTGTGTTTGAAATCTTCCAACTGTTTCCTTGTATTTCAAAAATATTTATTGATAAGTAGATTTATTAATGGCAATACGATTTTAAATGATTTAATTCACTCATTTATTTTTTTTTTTTTATATGAACCTATTATGATATTAAGAAGTTAAATTATTTTATTTGGTGTGAGGTATGCAACAAAAATGATTATGGATCGTTAGCCAAGTTCTAAGAAACATTAATTACATCTTGACATTAATTGACAGTAATTAATAAATATAGTAATATCTATCAGTTACATGACTGTTACGAATAGGGATTTTTATGTTATACATTGTTAATGAACATAGCAAACAACAAGAAAATTTTTTACATAACGTTTTTACATTTTTTTTATTGGAGAGTGCATCAATCCATTGATGTTTTTCATTTTCCTTTGAGAAATAGGAAAACAATTTAAAAGTTTTAGTTCTAATTTCTTTACTCACCTTTGATCAACTACATTTCTTTGTTGTTTGTTGATGTTAATATGTATTGATCTGTATGGTTGGTAAGTTTTAATTTTTTCAAATCTTATTTTACTAAATAATTTTAATTTACTAGTTAATTGGATTTAATCTCCTTAGGTATTCAAACAAAGAAAAAATGAGTAATCGAAAAGGTTCCCAACCAGTCAAAGGATCTACCCTATATAAATTGTGTAGGAGATATTAATTCTCCTACCCTTTGTTTTCAAAATCTTTATTTATATACTACTGCATATACATTAATTTTCATGCATATATGTATATAGCAATAACGTGAGTAATTCATAGGTATTGATTTTTTTAGTTTTCTTGTCTCAGTATAGTGTTTTAGTTTTTACTTATCACCAAGATTATTTCCAATGTATTTATTTTAAAAAAATCTTTATCAATAGATACTTTTATTATGAAAGTAAATTACTTTAATGTTATGCTTAATGTTAATTAACTGTTACCATTAGAAACTGGTTGTTATGTTTTTAAAGTAAACTTTTTTTAATTTAAATTGATCGTGTTAATTTACAACAGTTTTTTAAAGTATGAAATGAATTACTCCTTCCAACAAATGAATATGAAACGCAAACTAATTCTTGTAAAAACAAAAACTAATTAATTTTTTTCTAATGATAGATCTTTTGCTGATGCAAATCGACATGCAATGGATGAAGTGTGGTACAAAAGAGCAGTTGATCAACACACCATTGAGCCCGAAAGCTTTGTATTTTCAGTACCTTTTAATGCTGGTATGTAAATTATAAAAAATTGGTTTGGACATTTAATATTAAACCGGAATATAATGTTTATCATTAGTATATTAGTCTATTCTTACTATTATTAATCACCGTTTGAATCTTATTGTATCCTTATAGTTGTATTGTAAATTTAATTTAAAATTTTAATCGAGCAACTCATAGATAAATAATCTATTATTAATGTATAATACTTTAAAAAAAACATGAGTTACTTATGTGTATAAGTATAGCGGATATACACTGGTTATTATTTTAATGAGAAAATACTATATAAGATTTTAGTGATTTCAATCCAATACATGAAACTTATGACTATTTCTTTTATAAGACACTTAGAATTTGATTTTATAGGACAATAGCAATTTTAAATTTATAGAAAGTTTTGCTCTTAATTTGATTTGGGAGGAATCAATTATAATTTTATTAGAAGTTAAAAAATTAAAAAAAAAAACGAGTGTTTTGTACACAAATATCGATTTTCAGAATTTAAAAAAAAATCACATTGTAAGGACTGATGGCCCCCAATGTCTTCTTGCCTGAATGTTTTCAATGCTTGTTTAGATGTACATAGTTGACTAGGTATATATTGAATAAAACAATTAAATAAATATTTGTTTGAAACTAATTCAAATTACTTTTTAATTACAGGTTCTAATGGAAAAGTACTAGTGACAGCAACACACGCATTATTTTTGGAATATAAAGGGCACAAAGCCCCTGCAGCTGTTGTTGGGTTACAGTTCCAGCACTCAACATTAGCGGCTCATTTCATTAATGTTACATCTGCAGTAAGTATGACAATATTAAATGGAAAAACATGTATTGAGTAGCATAAAAAAAATTATGGAAATGAATATAGCTAAGAATGACTTTCTCAAATACCTGTGTATTGAATTCATAAATAGGAAAATTGATTTTATAGTACCAAAAAAAAAAAAAAAATCAAATATATGGATGTTGAGTAATTGATGTAGGTAATAAACTTTCATTTATTTATAATTTGACATACAGTAAAATAACAGGGATTTTGACTTATCGTAACAAAAAACAAAACTGATAATATAAAAAATAAACTAAAAACTAATTCAGTATCATGGGATAGAACTTGGCCACTCTTTAAATATGGAAAACAGTTTCAAGCTAAATGACAGGCTGTTAAAAATAAAAAGGACGTCTGGAGGGCTATTTGGTGGAGACCTCAATTGAAAATACAGCATTAAAATACCGTAAAAAAAACAAACTGGTGGATCATTAAATGTGGTTGAGAACTGAAGCAGTTTACTTTACTTTACCGCTTTACTCTGCAGCTCTACAACCCGGGGTGGGGCTTGGCCTCCTTATCAATTTTGATCCACTTTTCTCAGTCCTTCCGCACTCTTGCCCTGAGGCTCCCCTCAATGTACTGAGTCCAACTTCTATTTCGTTGGCATACTCTACATTTTACCATGCAGTTGTCTGCTAGGCATTCTATCATCACTCATCCTTGGTACATGGCGTAACAATCCGATGCGACATATTCATATAAATTGGACCACATTGGCATACTGAAATAAAAAATACAGCTCATCATCGCTGCTAATTCCCCATGTATTGGAATCATTGTCTAACACAGGTCCATAAATTTTCCCTAGTATTTTGTGTTTGAGTATCCTTAAACTATTGCTCATTGAGGTGGTGAGAATCCAAGCATTAGTCAGAATTGGTCTAGAGCCTTACTTCCTAAAGTGGTCCAGTTAGACCCCCTGGGGTCCACGGAAGACTCGATGGAGGTCTATGTTGGTGTGACAAAAAAATGGTTTTAATAATTAGAATCAGTTTGCCGTCGGTGCTTTGTTTATTTAATTGCAATAATTAATTAGGTAATCCTATTCTGTTAAAATAGCCATATCTTGTTGAGTAAGACAGCTTTACGAATCTTCACATTTTTTGTCGAGTTTTGGGAATATGGTAGGAATGTAGCTGCAGGGAGTCCACCGGAACCAGCTAAATTTTGAAAGTGGTCTATGAGAAAAAAGTCTAGGAACCTCTGGTCTAGAGTTTTATATAAACACATTTTTGTACCAGGGAGTGGAGTGGCTCAGTGGTAGAGCACTGAGTTGCCATGCCGGAAATCGTGGTTCAAATCCCACTGTGGGCATGACTTTTATTTAGTCTGTATTGTTAAATATCTAAGTTTAGTTCTTACCTTTATCTTTAAAGAAATATTGTGAGTTCACAATAATAAACACCTTTGTTCATAGTTAATTTATTAACATAACAACAGAACTGTCAGAACACCCCTGTCGGAAGTCCCTACCTGTAACCCAGAGGGAGGTAAACAAAGGAATACCATTTCTTTCAATAAAATTTAAAAGATACTTAGATTTTGCTTCACCACCATTGTCAACTCTAATGCACTTGACTCTTAATCCAAACCTAGTTTTTAATTCCCTAACATAAGGTATTAAATTTCCAGCTGCTTCACTCTTATGTTTTAACAGTGTGACAACCACAAAATGAGAATAATTATCCAATATGACTTGAAAATATCTCTCCCCATTGAGTGTACCCGGTGTGATGGGATCAACTAAATCAATAGAAATAAGACTACCTATTTCTGTTGCACACTTATTGTTCTCATAAAATGGTTTCCTTTTTGTCTTACGTTCAGCACATGATTCACATAATTTGCTAGGTATAGGTAAACTCAATTGTGAGAGTTCATCTAAATGGGGTTTACCCCTTACAATTACAATTGTTACAGTTTACCCCTTACGATTACAATTGTGAGAGTTTACCTAAATTGGGTTAAATATGACCCATTCTCTTATGCCCCAACTCCCATTTATCAATAGTTACTAAGAACTGTTCATTAAATTTGTCTGCCTCAAAATAATAAAGACGATTATAGGGTTTGAAAAACTAAACAGGATTATTTTAAAAATAAACTGTAGTACCTGATTTATCTGTAAGTATTTTTGCCCCACGGCTAGCAATTTTTGATGAAGAAAGCAAATTATGTTTTATTCCTGGTACAATCAATGCCTCAATTCTGAATTTTTTTCTTTTTCCTTTCCGACATTTTTAACCACGAGACAAGAGGGCCGTTTTTGATCGATATTACGCACGTTTAAACTGGGCCCATAACCTGTTAATTATCTAAGTTTAGTTCTTACCTTTATCTTTAAAGGAATATTGTGAGTACACAATAATAAACACTTTTGTTCACAGTTTATTTATTAACACAACTAACATAACAACAGAACTGTCGGAACGCAGGGACTTGTAACCCAGAGGGAGGTAAGCAAACAGTCATACTAACTCCATTATCTTTGACATGTTTGCAACCGGAGATGGATAATATAGGATCTAGGACCCTCTTGCGGTTCACACAGCCTCTATAAAATATTATAAAAATAGGGTATCAAAAATAAGGGGGGAAAATCTGGTGGTTGAGCGTGACCTAGGACAAGTCACCTTGCAGAACCGTTGTCCATGAAACAGTACAGTCTCTACCATGTACTAAGCCCCAGACCCGTTCACGGGTTGTAGTAGTAAAGGTTATAGGTTATTTTTATACGGTGCTAGATCAATGATGACCTGAAAAATTTGAAGTTAAAAAAAATACGTTCGATTATCTTCCTATTTAACTTATGAGAGAAAAAACGGAGGAAGGAAAAATATTAGATACTTTACTCTATTGTTACACATAACAGTTATCTAATTACTTAGGATTAGTAAAAGAAATAACAGAGCTTTATTCCTATATACAAGTAAATTATTGAATCTTATGAGAATAAAACTGACTTTTATTTTTATTTTTAACAGTGTACTGGAAACCCAGATTGTAAAAAAACTTGCGCAGGAAAAGAATTAGACTGTTATGTATTGGATAATAATGGATTTATTATTCTATCAGAAAAACCTGAACATACAGGACAGTTTTTCGGTCAAGCTGATGGAACAATAATGGATTCTCTAGTCCAGGATGGGATTTACAAGAAAATTCCCATTACTGATCATCAGGGAGCTTGTACAGACTCCAAATCCCATTACAGTGATGCTTCACAGAGATCGGTAAGATTTCATAAAATTTACTACTAGTTTTAAGTGTAACATGTTAAGAATTTTCAAGTGAAAAGTTCTTTAGTTATAATCACTACTATTAGGTTTAAAAAATGTATCCTCTGAAACAGAAATTTTAAATGAATACATATACGCTTTATGGTCCAATTATAAAGAATATGACTTATTTGGTTAACTAACTGGGAAAGAAAATTGATGAGACTAAAGTAGTTTTGTTTGTGCATAATAAAATATACTCCAGGCACTACTTTAAATTTAAATATTGATTTGCATTTCTTGGTATATCTTTTGTATATTCCTTCTGGTTTGTATTTATATTTTGTCTAATTTATTAGTATACATCTCAGTTTATATAAGTGAATATGTAAGACAAGAAAAATAACATGTTTATAACTCATTATATCACGCTATGAGAGGAATCACGGTTAAGCTGATCTGACCTTCGGGGTTTCAAATAAAGGACACAGTTGGCAGGTTCAAGGATAGAAGAAATTTTAGAGAATTATACTTAGAGCATTCGAGGTCAGGGGAATTCTTTTATCCAATACTGTTTAGCATTCGATTATAAAAAATAAAAAGAGTAGGAATGACATCCCATAGTACAAATTTTAATACGACACTCCAAGTGATTGAAGTCATTGAAGGAAGGAATGTGTTGATGTTAGGTGGCTCAGCCGCGTAATCATGAGTGAGGAAAAGAATGACATAAGACTATATACAGTATGCAAAACCTCAATGTAATAAGGCCCCATGGAAGACAACAGGGAACATGGAAGGAAATCTCCGAGGATATTAAGAAAACAGGGATATCCATCAGACGAACTACCGATACGAAGAAACGGTAAAGAATGGTTAAACTGGTCAAGGACCACTGCCTGTATCTATAACACTGATAATGCGGATAAAAGTAGATCGAAAGTTGTTGGGATCAGGAATTTATGTAAATAATAGAGATAGGGAGACTTAATAAAGAATAATCGTAAATGACAGAATTTCGTTTAGGTTCATCTAAAGGATCTGAGTTTTCACGGAGAACTGATGATGGGAGTGTGTAAGTATAAATTGTAGGGAGTTTACCGGGCATTCAAGTTCATGCAAGGCATTCAAGACTTCTTATTTTTTGTTATTAGAAACGAGAAGAAAATTTTACTCACTTTTTATCTCTAATCACAACACGGCGTGTCCAGTTTTTTTATGAAACATGGCTAAGGTATCATTTGCCCGTTTTGAGGAAACTATAGTCATAAGTTTAAGAAATGGATGATCAAGGATTTTACATTTCTAATGTTTAAAAATTTATTTACTCGTAGGTATAAATAAATAAATTTATTTCTACGCAGGTTTATAACGGACTGGTACAGCTGTATTTCTTTATTTTCATAACAACCTGAAATCCCATATCCTAGATATGCTATTTTCATACAATTTTCCAAAAATTAGATTCCTGTTAGTTCCTTATCTTGTACACGCGATGGTTCATTGTCTTCCATTGTTACCTGTGTCTCTTCCTTACATTTCATATATCTTCTTCATATATAACATTTCCTTTCCCATTCATGACCCGCCTAGTGTAAAAATGACTTAGTGCATACTACAAACTAAACATTCCACCCTGTATCGGCTGAAGGTAATCGCCCAATGTCCATCATCTTTAAACTTTCCAATCACAATTATCAAATTACCTTGGAAAGAACAAACTCCTCATCAGTGACATATAGCTATGAACAATAAAGAAGTTAACTGTAATAACCCCCCTTGACTTATCTAAAACATTTGATTCTGCAGATTTTCCATATTTATCCTGTCATTTTCCAATATCTTTATTAGCTTGATTGATGACTTCATCTACGACTGGGATTAGGACCAAGCAGTTTCTATTCTTAATCAACACTTCTTTCTAAAGCAACCATCTTCTTACGGACAGCTTCCAAATCCGTTCTTTCCTTCATCTGAGTTATTAGTAAGTAGTAATTAGGAAGACCTAGGATCAGTATCTAAGCGAAATAAATTTTGGATAAACGCAATAAAAACGCAGGCAATTTTTATAGGTTCTGATTTTTTCTTTTCTGCAAAACCTTTCCCACTTTTATCCTAAATTAACATCCTACCAATTTTAGCTACTCAGTGACCAATCTACCAGCTTCTAACTTGTTTATATTCTCCAATAATACATATCAATGGAAAAAAGGTCCGACCTCTACACCTGTTCTTATTAAAAGAAAAAAATTGAACGCCCCTTTCTCATACCTCTGTCTGGAAATTCTTCCTATCTAATATCCGCCATGCTTCTTCCTACTCTTTAGTAAAACCTGTTTTTTTTCAACATCTCCTTAATCACCAAATGATGGCTTCTATCCATATAACTTTAATTAATTGTTTTTATCTTGGTCAGATCTAAATAATGGTTTCTAACGTTTGGTAGTAAACTTTAATTTAACTCGTGTGTGGATAGAGATAGTTGGCGGTGAAGTCAAATAAAACGCCAAATAAGTGAATACTTATTTGGAGTTTCATTGACTGCACCCCCAACTATCTCTATCTTTACATTAGAAGTTCCAGTTAACTAATTTCTTCTTTAACTCCATCACTTTTTAAAATAATCTTTATTTTCTATGTTTTTGTTTGTTTTGTTTTTGGTTAATTTAATATTATTTTTCACAATGAGAACACAATTTTTCTAGTTTAATTATTTTTAGTGAAATTAATGTAAACATCAACTGAGTTTATTATTACAGTCTTTTGGCTAGATATGTTTTTTGTTTTGTGCACACATTTTTGTGACTCTTAAAGGAACTAGACCTAGAATAAAGTTCTTTTTCTATATGTTAATATCTTGTATTGATCATGATATTACAAATAGGTTACAAATTGAGAAAAGGATAGAATTTTCTACTACACCAATGAATAATTAAAAAATGAGTCATGAGATTCTTCAAAATATAAAGTTTCTTCATAAATGCTACTTGTGCGGGCATGTTCAGATTTTAAGGGATTTGGCAATAATAATTTATAGTTTGAGAATAATGATTTATTTTTTTTATTGACTCCATGTTCTCAAACAATTTTTGCTTCCTCAATCGATTTGCGCTTGTTCGAGAGTGAAAAGTATTGGCTTGTAACATATGAAATATCAGTGAAGGTGTAAATTTAAATTATTAGCAAAAAAATCATCAAGCAATACTTTTATTAATTAAAATAGAATCCTTCACTTTCAATACATTTCTTCCAACGTGAAACAAGCATTTCTATCCCCGCTCTGTAGAAATATAAAGAAAGTCTTGGAAGGCCGATTTCAGGGCAATTTCGTTGTCAAATTTTTTATTTCTTAAAAAATTATCCAAACAACGGAAAAAGTAAAAATCAGTTGGAGAAAAGGCCGGAGAATGTGGTGGGTGAGGAAGGACCTCTATATTCAGCTCCTGAAAAAAAAAACGGGTGATCTGCTGGGCCTCGGCTAATTCATGTGGTACCCATATTTCCAGATTTTTTGTTTTACCAAGCTCCTTAAGGTGCCTGGAAACAGTCATGGCACTTGCTCCAAGTTGTGAACCCAATTCACGAGTGGTTTGGGAAGGACCCGCTTCGACCAGCTCATTCAACTTTTCGTTGTCCAACTTAGTCTTCGGCCTACCATGTTCTTTGTTAAGTAAGGTCATTGTCGTTGGTAATGTCATAATCCCCAGACCGAAATTTTTTAAACCAACGGAAGATAGTTCTTTCGCCCACAGTATCTTCATCGTGAACAATATTGATGTTTCGGAACGCTTCCGACGCTTTGGCCAAGTTTAAATTCGTATAGAAAAAATATACGAATTTCCATAGAAGACATAATTTTATTCTTATTTATTTTTAAAACATTGCTTCACTTTCAAAAGTAAAAGTAAGAATGATTATGAAAAAAGGATTAAATGATCTTTCAAACGGTATACATAACATAATTTTTTGTGTACAAATAATCTAATCCCTAATGAAAAGAAAACTGTAAATGAACGAAACTGACATTTGACTATCTAGGTACTTTTATACCTACTGCCCACAATAGAATGTGATAGGAAGTGGGTGACTCGGTGGAAATCAAAACCTAGATATCTTATATTTGGGGTGAATGGGAAATAAATTTGCTAATCAAACTTTTGCATTTCTCAGTCCAAAAAGGAAGGAAGAATGTTCTTAACTGAAGGATAACTTACAATATCGAGAATAAGGTGCATTCTATCTCGATTGCAGATTCCAGAAAATAAATAGGAAATGTGAGTACTCTTCATCATCTTCTGTCCTCTTAAATGTCCCAAACTCCTAAGTATTAAAAAAAGAATCTCTGTTTTCCTTTTAGTTCCCAAAAATGTGAAATAAATTTTAATAATCAGTATTCGTGACACATACTAGGTGTACCAGGAGGGAAATTATCCGAGGGACAGGTGTTCTATCAAAATATGGTTCATTCACGCAACCAAAACCGTCTCGATTGGTTTTAATAATATAGTAGACTTTGGGTTTCTTATAGAATATTTGGGAACGAGGGCGGATCTAGGATTTTTTATGGGGAGCACGACGGGCAGACGAGAAAAAAAATCAACAAAACTTAGAGCTAAACTTGTAGTATCTATAGAAAGATTTCAAAGGTTTATTAAAATATCAAAACAATAGTTTCACTCATGTTCTTTCTGTTATTTTAACAACTATGATCATGTAATTTGCCTATATTTATGTACTATATTGGGAGAATCCACAGTACACAAAAAACTGTCTGGGTGGGACACGTGCCCTCGTGCCCTCCCCCTAAATCCGCTCTTGTTTGGGAAGATACTGTAACTTAATAATACCGCCCTAAAGTGTCTCCTGAATGTCATCAATAAACAGTCATTTGTGTGAATTCGCCAATCGAATCTTGTACGGCTCTGAGTCCATAAAACCTTATTGCATTCCATGTTCCGAATCGGTAAAAGGCATTCCTAGAACTCTAGTTACCAAACTCACTGTTTTAAATAAAGTAAAAACAAATAGAAACAGCAAATACTAGTATAACTTTATGAAAATTTTAGTATTAAAGTATTAGTATATCAATATGACAAAGTAGAATAAGTGAAATTGAAGTCATTAAACGCATCAAGTATTTTAAAATTAATTTTTGAATTGAATTAATTTCTTCATTTATTAAACCGTCTTGTAAATAAAAAGTTTAAAATTATACATAACACCCATAGAATAGTTGTCCTCTCCCTTCTACTTGAATGATTCTCACTCCCATCGACACCATGACAATCAAGAAGTTTCCCTTGCACCGTGATCCTCTTGTAAAATAGATAAAACTGACTTTATTCAGTAAAATCGAGACTTCTTTCATGAATCATATTCTCATATAATTTTAAGAAGGTACTAAGTTCATGGGTTTTGTTTAATACGACACTTTTTGATACGCTCATAAATCAATTTGTTATTACTACTGTATCTGAGACTTTGCCAATATATTTTCTTTCATACACAACATACAGCGCAGTTAATCCTCAGGACGGTATGCGAGTAGTTGGAGCCAAACAGAACGGTATTATAGGAACCAATAGGAACCAAATTCCGGTCAAAGATCTAGAGGATTTAGAAAGGATGGGTCCTGTCTGTTGACCCGCTCAGGAGCATTTGTGTTCTCCACATCCTCAGCTTCCGTCTTTTGCATCATTCTTCTCTTCTATCCCCCCTTCTTCACCTCCGTCCTTAGCTTGGGTTTGTTTTCCATCCTTAAAACTCTTCGAGCACCTGCATTTTCATCTGTACCTATGATTAATCTCCTTGCCGGTCACTTATCCACAATTGTTGACGATAAGGTTTTCTAAATGGTCATCTACTTAACTCTTATGACGATAAACTTTCCGTGATGGCGGCCTATTCTCCTCTTCTGACGTATCCACCTCCCTCCCGCTATTGAAGTCACTATGCTCCTTGTTTTTGAACATTAAACTCTTCCAGTGACTTTATGGAAAATTACATGGTTATCCGAAAGTATTCACATCTATAAAAGTTAAAAAAATATTATCGCCTCACATGACAATTTTTGGAGAGGTTTCAGCACACCCAGATGTTTGGTTAACAAAGACCTTTCCTGTACAAACCCCGAATGTCTCTACAATTATTCAGCAGATTTATGACAAATTTCACTGAAACGTAAATGATAACCGTATCTCTTAACATCCACTATGTCCGTTGATAAATAATTTTTAACAACCTTTTCCTCCATCACCTGCTCGAAGTTGGCCTCTACCACAACCGCCTCGCTAAACAGCTTATTAAAGGACTGAATGAGAGAATGTAACAGATACAATTAGGAGGTATATTTCCTTAAAATGTTTAAACTATTTAATGGATATTTAGTAGGAAACGGTTGATCATTAGTTGTTTTTATTTTCACTGTCTGTTGAGGAGTGTTGTAGTCTGATTAAACATCTTGAGATAATTCTTTTCAAAGTAAACATGTGTTAAAGTCTGCTATAGTGTCAGGCGGGATTGATTAATTGTTAAATACTCTCTTAAATTGACACGGCCATTATTTTTAATCCATTTATCAGGTGTTTCTTTTGGTTTTGACCGTGTAGTAAAAATCTTTGCCTGTTTTTTTTTTTAATGTTTCGCTGGGCAAATCGCAAGCTTCCTCAGGGCTTAATCTGATACTTAAAATGTTCTTCTCTGCTTCAGTATTTATAGTGTCTGGGTCCATGGGTAGAGCCTATTCCTCCAATCATCTGATTGACTGCTTTCTGATTGGCCGGGTTCCGACCATGTGGTTTCTGATTGGGTGGGCCTCAATCGGCTGACTTCTGATTGGTTTGCCTTTTCTTTTATGTTTTTTGACCACTCAAATTTTGTCATACTCGATAGTTGGTATTCCCAAAATGTTCTGCAAATGCTGATTACTTGCTATCCATCTTCTATACGCTTCTAATATGTTCTCCAACTCTTGTACAAATTAGTCTTCCTGTTTGCCCAATGTATTCCTTCCCAGAGGAACATTGAATGCTGTAGATTACTTGCGTCTTTAGGCCTAAATCATCTTTGATTTATTATTATTTGGTAATTTTCAGAGCTAAAATTGTAGTGCTACTTTGACACGCATGTTTTCTGTACCAACTAATTTATTTATTAAATGGCACCAGGTATGGATATTGAGGTATACGAAGGTATGGTGGCCGAGAGTTTAAGCCCCATCTCATAACTCTAGCAATATGCATGCTTCTGCATCTTCTGTTAGAATCTGGGCTGGGTGTGTTGAAATTAATTTCGGTGTGAACTCAGTATGGATCACCATCTTCCTACTCAGTCTAAAAAGAATTGGTCCAGCATTCCTTCATTGGACTTGGCAAGGATGATAAACACAAAAACACTATTTATTAATTAAATATTATGTTGATGACAGCTTAATTTCACCGAAAGTTGATGTTTATTTCATTTTTTTTCTTTTTCTTTTCTGAAAATTTGAAGAAAAAAATAAATAATTTTAATAAGTTTAAGATGAGAAAAAATTAGTGTTCCTTGATAAATAAAATAAATGAATTGATTTTAATTGAATATTTAATTAAAACTTAGAATTGTTTTTATTAGCTTTTAAAACCTCGAACATCCAAATAAGGGATGTGTTAAGTGATGTTAAATTTGGATTATACAATGTTCTTCAGACTATAACGTTCTGAGAGTGAGGTTAACAATTACACATTCTAGAGTGGTCCTCACTATAATAGTCTTTTTAGCGACCATTTTTGTGAACTGCTTACTGATTATTTCTTTTACTCACTGTCATCTTTATAAAGGGATTTTTTTTTTTTTTTTTGTGAGGAAATACATTTCTTTATATAGGAATCTGATTTATATTGATTAGAACATATAAAAGTTATAGGTAAAAGTTTTTTTTTTTAGTTTTTTTAAAATGTCTTTATTGAAATTTACAACTGTATACAGAATGCATGAAGTAAATATAATGAAAGTTAAATCATGTCCAGAGACAAAGGCAAGTAGAGAAACTACCCAGTGTTAGTACTCAAATAAAAAGTTCAGCTTAGAAGGTCACGAGGCCACCTTCTTTTCAGACGCCTCAGAAGATTATCAGTAATTGAAGAGGTTGCGAGGTTTGAAACTAGTGGGTTTGAGTGGAAATGAAGTTTGTCATGAAAAGATTGATATCGGATTCGGGCCAAATCAGCAATAAACGGGACAGTAAGGTCATTATGGATTACTTTGTTCGTAACAAAGTAAGGAGCATTGAGGATTTTACGAAGGATTTTGGATTGTAAGGATTGAATACGAGAGGAATTCGATGGCTTAGTGGAGCTCCAAAGCTCTATTCCGTAAGTCCAGATGGGTCTAATGATCGTCATGTATATGAGTCTTTTGTAATTGATTGGGTGCTTAGAGCGTTTTTCTAGTAAATGTTGAAGTAGCCTGAAACGGCGAGCTGTTTCTTGTCGTTTCAGTCTGGTATGAGGATTCCAAGTTAAGCGTTTGTCAAGGCGTAGTCCTAAGTACCGGACCTGTTCTGCAGGAATCAGTGGGATGTTATTAAACGATACAGGAGGGCAGGAAGCCGTTGGTTTACGACGAAGGAAGGTAAAAGGTAAAAAAAAAATGTTTACCCTAAATTTTTCTTCACTCTCCAAGACTTTGAGTAAATTAGATATTCCTTCTTTTGTGTTCTTCGTTAAACCTTCTTTGACATTATTCAGGCTTATATAATAACTATTTAGGATTATTAAAACTAACTTTACTAATTATAGATAGACCAATTCCTTTTTTATTGATTTTTCTCTTATATTATTTCGTTAATACTCTTTCAATATTGTTCTTGTACTCAGAAGAATCATCACTTTATCTGCAGTAATTTTAAGCATAGACGATGAAGTCAACTTACCATTAAGTTGTGATGATTTTAAATGGTTATCTGCATGCCCTAGTATCTTCCCATCTGTATTTGTTTGTTGTCTTAAACATAAACCAAAAATCATATATTTGTTGTAGACCTTATAATCACTACAATATTTGGCATATGTGAATTTCTATTTCAAATATAGTTGATTTTTTTTATGAACTCTCTTAATATTCGATATTACATTATTCTTACTATCTGTTAATATTACCTGCGGGTGTAATATAGTCCTTTTTCGGAGCATTTTTAAATATTTCTGTGATTCATTTAAAGTCGGCCTTGTCCACATGATAAATTCATCCTTGCTGTCATACGAATGTCTTGGTTGGAAAAAAATAATCTGCATCTAAAAGTTGACTCTAGATTGGTGTTAGATTTTGTCTCTGTTCCTAATCCAGGCCATTGGATGTGGTTTTGGGATTATTTTTTGCCTCAGCAGACAGAAAGAACATCGCAAGGATCGAAAGGATCACATCGAAAGTGGAACAAAAATGTCTGATTGGCAACATCAAGAATAAAACATACTTATATATTTTGAGGCTAAATTGTATGTGTTTAACAACATACTATAAGTTAAATTCGCAAAGTATTCAATAGAAAATAATCATACTTAATTTTCGGCCTAATAATTTTATTGAAATGACATTAACATATTTATATGTTTTTATTTTCCTTCAGATGCCCTGGATGCCTTTTAAGTGGTTAGTGAAATGGATGATTGCTAAATTGTTCTGGCTGTCATCACAGATATATGTTTTTCCAGCATTACAGCATCATTATACTTATGCACAGGAAGATTTAGAGGGTAAATTTGCTCTTTAAATGTTTAGTGTTTAAAGTACTTAACAATTAAAGAAGGTACTTAGTAACCTATAAAGATTGTTTGTTTCTTTCATAGAAACAAAAAGAAAATGTTTTTCATATAGTATTTTGTATTTTTAAATAGATAATAAAGTTAAAAATTAAATCATTTAAATTATTATAGCTGTTTGTACACTTTAAAAAAACAGCAGTACCATTGGAGTGAAGTTGGGTAGTTGTTTTCCTTAGCTAGATTTTTCAAATTGTTCATATTAAATTAAATAAACTGTATCAAATTAGCACTTGATGCTGTACATTCTTTTGTGACAGGAAATTAAATTTTTACAAAGAGGGATTATTTGTAATGTACATACAAATTGAATATTACGAGTATTTAAATTTAATTTTTTCTTTTTGTTTATCAGGACCTATATCCTATGCAGAATACGATGCAGGTAACTCTGAATATGGCCCTGGTATAGACATGGATCCAGTTGCAGCCTACCCAGTAGACAAGGTACAAGGGAATGATGAAGGGCTTGAAGAAGTACCTCCTCTGCAAGCTCCAGAACCTCCTATGTTCTCTCCAAAACAACATCAAAATCGTACACAATATGCTAGACCATGCGTAAAGAAAGTTGATCTCTATGTATTACAACCTGGAAGACTAAACAATAGTGGGATGAATAATCCTTTAAAGGGAAAATTGACTAACTGTCATGTTACAGGATGTGAGAGGTAAAAAAAAAAATATTAGAGTTTATATAGATATAAAATTGGATTAATGAACTTACAAAAAAATTAAATTTAATTGAAATTAATTATAATTAAAGTATTATAATAAATATAAGTAATTTATTTTTTGATAAGTCCAATTAATGCTTTAAGTAAATATATTTCTAATTTATCTAAGCTTGCTTTAATCAGCTACTGTTTTTAACTTAAATTACTTTATCTATTGCTATTATGTTAAAATTTTCAATTTAATTTTATGTAGAAAGTAAATATATATATATATATATACATAGGGGGATCCAGGGGGGCACAGGAGCACGTGCCCCCCTCAGACAGCTGTGGAGAATCCATTACAGTACATAGTTGTAGGCAAATCATGTGATGATAGTTGTTAAAATATATGAATAAAATAACAGGGATAACATGAGTGAAACTATTGTTTAGATATTTTAATAAACCTTTGAAACCTTTCTATAAATACTACATGTTTATTTCTAAGTTATTGTTGATTTTTTTGCTCGTCTGCCCAATGTGCCCCCCTCAGAAAAAAATCCTGGATCCGCCCTTGTATATATATATATGATGATTTTGATAAATCTAATTCATAAAAAATTGAAAGTTAGATTTCTGTTTAATTTATTGAGTTATTCTTATTCTTATTTTATTTTTTAGACCATTCAGTGTACAAAAAATTCCTCATAGTAATCTTATTTTACTGGTTGTCGACACTCTTTGCCCATGTGGCAGCAAGCAGCTTAGTATCACACCCCAGGAAACTGAACCAGAAGGAGGTGATACTCATTGTAATGGTGAAAATAATTTTCATAGACGGAGGCCATCAAAATGTATTAATTATCACCCTGAGGTAATATTTATCTTTTAACCAGGTATAAGCATAATCATTTGTGATGACTATTGACTAATTGTTATTTAAACATGACAAAAAATTAAACGTTCCTGTTGACATTAACATTAAAATGTTAAGTTTGATGTCGAAAACATGGATGATTTATTTTTATTTTTAAAAGTTCAATTTTCTTAAAATAATGATTGATAACAACCTCAGCAACTGACCTTTAATATGAGGTTGAATTATTTTGTATTTATGGAAAATGTTTATAAAATAATAACATTACTTACCAAATCCTTACTCGACATAACTTTTTCTGTTATCCAAGGTTAGTTTTTAAGAGGAAACAACTATAAAAAATAATACCAGGTTAGATGATAAAGACTCATAGAGATAATGAAGCTATGACTTATGTAAAATTATGTAATATGATGAACCTGATCAATTAATAGGATAAGTCTTAATTTTCACTGCAAAATTTGGTGATAAATTCTTTGCTCTTCAGCTTTCCTTCTGGGAGATTCTTCTCTGATTTTGATCAAAACCTTTGTTTTTACTGACATTTTTTTTTTCAAAGCCTAATAGTGAGTTAATTTTATAACTAACTCACTATTAGGCTGACTTCTACCAACATTTTCATTTTCACCCCCTTTCATTTTCATCCAAATGCAGTTATTTCTCCATATTCTCAAAGATTTCAAAATATTTTGAGCAAATATTTCCATTGGCTCCAAATGGACTTCTTGCAGTGACAAATGGACATCTTGAAGTTCTGTGATCTGGCAGCTTTCCTTCCTGTGACTTTGGATATGTGGATTTCACGATGGTTGGAGGTTTTATCAGTTCATGAACTAGGTTTTATCTTACATCTGTATCTAGTATGATTTACTTTGAGAGACAAGTTTCTTGTACGATTACCCACTTACACATACACATGGCTTGTTCCCACTGTTAAAACACTTTAAAAATTTCAAGCTTGTAGAGGGTACAGTTATGAAAATATGGAAGTACTAATACTTTATCATTTTTAACATGCAGTTAAATGGTCCATGTAGATTTTGAATAATAATATTAAAACAAATATTTTTACCATGATTATTTTTCAGGAAATTGAAATAAAACATTGTGGGAGTGGAAACCTAATGCAGTGTTCAGTCATCTTACTTCTTCTCTCACTTCTCAATCTGCGATATACATGATCATAGAGGAAATTATTAAAAATACTACTATTATTGTTATCAAATTGCTAGGAACGTAGTAAACAAAATGCTTCTGTGAAACTGTCGGGAAAAATTATTTATAGCTAAAAAGGTTATTTACTTTACCGTTTAAATTTCAGAAATATAAAAATTAAACATATCACTTAATTGTTAAAGTTTATAATTTCTTTAAGAAAATCTATCAGGGAAAAGTGTTATATATCTTTATAGACCGAAATGTATAACTCTTTGCTAGAGGAGCCACTAACACCACAGAATGGCTGGTCTTCACATATACCTAATGTATTGGTAAAATGAGTTACAATTATTTTTAATACAATTTCTATGGTAAGATCTTAAAAGATAAAAACCTAGAAAAATAATGAATATTGTATATAAATTTGTCTATATTGGTTGTGTAATATTAAATTTAGGGTATTAAATTATAATTAAATATTTGTTATGAGGTGGGATTTTCTACATATCTACCTTGAATGTATTATACAAGTACATTTATAAAATATATTTAATAATAAACTAAATACATTACACTGATTTTTTCAAAATCTGATTTTTTAATTTGAATTGTAGTTTAGCCCAATAACAAATTTTAGACTATTTTTTTATATAATCCATTATATGTAACTGCCTCAGCAGAAAAAAACAAAAATGATAAACTTTGATAGAAAAAAATAAAAATATAAAAAAATGGTTGTTGCATATAAAAAGTGATAGAAAATATATTATTACAATACAAAAGGATTCTTTGAAAAATGTTTGGTTAAGTTTTACTGTTGTATGGGAGTGTATTATTTTAAAAGTATGTGAATTTTTTTTTAAGATAATCTTATTTACATATCGTCATGTTATTATTGAGATTGAAATAAAGTGAATTCAATGATGTATTATCATCAACACGTGTATGTATGCACAAATCTCTGAACCATACAGAACATTTGTAAGTTATTTTCATAGTAACAATCACTTACATATGTGTGTGTTTATGTGTGTGTATATATACATATATACATATATATATATATATATATATATATATATATATATATATATATATATATACACACACACACCTATGCATGAATAAGCATTTTATGTAGCAATAATTAAATTTGTAGATATTTTCTTAAAAACAATTCTTTTTTCTCTTGATAATAATTAGAGTAAAAGAATAAACAGACAAATAATACAATGACAATAATTATTTTTAGTATTTATTTCTATCAATTAATTTGTCTTTGTTAAGTTTTGTTACATCATATTTTTATTACAGGTTGCTATATGTGTGTATATGGACTATAATTTAGAAAGGTTTTATTATAAATTATAACAGACAGTACATACAAAAAATAATTATACTTTAATAAAGTACGTATTCTAATGAGGAAAAAAAATTTGTTTGGAATATGCCCAATTTCTGGAATTTATAAATACATTCAATGTCAAAATTTTCCATGTATGATTTATAGATAAAGTTTGATCATCAAGTATATACTAAATTAAAACACATAATAAATCTATCATGAGGAAAGAGAATATTAAATATTGTAAAAATATAAAAACATTATCCAAGTTAATGCTAGGGAACATTAAAAAAAAAAAGAAAAAATGTTTATCTATAACAAGATTACTAACTTTTAGTACTTGGCATATACACACATTTAAACTATCATATGATATGACAAAGTGAGTTACAGATAGTACTAAGTGTTACTCTAATGATGTAATAAGGGACAATATAAATTAAGGTTCTGAGTTCTGTTTATGTCTATTCATTTGTGCTCTGGGCAAAAAAAATATCTAATTCCAAGTATCTCATAAATTATTTAAGAATTTCCCTTATCTAAGCACATTATGGTGGTTTAAAAGTAATACATATATAACATAACCCATCAACAAGAAATGATATATTTTTTTTTTAAATGTCAATTACATTCATTTAATATTGTAGGTTTCTATATATATATATACTTTTTTTTTTACTTTCTTTTGGAATCTAATATTCTTTAATAGACTATTTGTTTCTGCTACAAACAAAGATTGTGAATATGTTTTGAAAATGACAAGTTACTAACTTAACTATTATTAAGAATCTTAAATTATACGCTTCCTTAGAACCATTCACTAGATAAATTTAAATATGAATTGTTTCTAGTGGTGTTAATGTTTAAAGCTTATTAACTAATTTTAGATTTATTATCAAAGTTAATGGTTACCAGGCTATTACAACATTAAAAAAACTATCAGCAATTAAATATTTATTCATTTTTTTGCTAGATGAAGTTATTTGTAAAAATTTTAAAAAGATGTTTATAAATTGATCTGACTAGTTTTTAAGGTTTTCATTACTAAAACCATAGTTAGTTAATATTTTATACTTTTTTGTATACATTATTGGTTTTTTTAATTCTTATAACATTGTAGCAACAAGTTTATTAACCATAACTAAAAAATAAATAAACTGACAACAAAGTTTATTTTTAGGATATGCATGGGATGCTTCTCATTGTTATATGAAATTTGAAAATTAAAAAATATAAGTTTCACTGCTATAAATACTTTAGAATAAGAATTAAAATAACTTATTTTGTTTAATCATTGATTCAGTCACTCAACTAGAATCGATAACCTCTTTCTGCAAAGCAGGATAGTAATAAATCTATCAGAAGTACGTTAACTGATCATTAAAATATTTCTTTATAATATTTTTATGTTTTTTAAGTTTACTTATTTACTTCAAATTTATTTTATGTTGTGCATTAATTTAAATGATTAACTTTTGTTTAGCTTAATTTTTAAATTACGGATTTACTAAGTATAAGCAACTTATTGTTATATGTTTTAGCACAATAGCTTATGAAACATTCCATGAGATTTTATTTATTTATTATATAAAGGGGTTAGGCTTGGAAAAGGGTCTATTTTGTTTAATGAGGAGTACTAAGTAGCTACTTTAATAAAGAAATAAAGAAGTATAAAAAACAAAAATTATTTCTGTACAACTACCATTATGACTATAGCTTACACAACTTAACCTCATACGTTAAGTTGTGTTACTGCGTAATTAAAATACAAGATTTATGATTTTTGTTATCAATTAAATTAATATAAAGGAAGCAATAATCAGTTCTTTAATATAATTATTATGTTTCATAATATTATTTAATAATACATTGCATAATGATTGTACATCGAATGACTGTAATATCATGCTTATGTGTAACTTATAAGCAATTTTTTATACATACCCAAAACATATATTATACTTATTTATACTGTTTACTTAAATGAATTATTCGTTAGAAAACAAATTGAATGAATAGCACATAACCATGAAAGGCAAGATATATTTATTTAGGTATCTGCTAAGCAAAACATAATGAATTTCTTAAAAATAATGTGAAACAATTTTTATATTCAAAAACTATTATAAAAGTAATGTTCAGCTCATGCATTTGCTGAAATCAATATTTATGTTTTATTTTTTTAAATCCTACAAATCCTGCAAATTATATTTAAGTAACAATAATTTTTAATTTTTCTTTTTTTTTTTGTAGAAATCGAGAATTATTAAAACTATAGAATGAATAATAAAGAACTAAATGTTTAACAATAAGCTTTTCCTTTTGTTTAGTATATTTATTCTAATGTACATTACTAAAGAAAAACTCACATGCTGTCAAGATTCCTATATATTGATAGTTGAAGAAATTTGTTTTCAATATATATCATAAAGATTTTTAATCAAGTAGTATTTTACTCACATGGTTTTCAAATAACTCAAATATTTTATTCCAACTGTACTGTTAATTATAGTTACATTAAAATTGTTTTGTAATAGGTATTTGCTTACAATGATAGCTCAACCTCAGCAATAGCCTGCTAACCATTCATTTCCAAATTATGATTTATATATATATATATATATATATATATATATATATATATATATATATATAAACACATCTAAATGTGCATATGAAATACTGTAATTAATAATGAGACACTTTTAATGTTAAAAATGTTCATGTTTTATTCTTTTAAAACTGGTTATGTTGTTAAATACTTATAAGTTTTCTGGAGTTTCCATCGATATCTCAGGATTCTGTTTAAGAATTCATGACAAAATAAACCACATCAATGAACTCTATATAGATTATTAGATTTCTCAACTAAATTTATTTCATGTGGTTAATCTACTTAACAATATTTATCTTGCATATAACAAAACATAAACTATAATAAGATTAAACTGTAAGATAATTATAAAAGAGCTAAGTATATCTAGGGGTGAATTGAAGTCCAAATATAAATACAATATTGATATATTTTGATTCGTAATAATACATTTATAAGTTAATTTAATGTGTTTTTGGATTTTAATTTAAATTACTATAGAGTTGTTAAAACATTATAAGTTGTTTTGATTATAAAAAGCTATTGCTCAAATATATATACATATATATATATATATATATATATATATACATATATATATATGTGTGTGTTTAAAGATTATATTTGAAAGTTTGTGTATACTTATGAATGTGTATAGTGAGTAAATGAGTATATCCAGGGTGAGAGCATACATCTTTTTGTACAATTGTTTATATAAAAGTTTATATTAGCCAAAGTGTGGACCTCTCAAATGAACATTAAAAGACATAATAACTAAACAGGGCTTTACTTTTTTTATTTAGAACTAATATACTTTGATAACATTTCAATTATTTTCCTAACTTGTACTTCCGTAATATAAAATAAAGACTAAGTAAAAAAAAAAATATATAAATAAATAAAAAAAAAAAAAAAAGTATTTACCCTGAATTTCAGGAACCTATCATTTGAGTGATTTTGTTTTTAATCCATGAAGTTAGAAGTCATAAATATTATTTTTAGTAAATGTTAATAATTTTTATTGGAGTCGTGATGTTAACACATTGTTGATTAGTTCCTCCTCTCAACTGTCTACTTTACAAACCAATATATATATAATTTTGCTGGTATTTTTAATTATCATATAAACTTATAACTTAAGGGTTGAAGAGAAAAAAGTATACAATCAATTTCAGTAAATCTAGATTTTGACAAAAAAAAATACATCAAAATTTTGACAAGATTATTAATTAGCAATAAAACATGTAAATATTTGTTTTCTTAAGATTAACTTAATTGTTCATAATTTTTGTACTTCATGACGTTTCTCACCCCTAGCTATGCTGTTTGGCAGGATTTAATTACATTTCCCTGCTGTTAATAACATCCTGCTCACTCCAAATAGATATCTTAATGCCTTATGAGAGGAAATTCGTATAAGAGAAAATATAGTCTGTTTGTATATATTTATGATATGTAACTGATGATGTATTGCTGCAAAGTATTGCGGAAAATGTCTTCCATTTGTAAAAAAATTATATAAAACCAAATGAATGGTGCACATTATAATAGAATTTGCTTGTATATGCCTGGCACCTAAATATAACTCTTTTTGTACTTCCTCTAGGCTAAATTTTAGGTGCCAGTAGTGTTAAATTTTGGTCTTAAAATATTTTTTTTAAGATAATTATAGCTAATTTAATTATTGTTATTTCCTTGTGAAATTTTGAAATATTTTGTCAATTTTTTATTTAATAAATATAGGACATCTTTACAATAAATCTTAATGTTATTTGTGATATTTTATTGATTACAAATATTATATATGAAATGTGAAATGCTTATATAGATCTTCATGCTTTTAATTTTTCATCTTTCCAATAAACTTTTTTTTAAACTTTTTTAATTTTTTTTTTAATGTTTGCAGTTTAGTTTCTGAACGTTGGTGATCTCTTAGTATTAAGTTATAGAAAATAATCAGTTAAATTCATAACAGAAGAAACAAATGAAATAAGAGGTGATGTTATAATTTTATGAAGGGAGGACATTTTGCCAAAATTAAAAGTTTAAAGCATTTTAATGAGAAAAAATACAATTCAAGCTTGATATGATTTAAATGAAGGAACTTGGACATGAGAGGAACTTACTAAGCTTATGTAATTGATTATGTTAAAGGTAATTTTACATTTTTGTGATTAATGAAGGCTATTTATTTAAAATAAAAATTGTAAAGAATTTTTAATGGAATAAATTAAACTATTCATTAAATCATAATAAAATTGAAGTGAAAATTATAATTTAAAAGAAGGAACCAGCAGTTAGGAGAGAGAGACGAACAGACAGATAGAGACATTCAAAGAGAGAGAGAGAGAGAGAGAGAGAGAGAGAGAGAGAGAGAGAGAGAGAGAGAGAGAGAGAGAGAGAGAGAGAGAGAGAGAGAGAGAGAGAGAGAGAGAGAGAGAGAGAGAGAGAGAGAGAGAGAGAGAGAGAGAGAGTGAGAGAGATGGTGGGCCAGGTTTTATTAGTATGATAGTGTCAACTTTTCAAAGATTTTGATGATATGCCTCTCAACATTATTTGTTTTGTTAATAACATAGAAAAGCTTTTTAATAATATTTTATAATAATAATATAGTTTCAATATATCTAAATTTTGTTGGTTCAAACATTGAACAGAAACTAAGTTACAAGATTTTTAATTTTTGATATACATTTAAAACAAACTTTAACTATTGAAGAAAATAAATATATCCTAAATAATGAAAAATGATAAAATATGAGTGCATAAGCTACAGTTACAGAAGATCTTGAGAAATTAGAATTATTCACACTTAGACAGTATTCTATATCACTTCATTAAAGTATGGTTATGAACCCACCGACAAGAGATTTAAAATTACATTTTGGTCTTCCTGAGAATATAGACCTAATTCAGAGTTTCTACAAAGGGTTCCAGTATAAACCCTTGATCCTGAGTAACTATATCATATTTTTTTTTGTTATTCGTGTGGTGAACTTGCTTCTAAGGGTATAGTATATAATATTTTATTAATAGGAAAAACCCTAAACAGACACTTGCTCCAAGACGCTCCACTAATAACTAAGAAAAAGGATATTACCTTCCTGTTTTTCATACAAGACTGAAAGGACAAGAAACTGCTTGATGTTTTCGATTACTTCAACATTTACTGGACAAACGCTCTAAACTCCCAATTAATTACAAAAGACTCATTTACATGACAGTTATCAGACCTATCTGGGCATACGGATTTGAGATTTGGAGCTCTACTAAACCATCCAATTCATATCGTAGCCAATCCTTACAATCCAAAATCCTTCGTAAAATCCTCAATGCTCCTTATTATGTCAAAAACAAACTCATCCATCATGATCTTAATATACCATATGTTGCTAATATGGCCCAAACTAGATACATATCCTTCCATGACAAGCTCCATACACACTATCCGCTAGTCTCTCAACTTGCATCCCATAATATTCCTGATTACCCTCCGAGACGTCAGAAAAGAAGATGGCCTCGAGACCTTCTGCTATAGAACTTTATTGGAGTCCTACCGATGGGTAGTTTCTCCACAAGTGTTTTTTTTTTCATGCCATTTTTCATATTAGCAAATTTACTTGTTGTAATATTATTACAATTGTAAATATCAATAAATTAAAAAAAATAAAATAAATCTTCCTGTTTTTATAGCCTTCAAACCGGTGGGAGGTTATAAAAACTTTCTGGGGTGGTAATTTGATGAGTCTGTTAGGACTTTTAGTATGAGATGTGCTGCACTCATTTCTTCTTTGATGTAATTTTCTTTTGGTATGTGTCCTGATGTTGCCTGAATTGGCGAAACGTTGACTGGTTGTTTTTTCCCCTATATGCTAGAGACTTACTTTATTTATTTTGGCTTTTATTGGTATTATTTTAGGGATTCTTCCTATTGTATCCTATTTACAATTTGTCTCTTTTTATATTTAAGCTCATTTTGTTGATATTTCATTAATTTTAATATTTCCTTTATCGAATGTCCAGTATATAGTGAGAGAACAGTATTTTTACGATATGTTAAGAAATAGAATTTTGACCACACCAATAGAACAACACATAAATATAGTCATATCCATGCCATACAGTTATAGTCATACGTACCGTTTACTTATTTGTATAAGTATTCATTACTTGTATAATTATTCATTTGTATGAATAAACATTAGGTTGAATCGGAAATGTTTTATACATTTATACATCCCAATTCTTTTAGATACATTAATTATGAATATTGACACATGCCAAAATGGAGTATGAAAAACCTTAACCAAAACTTTTGGTTGTCATGACTAAAAATGGTTCATTCTTTACTTCTTATCTTTACGACACTCTTCTTGCGTCTATCTTTTGTTTGCTATCATTCATATCTCTTTGGCAACAACGATCATTCATCGTGTATTCGGCTCTTTCAATCTAAATAATGCAGTAGATTTTAGAAGATTAAAAAAAAAAAGAACAAGAACAAGAAAGAAGTCATGTTCGATAATATAATAGAGTAAAATACATTTTGGCTAATGTTATTAGTCCCATTATGAGAAGAAAATAAGTTCTGTAGTACGATGTGTTAACTGACAAGAGATCAAACTGTTTCATATTTGAAAAGTAATTCAAAGAGGTAATAAGGGTTTACTTATTTCAATCAATATCAACGAGTAAGTATTATAATTTATATTATCAACTTATCATATTGTTCAAGATATATGCGATACCTCTTTCGTTTTTAAAAAAAAAAATACACTATTAAATAAAATGACGTTCTTAAACTATTTTAGGGATAGATTTGCGCACTTTTCTTGCCTTCGCGTCCTTAAATCCAGTGCTGCCTAGATGGATAATTCAAAAGATTCTCTGATTATTCTCTGATTCTAGGCGTAATGAGAACAATACTATCGACAGTCTTTGGTCTAAAGTGATCCCAAAAAGAATAATTATATGTTAAGAATAAAAGAATAAATTAGGAGTAATTGGATAGATCTTAGTTTAATTTTTTTTTAAAGTCTCGTAGTTTATATTTATATTTCATCCCAATCAGATTAAAGTCTAATTCAAAATCTATAGGAATAAGTTTCGTGGAATAAAATTGTATTAATTAATAAATTATTAAACTAGACTCGCGATGCAACCATGTAACTCATTTGAAGGAAGTAATTAAAGTTGCTTGAAATTTTTGTGTTTAAATCTTTCTAGAAAAAGGGTTCTATTGGTTCGTGATACCTAGCCGAAGATATAGATCTCTAGCAATGAAGAGAGCAAGTATCAATTCCCAACATTTTCTTAACGGCTAATCGCAAACAATGTGTGATTTAAATGACAATGTGCATTGTCCAACCTCTGATTTAAGTCTGGAAAGTTTATCAAATACTTGAAGTATCTTAGTATATAAAATATTTAACTGGTAATTGCTGCAGCTGAGACAGCCAAGGTTCAGTGATGGATTGTAGCGCTTGGGATGATGAGGTTAACTGCTGTACCACTAGGAGCGGACGAAGACATACGGGATACCTTTGGGAACGTTTCCAAAACCTGTAATTCCAGAACTTGCATGATCTTCTGGCAATACACGGCATCCTACCAATCAATCTGCAAAATTATTTGCTAAAGGATCGACCAGCTTGAAACTTTTTATAGTTTACTATGACGCTTACATGTGTGAATCTGGGATCACAAAAAAAGTAATGAAGGAGCACCGTCGAACTAGGAGAGTGTGACGACCCAAAGCAAAATGACTGGACTGGTTGGTGGCTGATGTTGGACACCCGAAATTGGATGGCTGCAGGACAAAACAGTGCTGTTTGGCGGAGGTTGCTGGACCTCCTCCAGACTCGCTAAACGGGTTTTCGTGCCAATCATGATGATGACGATATGGAATAGTTAGTGATAAAATAATTATAACAATAATTAGAGATTCACCTATTTACGACAAGTAGGAATACGCTAACATTTTCTAATTTTAATGAGTACAAAATTACCATAAGCCACACACCAACCTGAATAGTTTTGGTAACTGAACCGTGAACATCATTCAAATATAGGGTAGGAGTATTCAGTCGGGCACATTTCTTCAAGGTGCTCATGTTCATTTTTTTTTTTTGGAATACTAGTCTCTCTTCCTGAAATAGTAATAGAACCCTGATTATCGAGTTTATTGTAATAAAATTTAGATTTTTAACAGTGGACAGGCTTCGGATTCGACGGAGGTTACAAGACTTTTGGAGATTGGTCTAGATGAGGCTGTTAGACCCTAGAGATTTTTGGGAATAGGACAGGAGAGCTAGGGCGAGGAGGGCAGATCGATGCTGGGGGGTGAGGAGAGGAGCGCGGTAGATTGGTCGACGCAGGCGCTTGCCTAGAGCGGAGGGTAGACGAAGAGGAGAGAGGCATTAGGTGGCTAGCCAGTGCCGTTCGAGAACACAGTGTGCGGTGTGTGTTTTTTGTGACCGGCCTTTTATTTATTGACCCTCTTTCTCTTTTCTCTTTCACTATACTTCACCTTATTATTTTTTTTCTTATCTTTCTCTGTGTACGATCTCCGCTTAATAAATTGGTCAGCTTTTCATCTTTATCGGTGAGTAAATTACAACCTTTATTTTTGATTTTCGGCATTCGATTTTCTTTTTATTATTTTATTTTTATTTTATCTTTTTATTTTACTTTTCTTCCCTTAGTGGTTTGGCGATCCTTGATTCTTATCTGAACGAGAAGGGCCTGGGGATCATTCTGTGTCATTAGTTATGAATGAGCGCCATCTGCAACTCTTAACCTCTTAGCGTGATACGCGCTACATAGATCTCTTTATTTATTTTTCTTCTCCCCACTCCCTATTCTTCCTTCTCTTTTACAAACTATTCTCAATGTAGACTAACGATTCTTCTCTCTACAGCCGAGCTATTGAAAAAATAGCAGACAGAAAAGGATCTTCATCGTTAAAATGCACTTCTTATACACCTGAGATCAAGAAACAGAATTGAATGATACCAGAAGAATATTTCTTATTAATAGAGTAAAATTTTGAAAAAATCATATTACACACAGAGATATTATTGAAAATACTTCAATACCAAATCCATTACGTAAATGAAATTATGTAAATGTCTAACACGTGTAATCTCCTGTACAGAGATCTATACTGACTTTATACATAACTTTGTCTTTTATATAAGCCAACTAATATTTTTTGTGAATACTTCCGATCTTAAGTGTAGATGATTTCTAGTTTTGTAAGCTAAATTGAATATAGTTCCTGTTTTGCTCGACTCCGATGAATCGTACGTATGAATTAATTATGGTCATTTGAAGACTCGTGGAGCCCACCGCCTTGATGTTTGCCCGCGTAGCCCAGATCTTCTATTGATGTTGGATCCTCCACGCCCTCTTCGACCTTCTGATTGGAAAATCAAGGATTGTAACTCCTGCTTCTCTTCACTAGAATCTCTCTAGCAGACAAGTAGTTTACCCTTTCTGTAATGATATTCTGCCCCATTAATCGCCTGCTTATTTTAAGTTGAACTTCAACATTTTCACTATCCTATGAAGTAATATTATCCTATATCAACTTTTATCAAATATAGAGATACACAGCCTATCTAGCATGCATTAGTAGTTTTTAGAAATATTTTGAGACTGCAGTTATGGTAAAGTACAAGAAGGCAAATCCTGGCCTACTTTCGGAATGGGGGCAGTGGAAGATGCGGTCGACATTGGGAGCGCTCGATAAGGAATCAACCAAACTGAGCTGCAAGGCCATCTTAGCTCTAGCTGAAATAGAGATGGTGAAAGAGTAAAATTTTACGACAGTAGTAAACTTAGCTGCATGGAATCTATTGTTCTTACCACTTTATTGATTATAAATAAACAGTTTAAAATCCAATTGCACTTTATTATCATTTCTATAAAAAGAAATATATGACTACCATTTAAATTCATTGCTAGTTATTACTCCTCGTAAATGTTTCATTTGGTGAGATGGACACAGAAAAAGGAACGTGATTCAAACCTACATCACAAAATAAATAAATGAAAACATTGAAAAAGAAGGTAATACATAAGTATACATTTTATGCATACTTGTTAAAATGCAATAAATATTTAAATTTATATTGTCAAAATAAGAATTATCTGTATAATTGATAAATTATTTGAACCCAGAGTCAATTATGTTGGTTTTAACAGGCGAACCAATCATTTCGTCAATTTAAATTTAAAATTATTTCCGTTTGATTATTTATTTTTAAAGCCTCTATGAGAAAAATGTCATTTTGCACTGGTTGATCGAAAATTGGTTTTGCGATCGTTCAACAGTGTAAAACGATATTCCAGATCTAATAAATCTAACACATCTATTTGACTTTTGAATACTGTTTATAACAATTTTTGTAATTGTTAAATAGAACGTTGAATATTGATAAAATAAAATTCAAACAAGTTTGGATGAAATCAAACATTATTTACCCAGCTTCATTACTAATTATAATAAATAGATTATAAAAACTATGTTTGAAATACACATTTCAATTATATCTCCACGAAAAAAAACAACAACAATAATAATAATAATAAAAGAATGAAGGGATATTGTGACGCTTTATCGACTATCCCATAATAAAGAATACTTATTTTTGTGTGTGTTTATTTTATTTATTTACATGACATCTTATGCTTAGTATTCCACATGCATGTACTCGATTACTCCTCGAAGATTCATATTAACATCGATCACAATGCCTGAACATAAACGAACATAAACTAATTTTTAAGTTTTATATGTATGTTCTTTATGTTATATTAAAAATCAGGTCGGCACAATGTAATAAAAAAAGGTCAACATAAATACTCATATACTTATCTATAATTCACATGATCGTAAGTATATAAGAGGCCAGGAGGATTTAGTATTAAGAATGTCAACACAAATTTAAGCTCTCTAAAGTAAATAATTCATAATTACATAAAATTTGCTTGATAATTTATTTATTGAGCCTACCGACAATTGATGCTTCTAAGGATTCTAACAAATCAAAATTCTCAAGAGCCTGGGAAATTGCCTAGCTATTAAAAAAAAAAAGAAATATCGTACTACATATCATTACAATACTATTACCATCATGGCGTCAATGGATCAGGTAGGCCTTGTCTCATGCAAGAGAAGTTGCACGGGTTTTCACTTTGACTCTTAAATATTAGTCTAAAAGTAAAAACACAAATAAATTATCAACGAAAAACAAAATAACATAGCAAGAATTTAGAAACAGAATACTCCAATGATAGAATTAAGTGTCAATGACGGATATACAGGAACGACGGAATGTAACAAAAATGGAAGAATATTATTATTATAGAAGAAATTAAATAAAACAAAACAAATTCCTAGCATAGTTCATACCACTTGCATCACTGACGTGTAATACTCATATTGTTCAGTCACACAGCACAAATATTCAGGAATGGCGTTGAAATCAGAGGATTAACGTAAAGCCCCATTAAATTCCATATTTGGATCTCCAGATCCTTCCAAATTGCATTCACTAAAAGTAAGTTTATCAAACCAAAATCAGGCTTATTAGAGTAACTGATAGGATTTTCCACGTCTGATTTTAGTTCTTGTGCAACTTCATATTCGTCCTGATTCAAAATTATTGAATTCCAAAACCCTTTTTTTAATTACCCATTTCCTCATCACGCCAATCAATTTGAAAATTATCCATAAAGACCAGTGGCGTACTTAGAGGATGTAAGGAGAATATACGTAGAACATAACAACTATTCGGTTTGCACCGTACCGTTTCCGCAGTTGTCATAGGAGGTGATTTCATTAATCAAACATACCCACTTTATAGGGGCTAGATGAGCCTCAAGAGGGTTTCTAGATCCCACAGGGTCGATCCTCGGCTAATAATTGCATAAATAATTTATCTGCTGCAGACAGCCTTGAATTCAAGACCTGTGTCTTGGTAGCGCAATTGCCTGTCTCACTGACAAATAAATTAATTACTTACGAATTAAAAAAAATTATTTCACTTTGTATTATCAATTATCAATAATAATATTAATACTGGTATTTGTATTAATAGTTGATATTTTGATGATTATAGTGTGATTTTTTTTAAACGTAGGAGGACTGAAATTAACATTGTTATAATAACAGTGTTAATGTATTTTTAATATGCCTTATATAATATTTAATAGTTAACTACTTCATATACCCAAGAATTAGTGTCCATTTATTAAACTTAATAATTTAGAACTTATATTATCTTAAACATAAAATAATAATTATAACTTAAGTTGATTACAAAATAATTATTATGTAATAATAATATAAGGGGTTTACTAAAATCCCATAGTAGTAAAAAAAAATGAATATGAATGCTTAAAAATAAAGCTAAATAGGTCTAATACGAGATCATTTTCTGATTGGACGATAGAGCCCGAAATAATAAAAAGAAACAAATATTGCGGAAGTCCAAAATCATATAATTTTAAAATAACGCTTCCTAGAAGATAATGTAACCAAGGATTTTAGAAAAATATTTTTTTTTCTTATTTGTATGTCAAGCAAGATACAAATAAATTTACAAAACAATTGAAATTGTCCGATTTCCTTTAATGAGAAATAATTATTCTAAGGGCATCTTTGGATTTTTCGTTAATTAATGGGAACTAAAAGAGATTGTAATATAGTTTTTCAATATTAAATTATTCATGTTATTCTAGGAATATACCGATTAGTTTGGTAATTTTTATTAAACTTTCAATGTTTTACAATGTTATGGTTTATATAAAAAATGTGTAATTAGGATTCATGTTAGAGTAATATAGTAATCATTTAATCAATGTATAATTAAAGTTTATCAATTAAATGGGATAGATTTTAAATATATTAGGAGTATACTTCATTCTAAAAACCGATGTTCTGTAAAATTATATAATTGCAATATGAAGTTTGAATTATTTATGAATATGAATTGAAAAACTGCATAACTAAAAAAAAAAGAAATAATAAGAGGAAAATACTCGACTTAACTTTTAACAATGAATAGCTAAAAAACATACAAAAAATGCACATTTGTAGATCTAGAGGGACCTTAAAAGCTCATTAATCAAAGAAAATCCTATGATAAAATACAAAAAAACATGGATAAAAAATATAAAATAATAATGAATTCAGCAATAAATATATGCAAAACATGCACATACATGTGAGCAAATTTTAGAACATAGATATGGTCACAATATGCTATTTTTTTTATATCTTATCAGAATATTTACAGAGAATTCCATGACACTTATGTTATAGGCCATGTGGATAATTCTAAATATAGCAAAATTACTTCGAATACAGATGGTACGGTATCTTCGAAATCATTTATAGAAATAAATTAATTAGTAAAACAAATCTATATATATATATATATATATATATATATATATATATATATTCGAGTTGTGTATTGTAACAATAATAGGGACGTCAATAATAATAATAATATGTAAGGTAAAATGCAATATTAAAATAATGATTGGTATTGTAGAAGAAAATAATTGGTCAATACAAAAAAAAATCATTTAATCGATTATTGAGCCGCTTAATTGATGAAATAAATCCAATAAAAAGTATTGTGATTGGTCATGACCATACTGCTATACTACCCATTCAACAAAATTACGGTAAGTAAGACTTGCGATAACATAATCATGGTGGAGACGCAGAGAAGAAAGATTTTAGCCAATTGTTATTATTATAGATTCTGATCACACCTATCTAGCCGACTCTTACCGCACTATGGTCATCCTCAACATGACCTTCATCCCCCAATTTTGACTTATGGTTCTGGATACATAAACTTCTGGAAAGGCAGATGAAAGAGCCATTCTTCCTTTCGAAAGGAAAATCCTTCAACAGATTTACGGGCCCACCAGTGAGAACAGACAGGGAGGCGTAGAAATAATGAAATCATCAAAGCTGGGAGGTCAGGACACCTTGCAAAAATGCTTGATGATATAATCCAGAAGAAAATACAAACGGAACAGCTATTTGGCCTGCACAGAGTAGGGAAATCCGGACTGCGGTGGTTGGATTGTGTGTTAGGTGACTTAAGGGTAAGGAATCCTTCAGAGCAAGGAATCAGATGATTGTATCACTGAATCGAGACACATGGCAATGCTCCATATGTTGAGAATCCATGGCCAATACCCATATGTTGCCTGATGGGAAGGAAACTTAAGATAGACATACATTTACGCTCTTATAAGAAGAGTTGGAACACTTTGAAACACAGAAAAATAAATTCAACTCCAACTGCATCAGTACAGAGCGGCCTACCATAATGTGTCAAGTAGAAAATGAAAAAAGAAAATTTGTGACACATCCTTTAAAACGATTTATTTATTATTTATTCGACAAAGAGGCCTAAACAATGATAATACTCATGATAATATGAGTATGATAATCGTATATTTCGTTCTTTTTTAACTATAGGTAATTTGTAAGAAACATTAAACAAACAAATATTCAAATCATCAATGTTAACTAAACTACCTGAACTAATACAAAATATAAATATTATAAATTCTACCTTTATGTAATTTTATGTGTTTTTGTATTTATTCAATATTACTGTGTTGTTTTGTATTTATTTATTGTTCCAGAGGGATTGCACCAAGAAGAAGTAATGACGGTTCAACCTTTTCTTAAGATAACGAAACACAAAATAACATTTTTGTCATAATTCCTACAATTCAATTCAAACTTTTTTCCAAATATAATCCAGCCTGACATGAATTAATCAGTAAATATTATGGTTCATTTAAAAATAATCATTGCAATTTCAATATTTCATAGATTTTTGCAGTAAATTACATCAAAGCGTTCGGTGCTCGATGAAGTTCTTGTATAGATGAACTTCAAAGTTCTTAAAAAATTTTGTTCGTTTGCAAGAATTTCGTCAAATCATTTCATATAAAGAGTATTTTGTCATAGAATAATATTTATTATTTATATGTATCTATAGTTTATATTAATAGTTTATGAATAATTATTAAACTTTAGTGCAACATTCGCTTACTTGGCTATCGAGTGTCCTTTTTTTTTCACACATCCACTTAATGTTAATATGGTAGGATAGGCTTTTCTTTGATCAATGGGATTTTAAAGGACCTCTAGGCTTGCAGAGATGTATTTTTAATGTTAATTTTTAGTATTTTATTATTAAAAGTTAGATAGACACTTTTCTTCTTATTGTATTAATTTTGTTTAAGTTATAAAGCTATTTAATTCCTATTTATCTATAGTTTTTTGTTTGCAAGTTGACCTGTTTTAATCCTTTATATTGGTGTATGTATTATCATATATTTATAATATTTATAATTTACCCGACAACTACACTCGTACAATCATTTACGATTTAATTCATGCAAATTATTATTTATTTAATTTGTAGAAAAACAACTGTGAACTTAATTTTTAATACAGGTTATGCAACGTGTTTATATATATATATTAATTTTATATCTAATGTAGTTAAATTTATAGTGGTTCATAACCGAAAGGAACTATTGGTAAGTTCTATTATGTACTTTTTATGTAGTTAATTCTGAGTTTACCTTAAAATTTTGGTCTAGTATTTTGTTTTATAATTCTTTGGCATTTATTTGTTTATGAAGGTGGATACGGTAGTAAAACCTTGTATAAAATATAAAATACGAGGATACATTGCTAAATTTATTGAATGTTTGAACTGACTTTAAATCAAAGTGAATATAAAATAAATAATGCGAAGGAAAAATATTATCGTAAAAGAAAGATGTATTTATAAATGCTTAAATTGCCGTTGGCCGCTATTTTATGTTCCATGCAGTGATCATAATTTCAATCTGCTATCGTTTCACTGCCCTTTTCTAAGAATATCAAAAAGATATTAAGAGCTAACGACTTGAAAACGTTTATCTAATTTTCTATCTAAGCCAGGATTTTGATGAAACTATGAAACACATCTCATTAAGTATTAATAAACAAATGTTAATTTAAATAGAAAAATCTTATTTTTAATATACATAATTACAATTAAATAATGATGGGGCGAACGATAAATCTACATTTTATGAAATTCAGTGATCATCCAACCTCTGATATTATTTCACTAAACCGTCTTTGTGAAATATAATAATAATATTCAAGGACAATAAGTTATAAGTCATGGCAGTAATAGCAATATGTAACTTATTCATAAATTATTTACGAATCGATGATAATGTATAATAAATTATAGTCAGAATAATGTTCATAAGAATAACAATAAAACCAAAATGAACTCAATGAAATCATTGTTATAATACTTACTTATTAAATTATTTATAAATAGCGTGATAATTCTTGAAACTATATCTGGTAACATGGGAGAGGTAAAAAAGGACTCTATGAAATCCCATTGTTTCCCTCTCATTTCATCCTTATATTAAGAGCCAGTGAGGACTGAGTGTGATCTCTTTTGTCGCTGGAATTCTAAACACGAATGATCATTATCAGGATTTTCATAGTAAATTAGACAAAAATAATAAACATATAGTATATTACACTACATTCTCACTTTTCGAAATGAGCTTGAGTGATAAGGATTGAATATGATAATTTGAATATTTGTAAAGTTTCTGGTGGTTTTGAATAATTGATTGGAATATGTTCAAATGATTTTTATTAGTAAAAAGAGTAAGTTGTCTTACATTTTCTTTAAACCTTAGGAAGAGTTGTAAAAAATTTAATGAATTTTCGTTGGGACCATTCTAAGTTAAAATATGATACTTTAAGTTTTACAGAACTATAGCTCTGTTATTGTAAGAATTGTGAATAAGTGTGCAAAAATTAAACATTAAAACTTTATAATTTATAATTTATATTTATAACTAATTAATTGAGACTTTATAGGAATGCAATTATTTCAAATAGTGTTACCTTTCTATCACTTAATCTTCTGATTAGTCATTTATACAGTTTATTGAAGTTTTAAAATCCATTTATTCGCAATTCCAACTTACAAAACCTTACGAAACAGGTTGTTACATGATTCTCTAGACACTTGCACTACATGGAAAGAAATGGTAAGGTTAGGGAACCTATTAACCTGCATAACAGTTCTCCTAAATTAATTCTTAGGAGACTCCGCGTTCATCGATCAGACTATATTCTTGGCTATATCGATGTTTGGCCCGTCACCCGCTGATGAAATTTTAATGATCTACACATCATTGGAAAGTATAATGTTGTTTGGATCGCACATAGGGCAGACATGAATTTTTGGTTTAGAGGAACTAGCATATCAAGTATTGGAAGGGACAGAAAAAAGAGGAAATTGAAATAAAACGGAATGTCACAGATATGGTTTATGATTCAGATGGCCACGTAAAACGTATAACTGATAACAGGCTAACATTAAACTTGGAGTCAGAGAGGGTTGTGAATACAACGTACGAATGGAGGATGGAATTGTGGAGAGTATGACTCATAATATTGTTTGTAAGGAGCGGATTGGCTCAGCAGAGTTGCCGTTCCGTCAAAGGTCCTGGGTTTAAATCTCGCTCGATGGCAGACTTTTAATTAATCTGATAGCGGCCGGAGATGGATCCTATGGGATCTAGGACCCTCCTGGGAATCATCCAGCCTCTATAAAGTGAGTACCGAAAGAATGGAAAAATCTGGCGGTTGAGTATGATCTGGGATAAATCACCTTCAAACAATTGTTGTCCTAGAAACAGTACAGTACTGAAACCAAGACCCTCCTTGAATTTCAATGGTACAGGTTTTTTTTTTGTTAATAATATTGTTTGTATTAAAATGTAAACAAAATGCAGCACTAAAGAACATATAAGACTGTCTTATTAATTATTACCCAGATATGTATGGCACCCTCATCCACATATCAATGGTTGTGCAAGTATCATATTAGGATTTAACCTTCAGGTTTTCCTCCAAATACAGTTGAATCCACAGGGTCTGTACGGTTGGTATAACAGAATAGATAAACAAATTATTAAACTTCTAAGATAACGAAATAAATTAACTGTCAAAGCCGGTTTTGGGAGACTGGAGATAATTGCATTGCTCACCGAGCTATATTTCAGCTTCAAAAGAGGAATAAATCTCATAAAAGGTATGAGATGTTAGATTAGTATATGCACATCCGAGGATGTTTTATTTCATTCAACAATTTCCAGAATTTCCGACAAACAGATCAATTTGACATAACAAAATTTCACGATTTATTTAGTAATGTAGGTTGTTACTTATATAAAGGTACATCATAAATATTCCTCCATTTTATTGTACCTCCATCCTTTCATAGAAAGGGATAATAATATAAATATATATTTTAGCCCAAATGTCAATGCTTCATTTGCAAACTAGCAGTTTAAAACAGCAAGCCACTTTACAACCAAGCAAACATAGCCGAATGGCTGCCTAAGGCTTCAATGATTTCCCGTGACAATACATTACATGGCTCACATTTAGACCCAAAAGGCTGCACCATTGTTCGATAATATCCAGTTCTCTGTTCCGGAGGTATCAAAATAGTCGTTGTTCTGAGGACATTGTTTAACAAAAATTATTCATTTGCCAAATTGTTTATCAGTTATACTATCGTAGTGCTTAAAATATGGTGCAGATCGAAATTTTTTCCTTTGTATTTCATATAAACTAGTTCATATGTAAAATTCACAACTGCATCACTACAACCCATGAAGAGTCTTTAATTAAGTACATGGTAGAGACTATACAGTTGCTTGGACGAAGGTAGTGCAGGAAGACGATTTATCCGAGATCAGGCTTAGCCACCAAGTTTTTCTCCGCTTTTGGGTACCCACTTTATAGAGGCTGGGATCCCACAAGGTCTATCCGTGGCTGTTAAAATATTAAATAATTCATCTGATTTATACTGGATATGCACCTAGAACCTTCAGCATACCAACTCACCATACTACACCAGCTCTTACCATGCAAAATAAATCATTACAAAAACCAAAGTGACCGATTTTATCAAGTAAAGGTTAGTAAATTTAGATATTTTTTAATTGCCTTGTCATACATACTTAATGCTACAAAATGCTCATTATTTCTTTTCACGCTTTATGCACAATCATATCTAATGCATGAGATTTGTATGACCTTGGCGATATGACCTTTTCATATAGCAGTGACTTAAAAAAAGCAACAAAAAAAGTTTAAATTAAAAGGTAAGTAATGATATTAATATGACAAAAGTTAAGTATTCATAAGGAGATAAATGGTTTTCAAAAGGTACGTCGCATCAATAGTAATTAAAATCGGAGAGCTTTCAGGCAGGAAACTGTCGATTACTTGTGTAATAAACTGGTTTTATTTGTGTATATTCCAAAAACATTGCTGAAGATAAGGTTATTAATCGATTGGTTTTGAATTTAATAAATCATTCCAAATTAAAACATTTGACACAATTAACAGAAAACAAGAACTGCAAGTTAAATCAATATTTTGAAATGTTATTTTTAAATTTTAATGTTGTAAATTTTAACAATAATCTCTATACCAGCTGAATAACAATTATTATTATTGTTTTTCAGAATAACTTGGTCATTCTCCAGCCTGTTATTTTACTCCACCATGTTTTCATATGCAAGGTTGGTTGGAGTGATTGGATTTTGGTATTTCCTTAAGGAATGCATGATTAATAACATTAATTTCGCTTAGCATTACATCGAAAATCCACACTCGTCGTTCCATTTGGCGTGGATTGTTTGGAGTGCAGCAATCGTCTGTGATTACCTTAACAATACTGAGCAAATATTCTTGCTTATATTTTATTTCAGTGAAAAAGTCAAGGGGTTCAAATAATTTTTTTTTATTAAAGATCTAATTAAGTGGGGTTATAGATAGTTAAAAAGTGATAAATGTTTTTCGATTGCACTAATACTGAACTATGTAAGAGATATGCAGCTGAACCATAAAATAACTATGAACAAACTTAAAAGATCTAGATTTTATCAAAATATTCTAACTTTATTGTTTAAAAATAAATGAATTGTCACTTACGATTTGGCTTCTGTCCTCATAAATCCCGCTTATCAGTCTTCAGTTTTTAAACAAGGTAAGAAAACAATTGTAATGAACTTTACATAGTATAGAGAAAGCAAGCTGAAGAATGTACGCTCATGTGGTAATGTATAAATATTATTTTTCCTTATAAAGTAAGAAATATTGGCATTTATTGCTTTACTATTTATTTTTTATAAGGTTTACATTATTCTTTTTTGCTTTCAATAACAGTTCTAAATTGCAGTAATTTTATATAGTTTATTTTCGCTTTATGTGTAGATTAGAATGTACAGTTCAATGCGGTATATCGCATCCACAGATGGAAGTTAATTTTGAAATTTCTTGTAAAGAAATAAAAATTAAATTTATAGTTTAACACAGTCTTATTTATTTTTTTTAACATTTCGGAATATAAGATTTGTGGTTTATAAATATTCACTAACTACCCTATAATATAAACCGTCTTTCAAAGGTATACTAAGGAATAATCAATTGTATATTATGTAATTGTAAGCTTGTCATGGAAGGATAGGTATCTAATTTGGGCCAAATCAGCAACATATGGGATCTTAAGATCATGATGGATGAGTTTGTTTGTGACATAATAAGGATCATTGAGGATTTTACGAAGGATTTTGGATTGTAAGGATTGTATACGAGATGAATTGAATGGCTTAGTAGAGCCCCAAAGCTCTACTCCGTATGTCCAAATAGGTCTGATAACTGTCATGTAAATGAGACTTTTGTAATTAATGGGGAGCTTAGAGCGTTTTTCCAGTAAATGTTGAAGTAAGCGAAAACGCCGAGCAATTTCTTGTCTTTTCAGTCTTGTATTATATGAGGATTCCAAGAGAGACATTTGTCCAGATGGAGTCCTAGTTATATGTAAACTTATATTTGATTTAGTTTATTTGTATTATACTCACTTATTACAATCGTTAAAATTATAAAATTCAAACGATTACTCTTATTTTAAAAAAATATCCTCTAATCAGTGTCCGCATGAAAGTCAAATAATATGGGTAAAGTCAACGAGTTATTATAAATTTCTGCTATCAATCGTACTTGACTATTTTAATATAAAAAATTAAGTATGGTTACGTATATATTATAAGCCGTGAATGTAATGATGGTATATGGAGAATTTTTTTTTCATTGTAAATAAATAAAGTAAATATATATTTGATTTGCTTTTCTTGGATAATTAACCGTAATATAGCCGATTACATTTATTTAAAAAAATTATCCTCCAATCAACGTTCCTTTAAAAGTCAAATAATATAGAAAGTGAATTAAATTGTATTTTTATGGTTTTCAGAGATAAAATACATTGGCAGTAGTCATAAATTAAATTAATTCAATAAAATATTGAGTCAATGCAGTTGAAATCCGTTACAAAAAATTTCTACTATCAACCATACTCGACTATTTTACTATAAATATATAAAATATAACTTAGTAAGCATTTTTACTTAAAAATTATAAGGCTTGAAGGGAATAATGGTTCTATAAGGAAAAAATGTTTTCATTATATATTAAAAAAAAAAAAATAAAAGTATTAATTTATATTTGAATTATTAATCGCAATACAAACGATTGCTTTTATTTATTTTTTAATATCCTCAACGTTCCTGTAATCAACGTTTCTTTAAAAATCAAGTAATATAGAAAGTGAATTAAATCATTTATTTACGTTGCTCAGACATGGAATACATTGGCAGTACATAATCTTAAATTAAATTAATTCAATAAAAAAATAAATAAACTATTTTTTTTTAATTATTATAATTATTTTTGTAATATATCCTCCAATCAACGTCTCTTTAAAAGTTAAGTAATATTGGAAGTTTATTATTTTTATTTTTTTTAATGTCAAAAGGAAAATACATTTGCAGTACTCTTTAATGGAATTGATTCAATTATAAATGTGAAATAAACTTTATTTTTAATATTTTGAACATTACAAAGTAATACATTAAACAAAATATTTTCATAGCGGTGGGTCAACGTGAGCTTAATGTGATTGTGTTGTGTGAGGTCTACAGTGCGTTATAAAAATGTTAAACTGCCAACCAAACACGACTATTTTAATATACAACAAACTTAGTTAGCATTGTTACGTAAATATTATAAGCTCCGAAGACGACTTGTAAGGGTTCCGTAGTATGGCCTCTATTCCCCAGGTTTGAATTTCCCGCCAGGTTAGTTTCGTTTTCGTTCGGGTCGCTGCCGAGGCGCCACTTTCCAATCAATAACAGAGCTGACGTCATAGTAATGACGTGACCCACAACCCAGTTCTTTGAATTTACTATCTTTACCACTCCCACAACTCCATACATACGTTACCCTCTTGTTTTATACCTCTTGTTTTATTTTTTATTATTGTTCTTCTATCTTTTACTATTATTTATATAACAGTATTTAAGTAAAATTTAATTTTAAAATGTACAAAATGCTTAGACTTAGACATGCCCTAAATTCATGCGTTATTTTACAATGGTTTTATTACATGCTAGCTCATGTATTTAACTGTTATTAATTTATTTGTTCTCTTAAATTGGTTAATGTCTTATAATGGATTCATTATTTTTTTTTTTTTTGGGACTTAATAAAAACCTTATGATTTGTATTATGTATGCCTAGAAACATATTATGTATCATTTTTTGTTCATCTTAGTTATTCTTAATGGGCTTAGTCCCAGAATAAGGTTACTTTTCTATTCTATTTTATTATTATATCGTTAAATTCTATTTTATTATATTATTGTTAAAACGAATGAAATACAATAAACAATGTTCCAATAGTTTCATAAACTTCAGAATAATTATATTACACTACCAAATTTACAAAAATGAAACTATTCATCTTTTCAAAAAACATTCATAATTTGATAAGAATTTACCACTCCCACACCTGTCTCCCCTTGTTTTATTTTTATTATTGTTCTATATTTTATTATTATTTATATAACATTATTTAAGTTAAATTTAATTTTAAAAAGTACAAGAACCTAGTGACTTAGACATGACATTTTCATTTATTAATTTAATTAGTTAAAGTGAATGGAAATCATAACAATAATTTAGTAAATTCATACACTTCACAATTATTGCATAACACTATCAAATTTACAAAAATGAAAGTATAAATTTTGTCAAAAAACATTCGTCTTGATAATGCCTGAATAGGCGAAACGTCGACTGGTAAGTGGGTGTATTTTTGAAACATAAGGCTTTGCATTGTGGTTTTTCCCAATTGCATTATAATAAATAAATAACATTATTTAAGTAAAATTTATTTTTAAAAAGTACAAGCATCTAGTGACTTCGACTTAATTTATTTAAAGCAAATGAAAAACATAACATTCATTTAAGAGTTTAGAACCCTTCACAATAATATTATTACACTATTAAATTTACAAAAATATTAGTATTATGGGTATATACAGTATTTCAAGAAACATTTATAACATATGATATGAATCATTAAAGAATCTACAGAATTATAATTATTATTCAAACCCGGTATAAAACTATACATTTCTTTCTTAATTCCTATAATTTGTATTGTCTCTACATTTAGAAAAGTATTTCAATTCATTAATTATACTTGACACTTCTTATTTTAAATCGTTAATTAAAATTTTCCCAACCCATTCAGAAATTGGGATAGTTAATAACATTATTTTATAGTTAGAGTTGTTAAATTAATTACATATAAAATAACATATCCAAAGATTGTGTCGCTTAGAAGTTGTACATATAAAATCTATCATGCACTCCACCCAAGACCCTACATCGGTTTCAGCGGAACAATTTCATTTTTTTTACATATAAAATAAAAAAATTGTGACAAGTTGTTTCTTTTAGAAAACCCTTTCCTTAAATAATTAATGAAATGAAAATTATAATATAATTTAAAAAGAATTATATATATATACATATATATATATGTGTGTGTATGTATGTATAATATATATATATACCTAATAACACGTTGAAAAAAATATCAAAAAGTTTTTGATTATTGCGAGAACCAGATTTGCTTTGTTTTAAGCCCAAAAAGATCAGATGATCATTTACCATTTAATAGCAAAAAAAATTAGTATAAGATTCATGCTGTTTCCAGTTAGGATATATATACATACATACATAAATACATATATATATATATATATATATATATATATATATATATATATATATATGTGTGTGTGTGTGTGTGTGTGTGTGTGTGTACTTAATATTCATTTATACTCTGTGACCTCAATAACTCCCAATAACCTCAATCAATTTTTATATTATATAATTCATTTTTTCTTTCTTTTATTTCGAAATCTCCATTTTAATTTTGTGGTAACCTTAATCCTTTAAAGGGTACCTTTGCTGATAAAAAAAAGTCATAAAAGTTTTACAAACATGCAAAGCCTCTTTAAAAAACTTTTAAGCTACACAATCTGTGGGTTCTTTATTGAGTTAGGGCTTTAAATTTTCAAAAGAATGGAAAAGTTGGCAGTTCAAAAGATAAAGAATTATGTGGATTTGTGTTTTTATTGGTTTGCGGGAACTGAGTTTTAGAGTCGAATTGGTGTTATTTCATTCTATCATCAAGTGCATTGCGCCATTTTTAGATTCTTTCTAAGTCTATTTCTTAGTATAGACTACATTATGACTTCTGTTTGCCAGAGAATTTCTTCTATTTAACAAGGATATTCCAATAATTTCATATATATTGATATAATAAAAAACTATATTAAATATTACATACAACAAATTATATAACTGAAACAGAATCGTTATAAACGATGGAGATGTACGGATATTTACATGAGACAAGAATGTTGTTTCTCTAAAGGGATAAGATGGACACTTTTTCTTTGTTTGATGTTCCTCAAGAGAATAAAAGGAATCCACTGGGGAGGGAAGGGTTAGACTTTTAACCTTTTTTTTATATATAACATTCCAGGAAAAGAATAGGACCTCAGTTTATTGACAACATATTTCATTATTTTTACTACTTGTCATAGTATGTAATAATCTTGTAGTAATAATAATTTTGTTAATTGCTATCAGTATAAATAAAAGTGAAAACCAGTAAGGTAGAACCAAAGCTTATGTTATTCATGTTAGGGAGGAAAATAGTTGACTGGATGATATAATGGAAGATGGAGATTGTTGGGGGTTGCAGTAAAAAAACACCAAATAAGTCTCGGCTTATTTGGTGTTTTTTTTTTTTACTGCACCCCCAACTATCTCCATCCACCAAAACTTATGTTGGACAGTTAATGAATTACGTGAACCAGGTTGTGTCCATTGCTAAGATCTACCAAACCCGCAAAGCATAACACTAGCGTATTGCGAGTACAGAGTAACATGCCATATTTCTTTATCTAAGCTATTGAATTGAAAATTTATATACAACTGTCGTGGATATAAAAAATAACTGTATAAAATTTTACTGGGAACGGGCCATAAAAAATAAAATAAAAAAGTATGAATGGGCACCTCTCACTAAAGTATAGTATGGCATTTAATGGTGAAGTAATTCATAAAATTTTATAGCATCAAGAGAATATTAGACTCCTTGTTCGACTTTTACATGCTTTTTCCTATCCTTGTAATATGTCATAATTCCTTAATTATTATTGTTAAAGGATTGATAAACTATTTAAATATTTTTTAAATATAATAAAGTATTAATATAATTTTAACAATCAAACCATTTTAAACAATAACGCTATGAAGAGGTGGTTATTGCTCGCCTTAGAATAGGACACACCCGGCTTACCCACGCACATCTCATTACAAGGGATGCACCTCCGATGCGCCCTAGGTGTAATAAAAATCTTTGTATCAGGCATGTATTTGAGGAATGCTGCTTCTGTAAAAAAAATTCTAAATCAGCTCAAAATACCATTCGATGTAGACAACATGAGACAACAAATCTGAAATCGACAAAGTGTTAAAATTCATAACAAACTGTAAATTAATAACCAATATTTGATCATCCATTGTCCCTAATTTAGTTGCATTTGTTGTTTTTTCCGATTATTTTATTTCCTTATTATAGATATATATATTTTTTTGTTTATTATTTTTTTAAGATAAATAATTATAATAACCAAAAATCTACAGGCGTTGATGACCTTAGGGTTTTACGCCTCTAAGAAACAACAAACAAACAATTTTAAACAAAATTACCATTTTTATAAATATATTATACATGTCTGAATACGGATAGTAATATATTTTTTATTATTTATACATTATAAAGTTAATAAAAATATAATTTGTTTATAAATAAAAAAATTATAATAAGCTTACCAATAAAACTAGAGAATAAGTTGCAATTGGAATGAGATAGATATTTAGACAATTATTGGGACCTTTCTCTCTTACCCTATATGCTTCTGATTTTCCGTTATTAAATGTAACTGTTATTTATAAATTGCATATACATTACATTTAAATTCATACATTCATAAAAAGAATGTTGGTATTTTTAATTACTACCCTCTTCGTTCATTTTTTTTTTTGCTGTTGTCATGTTAATGTTAAAAATGTTATATTTATTTTATCAACCTATCGGTATATTGTGAACCATTCATTAAATTTTAATAAATTTTTGTTTATTTTATTTATTAAAAAATAACGTCTTCTTGGATTTAAAAAAAAAAAAATTAATCTGATTGCTCAGGTATTCCACGATTAGGATGAAGGCTTAATGAAGTACAGTTAAAATCCTTGTCAATTATTCATTTTTTTAATTCTTTTTTATCTATAAGTCTTGACCCTAAGAGCGCTGTCTTAGTCACTGTTCTTCATTTTTGGGTTTTCAATGAAATAAGAATATCTAAGAACTATAAAAATAATGAAAATAAACAAGATTGAGTTAAGATTAAATAATTAAATTAATCAAATGTTAAATTACGTAATAAAATCTGAATATTTTGGGAGTTTGGACATATTTTTGCATAGCGAATAATACTTTGTTTTTTTTTATAAGTAAAAGAAAACGTTTTTGAACTATAGGGTGCGAAATTCGCCACAATTTCATGTCATTCAGCGAAAATCGAAAATATTTTAGCAATGCATTTTATAGCATTTAGATAAAAACAGATGCATTATATACAGATTATAATAGAGATGCACGAATTGGTTTTATTGACTTCGCATAGATTCAGTTAGTATCTCGATTTTTGGATATAATCAGGTGAACCTTTGGAGGAAATTGGCAGCCAGGTATAACAAGTGATTTCATAAATTAATACAAATTATAAAAAAAAGTAAATAAATAAATTATAAAGGGGTTTATGATTTATATTATACAAAACCCTAAAAAGTCTTGACCTATACAATAGGTATCCGCAATGCGGTAGATGACGTGAAAACAGGGCCGGCTATAGGTTTTCTGGCGCCGGAGGCAAAAAAAAAAAAAAAAATCTACGTCCCATAATCTTAGTCCCTCTCTCCCTAGCCCTACACAAAATTAAGACTGCCCATGACTTGCCCATGAAGGAAATAGTTATATATAATAATTTATAATAATAATTCCAATAAAACATGATTTTTGTTTCCAAATTCGCCCTTAATATCGTTTATTATCCTTCTAGCCCCATATACACCGGATTAGCAATGTTCTGATAATAAATAATAATTATCGAACATAATTCCAAACAGCTGAAACGTCCCTCTTCTTCTTATAAACAAAGCACTGAAGAAAAATATATAAGCAAAAATAATGATAAAATTGAATAGTTTAAAGACTTAAAGAAAATTCATCATCATACTGGGTTCAGTTATGTGGTGAAAATTGTACTGATGTTAAGCAGTCGGTTGAACAGGGAAGTGATAAAGCTGAGATCAGACTCAACCGCTAGGATTTTCTCCCCAATTTGGGGTAGCTACTTTATAATAATAATAATAATAATAATAATAATAATAAATTCTTTATTTTTTCTGGAAGAAGCCCCTTTAGAATAATATTACACTAAATGAAATACGGATAATAAAGTCTTATAGTAAAAAACAATTAGAATTTATTTAACAAATTAAATTAAGGGGAGCGGTGTGACTCAGTGGTAGAGCGCTGAGTTGCCGTGCTCACTGGCAGACTTTTATTTAATCCATTAGCGACCGGGGATGGATCCTATGGGATCTAGGACCCTCTTGGGGCTCACCTATACTCTATAAAGTGATTATCCAAAATAAGAGGGGAAAAATCTGGTAGTTGAGCTTGATCTGGGAAAAATAACCTTCTGCACAACCGTTGTCCAAGAAACAGTACAGTCTCTACCATGTACTTAATATACCCTACACGGGTTGTATAGGTAGAGGTTTTTTAAATTAAATTAAAAGAAATTGTGAATTAACTTAATTAATTAACTGAATTATCTCTAGGAGTATCTAGGTGTCCATGGAACTTCAGATGCCTCTTTATAATGTAAATTTTTATGTTTGATATTTTTTCTTATGTTCTGATTGTTTTTAATCTAATGTCCAGCCAATGTATTTCCTGGCTCCAAAGTTTGTCTAATAATCTTTCTCCTCTTTTTTTAGTTTCTCATAGATCTAGTTTTCAGTTAATTTTTTTCACTTGCCGTTATATATTAGACTATCGGTTTAACTATGTTGAGGTGTCTGATTCTAGTGTTTTTTGATAGGAATTGGTTCTTATATATACATAATGCGCAAAAATTAATAGTAATATTGATAATTTTGTAGTATATACTTTACCAAGCATTTATATTATTTAATAACTTCTACTAATTAATGTAGTATAATTTCTGATAAATATTAATGCTCTCATAATAAAAATAATGTTGAAATTCTTGGCAAAGTAAATACAACAAAATTAGTGGTATACCTATTCATTTTTGCGAAGTTTATTTTGAACTAGTCCACATGCTTTATTTCTATAATCTGTATTTTTGCCTTCTTTTTTTTTTAAATCCCGTTTTTTCAAAAATTTCACTAAGGTATTTGAAGTGTTTGCCCCTGTTAATTTCACTCTAGTTCGTTTGGAGTTTCGGTGTATCCAACTTGAAACGGAGGAATTCACTTTTCTCAAAGGGAATTCGTAAACAAACTTTTTTTTTTACACATTCTTCAAGCGTTTTAATTTTTTTTATTGACCGTTAGAATTGCTAAATCATCCGCAAACTCTAAATAAGGAATGTTCAATTCCCCTTGACCTCTTCATTTATTTGGTTTCAGTGGTTCTGTTTTCCAATTCTCCAATAATTTATCCAAAACTAAATTGAATAATATTGGCGAGATCCTATCATGTTACCGATATTATATAATAATATTTTTATTATTATTATTATATTTTCTTTGCATTTATTTTTTTCTATAAGAAATGGTGAGAAAGCTACTTATCAAATGGGTGATTCTCTTCTTTTATTTTTTTAAAATAAAGTTTTTACCTCTATTAATAACCTTTTTTTAGTTTTTTTAAATGCATATCATGACTCTATTTTATTCTGTGTTGAATTTGTTATTCGAGTATCACCATTGGGCAGTTTCTCTACTTGCCTTTATCTATATCATTATGTATTATTCCTGCCATGTACTTGTTGCATTGTTAGAATACAGATGTATATTTCAATGACAAAATTAATAAAAAAATGATCTATGAATCGTTTATGACGAGAAAAAAAACGATATCATTGGTAAATTTTAGAAATGCACATAAAACGGTAAGGACAAGGTATTATTCTTGTAGCAATAATAACTTTTCGAAATTTTCAGAATGTAAATGAAAGATGAAACCTGTAAGGTCGAACCAAAAATTATATATAATGAAATAGGTGCATCGGACTGAGTCCATTGCTAAGATCTGCTAAACCTGCACAACCGTTCAGTATTTCGAGCACAGAATAACATTACACGTTTTTATTTCTAAGCTATTGGATTGAAAATTTATATAGAACTGACGTGGATATAAATATATATTATACCTTTAAACAATTTTATTGGGAAAATAATTATGCATTTTCTCATTGATTGTCACTATTCTTTGGATTTATTATCTCCCTGTAGTAAAGTATAACAATAATATATATTTATAAACAATATAAGTCAAGTAATTCGCACTGTTTCATAACATCAAGGGAGTTTTAGATTTCATGTTAGAATTTTAAATACTTTTTTTTTCTCAGTGGAAATAGGTCATAATTCCTTAAATATTATTATTTTTAAGGAATAGATAAAGTATTTGTTTGTTCATTTAACGTCACTTTATGCTACTATGACTAATCGGACGATGCTACAGTGGGAGCTCTAAATTTTGCCTATCAAGGTTTAATTAGGATAGGGATTTTTAACGAGTACCTGACATCGTACAGGCTCGGGACCCCCGTTTAAAGTAGTACATAGTCCTTTCCGAGGGCGACGTAACTAAGGATTTTTACTCCCTTAAAAAAACCCTAGGGCTAAGAACCCGCGGTCTTGGGCTTGGTATAAAGTAGATAAAGCATTTAATTTTTCTTAAATACAAAACATCAGTAATCAACCTTTAACAATGTAAAAATTTAAAACAAAATTACCAAGTTTATACATAATTTACGTATCTAAATTTGGATAGTAATGTATTTATTATCATTTATACATTAAAACATATTCGTCTAAAGATATAATTTGTTAGTAAATAATTTATTACAATAAGCTTACCAATAAAACTAGTAAATAAGTTGCCATTTCAATGAAATAGATTTATAAACAATATTTTGGGACTTTTCCATCTTATCCTACATGTTTCTGATTTTTCATTATTAAATGTTATTTATAAATTATATTTACATTATATTTAAATTCATGCATTCATGAAAAGAATGTTTGTATTTTTAGTTACTATCCTTGTCGAAAGGTTTACTTTTTCTCTGTTGACTCGATAAATGAGTATGCTTTCGTTATTTCACTAACCTATCGGTGTTATGAGAACCATTCATTACATTATAATATATTTTTATTTTATTTGATTTATTGAATAAGAAAGTCTTATTGGATTTTTGCCACGTTTCTGTTTCTAAGCCATCGAATTGAAAATTTATATAGTTAATTCGAGAATAGTGGCTTTCTAAGAATAACAGATCAACTGCAGGTGTCCTTCTTAGAAGCTAGCTAAGACATATTCATTCTTATTTAAACCCCTCCTAAATAAAATGTAGAGAGGTCCCATTTAGATTTAGTTAGAAGTAGGCCGTTACTCTGTCAGTTTATGTACCGTTATTAGTTTTGCTTGTTCTTCTCAATAAAGCTTTCTTTTTAAAAAAGCTTGTCTGATTTCACCGACATTTATCTGGCGCCCGAACAGTGACTTGAGGGCTTTATCCAGCATAGACAGATCCTCATAGAAGCATCATTTTTCTGGTAGAGAAGATTGCTTTAACAATTTCCAACTCAAGTCTGAACATTTTGATCGAAGACTATAGAACTTCATATTTATGAACTTCTACTTCATGCTATCTTCACGAAGGAACGTCACTCTGGACTAATAGTCAAGAAACCGACTTTAGAGGAAGCGATAAGGACGAGTCAGAGAGAAGACAACAAGCTATAAAGGTTAGCAATATTGTATAACTTTATTGTAAACATATAATTGGCTAGTAACTTTAATTTTAATTAGTTTTAGTATTAATTGTTAATTCTAAATTTATTTTTATTTTAATTATTCATGCACAGTTTATAAGATAGATTAAATAATTTAAGAAATTTTGATACAACTTTAATAGATCACACAATGGCTCTTGAAATTAAAGAATATGATTTTAAACTCATCCCAGAATACGACGGGAACCCTATATTATTAGTAAATTTCATTAGAAGTACAAAATATATTTTAGATTTTTATTCCAAATTAGATAACCCACATAAGGATTCTAACCATTCAAAATTATTATTAACAGTACAAAATAAATTAAAAGGTAAGGCAAAGATTGCGGCTTTAAACATGTAAATGACGTACTTTCTTACTTAACCTCTAAATACCAGGACACTAGAACTAAAGAACAATTAATTGCCGAAATTTTAAACACTAAGTGCTTTCCGAATGAACATCGACGCGTCTTTATTGATAGATTAGCAATGAAAAGATGTGATCTTTATGGTATAACGTATGCGGATAATGAAATAGAAGACAAAGCTGAAGAGATGGCACGATATGACAAATTATTCATCATGCAATACATCAATTAAGACCGGAACTAACTGATTTTATTTACCATGCTAAATTTGAAACCTTAAAAGACCTAGATGGAATCCTTAAAAATACTGCATCACACATAGTACAATGACTATACCCTCCTCGTAGAGAGAATAATTTTAAACCATTTCATAAAGAAAAATTTAATAATCAACAAACAAATCATAATAAAAGCCACAAACCTTTCAACCGACGAATTAATTTTCAAACACAAAGACATAATCATTATCGTCCTAATTTTAATAGTACGCATTACCAAAATCCTTACGGTTACAACAACCACCCAAGACCAGTATGGCACAATCAAAATTATAATGCACAACAAAACTTTAATAAACCACAAAATTTTAATCAAGGACAAAACTTCAATCAAGCTGTTCATAATCAACCTTGGTATCCTGAAGACCAACATCAATTTTTTAATAAACCCAATTCGGGTCAGTTCAAACAAAATCCACCATAAATTGAAAAAAATATGACGCAAATACTGTGTCTTTGAGAACAGTATCAAACCGCGTTCACCATCTAGGTGAAGAAGATGAAAAAGATGCGATTATAAGACAACTTACAGAAAGACTGGAAAGAATAGAGAAAAACCAAGACCATTTTTTATACTCAGATCATAGTTCGGACGATCCACCGGACCCAGTAATGTAATTATGAATGAAATCAATCTTATGGAAGACTTACCGAAATGAATTGATAATTTAGGATTAGAATGGTTAATAGACACATGAGCTACTAAAAATTACATCCATCCGGACATAGTCCCGAAAGGTGCACAAACAATTATGGAAACTTTTGGAGTAAAAACGCCGACAGGTAGAGCTGAAGGAACACATAGCGGTCTACTCTCCTTAGAGCCTTACTTAGGAATAAGAGTAAAATCAAAATTTGTAATATTTGAATTTTCAACCCGATTTAATGTTTTATTGGGATATGAAACAATGAAAAATTTAAAAACAGAAATTAATTGGGAAAGAAAAGTTATAATTATGAAATTTAGGGATAATATATATGAATTCCCAATGACAAAAAATTATAATAACGTAAATATTATGGAAGATGAAGGTGAAGTAAGGGATGTCATAAGATATGACCATATTAAAGAAGAGATTTTTGAAAAATTAGTACAGATAACGGAGAAGTAACAGAAAAAAAAACGATGAACCACTAAAACCTACTAATATATTGAAGCATAAAATAGTTACAGTAAACGACAACCCCCAAGAAATCATAGATTTCCTGAACAATTTAAAGAAAATATTCACAATGAAGTTAAGCAATTATTAAATGATGGAATTATTCGTACTAGTAATAGCCCTTACAACTCTTCTTTATGGATAGTCCCCCCAAAAAATGGACTAAAAAAGAAAGTTAGAATGGTCATAGACTATAGAAAATTAAATCAAAGTACTATTAAGGACAAATTTCCCTTACCCAATATAGAAGACGTTTTAAATAGATTAAAAGGGGTAACATACTTCAGCACTATAGATCTCACTTCTGGTTTTCATCAAATATTAATGGACGAAGAATCCATTCCAAAAACTGCTTTCTCGACAGAAAATGGACACTATGAATTTTTAAGAATGCCCTTCGGTTTATGTAATGGTCCATCCACTTTTCAAAGGATGATGACAATGGCCATCGAAAATCTAACAAATACTATAGTATCCGTAGACGGTATTATCATTTATTCAGAAAGTGAAGAAAAACATTTGGAACATATAAAACAAGTATAAAAACGACTGAAATAATGTAATCTCTCAATCCAACTTGACAAAACGGAATTTTTCAAAAAAGAACTGAAATTTTTAGGATACACTGTAACGGAGCACGGTTTAAAAACGGATCCCAACAAAATCGAAGCTATACAAAAATTTCCATTACCACATAACAAAAAGACAACGCGACAATTCCTTGGAATGACAGGTTATTATCGAAAATTTATTAAAAATTATGTTACTATATCAAGACCACTTATAACAGCATTAAGTAATAAAAATTACAAGTCAGAAACATTTAAAAATGCATTTAAAACACTAATCGAACTTATTTCTAATATACCAGTATTGTCCTATCCAGACTGGAAGAAACAATTCATTCTAACAACAGACGCCAGTAATGAATCCATAGGATCAGTCTAATCTCAAAAAGATGAAGAAGGTAGAGAACATTCAGTATCATGTGCATCACGAGTTTTATCACCAACAGAAAAAAGTTATATTACAATAGAGAAGGAGTTATTATCTATAATTTGGTCAACGCAACACTTCAAACCTTATTTATATGGATCAAAATTTATTCTACAAACCGTTCATATCATATATATTAGATATCATGGATATTTAATATGAAAAATGAAAATTCGAGAATAATGAAATGGGTTTGGAAGTAACAGGAATTTGACATTTCGACATTGTACATATACAAGGAAAAACCAACTTTGTTGCAGACACTTTATCTAGAAATTCAGAACTAAACATGTTAGAAAATGACGATCAAATAGACAAAATAATTATGGACACTTCTTGAGATGAATCTCCAGACTATGAATCACTAATTGAACAATTAAGTAAACTACGGTCAGCAACAGAAAAAAATGAAGAAACAGACAGTTTGGCCACATGTAACTCACATTGGGAAAACCCAAATTATGAAATAACGAGAAATTTAAATTTAAACTTAAAATTTAAACTATCGCCTTTAATAGTTCTATATATCAATATCTAAAATTAACCCCAAACGAAATTACATTAGGAAAATCATCCAATCCCTAAATAAGTAGCCACATTACAGAAAGATACATTCATAAATACCACAAAGACTTGCTGTTTCTACACAAAAAATTAAAAATTAAAATCATTGAGGAAAAACCGTTTTTTGTAATTTTTTAAAATCAAAATCGTGAAGATGTACCAGACGTAACCACAGAAGAATTTATTCATTATGAAAACCCTGAAAGTAAAATTAAAGACTGATACAAAAAAGTTAATCTAGTATTACAAGAGAAAAAAAAGAAACAGATTACAACACAATTAGTAAAATTAAAAGACCTAACAAAAGACATAAAAACAATATTTCTCCATTTAAGATGAAGGTTCATCTAATCTTCATGACGACAGTAATGATCCAGCATTATACAGCGATTAAGGTAACTGACTTGACACAGTCCCCTGGAGTAATTCAGTACACCATCAATAAAATAAAATTAATTGACCTATACTATGATACTTACCATTTTTATAGTTTTACACTCCTAAGACAAGAAATAAAATATTTACAGTAGTAAATTTAATGGCTCACCAGTTGCCGATGTTATTTATGACTCATTAGACACAGTACGAACATTAATCAGAACTTTAGATTCAAAACGTTCAAAAAGAGGACTAATAAATGTATTAGGAAAAGCACTCTCTTATATTACAGGAGTAATGGACTCGGGCGACAAAGAAAGGTATTATAATCTTATTCAACAAATGAGTATAAATGAACGATCCAGTAGAAACAATGAATTAGACATTATAAACACCAATAAAGAATTAATAAACAAATAAGAAAAGGATGTTAAAAGCATAAACACTAACTCACTCATAATAAAAAGAAATTTTAACCTTGTCAACTCAAACCTACTATCTTATGACTTTCTTAGGCACATTTCCAACATCAAGGACAAACTATCAAATTTAGCAATTGCAATGGAGTTTTGCAGAATTGGAATTATACACTCTTCTTTAATGAAAGATGTACTTTCAAGCACCCCAACTAATATTAGCCTTATTTGTAATGATTACGAAATATTATGGTTAAATTCAAAAATACACAGAATTTCAAGATGTCATTCATGTTTTTATTAAATTACCTGTCTTAAATAAAATATATAAAGGACATTTAATAATACCAACACCAGTATATAAAAATAAAACTTATTATATCATAGACATTAAGGATATTAGAACATAAGAATGTATAATATAGAGCAAATTTTAATTATATTAAAGATTACTTTTGTAATAATATAAAAATTATTGACGGTCAATGTATTACAGACATTATTAATAGAAACAATAAAAATAGTTGTAGGAAATTAAGTAGCACTTTACAAAACGTTTACTATGAAGAAAATATTAAACAATATATAGTGTATAATAAAACTCAGATAATTAATTGTAGCAATGAACGTATGTTTATATCTAGAGTAAGTCTCATTAATATTAGTAATAATGTTTGTTATCCAGAATCAAGAATAATTAATAGACATAACCCTCACTATGTATTTCAACCTTACTATACTAATCTATTTGAAGACGAATTATTAATCAATAATGTAACCATAACTATGAAAACTTAAGAGGAAATCACTTCTATTACTATAAACATGTATATATATTATATAATCATTTTTATTTTTATTTCCATCTTTATTATTGTATTTGTATTATATTACAAGGGATATTGTAAAAATATTAAAATCTTAAGTACTCATACTCCTGAACCCATACTCCTATAGAGAGTACAAGAAGTTTATTGTCAAAAATTTGCGTTCCAGGAGTAACGCAGCTTAAGAGCCCAATTTTGCCCAGAGAGGAGTTTAAGGGTAGCTGCAGGTGGCTTTCTAAGAATAACAGATCAACTGCAGATGTCCTTCTTAGAAGCTACCTAAGACATGAATGAATGAATAAAGCCTTTTATCACAAAAAATTAACAGGAATTATTAAAATAATAACAAATTAAAATAATTTTACTACAGATACTATATACAATATTTATAACTTTTATAATATTATGAACTTTTTTTTTTTTGCTTGTTAATTTATGTAGATCTTCCCCTTAGGGAGTGATGGTCTAACCTCCCTGGAGACCAATTCCTACTGGAAAGTGGGGTTCGTTGTTTCTCTCCACAGTTGACTCCACGCTTCTTTGTCTCTGGCTGTCCTCATCCAGTTTGGCCCTGCAATGGCTCTTCATCTCATTCATTCCATCTACTTCTTTTTCTTCCGCGTTTTCTTTTCCATTCATAAGGAGTCCATTGTGTTGTCGATAAGGACCACCTTCCGTCCGTTGTTCTAGCCAGATGGCCTGCCCATCTCCATTTAATTTCTTTTACAAAAATATTTATGTTTTTATAGCCTGTTCGTCTCTTTATGCCTATGATTTTGATGTGGTCCTTTTTCTTAATGTTTACCACACTCCTTTCAATAGAATTTTGCCAGACTATTAATTTATTTTCTAATTTTTTTGTTAGAGACCAAGTTTGATAACCAAAGCTTACACATGGCATTATAAAACTTTCAAAAATAATCCTTTTGCTGGCAATTTCAAAGTTTCCTTTCATAATAGGCTCGAGGGTCCAATATTTTTGCCATCCTAGAGTTGTTCTCCTCTGGATCTCTTTTGACATCGTTTCAGAGAAAGAAATGAGTTGACCTAAATAAATGCACTCTAATACTGTATTGCTCCAACTGATTTCAGTTTTTTCACTGTTCGTCATCATAACTGTCTTGTCGTAGTTAGGGGCCAGGCCTACCACTATGCAGCATGTTTCCAATTTCCTAAGCATCATGGTTATTTCATCCGCTTTATGAGAAATCAGAATTACGTCATCATCGTACTTTAAGTTATTTAATTTAGATCCGTTTATGCTTAGTCCCAAATTTTCGATGTCTGCCTTTTGAAATATGCTTTCCAGCAAGGCTGTAAAGAGTATGGGTGAAAGAGGATCTCCTTGTCTAATTCCCTTGTCTATTTTAAATTTCCTAAGACATATTCATTCTTATTTAAACCCCTTCTAAATAAAATGTAGAGAGTTCCCATTTAGACTTAGTTAGAAGTAGGCTGTTACTCTGTCAGTTTATGTACCGTTATCAGTTTTGTCTGTTCTTCTCAATGAAGATTTCTTTTTAAAAAGGCTTATCTGATTCACCGACATATATCTATATAGAACTGACGTGGATATGGATATTATAAAATACTAATTCCAGAAGTGGACATAACATGGCACGCATTTATATAGTAGACAGTAGGTTTTCTCTGGACTGCATTATTACTTCATTATGATATAACTTATAACATAATGAAGTGATGGAATATATTCATATATTGATATAAATATTTTGTAAATATATTGTAAATTGTTGATCAGAGAGATAAAAAGTACAGAACTTTAACTAACACCGTTATAAGGGTTAATAAAAAATATGTTTTGTTTTGGATGGCTCAAGCTCATTTTATATGCTCTAATTTTTTTGTATAGGTTTATATGATTCTCTTGTTTGTTTTTCTAGTTTGTAGAAATGTTCAACACCGGGTAATTAAAATTTTAAAGTCTTAAGCAAGCGTTGTCTAAGTCAAGTTTAAAGTAACGGCTCGCTCTCTATAAACTGAAGCATAATTTATTTAGGATTATGGTCAGATTGGGAAAAGGGGTCAGATACTTGACGAGACTGTTAAAGCACGGTCTATGGAACAGACTAGCCGACTGAGATAATGAGGATTCAACCGCCCATAACGCACATAGCCACCAGCTCCACTGCCTCCACTGCCTTCTATAGCCGGACCTCTCACTCACTCAAACGCTAACCTGCTTCAAAGAACTTACCTAAAACGGGATACTGGGTCACTTGACGATAACTTAATAGCATTAAATGAGTTTAGGTGTGTCATGTAGTATTAAAGCATTATTGGTACTGTTTTATTAGAGAAAATTTGTCTTTATAGCTATTTCCAATAAAGTTATTACGTTTTAATTTTTTTTATTCAGATTTTCCCTTTGGAAGATATTTTAATTTAAAAAATCTTTGACTCGTCTTCTATCGCTGACCGTTGTTATCCAGCTGTTTTATCCTGCTTTCTTGGCATCATTTGCCACGCAATCCGTCCATCTTAGTCTTGGGCGATCGACCTCTCTACTTTCCAGTAATGGCTTTGTCATCAGCATTCCTGTAGTCATTTATTTGTATTCTAGCGAAATTACCTACTCACCGAAGACGGGTTAATTGTATCGCATTCAGGATATTCTTATTTACTTCTGTAATTACTAAGATTTTAAAAAATAGGCTGATACGTTTATGGTAGATTTCACAATTTCTTCAGGCAGAATATTGTCCTTAAAATTGAAAACATCTAAAACCAAGTCCAGAAGAGAATTTTCTTTTTGCATTTATATCCATCCTCTATTTCCTAGCTATTTCCAATAAATTTATTACGTTTTAATTTTTTTTATTCAGATTTTCCCTTTGGAAGATATTTTAATTTAAAAAATCTTTGACGAATTGAGATATATATTTAAATTTTAAAAAATATATAGGACGCACAATACTGACTATTCTGTCTTAGAATCATAATTTAATTTTATATTTTGTTCAAAGCAGTAGAGAGGAAAACTCGGAGAGATAGGACACAGAACGCAACTATACTGGCTAATCTCGATTTTAAACCATTTAGACCACCCCAGAGGAACACATACTTAGGTAGTTCGGACATCTCCTTAGGATGGAATCAGAGAGAATCGCCTAGAAGACTTACGAAACCCACACGGAAGGAAAAAGACTCAGAGGATGGCTTTGCATCTCCTGGGATAACAGCTTAAGTGATCCTTTCAGGAGGAATGGACTAGAACCGAAGGGGAGAGTTCACCCAGGAAAGAGATACTTGTTCCAGACGCTCTATAAGCAGGATTCTCATACCGCGCAGCGGTATAAGAGAAAAAGAGTATAATAAAGATGATTTTGTTTAAGGCCATTATGGATAATAAAATATCGTAATGAGTGAACAATGACAAGACTAAGATATCTCTGCACTATGTATATATATTTTTCAGAATATAAATATTTAAAAGTTTTTTTTATTATTATTATTTTATATTATATTTGCACATTCGTAGTATCGCATCCAGAAAATTCGATCTTATTGATTGATCTTATATCCTAGATTCGAATATGAAATTGTTTATAGTTTCTGAAAAAGTCTATAGTCCGTTGTCTTTTTTTTTAATCTTCTCATAGGAAGTCCAGTTGTGTTATCGGGTGAAATTTTGTGTATTCTCTTCACAGTTTTACATAAAAAAAAGTAATCTTAATCGTCTGCATGTAAAATCGCTCAAACAAACAATAAAACGTGTACAATGGTCCGGTTATGATGTACCTACTCAATTCTTCTATTTTGTTCAATACTCCCAATTTTCTTTGGCCGTCTATTTGGCGTATCAACCGTTACAGTTGACTTACTTTTATTGTTCATTACACTCCGTGTTATCTTCTTGGGTACCCCTTACTTAAACTATTTATAGGCATATCTTTTTATTGTTTGTTTGAGTGGAACTCGAAGAAATAACTACTTAAGAAGTTTGTTTAGAATGGTATGATGCTTCCGATTAGACAATAAATACTTTTTGGTGATAATAAGACGCTAGCTTATTGAGACAGCGATCATTTTCCAACGAAACACGAATCGGAATACGTATGGTGTCGGGAAATGTGCTCTGTCACCATATTGTGACTACGACACAGTCCCAATGAGTAGAGTTGTAAATTATTTGCATGACAAGCGTAAAGTAATTTGAAGGAAGATTCCCTTACAACGCTAGAACGTCCACTTTAAAGTTTAAAATAGTCCTGAGATCTTACTCAATTTAACGTTTATCGAACCAAAAGAAACAGTTCTCCTGAGGAAGTAACGACTACTGAACTGGTTACTAATGCTTGTTGTAACGACTAAAGGGTGTTGCTGCTTCAGCCGGAAAACCAGCTGAAGTAATTTAGCTATTTTTTAAAAATGAAGTGTTTTGATTAAACTGATTCTGGATCTATAATTAAAAATTCAATAACAATCGATCAAACAGTGATTATTAGTAATATCAAATACATACACGAATTTTATAATCGAATTCAGTTTTTCGAATTCAAAACGGAACTCACTGTATCAAAATGTATTACTTGATTATTTTCTGTATGATGTAATATTCTTTACTGATTTTACTTTTATCAATCACTACCACCTCGACTTTTTATCAGTTTTAGTGCATTTCCCGTTTTAGAGCTTCCTTAATCGTGTTGGTTCTAACTAACCAACCCTAAAAGCCATAATTCAAATAAACTTATCTACTCTTACATTCCATTCCTTTGAGCTTAACTTTTTTAACTTTGTTAATGTATCCTACTTTCTTTTCAACTTATTGTAATATTTTTTTTATTAAAAAAACTTTATCCGTCTGTTCTGATCCTTTAGGAAATTTTAATAAAATTAGATTACGTTTTTTTTAAGTGTCTGTTTTCGATGGAACGATCAGAAACATTCCGTTAAGAGCTGAGTTACTTAAAATTATTGGTAGCCTTGGGTAAATATTACTCCTAACATTCTTCAATATCTTTTGACCAATTTTACATTTGAAATTTAATTGAAATAATTATCTTTAATATTTTAAGCATTTATCCTAACCGTATTAAATACAAAATATAAAGGGTGGTTGATAGATACCCAAGCAATAAGAATAAAATGATTTATTGTTTTGGAATTCTCTTCTCACCTCTGTTCGTCCAGCTTCCTCTCTACCCTTATTTAAACACCAGTTATTTCTTTTCTTCTCAACGATCAATCTGTTGCACAGGAAAATAACAAATAACAATGTTGGTTGAGCAAATATGTATATTAAGTTTTAATATATATATAATATTATTTTGTCTATACAAATAATTAAAATTTGTCTTTTACCTAGTGACATAATTATATTAATGGCATTTAACTGATTCTATTCTAATGTTGCCAATCATTTTTGTTATTATAAATCTATTCCAAAATCTAATGGGTGGTGCAAAAACAAAGAATAAGAATAGACCGATTTATTGTTGTAAATATATTATATTATTCATTGTTTTGGAATTCTCTTTTCTACTGATCACTGTTCCAGATTCCTATCCAAATTTATTTAAACAACAGTTATTTCTCTGCCTTCTTTATGATCAATCTCCTGAATAGGAAAATAATAAATAAGTTTGAACAAATATGTATATTCAGTTTTTATATATTATTTTTTTGTCTATACAAATAATTAATATTTATCTTTTACTTAGTGACATAATTATAGCGGAACATATATTGATTCAATGCTGTCTGGAATTTTTTTTGTTCTTAGCGAAATGTCTCAGAATTAGAATATTTTGAAAAAACATATTGGCGACTACAGACAATTTTAACTTATAAAGAAAAGTATAGAGTTATCCCTGTATTAATAACTAATGAATTGACCATAGTCTCATTATTATTGTTATTAAATTAGCGTTACAACACGCCTGCGTGTCATGGCCTCCGAACAAAACGCCATCGCCTTCTATCGCTGACCGTTGTTATCCAGATGTTTTATCCTGCTTTCTTGGCATCATTTGCCACGCAATCCGTCCATCTTAGTCTTGGGCGATCGACCTCTCTACTTTCCAGTAATGGCTTTGTCATCAGCATTCCTGTAGTCATTTATTTGTATTCTAGCGAAATTACCTACTCACCGAAGACGGGTTAATTGTATCGCATTGAGGATATTCTTATTTACTTCTGTAATTACTAAGATTTTAAAAAATAGGCTGATACGTTTATGGTAGATTTCACAATTTCTTCAGGCAGAACATTGTCCTTAAAATTGAAAAATTTTTAAACCAAGTCCAGAAGAGGTTTTTCTTTTTGCATTTATATCCATCCTGAATGGTCAATGATTTGGTTTTTATAACGCCAGATTTTTTTTTCTGAAGTAAGATTGTTAGCACTACGTCCAAACCTCAACCCGGAAGACCATTCAGTTCAATTCAGGATTTTCCTATCTTACTTTAGCTGCTGACAACGGAGTCGATTCACTCTTGGTTTGTCTTCCAGGTTAACTTTTCGTAGTCTTTGGAGGATTCTGTGTTTATGATTAAGTAATGGCCGTGTCTCTTTACTTTGTTACGCCAACGCTATTGGGCATTTCTGTTATTAGATTTTTTAAAAAAAATGCCAAAGAGTTACTTTCCTGCACCACTAGTACTGACAACATTCCTGTCCTGAGCTGCTTATTCGGAAATCCCCTTTTCCACAGCAATCCACAATGTCTGTGACCTAAGGCACGCCTCGAAGAACTATATCTCGAATACCATGTTGGAATATATATTAAAATCAATCACCTTGAAGTTGCTGAATTGGATTGAATTTCCCAACCTATAAAACCTTCGACTATAACTATGCTGAGTAAGGGCTATAAAAGGGATAGGTTTTCACGAAAACAGTAAAATATTGACCTTACGTGACGGAAAGCAAATAAGCGGCTATCTTTCTACTTCAAGGGATTTATCGATCCATCTTGGAAAATTTATTTTTCCACCTTATCGCAATTATGTGTGTATTTTTATCTTGAAAATGCTCGTGTCGGTTTAATGTGCATTCCACAAGCTTCAGCCGAACAAATATGGAATTTTTGCTGGTTTTAATAGAAGCTCTTAAAAATTCAACTGAAACATTTAGAGGAACTTACGTTTGATAGGCATATCGATCGAAACTGCATAGCTACGAGTATTAAAGTTCAGCGCCGAAACATTTTGTAATCAATATACATATATATTGTAATCAATATAGAGAGGGTTCACTATTTATTTTTCTGTGAGTTAATAACAACTCACCTACTTTTATATGTTATTAACACCGCTTATCCACAACCATTATGTAATTTTATTGTGGTTTGGATTAAAGTAGCTAGAACATTATGAAGAGGATACCTCAACCAGGTATCCTATACGACACTTCTAAAATACAAAGGACAACAAGCGCTAAAAGAGAACTTCATATATTTTTACTTTAATTAAGTTAAATGCTAAAACCTTTAAGTATCAGGAAAAGATCTGCATCGGCTTACATCTTAAATAGGGGCTATAATAAGTACTAGGAAAAAAAAATTATGAAACGACTTTGCACAACAAACTGCAGTTGGGTCATTTAAAAAAAAAAAAAAACGGTCACGTTAACTCTTACTTATTTATCTTCATTTCTACGTTAATAGTACTTATTTCCAAATAACTAAACTAGATGAATATACTTCATATCTGAGGCATAATTATCAGCAGATATTAAAAATGTGCTAATCTGTTGAATTCCTAAAGTGTTACCTCCACAGATGAATACGGTGTTATTTGCAGTAGGCGTGTAATACATGAGAGGTTCGATGTAACAAAAGCAAAATATGCCACACTCACATTATAATAGTGTTTTGTTACTTGTACATAAGATTTAAGGAAGCGGGGTGGCTCAGATTGTAGAGCGCTGTACAGAAGTTCCTGGGTTCAAAACCAGTAGTAGAAGTTAATTTTGTATATGTTAGTAGCGACGGATGGGCCCTGTGGGATCTGCAGATCCTCCTCGGGCTCACCAAGCTTCTTTAAAGTTAGTACACTTAATTAGGGAAAAAATCTGGTGGCTATGCGTGATCAATGCTAAATCACTTCCCTGCAAAGCCTCTGTCCTAGAGACAGTACAGTCTCTATCATGCATTAAACCCAAGATTCTTCATGGGCTATCGTGTTACAGGCTATTTAAATTAGATTACTATAATTCATCATACAATAAAGCATTGTGAATTCCTTATATAGGCAATTACACGAGAAACTATACAACTAGTTATGAAAACAATATTTTATTTTTCAAATATATTTGCTGTTTTTGGTTCAAATAGATTGAGGGATAGGTAAGTCCCGGGAAATTTCCAAGGGTGTTTCCTAATATCTGACTAGCTATATTTCATAATTTTCTTAGAAGGTAGCGGTCTAAGAGCAATTGTGACATTTTGGCGCGACGTGCTCTGGCTTCTGATCGTCTTCGACCCCGGCACTGCGTTTACATCAGTCGTATTCCAAAAAGGTTCTCTGTGAGTAAAACAAAATAATATAGTAGCTGAATATTGCGAAAATAATAAATAACAGTTAGTTTTATTGCAATGTTTAATGAAATGTGCACGTATCCTCGTAATAGTGTACCTCAAATTGTTCTAAAATTAGGGAACCAGAATTTCAAAGACGTTTATGTTTTTTTTGTTGAATTTCAACCCTGTTCAGGCTACTTCAAATTTCAAAAAATAGATTGTATCTTCTTGAATTTCGTTTTTGAGTATAAGATGAACAAGTCCCATCCTATACACGATATATACAGCTGACATCCCAACCCATCTAAGCAGTGTCCTCACTACGTACGCTGATGACACATGTGTGTTATCAGTAAATAAGGATCCATTTGTTGCATCCTAATCTCTTCAATCCCATATCTCAAACCTTGAAGAATGATGTAAAATAGAAGAATTAAAATAAATCCTAACAAATCCCACTAAATTATCTTCACTCTTCGTCGTAAACCTCCGAATTCCTGCCCTACTGTATCCTTTAATAACATTCCACTGATCCCTGTCGAACAGATACGTTACCTAGGACTCCATCTGGACAAACGTCTCACATGGAATCCTCATACAAGACTGAAAAGACAAGAAACGGCTACTTCACCATTTACTGGACAAACGTTCTATGCTCCCAATTAATTACAAAAGACTCATTTACATGACAAATATCAGACCTATTTGGACATACGGAGTTCATCTCGTATCCAATCCTTACAATTCAAAATCCTCAATGCTCCTTATTATGTCACAAATAAACTCATCCATCATGATCATAATATCCCATATGTTACTGATTTGGCCCAAACTAGATACCTATCCTTCCATGAAAAGCTCCATACACAATTGAAACCGCTAGTCTCTCAACTTGCTTCCCACAATATTCCTGATAACCCTCCGAGGCGTCTGAAAAGAAGATGGCCTCGAGACCTTCTGCTATAAAACTTTATTGGAGTGCTATCAATGGATAGTTTCTCCACAAATGTTTTTTGTTTTTTTTCATGTCCTTTGTTCATACAGCAGATTTAGTTGATGTAATATAATTACTGTTATAAATATCAATAAATTATTCTATTCTATAAGATGAATAAAAAAAAAAAAAAAAGAGTTTTATATGTTTATTTACCTCACTATTTATTTTGGTAAGGTGGGTTGTAATATAGTTTATGTAATGATACTGTTCAATATGCTGCTGATGACTAATGAATTTGTTTTTTTAATATACTTGATAATATCTTAATGTGGCTATAGAATATAATAATTTCAGTGATAATAGACCGAAACAACAAGAAACTGTAGTTTCAGACTACTTCAACACTATACAAACGCTCTAAGCTCCCAATTAATAACGAAAGAATCATATACGTGACTACTATAAGATCTGTTTGGATTTACGGAGTAAAGCTTTGGGGCTCCGCTAAGCCATCGAATTCCTCTTACTTAACAATACAAAATCCTTCGTAAAATCCTCAATGCTCCCTACTTTGTTATGAATAAAGCCATCCCTTATGATCTCAATGTCCCATTTATTGCTGATTTGGCCCGAATATGGTATCTATACTTTTATAACAAATTTCATTCCCACTCATTCCTCTAGTTTCAAACCTAGCTTCCTGTTCGATTCCCGAAAATCCTCATAGGCGTTTGATAAGAAGATGGCCTTGTTTGAATTCGTTAATCAAATATTTAAGCATTCAGAGATCCAATACAAAGCTTCGATTTCTTCTTATTAGTTGATGTCTTGTAAATTAATTTGTAAGATGGTATCCACGGAATTTTGATCTAAAGTAAAATTTAATACATGCAGATAAAATCAAATTGTAATACAACACGTAACACGCTATTATTAATTTTTACATGATTAAAAACACCATTTCCTGAACAATTGAATCCATTGTCCATTTAACTGTTAGGCAGATTAGATTTGGCAGTTCAAAGGTGACCACAATAACTTAACTAACTAAATTAACACCTTGTTTTTAAAAAAATATGATAACCTCGAAAGTTTGTTAAAACATTATTGCTATATTCACTTTTATTTAAATTTTTTATCTCTATCATTTCCCTCTCATTCAAATGTTTCTCCATTTCTTATGAATGATTGTTATGAATGAAAATTTTCTAAGGGCCCATTAATTATTCCAACAACTAAATAAAATAACATTCTAAAACCGTCGATTGCGGAGAAGGAGTGGGGGAGGGGCTGTTAGTTCGCGAAGAAGCCAACAGAGCGCGCAATCATTCCTGGCTAGCAGAGAAATTGTAGATACCGCAATATGTTGCATTATATCGAGCGCTTTATTCGAACACGTCAAGAGTTAGTACTATAAATAAACATAATATAATCAAAGATTTATTCTGTCATTTTTTCTGCATAAGGCATCTAAATTGTTTGTTCGATCATCGGACTAATGTAGTTCCATGTTATAAATGGGTCAATTTTGTTTGTCACAAAATATTCTTGTAATGCCCTTATATGTCTTATAAGTTATGAATAGTATTCATATAAAATATAATACAACTAAAATAAGAAGTAAAAATTCAAATATATAATGTGATATTTTACATTATCATATCATTAAATAGAATAATTCTGATGAAACTCGTGCTGAGATAAAAACACGAAAGGTTTTTTTTTTTTTTTTTTTTTTATTTACTGCACTAATTTGTTTGCCTTAGCCATAAATTTTATTGTGAGCTTTTTTAACAACAGTGAAATGATTTCTAATGAATTTCTAGTAAAATGAGGACTAGCTAATGCTACATGGAAAAGAGCTAAAAAAACAACAACAAAAAACGAACAATTCTGGCTATATATTTGAAATGAATATAATATAAATATCTTTACATGTCGTTATACAGTTAATATTTGTTTGATTTAAAATATTCATACTATTTCGCACATTAATAAAAAATAAAACCTTTAATATTCCACTGATCATGGAAGGGTCTTGGGCTTAGTGCATGGTGACTACAGTACTGTTTCTAGGACAATGGTTGTGCAGAGATATGATTTGCCCGAAATCACGCTCAACAGCCAAGTTTTCCCCCAATTAAGGGTATCCTATTTATAGAGGTTGGGTGAGCCCTCTGTGGATCCAGCAGGGCCCATCCGTGGACGTTACTAGATTAAATAATGTAGTTTCCAAAGTTGGATTTGACCCTGGGGCATTCTTCATAGGAACTCTGCACTCTACACAATGAGCTGACCCCGTTCCCTCAAAAGAGAAGTTAATATAAACGATAATTACTTTACAGAACATAGCATACTTTTTTCCGGAACATCCCTGGTTATATGATTACTGTACTGCTATGTTTCTATTCTTAAATATATTTTCTGTATATTTTATTAAATATATATATAATGATATTTGGGATGCCAGAGTCTCATTTAGGATGAGTTCTCCAATTATTATTTATATGCCTTTTTCTTAATCAGGTTCTTTTCCAGAGGTCTGTTCTTGTGTTTACCAATTTACTCATCTATTATACCTTCAATATATTATTTATAAATAAATAGTGTATCTGGGGTATGTAAGCACCAAAAGAGTTACAATAAGGGTCGTTTATTTATTCAATTTCAAACAAGGTTAATGATTCAGGTTTTAATAGATAAAAAGGATTGCCATAAAATGTCTTACAGGAAATTAATTAAACTTATCTGTGAGCAGGGGTAGATTGGGCTACAGGTCGGTCTTCTTCTTGTCGCCTCCGGGACTCTCCATCTTCTGCAAGTTCTTTCCTCCTTGCTGTACGTCTCCAGAGTACCTCCTTCCTTCTACATGTCAATCTCAAGAGTGCTTTCTCTCAGCCTTGTTTTGCCTGCCGCTCTTTTCTTCTTTCTCCACCATCTTGGACCATAAAGCTCCATAAGGGGACCAAAAGGTCTGTTCTTTGTCCAAAACATATTCCCTTTCATGCTTGCCACCCGCATCAGTGCCGACAATATATAGCAGTACGTTGGCTATGTACTGCATTGGTATAGATGGGTTTCAATGTATATTAATAGTTTGGTTGTGGTTAAAACTTTATAGCGCGGATACTGTTCAGATTTTTTAATTTTACTGTATTATATATGTTTAAAAAATAAAGAGTGTAACTAGCTGAGCGACATTGGAGATTTTTAGGAGAAATCTAAGGAAATTTTTATTGTTTGAAGGCAAGGTAACAAAGAACAAAGGCCGCTCGCTCTGGCAACCACGAAACATATAAAAGACTGGCAACCTTACTGCAAGAATTGCGTGCTCCATCTGAGATAGTCACTGCATCTAGGTGGAAATTCAGAAGTTCGGAGGGTTACTCACTGGCAGTTTTGGCTACCTCACCGCATCGATTTTCCTTGACCTCAATCCTGCAGCCGTCGTGTAATACCTTCCAACTTGTTCTCAGTTCTACCCGGAAACTTTTTGTACCAAAGAACGTTTTAATCAGTGGGTGCTGATCCAGGAATTGGGTGTTGTAGGAAATCGCCAATTCAGGGCTACAGTATGAACCACTTGCTTTGATCGATTAACCACTATAGTAAGTTTTCGTGGAATGATTCTCTTGCATAATTATCCTGCCACGAATTCCTGGATTAAGAATCATAGTCGGAAAGGCCCTTAACAATAACCACACTATTTAAGTTAACAAAGGATAATATGAATGGAATAAAGGTGAAAAAATATAACATTTTTTTTTAAGCGCTGTTTATAATACTTTTATATCCTTGATTTCCAGATCGGCTATTCCTAGCCGTATATGTTTTTTTTAATAATGAGTTTTAAATTTTAACATGAGGTAAAAATGTGGGTTTCGTCTCATGCAAGAGACCCCCCTAACTGTACATTATCAGCTTATTTATAAGAGAAGATATAAATAGGTATATAATAGTTTTTTTTTCATATAGAAGATGATAGTAGTTTAAAAAATAAAAATAAATAAATAAATTAATAAGTAAACAAAATTAAAATAAATGTAATAACAAACAGAACTATAGTACTATAAAACCGAAAACTAAAAGAACACAGGATTATATTACGATTTGTTAAAACAATTGGTGAGAAAGGTAATAGAGTTCACCTTTCAAGAGTCTCGGTTTTAGTCTTGGGGATGAAATAGGTTCGCCTATGTTGAATGCTACAGCACCTTTGACTGCTGCTAATTCAGTCTTAAATCTGGTGTAACGCTGCTATCTATAATGCTTACAGGATATCAAACCAATTTGAATAAAACTAATTTAATGAGTATGGCTATACATGATAATACTTTTTATTATTTTTTTATATTTTGGTCGCGTTTACTAATTAAACAAGTAATTTCTGAGAACGGCCCAACCTCCCCCCCAAGTACTACTCTATACACATCCAAATCTGCTAGTTCATGTTTCCAGATTTGAATCTATTAAGAATTTATAATAAATTATATTATAATTTCTTATATCAAACTATGAAACGAGTACCAAAAAGGGGTAATTGTAAATTGAAAATGCAATGTTATCTTGCCAATTTGAAGTAAACATTTGGTTTTGATTCTGACTGGAAAATTAAATTTGGAATTAGACCTCGACCTGACCTAAACCCTCTACTTACCTACCCATTTTAGCTGCCACCACCTAACCTTGACTATCAGGCCAAACTCATATTAACTGTTGTCATTTTAGTGACTATTACGGTATGCCTCTTGCTGAATCAAAGTTCGTAGGTTCACTTTTTTTCTAATTCTAAACGAAACGTGACCTCGTCTGAATAAAAATTACGCTCTGGGTAGGACTGTATATAGTATCAGTTGAAAAAGAGTTCGCAATGATAGAGGAAATGGAAGAAATCTGAACCAAATACATAAAACTGACTTACCAAGGACGTAGGTCTAGTAGTCACGCCGATAAAACCTCGCTGGGCAGCCGAATGCACTCGTCAAATCAGAGAAAGCTTGGGGCGCCTTTTTAGATGTTGAACCTGTAGGTTGAGAGATCTTCCGGCTGAATTTACTTATTTGCAAGTAAAATGTACATAAGTCGTTTAAATGAAAACCATAAAAACGAAAACTGTAAGGCAACTGCCTTGAACTGACGCGGAAGTCAAGGGCCTTGAACAAAAGGTAAAAAGGCATCTATACAGGCCGGAAGCTCGTAGTAGAAGCAAAAAAAGGTATTAAGAAAAACAACAGGTGGGGGAAGAACAAGTAGAACGAGCTCTATCACTATTTCTATCTCTTGATTGAAGCTTTAGTTGCTACAAATATCCACTAGATAGAGTGTAATGCACGATTCCAACATTTATTTCACACTTTACTTTTTTTATAAGTATTAAATTAATTTATTTACACAAAGGATGCCTAATGGCGTGAACATCTCTTATTACACCTTCCTACGCCAAACCAGCCAATAACCGTTCTGCACTCTTTCTTCCAGACAACAGATCTCCCGACAGAGAGACAGTCAACTGATTGAATTATGAGATCAAATTTGAATTTGAATTTAGAACTGAACTTAATCTTAACTATAAAGCCATATGCACTTCTTAGCCATGAGCTCTTTTCTCTACTTAATCTTGTCTGCTATTATCTGGCAATTTAGAAACCTAATTTTTTTTTTCGAAATCGGAGGTGGGGCGGTAGTGTCACCAACTTAATTGTCACCTTAACTTAAGTGTCACCAACTCTGGTGGCTTTACCAGAGTTAGCAATGTTCAAGAGTATGCAAAAGTATTTGATAAATAAAAGCAAACAACTTCAAGGGGAGAATGAGGACACGGGGCAAGTGAAGGGAGCTAAGTAGCGAGAGAAACGGTGGAGCTTCTCATGTGCGGTAGAACCAATAGCGACTTTTGTGCAGGTTATTTTCTAAATTGTCAGGCTATAATCTGCTACCATATTATCTCCATCCTTCTCTATAGTGTCATATCACTTCTTCAGCATTTTGTTGTTTGGTATTTTTAAAAGCGTGGCCCAGCTGCCAATTTATTTTGAGATACCTTTTTTTGAGGGTTGAGTACCCTATGTTACATTATTTTCCTAACGGTTGTATAACGTTTATTAATCCGATTAAGGGTTTGTTGCCACATGCAACCATCCCCTTACATACATATTCGATCAGTTTTAAAGAAATAGGACGATGCCTGGGTTATTTCTAAAAATGGACTTCGATATTATAATCCTTAAAATTAAAATAAATTGATATTTTTTTATAATTATTGGTCAATTTTTTTTTTTAAATATTTATATTTTTAAAGAGAAAAGATAGGCCCTCGGCCGGGATTCGAACCCGGAACCTTTGTCTCTCCGTGACAGCGCTCTACCATTGGAGCCACCAAGGCCGCCTGACGGCAGAAGACAAATCTTTTCTCTTATCCGATCCCATGTCCTTGTATTCTCGCAATTTTTGAGATGAATAAACTAGAACGAAGTTCTTTGAACATTAATTTAATTTTAGGATCTTATTGACTTACGTCATATTACTATTTATAATTTTTTATAATTATTGGTCAATTTTTTTATTTTTTTTAAATATTTTTATTTTTAAAGAGAAAACATAGGAGATATAGAAAATTCTCTATACAATTAAAGCTTTTATCCATTGAGAAGTTAATACTCTTTTTGCAATTATCTCGCTGAAACCTAAACAAAACAACAATTTAATGACTATGTACATTTAATCATAAAAGTGTAATTGACTTTGAATGATTTACGTTTAAATCATGTTTATGATAGGTTAGAACTTATTATGGCTTGGAGAACTCCATGGAATTATTGCTCTCGTGGCAGAAGGTTTGTTAAATCAGGTCAACTGTTAAATATAGCCTGGTAAAGGGGTGAAATATATTTTTTTTTATTTCTGGTTCAGCATAGGCATTTCACAGGTGGGAAAAAAGACGTGATACATATCATTTTATTGCTTTATCTGAAGGGACCGAGAGTTAATATCTAGACACCCACGCAGCATAATAAAAAAAAAAAAAATCCTTTGAGCCAGAAGCACACGAATCTGTTTCCACTTGAATACAGGTAAAAAAAAAACAATGCCTTGACTAGAAAAAAAAACAGTGTTTGTTTTTAAACGAACTCTTCTTGATTTCGGAGATTAATACCTATAGTTATGCGAATGGTAATTACTACCCAGGCAATAACCAATACTACTGAATACACAGAACTTAAAAATCATTCAAACGTCTATAATTTAAAGATTTGACTTCATTCCATGAAGTGAATAATAATGTTGTGCAATTATACCAGATTAATTAACACTAATGTATATTTTTATCTATTTTCTTATTAGTTATTTATTTATGAATTTGTTTTCTAGGTGAGTAAACCGTGAGTTTGAGTACCATAAATCATCAAATCGTAAGTACATTTTTTAAAAAAATTTTTTATTAGATAAATAAATTATATAACAATTAATTATATTATTGACGATTAGCTTGAGAATGTAAACTTGCAATAGTATGAAAATACGATATATGTACACACAGAAATGCACAAACACGTTTTTGTTTGCAGTTTTACTTACGCTAAACTGGAACAGATTCGAATATTACCTTAATTTTCTCTCCATGTGGCTTTTAGTTTTACAATATGAAACCGTGATCAAAACAAAACAAAAAAAAAAAAAAACAAACAAAAATTATTCAGAAAGTGTCACAGTTTTAAATAAATGAATACTTTTTCCAAGGAAATCCTAACATATTCCATTTTAAAATACCTATTTTCATTTACAATTTAACACTATGATTTTTATTCATTTTCAGTTTTCATTTTTAAATTCAACACGCCGCTTTTTCGATTGTAAGTGATTTTTTAATTATTAATCATAAATCATTATTACAGTATTTTCCGTTGTAGAAATGTTCATTTAAATTGTAACTCTTTAAATTAATATATAAATAATATAATACAATTTCGGAAGAACAATTCGATTGGAGGCTTAATAAAAAAGTTGACAGTGTTATTTTTTGTGCGCAGTCGTTTCGATCCAAGTCGTATGCCATCTTAAGAGTTATTCTCCAGATAAATCCTTAAGCTTATTAATTTATCTATTATTTATTTTTTTAAGATCGAAAAATAGTTTTATTTTTGTGTGTTTCTTATTTACTACACTCCAATTAGACTTGTTTAATATAAATAATATTTGTTCAATATAAATTTTTTTAATGAATTATCATTATTATTACATAATTGATGCCATATAACTTGTCAGTTATCAACGTCTTTGGTGTTTTAGTATTGCTTAAATGCTAATGTTCAAAGTAATTTAAACATTTCATGAAACGGTTCCCAATTGTAGAACTTCTCGTTAACGAAATATGACTGTACAAGCGATTTACTAAGACCTTAAACGTCATATCAAAGGAGTAATTAACAAGTAATTAACATTTAATACATACCTTTGATGTCATACCAACGTTTCTCCCCCATTGGAATAAATTTCCCGCCAACGACAAACCTTTTCTCAAGTTATTCTTGTGAGAAGATTTATTTCAATTTGCATAGTTAGAATACGCACAGACCAAAGACGTCAGCCTGTCCAACCACGTCATTGTCTCTTTACCTGACCTAAAAACTTGCTCAGCTAGAAATTCAGATGAAATATTATCATAGATATTTATAGTCATAAGGCTGGAAAATGTAAACCATAAACGATTCTATGAGATTAGTTAGACGAATAGACACTAATGCAGAATTGCACCTAATCTTTCATCCAGTTTTTTACTAAAGGTCATGATCAAATCCCTCGGTTATGAACTTGTGTCTATAAGATCAACGTAATCTTTTTAACAGGATATATTGATTATTAAATAAAAGTATTAATTTTAACTGGCTACTACAAGTGATAAAAAATATTACATGCATGATCAGTTATGCTATAGTAGGGAAAATTATCAGCTTTTACAGGGTATTTTTTGTATATAATCTGTTTCACTACAAACCACGAAGGGTCTTGGATTCAGTCCATGGTAGAGACTGTTTCTAAGACAACCGTTGTGCGGGGAAGAGATAATCACTTTATAGAGGCTGGGTAAGCCCCAGAGTCAAATTCCAGTGTCCAACCACAGATGTTAACAGATCAAATAATTAATCAGCCACAGCCGGATTTGAACCCTCAGCATAAAAACTCAGCGCGCTACCCATTGAGAAACCCCCTTTCTTTTTTTTTGTAACAACAGACTTTTATTTTATACACACCCATATTATTTACATTAATTATATCCAGAACATTTCTTGTTAGTTTATATTATTATTGATACAGATTTTTAATGCAAAATTGTTTGAGTAATTAATTCAATGGATCTGTGAAATTAATTATTATGAAATTATTTAACCAATGAATTAATCAAACATAAATATAGTGATTAATCAGATATTTTTACATTATACGTACTTACTACATCGCTCTTTGTGTTTGAGATACGAACGGATAAATAAATAAAGTTTAAAAGTAGGAGTAATAAACATTAATAATTAAAAGGTAGTTTTCATAATAATGTAAAGCTTCTTTCCGACCCCTAAAAGTCCTTTTTGTAACCCTTATCAAAAACCACTCTGTTAGAGGCTTAATAAGTTTTCTTATTACTAGCCACAGTTAATTACCAGTAATATTTCATTATTCATTATAAAATTCTGAGACAAAAATACATTATACAGAGGTTTCATAATCAAAGTTAGGAGTCCTGAATTTAACAAACTTTTCCGCATAATTAATTTCACCTCCATAGTTCATCGAATCACCTTCCGTTTTCATTTATTTTTTCCAGAAAATACTTGGAATATTTTCCTTGAAATAAATATATTCATTGAAATTACTATCAAATTTAGCCGTCCTGTTTTTTCTAAAATTATTTTTATAGGAAACCTGAACCCCTTTGAGGGTCTCGAGTTCAGCGCTTTGTAAGGAAGAAATGTTTTTTGACCAACTGTTATGCACGGATGTAATATGATCTTCATTTTTGCTTGACTATCAGGGATACCCTCGAATTCATTTAAGAGTAGAAGGGATGTAAGTAGGGTGTGCCCCTGGGAAGTGGCACAGTGGTGGGTTGAATTAAAGTGCAGAAGGCTCTGGGTCCAAATCCCGCTACTGGCAGAATTTTTTTTTATCTCTTAGCAGCCTGAAAAACATCATATTAAATCTAGGACCCATGTGGGGCCTACCCGACCTCTATAAAGTGAGTACTGACAAATAAAAATAATATACAGATAATACTGACAAATCTGGCGTTTTTACTTAGTTCGACATATCACCCTCCTGTTCAGCTGTTGTCCAAGAAAAAGTACAAATTCTACCATGTACTGAACCGTAGGCTCTTCACAGGTTAAGTGGTACAGATTATTTTCTTATACTACATTAACACGTTATTTTTAATTGGTTTCCAAGAAGTATTGTCAGCCAATTGTTGATTTTGTGACTTATATAAACTTTACAGTTTATTTATTGTTGTAAAATAATTGCTATCTCAATTCTTCCTCTAAATTGCCGAAACATCAGGCCTTAAAGTTGGTAATGGTTTCTGAAATCCTAAGAATTTCAGAAAGTGAGTTTCCAATGCTCGGAGAAATATTACTCAACGGTAATGCAATAATGGAAGTCTCTTCAGTTCCAACTTCATAAATTTCCCGATACTTTCTACTCGGAGAATTGAGCTTGTCTTTATTTTGGAGATAACACAATTCAGATTCAGGAAATTTAAATACTGGTATGTTCAAATTATTATTTTTCTTTATTTTGATTCTGATTGACCTCAGATCGATGGATTTAGTTTTCTATTCGTATGTCTTCGGTCTAGGGGTGTCAGGATGCAGATTTGAGACAGCCACAGTTACGAGTAATTAAGGGGTAATAATTTTTTTCCTTCAAGAGCCGAATTATGATAAATCGTTGCTCGTAACATTAACGGAAAATATTATATAATATTTAAAAAAATATAGTTTATAAGAAAATTGTTGGAGTTGATGTAATAGTGCCAATATTAACAATGTATATCGTGTTATTGTTTCTCTATTGGTTACTATTAACCAGATATCATAGTTATAACGTAGTCGATTAATCAATTAATCTATCTATTAATAAGTTTTTTAAGCCTCGTTCACGACATCAGTTTAGCAAACCAAACTCACACACAAGACTTAAAAAAAATATATCGTAAATTCCGTTCATTTCTACCTTATCTTGATCAGCTTTCCAAACACTCATTTAACTTCCAAAATCGCATCCATGTTTATAATAAGGCTTATTTGGATATATTGAGTTCAGCGTGTCGGTGAAAAAACAACAAATTCTTCCGAATTAGTCGGCATCCACTCAAATCCAGTGAGTTTATCACTCAATCTGATGAAGAACCTGATATGAATTCTTTAACAAATATTTTAAGCTTTTTATCATGCCATAAAAAGTCCCATTTATCGCAAGTTTGAAATATAATTGTATATAAAAAATATGTTTGCAACGTGTATTTTTAAAACTATTCAATGTTAAAAGAATATTTAAACTTTAACAATATTTAAAAATGGGAATTAGTATTACGAGGATTTGAAAATTTAAAAAAAAGTCCAATCTCCTATAGCATTATCAATTAAGATATTTTAACGGTTAAAATATATTTTTAAATATATTTTTTATTTTTTTTATTACAGCATTGAAATTATTACTTTTTTGAATTCAGTTACAATATCTATAAGTACCTAATAATCTATATCTGTTGAGAATTCTATTAATGATCAATAATATAATTAACGTTAAATAAACAACGTTAATAATTATTGCTTTCATTTTTACTGTATATACTTGATACATATTTTCATACTTCTTGCTATATTATTTTTGTCTATTTTATTTAAGATTCATTCCAATTAAAGGAAATCTATTCATTTATTTTATAATTTGGAAATTAATCATGTACTGTATGTTAATAGTTAACATTGAATCCCCACATACTTTTACGCAAGCAAAACTGTAAGTACTGATGAAGAGATTGAGATTGTGTTCTGATCTTGAGGCATGGAAAATATTTGCAGTTTCCGCCTCAACCGAATATTTTCTATCCTTTTTCTTTATTTCTTCTTTTATCTTTTATTTTTCAAATCATTATTATTCTGCCTCCTAAAGCCATGGTCTTCGATTAACTGTTTACTGCCGAAGCATGGTTATTAAATTAAATGGAAAATATGTATCATATTCAGATTAGATTATACGAAATAATTACTTCAACTGATTAATTATGTTTATTTTTAATTATTTTTTAAAATTGTTTACCACAAAATCGTATATGCTGAGATAATACGTTTTAGTGATGTAAAATTTAAATTTATTTATTATTATTGTTATGATGGACAAACACTTGTGGACAGATAAATTTGTTCTGAAATTCAATATTTAATATTTAATAGTGATAAAATATATCATTGAACGATTCCGCGTTATTCATACATAGATTCTGTTCGAATAATTGTCAATCGACCAGAAAGATTTAACGGACTTATTAAATGTAAATTGAGAATTCCCGTTCTATCTGGTTGAAACGTATAATGGTAAATAGGTTAGGCTGAGCAAGCAGGCCTAAGGAAAGATGTACAACCACTTCTGTAAATGATCTCCCGAAAATCTATTTGCAGAAACAATTTCATGGTACTTCAGTATTAATTTTTCTAGCAGAACCCCTGTTATCAAGGATTCAGCATTCCCCATTACAATAGCCATATTTTTTTTTTGCAAAAAATTAACATTAACTTTCATTTAAATATCATGTTATTAAATTATAAATTGATATATTTAGGGGAATAAAAACCGTGTAAAATCTATAATTCTGTTAGAAAAACTTTTTATGTAAATAACTGTCCTAAATACGAAATTCAAGTTTCGTATAATTTATTGTTTTGTTTACCTCAAACATATGAAAATCAAAAGAAACACACTCACCCAAGTCGAGGCTTGGAAATATGTTCTCAGGAAATCCTAAAAAGTCTACTAATCGCCGCTTATATTATTTTCTGTTATAGACAAGCCTTAAGGGATAGTCTATAGCCAGGTCTAATAGACTATTCCTTAAGGTTTGTCTACAACCTTCAAAAAGGTTGTAAGTTCAAGCATCCCTCCTGAACTGTCACAAGTGTGCTTGCTGACCCCCAGCAGCCGTAATCCATGGATTTAGACCTATTTGTCAGTTAGAATCCAATTCCTATCATTGGGAGGGACTCTGGTGAATCGACTTCAAAGGAAATGATCATGGAGCTATAGACAACCTGCCGCTGCGCTTTGAAAACCATGGTTTCGGAGTAACGTGATATTTTGGGGTAACCTCTCCAAGCTGTCTATGCTCACGTCGGGACTAGAATTAGAAATCACAACCTTTGTTTTAGGGATTGTACGCTACGCACTTTTGCAATTGCGTTAACTTGCGAGTTCTGCCACGACCTCTATAAATTATACACACATCCACATACACATCAAACAGCTCGTAGCATTTTTTGTTGAATAGTTCATCCATCGCAAAATTTAACATGAAAATAAACAATGATAAGACTAAAGTCATGGCCTTCTCTCGATCTCAGAGTGTACAACTGCCTGTTACATCGAAGGGTAAAATGTTGGAGTAAGTAGACAAGATAAAATATTTAGGTTGCTGGATAAACAAAAATACTGGATCCAAATAAAAAAATTAAATGCAAACTTAAACAAGCCGGATGTGCATTCACACAAATGAAAGGACAGCTATGAGACCCACATATCAACTTGGGACTTAGGATTTGGCTACTTAAACATTACGTTTGGTCAGTACTACTATATGGAGCAGAATAATGGACACTTACAGTCCGTGCCATGAATAGAGGCTTTCGAGTTGTGGACTTACAGAAGGATATTAAAAATTCCCTGGACCGACCATGTAACAAATAGACAGGTTCTCAATCATTTAAACCAAGAAAAAGAATTACTCCATACCATTAAAACATCTTACCTAGGAAATTTACTAAGGAATTAAAAGTATTTTCTGCCCCAATTGATCGTGCAAGGAATTGAAGGAATTGATCCTCAATTGAAAATGAGGAATTGGGAGAAAAAACCTCTCTTGGATCAGAAACATAAAATGCTGGACGGGTTTGAACTATGTAGAACTGATCAGAATAACTAAAGATGGAGACAAATTTCCCTAAATAATCGCCAGTATTCATTGATTGAATACTTGAAGAAGAAGTTCATTTTTACCTTAGTTTCCTTCTTTTAGCCTTTGCTGTTAAAAAATTGATAAAAAGGTGTTCAAATTCCATCATAAGAAAAAAATAAACCGTCAAAAAGATTGAAGAAAAAATCTTCTATCACAAATTTCTTTTGACATCAAATCAATTACTGAAACGTTGCCGCTAGGAAAATCTTACACAAGAATAAACCGGTCGAGTGTTGTGAGAAAAGCCTGTTTCAAGTAGAAGGCTTTTCACTACCCTGACATCAAAAGAGGGGAAAAGCTCTTTCGATGGGTAGCTAGCTTCAATGGCATCACAATCCTCTCATGATAAAAGAGTCAATGGGTCTCAGACGAATATCTCGATCTGAATCTAATAAATTTTGAAAAAGGGCTTAGAATTATTATTTAACATTAATAATTAATAAATAAGGAAATGTCCAAATTATTCTCTATAATATGATATGCATTAACGTGAGTTTAATGCTTTAAGAAACCCCAAAGTACAAAAAGAGAATCTCAAGTGTCATAAAACACCTATGTTATAAAAATAGCATAAATATAGAATTTTCTTTAGGTATGTGATTTCATTAGAATAAAGACATAATTAAAAGTTCATTATGTGACAAATAATGGGATAATAACGTTAAGGCGAAAGAATAACGACGTAAAACAGAAAAAAGAAGGTGTTTCGCTAATGTATAAGAATTCGTTTGTCCAAACAGAATCCCAAGGAGGAAGAAGCTGAATTATTGACCAGAGAGAAGAAACGAGATAGATGTATTGTCTAACGAACCATGGCATTGTTGAAGAAACGAAACAATATCTGAGATAACAAAAATAAATATGTCGTTAAATCTATTTCCTGACAGATCTTCACGTGTTTGTTCCAAAGAGGGCTTACGTGAGCTTTGAGACATCTTTCAGAACGACTTCAGACTTATTAATCATGTTATTCAAGAAATGATATAAAATACATTAATAGCTCCAAATGAATTTTAAAAAATAGAAAAGTTCAATAAAAGCTTGAAATTAATTAAATTATTTGTACAGCAATAAAATCAGTTTAGACTAATGAAAATATAATAATTAATCAGTCTACGACTTATAATAGGATTAAATTTAGTGAAGGGCATTTTACCATAAGTTGGGAGGAAATAATTTTTATTTCCATAATGAAGTTATTTATTCGTTTATTCCGAGAGATAGCGGCAGCTGAGTGAGTAGAGTGCTGAATTGCTATTGCTAAAAGGTTTCGGGTTCAAATCCGGCGGTGGCAGATAAATTATTTAATCTGTCATCAGCCAAGGATGGACCTTCCGGTATCAACACCACCCCTGGGGTTCACTCAGCCCCCACTGTAAAGTAGAAAACACCTGGCGTTTGAGAGTGATCTTGGACTAATTATCATCCTGCTCAAACGTTGTCCTAGAAACAGTAAAGTCTCTACCGTGTACTGAAGACCCTTAATTGGTTGTAGTTGTGTTGTTTTTTTTATTCCGCCTATAACTCAGTTTTTGGGTATTATGTTAAAATTTGCAGTTAAAATCTGATTTTTAAATTTTGAAATATTTTCCTATTTTGCCTTTTTCACTTCAATGAATTTCATACATGGTTATTCCTATCCTATTTTTCGCTAGAGAGTATGCTAGAAGGACTTGCCTTATTCTTTCATTAGTTGAACAATGGGTGTTCGGAGGCTTCCGATCCCTTCTCGCTGCAATTTCCTGATGAACACTGAAACTTCATAGAAGCACTTCTTCCCTTTGAAGTTCTCTACCGAATATTAAGAAAATAAATATTCATAAAATATAATCAGTCCAACATTCATTCGAAGACTAATCAGATTCCATGAAAAAAAAATGGAACTTAGGCGCTTTGATGTCCTCCAATTACAGAGAAAAAAAGGAAGAAGATGGAGACGCCTGAAGGAAATGGTGTCGAACTTTGTAGATACCCAGACCTATATGTGATTATAGTAATGTCAAACAACGACACAAACTGCGTTATATAGAGTGCTGTTCGTCTTTTTATAGAACAATGTTAAATTCTTCCAATGCTCACGATACCTTCCAAGCAAGTTCAAAAACTACCAGAATCACCGCATTCCCGATTTCACGAAAAACTATAGAATTTTCGAGTGAAGTTTCCACGTGTAAATTCGGAAAGGAGAACGGTGGAAAGGTAAGGTGATGCGAAGTGAGTGAATAACACTGCCTGGCCCTTATCAGTAAGGGCTGTTATCTGGGTTCACGTCCGAGCTGCCTCATCCCTCTTGGTGATAACGGTCCAAACGAGCCTTCGAACATTGTCATTTCTAGCGAAATTTCATAAATTCAAGTATATTACAGTTTATATTTTAATCATATTTTTGGGTTTAGCTGTTTTTAGGAATTTAAAAAAAACTTAATGTTTGGATTAATATATAACACAACCTGCAATATTTAAGAACAGTATGTATATAGCCATACGTAACCTTCTTCATTATACTTACAGAATTATTTAAAAAAAGATGAAAATAATAATAATGAAAACATGAAAAATCATTAAAACATTGCATATATGAAAATGAATATGGAATAATAAAATTAATAGTCTATCTAAAAAAAAAGAATCCCCATTGTAGGTTTTATAATGCATAACAAAATCGGACAAAAAATTGCTACAGACATTTGAAAGGAGCATTTTACGGCGAATTTATGGATCTATTAGGGAGGGGGAAGCATGGCAAGTCTATTCCAGACCCAGGACGTGGTCAAAGTAATAAGGCTTGGTAGGTTGCCCTGGGCTGGCCATGGGGCCAGAATGGCAAGTGTTGAAGGGCCCGAAAGAGTAATAGGATATGAAGATAGGATTCAGAGCAGAAAAAGAGTAGGGCGACCCAAGCTGCGATGGCTGGATGGGCTGTAGAGTCATAAAAGAAGAAGAAGAAGAACAAAATAGTTCCAATGAACATGAAAATGCAGTTATGAACGCTGTTCACTCCATTAAAAAAAACATTAAAAGATTAAGCTACTAACAGCTCGGCACAACAGTCCTTGCAGGACCTAGGCCTCCTTGACGAGCTTCCTCTACACCTCTCGGACCTTCGCCTTCTACATCCTCCTTCTCACTCTCAAGTTTTTCAGATCTTGCTCTACGTCATCAATCCCCCGTAGACAAAGTCTTCCTCTTTTCCTCTCCTCTTCTGATCTTCCATAGAGCATTTTTTCGGGTAGTCTGCTTGGCACCATCCTCTTCTCTTTTATTAGCATATACCGCAGCCATCTCAGCCTTCTCTGTTTTATTATACTGACAATGTCGTGTTCCTGATACATGTTCTGGCATTTTCCTTATCTGCCATAGCCCGTATTCCTGTACTGGACCAAAAATCTTTCTTAGGATCTTTCTTTCCCACCTGCTGATCTCGCTCACTGCTAGTGAATGCTGTACTATTGACATTATTATATTAACATTATGTAGATTTCGGTTTTGCGTAGTGTTCGATCCATAAATCTTCCTCTCACAGCAGTAATACAAATATCATTTCGTGTAGAATTGCCAGAATTACGTTGCATAAAGAATTTTAGCTCCAACGTTTCTCATGCAATGCCCAATCTTACTCTCCATTTCATAAGTTCCGATCCATTAGTTTATACCATGAGTCATTTCTTCATTTATTTCGTCTAAAAGCTGATCAAGACTCTTTCTGAGGACAGATGTAAATCTAATAACGGATTAAATCTAACCATTTACAAAGACATTCATCCATTTAATAGGCACTACAACAAGATGTTAAGTCTCGGCCTCCTGTATCAGTCTCTACCAATTGTTACGATCTTGTGCAGCTGCCATCCTGTTCCTCATACCCAACATTATGGATATGGCATGAATGAACTGAATCACGTCTGGTTCCGTAAATAAATCTTTGAGCTCCTGTTTTTTTGACCTCTCCCTACCTGCTCAAACTTTGTTGTTTACTGTGTGCTATATTTGTATACAGTGTGTGTGTTAGTATAGTTACGGCCGCCGATAGAAGGACGGAAACGGACGGATTAGCGGCTTAAGTCCGTCGGCGGAAGAAGTTAAAATGGAATTAGGACCTTCTCAGCATAGCAGAACCGCCTCTGCTTTGTCGGGAAAGATTAAGAAGGTCCCAGAACAGTCTCCACCCTTCCGTGTTCTAGAATGTTCGGCCTTGCCTATTTAAATACCTCCCTCGCCTCGAGCGGGTCAGTCTGAGAGGAGACAAGGCACTGTGAAGAATTGTGATAAGTGAGTGTCAGTGTGATAAACTAGTCAGTGTTGAACCGGCTAGTGTAATAAGTGTGTCAGTGAACTGTGACAGTCTCGCGAGTGTAATAAACTATTTCTGTTTGTTACTGTATGTCAGTGTGTCAGAGAACTTACGGTCAGAGATACTTAGAGAATCTTACGGTCGGTGGACTAGTGAACTGTAAGTGTTAATTATTTGTTATAAATTGTAGTGTAATTTTATAATATTCATACAAATTTATGTAAATAGTTAAGTCATTTAGAATTAGTAATATCTTATATTATTGTAATAATTAAATAGGCCTAGGTTATAATAAATACTTAGAATATTGTTATTGTAAATTTATATTAGTTTAATAATTTAATTGTTTGTAACTTAATTGTATTCTTTTTATCAGTTTGTTAATAAATATTAGTATCTTTATATTAAGGAATTGTTTAATTTATTTTAATACCCAGTAGCCCGTAACAGTATTATTGTTCCTCAATCTCGAAGTGGTGGATTTAATTGTACTAATTGTCCGTGTTGAGGCGTATTATTGATATTACTGAACATTATGCAATTTGTGAACATAAATGAACCTTATGAAGAAAAGATTCACTTCATAAACTTTAATTAATGGTGGGAGAAGTTTTACTCGTACCCTTTAAGCAACCAAACTGTAATAACAAACTAGATCAAATTAAACTCTGCCATGTTTTGATGTACGATGTTGTTGGAAAAAGTATATATTTTTTTCTTATCGCCAGTTCCTTCGTTTGCTGGTATATTTGTCACTTGAAGATGGACGCAAAGAATTGGTCTGATATAGGTCCAGACGGGTTCTTGAATTCGTAAGATGGCATTTTTGCGAGGAATGCCATTAAATAAACATCAGCTCTCGCTCTGCTGTCAGAAAAATGACCATCCTTCATTTTTCTACTGAAAAGCTGTTTCATTTCTCCTTCAACATGGGATCTTCTTCAGTTTACTTCTTTCTTATTCTAACACTCCGACTAGAAAAACAGAAATACATTTCTGAAAGCTTGTGTATGTACCTTCAATAAGGAATAAACATGTAACTGCAACATTGTAAAACATTAAATTAAAATTAACAAGAAAAAAATACAAATTAGGGATAAAAATGTATTATACTTCCAAACATTTGCCCACTTAAATAATTAATAATTTAATAAAATTCAATATAATAATCAGAAATTCAAAACCCTCTGAGATGACTTTTTATATTGTATTTTATGCGAAAAGTCATAAGAGCCCATCCCTTCATCCGTTCGCTTTATACAAATGGTAAAGTCTGAAAAATTTCACAGTGGCTTTAGCCACCTTTTACCATACCTCTAAACAGTCGGAAAATCGTATGAAACACTAAAAACTATTCACCCGTTCACGAGATAATAGAGAAAAAGCAAACGGAGAATGTTCAGGATACTTTTAGTCTTGCTATTTCACTAAGCGATTTGGAAATTTTTGAAACCACTATAACCCATTTACAATAAGCTTTCTGATTTATGATAACAAATAGGGCGGAGTGGTGTAAATTTTTACGTGAGATAAAAGTGGACTCTTTCAAAAAAAGATTGCTCTTTGCTTACTTCGGGGCATTTTGTGTAAGCATTAACTATTAGTGCTTACAAAGTAATAACGTTTGATGTTACCTATTTCGAAAGAGGAAACGCTTACCGTATTCTGTATATTGTGCAGTGGACTTCTGCTTAATCCTTCTTCCTTTGAAGCAAAACAGAGTGATACTTTCGTCCATAAGGCCTGATCCATAAGCATCTATCCTCAGCTAACACTCCACCTTTCCCAATACCATTCCTTTTCCGTCAAAAGCTTCCCTTATTCCATATCCCCACAATTTTCTAGGGCACACTGTGGATTGTCCATCCCCACTTGCCAGTTTATCTTCTGGCATTGTTGTTACATGTCCGACTCGCCTTTGTGGTTGTGGTTAGTGATGTTTCTTTATGATTTCCCTTGCATCCCAAAGCTCAAAGTTGGATCGGATTGTGATGTTCCTCACCCAGCCTCTCCTAGTCTTTCCTTCGCCTCTACGATGGTAGCGCATTTCCTTGCTTTGAAGTTTGATCACTCGAGTATGAACATTTTATTGACAGTGCTTTTTCTTATACGATTGTCTAAAGAACGTTTATTCTACATTTGTTGGAATGCTGTTAGGAGCCATATTCTATGACAAAGATGTCCCATTGTTGGGTCGGAATGAAGAAATTAACAGAACTATTGCAGTAGTGGAACGAACTGGGATGATTTATTCCAAATCACGGAACGGCTCATTCCCAATCGTAAGTTAGGAACGAAAATTGAAGTAAAAGGCCCATCTCTGGTTTTAAATGTGTTTAAAGAAGGGGAGCTTTTAAACCCCTCCTATTCCAATTACTTTTCACAACCAAGCTCCCGCACAAATTGAGCGTTAAAAGGTCTTGGTTTCATTACCTGGGTTTTATGTAAATATAATGAAATATTTCTTATAATTTTTAACGCAGTTCTTTAATTACTCTCGTTCTGTACATTAAAAGGTTTTCATTATTCTTTCTCAATATTTGGCCAATGATGATATTTTTGCAGAATCATAATTTTTATATTTATAATACTTTTATAATTATTACTTTTGATTCACGTTTCGAACAATTGATTTTGTATTTTTTTAAAATTATTTTACTCAAACAACTCGGGCAAATGTATATTTTTTATGAATGCTTGATAAATGAATCTATTATTATTTTTTTTAAATTATATTTTATCACGAGTCTTTATTTTACATTATCTATACTTTAAATAACCATTTATACACATAATTAAAAAAAAATATTTAGAACAAATGTTTTTTTCGATAGACATGTTTTTTCGGTCTTAAACATCTTTTTTTTTTTATTTCTAAGGTATTTACTTGTCTTTCAGAGTTAAAAGTTTGTCTACACTGTTCAATTCTACACTGTTTGTGACTCTACAGTCTATCCTAATATATTCTGTGTTTATGAAAAATGATTTTTATAACGAAAATTATTGGTATACATATTGGATATTTTTATTTTAATTAGGTTATATTGTATATCAGACAAATAAGTTTTAAATATTATATTTCACAACGTTAATACATTATTTTACGTAAAAACGTGGGGGTCGAAAACTTTAGTAACGGGTAAAAACTCATCTTAATTTCACTTATTTTCAACTGAGTCTAATATTTCTAAAACAAGCCATTTTTCAATTCTTAATATTTATAAAAATGTTATATTTCAGCAATATTATCATTAGGAGAGATAATTTCTTATTAAATAATATAAGTAAGATGTGAAAATAATAACGAAAGTTAATAATAAGAATTTTTTTTAAACTTTTAGAGTATAGGAGCTGTCTGAATATTAATTTTTAAAAAATCTGATAATTGGGAACATATTCTGAATAAAAATTAAATGTAGTATACTCGAATCTAATAATAGTAATAATATCTAAAATAATAAGTTGAACTTGTGTGAACTAAACTACCACCGCAGAAGGAGGAACTTACAATAGATGGACATTGGGGAAGCGTCTGTCGGTATCTGACACTTCGGTCCCCTTATTGATAACTTTTCCATTTAGGCAATAGCAAGATATGGTCTTTATCATTTGAGGAGAATCTAAGTGTTCAAAACTGCTTTTAAAACTTTATTTTTGCTCAGTTCAATTTTTTCAACAGCATTAGCAGTTTTTTTTTTACAATCATTACGTGGAAGGATTAAAAAAAAATTAAAATCTTAAGTGAAAATAATACATAGTCTTAAAAACATGTTTTTTTTTTTTTTTTACTATAACATCGAAAACAGTGGACCAACCCCCATTTAGTATTGTTTTAAGATATTGGGTATTTTGTATTAAATCAAATAATTACATGTTTTTTAAAATTAGGTTTGTGTTATGGATGAAAATAAATAATTAATAGATTATTTTTAAAAAATGAGCGGAGTGGCTGGTTGGTAGAGCGCTGAGTTACCATGCCGAAAATCCTGGGTTCAAATTCCGCTAGCTAGCAGACATGTATTTAACCAGTTAGCGGCCGGAGACGAACCCTATGGGATCTAGTGCTCTCTAGGGGCTCACCCAGCCTCTATAAAGTGGATACCAGACCCTTCATGAACTGCACTACTACGTTTTATTTAATTAAAAAAACAAAAAAAATGTCTTAATCTTAATTCACTGCATTCTCTTTATTGAAATAACAGTCCTAAAATAAAATAAAAAATGGAATAAGATTTAGCCTGTTTTATTTTCAGGCTTAAATTAAATCGATGCATTCTATTGTTTTATTTAAATTAAAAGATAGTGCTATATTTTTTTGTAAATTTAAAAAAACAACTCAGGAATGGTAATTTCGTGATTTGATATATTATTAATTAAGTACAGCACTCCTAGTGAGTTTATTAAAATATACGCACTTAGTATTTTTCTGAGATATTGGGTATTTTGCTATAAGTAAAATAATGTATTTTTATTTTATTTTAGTTTTATATATAAAAATAAATTTTCTATAGCTTAAAAGAGAAATGTCTATATTTTATTTCACTGCATTCTCTGTATTGATAAAACAACCTAAAAATCGAAAAATTGGAATAAGGTGTATCTTATTTATTTTTTTTTAAATCGATGCATTTCATTTTTTTTCTATTTAAATTTAAAAAAAGAAAAGTCATCCATAATGACCTCAATGTCCCGTTTGTTGCTGATTTGGACCTGAATCCGATATCAGTCTTTTCATGACAAACATTATTTCCACTCAAATCCACTAGTTTCAAACCTAGCTACTTCTTCAATTCCTGATAATTCTCCAAGGCGTCTAAAAAGAAGTTGATTTTGATATTTGAATACTACCATTTGATAGTTTTTCTACTTGCCATTATCCATGTCCTTATGTATCACTCATTGGTGTATTGTTTGTAAACACTCACAAATTTCAATACATAAATCTTTTAAAAAATTTAAAAATAGTGCTATATTTTGTGGAATGGCTTAGATAAGTCAGGGGCAGTGGTTTAGTGATTTGGCAATGTTTTGGCTGCGTTGCTAAGCAACACCGATAAAATATAACATTAAAAAAAACTTTTTTATCCAATAGAGAGATATTTAAGGTTTTTTATTAGTATTACAATTTTAACATTGACATTTTTGATTCAGCTTTTAGTATAATTTCTTTTATAATTCAACAACCTTTCAGTGCATTACATAACAGTTATTGAAAGGTCTCTAAAAACCGTCCTAATATGTTTTAGTTTTATGTAAATTATTTCGTTCGTCTATTTACAATGCATTGGGTTATGGTTAATTACACGGATTGGCTTAGTTTTTTTTTCTGTAAACTTTCCCGCTATTTAATTTAAACCAACGTCCCTGCTATGGTTGAGGTTTACTCTTCTTCCATCTTGAGAGATCTAATTTCCGAAGCTGATATCTACCGTCTATACTTGGCCGGTACTACTCAGGACTATCAGGAGTAAGTCAATATTGGGAAGAAAGTGAATTTGTAGATCTCCTCTTTTTTTTTTTTTTTGCCTTTCCAAACATCCAGAATGGAATGGAACTCTTCAATTCCAGATATTTACTTACATTCATCGGAGCTCTCTATTTTCTTATTCTGATTACCTGTGATTGGTTTGTTACATCCAAGTTTGTCTTAAATTTATTGTTATTCTTCTTCAATACAAGTCCAGTCTTCCAGTAAATTATTAACTACTTTCACAGTTTAGCTTTATCAATTTTTTTATTGCCACTAAATGGGAAGTTTTTATTACGGTATTTAAGCCCTGCTAAAATATCTAAATGGGAATAAAACAGAGCTGATATGATAGACTATTCAATAATAAATTGATAAGATGAGATTGATCAACATCTTTTGAATTAAATCAAAATACGAGTAAATTGTAGCAATATGTGCAACTAGAATCCGTTTTGTTTTTCAATATTAAAATATTTCACGCTTAGTTGGGTTAAGCTAAAGTTAAAACAAATAAAAAAACGGCTTTAAATATCTCGATTCTTCATACAAGACTGAAAAGACAAGAAACTGCTCGACGTTTTCACCTACTTCAACATTTACTGTACTAACGCTCTAAGCTCCCAATTAATTACAAAAGACTCATTTACATGACAGTTATCAGACTATTTGGACATACGGAGTTGAGCTTCGGGGCTCTACTAAACCATCCAGTTCATATCGTATCCAATCCTTACAATCCAAAATCATTTGTAAAATCCTGAATGCTCCTTATTATGTCAAAAACAAACTCATCCGTCATGATCTTAATATCTCATATGTTGTTGATTTGGCCCAAACTAGATACCTATCCTTTAAAAAGGTTTAGGTTATTAATTTTTTGTCATTAATTTGGTTTTATGTTATTTTTTATTGCTCTATATCAGTTTAATAATAGTTTAATAATATTTCACAGTCATTTTACATAATGTTTATATTATTATTTGTATTTACTTATATTGTATTTTTTTTTTTTTTTGTATCTTGTTCATTTAACGATGAATAACTGTGATGGCACAAAACATTCTTTTGTTATAGTTTATTGGTATAAACTTGCAGTTCTATTTTTGGTCGCTACCCGGATCACTTTATCCTATTTAATAATTTATAAAGTCAACCAATAATTATTTGATGTAAACTTAATAATTACTAGGAGACATCCTATCAGCGGACCAGCCCCTATTATACTATTTATTTAACGGTTATTTAATTTTACTACTCTAGTTCTACATCATCTTATCTTTTAATTTTAAATAATTTAGTGCAATCCAAAATCCTTCGTAAAATCCTCAATGCTCCTTATTTTGTCACAAACAAACTCATCCATCATGATCTTAATATCCTATATGTTACTGATTTGGCCCAAACTAGATACCTAACCTTCCATGACAAGCTCCATACACACTTGAATCCGCTAGTCCCTTACTTGATTCACATACTATTCCTGATAACCCTCCGAGGCGTTTGAAAAGAAGATGGCCTCGAGACTTACTATAGAACTTTATTGGAGTGCTACCGATGGGTAGTTTCTCAACAAGTGTTTTTTGTTTTCATGTCATTTGTACATATTAGCAAATTTACTTGTTGTAATATTATTACAGTTGTAAATATCAAGAAATTAATCTAAAAACAAATATGCTCTAAAATTTTTTATAGAACTAGTGTTAAAAAAACAAACTTGGTTTTATAGAAACGAGTACAATGATCATTAACACGGAAGGTTTTATTTTGTCTATTTTTAAGTACTAAGGTTTTCATTTTTTGGATCTCTGTGTTTTAGTTGGTGTGAAAGTATTTTTTTAGTGTTCACTAACTGGTCTGATTGTGTCAGACGTGGATGGATAGTCAAGCTGCTTGAGAGGAAACACAAATTTTTAATATTATTACAGTTGTAAATATTAATAAATTAATCTAAAAAAAATATATTGATAAAACAAACAGTTGAAAAACAAATTTTGGTGAGCTAAAATCGTTATAATAATTAATCGTTATCGAATGATGGGTACAAATGGAATAACTTGGAAATTAAACATTGAAAACAAATTAAAGAAATGCAGAAGAAACAAGAAAAAAAACACAAGAAACTATTGGACGAAGGAGTAATGTTGATGATAAGAGTAATAGCCTTAACGTTACATTAATTATTGGAGAGATGCCGACATTCCTTTGGAGTTGCTGGCACGCTGAAGAACAATTTACTAATCAATGACTCCAGTTATAACGTCATTTGGGACAGTTGGTTCATTCTTAGAAAGAGTAACGTAGGACAAATATTCGCCAATCAAATGTCGATTTTAAGTTATTATTATAGTATCTAATTAGAGTGTAGAGTAAGTTATGTTATAAGTGGTGTAGTAGAGAATATTGTTATTGTTTGATATAGTTCCATATATTGCTATAGTATAGTATAATGTTATAAGTAGTTGCATAAAAGTAAAATTAAAATTTTGTAAGGCTTCCTGTATTTTATTTTTTTTAGAATAGAATAATGTATTGATATTTACATCTGTAATTATACTATATCAAGTAAATCTGCTGTATGAACAAAGGACATGAAGAAAAAAACACTTGTGGAGAAACTATCCATTGATAGCACTCCAATAAAGTTCTATAGTAGAAGGTCTCGAGGCCATATCCTTTTCAGACGCCTCGGAGGGTTATCAGGAATATTATGGGAGGCAAGTTGAGAGACTAGCGGATTCAACTGTGTATGGAGCTTTTCATGGAAGGATAGGTATCTAGTTTGGGTCAAATCAGCAACATATGGGATATTAAGATCATGATGGATGAGTTTGTTTGTGACATAATAAGGATCATTGAAGATTTTACGAAGGATTTTGGATTGTATACGAGATGAATTGGATGGTTAGGTGAGCCCCAAAGCTCAACTCCGTATGTCCAAATAGGCCTGATAACTGTCATGTAAATGAGTCTTTTGTAATTAATTGGGAGCTTAGAGTGTTTGTCCAGTAAATGTTGAAGTATGCGAAAACGTCAAGCAGTTTCTTGTCTTTTCAGTCCTGTATGAGGATTCCAAGTGAGACGTTTGTCCAGATGGAGTCCTAGGTAACGTATCTGTTCGACAGGGATCAGTGGAATGTTATTAAAGGATACAGTAGGGCAGGAATTCGTAGGTTTACGACGAAGAGTGAAGGTAATTTGGTGGAATTTGTTAGGATTTATTTTAATTCTCCGATTTTGACACCATTTCCTGTATTTTTAAAATTATATTTTGTGTTTAGTCTAAGTTTATGTTAGTTTTTTTAAAATTAACATTATCCAATGATTTGATGATATGCTATGATAATTCTGTTATAAAATGGCTACATATAAAAAATATTGTCAATTCCATGAATAATATTTTTATTTTTAATATTTTTTGAAAATCTTTTTTTTTAATTTTATTTTATGCATGATTTTATGACGTGATTTCCATGGTAGCGAATGATGTTAAAATATAAATTAAAATATTTATCACCTTTTTAAAATTACAGTGAATATTTCTAGTGAGTCAATTACTAATTATTGAATATTGTGTAAAAAGATTAACCAATAAGAATGTTGCCATGAATAAATGAAAATTTACCCAAACGCTGGAATATTAATAATTAAATATTGTGTGTTTGAAGCGGGTGTGGTTCAGTGTGAATAATGCTGAGTCGCTGTGTCCCATGTTCCCAGGTTCGTATCTAGCTGCGGAAGATACACTATTTAATCTGTTAATAGCCATGGATGTACCCTGTGGGATCTACAGATCCTCTTGGGGTTCGCCCAGCCTCTATTAAATGCGTACCCTTAATCCAGGAAAAAACCTGGAGGTTGAGCGTGATTTGAGGAATCATTTCCCTGCATAACCGTTATCTTAGAAACAGTAGCGTAAAAGTTCAATAATACAAGTTTCTGCCATGTACCCAAGACTCTTCAAGGGTTGTAGTCGTACAGGCTAGGCTTATATATTACGAAAATCACTTTATTTTGATTATTATATCATTTAATATTAATATTTTGATGGTTATTAATTGAAAATTTAATACTATTTTTTATGATTTAGAAAAAAATATAGTGTTTTTAGCGCAGGGTGTTTTTGATGCACCTCCAATCTGTTATTATTAACAATACTCATAATCATCCTAAATAATAAAAAATAAAAAGGTTATATATTTTAAAGTAGGGTAACTATTCATTTCAAAGTTATACTATTAAGTTTTTTCATTGTTGCCTCTTTTGTTACTAATCAACTAAATTCTAAAGGTGTAAACAAAACAAAATATCCACAAAATCCTGAATTAATTGAGAAAAATATTATTTTATAAATACATAATTACTACTTGTTTATGCAAACTTTAATTTTACCATTTCATGGTAAGTCAGAGCTTAGTAATATTTATTAAAAACCTAATCCAAAAAAAAAAAAAATTTAATTTAAATCATAAGAGGGCTAATTTAACGTTATTAGGCATTGTGCCAGTTTTTGGCGCACGGTGTTTTTGATGCACCTCCAATCTGTTATTATTAACAATACTTATAATTATCCTAAATAATAAAAAATAAAAAGGTTATATATTTTTAAGTAGGGTAACTATTCATTTCAAAGTTATACTATGTATTAAGTTTGTTCATTGTTGCCTCCTTTTGTTACTAATAAATTAAATTCTAAAGGTGTAAACAAAACAAAATATCACCGATTTTTAAATCCAGTCTATGTTTTATACAAGTTTAAATGCCAATCATCATCTAATGAAAAACAAATCATATGAACCATGGACGACATGATTCCACACAAACAAAAAAAAAAAAATTGTAGTATTTAAGTTACTTTTTAATATTTATTTGATAGAAAGCAATCATTCAACAACTATATAAAGTATTTGAGTTCCACATGTGCCATCCTAAAATTCCTTTTGAATGCATTGCATAATGCCTTTTAAGTGGATATATAATAAATAAAAAAAAGCTGTTCCGCTAAATCTATGAAGGGTTCAGATTTGAAGGTTCATTTCGTGGTAGAGACTGTATGTACTGTTTTTTTTATCAAACTTGGAATACTCTATCCTGATCCACCAAACATTGCGCTATGGAATTGGATTTGCCAATTCATTTTCCCTTCTCTCTGTCGTAGTGTGCCCCTTACCAAAGCACCCTCTTTGATCCTGCGTTTGAATCTATCCTCTTCACTCATGTACCTTCATTTACTAACATAATAGTAACCTCTATTTAACGTCAACCTCTTCAACGCTAATCTGTCCCCTGACTCTGCTAATGAATGTAGTTCCTTTTGTGGACCACAATCACTCTCCAGGTCTTTTATCTTTTTTTCTTTCAACCCTACCTTTGTACGAGGTTCCTACGTGCATGGCTTGACCTTTACCAGAAGCTTATCTTCCTTCTCTGAATCCAGTGTCTTTCGCCTCTTATATGCCCTCATCAAGCTTTCCTGTCCCAACTTCTGAATTTTGTCCTTTCTACTCTCTTCGACTTACAAAACTGAAATTATCAACCCTTTTCGTAACTTGCTCACAGGCACTCAAGAACCCATCTTTTTTTACTTTCTTCCATACACGAACTGATGGAATATCCACAGGTTATTTGGGCGTAATAACCTAGTAGTTGATCGCCCAAAAAAAACCCTAATCTAAAAATCTGATGGAATATCTTATTATAATCCCTTGATACTAAGCCTTGGTTGAAAATAGTTCAAAATTTTCATTTCCTACAGTTTGGCAACATGTCCTAGTCCGTCCAATGAGTTGGGAGAAATTACCTCTATTGTTACCTCTAATATTCTAGGTTTGTCCTCTATAACTTAAAAAAACACTCGAAATAATAGTTCATGAGCCTTGATTGATTAGTATTGACAATTATTCTAGACCTTATATCCTCCCAAGACCGACAGAAAATTACCATCCTTCTTCTCTTTTATTTTGGTTGAGGAGAAAGCCTTAGACTCAGTTAACCATAAAATTCTTACCATACTCCACACCTTCTCCATTCCAAAAAACGGTTTGAAGGTGGTTCTCTTCCTTTTTTCTTCTTCGTTTCCAAGCCTTTATCATTCTGACTCCTCATCCTTTCTACAACAACGAAGTGGTTCGAAAGAAATCTCATTCTCACAAACCCTTTTGTATTTCTGTATTAATGATCTTCCTGGTTGATTAATCACTCACAATACTGTTAACATGGCGAAGAATTGCGATCCATCGTTTCATCGTACTGAGATGTTCATCCATACAGAAATCTCCTTTCCATTCACCCTCCAAAACGTCTTTCCATATTGCTCCCTACTCTACCTTAATAGCAATCCAATTATAGTATGGAAATATAATTCTGTGATATGTCTTGGAGTGATCTACCATCGTCTGTCTGGGAATAGCCATATTTTCCAAATTACTTGGAAAAGCGTAGTTAAACAGTTCCTAGGATTCGTGATTCTGTTCCCCCGAAAACATGTCAGTTTTTAGTTTCATCCATCATATTCACCAACTTCAATTATGATTACTTAGTCCATGGGAGAGTGTCTGGTGTGGGTGAGATAAGACTGAATGACAAATGAATCGTTTCAGCAGATTCAATAGATCTTCGAGGTCTCCATCCCCTGCCACGTTGAGGGAGCTTGATCATTTAGAACTTTCCTCCGCCCTTTCCCTAAATATCAGTCCCCAGCCCTTTGACCTCTATATCTCTTTTCTTAGAAGCTCCTTTAAACATTTTTTTCTTTTAAAATTCCTTCGCAATCTCCATTCGTAAGCCTACATCACTTACCACTTACTTCACAATAATCCGCCATTTTCCCACCTCCTGAATCTTCAATCTTCTGCGAACCTGTGAAAATAGTGTATACATAAAATATATAGTGTTTTTTTATAATTTTGCTATTTAAGTTTTACACATTATGATAATAGTCCCGCAAATTGTCGCTTCAAGTTCTTTCCAAGTATTTTCCAAAAATACAAGTTATACTTGAGCTGTAGTATGGAAAAGAGAATGTACTTATGGGAAATGTGTATATTCATCTAATCATTTCTTCAAGAACTGAACGTTTCAACAAACATATATTACACTAGTCGACAAAATTTAACTTTTTTTCTTTCACAAGAATTAAAATAACAGATTCTAAAAGTATTTTTCGTGCTGGATTCAAATATAATTACAGTTTTTCCCCATCGGGCAGGAGTTTTGTGTGATATTCATTTGAATTTTTTATAATATTCCAAAAAATCCGTAAGCTATCTAACTCAAAATTATAACTACTGATTCTGACTTACCTAGAAAGTGGTAGATAGTGATTTTCGGGCATATTTTGCATCTGGAACGTCTCTCATTTTAGTCCAACAGTAGTCAGCTAGCATATTGGAACTCCACTTGCCTTAGTACCTCTTCTCTATTGTTGAAATTTGCTGATGAAAACGCTCACCGTGTTCATCGCTGACAGCTCCAAGGTTTTCGGGGAAGAAGTCCAAGTGAGAGTCCAAGAAGTGAATTTTTAAAGACATGTTGCATCCCATAGCTTTATAAGAATACAGAAGATCAGCCACTATGTCACGATAGTTTTCTGCTTTATGGTTTCCAAGAAAATTGCAACACAAACTTTTGAAAGACTGCCAGGCTGCTTTCTCCAGTGGATTTAACAGTCCCTCGAAATGTTCATCAGCCATTAATGATCGGATTTGTGGTCCTATAAAACTCCTTCTTTCAATTTAGCATCACAGACTTTGGGGAATTTCGATTTCAAGTACAAGAATCCATCAGAAAGTTTATCCATAGCTTTGACGAAATTTTTCATAACTCCTAACTTAATATGCAATGGAGGTAAAAATATTTTGTCAGGCTTCACTAAAGGGACACATGCCACATTTTTCTGGCCGGGGATAACAGATTCACGTTTTGGCCATGACTTTCTAACGTAGTGAGACTTCTTATCTCTGCTGTCCCACTCGCACAAAAAACAGCAAAATTTGGTGTTTGGTGAACCCAAGTTGCAAACCATGCAATAAAGCAATGACCTTTAAATCACCACAGATATTCCATTCATATTTTCCATATTGTATTTTCTCTAAAACTAGTTTCATATGTCTCTTTCATATCAGCGGCATGCGCTACCGGTATTGATGGAAGTTTATTGCCAATATGTAGCAGCACAGCCTTCAAGCTTTAGAGGAGTCTATGAACAATCGCCACTCATCCGGCCGGTGTTGAAACCCAAGAGTTTCCATAACTGAACAAATATTATTACAAAACACAATACCATTTTCTTCAGAGAAGTATACTTTGAAAACAATATGGCGGCTACGATATCTACTAATTCGTACATCTTTTTGGAGTAGATTCCACCCTTTGAGTCTGGAAGCTAAAACTTCCGCTTGCTGTTTAGACAGATTTAAATCGCGAATCAAGTCACTAAGGTCTTGCTGATTGGGAAAGTATGGTTCTGATGAACAGCTACTGGCTTCATATGTAAGATCATTTTTATTTTCATCTGAATCATTTGAAGTTTCAGTCAGGTCAGAACCAGAGTTATCACTTAAGGTTGTATCTGCATATACTGGTACGGGGAACTCTTCACTGTGTAAGACAGGTCTCATTGCAGATTGCAAATTCGGATACTTAACTGTATATTTTGTTTTAGATGTGATTCCTTTAATATTTGTCAAACAAAAATAACAGTCAGTTAAATGATCCTTCGGTTCCCTCCAAATCATGGGAATTGCAAATGGCATATGATGTGTACCATTTTTCCACCCAGTCAGCAGTCTAACACATGAAACACAGCATGTATTTGGGGCCCAGCTCTTATCAAAATCACCAACTTGACAGCCAAAGTAAAGTTTATAACACTTCTTTACAAGTGGGGTCAAATTTCGCCTCTGAGACTTGAAGGTCAGCTCACCACAAATATAGCAGAAATTATCTGCATGATTTACACAATTTCTTGGCATGATGAAAAAATAAAGCACAGAAATACAACATGCACAACATACACAATACACTTCTAAACAGAAAGGAAGGAAATATTTCACTACTCAACAATCTCACAGTCAGCTCAATACTGACAGATCACAATGCCAAAGAGGTCTGAACATGTATAAACAACAATGAACCTGCACAGTCATGTTTTATTGCGCTTCAGCATGACATTGCAAATAATTTCAATAATACAGCTTGAGTAAAATAGCTACATATGAGGTAACGGTTCCTATGACAGGTCAAAGAAAACGCTAAAATCATATTTTCAAAAGTAGCTTTTACAGAAAAACTATGCCTGATGGGAAAATTCTGACTACATATCTGAATTCAGGATGGAAAATGCCACTAGATTCACTATTCAGATCTCTTGTGAAAAAAACCTTGTCGACCAGTGTTATCTATTGAATGATAATTGTTGACCTTGATAATGTATGTTGAAGAAATTGGTCCGGGTAGAGGTCACTGAATGAATTTCTCGTGTAATTTGAGAAAATCTTTATTGATAGCCAACGTTTCGACCTACGTTGTAGGTCTTCTTCAGGGCTGTGGGGGGGGGGGGGGGTCTGGAGTCTATCTTCTCAAATTACACGAGAAATTCATTCAGTGACCTCTACCCGGACCAATTTCATCAACATATATTATCTATACTTCGTAATGTTAGTGGGAACTTTTATTTCTTGATAAGATGATTACCGAAATCTACTCAATACCCATAATTACATTCTCTTTTCCATACTAAAGCCCACGATAACTTGTGTTATAAGAAAATATTAAAAATCAAACGAATAAACAGTTAGAACGTGTTGCAACTCTACTCGATGTGACAGCCTGCGGAACAGATACCGTTAAATTGCATTTCTTATTCTTAAGCGACTATGCCTCGAATCTAGGTTACTCATTCATCCATTAAATTTTTTTGCCATATTGTATTTTCCATATTAAGAAGATTTTCAAAATATTATTCAATGTAATCTTATTTTTCATTCCATTATTATGTCACGCACCTCCATTTGTACATGGATAAATGTAAAATTAAAATCGCCTATATTTTATGAAACTATTACATATCATTACAAATTTTAATTTCCACAAAAACTGTTACTGGGGCTTATAAACATTCGATATATATTATCACTCCACATAAACCAAAGTCTATCCTATCTTCTCAAACTGGGTAACACTATAGGGAACTGCATAGTGGCGCTTAGTGGCCATATTTAGAACTAACTCCTCATCCAAGGAATATTTCCTTTATTTTGGAATAATTCGAATCTTCAGTCAGTTATTAGCGAGAAACTCACAAATAATTAAATATCAGTACCACAAAATCCTGAATTAATTGAGAAAAATATTATTTTATAAATATATAACTACTACTTATTTATGCAAACTTTGATTTTACCATTTCATGGTAAGTAAAATCATTTATTAAAAAGCTAATAAAAAAAAAATTTAATTTTTTAATTTAAATCATAACAGGGCTAATTTAACGTTATTAGACATTGTTCCATTACAGGATAAAGTTTAAATTAATAATAATATAAAGATCCAGTTTCATTGACCGAAATTGTTTAATTGATAATTGTAATATCGCCTTAAGGGAGATCTTGCGTCTGCTTATTAGTGAGAACCCATAAAACTGTATGATTTTGAAAAACAATTAAATTCAATACCACACATAATTATTTATTTCATTCGAGGCTATCCTTAAAAATGATAAAATTTGTAATTTAGTAAAATTTATTGCTCGGTTCAATTCGATTTTGATTTGTTTTTCTTTTTACAATATTAATCTTTAAAATAATTTGTATTTCTCCAGTTTAAGAACAAATGATAATTCGGATAAAATAAATTGATCACATGTTTGGAAAATTGAGAATTCTTAGTAAATTATCAGTTCTTACAGAAATTGTAACCTAAGATTTTAACAGTGAGCTTAATCTAAAACATAAAACGAGCTTCATTTTTAGCAAACTATTAAATTAAGCTAATAAAATATTGAATAATTAAATTCATGAATGCAATACCAAGATAATAAAGGATAGAAGTTTAATACAGTGTCAAATAAATTAATTTGGGATTAATTAATTTCCAATTAACATTAATTGGTTACTATATGAGATGAAGATAGTTCTAACAGTATCCAACAGATGGGGCCAAAGTGTCTAAAATGAACTATACTTGTGGAAGAAAGGTGTATATATATATATATTTTGCTCTGTTGAACCATGGTATCGTTTGGTATGGAAACCAAGCGGTTTTAATCTTCTTTACAAACAGGTTTACTTACATAAGTTGGGTGGGATTGCTGAACATCAGGTTGTTGTGAATCATAGCTTGTCATAGCCGTCTGACAACCATCCCTGAACTTCAGTATAGGGTCAATCTGGCGATGTCCGTTCCACCGACCTACTCCGGTTTAAGGACAGCGACAATTTGCTCTACCTAGATCCACGGATTATGGCTGTTTAGGCCAGCTGGGACACAAGGCCTTTATTTATAGCTCCTTTACAACTAAAGGACCAGGGCTATTTGATATCCTGAACAATCACTGATATAATGATATGATGATCACAAAATAAATAGCTCGTGACGGTGGATAGAAATGTAATTAATTTTGTTACATTCATTAATAGTACGTAAATACAGAATAGAATTGTTTCTGTGTATTAAAAAAAGTTTCATCTGGGCACACTCTACATATTATTCTCGAATACCTTAAGTCGTCGTTCTTCCTTCAAAGTTGCCCAGTTCACCACCCTAAAGAAGATAGTTGGAAAAATAAACTTTTGTGAATTCTAAATGTTATATCAATGCTTTACCTTATCCTAAGAGCTTTCCGGCCTATTGTTTCTCCGGAGCTTGAGGTGGTACTGTTCTTTTTTTCAGGAGTTTTATCCTTTAACGTAGCCTCAATTTCCTGGCAGTTCTTGATTAAGTCATTGGCTATCGCTTGCACAGGTTTTAAATTTATTTTAAACTACAAAATTGATCCGCTGTTCCTCACATTTTATCCTCGACTCAGGGAAATCGAGTATCTGTTGCTATTCAAATTACAGATTTCTAAACGAAGGTAAACCTTATGAATACTAGTCACTGTTGCATCTAGCAGAATGATTGAAAAAACCTAAAATCATAATGAAGATATTGAAAATTAAATCGTCAAATCTGATAATCAGGATGGACTCAGAAATAAGTTCGTTGTACAAGGTACATTTGCAATATGAGCGCATCTAATATAGTTTTCTAGAAGTGACCGTTTTTTTCTTAATTGCTAGTGCATATCGACTAATAATTTTGGAAAAACTTTTTTCTCCATTTTTTGTCTCAGAATTTCTTCAGAACTTCAGGTTAACAATAAGCCAACAAGCCTGAATTTTCTTATGGTTCTTTTAAACAAATAAAAATAAAAATATACTTTGATACTTGCACTAAATGAAACATACGTAAACACTCATGCCTAATAATTTTTTGCAAATAAAATAATATTCATAACTAGTATAAAACTCGATAATATCTTTGAACTATGGCGACTCTACGTTTAACATAGCCTTTCATTTAGAAATAGCAAAAAAAAATTTGTAAAGTATGTAAATTGTACTACTTTGAGCAATAAAATATTGTAAGGAGATGATTCTAATCCTTAGTGAGTACCTCCTTCAGAGTCATGTGTGAATACTGCAGAAAACCTTACACTGTATATTGGCCAAGTGCCGAATATGTTTTTCGTCAGTAGCAAGAGGAATGCATGACGATCTTGAGCTGGGATTTCTGATGAATGAATACCCGACTCAAGTGTTGATAGTTTCAGACCAGCTTGTTCATATGTGAAACATCCAAACTTGGGCTCTGAAAGTAACAGACACCCAAATCAAGAAGCATTGCATGAAACCCAAACTTCATAAACAAAGAAAATACAGAAACAAGAACGAAATAATGTTTTCTAGGACTCTTTACAAAGATCTTGAATCAACCAAACTGGTTCTCTAAAAAATATAAGTAAAAGTATGTAAGCTTACATTGAATATATAAGGGGTTTGAATTCGGACTGGAAAGGGTTAAGTTTAACATTTCTACCTCATGACATTCGAAGATATAAAAATGATTATATTTTACTTTACATTAACCTTACTCGCGTAATTAATCTATTATATTTCATCGTATATATAATTGATATAGCGGAAAAAAAAATTGACAAATCGCACCCTACAAACCACCGAATCATTAAGGTTTACATTGCACAAATGTTACGTAGCTTTATTACAGCGTTTCTTGATTCGTTTATGATGACTTATGTTATTTGTTATGATTGTACAGCATAATCTGTCTATCAATAATTTTAGCACTAGATGTTCAAGACTGGGACGAACAAAATACTTACAACTCTGTCTGATTTTTGCTACAGCTCATCAGGAACAGGGTTCTGAAAGTAACTATGGCTAATCCAATTTAACCCTGGCTGGTAACCAATTTTCGATTTAGAGTTTAATAAAAGTATCTTAGCCATAAATATTAATTCAATACCTTTCCTTGCTCTGGTATTAATTAGTATTTTTATTAAGTAACGGTTATAATTCTTTCATTGATCAACTATATTTCTACATCAGAAAATACTATTGAATTCAACGTAAAATATTTTACATTTATGAAATTTTGGGGATTTTCCGGGTGAGATATTTAGTGTCATGCATGAACTAAGTTGCTCTCACATATTAAAAGTTACGGACGCTCTACTGTTCCGAAATAATTCCCATATGGTTGGACCGAAACTTAAAAACTTAGCTTATTATTAAAACTGTATTTTAATAATAAACTAAATTTAATGTTGTTTAATATAATTTTTAATAGAAACCCGATTTTCGCAAATATTCTCCCAAGGGTCTAAAAAAAATATGGCCTAGTGACCTTAATATTGTCGAGTACCATCAATGGGTAGTTTCTGTACTTGACTTAATGCCATCTCATTTTTATCATTGATAATTTTTACTTTTTGTATTATTATAATACAGTTATAAATGTCAATAAATAAATTTTAATTGAAATGTAGTCATGCCGTTTTCATAATTTTGGGTTTCGTAATACTTGTCCAATATATAAAAACCTCTTAAATATAATATGTAACGTAATTATAAATTGTCAACAACAACCTCATCCATATAATGTGAATTAAAGATTGATATTTCTATTATTTTATTTTAAAGCAGTCGGATTTTAGTTTTTATTGTTCATTATTAACAAATCACTTATATTTATCATTAGTTAAATAAGATTGTTTCACATTTTGGGATAGGACTCTAATATAATCAATGAATAGATGATTATTATACTATTAATCTGTTTATTTTAATTGTTTTTCACTGTGAATATTAATAGAACCCATTCTGCACGAAAAACACAAGGTTCTTTGTCATGACGTCATCATCGCGGGCTCGAACACTTAAGCAAGTCAATTCCTTGTAAATTACCTACTATTACAAGTAAATACTACCCCCGAGCGATAAACAAGACAAAAACTTTCACTAAATTCGTCCGTTAGGATTTTGACGCAAGCTGTCTGTGAAAAGTCAAGCTTCTCAACATGTACTATTTTCGGTTGGCTCTACGAATTTCGACGGTGTTCCGAATAAATTAGGTTTCTGGTCTGGCGGGGTTTTGGCCGAGAATCAACAATGAGCAGAGCCTGCCTTTTACTAAAAATATCTTTCCGAACATCTCGGATTATATTTAACATTTGCTATTGCTAACTCTTCCTGCTTTCCTAGCGCTATTTAGTAAAATAGAAAATTCTTTAGTGAAAATATGAAATATACTACTGAGGTTGTCGATATCACACTTTATTTCACATTACTTTTATATATTTCCGTTAAGGGATGGGTCTAGGGAAAGAGGTATGCAAACTGGACAGTTGTTCGGGCGCCAAAATTACGAAAAAATCACGTTTTGAACGAAATTTTCCTTTCAAGCTAAACAAAAAATATTCCTTTGCGCATATTCATTCTTTTAAGCTTGATATTAGTCAGTTACCCGAGTTAATGTTATGTGATGGGGATATTTATTGAGAAATACATTACTTAAAATAATATAGTAGTCTTTTGTTAAGAGGAGGAATATTGCAAAACAAGATGTTAAGATTAAGCTCGCTCACACCATCTTAAATTCCTAGTTTCAGCCTTCAACCTACTGTGAAAAATCTAAGCCTTTTCATGTGTTCATAAGAGTAAAATAATAATAAAACGTGTATAAATGTATATAATAATAGTGTATATATTATAAATAACTATTATATTATAAATATAAGTATGGATACTGAAAAAGGAAAGATTCCTTGAAAGAATGAGAAATTGGTATTGAACTTTAGATGACCTATAAACTTTGAATTAAGTATATCGTATTATAATGCTGCTTCATCTGTGTTAAAAATCTCACATAAATTGCGTTTCTTATAGACGTAAATATATTAATAGACATATACTTCGTTAGGTATAATTATTACTAGTGAAATTTGATTAGACGGATCTCGCTTATCATTACATTTATCTTTTTTTTTTCAAATCCCAATGATACCAAATAATTTTCCTTAATATTATCAGAAAATATGGAAATTACCTTAAATTGCGTTCAAGCCATGAGTGCTAAATTTTCAAAAATGTTTGTGAAAGTTGGAAAACGTTACGAAGGTATCTCGCCTTCCAATTTCTACAGGTTCATTTCAACATCCTGAGCCCAACGTCTCTGTGGCAAATTTCAAAACAGAGTACTTTTTGGTATTCTTGAGTTGACCAATTGAACTATCCTCTGAAAACAGACTACTTTGTACAAGCGTTACAGCAGCAACAGCTACTGCTTAAATAATGATCTAACAAATACCTCTATATCAGAAAAGGCTAGTGAAATATATTAGTGATTAACTTACTGATAGGGGCACCAGTCCTACAAGGACCTGGGCCTCATCATATTAGGGACCAATATTTAAATATTGAATCATCTATATTTAATGGTAGTAAACTATATTGAATGGAGTAAGTAATATCATTATATGATGGAAATGTGAGACTAAAAATGAAACTTAACCACAATGGTTTAAGAAGCACTTATGAAAAAAGGAAAAATCTATAATCGGAAGTTAAGAATTCACAGTTATTTTAAGTCAAACTTTGTAAATACTTACTCCTTATAATCCCACATTATATTATGTGTCGTTATTTAATGTATATTGAATATATTTTAGCGGAGTGAATCAGTGGTAGATTGCTGAGTTGCTATTCTGAAGGTTTAAATCCGGCTGTGACAGATAAATTATTTAGTCTGTTATCAGCTGGGGATGGACCCAATGGGACCTGGAGACTCTCCTGGACCAACCCAGGCTCTGAAAAGGGGAAACCTGGCGGTTAAGCGTGATCATAGTCAATTCACATTCCTGCACAACCGTTGGTCAAGAAACAGTACATCCTCTACAAAGTAATGAACCCAAGAACCCTTTCATGAGTTGTAGTGGTACCGATTTTTTTTTAATTGTATTTTAATTATATAATAGCACAACTTCTTCTTCTTCGAGGAGCCTCCACCCATTGCAGCCATAAGTCGCGGACCCTACTCAGCCACCTCATTTCCTGGAGGGTCTTGCCTCGCTCACCTCCAATGCGCTGGATACATTGCTGATAGAAATTTCTGGGACGGCCTCTATAATAGCACAACGAGATTTTTATCATGAATTGAACTATACAACTAACTATTCAGACCATTTCATTAAAAAGTATGTTTTTATTTGTTTCAATTAAAGCGGCCATAATAAGTACAAATGCGACAACTAATAAGTTTCATTTACAAGTATTTACAAGTCAGGTCCATTTAAAAAAAACAACGGTGTAAACTGGACTAAAACTTCAGAATATTTCGTAATGAAGGAAAAACCATTATCCAGTCATAAAAATTGGTCGTTTATTTAATTATTAATAAAACGTTTCGACACTTGTTGTAATTTTCAATTATTTTGAAATCTTGCATCAATTATCATCCTATATAACTGAAAAAAGTTATGTCATAAAATCTTATTAAATGTCATTATAATTATTTAAAATTTATTTGCTTGGGGATCAACTATCCTCCATGGTGAACTGTTATTAATTTTAATAACATAGGATAATGGTTCTTCCTTTATTACGAAATAGTCAGATCCATTTTGTAAACCCATTGTATTTGTAAATGTTTAAATCACGAAAGAAATATGATAAACACTTTTAGCATCCGAGTAAATTGAAATAACAAATAACAATGATTTTCTTTTTTACTTTTGTTAATTAATTTAATGTATTCTAATGATTCAATAACTTGATTTTATTATTTGCTGATCCATTCACCCCCTATCTGGTTTTGTATTATCCTAAGTTTCCCTGGCCTGATATTTTCTCCAGTTAACGGGGTTCTACTCGATTTTGGTATCTGTTCCGCAGATTGTCGTTTTGAATTGAGTTACAACAAGTTTTAACTGTTTATCAGTTTCATTTTTAATATTTTCCAAAAATAAAAGTCTTCCTGTGCTTTATTATGGAATAGAGGATGTAGATAAGGTTAATTAGTAGACTTCGTCTAATATTTCGAAGTATAGATGATATATGTTTGTTGAAACTTTCATTTCTACACATTTGCCATAATTACATTCTCTTACCCGTACTAAAACTAATGATAACTGTATTTTTGCAAGATATTAAAAGGGAAAACATGTTGTGACTCAACTGGAAGCGAAAATCCACGGAATAACTATCTCGATTTTTATTCTAAACATTATACATTATTTTAAAAATAATCATAAGATATGCGGCACAACCTGTGTTCGGGCGCCACTTACCAGTGTTGAAGAAAACCTTTCTTCGATTGGATATGATTCAGATCGCTGCACGAATGGCGAGGGTGCGTCGAATAAGTGGGAGATTACTTTTACCGAACAGCGTACTGTATTTATAGAATCGTTTTTGTCCAATTACTGACCGACTCAGGCCACTGGAGCTAGTTTAAAAGCAACAGCACTTCAATACAGCCAACCCGTCGGGGTTATCTCTTTGAATTTATTAATTCAAGAGCCCTGGGCAAATCCATTCTTCTCTCTCCTTATCTCGACCGGCCAAAGCAAAAGCCCACTCAAAAGCTAACGAAGCTGAATTTTCATGCCATGTACTTGTTTACCAATTTGTTCTGTGTTGCGCTTTGTATCATTTCACATTTATTAAAAATTGACTGCTTTATTTAGCATCTGTTGGAAAGTATAGGTGGGTCCTACTAAACGATTTAATTTTTTTTTTTTAAATTTACTACTGTATTACAAAAATATGGAGCGTGGTAGCTCAGTTTTTAGAGAGATGTGTTACTATGCTGAAAGTCCCGGGATTAAATCCAACTGTGGCAGATATTTAACCTTTTAACAGCCATGGATGGTCTTTGTAGGATCTGCAGACCCTCCTGGGGCCCTCTGTGTAAAGTGGGTACTCTCATTGGGGAAAAAGCTTAAGGTTGACCTTGGCTCCTCCCTGCACAACCGTTGTTCTAGTAACTGTACTGAGCCCAAGAACCTTCAAAGGTTATTTTTTTTAGCATTAATTTTATTCAATACACTTGGATAGTTCATATTTAACAAATAAACAAAAACAAAAGTAACAACAACCCATAAAGGGTCTTGGGTTCATTACATGGTTGAAACAGGTCATGACGGTTGTGCAGGGGGGTGACTTGTTCGAGAACACAAACGCCAGGTTTTCCCCTAAGTAAGGGTACCCACTTGGGCGAGTCACAGAGGTTGGATGAGCCTCAGGAGGGCCTGTAGATCCCGCAGGGTCCATCCGTGGCTGTTATCAGATCAAATAATTTATCTGTCCCACCCGGACTTGAGCCCGGAGTATTCAGCATAGTAGCTCAGCTATCCCGTTCCCAGAATAGTAATTATTTTACAAAACTAACTTTTTCTAAGCGGTGGCGTTTTATGAATATTTGTTATTAATCACTATAATTACAAGTATAATCAGTGTTGTTTAGTTGTTTCTTTTGCTTTTAATGAAGTTAAAATTAAAATTTTAGATTCGCCTTTTAGATTTCTTTTCTTTGCAATAGTTGATTCATATCTCGGAATTTTTAATCCATCTTCCTTATCTACGGTCTCTTGGACAAATGGAAAAGAGGCAATCTTTTTTTTTCTTTTTTCTTCCCCTTCAAGTCCTCTTTGAAACCCTACAATCTACTTGGCGATTGTAATGGAAGAAAAAGCTTTGCATGTTGTGAAGTGCTCTATTCGAAGGAACTCTTGAGTTATAGACGGTCTTTATTCATTTTAAGAAAAACGTCCGTTCTTCTGACTACACGCAACCACGTATCATTCAAATCTGGAATTGGAGCTTGATTCCGAGAATATTTATAAGATATGTGATTTTACAAGGTACTACATCGCGTTTGAACGTTGCACAGGAGAGGGATGCTTGTTAACTGCTAGCTTGAAAAATGTTCTTGTACTTTTTATTTAAGGTATCTTTTGTTCCAGGTGAGTCCTACTGGTACAATTCATTACGAAGCCACCGCACACCGCGCCGCCCCTTTTCTATCCTGCATATTTTTCTCAGACGCTGAAGGTGAGTTTTTAAATATGTTTTATAATAATTATTATTATAACTAATACGCTTAAAAATCTATCAGCTAGTTAAGAATATTTGTTCGTTTGACTCTTGCAACTCTTCTTTATAACCCGACCCGTCTCATTTAAATTGCCATTTTGATCGAGTTCTCTCTTATCAGTGATTGAAATTCTCGCCTGGCAATAGTTGAAGTCTTGTCATTTAGTTTGAACTTCTGATTTTATTGCTACCCTTTCTCATGGATTTGAACTTCCGACACTTAATAGATTTGATCATTTCAGTTACGGTTTGGACAAATTCATCCGTTTCCCAAGAATTCCGTTTTGGAAGCATTCTGTTGAAAAAGCCGTTTAGGTAGATCGGTTGAATATTAGTGGTAAACATGGAAATGGAGATGAAACAAAGAAAGATTGCATCAATATTATAAAGTGATATGTTGCTCGTATAATATTGAATTTTATGTGTAAGGCGTTTGCTTGCTTTAATTCCATATTCCAAAAAAAAAAAAAAAAAACCGGATAGACTTCAGAATATATTTGAAAAAAAAAGCAAAACTGTTACTGATTTTTGAAAACGTTAATAGCCGTAAGAATTTTCGAGGCGTCTCAAATAAAAGTAATTATGCAAATAGAAATTAAAAGTATTTATTTTAGAATGTAATGCACGAATGCATTTATAATGTTTGCTTTATTTGATTAATTTTAAATATGTATGGGAGCTGAGTGTGTAGAATTCTAAGCGCTGAAGGTTCTGGGATCAAATCCGGCTGTGGCAGATATATAATCTAATCTGTAAAGAGCCACGATCTACAAATTATCCTTGGGCTCAAACAGCCTCTATATAGTTGGTACCCTTAATTGGGGGTAAAATCAGGGGCTGAGCATGATTTCGGTCAAATTACCTCCTTCCACAATATTGTTCTAAAATTACTACTGTCTCTATCGTGTACTGAACTCAAGACTCTTCATGAGTTTTAATGGCACGATTTTTTAAAATATTTATAATTGAAATAATGTCTTTTTGGCATAATTTATTTGCAATGCTTTTATCCAAAATACGTTCATTCCCACTGTTTTACGAAATTTAAGGCTGCCAGCTATCAGTTGTGCGTTAGTAGAAAGAAAATAATCATCATGAAAATAAAAAGGGCAGGATAGATCCGGGTTTCTTCCTGGGAAGTCTTCTTCTTCTTCTTATTCTGTCATCTCTTCTACCTTGCAGTGCAGAGATTTTTGCACAAGGAGCGCCACCTGTCTCTGTCAAAGGCTGCTCTCCTGGCTTCCGCCCATCCACTCCATTTTTCTTTCAATTTTTTGGAGGTTATTCTTCCAAGTCACTCTCGGCCTTACCCTGGGCCTCTTTCCTGTTGGGTTAGCCTCCTCAGTTTATTTCGCTGACCGGTAGTCATCCATCCTCATTACATGGCCGAACCATCGAAGCTGTTCTTTCCCAATCAGCTGATTGAGGGGTTCAATTTTGACTGCAGTTCATCCCCTCTATTTACTTAGGTAGCTTATTTCCATGCTTTGGATTGGCTGCGATCACAGAGCTTCAGTATTCACTTCCATAAGTGAGAATAGGAACGTATGTCGAGCGATAAACAGCCAATTTAGTTACTTTTGTGACTTCATTCTTCCTCAAAAACTTTTTATTCATGGCAGAAAACATCCTTCCTGAAGTGGCGATTCTTGCACTGATTCCATCATTTAATATCCCATCCAGGTCCAAGATGTGCTATTACAGACAGACCTGCTCATTTGTCTTCCCGTTAATTTGAATACTCAAATTCCTTTTCTGAATAATAGCAAACACCTGGGAAATGGCAAAGTTTAAATTAATTTAATTTGGATAAATTTATTTAATTTACTTTCTTATTCAATAGGAATTGAAATATTTGAAAAAATCTATGTATTTATAATTCAATGAATAACAGACTGTTTGTGCTGTTGAAGATCCTTAAACTTATGTACTTCACCAAGCAAAACATAAAAAAAAAGACAAAGTCGGGAAATAAACAACTCACTTGAAGGCTGGTTAAACACTGCTTTATTCAAGTTACAATCCTCTATTTATCTTATTTACAATGTTGACATCCACTGTTTAGGATTAGTGTCTATACTGGTGTATGTCCTATCTTAACTCCCCCCTGCCAGTTTACGAATACCCTCGTAAACTCAAAACAAGACAAAACATAGTCATAAGATAAGAATACAAAAATAATAACAGAAAGAAAATTAAATACAATATCCTCAGATCAATAAAGCTATCACTTACAAAAAAGAAAAGAAATGAAAACTTACACTATGTACAAGAACTCACTTAGCACTTTAATTTAAGATCATTATCACTCTACTGACCTACTTTAACAAACACTTAAAAATACAAAATAATAAAAATACTGAAAAAAAAAATACAAGCAATGGTAATCATACATATTTATAGTCTAGTTTCCCCAGCTGGAATTTTCAGCTGTTCAATATGTACCGTTCTACGTTTTCTGGGCTCCGCCAGACTCTGAATGGTGACCAGATTGTGCTCCCTAATCGCAATCACTTTGAATGGCCCCTCGTACCTGAGCACCTCCTTTGCGCGATTTGACACAATCTTTCTGTAAACAATATGGCCTATCCTAAGAGTTCCCAGGATATCCTTCACACCAAAATTATCCCTGGCTACTCTCTTACTCTTCTCCGAGACCATTCTTGTACGCGCTTTTTTCCATATTCGGTCGAGTTTTGTTCTGTTTGCGACTAGGTGTTCCGCCATGGTGTCATCTACGACCGTACCGTTCCCGTCCCTACGTAGTGCCCGTAAACCAAAGAGGACCTCGAAAGGGGAGAATCCCGTACCCATGTGGATTGAGTGGTTGTACGCCGCAACAGCCCGAGGCATCGCCACATCAGCCTCCAACCCTTTATCCGCATGGAATACACGAAGATGTTCGCCCAGAGTACTATGAAGCCGCTCAATCCCTCCCCTACTTTTGGGATGCCCGGGTGTATTCCAGTGCCAAGCGACACCGCAATCTTTCATGTCCTTTCGCAGTTGGGCATTGTCGAACTCTCTACCGCTGTCCGAGGAAATCGAATCTGGCATCCCGTAACATTGGAACCATGTTCGGAGGGCGCCACCGACCGCGGCCGCTGACTTCTCTTTCACCGGATGGGCCATGGCTATTTTACTGAACATGTCCACGATAGTTACCCACTTAAAGCCCCTCCACGTAAAGGTATCAATTTGGAGATCCGTTAGCGGCCCTATAGGCGTACACGTCTCCACTTGCAACCCTATCGGGGGATGGCGATCATACTTCGCGACATGGCAAATGGCACAGTCCCTCACAACCTCTTCGACCGTTTTCCTCATCCCCACCCAGTAGTACCTCCGTTTCAATGCTGTTACTGTTTCATTAACCCCCCTATGATTAGTTTTACCCTGGTGGTAAGCTAACGTGACCTCTTTTTGGTGATCGGTATCCCGGATCGTATCCACCATAAGGCGACACCTAACAAACGACCTATCCAGACCTATCTTCTCTAGTCGCCACAAATTCTTGATTTTCTCCCAAACCGTCGCGTTCCCTACATAGAGGTAGTGGGTCACCCCTACCTTTGACGCGTCTTTCAGAACTTGGCATATCTGTTCTTCCTTGACTCCAGGTTGAGACCAGATAGTAACAATATGATGCCTCTCATATCTGGAATATTCCATTTTCAGTAACCCTGTGGTCCGTGTCTTCCAGATTATCTGTCGCGTCTTGTCATTGATCACCTCATCCACCTCCTCCATGTCCGTCAGTCTCTCGTCCTGTGAATCCTCCTGTTCGGGAGATTCCCCGTTGCGGTCTGTTTCTCGCTCTCCTTCCCCATCTGGCGTCCATTCACGTACGAACCTCTGAAGCCCCCCGGACGGTTCCTCTTCTCCTGAATCGATCGCATTGACCTGTAGGGCACGAGATAGCCAATCCGCCACCACATTATCCTTACCCGGCTTGTATGTTATCTCGATATTATACTGGCTCAGGATCTCCTTCCAACGCGTCACCCTAGCCGACGATTCCTTCAAATTCCCCACCCACAGAAGTGGCCTGTGATCGGTATGAACTTTGAACCTCTTACCGAAAATATAGGGCCGGAAGTGTTGGACTGCCCATATAATCCCTAATAACTCCCTTTCCAACGCGCTGTACCGAGTCTCTGCGTCTGTAAGCCTCCTGCTTGCGTATGCCACCGGCCGTTCTCCCTGATCATACTCCTGCGACAAAACCGCTCCCAGTGCATATTCACTAGCGTCGGTGGTGATCGCAAACGGTTTCGAAAAATTCGGAAATGCGAGGACCGGTTCTGTTTGCAACCAACGCATGCATTTCCTAATGTTCTCCTCGATCTCCGGGGTAATCTGAACTGTGCGCCCCTTTCTTAACAATTCATTCAGAGAAACCAGATGTTCGGCCATCTCTGGGACAAATCTACGATAATAATTGAGGGTTCCGAGTAATCTCCTGATTCCCTTGATATCGTTCGGCATCGCCATTTTCCCTATGGCTTCCACCTTCTTACCGTCAGGCCGAACCCCATCCTCCGATATCGAATGCCCTAGGAAATTGATCTGTTTTTGCCCCAATATTGATTTTTCCTCCGACAATTTCAATCCAAATTGACGGATTCTGTCAAAGACTCGCCTCAAGTCCTCGATATGACCTAACTCCGTCTTACTAAAAACCAGGAGGTCGTCCATATAGACCTGGCACATATTTTCATCTAAGCCCCTCAAGAACTCGTCCATCAGTCTCTGAAAAGTTATTGGCGCATTTTTCAAACCAAACGGCATACGGGTAAATTCATAATGCCCCCTCTCAAACGTGAACGCTGTTTTACATTGGTCCCTGGGATGCATTCGAATCTGGTGGTACCCTGATTTCAAATCCAACGTACTGAACACCGTTGCTCCGCCCAATCTGTCCAAAATGTCTTCTAGTCTGGGAATAGGGTATTTCTCATCCAACGTGTTGTCGTTGAGTTGTCGGAAATCCACTACCACCCTGTAGCGCTCCCTAGTATCCCCGTCAACAGGTTTCTTCTTGACCGCCCATAGAGGACTGTTAAAGGGCGACGTACTATCGACGATAATTCCTTGGCGTTTGAGTTCCGCGATCTCCGCCCTAATGTGTTCCCGTAACACCTGTGGGTACCTCCGCTCCTTCACGTACGTACTCTTCCCTGACTTTAAATGAATTTCGTGAAAAGTTTCCCCCGTCACCCTCAGGGGATCCCCCTCGCGAAAAAAAATATCCGCATATTCCTCCTTTATGCCCGTCCTCCAATCCTTGGCCTGGGCGATTGCACCAACGCACCGCACATCCCTTTTCGCGCTCTCCATCGTTTTATATATCCGCCTCCCTATTTTAATCACCCATTGACCCTCTACATTACGTAGTTTCGCCCCTAATTTCCCGAGCACAACACACCCCAAAATCCCCCCATATTCACGCGGCATAGTCTCTACCACATGCAGGGTTGCTATTCCACCCTTTTTCCCCCATTTACCTAACGCCAGGTCAATTTCCCCCTCCACCATACAGGGACCACCCAAAGTGACCAACTTACATAAGCACGTCCTAATTTCTGGTTCACTCTTTCCTTTAAATATAGTTTGTAAACTATCTCTACCTATTAGAGTACACGAACTCCCTGTGTCCACCAGACACCTCCACCCCTTGCAAAACTCGATAATAGGCAACCGATCACACCTCTTTATGATAGTATTTACACAAAAATGGTTGCCTCTCTGCTCACACCATTCTCATTCTCTACTCACCTCCACGATTCCCCTCCCTGCACTCCGTTGTCTGCTCTTTCCTCCAGAGGTCCCTCTGCCACCAGGCTCGCTGCCCTCTGTCTCGAATCCTGAAGCCTCGGAAGATCTAGACGAATCGGATGGCCTTCTGCTTCTTCTCCATATTCTCTGCGCATTTACCTCCATTGGCTCTCCACGATCATGGTTTCTCCGCCTTATGTATGGGCATTGTCTCGCCATGTGTCCCTCGCTGTGACACTCAAAACAGCGCGTGCGTGGGCACTGGGCCATCAGATGCCCTGTCTTCCCACATTCGTGGCACTTTCTATCCTCCTTTCTTCCATACTTTCTATCCCCGAACGGCTTTTTCTCTCTGGGTATTCTGTCTCTCCTGCTAAAGTCTCCATCCCTTCTTCTCTCTCGGTCTGGTCTTGGTCGATTTCTTCCTATATCATTACGGCGATATGACACCTTACACCATCCTAGTTCGAAAACTTCTCCATCCTCTTCATCGCGGGCACTCACATCCACCATCTCCTGGGCGCATTCCATGAATGACTTATCTCTGGGTAACCCGTCTTTCTTTCCGGTATCCCTAGCTAACTGCACCTTCAAGACTGTGGTCATAAACAGCATCCACGTTTCGACCGCACCCATATCCATTACCTCACGTAACTTCTCATTTATCTTATTTAGTCTCACCAGCAGTCCTGCAGCATACTGACCATTTGTCTGATTTTGACGTTTCACCTCCCGAAACATCTGCAGCATGTCTTCTTCTGGGGCCCATCGCCCCCCTCCATACGCTTTTTTTAGCCTTTCTTTTATCACCTGCCATGCAGTATCCTCATCTGCTTGGATCAGATTTAGCACGCTCCTTCTGACCCGTCGTGCTAAGGCTACCCGTAGTCTTTTGGCATCTGTTTCTTCCAAACAACCTGTTGAGACCTGGGACTGGATACTGTTCATAATGCCATCTCCGCCCTTGAGAAAATGATTCAATTCGCCTATATCACCATTAAACTTCTCTAAGTCGGATATTTCCCTTCTTAAGTCCTGCGCATTTGCCTTTCTTAATTTCATTTTTTCCAGCTCGTTTGTTTCCTGCGCTATTCTATTTGCCTCCTGCGCAGCTAAGTCAGCCCGTGCCATCGCTAGGGTTGTCGACGGTAACGGCGGGAACTCGGGATTCACTGGTTCTGCCTGTGAAGGCTCCAAAGTTAATGTTGTAGGCCTAAGGATTTCTCTTTCACCATTCATAATGGCACAATTAGTTTTTAAAATTTTAAAGAACAAAAAAAATGAAAGTACGTAAACAAAAAAAAAAACTCTGTAATGAGATCACAATAGTTTCTAGTGTCCTTGAAAGAGAGGAGAGAAAAAACAAAATAAAATATTCTTACTACACTGCTAAAACGTTTTCCCGGGTTTCGGCACCACTTATGTACTTCACCAAGCAAAACATAAAAAAAAAGACAAAGTCGGGAAATAAACAACTCACTTGAAGGCTGGTTAAACACTGCTTTATTCAAGTTACAATCCTCTATTTACAATGTTGACATCCACTGTTTAGGATTAGTGTCTATACTGGTGTATGTCCTATCTTAACTTTAAATAAATAATATACTCGTTTATATATGTACACACTTCGTAAAAAGAGGATCCTTCTAAAAATAGCGTGTAGTGGTTTTCGCTTGACCGACATTATCAGATCCCGAGGAAACTACTTGACTTGATCAGGATAACTGGGGATCGATGCGCAACTAGGCCAGTCTCAAGGGACCCTTAGCCTCATCATATGAACTCTCTTACTTATTTGATCAATATATAGTGATACTTATATACCATGTTCGTTTAACCAAGTTATATTAGCAATATAAATTCGTTGGACTCCTCTAATTGTGCTCGATAGGCAGAAACTTAACAAATTTGTTTAAATGACTTCTTTTATTTGGATATCGGATACATGTTCTTAAATGAAAATATCGTGTTCCTCTCAAGCCAGAACATATTTAAAACCAAATAGCCAAGTAACTTGAAAATATTTCGAATAATATTGTACTATTACTTAGTCCGTGAACGGAGGGTTGGAGGCAAAGATTAGTGGTTTCGAACTAAGCATTATTATTATTTAAAAGAAGTGATCTGCATAGAAGGGTATGCCAGTGAAAGGGCGACCGGAGGTCTCGGGTTCGAATCCGGCTGTGACAGATAATTTATTTAATCTCTTTACTAGTCCAGGCAAGGAAGACCAAAAAATGCCAAATGGCGGAAATAATTCATGTAGAAGCCAATTTTGGCACACTTGTAGGGAAAGGTGTCCTGAACAACATACTAAAAGTACTGAGGAGTGGGGGTGGAGCTAAGGGTCCTCTAAAGGTCCCTTTTTTCAGTTTTGTGTTAATAACTCGAAAGATACTGAAAAATACGAAAAATAGCGAACAAATAGGGGGGGGAGATGATGGAAAATTTAAAAAAAAAAACGTTTTTATTGTTAAAAATGAATTTTTTGTCGTTAAAAATAATATTTTTATTGTTGAAAATTAAGTAATTAATGCTTAATGATGTATTTTGAACATTAAATTTCGTCGAAATCTTCCCCCCTCCATATCTCCTTAAGCATTGATCCTAGCAAAAAAGTGTGTAGAACGTTTTTTATAGAAAATTGTACGTAAATTAATTTATTATATAAAAATTCTTTCCCTAGCGGCAGTATTTTTCGAGTTATTAACAAAAAACTGAAAAATGAGACCTTTAGAGGGCCTCCCACCCTTAGCTCCACCTCCACCCCTCAGTACTTTTAGTAGGTAGTTCAGGACACCTTTCCCTACAAGTGTGCCAAAATTGGCTTCTACATGAATTATTTCCGCCATTTTTCCTTCGTTGCCTGGACTATACAGCTGGGGATGGGCCCTGTGGGATTTGGATTCCTTCTTGGGACTCACCCAGCCTCTATAAAATATGTACCCTTAATCGGGGGAAAATCTGGCTGTTAATGACGATTTTCCATAATAGGTTTCTATAAAGCTTATTTAGTATTTTTTTTATTGTAAAAATTACATTTCTTAATTTTCTAAAGATAAAGTGGGATTTCTCAGAGATCATGAGCGCTGAGTTGCTATGTTCAGGGCCCCTGGTTCAAATTCGGCTGTCAGATAAATTATTTAATCTGTTAGCAGCCATATATGGATATTGTAGGATTGTCAGGCCCACCTGGGGCTCGCCCAGCCTCTATAAAAAGGGTACCCTTAATTGTAGGAAAAACTTGGTTTGAATGGAGATTTTCCATAATTGGTTTCTCCAGAGGTAGTGAGCGGGTTAGATAAATATGTAGACTGCATAGATAATACTGCGAAGGTCCTGGGTTTAAGTCCATCTGAGGCAGTTTAATTTTTTCTTTGTTAACAGTTATGGATAGACAATGTGAGATCTATAGACACGTGGAGGAAAATCCTATTCGTAGAGCATGATCTCAAGCTAATCATTTCCCTGCACAACCCTTGTCCAGTACAGTCTCTACAACCTTCTGAAACCTCTCTTACCAGCAATTAAATTTAATGGCAGTTTATTTTCATTTAATTAGTATGGAATTAGAATCAGTTTCTGAGCTGAATACCTATTTCAAATTCTAATAATATTAAGGTTAAGTAAGCCCGAAGGCTCGACACTGAAAGCACCACTATAAATATAACCAGAAGAACTAATATATAAAGTTGCACAAGACAATATATATATGAAACGAATCACGATATTATACCTATCAAGAAAAGTATAAGGAAGAACTGAGCGACAGACAATTTTCGGTGAAAAGGCTTTGATAGGAAGGAACCATCACTGTAGCAACTAATAATTTTCTGGAGAGGTTCTGTCTTGAAAAGAATAAGTTACAAAGCATGGTTCTAAGCGTTATTCTGGTCTCCCCTGTGGTACACCATAATTTATATAAATCCTGTGCTTATTTTTTTTTTAATTTTTGGCTGGATTTCAATATTAATTAAGTTTTTACACATCGATGGAAATGTTTGGCTTTACTTTGTTTCAACATTATTCTATTCCATTGTGAAGTATGTTGTACACTTTGACGATTGAATACAGTCACTTGCATATTTTCGGCTTATTTACGGTTCAAAGGTAAAGGATCTGTTTTTTATTAACGAAATTATACTGGTTAATAATATTAAAAAAACCTGTACCAAGTGATCAGGTGAGCCCCAAGAGGATCGACAGTTCCCACTGGGTACAATAAACAGAACAGTGGTACAGTTATACTGCTGCATGTAATTTTACAGGTAGTATATATACGCTAATACATAATAATAATGTATATACTTAGTATATTAGTTATCTCCTTGAGATAAAATTTGAGTTTTTTTAAACTACTTTCATCTTTTAAGTTATGAATCAACCTATCCATTCATTCCATTCATTATCGTAGTCAGAGTTATTGTCTGATTAGTTGTCTGTGTGTCCAAGTTGATATGAACCCTTCCCTTTTCGTTATACAATTGATAAGAGCACATAGCATTTAGTTGATATCCTGTTTATGTTAAGCAATTATTACTTGGCCGTCAAAAAGCTTTGTGTTGTATATGTTTCTTCTTCTTGTTCTTTCCCTTCCTCCTATGTGACGCTAAGCCTTCTTGTTCCACCCAGCCTTCCAGTGTATGTCCCTTACATTGATGTCTTAGCATCTCCGGGATGGATATATCTTCTCCAATCCTATTTGACATCTCCATGTCTTCATTTTCGGGAAGGAAATATTAAGAATAAAAAAAAGAAATACAGCATTAGGAAAGTAACGCCTACTGCACCAGCCTCCACGCTTTGCATTGAAAGGTATAAATGTGGGAGACGATTGCTCCTTCCCCTCAGGCATCTGACCTCCAGAAGATATGGTTATTTCCAATGCCTATTTCCGATTTTCTTTCCCGAACTCTGGAATGATAAGCATCGATTTAGAAATGTTTCGGTGCTAGGAAAACATTTTTATAAAGCTTCAAGCATTATTACATGCAGAGGGGTAGCTCAGTGAGTTGCCGTGCCGAAGGTCTCTGGTTCGAATCCGGCTGGGACAGATAATTCATTTAAATTGTTAACAACCCGAGATGGGCTCTGTGGGATCTGAAGAACCTCCTCATCCAGCCTCTATAAAGTGGATATTTTTAAGTGGGGGGAAATCTGGCGGTTGAGCGTGATCTATGACAACCTCCCTGCACAACTGGTGTCCTAGAAACATCTCTACCTCGTACTGAACCCAGGATCCTTCACGGGTTGCAGTGCACGAGTTGCAGTTTTTTTTTTTTTTGTAAGCATTATTATGGTACTCTGTTTGTAGAAGTAAAATAATACAATAGAAATAAAATTATCCCGGGACTGAGGTATTTTAATTATGTTAAAAACGAATTTCTAGCAATAAAATCCACAAATCAAATTAAAAAAATGTCTTAGCAATTATAATAAAAAAGAAAGATAGGAGGAAAATATTACATTCATTCATTCATTAAAATTAGCAAAAGCCTGATAATTAAAATAATTATGCACATCTCATAATGAAAAGTCTATTTAGGTTATTAAAAAATATATATAAAACGGTACACAGAATAAAATTAATAAGGAAAAATCCAAAGGTTACTTTATACATATACATAACTTTTAAATTATATTAAAATTTCTTAAGAGTCCATTTGTAAATGCCCCTTTACAATTTATTATTAGACTCCTTTTTCGATGGCTGGAAAAAGAAAGGGATTGAGCTCCTGAAAAAAAAAGAAGAAAAAGAGGCCAGCCAGCAAGGACATGGTGTAAAGAATTAGAGGAAAAAATGACAGCGAAGGGTCCCCGAAGTAAAGAGTGGAAGGATTAGGAACTGTGGAAGATTTGGCTCATTTTAGATCTACACTGGGAACAATTGGAATATAGAAATACAAAAAATAAAATAAATCACAATGTGTGTAATGAACCTTATCACTTCTAGCATGATAATGTTCAGCAAACGTATGTCTGGGTTGTGAAATTGAAGTGGGATTGGAGGGTTTTAAAGGTTGATGAGATTGGGGCATGCCGGATTTAAGAATGAAGAGAATCCCGGAAGGGGCGATTGAAAAGCATAGGAAATATTCAGGTATTTACAAAGGCTTATAAAGACCAGAGGGATGAGCTTGGATGGAGCATAAATTGGATTTTCATTTTTAATATGCACTCCGAAATATGTACTGCAGGGCTTCTTACAGTTTGATTTTCCAAACCGACCCTAATGCCTTTTCATATTTTTCTTTTTTTTTTTTATATATATTTTTCTACAATTGTAATTCATTGTCAGAAAAGGTAAATACATGGTTTCGTGCAGTGAACACTCACCGAATTATCGTTCTACCCGTGTGTTTCATAAAAAAAGGTAAAAGTTGATCAATCGCCCCTGTTAAGCAGAACATAAAAATACTAGTTAAAGTGTGAATAATAAAAAGAATTATAAAATCATCAATGATCATTTTTTTCATGACTCTTTTAAAGGGTAGTAAACAATATTGATTGAGGATGGTTGTAAAATAAAATTAAAGTGAAGAATCATTATTTATTGGCTTTCGAAAGGGTTTTTCTACAATAGATAATCTCCATGCCATCAACCAAATCATTGAGAAATCGAATGAATACCAAATCTCAATATATTTTGCATTTATTGACTTCAGTAAAGCATTTGATACAGTAAACCACTCATTTCTTATCAACAGTCTAAAACGCCAAGGCATTAATAAACAGATTTTGGATATTCCTCAATCTTGGTATACCAACAGCCAAGCGAGAGTAGTTTTGGACTTAAATGGAGAGGATTTTCCAATCGAAAGAGGGATTCGTCAGGGCGATCCTTTATCACCTGATCTATTCAACGCGGTCTTGGAAGATGTTTTCAGAAACCTTCACTGGGAGAGTTTTGGGATACACATTAATGGGAAGAAACTGTCAAATCTGAGATTCGCTGATGATGTACTTCTCATTTCACACTCACCATCTGAACTGAAGAAAATGCTAGAAGAGCTGGTCCTAGTAGGAAATGGGCTGGAGATAAACTTTAACAAATCAGTCTTGATGACAAATGCCGAAGAAGAAGAAATATTTCTCGGTACCAGCAAACTCCAGTGGGTTAAAGAAACAATCTATCTAGGGAAACTCATATCATTTGCAGATAAATCCAAGAAAGAGGTGAATAGAAGGATTAAAATAGGATGGTCCAAATTTTGATCACACACGAATATTTTCAAAAGCAACATGGCCATACATCACAAGAGAAAAATTGTTGATGCTTGCATCATTCCTTCTTTAACTTATGGATGCCAAACTTGGAGTATAAATAACGATATATCTAAATCCCTAGCACCCACTCAGCGTGCAATGGACCGAAGTATGTTAAGGAAAAGTAGAAGGGAGAAAATAAGGAAGACAGAACTACGGAAGCTGACTGGTACGCGCGATATTCTCAAGACAGTATCTGATCTTAAATGGCAGTGGGCTGGACACATTGCAAGAATGGGATCAACACATTGGGCTAAGGCAACAACGGATTGGTACCCAATACACCGCACTAGGAGAAGAGGGAGACCAGCTACGAGATGGTGGGACGACATACAAAACTTCATCGGAGTATTATGGCACCGTTCTGCTTGGAACAGAAGTAGCTGGGATAAATTGGGAGAGGCTTATGCCCAAAGAAGGGCCTTTTTTTCTTTTTAAAACCATGTAAATATAAAAACCATGTAAAAATTGTACATAGAAGAAAGAGGAAAAAAAATAAAGCTTATTATTATTATTATTTATGTGAATATTTCACTATTTTTTATTTAAATATTAATGCAAATTAAATTGTAATTTAGTGAAATATAAATCGTTGCTGGTTTGTTTAAAAATATGTTTTTCCCATCACACGTTCACATTGTTGGATACTTACCCATATTATAGTGTGATGAAGTGTAATGATGGTGTTTGATTTAGAAGCGGAGTGGCTTCAGCAGTAGAATGATGTGTTCCCGCTCTGAAGGTCCCGGATTCAAATCTGGCTGTGGCATATTTTATTTAATATGTTAACAGCCGGGGGTAGATTCTTTGGGATCTGGACCCATCATGGGGCTCACCCAGTCTTTATAAATTAGGTACCACTAATAAGAGTAAAAACCAGGCGATTGTGCGTAATCTCGAATAAATCACCTCCTTGCACTAGCACTGTCATGGGAACAATGAAATCTCTACCTCCTACTGAACGCAAAGCTCTCCATGTTTCGTAGTAGTAATATTTTTATTCAATGTTTAATTAGATATAAATAATAATATTTTAGAACTGGAATAGGCTGAGTTTATTTATGACAACCGACTTTGAAAGTCCTGAAAAAAAAAAGAAAGTGCTGGTTATCCCTCGAGAATACTGTTTTTACGACCTTACTCAGCAAAGCGGCGCTACAACTATTCCTATATAAAATACATGACTCGCCATTAAACTTGACCTGAACTTTCCCATTTTACCGTTATGACCCGTATCAAACTCATCCATCTCCAGGTTTTATTACAACGATTCTATGACATCATGAATTTGTCCATAAAATTAGTTTATGGCTTCTAGAACTTCTTTTTTTCAAGGATACATTTATGTAAGCATGTTAATACCTACTAAGTAATTACTTATGTTTCAGGATCCTGGAATATGAAAGAATAATTTAAACGATTGTTTATTTACTAACTAAAAAATATGTTATTATTTTCCTTAAAGGGACAATTAATATCGAACAATGAGTAAAATAAATTTGAATGTTAATAGTTTATATAACAATACCTGTTCCACTACAAACTACGAAGGGTTTTGGGTTCAGTCCATAACAGGCTTTATCTAGAACAACGGTAGAGCAGGTAGATTTGTCCGAAATCACACTCAACCGTCAGGTTTTTCTCCTAATTACCGGCACCCACTTCATAGAGGCTGAGTGAGCCTCATAAGGGTCTCCAGAACCTGCTAATTATATCTTTTCGCTTTTGATTAATTTTAAAACGATAAATTTGTTATTTTATGAGTTGAACTTTTACTTTATAATAATAATCTTATTATTATAAAGTAATACATTATTACAATACTTATTAATATGGTTTTATTACTAACCTAAAAAAAAAACCCTGTACCACTTAAACCCGTGAATAGGTCTGGGGTTCAGTACATGATAGAGAAAACGGTTCTGCAAGGAAGTGATATGTCCTAGAACACGCTCAACCACCAGATTTTCCCCCTTATTTTGGATACCCTATTTTTATAACATGTTATAGAGGCTGGGTGAGCATTAGGAGGGTCCAAGATTCTTTATGATCTCCCTCCGGCTGCAAATAGACTAAATAAAAGACTTACCTGCAGCGGGATTTGTTCCAGGATTTCCAGCATGGCAATTCATTGCATTTTATTAATAGTTTATTTTATTTTATATATCTTCAATTTTATATTATTATTAATATAAAAATGAAACGATGTAATTGTTTTATTTGTTGTTGTTATTTTGCGGTATCTTATTTGCAACTCTAATACATTTACCTTCACTATTTTTTAAAAATATTTTAAGTTAAATAATCAGTAAGCTGTTTATATACCACTAATATATATAACTAACTCAATTATGATCATTTTTATGTGAGATCATCCATTGTTCGATATATTTTTATGATATCATGGCTGAAACTATTTTTGTCTAATGATTGTGAATCTGTTCCTAAAATATTTTAAATAATTAATTTGGTTTTGTGAAATAAATCTTGGCACTGTAGGCAGCAGGTAGTTATTTATAGCTTTTCAAAACCAAAAATGAGTCCAGTCAACCAAACAAAACACTAAAAATTAATCGCTTTTCAAACAAAAATCTATTTAAAAAGGTTGAAACAGAAATTCGACCTATTAAAAACGGGATACCTAATTTCTCCCGTGAGGAATTGTATTGTGCAATCCCCTTGTTTTACATTTTCTATATGTTCTAGATAACCTGACACACGGAGGGTATTAACCATTCTTACCATATTTACAAACAAATATAAAGTAAACTATATTAATTAAAATAGTCAGTAATAATGTTGATGAAGAAACATGTAATATATAATAGAATTTATAACAAATAGTAGATTAAGATAAATATTTGTTGAATTAACATAAAATATTTGACATAATAGTCAAACGTGGTTTGCACGATATTCAAATTTTATCCCATTTTTTTTATGATTCTACATTGAAAAAATTCGTAACCGTTTTGTGAAATGGGTCCAAGAATCCCGAAATAAAACAAGCTGAAACTGTTTTATTTTATGTCTCGTGTCCAAATAATGAAATCAAAATAGTTTTTTTCCAGCAGAATAGAAGAAAAACTTGTAAGCGTTTAAAAGAAAACCTATAATAGGTTGTAACTGTAGTAATATAAGAAAACAAAAGTAATATAATAAAATAATAATCATGTAAATAATATAATAAAATAAAATAAAAATAATGTAATTAAATAAAAAAAAATAATAATTAGAAATAATAAAATAATATAAATAATATAATAAAATTTAAATAATAATACAACAAAAAATTAAATATAAATAAACTTTAAAAAAATAGAGTTCAACTCATATAATAACAGTTTTATCGTCTTAAAAGCAATAAGAGACAATCATCATGATAAAAAAACATAAAGGGTAAACACTAAAAATTATAAATCATTTGTAATTTTATTTCGATAGGTCATTCTATTTACTGAATGTATTAATATAATACAGTTGTAAATTACATTGAATAAATTACATAAAAATAATTTCGATAGCTCTGACCAATTAACATTTAATTGTATGGGATCTTCGCCAGGCATATATGGATGGAAATTTATTAGAAAAAATGTATGAAAAACTGAATTTCCTGTGAAATATTTAGCCTTATTTAGGATTACTGTAACTAATCCTAAGTAACTGTGATATAAAAAGATCATTTGTTTATTCTTCTGAAGAAATCTTCTTCAGTTAAAATATTTAAGTAATTCCAACAAAAGTGTACACTGAAGTCCATAAATTGCTATGAAATTTCGTACTATAATAATTGTAGATTCTATGTCAAATATGTTGAATGCCGGTTATAACAAGTGAATATTCAAATAGTTTTATTTCAGGTATCAATCAGTTTTCAAGAACTTGAATTAAAATCGACATAAGATATTTCCTTCAGACGCCAACTAAAAGTAATTAATTAGTTTTTGCAAAAATAATGTCTGCAATTTTTGTCTACCTTCACCCCTAGAAATTACTCCTGCATGTAAAGAAAATAGATGAAACAGTGACTAAAAATCACTGCGTCTTTAAACAAAGAATCAAATGGTAGCAAGTGGTATTTCATATTTAAAATATACAAGACTGAAAGGACAAGAAACTGCTCGATGTTTCCGCCTACTTCAACATTTACTGGACAAACGCTCTAAGCTCCCAATTAATTACAAAAGACTCATTTACATGACAGTTATCAGACCTGTTTGGACATACAGAGTTGATCTTTGGGGCTCTACTAAACCATCCAATTCATCTCGTATCCAAACCTTACAATCCAAAATCCTTCGTAAAATCCTCAATGCTCCTTATTGTGTCACAAAAACACATCCATCATGATCTTAATATCCCATATGTTGAAGATTTGGCCCAAACTACATACCTATCCTTCCATGACAAGCTCCATACACATTTGAATCCGCTAGTCTCTCAACTTACTTCCCTGTATATTATATTAATATTCCTGATAACCCTCCGAGGCGTCTGAAACGAAGATCGCCTCGAGACCTTCTACTACAGAACTTTATTGGAGTGCTACCGATGGGTAGTTTCTCCACAAGTGTTTTTTGTTTTCATGTCATTTGTTCATATTACTTGTTGTAATATAATTACAGTTGTAAATATCAATAAATTATTCTAAAAAAAAAAATCTCTTAACTATACAAATAAATTTGGAATATTTCTATTCGTGTCCAAAACTGTTCAAAACGAAGTTCAATACATAGGTAGTCATAAAATTGGATTGAAACGTTTATTAATTTACTTGTCATTGAATTTTTAAATAATTTAAATTTCTTACCAACATATATTACACATACAAATAAGCTAGAATTTATATATATATATATATATATATATATATATATATATATATATATATATATATATATATATATATATATATATATACTACTAACGACTATAAACGAAGTGTATTTATTTTTATAAAGCATTCATTCAACTATTTTGATGCATTACTTTTATCGTGGTTTTATCGAGTGTTTTTTTTATTCGGATTGTGTGGGAAGTGCTTTCCCTCTCTCCGATGGGTAGTTTCTCCACAAGTGTTTTTTGTTTTCATGTGATTTGTTCATACTAGCAAATTTACTTGTAATATTATTACAGTTGTAAATATCAATAAATTATATTATAAATAATATTTTTCTTTTCTTTTTTTTAAAACTAGACTGACTGATCTCGCAAAAAATTCCTTTGTCGCTTAATATAAAAGTTATCACGGATCAAAGTTACTTTTTCCTAATAAAATTGGAATTTTTTTTTTAAATGAAAGAAAATATAATTTTTCCGTAAGCTTTGGTAGAGATTTTATTCCTTTTTCCTCTACAAGAAAAAATAATTTTATTTATGAATAACCAGGAAACAAGAGGGATGTTTACGAGGCAATGGCTCCCAGAGGTCACATAGCCTTAATCACAAAGATCGCTCGACTTAGTTTTCCCGATTTATGTGTCGAGGGAAAATAGGTAAATCAAAAGTTTATGTGGAAGGAGCACCTGCGACTTAGAATGGCTTACCATATTCGCGATATAAATCAGTTCTGTTGATAAACAACTTCATGCGTTTAATATATATAATAGGAAGACACCTTGACAAACGTTTAACTTGGAATCCTCATACTAGACTGAAAAGACAAGAAACAGCTCGCCATTTCAGGCTACTTCAACATTTACTAGACAAACGCTCTAACCTCCCAATTCATAACAAAAGACTCTTATACATGATAATCATTAGACCCATCTGGACTTGCGGAATAGTGCTTCGGGCATCCACTAAGCCATCGAATTCCTCTCGCATTCAATCCTTACAATCCAAAATCCTTCGTAAAATCCTCGATGCTTCTTACTTTGTTACGAACAAAGTAATCCATAATGACCTTAATGCCCCGTTTATTGCTGATTTGGCCCGAATCCGATATCAAATTTTTCCATGACAAACTTCATTTCCACTCAAACCGACTAGTTTCAAACCTAGCAACCTCTTCAATTCCTGATAATCCTCCGAGGGGTCTGAAAAGAAGATGGCCTTCTGACCTTTTAAGTTGAACTTTTTATGTGAGTACTACCACTGGGTGGTTTCTCTACTTGCCTTTATCTCTGGACATGATTTATCTTTCATTTTATTTACTTGATGTATTATGTTTAAAATTGTAAATTTCAATAAATACATTAAAAAATAAATAAAGAAAGAAAATTATATAAAAATACTAATAAGAAAAAGCGATTATTTCTTATTGATGTATGTATAGATACATAAGCGTAAACGCAAAATATAATAATTAAGTAATTGTAAGGTACTTGCATATTAGCTAGACTGCCTCTTTTTAATCTTGTCTCAATTGAGCTCTTTAGGTGTGAGTTTTTTTGTACATTTTTTTTTAATGTCTGCATCAAGTTAATTTTGTTTATTATCTATTTAAATTTTTATATTGTTTATTACATTCAATTTTGTATTTTTGTCTTATTCCTTTTGTTATTAGCTATTTAAGCAGAGCACTTAACTATTCAATAGAACAGAATAACACTCGAGGTACAGAATTAGTGTATTAAGATTCAAGTAACTACACTAATACTTCATACTACACTACACATAACTATTTCATTTTTCCATTTCGTTCTATCTTGTATATCTTCCTCCCTCAGACCATAACCGTGCATACTTTCCTCAATTCCTTCCATCCGTCTTGTTTGTTGTCTTCCTCGCCGTTTCCTCCCTTCAGCACTCCAAATAAAAATTAAATTGGGCACTCTTTCTTCCTTCATTCTTCTGAGATGACCATTTCTTTTCTTTATATTTTGGAAGACGGTTTGTTGAGTTTGCATTCGTTCTCTAATTTCGGTATTAGTCCTTCTTTCAAGTCTGGATACCCAGACACCTCCAATAGTCATAATATATAAAATATTTGATTTATTTAAACATTTTCATACAATATAAAAAAGTTTTTTGTTATATTTATGGTATCAAAAAATATTGGGTATTGTATTAATGTATCCTGTATAATAACTGGGCTATTGATTAATAGCAACAAACATACATAAACTTGGAAACAAAATATTCTACATATAAACAGAAATAAGAATTTCATGAATAATTCTGTCCCTTTGCCCAAGTATTAATCTTCCTTATTTGCCAAGAAACTCTGTTTGCTTTAGAAAGATTTTTTAATTTTATTTTACAATACAGATCAATATTTGAATTTCGAGAACAAAAATAAAATTTCGGATAGCTTTATATAAATAATCAGGAAGGAATGGATGCATTACCAAAAATATGCTCTCTAAGCAGGTTAGTCATTTGCTTAAAATGAAATTTATTGAATAATTTATTTTGTTGTTTAGTCCTTTTTAATTTTGTTTTTTAAGAAGATATACATCATGTATAGAAATTATTGCATGCTAGCTCATGGATTTAACAGTTTCTATTGATTTATCTATTTTCTTTATTCGCTTAATATCTTGTCAGAATCCGGACTTTTTATTTACTTATTGTTATTATTATTTTTTATTACTGTTATTGTTATTATTATTTTTTCACTTTTTCTGCACTTTATGATTTGTATTATGTAGCCTTATGGCCAGATATATATTGTGTTTCTTTTTCTGTTCATGTTTGTTATTAAAGGGACTTAGTCCAAGAATAAATTTTATTTTATTTTCTATTCTAAAAGAAGATTGAACGTTGTGAAAATGAAGACCGTAGTTATTGGACGTGAAAATTGCAGATTTGTGAAAACAAAAAGTAATAAAATCAATAAGAATACGAACACATCCTTTTGAACTATTCCATTAGTTATACGTTACTACATTCTTGAGAGGCTAAAAGAACCCTTCAAGGCTTACATGTTGTTTTAAACTTTCATCTCCTTTCACGTCGTTTGCTTCAAAGCTGACTGAAGAAAAGTGGTGAGTTGTTTGAAGTAGATTCCTAAACCTATGTCCTCTTTCGTTTATAACTTCTTTGAAGACATTGATTAAGGTGTATTCTGCTTTGTTTTCATTGATCTGCCAAACCGTTATTTATATTTGTTCAGGACGTTTCTTACTTGACCTGCAATTCAGAATTAATATTGCGCCTATTTCCGATATTCCCAAGGTAACGAACATTTTTTATAATATTACATAATATAATTTTTTTTAATCCTGATATTATGTCCAATTATTAATGTTAAGCAATTCGTTAATACTTGACTGAAAACTGACCTAACGTCGGAATAATATGACAATATTTATACATAAATTATTTGTAATATTTATTTTTGTTTAGATCTGATATTATATTTGTTTAAAAAATTGCTAATCCTTGACTGAAAATCATGTTATACAGACCATTTATTTGTATTTATTAATTTATTTATATATCATTTATATTTTTTTCCATAATCCAATTCAGTTATTTCATTTCTTTATAGAACGGTATGAACGTCGGCTATTCAATAAGCAGTTCTCCGTTGTATAAGAGAATTTTATGGAACTCAACCCGGACCATTTTCTTCCTCATATATATATATATATAGTCAACAAATATTATTCAACTGTATATTTTCATTTCCCTTTTTTTTTATTTATTCAAAGTAACATTTATTGGTACATTCCATACCACTGTATGCTATTTACCCTTAAATTTCTTATCTGCAAAAAGAAATAATGACATATATGATAATCAAAAATTTATACAAAAACATTTTATAATAACTGTAGTAATTTTATTTTGGAGAAGGGGTGGAGATTACTTAGTTATCGTGCCGAAGATTCCGGGTTCAAATCTGCCTGTCAAATAATTTATTTAATCTGTTAACAGCACAAGGTTGGATCCTTTGCGTTCTGGAGACTCTCCGGGTGGTGTAAAGTGGGTACCAAAAATAGGGGGAAAGCCTGCAGGTTGAGCGTGATATCGGACAAATCACCTCCCTGAACATCCGTTGTCCTAGAAAACGTACAATCTGTACCACATACTGAACCCAACACTCTATATAGATCTTAGTGGTACAATTTATTTAAAATAAAATACAGTGGGACGTCGATTATCCGAATTAATGCCAGGTGTGGTTCGGATAATCAAAATTCACTAAAAACTAAATACCAACCAAATAAATATTAAGGGATTCAGAGAAACAAATGAAATTACCTAATTAGGTTTACAGTTTTTAGCAAGCAAATACGTATTGAAGTCTAAGTACATTTTTTTATTTTTTATAATAATTATTATTAATAGTAATATGACGTAAGTCAACAAGAGCCTAAAAATAAAGTAATGTTCAAAGCATTCGTTCTCGTGTATACATCGCAAAAAATCCCGAGAACACGGGGACATGGGACCGGATAAGAGAATAGATTTGTCCCCTGCCGGCAGGCGACCCCGGTGGCTCAAATGGTTAGAGCGCTGTCACGAAGAGACAGAGGATCCGGTTTCAAATCTCGGCCGGGGGCATATCTTTTCTCTTTAGAATAAAAATAATGAAAATTCTATTATATTCCTATTACCGAAAATTTCCATTATATTCCTATTACCGTATACTAGGATGCTTAGACTTGCTTTAATCATATGTGATTCCTATACATACTCATTTATATAGTCGTGAAAACTCAATTATTAGGAATTAAGATAAATTAACGTAAATATAAATCAAAAGTCTCTAAGGTTGTAGATTTAAAAGACAATGTCTTGAGTTTTACAGTTGCTAAATTTCTTAATCTTATCAATAAATAAATAAAATTTACTTAGCAAATGTTCAATTTATCAGCTAAATCATTTCATTCTGATTGGGTCCGTCGTCGTTGGAGACATAACAGATAAAATTTGATAACTTAGATTGAAGGGATGAAAAAAGAAAATGGAGGAAGTATTATTATTCCTTAGGGCTGATAAATGACTAAGATGACGTTTCTAAAAGTGATGTTTTCCTTCTCCCTTTTGTCAAATTAATCTCGAAGATAGATTGAAGATGGAAGAATGCTTTAGTAATTTCAATCTGGCTATGACATTAAATTTCAGCTCTTCCATCCATTTTTTTTTTTTAGTTCTGTATCTTACATTTCAATCGCTAAGCAAAGTGCGAGCTTTTAAATTTATATAAGCTATTTTATATCCATATGTAAGGGAGTGTATTAATTCAGAATATGGAGTGCTAAGCTGCTATACAAAAGGTTATATAAATCCCTTTGTATACACGGTGTATAAATCCGTGAAACAGTACTCTGAGGACCAAACGGCAAAAAGTCATAAGATAATCGTTGAACATGCTTATAAAAAAACTGGAGTATTTAACAAGAGAGCTGAGTGGCTCTGTGGTAGAGGACTGAGATGCTATGACAAAAATTCTGGTTCAAATCCCACTGCTGACAACACTTTTATGTTATTTAGTTTGCTAGCAGTCGGAGAGGGATCATATGGGATCTAGGACCCTCCTGGGGCTTATCCGGCCACTATAACGTGCGTACCTAAAATAAGGGGGGAAATCTGGCGATTGAGTGTGATCTAGGACAAATCAACTTCCTGCACAACCGATTTCCTTGAAACAGTATGGTCTCTACCATGCACTGAACCCCAGACCCGGGCAGTCTACGGTGGGCCAGATATTTTCACTTAGGATAATTCTGGAGAAATGCAAAGAGTACAAGGTGGTCACAAACAACCTATTTGTAGACTTTAAAGCAGCCTACGATAGCATGGACCGCAATGAATTATATTGAGCCCTAAAAGATCTGAATATACCCCAGAAGATCATTCCTCTGGTGAAAATGACAATGCAAGGATCAAAATGTCTAGTGAAAGTCGAATCAGATCTTTCACAAGAATTCCACACAGATACGGGAGTGAGAGAAGGTGATCCCCTCGCCTGCCTACTTTTCAACCTTGGGCAGAAAATGCCATAAGAAATTCTGGAATCCAGGTAGATGGAAACCTGTTTAACAGACTAGTCCAAATCCTAGGGTATGCCGATGACTTTGACATCATGGCAAAGATCTAAAAGGGCACTGAGGGAAGCTTTCTTAGCACTGGAAGAGGCAGCCAAGAAACTCCGGCTTAATGTCAACATACCGAAGAACAAGTATATGCGAATAGGAGGAACCCAAGAAAAAGTGGGTTATTTCGAAGTTGGTCAGTACCGTTTCGATTGCGTTGACAGTTTCGTCTACTCAGGGACAGAAATTAATTTACAAAATGACATGTCTCAGGAGATAAGAAGAAGAATTAATTCTGCTATTAAGTGCTATTATAGCCTAAGGAAGCAACTAACTAGCAGGTTCCTCTCTGGGCAGTCAAAGCTGCTGATCTACAAAATCCTATACGACCGGTACTCACATAGGGCTCAGAGGCCTGGGCTCTAACAAAGGCAAACGAGAAAAGGCTTTTAATCTTCGAGAGCACAATCCTGAGGAAGATTTTCGGACAAATAAAAGTGGGAGGAATATGGAGAAGGCGATACAAGAGAGAGAGAGGTGTATACGACCTCTATAAGACCTCAGATGTTTTCAGGACAATCAAACTTGGCCGACTGCGATGGGCAGGTCACGTTGTACGGATGGAGGACACTCGGATTCCCAAGAAGATTCCCAGAGGGAATCCATGGCACACGGAGAGTAGGGAGACCAAACGTGAGGTGGAGATGGAAGCTGTAGTGGAGGATGCACGTACCCTTCTTAATGCTAGAAGCTGGAGTGATGCTGCGCAGGATAGAGCTGATGGTGGAGAATGCTTGAGGCGGCCCAGATTTGGTGACGAGATGTTGCGCCGGATATTATTACTGAAACATTAACTAAGCCATACCGTCTATTAATAATCATATTTACATTTTTTAAATTCCTCACCTCCGTGCAACCAATTGTGTATCAGGTGCTTGTAGCGTTGGAAAGAATGCATAACAGAATGTAGATTATTTATCATATGAGAAATGCAAATAGGGTCACGTGTTTTATTTCACTTGGCTGGGGTTCCCACTTTGTCTAGGACCTGTGGCTAGATTGTGGCCTATTGTAAACTGGGCTTCATTCCAGGTAGCTTTATAAACTGGCCTCAACACGATTTCGGGATTTTTACACGACTGTATAATCTCATTAGAGAGTCTAGGATATTTAATTCTTTCCCTTCCTGAAAAAAATAGGATAGTGGTAAAAAATTAATACCACACAAGTATTTATTGCAAAACACGCTAATCTATAACACGGTATTTTATAAAAATGTTATCGTCAGAAAGGTTAAATATGAAAAATTGTCCTTAAAAAAAAACACAATTGGATGGGAAAAGCAAGGTAAAGTTGAAAAATAAAAAATAAAGTTATAATAATACGGTAAAATTGGGAGGTTAAGAGATGTTTTTAAAACTACACCAACACAATAACAGATGGCAGCACTGTTATAAAGTGAAGAATACTCTTCAACCTTGTTTTTCGTTCAACAATCAAATCATTTTAGGCGAATGTTTATTTTAAAAGTCAAGCTGAATAAATTTAATTATTCTAGTTCATAAAAATCTGGTCATTTGTTGTCAAGTTATTTATTCATGGAAAAGTTATTAATTTATTTTATTATTCATTTATTATCCAATTATAATTTTTAGGACATATATGTAGTTTTTACTAAAGTTAATTTTATTAGTTTTTTAATATTTGGGGAGGGAAAGGGTGAAGAGAACCAAAGAACAGAAAACACTTTACGATACAATTTTTATTAAGTTAAATATCGACAAATACTATTGTAAATACAGAATTACTAGAATTATAAACATTATTTGAAGGTGAGTTTTGGGTAGGCTCTAGAAATGATTTTTTAAAAAAAACTAATTTATTCCTCATAAATCAAAACCAATAAAAATTAAATAATAGTAATTATTAGGATGATAACATATGAGAACATAGTAGATAAGGATGTTAAGGCACAAATAGCGGCGGGAAATAGATATCTGTTCGGGATACAGAAAATATTGTGCTGTAAAAGGATGTCAAAAAAGGCAAATTGTCTCATATATAAAACAATTCTGAGACCTGGTCACTGACAAAAAATTGCAAAAGGATCCTTGAAGTATGGGAAAGAAAAGTCCTGCGTAAAATTTTTGTGACAAGTGTAGAACCAGATCCAATAAAGAGCTAAAAGCATTCACGAAGAGCCTGATATTATAAAAGTCATCCACCTCAAAAGACGACGATGGTTGGAGCATGTGGAGAGGATGGACCTAACGAGAACTCCAAGAAGGAAGATGTATGAAATACTGAATGAGGGTTCAAGACTAAGAGGGAGGCCCGGGTTGGTTTTTGGTTTTTATAGAAAAAAAACCTATGAGTTGCTCTACTGCAAGGAATGCTGGAAAAATATCGGTGCATCAATATGGTTTTTCTAAACATATCTTTCATCTTTCCTTATAGATAAAAAAAAAACCGGTACCACTACAACAGGTGAATGGGTTTGGGGTTCAGTACATGGTAGAGACTTTACTGTTTCATGGACAACGGTTGTGCAGGGAGGTGATTTGTCCTAGATCACGCTCAAACGCCAGATGGTTCCCCCTTATATTGGGTACCCACTTCACAGAGGCTGGGTGAGCCCCAGGAGTGTTCTAGATCCCATAGATGGGTCCCTCTAGCTGCCAACAGACTAAATAAAAGTCTTGCCGGCAGCGGGAATCGAACCAGGATTTTCGGCCTGGCAGCTCAGTGCTCTACCACTGAACCACTCCACCACTCCCCTATAGAATTTAAAACGAGAAAATACAGAAAGAAAAGCCTCATTCAATTAATAATGCCTCAAACATACAAAGCTATTTTATTGTTTATGTTAATATTAATGGTTCTTAAACCCATAAACATCCATTTACCAATGTTTCCTTTGCCAATCAATGAATTATTCACAAAAAATAATTTATTGTAAATTCCGGCTTTATTTATGTTTATTATTAGGGACATTAGTTCAAGAATGGTTTATTTAGTTTATTGACGAATGCATAATTAATATTTTGTTATTTCATTCCTAATTAGAACTAAGAGAATTGATTGTAAGCATTTGAACATTTCTTTCACTTTTCTTTAATCAACGCATCAATGTATTTTAGATGTTAAAAATCATTTTCCGAATGAAGGAAGAAACGAGTGCAAAACTTTTCCGGCTTTTCATTTGCCTTTGCTGTAGTGCAACGTAAACGGGTGAATCGGTTTTATTGGCTCAAACGATTTTTGAAATGTTTAGAAGCCTGACAAAAGGAAAACTAGAGTTAATAATTTTCGACTTTTCATTCGCTTTTCCTCTTGTATCTGCCGAACGGGTAAATGAATTTTAATGGTTCAAAGGATTTCCTGTTTGAAATAAATTATAAAGCGGAATCTCCCTTCCTATTTCCCGGTGACTTTATCAATGAATTCATAATTATAATCTAATCCTCCCAACCGCTTCGCAGGTTTTGGATGCCTTCCATAGAGCTTCGTTCAAATTTCACTCGGAATTAATGTTATTTTAAGGAAATGTTATATCAGCCCACTACTTCCGTGTCAGTTGGAGAGATTGCCACTTCATAGACTCCTGAAAATTATCTTGGGCAAGTCACCTCAGGGTGTTTAATGTAATTAGCATGTGTCTGTAACTGTGGGTTGCATATAGTGTGCTGTTATATTGTGTTCTGTTTGAGTTACAGAGTATTTGTTCTCCCAACATGGATGGCCAGCAGCTGATTGAAATCTGACGACTATGCGATGGGATCGCTATTTCCATACACTCTTAGCCTATAAATTGGATTTAAAAAAATAACTTAAGTTTACTGTTCCAATGTGTCAAAATTCAGTTTTATTAGTGACTATTGGTATGAGGTATCTACTTAACTAGAAACCTGATGTTTGCCCTTTCCCAACAATAAAAAAATTAGCAATTGGTCCGATACTGCTCCCTTATCAACACCATACTGAATAAAAATCACCGATTATCACATTGTGTAAGATGCACGTTAAGATAATAGTGCACGTTTAATAAAATAATCAATAATCCGTTCGGGCATAAGTATATATGATCGTTTTAAAGACAAAAAAGGGAAACCATTTCAACAGTTTTGTTCAAATTTTCCGTAGGAGAAGGAGATTGAATTAAACTTGAAAAATCACTGAAATCGTACTAAAGTCACTTTCATTTGTGTTTCCTCTCAAGCAGCTTGACTATCCATCCACGTCTGACACAATCAGACCAGTTAGTGAACACTAAACAAATACTTCCACACCAACTAAAACACAGAGATCCAAAAAATAAAAACCTTAGTACTTAAAAGTAGACAGAATAAAACCTTCCATGTTGATGATCATTTTTTATGATGAAATTTTTTTAGAGCATATGAAACTAAATATGGACTTCCAATCGGATAAATTGGGAAAACTACGCAAGATGAAATTGTGGTTATCCTCAAGGACATACCGTTGAAAACAGTTGAATATTGTGGAAGAAGGTGGTTTGTGGTTTAAGGAATGATCAATTATTACTATGGATATGGATCTATGGGCTTTATTTTCAATATTTCTTTCATCAATTAAAAAAAACTCAATAGCTAATTTAAATTTCAGAAATGTGTAAAACTATCATGGGTAAAGTCCATAATAATTTATTGACTTTACTGTTATCAGGCCAACAGGAGCGCAGAGTTATTTGGCCCAGACCTAGCTCAACCATCAGGTTTTCCCCTTTAAAGGGTCCCACTTAATCGAGGTTGGGTGAGACCCAGGAATTTTTAAAAATTAGCAGTTTATTATTAGTAACATTAATTATTTATTTCTTTTATTACAGGAATCATTAATCTGAACAATATCTATGTAACCTTTATAATATATTCTTATGATCTCTTTATCGTACATTACCTTCTATAGCTTTGTAAATAAAACATCATATATCTTGTTTTCTCCATTAGTTATATATTAAATTTATTTATACCTTATATTTGTTTGTTTGTTAATTTAACGTCACTTTATGCTGGTATGGCTAATCGGACGATGCTACAGTGGGAGCCCTAAATTTTGGCTATCCAGGTTTTACTAGGATAGGGATTATTAACAAGTACCTGACATCGTACAGACTCGGGACCCCCGTTTAACGCAATTTCCGAAGGACGGCATAGCTGAGGATTTTTTACTCCCTTTAAAAAATCCTAGGGCCACCTGCCGGGGTAAGGAACCCGCGATTTTGAGTTTAGTATTTATCCATTTTTATGTTTACTAACTAAGAAAAATGGTTGATTATATTAAATAAACAAAATTAAAATGCTTTTAGGTTTCCACGGCCAATATTATTACAAAAGACTTTGTTGATTTCTTCTGGTTTAGACAGTGTTGATAAATTTTTCGCCAACGTTTCGCCAGCCATGCTGCTGACTTCTTCAGGGCTGAATTCTCATGTAAGCCCTGAAGAAGCCAGCAGCATGGCTGGCAAAACGTTGGCGAAAAATTTATCAACACCGACTAAACCAGAAGAAATCAACAAAGTCTTTTGTAAAATTAAAATTTTTTTTAACTTGACATTCAAACCCTGTCAGACTATTTCGATGAGGATAAAACCTAGTAAATATTTAAAAAAAATTAATTTTGTCATACATTTTGATAAAGTAGTTAGGGTCGCTGTGAATAAAAGTGTTGAATTATGTGAAATGGATACTTTAAAAAATAATAATAACTAAATTGAGACGAATTTGATGTCACTGTGGAGGTTAGTCTTTTATGTATGTAATTTCAATTTCAAACTCTTTATTTTTTTGTTATTACTTATCTCTCTCTCCCTCTCTCTCTCTCTCTCTCTTTGTCTATCTATCTATCTATCTTTCTCTCACTCTCTCTCATCTTATACATTCACCACTCTGAAATACCTAGTTATATGGCGTCGATTCGAAATAGGCCATAGAATGTAAAAAAATGTGATCATTTTTGTAAATAATTTTATGGTTACTCATAGCATTAATAAAAAAATACACGAAGAATTGAAATATTTCATGAGAAAGGATACAACGAGGGCAAGTTGGCAGACGTTGTTTTCTGGCCGAGTTGGCTTGAAGACAGTGGCGCAACTAACCCAGACTGCTCTTTAAATAAAGCTTGATGTAGGAGATCTACTCCTTGGATACAATCCAAATCAAGACAACCCATTATTTTAAATGCATTTTTTATAATTTCGCCTTCCATATCAGCAAAATAGCGTAAGGTCATACTAAAATCCGTCGGTACAATTGATTTAGAATAGGTGGTTCAATCAAGGAAAAAATAAAAATATAAGAAGTAGCTGTTAGGATACAACAAAGCTTTGTTTTATAATGATCGTTAAAGTTTCTCTCTATTACATAAAAATGTTTTTAGTGATGTAATATTTTATCGAAACTTCTATAACGGATCGAGGAGCCTTAATCTTTTGTGATGCTCGACCAGTTAAATTATAAATATTTTTAAAAATTGGCAAATCAAAAAGCCACTGTTCCTAACTTTTTTAAGCCCTTACATAAAATATAGCACTATTTTTTAATTTAAATAGAAAGCACCGATTTAAAAAAACAAAACGAACTACATCTTATTCCAATATTTCGATTTTGTTAGGACTGTTATTTCAATTCAGAGAATGCAATGAAATAAGATTAAGATACTTTTCTTACAAATTATAGATAAATTACTTTTTTAATCGATAAAGTAAAAAAAAAAAATTCCTTAATGCTAATTAAATACCCAATTTATGATTTTACGAAGTGAGAACTCATATTTTAAGCTTTTCACGAGGGGATTTCAATATTAGTACATAACAGAACTCAATTTAATTTTTATAATAATATCGGAGAACTAAAACGTTAAATGTCCATTGTAAACCCCCCCCCCCCCACCAAAAAAAACCTGTATCACTACAACCCACGAAGGGTCATGGGTTCAGAACGTGGTAGAAACTGTACTGTTTCGTAGTTAACGGTTGTGCAGAGATGTGATATGTCCTAGGTCACGCAAAACCGCAATTGTTCCCCCTAGTTTGGGTAACCACTTTATGATGAGCGATAGAAGGGTCTGTTAGCAGACTTTGAAAGTCTGTCAAGCAGCTGGAAATAAATTCGCTCCCAAGTACCTACTGTAGTAAAAACAATAAAAATGGACAGATGCATAATTTGTACAATGGAGGCTGGTCCGCCGTTAAGTACACAGTGTTAAAATAATGTGTCTGTATCACAGGAATAAACCCAATTGATATAATGGACTGTCAAATTGTATCGTTCATTTGCAAAAAAATGCCAGAATAAGTAAAAGGTGGAAATTTAAAGGACATCTGCTTGAAGTCAGCTTGTTTAAGTTTCCACGCTATGGGTTGCTATAACTTAATTATTTTATGAAAAAAATACTAAAAAAATCTTTATATTTTGATAATCCATTTATTAATGAAATCGTGGCAGTTTTTCACAGAAACAATACAAGCTCATTTAAAGTCTATGGATAATAATGACGAATTAAAAAAACAAATTGATTTCATGACTGAGTAAATTCGTTATATTTTATCCTCCAATCCTCCAACGGCACACGTGACCAAACCACTTTTAAGCTGTCGGGATTTGAGTGTGGTCTTAAGTTCTGTCACTTCAAACTGTTCTCTTATTCGTTCACTTCTGACACAATCTCTTCCTGTTTTCCTAACTGCTCTCCTCAGAAACTTCATTTCTGCTGCAGTAATGAAGCATTCTTATCAAGCATTATCCAGTTTTTGCTTCCATATATAAGAATCGGGAGATAAAGAGATTTGTATATGTGCCTCTATAGATGTGCCTCATATACGTCTCCTTTTCTAAAATCTTTTAGCTTTATCTAGTTATACGTTTATATTACTATTATTAAAGCACGATGGGCCTATGGAAGAAGAAGAGTCAGCTACTATTATTAAATCCAAAAAATTGTTTTCAACATGTAAAAATATTTTTTCCTTTTTCATGACATTTTTCCCAAGGTACTCATGAAATTCCTTAATTTTTGACAGCTATCCATGTATATTGCTACTTACCATGAAATATGGTTGATTATTTCCAATACACAAAACTGAATATGTTTTTGTGTTTGATGTAAAGACAAATTCTTGATTTTATCTAAAATATGACATAACAGTAAAATTCAATTAGTTGTTCGCCGTTCCCTTGAATACAAAATTATCATTAGATACACTCACAGAATTGAGAATATCATACGCTTGTGAAATATATTTTTAACTTTTATACACAAAAATAAAAAGTTCAAATACGAAACAAAGCAGTTCACTTTCAAGAAAAAGTTAAGCCTAATATAGGGCCAGCTCTGTGTTGGGAATGGAGCTTGTGTATCGTGCGAATTTTTGTATACTGTATCTGACAACATTGATATACATTACAATAAGAAATAAGATCAAAATATTGAAAAAATACATTTTTTTATCCTGGGAACGGAGTGGCTAAGTGGTCAAGACTTTGATTCGGTCTGTTTGCAGCCGGAGATGGATCATATGGGATCTAGGTCTCTCCTGGGGCTGACCCAGCCTCTATTAAATATTATAAAAATAGAGTACCCAAATTAAGGGGGGGAAATCTGGCGGTTGAGCGTGGCCTAGGGCAAGTCACCTTGCAGAACCGTTGTTGTAACTGACAGTCAATTATGGACAACGGGAAAAGTTTTGAAGGATTTAATGTGATTTTACAATCACTAAAGACAATCTTGAATTCGACTGTGAACCTTTAAGAGCACTGAAAAGTTATATACAATTTTTTTTTTCATTAATATACTGAAAGCTATATGATGAGTAATCAAAATTAGTTAACATGAGAAATTCGTTTCGATAAAGATTTTACTTTTGTCATTAAAAAGATCTGTAACATTTCCTTGATTTACGAACTTCCGCAAATTCCTGATTCAAATGGCACTGTGTTCATTGAATTTTAGTCAGATGATCACAGTCAAGGTGTGAATGGAAAAGCACGATCCTTCGGCATAGGAAGTGTAGTAATGTTACCGATATAAAACTTATATATTAAAGATTATGGCATCAGAAATATCTAGAAAGTATATCAGGGATATATAAATGAAATAAATAATAAAATACAGGTTGCAGGCAGTGCTAATAAAACAACCCCTTTTATAAGTTAAGAAGTAACTGTATTAGAGGAAAGATGAAGGGAGAAGGTAATAACTTTAGTGATAAAAAATCAGCGGGGATTCATCCGCAGTGTTCTTCTATTTTATAGGAACGTCATAAAACAAGAGAAATGATCAATACGCAATGAAGGAAGCACTAGTGCTATAAAATTATTTTTACATCATCATTGTTTTTTTTTTTATCACTTCTTTGAGTTACATTGATCTTTTATTCCTTATTGCACCGATAAATTTGCTATCATTAAACGTAATTAAAACAAAAGTTTTTAGTCTCTCCTTTAATGTTTCCGGCCGAGTATTTAATGATGCCCTCCGAAGCTGGTGCCTGGGTGTCCGGCACCACAGAGAGAATTAAACCAACGAACGCTATTTGAGCTAGCCAATGAGTAGGAGGAGATGTAAAACGTTATAAATTGAGGACAGGCAAAAATTTGAAATAATGGAACCCATTATATTTCGTTTAGGTACTGTTAAGATGATATAAAGAATTAAGGAGAGAAATGAGCTTGGGATTAGTTTAATTTACTTAGAGAACAGTGTGTTATCACAAGTGTGACAAAAAGTAGAAGACCTCCATTACAATTGCAGAGTATTTATTACAATATAGGATACAAAACGTGGATCTATGATATGTGAAGAAGAATTTTTAATTTCTTATTTTTTCTTGTTTATATTTGTAAAAAAAATGCAAAAAACTAAAATGATAACATAAGAGACATCAGAAGTACGTTTAGCAGCCAAAAAAATTCAGAAATGTACAACTTTTTTCCCCTCCCAGTTTTAGGTAATTATAAAGCATCATGTTTTGAATCCATCGAGAATCATATTTCATACACCATATTAATATTTAGTACTAAGAAAGTGCATGGAAGCGAAACCAATTGGGAGGAGACCACGATCAAAGCCAAGAAAATGGTACATGGAACACATCTAAGGACTAGGTCAGAAAAGGGAAAAAACTGGCGGGAGACCGAGATCTATGAACAAAGTGGCTGGAGGCTCATCCCCGATATAAGACACAAAAGGAGGGAGAGAAAGAAGAACAAGAAGAAGAGAAACAAAATATAAAAATCGGGGAAATATAACTGTCGAAATGAATAGTATCTCGTTCCCTTGCGCCGGCATACAGTCCCTGGCCATATTAATGTGACCACCAAGAAAGATTATTTTCTTTTTGTTTTTTCCTAATTTTTTTAATATGATTTCGCGTGTCTTAATAAACTGCTGTTTTAAGTAATGGCAACACTGTTATAAGTTTTTTAAAGTATTTTTTTTTTTTAGTAATGGCAGCATTGATTTTAGTACAGCCATTTTGTTTTACGAGTGACCGCGTGCATAATTTGTGTTTGAAATTTTTGTGGATTTATGGTTTCTTTTTCATCAAATGCAAGTCGGATTCGGATAAGTTTATTATTGATTTATTATTCGTATCGTATATTTTAACTATTTTGATAGTTTTTTTTTCATCAATATTTAAAATAGGGTGTAAATAGAGTGACACCACAAAATATTTAAAAAAAAATAAAGATTTATTTTCGAAACTATTTTTTTCAATTTCATATTATTATCAGATAACTAACTTACCCATAAAACTAATATTTAAACTCGATTTACATCATTAGGCATACAAAAAGATTATGCAAACACGTAACAAGAACGAATCTATCCAGTGGTCATATTAATATGACCAGGGACTGTATATCGTCTGTAGCAGTTAAAGGATTAAGGCGACCTAACCTAACTTTTTCTGATTTTTGGAAAAATGTACAGATTATTAGGGACATTATAGTCTGAAAATTTCGAAAACGCCCTGCGCAGAAGTCGCCACAGCCAGCTGTTAATAGGTAGACTATGATAACTCCTCCACTACCAAGCTCACTTCACTCACCCTTTGTCACCATCTTGGCTATAATATTATATGTCTAAAAATAAGTATCCCTGAATTATTTCGGCAAGGGTGAGTAGGCCGTTATAACGCCACTTTTGATACAGGATTATAACCTGAATAATCATGTATACATTATAAGGTTGGTAACCTATGAAAACTCCCTACCACACTTTCCCAGCGCCGCCTCCGGTTTCCCAAAAGGCCGTTTTCGATTGTCGGACAGTACATAACATTATTTATTTCAAATTATAAGATATCTTAAATACACAACTTTTAGGAAAATCGACGTTCTTAAAATTTGTAATTTAGCCTCTTTTCATAACCAGATTTTTTTTTTTTTTGTAAAAATAACTGATGGATCATTGTCCAATCTTAGTTCCCATTACTATGGAACATCCTTTACGATTTTAAGTGAGCTGTATCTAATCAGTTAGCGACTTAAAAATGATTTTCTGTTCGATGTATTGATGTTTGTTTAAATAATGGTACAGTTCGTGCTGAGAACTTTTGATATTTTCTTCTTCTTAACTTGAGAGAAACTCTTTGCATCATTGATATGGCATTCGTGCCTCTTAAGGTACATGGAAATAGGATACACTAGAATTAATTGTCTGAGATTGAATGTCCTTGATGGAAATCCTTACTGTCACAGTTAATAGACATTTAACTCGTCTGAGTTAGCTAATGGGTTGAACTGCCAACAGCTAAATTGTAAGGTGAGATAAAGACATGTTCGACTCAAGAGGCATCATCATCATCATCATACTTTGATATCACTATGATCCAGAAATTTACAAATAACTTGCTACTTAGTAAGAAGTGCGATTTGATATAATTGAAAGCAGTTTTTAATATTTTGAAGGTACAATTGTTATATGAGAAAAAAATCTAAAACTTTATTTTTAAATTAATTAATTAATATATGCGTATTATTTTTTATAACTCAAAAATCGGTAACATTAATGCATTTAGCATATATTTATGTTATAACTACACCTGTTTTAAAAATAAAACTCGAATCTAAGATTATTTTGAATCCGTTGATTCAGTGTCGTTTACCCTAGTTTGTCGATAAAGAACCATAATACAACTAATTTAATTTTTAATTAACTTCATAATCAAGCTAGGCTTTTTTCAGTATTTATCATCGTCAGGAACCTGTTTACCTGGACAAGATGGGATATCGAACCGCCCATCAACAAAATCTAATTACTCCTTCATCAAATTGAAGCTGAAGACTTATCTAGGACACGGCATTTAGCATTATTGTCGTGGTGGAAACTGCTTCATAAATCTTAAAATATTGGTCTGTTCAGTCGAACGTGAAACGTGATACTGCTTTTATTACTGTTCCTATTCGTTGTTATTTTACGTTTTTAAGTCCTTAATGCTTCAAAGACAGAGGAAATTATTGCCCATAGCAGTTGTTTCTCTGAATTTGATAAGTCAGAAAGAGGCAGTAGAAAAAGGTAATAAAAGATGGTAAAAAGGAGCTACTCGTTGGGTCATGGAAAGTAACTCTTTGTGTTCAGTGAATCATTTTTACCCATTGTAGAAGATATGTTTTTCATTAGCTGGAACATTCCATGATCCTACAGAAGAAACATGAGTAAATCATTAAAATAGAGAAAAAGGTTTTTAGGATATTCGCTAATTCAAATAAAACGTTATTATATTTTATTAAGCTCAAAAACTACAAAAGCCGTTTTCATAATGGAATTATAGTTAAAAGTTCATTTTCATTTCTAAAAAAAAAACTTAGTTAGTACCACCAAAACCCATGAGGGGTATTGGGTTCAGTACATGTCAGAGACGATAATTTTTGTTGGACAACGGTTGTGCAGAGAGGTGATTTGTGCGATATTACACTCAACTGTCGCATTTTCCCATAATTTTACCTACTTTATAGATACTAGGTGGGTCTCAGAGACAGCCGGATTCTAAAATGGAATCATCAGTGTTAAACTACTGAGCTACCCCGCTCCCTCAGTCAATTCTTAAAACCACTACAACTCATGATGTACATCACTCTCAACCGCCAGATTTTTTCGCTTCATTATGGTTACCCTCTTTATAGAGCCAAATAAAACTCTCAATGAAGTTTCAATTATATTCCTAAATACCCGATCCACTGCGAGTTACCCATACTATAGGGTTGGCAACTAAGTCATTGCCGTTTTTGTCGATAGATTCACTCTACACTTTCTTTTGTTTTGTTAACGTGGCCAGAGCATCTAACCTATATTTTTTTCTTACTGTATGGACTTCTACGTTTAATTAGTAAAAAAATTTTTTTGATTAGTTCTTTAGTTTTGTTTTTATCCCAATTTAAAAATGGAAGAACAGGGCGTGCATTTCCGACACATTTTATTGTATTACTTCCGAAAAGGCAAGAACGCATCGCAAGCTCAAAAGAAGTTATGTGCCGTATATGGAGATAAAGCCTTAAAAGAAAGGCAGTGTCGAAATTGGTTTGAAAGATTTCGTTCCGGTGATTTTTCACTGAAAAATGCACAACGATCTGGCCGCCCAGTCGAAGTGGATGAAACCCATATCAAGGCCATTATCGATTCAGATCGTCACAGCACAACACGAGACATTGCAGAGAAGCTCAATGTGTCGCATACATGCATTGAAAAAAAATTAAAAACCCTTGGTTATGTTAAGAAACTTGATTTATGGATCCCTCACCAGCTAAAGGAAATTCATTTGACGCAACGGATTAGTATCTGTGATTCGCTACTGAAACGCAATGAAAATGATCCATTTCTGAAGAACCTAGTTACTGGCGACGAAAAGTGGATAGTTTATAACAATGTTACTCGCAAGAGATCGTGGGTGAAGCAAGATCAACCAGCCCAAACAGCATCAAAAGCAGATATTCACCAAAAAAAGATTATGCTGTCAGTCTGGTGGGATCACAAAGGAATTTTGTATTTTGAACTCATGCCGCAGAACCAAACGATAAATTCAAATGTGTATGTTGAACAACTCGACAAACTGAAGGATGCAATTGAAGAAAAGCGGCCGGTATTATCAAATCGGAAGGGTGTTGTTTTCCATCATGATAACGCAAGGCCCCACACATCTTTGGTTACTCGGCAAAAATTATTGGAACTGGGTTGGGATCTTTTGTCACACCCACCATATAGCTCTGACCTTGCGCCTTCGGATTACCATTTGTTTCGTCCCATGCAAAACTCTTTAAATGATAAAATTTTTAACAACGCGGATGATGTCAGATCACACCTAATTCAGTTTTTTAATAGCAAAGACCAGACATTTTACGAACGGGGAATTTTTACGCTGCCAGAACGATGGAAAAAGGTCATCGACAAGAACGGGCAATATCTAATTGAATAAAGTTATATTTTTAAACAAAAATTCTGAATTTGCCTTCTTATTTGAAATCGGCAATGACTTAGTTGCCAACCCTATATTTTGATAGTATATTAATCATATGTTAAGGATACATGGGGGTGAGAAGATCATGAACGAGACTTAATCTGTCACCGTCGATTCAGCGGTCCTCACACATTCATGATCTCACATTTTGTAACAATAAGATCTTACAAGGTACTCTGTGAAAGGTCACAGGTTTTGACGTTATTCCCCTGACCCAGACAGTTGATAATATTGAATCTGAAGTGATTCTATTCATTTTCCATTCGCCAGCTAAAAATGGATTACTTCGTTCAGCGCCCTATTTCCTTCCTCCATCTTCTCTAATTGACTAACGGAGGGACTTTTCTGTTTTCTTGATTGTTTCATTGTTGGGCCAGCAACAGCGGCATCAATTATCAGAGGGGGAGTCGAAGAGATGAATGCAAAAGAAGAAAAAGGATGAAATTTGTTTGCGTCATCGTGAAGGGGAAAAGTAATGATTATTAGAAATAGAATACAAAATAAAGTAAAATAGAGATAATGGCTTCAATTCATATGTCAAAAAAGAAAGTTCAAAGTTATTCGTAATGGTAGGTAAAAGAGACAGTTGTATCTTGATATTAGTGTGCCTCGAATCGCACGTCAGTTTTTTGACATTTGATGGCATCTCCGCCAAGGAACTGCATTACAATAAAGAATATATTTATAGCACAGTGCAAGCGATCTGAAGTATGTTTTTTTTTAAATAACGGGCAATTATTTTTTAATGAGATGAAAATAATTTAAAGTAATAAATTCTATTTTTTAATATATATTTTGACGAATGAAGAACAATGAACTACTTATGTATCATCTGTCATTCCTCTTTAACGGCTTTACCGAATGACAGCCCTTTAGTCCCATCACGATGACATTTTCTAATATTACTTCTTTCAATCCCTCTTTCCTTAATCTGCTGGTGTTCCTCAAGGTAGTATCCTCGGCCCAATTCTCTATACAGTTTATACAGCTGACATCCCAACTCATCTCAATCCTATCCTTATCACGTATGCGGATGACACATGTATATTATCTGTCAACACTGATCCAGTCAAAGCATCCTGTACTCTTCAACCCCATATCACTGACCTTGAAAATTGGTGTCAAAACTGGAGAGTTAAAATAAATTCCCACAAATCTCATCAAATCACCTTAACCCTCAGACGTAACCAACGACTTCCTGTCCTCCTGTATCGATTAGTAACATCCCACTGATTCCTGTAGAACAGGTCCGGCATTTAGTACTGGACCTTGACAAACGCTTAACTTGGAATCCTCATACTAGACTGAAACGACAAGAAACAGCTCGCCGTTTTAGGCTACTTCAACAATTACTAGACAAACACTCTAAGCTCCAAATTAATTACAAAAGCCTCTTATACATGATAATCATTAGACCCATCTGGACTTACGGAATAGTGCTTTGAGCCACCACTAAGCCATCGAATTCCTCTCGTATTCAATCCTTACAATCCAAAATCCTTCGTAAAATACTCAATGCTCCTTAATTTGTTACGAACAAAGTAATCCATAATGACCTTGATGTCGTTGTTGATTTGGCCCGAATCTGATATCAATATTTTCATGACAAACTTCATTTTCACTTAAACCCATTAGTTTCAAACGCCGCAACCTCTTCAATTCCTGATAATCCTCCGAGGCGTCTGAAAAGAAGATTGCCTCGTGACCTTTTAAGGGACTTTTTATTTGAGTACAACCACTGGGTAGTTTCTCTACTTGCCTTTGTCTCTGGACATAATTTATCTTCCATTATATTTACTTGATGTATTCTGTATACAGTTGTAAATTTCAATGAATATATATTTTTTTAAATCTTCGTTCAAACATTAAGAGTTCTTAAAGCCTAAGGAATAAAATGCATAAGTACGATTAATAATGTAGCTATTATTAAAATGTAAACCATCGCTTTTTTTTTTTTTTTTTTTTTACGACTGAGCAGCTATGAGCTACTGTTGTTTCAACTGTTCTTTACTTCTTTTATTTTCTTACATATATCTTTCATTCGTTAGTCGTGTATCTGTTTTTATTCCTTAGTCCAAATTACGCCTGTTTTTCTTTTTGGTCTTTCTTGAAAGCCTGGAACATTCTGAAGTTCTTTCCCAAGTGATAAACGTCCTTCAATGCCATCCGGAGTTGTCGCGAGCTCTTCTACGTCTTTTTCAGTCTCTTTTCCAGTTTTATCAACTATTTTTTTACAAGTTTGCCTCAAGGTTAAATCGCTCACTTGGGTGATTAATTTGATATGCTTTATCCCAGCCTAAACTTATAACGTTCAGTTGATTCTGTTGGGGGAAACGCGCAAGCGTATTAGCCTAACTAGTTCAAGTTGAACTCACAAGCAAACAAGAGGAGGTAATGAAGTATTAATCTCAAAGCTAGCGCCATTCCTACGAAATTATGCTTGAGGGAAATATTTGTCGAGGGATATTGTACAACCAGATGGATTGACAAAACAAACAGTGATACGACAAAGCCTTATGGAGTGAATGGGAAAACAATGGCCGAAGATGTTTGGAATTTGATTAGATTATTATATATTTCGGGATAAAATTCTGAAGAAAATAAAAATCGACAAGATGCGGTGCATTTGATTGATATTTTTTTTAATTTTTACAAATGCAAAGTAATTAATAGTTATGTAACTGATTTAAGTATTGATGAAATTGAAATCCATAGTTGTATTTTATTATCGTTATCGTATGACCTTTGGTTCCATGAAACTTGGTTTCAGATTTCCATTTCTCCTTGCTACAGCAATATGAATATTCAAATACGATCTGGTAACGACTTTACCGAATGATAGCTCCGAAGTGCCATCGCGATGACAGGTTCTAATATTACTTCTCTCAAACGTTGGGAATTCTCAAAGCCTACTGAAGGAAATAGAGAAGTAGGATTGCTAATATGGCTATTATTAAAATGGAAACGATCTCTTATCATTTTATTGTTCCAATTTTTAATATGACTGAAGATTAACGTCTTTTTATCGTATGATTCTTGTTATGAGTGGTTTATTCGTGCACTTTTAAAGTTAAGTGCACTGACATAAAACAAGGAGGTCCCTTCCCAAGGACGTTTTTAATTATTGGGTAAAAATACGAAGAGTAATTTATTTTTATGTATTAGAACAAATTTTTTGACGTGAATCCGTCTTTAAAATTGCTTCAAGGTTGAAGTTGCATTTGAGACTTGGAGGTGGTGGGATGTTTCTTGGGTGCATTATTAATTTTTTGTTTTGTTGTTATTCTCTTTCTATCCTGAGGATGCCTGAATAGGCGAAATATCGGACAGATAATTTCATTTTCTGTTTTAGTTTGGAGACTTAAGGGCTTTTCGTTGGAATTTTTCCACAGTCTTAACATTTATGTGAGGTCTCTTGACTTTTCAACATTCAAGTTATAATTTTTGCAAACATAACGGGCTGAGGCTGAAGTTTTCATTAAAATAACATCTGAAATATTTACCGAAATTGAATAGACAGAAGTAGGGTAGTAATAATCTAGTTCCAAGCTTTTTGCATACAACAATACTGTTTGCGTTTTTCTAGCACAGCACACGAGGGAGGCAAAAACAAAATTACCTCCCATGAACTATGTGCCAATATGTAAAAATATTATGAAATATATAAATAAACAAACTGTACCACGACAATCCATGAAGAGTCTTGGGTTCACCACGTGTCTCTACCATGATACGATATGTATACAATACATGATCTTACAAGAAATATGAGAAAAATATAATAAAATACAGAAAAAAGTTTTTTCGATATTATCCAATACAAATATAATGTTAATATATTTATATGTTATTATAGTAAGTATATTATTATAAACATATTGCTGTAAAAAAAAAATGTTTCTCTACAGGGTCTTAGGTTTAGTGCATGGTATGGACTGTATTGTTTCTAGGACAACACTTGTACAGGGAGGTGATTTGTTCTAGATCTAACTCAACCACCAGAATTTTCCCCCAATTTACCCCATTTATAGAGGCTGGCAAGTTCCAGGAGGGTCTCTAGATCCCCCTGGGTTCATCCCCAGCTTTTGAAAGATAAAATAAATTTTCTGCTACAACCGGATTTCAACCTGGTACCTTCTGGACGGAAACTCTGTGCTCTAACATTGTCCTACCCCACTCCCCAAATATGTATCCTCCAATATATAAGTATATAGAATTCAAACAATGTTTCTCGTTGCGACTGTTTTCCCATAGAGAAATTTTAATAGCGTCCCAGTCTTCTCACAGAATCCTGACTACAAGTCATCTCTGTTTAATAAAGATCCAGACTAAATACTTGAGGCATTCTTCCATGACCTAGAATGAAGAAAGAGTACCGGTTTTATTAAGTGTGTGACAAATATCATAAATTCTTCTGGAAAATTAAACACCATATTTTCGCCGTGAGTTACTTCTTCCAATATGTACATAATTTATTCCTTAGGGATTTAGCAGAGAAAAAAAAATTCGAGGTGGAACATTTATTGGCAAAAGAAAAACCACTACATTTTTACTCGAATTCTTTAATCATAAAAAAAAGTTCTAAAGGAAATATTCAAATCTTATCCGAATAATATCTCAATACACATTTACTCGTTAATTTTAGACTAGATGTTCGTTAAAATAAATAATTAAGTCCTTTAAAAATGTATCACAATGAACATTTATTCGAATAAAAGCCGAATGCTTATTTTTTCCTTTTATTAGGAAAAACAATACTATATTTCGCTTTAATTTAATGAAATATGTTAAGAAATTATAATTTGTTTGCTCAGATAGTGATTTTATTTAAAAGTAAAATAAAATAATTTTAATTTCAAAATTTAGAAGTAAAAAAGAATTTTTTTTTGTTGATGCTGTTGAATACTAGACAAGTCCTGTTTTAACTTCTTGGTTGTTTTCTATATTTATAACTAAAATGTTAAACTTAATAAATATATCGTCGTCAGTAGTTTAAAACGACTAAAAATGAATTTTCTTATTGCCCGATTAATCGTTACTTCAGCCTTAATTTTTTACTAAAAATTATTAATTAATCACAATTATTTTTAGTTGACTTAATTTTAATTCTTGAAGGGTAAAACTTTATGGAGTGGAGTAGCTCAGTGTTTAGTTTGTTGAGATGCTATACTGAAGGTTCCGGGTTCAAATCCGGCTTTTACGGATAGCATATTTAATCTGTTAGCAGCCACGGGTGGATTTCGTAGGATCTACAGACCCTCTCGGGGTCAGATCTCAACCAACTACAAAGTGGGTATCGTTATTAGGGGAATAACATGGTGGTTGAGCGTTATCTCGAACAAATCACTTCCCTGCACAACCGTTGCCGTAGAAATAGTGCAGACTCAACCATCTACTGAACCAATATCCATACTATACTACTAACCCTAAGTGAGTTGTAGGTGCACATTTTTTAAAGAAATAAAGGAGGATGAAAAAGAATATCACGTGGAATTTCCATACTTCCTTTTTCCTGTAATTCAGCTAGGGTTACTTTTTTAATATTAAGAAGCCTGGGGTTCTATAAATAGGCCACCAGAAACTGTAGTAAGTCATCCCATCTATTAGTAATCATATTTACATTATTTAATTTGTGTATATGGCAAGTAACTTATTTAATTAGTTAACAGAAACGGATAGAACCTATCAGATCTCAACCAGGCTCTACAAAATGGGTATCATTGTTAGGGAAAAACATGGTGGTTGAACATGAACTCGGGCAACCGTTGTCTTAGAAACAGTACAGCCTTTATAATGTACTGAACCCAAGGTTGTAGTGGTACATTTTTTTAACGCATATTTTCATCAAAAATCTGGAAAAAATATAAATTTTTTTTTTCTCCTTTTTCCGGCCATCTACGGATCTCACTATTCCAACTGCCTCTTCCTTTTGCCACACCTTGCCAGTTTGTAGCTTTGGCTTTTGTTGGATAACATGGTGTTCTTGGAGTTTCTTCCTAATCGGAATACTTTTCTCTATGCCCTCCTGCGTGATCCCTACATATCTTAGATTGTTTTCACCTTCTGTAAACCATGCTTCGTTGCATTTCTTTTTAAAAAGTAGCTGAACCTCGTCGGACTGTATCGCAATGTGTTCGTGAAAAACAATCCTCCTCTTTCGAATGGTTTCTGTGATCTCTACATATTTGTAGAGTTCATAGTTGTGTCTTCATCTATTCACAAATCTCTTTAATTAGACCAAGGATAGTCCTCAAGATAGGCCTTTCTTTGATTTCTAGTTTCTCAATCAAACCTTTTCTATTCATTGCAAGGCATTCTGCAGCATACAGCTCCTCCGGTCTTATGACAGTGCAATAATGCCGTATTTTTTATTAATGGATACTGGATTTCTTATTATAGACGTCTTCGGTCTGCTGGTATGCCACTTCCATTTTCATAATCCGTGAAGCAAATGCTTCTTTTTCAGAGGAGCTATAATCTAACCATTCTCCCAAATATTTGAATTTCTCCGTCCGTTTGATTTCCCCATTTTCTGCCGACTCAATGCTGGACCAGATATAAGACATTGCTTATAATTTTCTTGAAAAATAACACACTCATTAATTCCGAAGTATATGACTGCACACATGAGTGTTTATTTTGTATCGTGAACATTGACGAAAAGTATTTTTCTGGTAGTTGCGTGTTCAAGCTCAAAATAACCTTTAGTTGCATTCTGCATTTTTATTAGAAGTTCTGACCGCTTGCATATTTATGTATTTTAGCACAAGATGTCTAAAATTGTTTCTAACGTCTTGATACTTGATAAATTCAAGATATAACATCGTATAACTCGTGACTTAGTCGTGGACCCTCTCCATTATTCATTACGCTCCCTCACAAATAGTACATTACCCGTCATTGTCATTCTCACAAGTCCTGCCAATTCGGAGTATTAATATTTAAAATTGGTTTATTATAGCATTAGAGTATTCACTAAGTCATAAGCTCGCCAGAAATTTATGAATATGTGATGATGCCATTGTGATGGTTATGATGAACTATATTTTTTACGGCGTGGAGCGGTAATAAGCGGAATTTCTTGAAACGCATAATAAATGTTAATAAAAAAAGATGAGGATGGAATATTTGACAAGCCACATTTATTAAATATGAAGTTATTAAATATTTTATACACAACGCTACTTTTATCTGGATTCTAATAATGTTAACTCGAATTCATTCCACTATATAGTACTATCATATACATTCAAATATAATCAAATCAACTTAATGAAGAGGTATATACTGAAAAAGGGATCGGGATACTTCAATATGTAGAGTAATGAATTGCTAAGCTAAAGGTGGCGGGTTCAAATCTGGTTGTGATAGATAAAATATTTAACCCAGTACGGGTAACCCAGCCTCTGTAAAGTGGATTACCTTAATTGGGATACAAACCTGGAGGTTGAGCGTGATTATGGACAAGTAATATCCTTGCACAACCGTTGTCTTACAGTTGGAGAAACAGTACAGTCTTTATCATGTCCTGAACCCAAAACCCTATATGTATTTCAAAGGTTTAGGGCAACAAGTAACACCAAGTAAGGTAACAAGTAAAAAAAAAAACGTTTCACTTTAATTGCAATACCGAATCATTTAAACGTATTTTTTATTACAGGTATTTATACATTATTTATAAATTATCTGGATTATTATTATATATAATATTATAATATAAATTATTATTTACAATATTATCCCCCAGTAAAAAGCAATATGCGAACGCTACTGGAACAGAAGAAGAGTTGAAGACTTTTTTTATTTTATTTATTGATATCTACAACTGTATTACAATTATACACCAAGTAAATAGGATAAGTGATACATAATGACATGATAATGACAAGTAGAGAAACTACCCACTGATAGTACTCAAATCAAAGTTCAACTAAGAAGGTCACGTGGCCATCTTTTCAGACGCCTCGGAGGATTATCGGGAATTGAAGAGGAAGCTAGGTTTGAAAATAGAGGGTTTGAGTGGGAATGAAGTTTGTTATGAAACGATAGATACCGAGTTCGGGCCAAATCAACAACAAAAGGGAAATTAAGGTCGTTATGGATGACTTTATTCTTAACAAAATAAGGAGCATTAAGGATTTTACGAAGGATTTTGGATTGTAAGGATTGGATAAGAGAGGAATTCGATGGCTTAGTTGAGCCTCAAAGCTCTACTCCGTAAGTCCGAATAGGTCGTATGATGGTCATGTAGATGAGTCTTTTGTAGTTAATTGGGAGCTTAGAGCGTTTGTCTAGTAAGTATTGAAGTAGCCTGAAAGGTCGTGCGGTTTTTTGTCTTTTTAGTCTTGTATGAGGATTCCAGGTTAATCGTTTGTCAAGCTGCAACCCTAAGTATCGGATCTGTTCTACAGGTAACAGAGGGATACTATTAAAGGATACTGAAGGGCAGGAAGTCATTGGTTTACGACGTAAGGTAAAAGTGATTTGATGCGATTTTTGAGAATTTATTTTAATTCTCCAGTTTTGACACCATTCTTTAAGATCAGTGATGTAGGATTGGAGGCTTTAGGATGCAATAACTGGATTGGTCTTGACTGATAATACACATGTTTCATCAGCATACGTGGTAAGAGTTGAAGATTAACAAGAAGAAAACAAAAATGAAGATCTGTGAAGATACGGCTCAACTATGTTAATCACGAAGTTTTTAAGTGTATGTATAAAATATGCCCTGTTGTTTTTTGGGAACGATGTAGCTCCATTTCTGTTTTTAAATATATTGTTTACAATTATTTTCATTTGTTTTCAGCTCGAGATGTCAGATTAGAATGTTCCCGATTTTGTAATTATGCCAATTGAGCAGTACAATCCTAAAATGAAAATCATCTATATTACTTGGGATTATCTTCTTGTAAATAGTATCAGAGATTTTTTCTTCCCAGTGATGTTTGAGGTGTCAATTAAATTTAAGTATTTCTTGCGTTTAAAACGAGGTAAAGTTTTTATAAAAATAGGTGAGGAGTTCTAAAAACTACTTCTCTTTTCGACTGCTATTTCTGTTTTAAAAAATAAAAATAACATCGGTAGGTAGACAGTATTCTCAGAGATCAGAAAATTTGCCTGTGGGCGAAATACAGAATAATTATCGCAAAAAAAACACTATTCGTATTAATTAATTTATTTCTCCAGATAGCTATTTCAGCAAGAAAAGCACAGCGACGGGTAAAAAATAACCAAGCAGGATTATAAATTGATCCGTCATTATTAAGAATTTGAAATATACAAGATGTTCAATCTAAAACGACCGCTCCTCTCATTCTGCCTGCTCTACCTCCTTGTACCTGAGGCAGAGCCCTCTATCACTTCCTGCGTCAAACACTAGTGAGGCAAAATGGCCAGGTAGGCCAGTAGAGGACAGGTAGTACACTAGAAATGTACAGTAGTAGAAGAGCAGAAGACAGGATCTCATCAACACCATGGAGTAGATCACTAGCAGGAAGCCAGCAGGGGGAAGAGGAACCCACAGCTACAGGAAAGACAAGCCATTCACAGATTATGCATAAACAGTAATATAAAGTTATGTTCTTGTATTCATGTATATCAAAATATATTTATTTCATTCCATCTTTATACAGTCCACTTAAATCATACCAGAGGTACCAAATCCCGTATGGGGACCCCCTCTAACGTAAATATGGTCCTCCGGGCCAGGATATCGTAAGCATGGTCCTCCGGGCCAGGATATCTTAAACATGATCCTCAGGACCCCTTAACCGTAAACATGTTCTTCCAGAGTCTAACGTAAACACAAGGAGTAGTGGCCAGTAAACACTTTGTGTTGATGCCCAATCAGATTCCTCAATTAAAACAAAGCAAACACAGAACAGAATATATAAGGAAACTTAAATCAATTAAATACATTGAGATACTTAAATACAGAGAGAGCAACCGCATTTTCAACAAAGTGGTTAACATAAACATTAACCCTCTGCCCGGATCGTGAATTTTACCCACTCTGTCGGATCACCCGTATTTTTTACCCCTAGTATGTTGGATTGTCGGTATTCTTTACACCCACATTTTTTCCTCTACATTTTTCACCACTTATACAAGACTAAAAGGTTTTACCTAGACAGAAATCAAATCACATACTAGAATAAGATTTTTATTATTACATAAGGAACTAAAACCACAAAAAACCAAAGCAGGCCCCTGAAGCTTAGAGACCCTTGCGTGGATGACATTTCTCCTAAACCTACTAGTTGACGCACATGGGTGTACCGACTCCCAAGTGAAACACTTTTTTTTCCCAAAATATTTTGGTGCTTCTTCGATAGGAGTCGTATCTGAGCCATCATCTGTCTCTCGAGTGTTGTATGGAACATCATGAACGGCATTCTGTAGTTCTCTTACTGACGGACTACCAACAATTGACAATTCGTTTTCATTGTTGTTATCATCCAAAGCATCAAACATCGAGATCTCACCTTCAGAAATCTCTGAATCCGAGTCGTGATCGGAAGACTCCAATCCGTCCTCTTCATCGGGGGCATAGGAATCATCTGGATCCATTTCGGAACCGGAGTCATCTGAATCACGCATCACTGCCATCGACATAATTCTTTTCGTTCTCTCAGAAAGAAATTTCGGGATTCTGTCCGCCATGGTAGTTTTTTAGAAAATAATCACATCACGAAAAAATAAAAACTGACATGGAACATCGGTAAAAAATACGTTAATGGAAAATTCTTTTTCAAATACGGAAGATCGGTAAATTTCACTCCCATACTAACCAAGTTTTTTTTTTTTTTTGAGAAATTCTCGCTGCGAAACTGACCAACGACCCTACCTTCTCGAATGTAGACAGGTCACTGAGAGTGCCACGAGGTAACAAGTCCACAGTCCCTCCTGGAGCACCCCTACCTCGCATTTGGTGAACTATAGCGGTAAAAAATACCGATGATCCGGGCAGAGGGTTAAGGTTGCGTTCACACTAAGGAGATGTAAGATGAACGATATACGATATGCGACACGCACAGATATCTCCAAGAAATCTAAAGGATACATATCAAAGTGCCACTTACGGGTCTCCTCAGCGATTAGTATCGTCCGATGTTTCGAGTTAAACATGGAGCTGTCATTTAGACCATATTGAATTTATTTAATTAATAAATTTTCGGAACTAATTTCCAAACCGGTGTCTTCTGATTTCGAATTCATAGCCTGATTAATTCCAGCCAATTACAAACTCCTAGATTGAACCTGGCGACTTCCCCGTCAGTTTTAGAGTTAACACGATTAATTTTACAGGGCGAAATTCATTTAAAGTTATAAAAATGAGACTAAATAAACCAACTGTACGACCCCTATTTTAGCATATATATTGAAGTTCTAGAGGATACGTCAGTAATAGGAAATTCGCCATTCTAATTGAAGATCTATTGATTAAACTCTAATCAGTCTCAGTTGGACCACCAATAACTACGTAGATAGGCAAAGCCACCTAATCATTGTTTAGTTTATGCTATTGATCAATTAATGCCATATCATTATATGACAGGTATCATTATATCATTGTATCATTATATGATGAAAAATATACAACTGACAGGAAAACAGTTTTCATCTAAAAATATTTCTGGTTTGGATTGGTCTATTTTTTGTAATGAATAGATATGTATTTTTTCAATTCGGAATGTCAATATTGAGGATAATACAATGAAATCTATAATTCAATGAAAGGACTGTAGATTCCAATGTTCACTTTCTATGGAATTAAAATTTTTATTCAGTGTCATTTGTTCAGTGCCGCTTCTTGCAGCAAATTTCTTAGTTTCCAGCTTTTCTTTTTTTCAATTTTATGTTTAAAAATGGCTCTTCGTGCTGAGGATGTTGCGCGTGGTGTGGCACTTATTGAACGATAGACGTTCCATTAGATATGCAGCTAATGCCATCGTAGTTCCCTATGAAACTTTACGAGACGCCATAGAATGCCCGGTTCTGGACGGCCTAGGGTAACAGAACCACAGGATGACCGTTTTTTGACTTCAAGAGTAAATAATTATAAATATAATATACTACTTATAATTTATAATAATATAAATAAAAAACTGTCCATCACGACAAATAAAGGTCAGAGAATCATAAATTCAGTACGTAGCAGGGAATATACATTTTTCAGGAAAACGGTTGTGCAGGGAGGTTATTAGTCTGATATCATGCTTAATCGCCAGATTTTTCTCCCTGTTTGGGTGCCCACTGGATAGAGGCTAGGTGACGCCTTGGAGGGTCTTCAGATCTCAAAGGATCCATCCCCGGCTGTTAAAAGATTAAATAAATTATCTGCCACAGCCGGATTTGAACCCGGGACCTCCGACAAGGCAAGTCAACGATTTACCATTTAGCCGTCACACTTCATAATATACTTATAAAGGTATTGGATTATTTAACATAAAATAATAACATGACTTATTACACCACAGTACAGAAAAATTAAAGGAAATATTTTGCTTAATCAATTTTTATGATTTTAAACAGAATTTTATTTAATATAATGCATTTTAGAACAGAGTTTTTGATATTTTTCTAATTTTCTCGAATTAACTGAGTATATCAATCGAATAGAACTCAGTAACGTAAATGATGTTCCGAAATTATATTGTTAAGAGTTCGGGGACAGATTACTTAATTCTGGTTACGCCCTTAAATAATGTTAAAATTTAAACACAGCCAAGTATTAAGTTAATAATTAATAGCTTAACTAAATATTATTGGTGAAACTGACCAACAACGATTGCATAAACTGTTTTGAATGATTAAATCGATTAAGCATGGCATACGATTAAATAGGTAACTTCCCTTAACGGTGGAGTGAAATAGTAAATCAACCATGTTGCAAGAGAATTAATTAATAACAACATTTATTCCTCATAAATAGAAATTGAACATATGCAATGGATCCTACAAATCAGAAAAAAAATATGAAAATAAAATAAAACTCACAGTTGAGTTAACTGCTTTAGGTATGTTAAACCATTTTGGAGAACATCAAAATGCCGATTCTTACTATAAAAGACTGAAGCTGATATATGTAGAGTTCTTTTTCGCTCTCAGATCTCTTAGGGAATGCTTAAGACCACACAGCCCTTTGAAGGAACCCTTAGCAAATACAACGTGTATCTCTTTCACTTCCTAAAAGCTGTAAAGAAATGAAGATAGAGCCTATACTTTTTTCCCATTTCATCCCAAAGCTCCAAAATTAAAAACCTCTATACAAGAATGCTAAATCATCATTTTTTCAATCATTTTGTCTTCACATATATAGTTTTTTGCGCATTTGATGTGAGCTTTTCCTTACCTTAAGATAATTTTTTAAATCGTCTCTCTGGCTTTTCTCAATTCTTTTATTCGAAGTTCAGGCACATCTCTTCACACCAAACTTGCAAGGATCACTTCGAGGAAGATATCTAGGAACATTGCATCGGTCAACCCTTACACCTGAACATCATTCTCTATTTCCCGATCCATAATAGATACAGTTTCTGTGTTCGAAAAGGATCAACACTCGCAGCTGTGCAACTGCAGCTCCCATGACAACAGTAGAGACAATCTTCCTTCTAAGGCATGCAGCAACATTGGACTAATTCTAACACCACATGTTTCAGGACATTGCCAACAACTGACCATTCGTTGTTTTCTTTTCTGGGTAGAGGAAGTAGTTTAGTGTGTAGGGTGCTGAGCTGCTATACTGATTGCCCCGTGCTCTAACCCTGCAGTTAAATTATTTAATCTGTTTCAACATTTACGGATGGAACCTTTGGAATCTGCTGATCCTCCATGGGCTACTCCAGCCTTTATAAATTTGGTACATATAATTAAGGAGAAAACCGGGCGATGTGATATTGGAGAAATCACCTCACTGCACAACTCTTGTCCCAGTAATAGTAGTCTCTGCTTGGTAGTGTATAAAAGTCCCTTCATGGGTTACAGTGGTACAGGTTTTTATTTTTTTTTATTCCAATATGGCACACCAAACCTGATTAAATATGATAATAATATTTTTTATAGCAAAAATATGTTAATATAATGTTTTTAATTTAAAGAGAAAAGATAGGCCCTCGGCTGGGATTCGAACCAGCATCCTCTGTCTCTCCGTGACAGCGCTCTAACCATTTAAGCCACCTGTCACGGAGAGATATAGAATCCGGGTTCGAATCCCGGCCGAGGGCCTATCTTTTCTCTTTAAAATAAAAATATTTACAAATCAAAACAGTTGACCATTAATTATAAAAAAATATTAATTTAATGTTATGAAACATTGTATTAAAACAATACAATGGAAGAGTGGTTCTTGGAAGGGTGGAAATGATGATATTGGAAATGCCCTGACTTCGTTATGGTTCATCCCAATGTGCGGGTATCAAATTCCTGAATCGTCATCATTAATTGTAATGATTCTAATAAACCTCTGGAGATCTTTTAAATGGGACCATTCCGAGAAAATAAGAGGAAGCTTCGAAGAAAACGTCACCGTTCAATATCCCGATATAATGGTGGGTACGTGTTCCGCTAAGCCATATTATTTTAAAACGTGATGCCATTAAGCTTAGAAAAATGTTTTAGCTTTGAAAGGGCATTGATAAGGGGTGTTGATATTTGATTGTATACAGATTTTTACCAAATAGTATTCTATTTTCAGGTATTTTCTAAATAATATATGAGAAATCGATTGTAGCGGAATTCAGTTAGAAACCCAGTATGTGAATCGAAGCTTGTCGTAGCATAGCCTCGTTGATGAGGCCAATTAACACTGCAATCAGATCCCAGAGGTAGTTTAACTAAGGGTATCACTATCAACGCGTTTGTCTCCGTTGATCCAAAGCCGCCACACTCCAGGGTTGGCAGTTGGTAATTTCTTTTTCATCCATCAATCTAGACTGAAACATAGAGCTCTTAAGAACAATTAATAATCAATTTCAGTGACACATACAATTTTGTTAAAATAATTATGGATACATTTTTTAATCCATTAACACTATAACTGGACAATGTATAATCTGGAGGCCATACTGCGTTTCACCCAGTCTCTATAATCCTGGTTGGTTGGGATTTTTCCTATTGCATTCTAATTAAAGTCCATCTTGGAATACGAATAAATATCTGTAAGCTAATAATTATTTTTCTTTCTTCTAGTAAATTAGATTATATTATTTTAAGACCCTTTCCCTACGTAACAAAAAAAGTGTTCAAAAGTCTATAAAATTTTTGAACTAAAAAATAAACAAAAACGAACTAACCATTCAACGTTTCGCCAATTCAGTCATCAGGACATACACCAAAAGAGAAATCACACCAAAGAAGATAAATTGCAGCACATTTCACACCAACAGAGCAATCTGACTCCAAGATGTTAAAAAAAACAATTTTTGAGTAATTACCTTAATGAGGTTCCTATGCCTATTTGATGAGTATTTTAGGTTGATGTGAGTTATGCTGCACTTTGTCTTCTTTGATTTGGAGTATATCCTGATGATACTCAATAGGCGAAATGTTGACTGGTTCGATTTTTCTATTATTTTGAGTGAGGTTGATGTGAGATGTGCTGTACTTTGATTTGTAGTTTGTACTGATGATGTCTGAATTGGCAAAAGGTGGACTGGTTAGATTTGTTCCAGTATTTTAGATACTTAAGGCTTGCTTTTTGAGGGATATTTCCTTATGCGGGTTAAAAGGTCTTCTCAATATGTTGGATGATCATTACTTTCCATTCGCCTAGTGAACTAGATTTTTTTTTATTAAGGATAATTAGGGAAACGCACCAATAAAACAGTTTTCAATGGACAAAGTTTAAAAATATGGTAGACTATACAATATAGCAGATCTGGTCTCTTGTTCAGTTGCTTATAAATTTCTCTTCGCATCCAGGCCTATGAATTTAATCGTAATTTATTGTGTTTATTTTTTGAAATAACATTACTTTACTAATCCTTGATAGCGATTTCAGGAGGATGGGAAAGTGCGTTTAATTGCGCCTTCGGAAGATGACTCCCTCAGGTCGATTCGTTACAGGTAAGTACAAGGGTCATTGTAGTGAGTGCTTAGATACTAAGGTAAGTATCAACTCCTTGTAGTTGTTATTAGCCACACTTGGAAGAGCTGTTAGTGTTAAAATGAGGCAGAGCGCCTGCGGCTTGTGCCAGTATTGATCCCCTCCTCTACCACCCTATCCCATCATCATTACAATTTTTTTTTTCGTAATCTGTATTAAGTTCGATGAATTCGTTTTCCTTTTGAGCAGTGTTTTCCCAAAGAATCGCATTTGTTTCGATAAACACCGGATCATGACACAGCATAACGTTCCCCTCACAAACGCGCAACCCTCTTTTTCTTTGTGGTTTCCCAATTAAAACCCATTCGCACAATCTTAAGCCCTGACATCCAATTAAAATTCCGATTATATATTGGAATTCAGAAGTAATTATTACTTTAGCATAATAATTACTGTTATCTCTCCTAACTCCCATTTTTATCCCATTCTTTTGGAGCCGTTAAAATTTATATTTTAAATAGGGAGGGTGACATACAGTCGCCTTGCAGTATGCCTTTACTAGTCGAAAATTCTGGTGGCACATTCCTACCAATTTAAATTTGACACTGGTATAATATAATTATATAATATAATGTTATTTGTATGATTAATTATTTAACTTCTTTTTCTATGAAAAAAAGGAAAGTATACATTTTTTTTTTTACTTTTTACCTCTTCCATGTCAACATATCAATTAATATATAATATGCATATATTGTAATTTATAGTGAGTCCAGTTTAAATGGTTCATTAAGGATTCTTCTCACCCTATTTATGTACATATCATTAACCCGAAACCTTATAGAAACATTTTTCTTAATTTTTTTAATTAATTCTTTGGGACCTCTTGTATTCTATTCTATTGTACCATTGTGTCACGTGTGACACATTGCCGATTTTAGGGCTAAATAATATGGCAATAAATCTATTCTTTTAACAATATAGAGTTCTCTGGTAAATGGGAGCACATGCCTGAAAAGAATAGAAATTACTGTTTGATTCGCACAAACTATTATTACTTTATTCTTTCAATTATATCACTATTGCTTTGGAATTTAAACAGTAATAAAACTTAGGGCGTAGCGGAGTTTGTTAGTACAAGGGGGAAGTTGACCAACTACTTTTCACCAAGACTACTAAGAGGATCTGGAGTGCACTCATAATGTGTCCTCTTAGCTTAGTTATTAACGTTGATTACTAACTGTATACAGGTCGAGCATAGGAACAAACTCCTTCTTCAATCATAAAATCCTTTATTCTCTTTATGTTATTCAACAATTCATGCTGTAGATTATTTAAGAATCTAGAAAAAAAGAAAAGAAAAAGAGACAACAACCCACAAACAGATAAAAACGATGTAAATCTATAATAAACGAAAATGATTTTCATATTAGTAAGGGTTTAACATAATTGCAATAGTATCCAATTACCGTACTCATGATTTAGCTATAAAATCGCAGAGGAAGCGCAAAAAAACTATCTTGTGCACTTTTTTTCAGTAGAATTCGTATATACAATTGTACTTACGGATGTGGTAGAATAGCATTATAAACCAAACATTAATTATTCAAAGACAAACCATTTTCTCTTTAATTCTATGAGACCGTTTACTGGATTAAAAACAACTAAATTATTTTAAAAAATACAATAAAAGGTTGTTATGCGCTACCTACAAGATCTCCTAAATAAGTCGGAATATTCTTATATAATAATAAAAAAATACTATTTATTATATATTAAATATTATTATTTAAATATGGCCATAACAAAGACTCCGACTGTTGAATGCATTACGAAAAAAAATTGTAATTTGGTAATTCTACAAGAACAATTTTTGTTATACGTTTTATGAATGTTTCCATCTTTCTTTCTTTAGCTTCTTATTCTAGAGACCACGAGACAATTTCAATGTTTCAATGCTCCTTTGTTGTCCCTTCTTTCTGTGGAACCTTTTCCATCTTCACGATATGTGTCTTTTTTTTTTTCCTTTGGACCATTTTGAGTCTGTCTTCTTTTCCTTCCTACCCTCAAATACTTCTATTCCTTTTTTCTACCTTTTTCCTTATTTCCTAAAAATCTCTCTTTCTCTCTCTATTGCATATTCTTCTCTTTTGCATATTGTTCCTTTCCATTTTTTTCTTAACTTTTTTAATCCAGTTGTTTGTTGATCTATAGTTTCAGAGATATCCGAAAATCAGTTTGATTAACCTGATGCCTTGCATTCTGTATAAATGTCAATAAAAAAAATTAATGTTTTTGTTTTGAAGAGAAAAGATTTGCCCTGGACGGGATTCGAACCCGGGTCGTCTGCTTCTCCGTAGCAGTGCATACCACTGAGCTGCCAGGGGTCGTATCCCAGTCAGAAAAATCCGTTTTTTTCACTGATCCTATGTCCTATGTTTGACTGGGGAGCTGTAGAACTGCTACGGAGTGCTTGTTTTTCTCTTTTTAAAAAAATATATTTAAAAATAATGACATTTATAAAAAAGTTATAAAAAATAAAAATCATAAAAAAATTAACGACTTTTTTTATTAGTTCGGTCATATTTTCAATGCTGATATATTTTACCATTGCTTCTTAATTTATGAGTCCTTAAATATTTCCTCATTTCTCATTTATAGTATAACACTAATTGTCAGCTTCTTGTTCGAATTATATTTTTTACAATTCACTTCCTCCTTGGAGGTAATTAATCTACATCCTACAATACAGTGAAAATTACATACTGAAACGTATACTGTATAATTAAATAATCGTAGTAAATTGAATAGGCTTAACATTAATTATATTGCTAAGGGTAGCTCTGGGGTTTGGGTAGGGAAGTAATCGACCTACTTACTAAGCTCGCACGCAATTCACAACCCCTCACCAAACTGACAGCTAATATTACACATACCTAATTTCCCTTATAGAATATCTCATCATGGCATTTATCATTGTTTTAACATGATAAAATAGTTATTATTTACACGGATGAGTATCAGATTATGAAAAATTAGTAATTACACGAGATGGAGGGAATAGTAAACCTCTATTCTATAAGAAGTATTTATAAAGGATCTTAACAATAGGTAATTGGAGCTTTATTTTCCCCCCAATTAAGGGTTTCCAATTTATAAAGGGTCTATAGACCCCGCAGGGTCCATTTGTTGCTGTTAATAGATTTTTTTAAAGGAAAAAATACAAATTAAAAACTTAATTTCATTGGGTTTCCAGAAAAATAAAAACAGCGCCGAATAGGAAATGGACAGAAGAAAGGAGCATCAAAGAGTATGAATAAACATATTCTGAGAAAAGATAAAAGACAAATTATGCTAGCATGATCCTCATATGGTCTGAACGAAGAAAAGATAAAGTATCTGCTACATCGCTATGAGTTCCGAGTATTTTTTTCTAATTAGTGTTCAAGCTAATGAGTCAATAACTTTGAAAAAAAAGAAAAGAAATTTTAGAAGCATAAATCTAAAAGAGGGGATCACCTGTCGTCTAGTGGTTAGTATAACAACCTACTAAGCCCCAGATCGCGGCTTCGTAGCCCGGCAGGTGGCCCTATGATTTTTTAAAGGGAGTAAAAGATCCTGGGTTATGCCGTCCCTCGGAAGGGACGTTAAACGGGGTCCCGACCCAGTACGATGTCAGGTACTCGTTAATAATTCTAATTAACCTAGATACGCAAAATTTAGGGCTCCCACTGTACCATCGTCCGATTAGCCATAACAACATACAGTGACGTTAAATGAATAAGCAAACATATTTAATAATTTCAGCACAGCAACTCAGCGCTATACACTTCATGTTACTACACTACACGAAGGACTTTAAAAAAAAAAAACTCATGAAAGGAGATTAAGATAAGGTGGGGTCAGCGGTACCCATATCTGTATCTTTGATACGCTATCTCTTCCGTATGCAAAGAGACGTTATATGAATAAATGACGACGAAAAAAGTTACGTTTAGACGAAAATTTCTTTGAGAATCTAATTAATTGAATTAAATAGAATAAATATAGAACCAGCATAAATGATAAAAATAACATCAAAATAAATACATTATTCCATAGATAAACCAATGTATTTCTGAGAAAAGGACTTAGGGTAGAAACAGTTTAATGGCGGGCGGACCTCATGGTGGAGTAGAGGCCTAAATTAAGTGAATTGTGGTGGGGAGTGGAACACATGAGCATTATCCCTCTCCGGAAATAAGATGAGATTGGATCGACTCAAATGATACACCAGGGATACTTCACCCCCTCCATCTTTCCTTCTACATTTTTCTTATTTACAATAATCTTCAATTTCTTTTAGTTCATTCACTAGATGTCTTGGAGAAAAACAATTAAATTATTTTAGCTATGTAGATTCCTATTCCAATCCTAATTATTAAAAAAACACACATGTACCACTACTACCCTTTTTTTTCCTCCCTTCCCTGCCTGTGAGGCATACAGAGTCACCTCCAGTGGGGGTTCACCACTGGAGGTACAAATCGGGAATTTTATTCTGATATATTCTCTTTATTCGTATAAAGTTCTGGAACTATGGTGTAGCCCGGTGCAACCTTAGGGCTACACCCTATCCTTTTCCTCATCTTCTTCCCTCGGTTATCCTTCGTCCACGGGGTCATCCAAGGGTTGATCCGGCGGTCTTCCTGGTGCCCGTCCTCTCCTCGTGATCATGAAGTGGGCCGGGCCTACGGCCTCTCTCCATCCGTACACGAACTCCCTGAAGCTTGTGTAGTTCTCCTCCTCCACAAGCTCAGGGAACACGTCCTCGGTAATTACGTAGATTCCAGTCTTCGTGGATAACCTCGCTCTCAGGGCGTCGTATGCGGTGCATGATGCCACTACATGCTCGGCAGTTTCCGGAACTCCACAGCTGGGGCAGTTAGGGTCCAGATCATATCCGTGCTGGCTTAGCTTCCTTCTGAACCCCCCATGCCACGTGAGGATCTGCGACATCCAGTAATCAGGAAGGACCCACTTGGCCTTCAGTCTCGACTCGACGGTGGAGAAGTACTTCCTAAGGGTGCTCCCTTTTTCGGATAACACCCACCGTTCATTCCACTCCATCAGTGAGTCCTTCCTGAGGTCTTCCTTCCAACTGTACGGGTTCACCATGAGCCAAACCCTTAATGGGTAGTAGTGTTAAGGGTCTGGGGTTCAGTGCATGGTGAAAATGTGCTGTTTCATGGACAACGGTTGTGCGCTCCTCCACCAGATTGTTCTCCCTTATATTAGATAACCATATTATAGAGGCTGGGTGAGCCCGAGGAGGGGCCTAGATCCCATAGGATCCATCTCTGGCTGCTAACAGGTTAAATAAGTCTTGCCAGCAGCGGGGTTTGAACCAGGATTTTCGGCATGGGAACTCAGTGCTCTACCACTAAGCCACTCCACTCCCTTCACGGTTATCATTGAGTCTATTACATCTGTAGTAATTTTAAAATAATCCGGTATTTTTAATTAATTAAAGAAAATTATTAATTCTTTATAATGCCTAACATTCTTTCTGATTTTTTTTTTAATAATGCACCAAAAATAATCAGTACAGTACGATCCAGGGATGTAAAAATATGTTTGCCCGATATTTTTTATCAGATACTTGCTTATATTGTAATTGAAAATTTGACTACAACAGTAGGATATTTTTTCTGATTCAATCTAAATTGAATAAAACTAAGGGTTCGATTCATTCCTAACAAAAGCATTTGTGGTGTTGGTTCAGTACCAAATATATTCTTAATAGTTTCTGGTTAAGAAAAAAGTGACATGGCCAATTTTTTTCTTCGATTTTAATTTATTAACATAATAAAAGTGAGAAAATACTCAAAAAGAAGCATAAATTATAAATAGAATGCAATAGCAAAATCCCCAAAACAGGACACCAGCCCAAAGAATATCATATTAAAGGAGACCAAGTGCAGCGCATCTCACACCAACTGTTTAAAAAGACTCTTCAACTAGAGACAACATAAATCCATGACGATCCAGAACTATGTGTGTCCTGATGATGCCTGAATTGGTGAAACGTTGACTGGTTGGTTTTTCTTCAACAGTATTTTAGAGACTTAAGGCTCTTGTCATTCTCTTTTTTTTCACAAGCCTTGGCCCCCTCAACAATTTTTCTCCACTCTGACCGATCTTCCGCGACTCTTCCCCACGCTCTCGCACCCAAGGAGCCGAAGGTCTGCTTCCGCATCTTCCAGCCATCGCAGTCTTGGCCTGCCTCTTCCTCATTCTCCATCTGGACGTGCCTCCAAGATCTGCTTCTTTGGGAGCCTTTATTTGTCCTATACCATCCTTTTAACTTAAAAAGAAAATACTGAATAAGCTGTAGAGAGGATGGACTATGATGGTGATGGTCATGATGATGATGATAAAAAGTGTATACCATTTCAACCTATGAAAAGTTCTTGGGCTCAGTAAATGATATAGTCTGTTGTAGTTCTAGGACAACATTTGTGCAGCAAGGTGATTTTTCAAAGCCAGATTTTAACCCGGGGCCCTTGGCGTCGCAAACCAGTGCTCTACACTGAACTACCCCGCTCCTTACATATAAAATATAGCATAACTTCTTACTGATGCATACCCTAAACGTTGCTAAAATATATTTGAGATGAGATTTATTGAGAGTTGAACTCTCGACGTAGTTCCCTTTCCTCAACTATGCTTTGGAACTGTAGCTAAATTATGGAAGTTTGTTCGAGGGCGATGGTGGCGCCGTCTATTGTTCCCTATAATAGTCGAAATCAAACTTCCTTTAGTGATGCCCTACGCTACTAAAATAGTTTTGGGCGCTAAATTATAAATTAAAACGTTAATTAGACGGTTGACTTGAATACGGCAACTGTAGAGAATAACATGGAATATGGAGTCTCAGTAGTAGAGAGCTGAGTGGCCTTTCCGAATGTACCGGGTTCAAATCCGGCTGTGGAAGATAATTTATTTAATCTTCTATCAGCCGGGGATGGATCCTTCGAGATCTGGAGACCCTCCTAGTCCTCATCTGTTAATATCCAGGGATGGATCCTGTGGGATCTGGAGATACTACTGCGGCTCACCCAGACTCTCTAAGTGGGTACCCTTAATCGGGGGGACCTGGCGATTGAGAAAGATCTCAGACTAATCTCCACCCTAAACAACCATTGTCCTAGCAACAGTATAGTCTATTAAGTATTGAATTCTAGACCCTTCATCACATGTTTAGTGGATTTGGTATTTGAACACGGTGATCTTCTCAAATTTGTTTTATAGAAATATCGGTTTTTGATAATGGAAAAAAAACCTTGTAGCAATATAACCCGTGGAGGGTCTAGGGCTCAGTAAATGGTAGAGACTGTTCTGTGTCTTGGACAACGGTTGTGGAGGAAGGTGATTTGTCATAGATCACTCTCAACCGCCTGATTCCCCCCTTATTTTGGATACCCGCTTTACAGAGGAAGAGTGAGGGTCCTAGATCTCCATATAATATACTCTTATATCTAATAGAATCCATCTCCGGCCGCTAATAGATTTATTAAAAGTCTTTCCAGCTGCGAGATTTGAACCCAAGACCTTCAATCACTGAGCTATTCCGCTCTCTTCTGATAATGGGATTAACTTTAAAAATTAAAAACACCTTTAGCATAGACATCTCTAGCTCGAGGTAGTCTAGCTGCTTATGCAGCAAAAACGTTAACAATTGGACCACGAGTCTTCCTAAAATATACGAAAGAGTAAGCAGAGAATAAAAATTAATCCAGAGGAATAAAAAATTAGGACGAGAAAACACTCCACTAAAGTGCTTACCGTTTTTCACCGAAGAATAAAAAACACTCGACAGCGAAAAAACCTTGATATTGATTTCGGACAGGACAAGGTTTTAAATTGCCTCAATCGTACAAGAAACTGGCTGTGAACAATTACGGTGCCGAAAGTGATGTTTCAATGGCTTTCAGGAAGGAAAAAAAAACAACAGAGAAAAGCAGAATTATCTTGAATAAAAGTGGCTCGAAAGGAGATGACAGGATTAAGTGGAAGGAGGTGCTAAGGATTGCAAACTTTGAAAGGAGGGGGGAAATACATTTAGAAAAAAAAAATGGCACTGGGAATTTTTCTCTCGTTGCTTTTTTTAGAGTAATATAGAGGTATCCAACTCTTAGTCGCTAATTCAAGCACCTTTTGTTGTTGGGACTTGGTTATAGGATTCCCAAAGCATTCCATTATTCTGATCAAATACCAATTACACTGAAAATATTAAGTTAAAGCCCGAGGCGCTCTATAAACGTTAATTAGACAACGATATTTACTACTTATTTCTAACAATAAGTTTTTATAAACATAGCTTTCGTTTTATTAATTATTTAAACCCTTTTAAGCTCCTGAATTGTTCTTAAAGCAGAAATGGTTTTCAAGAAAATTGTTTTCGGAGGGAAAAAAGTTTTAGCGGGAATTGATTGAACAAGTTTTCCTCCCGCCTTGAAAAACAATTAGTCGCCCGTCTTTACCTGTTAATCTCTCAAATACTTTTTCAATTTTTAGAATATATTACTTTTTTAATTTTATAAATATCTATTTTTATCAAAATGTACCTCCCCTATCGATTGCATAAGTTTGTAGGATTTTTCACTAGGCCCTTTTAGCGTTCATTTAGAAATTAATTCTAAAAAACAACAACATGAATATACCAAAGGTTATAATATGATGGATTTAAAAGAAATGAGAGGTTCGTTCTAAAATGTTGTTTGTATGTAACTAGAAGAATTTTAATTATAACTTATTTGGATTCGCAAGCTGAGTGTACCTTGTAAAGAGTATATTACAAGGGAAAGGGGACTTACTAACAATAAACGTTCGTTCTATATACTCGTATAATAATAATTAATGTGTATATATATATATGGTAAGGTGGCCGAGTGGATTAACGCGCTTGTAAAATTGCACTTGGTTACAAACCCAGAATCACAAACAGGCCATCACAAACACCAAGGGTATGAGTGATAGTACCCTGTGTACTATCGGGAATAGCGTTGTCGTTTTTCAAGATAGCTTCGGGGAAAGAAATATAGGTCCTCGTAAAGATATTAAAAATATATTACACAAAATATGAAAAAATTAAAATTTATTTATTGATATTTACAACTGCATTACAATAATACAAGTAAATAGGCTGAGTGATACATAATGACATGAGAATGACAAGTAGAGAAACTCACGTGTAGTACTCAAATCAAAAGTTCAACTAAGAAGGTCACGTGGCCATCTTCTTTTCAGATGCCTCGAAGGATTATCGGGAATTGAAGAATTATCGGGAATTGAAGAGGAAGCTAGGTTTGAAACTAGAGAGTTTGAGTGGGAATGAAGTTTGTTATGTAAGGATAGATACCGGATTCGAGCCAAATCAGCAACAAATGGGACATTATGGTCGTTATGGATGACTTTATTCTTAACAAAATAAGGAGCATTGAGGATTTTGGATTGTAGGGATTGGATACGAGAGGAATTCGATTGGATAGTGGAGCCCCAAAGCTCAACTCCGTTTCAATTTCGAGATAAAAAAAAGTTTATAGCTATTCCATTTATAAAAAGGCTATTCAATAATCATGACTCTAATAGTTTTTTCAGGTCTGTGGATCAAAACGTGACCGGTCACGTTCTGTATGTTTTGAAGCGGGCATCAAGATCCTAATAAACTCCTGAAGGAACTTTTTGGGTTTAGCTTTTTTAAAATCAAAAGCAAACCGTTTCCGAGATAACGCAGGGACACTATGAGTGTAAATACCGTTGCCATGACAACTGTCAGGAAGTGTCAGGACCAAAAACAAGAACATTGAAATTACTGTTAAAAGTCTTGTTTTTTTTAGCTTAGTTGAAGAATTGTTTTCAAATACATTATTACTTCTTTTGATAATTTTCGCTTCATCGTAATAAATTTAAACTAGCTTTAAAAAATGTGCTGTAAATAAACTTTATTGGTAAAATTATAATTATTGTAGGAATTATATGTTTTCATATCGGTTATAGTTATAATAAATTACCATTATATTTGGAAGAAGGATAGATATCAAATGGGTTCTTTAATATACATATTTTTAATGGTCCTAAGTATTAGACTTTTAATAAGAGGTATATCATTCTGAAATGTCACGAGCTTGAAACATATGAGAATGTAATATAGAGAAAATGTATTAACGAGAAATCTTTTCTTCATAAATATTTTAGTATATAATCTTCTTCTGGAATTATTTTACATTAAACATTAAAATACACGAAATCTTTTAGTTTAAGTAAATATTAAACGATTTCCTTCCCGGTAATACCTCACACTTTATAAGTTTATGTAGATTGAACCTAATGCTCCTAGAACAGTTCTAAGTTTCAATTTCATTATTTCTCCTTTCTTTCATTAAGTAAGTTTTCTCTTCTAACAAGTTCAGAGAAGTTGAACAATGTCCTCAAGCACGATAGCAGTTTCCTTTCCGTTCTCTTTGACCTGGATGTTCATTCCGGGATACTCCTCTTGGTCTTTTGCCAATGATCCTAGCTTTCCGTTGGCTCCCGATCAACTCATTCTGTAGACACGGCCAAACCTCTTCAATTTTTCTAAGGTGGCCTTCGAAGCTGTGACGCAAAACTTCTATAGTATCGTTTCTAATATGGACGCTCCTTTAGTAGGGTTCTTTTTAGGAATGGACGGTTAATTCAAAAAGCAATCAGATCTTAGTCGCCGGTTCCTACTTTACAACAGTTGATATTTAAGTATTTCAGAAACTGGTGGGAAGGTTTTATTTGCCCAATATTCAGGATGGGAAGCAGGACAGAATGAAAAAAATGGTGTAAGGAATCACGTTGTTAAATGTAACACACACCATCTTGTTCAGCAACTTCTAAAAGAGGCATACACAGAGGGTTTACAAATAACTATATACTTGCTGGATCACCATCATTGACTCTACAACTCGGTAAGGGTCTAGTCCACGTCTATTCGTCTCTTCTATTCCTATATCTCCTGCAAGGCTCCTGTGTATTTACTAGGTAAATACCTATTTGATTTTCGGTATGACCGTATTATAACTGATCAAATCATTGTACTTCTATTAGTTAGGACGAAATAATATGAGTACCACCGACCTCAATTTCCTATTTATTAACTTTAAACATTGACAATGTAAACCGGGCTATACTCATACAAAGCTTCAGAAATAAAAGAATCTCTCGCAAATTTGTAGATCTGATAACCTTGATAATGAAGGATACTCAGCCCAAAGTCTAGATTGAATACAAACCCAGCCAAGTTTTCGGAATAAGTACTTGTGTGAGACAAGGCGAAGGTCTCCTTACCGGATCCTTAATTGTCTAACCTAACTATAACCATAACGGTGAACTGAATGTGGAAAAACTTCGCATTTCCGTATGATATTGAAAGCATACTGGAAGAAGCCTGTGAAATAAAACAAGATAAAGGGCAGGAGTGTGGCTCCGAATAAATGAAGAAAACATCAAGTACATGGTGGTCCCTTCAGGAGATGATTAAGGAGCTGACGGAGCGATGGAGTTAATGGAGATTTTCATCGATTGGGCGTGAAATATTAAGTTATAGTTATAGTTTGAATTATGCGACACCGTATAACTCGAAGGCTTGTTGAGGAGGCCAAGGACCACATCGGTCTGTAGTGCCAAGGATAGATGGATGGACGCATAACTAAGGATAGAAAATAAAAGTTAAATTATGACATATTAGCTGATATCTCTAGTCTGTGCTCATCCCGTTTCTGTGGTGACAGACATCGTACTTGATCCTGGCTTCTCGGTATAGATCTTGGAATGTTTGCACTAACAAATAAAAAATTCATGAATTTTGCTACCATACTTGTGACTACTAAGATTTAAAACATCTTCAACGTGGGTCGAAGCATCGGTTTCAAATAAATAGTTTCATCATATAAGATATTATTTTTCCTCCACCCGGACCTTTTTCTTCTCCATATATTTTTGTTCAATTAATAATTGTTCAAGAAAATACATAAAAATAATGACAAATTTAAAAATCAAATATCTCATCCAGATTCTTTTTCTTACCAAATTATCAGACTCAGTTGAAAATCCTATTCAACCTTGTAAATGCAGCAACTCAAGAGCCTTTTCACTTGGCTAAAACGTTGCCCACTCTCAGGTCGATTTCCATAAATTTACATATATCTCTGTTCTTCGTTAAGTCCAACCCTTTCTGCTAAAAATTTCTCAAGCTTGAGGTGTACCTCTGATTGTAAGATATCTTTTATTTATAATTTATGGCTATGATTTTTTTATAATGAAAAAACTGTACCACTACAACCCGTTAACGGGTCTGGGATCCAGTACATTGTAGAGACTGTACTGTTTCACGGAAAACGGTTATTCAGGGAGATAAGTTGTCCTAGATCACGCTGAAACAGGAAATAACAACAATTAAGTTCAATCTTTTAAAACTCCCGTTTAACGCTAAGCTAAACAATTATCACCACATGCTTAAATGTAATGATTATCTAAAATGATTTTGATAATTATATTTAATAATAAAAACATAATAACTGTATCAATATGATTAATAATAAAACCAGTTTTGGCCAGGCTTATTTAAAAATAGACCTCAGTTAGACCTGATAGAGGTTGACTTAATTAATACAAAATTAGAATATATTTGATTAAAAAAGTATAAACTTCTATTTTTTTTTAAATCATTTATAGATAAACAATAAATTGATAACACCCAGAGCTTCTATGAAAATCTTTCAACGTGGGTCTAGGAAGTGAAAACATCGGCATAAATTACGTACTATATTGTTGATAGCTTTATTAAAAACAAACTAATTTTATGCCTTGACTGTGGACAATGAAATTCATTTAAGCAAGGCTAGTTGTATGACAAATTAAGATCATTGAAGCTAAAGACATGTCCGAAGCTATTAAGTGAATCATAGTGAATCATAGCTGTTTACCAGATAAGAATTTAAGCTTTTGTCTATTCTTCTAGTTTTATGAAGTCTCCCAAAAGGCATCAGGCTGATAATAAGTCGACTAATTAAACCCACTCAATTATTTATTAATTATTAATGATTTCAACTAATGAAGTCATATTCAACAGAACTTTAAAACATATCTAACGATATAAATAAATGACGTTTATTAAGGAATATTAGAATTTTTTTTATGTGATCAAGCAACCTGAATTAAAAAAAAAAATTGGTTTTTGAACACGCACAACGACACCAGAGTGCGCCACACATTGGCTCTCTTGGCGATCTAGCGGGATTTAAGCGAAACTGTAGGGCGGTGAATATTTTAGTTTTAAAACAAAACAAAATGTGATTAAACAAACAAACAAAAAAAAAGGAAGATAGATGATTATAAATCAAATTCCCAGTCAAACATAAGACACTAAACATTAAACTACTTTTTATTAATATCAAGTCGTTTCAGTTTTCAAATTTAATTTTTTTAAACATTGATTCCTAAGTAATTTACATTTATCAATAGCTAATGATATTATAGTAAATTTTCGGAAATGGTCTGAAAATAGAAACATTTTAAAATGTTTGGGATGCTGATTACGAATTTCAAATACAACACGTAATTTTTTAACAAAATGTTTAAAACTAATCATATAGGCTGCTAAATTAATTGAAATGTGACATTATAATTTTTTTCTTATTACTTTTGAAACCAAATGTTTTATCTTGTTTGCCTATTGGTTATTGAGATAAGTAATTTTTGTTTTGTTTTTAAATAGGAACAAAATAGTGAGAACTGTGGTTTTTGCCTTTTTAATGAACAATACAAAACCCGTTTAATGAAAAAATGAAATAATCGCACAATGTATATCATTATTATGTTTTCATCCATGCAATCTAAATACATGCATTCAGTGCATAACTCGGCGATTAGCAGCAAATATGTTCATTGTGCAAAATAATGTTTGGTTTTATTTTTTAAGTGAAAGTAAACCCATGGGAGAAAATGGTCCGGGTGGAGGTCAAAAGAATTAATTTCTTTAAAAAGCTATTTATTAGAACCCAACGTTTCAACCCATATTGCAGGTCTTCTTCAGGGCTGGAGAAGACAAAAGAAACAATTACTTTAAAATGAAATAATTATAAAAAGTATGAATTAATTAAATCAATAGAGATAAAATTATAAAAATGAAACTATTGGAGGAAACAAGATACAAAAAATGAAAATAATTTATATCATAAAATAAAAATAAAGTATAATTTTATGATTTCATTTTTTTATATCATTTGATTTTTATTCATTTATTTATTTTTTCTTCCTTTTCGTTTAAAAGTGTAATAATTAGACTAGAAAAAAAAATAAAACAATTTATAAAAATGGAAATGTAAAAAATACTCTTATTTTGTTTTATAACATAAATTATTTTTACTACACTAATAGTTTCATTTTTTATGTATTATTTTATTCATTTTATTTTTATCAATATTATTTATTTATTTATTTTAATTTTTTTCTATTCCGATTATAGCATTTTTCATTAATATTGTATTTTGTCTAACCAGCCCTAAAGAAGACCTACAATATGGGTCGAATCGTCGGTTTCTAATTATAAGTTTATCACTATTTTAGGAATAAATAATGATCAACTATTGTCCTCCACCCGGGCCATTTTCTTTTCCACACTCACACGGTCAACCGATAATAATCCAAGATAAAGAAAGCCAAGGGAAAAAAAACATTGTCCTGATAAATGAAACAGTAGCTAAATTGATTTGTCCTGTTTTGTTTTCACTGGAATGCCCGAATAAGGCAAAAGTGAGTGCACTGAAGCATTATCAGGGAAAACATCCCCTGCGTAAACAGATCTATCACTGGGGACAGGGTTTGCCGCTAGGAGGAACATGCAGTCTAGCTCGCTTTGCTTATGTAAATACAGAGCTTCTATTTTTCCTTCAGAAGATATTTATACATCATCGGCCCGTGGATCCGATTAGAACTACTCAGGAGACAAATATTTGCTAATGCTTTCTCGGTTCGGTCAGATCAGGTATCAATGATGCTCGTGTCTGATAACTAACTATATTTAGCTGCCTGCTGTCCCGTAGTCAATAAAATAATATAGAAATTAGTGTTATTCGTTATTTTCATAAATCGATATAGCATAGTGGATGACCCTTATTCATAGCAACGTATTTTTATAATATTCACTTTAATCACCTCCCTAGACAACCGTTATACAAGAAACACTACAGTGTCTACCATGTACTGAGGTTGACTAATTGGGAAATGTGGCACAGTGTTTTAGACTATTCTATGAAGAAGTGGAAAGAAGAAAGATAGATGTTAAGTGCGTGCACTTCTTATGAAATTTATGTATATAATGTATTGTGGTCAAACATACATATATCTCATAGCATAATACTTGAAGGTATTATACGTTATACGTAAGAATAGTACTTATACGTTTAAGGCCTGATAGTATGATGAGCTGGAATCAGAATAATTTAAATTTTGCTAAGAAAGAGAATAGTTGATTTTAAGTTGATGATTAACTATTTGGTTATAATATATATCTAGAACATACTGTCTAAGGAAGGACGGAAAGAGCCATCCTGGTTGAATACAGCGATGAAAAACAAGAACGCCTTGAATTCTCAACAGCTAATCTATCAACTCATAATATAATATGTTGGGAACTCTTGCGAACAAAGTTATTTAGGAAGATCAGGTTTAGTTATGTAATATTGACAAATGCTTTGTCACGTTGCAAGTGAAAGAAAGGAAGCCAAAATAAAGTGTATCGGAAGAGGATATACATTTTAATTTGTAAAGCAGAATAGAATGGTTGATGAAATCTATAGAAATCCAGGAGTACATACAGGGTTAATTAAGATCGTCTACAGCAGCCTGTTCACAAATGGTAATTTTACCTAAAGCAGATTATGTAGAATAGCTGATCCGAAAAACAGAATTGAAAGGATCAAATTGATTGGATTCTTGAAGGAAATTGGAGACTTGTGATTCGAGGGAAAGGTTGGATTTCTCATCAAAAGGATGGAAGGCAGCTGTTTTTTTATAAATGTATTATCTAATAACATACTTTTGAAGGGGGAAGTTGTTTATGACGAGAACCTAAAGGATTTTGGGAAGGCATATTGTTATTAATGTGAATCAATTGAATTAGATTATGATTTCACTATGAAGAACTGTTGGGAAAATAAATGTTATCATCTTTGAACGGAGTCTTAAAGGAACATTAGGTTGAGGATAGTGGATAAGTAGTCGAGTAAGAAGCTATTAATCAGGTGATACCTAGATTGCTTGTGAGGGTTTGGAGTTTGAATGCTCAAAAAGGAAAACTTTGTGAAATATGCACTATGCGATTGAATTTCGAATCAGGAGCTGGTGCGGGGCTGCGGTTAGAACAACATACTGTGTTCAAGATCGACCCACCAAGCAGCCTTAGCAATGTTTAAAAGGATTAAGAAATCCTTAAGTTAATGAGCTAGTTAATGATATATCCTAGTTATGCTCACCTTCGGAGGGGACGTAAAACGATAATCCCGACCCTGTGCGATGTAAGGTACTCGTTAAAGATCACTAACAACGATAGGGTTAGCATAACAACTTTCTAAATGGAGTAAAAAATCCTTGGTAATGCCGTCCATTGGTTGTGACGGCACCCAAGCTTGTACGGTCTCAAGTACTCATTAAAGATCCAAATCCTAATTATACCAAGATACCAAGAACTCCCACTGTAGTACATCATCCATGTACATCGTCCATGTGAGTTACATTAAGAGAAGTTATATAAAACAAGAACATGCTAGGGTTTTCGATGTTGGTAGGTTCAGACCAATGTCACTAAGTTGCTAGTCCTTCAATATATTTTTGTATTTTTTTTTTAAATTTAAAGACATTTTTTCATCGATCTTACTCACCTTCACATATAAAATTAAACCAAGCTATTACTAATGATGTATTACGTGGCTCAATTGTTTATTTTAATTAATTCAGAGTACCCGTACACTAAAACATCTTTTCAATAGTGTGTCTAAATGCTCATTTGAATGATTAATCTACATAGCTAATTGCTATGCTCTAATCCACACTTAAAACAAGTGGCGGAAAAAGTGATGTCACTTCCAAGCATTCAGCTTGGTTTTTATCTGCCATGATAGCATATCCTGTTCCGTGAGTGTTAGTCTGCAAAATGTCCGCTTCTAACTAGCTGTTAAACACTTCCTAATTGTTTTAGGTTTTTTTTCCTACAGGCATATGGTATAGGAATAGGCATGCCAAAAATTGAAAAATGTAACAATTTTAATTTTTGTTTATTAGTTTATTCATTTAAATTTACTACTCTATTATAGCAATGCATCAAGTAAATGGCAGTAATGATACCTAGAGGCATGGAAAAAGACAAGTAGAGAAACTACTCAGAGGTAATACTGAAATAACAATTTCAACTTAGAAGGTCACAAGGCCATCTTCTTTTCAGACGCTTCGGAAGCTTTGGGAATTGAATAGGTAGCTGTATGTATAAAACTAGAGGGTTTGAGTGGGAATGAAGCATTTCAAGTAAGAATTGATATCAGGTTAGGGCCAAATCACCAACCAATTGGAAAAGTTATGGATGAATTTATTCGCAACAAAGTAAGGAGCATTGAGGATTTTACGAAGGATTATGGATTGTAAGGAAGGAATTCGATGTTATTGAAAAGGTAATGTTTTGTTTTGTTTGTTGTGGGTGTTGATCTGGCAGAACTAGTTGCTTATTATGCTGTATGCATATATCTTAAGAAAAAAAAATTGTTAAATCCCTAAGCTAAAATGATAGTTTTAAACAATTCCCTTGAAGGAAAACAAGTTAACAAGCGAGTCATGTCTGGCATTTGACTAGTTTTAGATGCCTAACAAGCGTACAACGATACCCCTAACTTTCCGCCGTGTCCTTTCACAGGATCAACATCCTGTCAACACCACTTGTGTCTACTTCCACCTCTGACAGAGCAATTAATCTACTATTCACTATACTTTATATAATGGCGGTTTTTGTTATTTTTGTTATTCCATTGCAGTATAATTTTATTTTCATAAATACTACCCACACACACACGCACTTATATATGTAAAATATAAAGGACCGAGAGGGTTTACGTACTGTCTATACTCCTCAGAGAGGAGTGACTCTGTGGTATACGAAAGGTCCAGGGTTCAAATCCCGCTGTTGAGAAGACTTTTATTTTATCTGTTAGCAGGCGGAGATGGATCATTTAGAATCTATGACCCTCCTGGGGCTCAATAAAGAATAATGACCTAAATCTTTGGTCGACACGTAGGCACAATAAAATAAGTCTGTATTATTTTGTGTAATTCACTGCCTGCGCTCCTGACTATTTTACACTTTTCTTTTTCTTTTTCACATTTGCGTTGCATATAATTACTTCAAGAAAATACTCTGAAAAACAAAGAAGCTCGTATAATTCTAGTTGAATAACGTGCCCCTATTTGTGTCGAATGTACACGATAAACGTAATTGATAGCACATGATAAAAGTTATTTGAATAATCGTTACTCCATCTATTCTTCTATACTACGCCCTAAATGAGACGTCAGACTCGGAAATCAGCCAAACCAAGAAATTTATTACGACCTTCTGTACTTTTTTTTTATTACCTTAATCTTGTTGCCAGGTTAAATCCTGGTTTGGCAATTGCCTTACGACACCTCCGTTCTTCCTTTTTTCCTATACACGGTTGTGAGGTTGATCGTTAATTTTAGTTATCATACTAACCTCGTTGATGTACTATTAAAAAATACCACGAGAATTGAAACACGCCAAAAATATTATACATGCTAAGGCCAGACAGTTTATTTGTTTTATTAAAACAGTATTATTAATCATAAACAAAACAAATATTTTGTAAAAGAAAAGAACATTTTCCCTTTATTTTAATATCACCTCATTTTTGTAAATATAATGATATAAATATTTATTTTCCATATTGTTATTATTTGTTTATTATTATGTTTTATTGTTATTTAAAATAATTATAACAAGTTGATTTTATTTATAAGTATAAAATAAAAAAGACACATGCCGATGGTGAATTCGATCGGCTATTGTTTATATCGTCGATGTTATCAAGCTAGACAGTGTCAGCCCGAGAGAGTGCACATTATAAACAATAGTGCAATTGTTTTGGTCGACTTGAACTGGACTAATTCGCTGCCCCTCTGCAGTTGGGATTTAGTTCAAACACAGTCAAAGTCTCGTCGTCAAAGTCGCCACAGCGAATCGACCTGATCATTTGTATTGTCATCCTCGCTCGCCCTGTTGGAGCGAAGAATTTTATGGACATTTTCTCTCGCCCTGCTGAGGAAAATCCTATGTCGTCTCAAACACACAGCTCGGCCTGCCGATAATCTACCATCTACGGGAATCTACTGCGACAGACAGATAAGAGTTTTTTATTTATATCGTTGCAGCTACAAAACCTGATAAACCTTTATTACTTTGTAATAGACTTTGTTTGCACATTTTTTTATTTGTAATTAATGGACTTGAATTAATTATCTTAGGATTGAATAATAATTGTTTTCTTTTGATATTAATTACTTGTTTATAATTTGATTAGTATTTGTAACTTGATTTTTCTGACTATAAAAACGATTAAATTGTTTTCTTGTTTTAATCATTCTCTGGATTATTTTCTGTTATCATAATTATTAGTTGTTTAATTTATAAAAGTGATTTATGTTGTTTGTTTTAATAAATGGTTACATTCAAAAGACATGCGATCTGGTGTAATTGAATCAGTATGTATTTTTTTCATTATCCATTTCGGAGCTCTCATCGAAAGGTCCATTAACTATTTCGAGGTTGCTCAAACAATACATACAAATTTAATATGTGTACAGTATCAAAATAATTCTGGAAACTAATCACTTAACTGAATTAATTATCTGGTGTTAGCAGCATAGTTTATAGCGTGATCTCGGACAAATCATATCTCTGCACAATCGTTATATTAGAAACAGTACAGTTTCTACCATTTACTGAACCGAAGAACCTTCATAGGTTCAGTGTTAACAGATTTTTTCTTTATAAAGATTAATCATAACAGAAATGAACCTTTGGATCAGCCTCACTAACTTTTATTATTTTAGACTTAAATACTCGTAGTATAGAATTCGATAATCTTTTTTTAACTATTTACTTCATGGTTTAAATGAAATATTCAAATTAAAACAAAGTAATAACAAATTGAAACCCAGCCAGAAAAAAAATAACACAGCCGTCATAAATAACTTCGCAATGACGAAATCTACCGAGGAAATTAACTATCCCAATTAACAGCCAATTGATACCGTCCGCTGACGAGCAATTCCCTTCTTTTGACATTCCGTTGTAATTTAGATATTAATTTAAAGTACCTGTGAAATTCTAGATCCATAACTTGGTATATGCAATATATGTACACATAATTTATGATGAATTATTATTAGTTAATCCCATAAATATGGAGAAAATGTTCGTGCGGAAGTAAAAAAAAAAAAAAAAAATGATTCCTTATATAATGTAATACCGACGTTTCGAATCACATTGAACGTTTTTTTTTCAGGGGTCGAGATGTAGGTCACTAGTATGGGGATGAACCTCAATGGTTTATTGATCATTGGGATGTTGACAGGAATGTTAGATATTTAAAGAAGAAGAACATCCATATATTCAAGTAACACATACAATATATCGTGTATAAACAATCATTCGATGTTTATGGATGGAACATATCAGGATACAATAAGGATATGTGTGCACTTTCTTCAATAATAGAAATTGAAATAAAAGCATTCCTACTTTCGCTATTCCGTTTATTCGGTAAATAAGTTTTCTAATCTTTTATTTGTTTTTTTATTTAATATAAAAATATAAAGGGATAAAGAAGAGATTTTCCTTATTCTAGGAGAGTAGTGATTTCCAATAACATTGTTTCATAAATCATTTTTTCTTTACCCCCTGCTGTACCTTAGTGCAACCATATACAAGTGGTTCATTCCAATTTTGAGTTGGGTTTCAGACGTTGTAGAGGAAGGACCTACGGTTGATACGCTCCGTTGAAATTATCGCCACTACAAAGTTAGGAATCTCGAGTCAGTCGTCTTCAAACTATCTTAGAGGTAAGTTGAGTTTTACCCCTCGTCCGAGTGTAATTGCGACCTGGAAGTGAAGTATTTTACTGGTTGAGACCCGAAAGACACTAGTGCGAGTCGGGACTCCCACGGATCTTGTGAGCTTCCCTAACTAATAAAATATTAATTAGATAGCTCATTGTGGACCGCAGTTGGTTTTTGTTTTATGTTTGTTATTAGTGTAGTGGTTAGTGATCTTGGGCAGGAGTTTCTTTTTGCCCCCATATTTATTTAGGGTGGATAACCTAAATCCCAAATTGAGGAAAACAAATTGAAAATAAAAAAGTTTTTTAAAAATTACGTAATAATTTACGTAATGAAGGGGAAAAAAAATCTCGTAAGAGATAAAAATAACGGGAAAAAATCAACGGGAAAAAAGAAGAGGACCAAAAAGTGGCCTAGAAGATGGCGGCAAAAACAAAATGGCGGACGAGAATAAAGCCAACCCAATGGAAGGGGTTGAGGCCGGCAGGAGCATGATGAGCGAGGGGGAGTCCAGCCCAATGACCAACATTGTGGAGGAGGTCACCGGTGAAGGCATGCAGTTCACCAGCTGCAGCGACACGAACGACGGTGCCATGATTTTTAGCCCCAAGTCGAAGAAAAAGAAGAGGCAGAGGGAGGTAACTCCCCCCTCCCCTCATACGAAGATAGCCCAGGGGAGAAGGCCAGAAGAATACAGGAGAAGGTCAGAAACTACATGGAGAGGGCCAAAAACTACATATCGCGGAAAAAACAGCAATATATAAATGGGAGAGTTTCCAGTCTGCGTGAGATTATTCTCGAGCTGGGACCGAGGAACGATGATATCCGCGTTAGTCAGGCACGTTGTAAGGGAGGAACTGTGCAGAGGAACTCCACCAGATAGTGACACACAGAGTCAAGGACATAATAGTCCCATTTATAGATCGAGAGCGGGCGCGGAAGGGGGGAGCCTGACCCCAGGCAGACTGAGCCAAAGCCTGGGACGTCAGGATCCGTAGGCAAGTATGCTGGGGCGGAACCAGCACCGATACCACAAAGGGCCAGATGTGAACATGCATGACAGAAATATGCAGAGGCAGGAACATGGCCACGGAGGAGGAAACAGAAAAGGAGTATACAGCTGTAGAGAACAAGAAGAAGAAGAAGAAAGAAGCAAAAGACGATATCAGAGATAGTAAAATCACTGCCGACAAAACCAAGCAACGCGAAGGCGCCATTTATATTACAATCGGCGCCGTAGGGAAGACATCATCTGAAGTGGTGAAACAGCTTCCGTCAACGACGGAACTGAGCGTAGATGTACTACTGATAAGGTCCATCGAGGCCGATGGTGTTTTGGTCAGAGTGGAGGACAGAGAAGTGGGAGAAAAGGTTGTAGCGGACTCAAGGAGGCTGGCCTTAAGGCTAGGTTGGCAGCCCTAGAAGTTGGCCGAGGATGGAGGTGCGAGGAGTTCTCAATGGATGGAACGAGATGAAACTGACAGAGACAATTAAGTAAAGAGTCAGAAATAAGGGCATAGACGTCCAGCACCCGCAATTACGGATCCTGTACGGGAGAAGGGCCAGAGCGGGGTTTACCCTGCTGACGCTGAGTGATTGAGCTGGATCCCCAGATTAGGTACGCCCTGCCTAGCGAGGAGGTGATAGTCTGAGAATGGTGGACACACCTTCCTGGACACCCTCGACGCTCCAAGATGCCTGCAGTGCCAGGGCTATGGACACTCCAGGGCGAACTGTAAACAGGAGTTAGTAACATGCAAGTGGTGTGCGGGGTTGGGGCATGTAGCAAAGGTATGTCCCTTTAGGGCTGTAGGTGAGAAACCCACCTTTAGCAACTGTAAAAAAGAAAAATACAGGAATACAGCACATCAGGCTGGGAGTCGGGGCTGCCCCGTACACTGCAAAGAGTCCGAGAACCTTGCGAAGAGGACGATATACGACTGATGGGGACACCAGGGACACTGCGGGAAGGAACCAATGGACAACGGATAGATGGAAAAGATGGATCTAAGACGAGAAGGATAAGGTGAAGTTCTAAGGTGCACAAACGTGCACCGGGCTGCACCATAGTTGCTGTTAAATAAAGGTTGTTAAATAAAGGAGTGGTGAACCCCCACTCAAGGTAAAAAACCTGTATGCCGTGTTGGCAGGAAAGGTGGTTAAAAAAAAAAAAAAGGTTCATTCCAATTTCACGGTCAACCACCAGGCTTTTTGCATTACAGAATATTCAGGTAACAGAGTAACGAGGCCTGCTTCCAAGTTTACCCATGAACTAAAGTAAAACATGTTTGAATTTCGTTTGAACATTAATTTCCGTTGAGTCTAAACCAATGGGATAGTTACAACCGGAGAGTTGTCACAATGAGATTTTGTGTGTTACGTTCATTTTATAATATTATGTACAATGTAATAGAAAGTCGCAATTTTTTATAATTTAAATTTTATGACCTGATAATGTGTTATTAGGCGCCCTTATTACGAATTTTCTCTCATGGTTAATCTGGATACTGAACTGTGAGTAATGAATTGTGGAGGGTACACATGGTAAAAAAACAAAAAATATTAAATTTGCTTTAATAAGGGCCTAATAGGAAGATTGAAGGAGAACGGAAGCTATTAAGGTAAATTTTAGGCCCTAAATTCTCAAACGACAAATTAGTCTACACGCAAAATGAGACCCTTTATAAAATAAAGAAAGAATCTACAACAGAATGAGGAAACAAAGCAGGGTTAATTTCTATGGACATATTTTGCTAATGGATTCATATAGGCTATCGATACGAATATTAGAATTTCTTAGAAATAAAAAAAAATAAACCGGATTGGTTTAAGGAACCAGAGAGGCACATGCAAGAACTCGGGAATACAGAAGGTATGCTTAGGACTGGAACTGCGAAGAGCATAACCCGGGACAAGAGGATGAGGTTTAATTCAGTGGACAGCATCATTTCTAATAGGATTTAGAATAATGATTGCTTCAAAATAGTTTGAGATATCTATCATTATCTTTTAAATAGGATATACGAGTATAGTAGGAAATATCCCCAAAACAAAGCTTATTAAGTCTCCAATATTGTGGTACAAAAAAAGTCGACGTTTAGAGGTGTTTGTGGGTTTTTTTTGAGCAAAGTCGCTGTTTTTATTTGATGAATCGTTTTGAACTGTTGGTGTGAGATGCGCTGATTGTTTTTGTGAAGTGTTGTCCACAATCTGTTTATTTATTTATAGAGATTAAACATTCTGAGGACCGCTCTGATTCTAATAGGATATGAAATTATCAAAGTCTCGAAATAGTTTGATATATATATATATATATATATATATATATATATATATATATATATATATATATATATATAAAAGGATAGATTAGGAAGAATCCCGAAAACAAACCCTCAAGTCTCAAAAACACAGGAACTAAAACAAATCGACATTTAGTGTTGTTTGTGCATCGTCTTGGAGCAAGATAGCTGTCTCTATTTGATGAGTATGTTTGGAATGCTGATGTGAGATGTGCTAATTGTTAATGTGAATTGTTGTCCCTATGATTCCGTAATAAGCGAAAACGCAATTCCATGTGATGAGTTGAGTACCATAAAGATGGACAAAGACGGTATGTTGATTTAGCGATATAAAATTCAGTGAACCGATCCAAGTCTAATAGAATTTGAAATCATGAAGGTCCCGACATAGTTTGAGATATATATCATTATCTATTAAATAGGATGCAATAGGAAGAATCCCCAAAAAAGTCTCAAGTCTTCAAACTGCAGTAACAAAAACTATCAGTTGACATTTAGAGTTGTATGGTATGTGGAGTGTCTTGGAGCAAGCTTGCCGTGGCTATTCGATGAGTTGTTTTGGACTGTTGGTTTGAGATGTGCTGCTTGTGAAGTGTTGTAAATATGATTCCGTAATATAGTAATTGTGTATTATAGTAATTATAGCGATCAAAACTTCAGAGGACCACTCCAATTCTAATAGGATTTGACATGATGAATGTCTCGAAATAGTTTGAGATATCTTTTAAATATGATATAATAGGAAAAATCCCCAAAGCCTTAAGTCTTCGAAATACTATAACAAAAACTATGACTCGACGTTTGGAGTTATTCGTTGAGTGTCTTGGAGCAAAGTTGCTGTATCTATTTGATGAGTACGTTTGGACTATTGGTATGAGATGTGCTGCTTGTTCCTGTGAAGTGGTGTCTATATGATTCCAGAATATGCGACAAGTTGACTGGCTTGGCTGGATACTGCTTTTGTTCCATTATTTTAGAGACTTAAGACTATGTTTTGGGAAATTTTTCCTATTGCATCTTATTTATAATTCATGTATCTTTTTGAGTTCTTCCTCATTTTAATTATAATTATCTTTTGTACATTGTTTCCAACCAAACATATATGTGGCCATTCGTACTTGTTTAAACAAATCACAGAATTTAGACATAATAAGTCTGTTTCAGTTTCCATCACACCATGTTCTAATTTCCCCTCCATTCATGGAACAGGGGGAAAGGGTCATTCCAGTAATTTGGCTAGGGGTGACTCAGCGATCTGATAGCCAAATGGGCAATAACCCGCCCATTGTGGATTCGCTATCATCAGCTTTGATTAATGATAGCGGGCCGCAGGTAACTGCCCTTGAATCGGCACTAACCGGTATCAGCCTGTTATCAGGACGGTTTTACATCTCTAACTTCCCTTATGTAATGGTAATGTTTTTATCGGACGGTACTCTTTAAAATTGTGTACAACCTAGAATCTAATCTACACTTTTTTTTATTTAGTTTGTGCTCATAGATAGCGTCAATTGCCAAACGCGAAAACGAGGACTTGTTTAGCGCGATTAAAATACTGAAATTCATTTTATTTAAATTTAAAAAAACGTGTGTAGCACCACAGTTCATGAAGAGTCTTTGGTTCAGCACGTGTTAGAGACTGTACTATTTCTAGACCACCTGAACTTTCTGAATTTTCCCCTAATTAAGGCTGCCCCCTGTGTGGAGGCTAAGTGAGCTCAACATCCCACTGGTTCCCCCGGCTGTCAAAAGATCAAAAAAATTATCTGCGCCAACCAGATTCAACAATTCATCTTTGCCACTCTCCTTATTTAAATTTAAAAGCTTATACAATTATGAAAAACGACAGTGACCATGGGAGAACAATAATTGCAAATCAGTTAATCTTATGGGCATTAGTATAGGCTCTATAAGTCACTTATCATATTATAAAAGAACAGGCCAAAGCCATATTAGGCTAGTAATCATAATTACTATTACTACAACTAGTAGTAGGACGAGTCCTGGCCTCCTCCACCTTCTTCTTCCAGTGTTCTCGGTTGTTGCAGCCGTCATCCAGCTCCTGTCTTCCAGGATATCCTTCGGGTCTCCACACCATCCAACCGCCTCAGCTTCGGTATTCACCTTCTTCTTATGCAGTAGACATGTTCTGTCAAAACCTTTTTAGGAATGGCCTCATCTTTCAATCTAGCCAAATGACCAGCCCATCGCAGTTTTCTAATCTTTAAAGAGTAAACAACATCTGCTTCATTATACATTGAGTAGACTTCGATGTTTGTCCTTCGCCAGTATCCATCCAGATAAACTCCACCGAAGATTTTTCAGAGGGTTTTACTTTCAAAAGCTAGGAGATCATATTAATTAAAAAAGCACAAATAATGCTAATAATTAAAACCTACATAAATAATGCAATAGAAACAAGAAATACATTCTTCTAGAAGGAGTATGTCACCAATAATTAGAAATATAACAGGAAATATAAATACATTTATGGTGACGAATTCGTAAAAGAATAAGTTATAAAAAACCCAATGTTTGAATTTAAGTCGTTAAATTGTTAATGGTTACAGTTTTAATTACTTAGAGGATGCTAATTATGTGTTGATAATAGATTTCCCCAATTAATTTACCTGCTGTATAGAGGTTAGGTGAGCCTAAATGGTAGATCCCATAGGATCGATCTATAGCAGTTAAAAGATTAAACTTTTTTGTGATACTTTATTTATTTGGTTATTTGAACTTGGAGGACCTTCCATTGAGATCATAATATATTTCATTTATAGGTAAATAACGGGAAGAAAAAAGTTAATCACTGGCAAAATAAGTTATTTCTTATAACTTAAGTTAAGATAAATCATTTTTTATAAACCTTCCTACCAATTATAATATTTACACTCAGCAATTCGAACCAATCATTTATTAATTAATCATAATATATTTCATTTATAGGTAAATAACGGGAAGAAACAAGTTAATCACTGGCAAAATAAGTTATTTCTTATAACTTAAGTTAAGATAAATCATTTTTTATAAACCTTCCTACCAATTATAATATTTACACTCAGCAATTCGAACCAATCATTTATCTTATATTTTGAGGCCAAAGCAGAACTCAGAGAGATACCAGAACTTCTCTATCAGCCGCGTCACTGGTGTTGTAATCAATTTGCGACTGTGTGACGTCACTCACTATTGCTGCTAACACTCGGGTCTTAAGTAGAGAAGATAGCCATTGGCAGAAATCCAATAAGTCTCAGGGCCACTGCCCTTTCGACCTTCGCTGAGAATTACAGGGAAGGGTGGAGCTAGATATGAATTGTGCTATAACATTAGGATGATGAGTTAATGGCTAATTAAAGCTGAATTAAATCGATTAAGGCCTAAAACTTGTCAAATATAAAGGGTTTAAGTGGAAAATAAAATTAAATGATTAAATTAATTAAATAACGAGAAACATTGATTGCCTGGAGTGGCTCAATGGTAACGTGCTGAAGGTTCTGGGTTAAAATTCTGCTTGTTGGCAGCCTTTTTTAAAATCTGATAGCGACCGGGGGATCTATGGTTCTCCTAGAGCTCACCCAGCCTCTATAATGTGGGTACCCAAAATAAGGGGGATGCGTGATCTAGGACTGAACCCATGGCCCTACATGATTTGTGGTAGTACTGGTTATTAGTGAAAGAGTCTGAAGCTCGTTGTTCGAAACATATTTGAGAAAGTTCTTGTATGTTTTTAACCAATTGTATGATAAGATATTCCTTATTTATCGCAAAAATACCTCGTATTTTTAGGCTGAAAATACAACTGCTACCGCAAATACATTGTAGATGAAAAATCGGTTTGAGGAAGTCGAAGTGAAAAAACACCATCACTTTTCACTCTTCTTCAGATCTTGAGTTCCGTGTCATTCCGTAATAGCTGCCAAGACAAGGGAACGATTTTGTTTCTTGTATCTTTGTCTAAAAGCTCGTATTTAGATAGAGTCGATAGTTTGCATTACGCCTTGTTGGCTATTCCTGAAACATATTTCTTTCAATCAACCTGCTTTATATTTAAGAGAAGCAGGGCAATGCTTCTGATATCAAACATAAAACCAACTATCCAGTTTAACCTATTGTTTAAACTAACTTGTAATAAATATTTCTAAATTAAATAAAGTTCATTCGACAATAATATAAATTGCGTTTTCTATCAGCCTAATAGATAAGATAAATATAGGCATGCAGAAAGCTAAACAATATACAAAATATTCAAGGTACAGCGGGTCAACATGACGGACACGATCAGACGAACTTACACATTTTCTTAAATCATATTATTATTGTGATTATTAAACTTTATATATTTGTAAAAATTAAAATATTTAGCATTATTTAATGATCCCTGTCCCTCAAACATTCTCTCGTTTTGGCATCTAAAATTGTTGATGCTTACTTGTCCTAGCTTTTGAAGTGTATTTGATCTGATAGATACCTCATATTGCTTTTTTTATTTATTTGTTACTGCAATTACTTTATTTATTTATTACTCTCCAGACATCAATACTGCGTCTTTCTCTTGTCCCCATATCTTATTCTCACGGATATACTATCTGTTTATATAGAGTTAATACGGAGTAAATAGACACCATGCATGTAAACAGAGTTGAGTAAAGCGAAATTTCAATATACTAATTACAGTTCCCTAGGCAAAGGAATAGGATTGTTCCAAGTATCTTCGTCTACATGCCCGTCAGCTATAAGGATAGATAAACTCGTAAAATGTTTTAATTCTAGTACCTTTGTAATTGATCAAAGCAAAATTCGAGTGAAATTATTATCTGTAAATGTAATTATTGAATTTTATGCGTTTTTTTTTAAATACGAGCGTTGTACAAAACGAGTCAACAATTAATACCGGTTGTCATAAGCAATCCTATGAGGCCAAAAGATAACAATATTGACTATGACACCTTTCCCACAACATATCTCTATTGAACCACGGTCTGAGCGTGTAAAATAAGCAATGGTTTTAAAAAGATATAAAGAAACCAATCTTAACACCCACAAACTGGACACCCAAAGGAATTCCGAAACTTAGATCAGCTGATAAAACTATTTCGGTTCATATAAATTAGGTCATTTACAAAATATTTTCTATGGGAATCTTTGTTGTATACATATCATTATATAAATAATAAGGAATAATACTTTTCAGTAATGAAATAATAAATTGATTTACGAATTACAGAAATCATTTTATCACCTGATGACAATGTTCAATGCTTGGTAGCCCTGACCCGATTCCCGTCTTTGGCACATGTTAACGATCTACATCTGCTTCTAGCGTATACCATAAAAGGTTAAAAAAAATTGTAACTACTCCGTTGACTCTATTAAAAATTTGTAATGTACATTGATTGAAATTTTTCTTTGGTAAATTGTCAGATTTCACATATTTTTCATAACAGGCAAATTTCGAATTCCAAACTAACCTGTATTTTTAGGAAACTACAATATAGGCAAAGTACTGGACTTTTATCAGATCACACGAAGTATTCATGACGACTTCTTTTTTCTCTTCTTCCATTACTCCTTCATTCGTTCACTAAAGGCACTCTTCTCTCATTGGTCCACTTTGGGCTGCGGGTGCTGTTTTGTGACATCATTTCCCACTTGTATACCTATAAAGACACTTTTGTTTGTGATATCCTCTGATTCTATCTGGAATTTTTCCAGATCAGCTTCAACTTGTCTCCTCATAGGTGTAGTTGTCGCTGCTGTCTGTATCCAAGAATTCTGTTGGTGAGTGTGGTCTGTTGATGTCTGCTGATACGGTAAAATTTTAGTCACATCTTTCTGATTTCAGCTGCTAGTTTGGAAAGCTTCTCTGCTCCAAGTTTTATTAGTATATTTTACGGCATCTTGTTCTGTATTTGGAATAGGAAATTTATTACATATCTGTCTCAGGATTTTCCCTTTTGTTGCCAGTAGAAGTTTAACATTGTATTGTTCTTGAAAAAGTAGGATAACCTCGTCTTTCTTGGGATCTTGCGAACTGAAAGGTTTTCGCAATTTATTCCCATGGAGCAGAAAAAATGTTCTCCATCCCCTAATGTATTAATTAGTTATATTTTCATTGGTAGTTGATTTAAATATGTTTAAAAATTAGGATTAAAAAGAGAACACACCCTAGTTTGTTGATGGAAATCCACCCAATTAGGACGTGAGGTGTCCAAGAGGAAGAGAATTGTTTGGCTACCGGTCAGTGGTTCTATGTCCACCAATACATCAGCCAGGCCTGTCTGTTTATACAGTGGCTGTACTCTCACATAAACACGTTCCCTCTCTTTCTCTACGCATACTCCATATGTCCCTTATGAATCTCCATATGAACCTCTACCGTAGCCATCAGATTAAAACAATTCCATCACTACGCTGTAAACCGTTTCCGGATGAACATGAAAATATGATCGGAGAATACTTATTAAAATTATCATCTCATTATGGAACTGCCATACATCTTTGGTTGTTTACCACATTTTATTCAAGATTATCTTTCCGATTCCTCTTTGAATACACAATTTGGTTTTGAATCCGATCCCTTGAAGTAATGTAATGTTGAAAAATTCTTGTCACTTCCTGTAGTTGTTTTCCCCTCTTTACATCCTAACCGATTTAGACAGGGCTTTGATAAATAGAAAAGTGCTCATTCTATATATACCAAAGGCTTAAAAGTAAAAATAGAACCAGTACTCGTTTATAACTCATGACCGTAATACGAAATTCTTTTTTTTTTTAAATCTAACATGAAAATATACCGTAATAATACATTACTAGCAACGGCATTGATTTTACTTTTCTTACTTGTTACTTTCTTAAGTCAGTAGGTAATTAATTAATATTTTTATATTTGCTAAAAATAAAATTTCTAATAATTAATTCCTGGATATATAAAATTTAAAAAAATGCAATTTATCAGTATTTTCTTCATCATTAGTCTTTCCAGATCCTCAAATCAAATTAGTTTCGTATCTTTCATTTACTTCCATTAACCCTGATCCATCTCCCCTCATCCCATCATTTAACTCTTCATTATATTCTATAGTAAAATCTCCTACCAACTCCACCAATAGAAAGAATATTTTTATCACTGATTTATTTATTCTTTAACAAACCCAAACTAATCGATTTTCTGTCAAAATTGCCATGGACGAAATAATTTAATACTATGTCTCTTTTCTGGCCCTCTCTATTTTATTATTTATCTTTCTCATACTTCGTCTTTATTCGTATTCCACTATTCCCATCTTCTCTTAACTTCCTTGATCAATCCTACCCTATTGGAAAATTTTAATTTTAGAAGTAAATAATTAATTTAATTGTTTAAATTTCGATCTAGGGAATAGATTCATGATTTATATTACTTTTATTTGATCTCCTTTTCTTGTTCGTTTTAGTGCAGTATAATTACAATTTTAAATGATCCACTGATTATAATTTTATATTATTTATTTATCTATCGTCTTGTTATTAACTGGGAAATAGGAATTACCGCAATTCATACTTTCAAACAATATTTAATGTAACTTGGAGTACACCTTGAGCTCACTAGATGAGGTTGGGTGATGGAAGGTTTTGAGGGGGGGGGGGGTGATCATCCCCTCAGGCAGTCATCTGTGCTTATCCCTATCACCTCTCAGTTCATTGCCCTTCATCAATACATCATCAAGGCTACTGCACTTCTATGCTGGATCATCATCATCATCATCGTCATTCGATGTCTTTCCTCGTTATTGAGGATATTCCGTGCATTGAAAGATCATGGGAATGAAAACATAAGTAAGGCATCTTTTTGGCCAAGATAACTGAACGAGTTAGAAGAAAGTTCTCACGATGAACAACAACAATTATAAAATAATATAAAAGAAAACTATTCGCCACACAAGGCTTGACTCGAACTTATGAAAGGGAGATCCTCAGAGGGCTCTCTTCATTTGAATCTGAAATAACCCTAGCGGTTGACCCTGAGGGTTCTAAATCTAATTATACCATGTCTCTTTTAAAATATGAGTCTATATAAACCTGTACCACTACAAACCGTGAAGGGTCTGGTCTCAGTACATGGTAGAAACTGTTCTGTTTCTTGAACAATGGTTGTGCTGGGAGGTGATTTGTCCTATATCACGCTCAATTGCCAGATTTCCTCTCTTACTTTGGGTACCCGTATAGAGGTCGTGTGGGCCTCAGGAATCCCATGGGATCTATCTTCGGCTGCTAACAGATTAAATAAAAGTCTTGCCCACAGCGGGATTTGAACCCAGGACCTTCGCCAAGGCAACTCAGTGCTTTACCACCGAGCCACTCCGCTCCCTTAAAATTGTGTGTATAGCCATTAATCTATCGACTATCTGGCTAAACTAACACCAAAAACTATGAAACACACCAGATACTAAAACAATATTTAATATTCCTCTAATTAAGTGCTCCTTAAGTGCTCAGAGCCCACAGCTCAGTTTTTTCCTCAAGAAGCACACCACTTTTTTAAACTTGGAACTCGCTTAACGTTGTGCAGGACAAACCCCTCACTTGCAGAGCAGTCGTTAAACATTAAACACGCAAAACTATTAATCATTAATGATTTTATCTTCCCTTCATGCTTATCTGTTTCCATTAGCAAATTATAATTAAGCTAACCATTTTTTCAATTACAAAGTATTACGTGCTTTTAAGTTCGAAGGCCAACCCTTTTACAGTTCTAACCCCAAGCAAAATAGTTAATACAGTGACACGTTTGCCAGGAAACTGAAAATATGTCACAATAGACAAAAAAGTATTATAATCGAGTTATGTCATTTATATTTTAAAATATATTTTCAAAATTAATTAGATGCGTATGTCCACATATCCTCATGGGGTTCACCCGGTCTTCTTAAAGTAGTCCCTAAATTCCGAGGAGGTTGATCTCGGACAATTTAGCTCCTCGCATAACCATTGTTCTAGAAATATCTACAATCTCTACTATGTACTTAACCCGAGAAGCTTCATGGCTTGAAGCGGTACAAGTTTTTATTAATCTAATTATCCAATTCATAAATTCTGTTTTGTGTAATTGCATAATTCATACTAAAGGTTTAGGCATAAGTTGGCGGAACATCTAATTATAATCGTTCGTTATATTTACTGCACTTCTCCCTCAAGCTAAAACTATTCAGTTGAGGGGCCAATAGAACCACACTTTACCGCTGCTGCCCTTGAGTTTGCTTATCGAGAAGTGAGGGGTTGTACCCCTGAGTTCAGATTCCCCTGGGTGATCGTTATCTCTCTCTAAAGATGGATGTCTTCAGAGGATCCGATTCCAAGTATGCTGGAGTGAAGGATGACTTTTTAGTTTCTTTAGGATATGCTTACCAAAATTTGCCTATTCCATTTATCTGGTTTTGGAGAATAAGCGCTGTTGAGAGGGTTGTATTACAAGTATGACAGTTTTTCTTAATTAAAATTATTTTTATTTAAAATTATCTGCTAGAAATGTACGTCTTTCCGCTTAACAATGGACCAAACCCCGCGGTATTAATTGTACGACTATTCATTAAATTATACTACAGTAAGTACTTAAAGTTTTAGAAGATATACCCCGATATTATTCTTAATTTTTTTTCAGTTTGGTATTTATTTCGTAACTCACCAGTGAGGCTCTTATATTATGAGTACCCATTTAGTATGGTTATGAGATATTGAGTATTTAGCATTAAATATAATAATGAAATACTAATATTGAAAATGAAATGCTTGTTTAATAGATAAAATTATATACTATTTTTTCAACTTTGAATAAACTGTACTGCCGTGCCAGTTATTAGTCCTTCAAAGGAAGACTTAATTTAAGTAATACGGTCAGGTCATATTTTTTTTTTTTTAGATTAATTTATTGATATTTACAACTGTAATAATATTACAACAAGTAAATCTGGTAATATGAACAAATGACATGAAAAAAAAAAACACTTGTGGAGAAACTACCCATCGGTAGCACTCCAATTAAGTTTTATAGTAGAAGGTCTCGAGGCAATCTTCTTTTCAGACACCTCGGAGGGTTATCAGGAACAGTATGGGAAGCAATCTGAGAGACTAGCGGATTCATGTGTGTATGGAGCTTGTCATGGAAGGATAGGTATCTGGTTTGGGCCAAATCAGCAACATATATTAAGATCATGATGGATGAGCTTGTTTGTGACATAATAAGGAGCATTGAGGATTTTGGATTGTAAGGATTGGATACGAGATGAATTGGGTGGTTTAGTAGAGCCCCTGAACTCCGTATGTCCAAATAGGTCTGATAACTGTCATGTAAATGAGTCTTTTGTAATTAATTGGGAGCTTAGAGCGTTCGTCCAGTAAATGTTGAAGTAGGCGAAAACGTCGAGCAGTTTCTTGTCTTTTCAGTCTTTTATGAGTCATGTCATATAAAATAAGAATTAACGAAAAGCAAAATGTATTTAACGATTATGGTAACGATCAAACATCATAACAAACCTACTTTTTATCCAAGACCTTTTTATCTTCACTAAACATATCTGATCCTTTAATATGTTTTTAACATGTTTTTTAACTATATAAAAATAGGCTTCTTACGAGAAAATTGCATGTCCCTTTGCACGATTAGATGACGTACAGCAGAAATCCTGAGGTATAGGCTGAGATTTGAACCGAAGGTACACAACATTTGAAATACTTAGTTCCATTTATTTTTAAAAGATTCTATCAATATTACTTAAGCAATATATTTTACAAAAAACAATTTAAATTAAACTTTGAGCGATTTCTAAAAAGGCTTCCAAGTTATGAATGATCGGGGTGAACACGAAGGTGAGGCGAGATAAGGGATTTAATTAGCTAAACGAACCATCAGCTTAAAAGTGCTCTTGATTAAATGGCTATCATCCCGCAAACTGAGTTAGATCTAAACCTGATGACGCTAGAAATTGCTAAAGCATTACATGCTTGCGAGCTTAAAATAATCAAATGTTAAAATGTTCGTGAGCGTCAAGATCCAACGTTCGTGTAGATTGGAACCGGCCTTTGTTTAACAACCTTTTTTTCTATTAATATAATTGACATCACGAGGCACCTCTTTATCATGATAATAACGAACGAAGAAGCATCAGACAAAAGGGGGTACACAAAAGTGTAATAAAGCCGATTGCTGAATTTTATACAATGTCACTTGAATTGAATATATTTATACTGGAATCTCATAACCTTCCTATCAGTTAGGATTTAATTTCGCTATTCAACAAGGACTGTTGGAGTTATTGTATGCCCTTAGTCATTGAATGTATGTATTATTAGTTGGACGCATTTCTGAACCTTTACCGATTCAACCCATGAAGGTTCAGGAGGAAACTGTACAAGAGGTATGTGGAGGAAACTGTACCGTTTCCAGGACAATGGTTATGTGAAGAAATTAGTTTGGCCAAGATTCCCCCAATTAATGCCACCCACTTTATTGATACTGGGCGAGTCCGGAAAATCGTCGGATCCCACAGGATCTGACTACGGTTTTTAGCAGACTAAATAATTTATCAGCAACAGCCAGATTTGAACTGGGAACCGTTTACATAGTAACTCAGCGATCCTTTGACGTAGCTCTCCTCAAACATAATACCCATTTCCCCAGTTTTTATACCTAATTCCTCCTATCTAGCGTCACTGACCGCTCTTTCAAATTCTGTTGTACAGAATTTTCCAGCTTAGGGACCCTCCTCAACCATTAGACATTAGCTGCGGCACTGACTGCCATTCTATCATGAAACTCAGGTTCTGAATTAACAGTCTTAAATTAAAAATAAATTGAAATCCTTGATTGAACAGCCGCATAAAAATTAGAGTATCATTTTAAATAATGAATATTAATGCAAACACATGCTCACTCTCCTATGCAGAACCTATCTCCCAGTTCAGCTTATGTCTACGGTTTAGTACTCAATAACCGAATGAGTAAACCTGGTGTTCCATGGTCTACGAGTATTAGTAAAAATAAATATAAAGATGTAACGTTTTAGTGATGTTATTATTAAATAATTTATTTTGTTAGTATTACATTTTGTTAAGAAGTTTTTTTTTTTAATGAAAACATTTTTAATGGAAAAAGTATAATTACTGTTACTTATGTCCTTATTATGACAAGATGTAATATTACCCCTAAAAATATATATGATCAAACTATCTCAGAGAACGGTACGAAGTTGATGATACTGGGTTATTCTTTGGGATTATTCGTAAAGTTTTTATGAGTATGATTGAAAATTACAAGTGTTTTGGCAGTAACATCATAATAGTAAAAATACTATAAAATGGTGATATCATCCTCAATCGTCAGTATCTAAAGGAATATGGTCGTGATTTTACACATCCAGGTACACACCGCTTTTAAGCCACCGGTGGCGTCCCACAGGGTTCTCTCCCGGGACCTCTTTTGTGGAACGTCATGCATGGCAGAATTTTTAGGCAAACACTAAGGGTTGTACAGCTGCTGGTCCTTTTCCAGTTGCCTTCTTTTGCCTCTACCATCGCTTATAACCCTCACTAATCTGACCTCACATCTGGGTTGGTACACGGATTAATAGAACAGTATTTAAAACGAAACGGTAGAACTGATAGTATTGTAATTATTACTAAATTGGTCGATGGATGAAATGAAATATGTCAATTTTTCTAGATGGAGGGAATTTTTAAAACTTTGGCTATATATGTGTTATGAATAAAAAGTTAACAATGAAGATCGGTACCGGTATAGGTATATAATGAGGCTTTGTTAAAGTAACGAATTTTTTTCTTGATTTTAGTGTCTTTTCCCTGACGTTTTCTTTTTCTTCTCATTTATTATTATTTTATCATATTGCTGTTCTTGTATTTTCTATTTCCTCACTCGAATTATGGATTCCATAATACACACTTCAGTCCGTATTACACATTTTCTGAATGTTTGATAATGTGTGTGGATTATTCATTCACAATAAAAATAGCTCGTAAGTATTTTGTAAGTATGTTGTATTTGTAAGTATTTTTCTTCTCCTCTGAAGCTGCTCTTCTAGTAATTCTATCCCCAGACGTCTTAGAAAAAGTTGCCTAACTGGTACCTCGTTTCTATTCCATAAAAATATTACTTGGGAATTGATGCCAGCAATATTTAGTGAGGAGAAAAACACCACCATAGGCCAACGTCGCCCTCCTCCCCAGTAGTCGCGTAGGACCTCACAGATGATTCAGCTAATATCAAGTTAATCACCTGTCCAGAAGAAAACCAAAACTGCACTGGCATGTAGCTACTACTAGGGTAGGAGGATAGAAGGAGGGAGGGGTTTGCAAGTTTGAACATATTCTGGCAACAACCATAAATGTTACTCTGGAATCTCTCAGATGACATGCGATTACCGGAGTGTTAATATTGGATAACTGTTAAAGTTTATTTTTCGTAATATTAAACTATTTAATTCATCAACTGCTTTGCATTTGCTTTTCTTACAAACCATAGGATAAAGATGAATTGTGTAACGGAATTTATTTTTTTTTATTTATCCAATACCAGCACATGGCATTTCTGCCATACGCCGCCAAGCCTCCCAATAAAGACATGCATCGTCATCATTGTGTGGAATATCCTTAAGACCAATGCAATGTCGTAAGTGTGCACCGTCCATTATACCAGAAAGACAAATGAGGGCAATTATCGGATTCTGCGATGCCCATTCTATGCAGATGTGCCTGGAGGTAATCGTGGCCTGTGAAAAGCCTGAACCTCGCAACAGCTTCGCCTCTCGGAAGATCTCGGGGGAGCTGCTCATGTGCAAGGCACTCCCATTTCCCCCCCTGCAAGCGTGTAATGGAATCAATGTTTGACTCTTTTAATTATAATTATAAAGCTTTTTTAATGATAAATGGGTGAAATTAATTTCACTGGTTCAAATTATGTAAAAAAAAACTTAATTATCATTCAGTATTTTTTCATTGGAGAATCCTTTGTTACATTCCGACACTATTCCATGAACATCATGATACCTCCTCAACCACTCAGATAAAACAAAAATTAAATCCTGAATCCAAAACTTAAACCTAACACCCCACTGGAACTCTGCTTACAGTGGGGCATGCCTACCCTTGATACTGATGCAGAAATCAGTACAGTAGTTTATTCTACAGCTCTTTTTTTTCTGTTTCTTATGAGAGAACCTGTAAAGTGGAGAAATTCACCAGATTTAATCTAACTAACCCCTAGTAGATCCTCCCTAAACCACAATAATTTCCGTACTTGTACCAGAATTAATTACTCTCCATGCTGTAAGTGGCCCCCTTTGAAGAGGTTTTTTGTCCCTCGCCGCACTTACGGCGATCAAATAGCCTACCAACAGGTCTCCACGTGTGAGTGGTTGAGGCCTCCGAGTGCCATTAGCTCAGTTTACACTCAGAGAGATTCGGTCCTTCGATGTTCACTCAGTTACGACATGGAGTGTGGTACAATACAACTATTGAGGAATCATCTATTTGTATGTTCAGTAAGTTCATGCTTTTTCTACAGATGTTCATATGTTACTTACATATGTTCACTATTTTAACCCTCTAAGATGATGGATGTTTTTTATTCTCCAGCCTTTTATGAAATAAAATGATTTGGTTCAGTGAAAGAAAATTTAAACAGGTATTTTTCCTGATGATAAGATATATGTAACCTATGGTCTTCTTAAATGTTTATCGATGTGATGTAAATATTACCCGTCCTCACCAGCAACAAAAAGTTGTAATTGTAATAGAAGAAAACGATATCTTATTTATCCCAATATTTTTGTATGGTGTGTTAAAATATTTTGAAATTCACCAACCAATAGTGAGTACCATAATTTGAATATCTGAAATAAAGTCCAAGAACATAATGTAGTTGAAGAGATGTATCTTATAGTTATTCATCTATCATTAATTGCAATGAATGGTCCGGTTTCATAGTGATCAAATTTGTAGCATTGTGGTGAAACTTTTTTTTTTAATACTTTATTGGATTAATACAATCTGCCACTTGTGGGTAATAAGTATTAATGCTAAGTAGATATACGAACATTCCATTAAACAAAAATAAAATAAATAAATGTAATAAAAATATATACATGCGGTATAAAAAAACAAAATAAATGCGAAAATGTAATTCGCATTTATTTTGTTTTTTTATACCGCATGTATATATTTTTATTACATTTATTTATTTTATTTTTGTTTAATGGAATGTTCGTATATCTACTTAGCATTAATACTTATTACCCACAAGTGGCAGATTGTATTAATCCAATAAAGTATTAAAAAAAAAAGTTTCACCACAATGCTACAAATTTGATCACTATGAAACCGGACCATTCATTGCAATTAATGATAGATGAATAACTAAATAATAAATAAATAAAAATAAAGTATCTAAAAATAAAATACTTCCTTACATTCATACCATAATTACACTATTTACAATTTGCCTGGGGTGCCCTTAGTAATCTTCTTCCCCAGGAATGAGGACATAGCAGGAGACCGGGAGGCCTCTGCTGCCTTCCCCAGCCGCGTCACTGGCATTAAACTTCAATGGAAACTGGGGTGAAACTTTTTAAATAAATATCAATTATTATTACAAGATCTTTGTGTCCCTTTTGAGATTCAGTGGAGTATCTCCAATGACGATTATTTGAACTCTTAGGGTTTATATTTTTTTTTTATTTATATCCTATTTTTTAGGTAAAAAAATATTTTATTTTTATTTTTTCCTTCAATTCCTTATATATAGTTCAATATATAGTATTGAACTTACCAATATGTAAGGTTTTGTTAATAATATAGTTTTTCAGGTATAAATAATTATTTTTGATGATAGACATTTCTATTCTTTCTAATTGCAAAAATAATTTTTATTTGTAGGTGAGTTAGGCTGCTTTGCATAACGTCTAACGAAGTCTAAGTAGCGCACCAAAACCAAAGTAAGCATTAATTTATTACATTTTTATTTATTAATTATATAGTTATAAATAATGGGTAAATTAATATAAATAATTATGTGGCTATAGGTATTACAGCTAAATAAATAGATACAGTTCCACTCTGCTTCCATTAAATGGCCAAAATTCGGATAAATTATTAAACATTATAATAAAAGTTTAAAAAACAAATATTTTCATAAATACTCTTTTAGGTTTCCATGGCCACTATTATTACAAAAGATTTTATTGGTTTCTTCTGGTTTCGACCGTGTTGACCCCAACATTTAGCCAGCCCTGAAGAAGTCAGCAGCATGGCTGGTGAAACGTTAGTGAAAAATTTATCAACACGGTCTAAACCAGAAGAAACCAATAAAGTCTTTTGTAATAAATATTTTCATGTTTGTTTTCCTTATAACGTATAGAAACAAAATTATTAACATTTTCGATTGTTTTTGACAAGCATGCGATCCATTTATTTGTTTCAAGTAGATAGACATTTAACAAACCCAGTTAATTTGTGACGGGGCAAAATAGATTCTGTATATTTTGTAAACGGAAAATTGTATATTTCATATTAAGAGAGGTATAATTAATCAATAAAGTGGTGGTGCTTCCTAAATGTTTGCTTAACACAATCCTAAACATAAATTTATATATAAATTACATTATAACAAAAATACTGGTTAAATTCCCACAAAATTCTGTTATCTGAGTGATTTATGTTATTTTGGAAGACGTTTTTTAGTCGCTTGCTAATCCAGTACCAATATTTTTTTAAAATATTGTAAATAGATCATGCCTTGAAACATATATATTTTTAATGTGTAGTACCTCAAACTCCTTGGGTAGTGAAGTGGCTCAGTTGAAGAGCGCTGAGTTGCCTTGCTGAAGGGTTTAAATCTCGCTTCTAGCAGACTTTTACTTAGTCTCAGCAGCCGGAGTTGGATCATATGGGATCTAGGACCCTCCTGGGACTCAACCAGCCTCTATAAAGTGGGTACCCAAGATTAGGGGAAAACCTGACGGTTGAGCGTTATCTAGGACAAATTACCTCCCTCCACAATCTTTGTCCATGAAACAGTACGGTCTCTACCATGCACTGAACCCAAGACCCGTTCACGGGTTGTATTGGTACAAATTTTATATACCTATTAGACCCTTTTTGCAAGTGCACTCCACTGAACATCGGTTTAAGACTCCCTTGAAGGATGATCAAGGAATCAGTTGCATCCTTATACTTTCAGCTTCAAAGCTTTCAGCTATGTTGTACATTTCAACTTTATTATAGCATGTATTTCCATCAAGCTTTCTCTTACCTCGAGATAGACGGAATGGGTCATTCCATCGAAATTACACGATTATCCACGTAGCGCTTGTAATTCTACTGTGGATCAACAGCCAGTATTTTCTTGAAAATTACGGCACTGTGTTTCATCATGGTCTGTGAATCTCTTTGCATAGGCATTCATGTCGATCCTTAATCACGTCGGCGAAGGCCTGGTCATTGCAGAATAATGAATACAGATTTTAGTATTCTTTAGCGCTGATTTTTAAAAAATCTATATATGTGTGGCCAATTACGACTTTGTTAGTTCTTTTCTTGTAAAGGAATAGGATTGAATGATATGTACCAAAAACATCATATTAAATTAAATTGCTCTGTTAGTTTTAGTTTTTTTTTTATAAGACTAATCTGATAGATATTGTGCACACTATTCAAGCCATTAATGATAGAAAATTTTCTGTATATGCGGGAATTTGAAATACTATATTTGAAATTTATAGCCGTGCTTTGCGTTTTAGTCAAAAGTGAACCAATAGTCCTGAAGATCCGTAAAATGGATCAAACTTTGTCATGGAAATACTATTATAATTTTATACACATATTTTTATTTTCAAGAGAAAAGCTTTGTCCTAGCAGGGATTCGAACCCGGGTCCTCCGCATCTCTAGCGCGGTACTCTACCAACTAATCTACCAGGGCTCGTAACCATGCCAGACAAATACATTCTCTTCACCGATCCCACATCCCCAGCACTCGCAATTTTTGTGATGTACAAGAGTACTTTAATACATGGATATGGAGGTTTCAGGTTCAAATCCGGCTGGGGCAGATAAATTATATACTCTGATAGTAGCCACGGATGGGGGATCTAAAGACCCTACTGGGGCTCCCCTAGACTCTATAAAGCGGGTACTCAAAATAGGAGGAAAAACCTGGCGGTTGAGCGTGATCTCGGACTAATCACCTCCTTGGATCACCATCATCCAGGAAACAGTTAAGTCTCTACCATGCAATGAAACCAAAAGCCTTCATAAGTTGTATTGATATGTTGTTTTTAATATAAGTGTATCAGCTATCTATTTTGTGCGAAAAGTGTATAACATTTGTAGATTTCTGTATCTATCCTTTCTTAGAGTTTTGGAATAACCAAAGCAACCTTTTAGGGAACGATATGAAATTTCCTTAATGAAAAAGAAGCGTGACTTGGTGTACAGAAGAGAAAGAGCCCTAAAGCACGCAATAGTGATTTTCCAACCTCCTCCGCCTTACAACTTCTCAACAACAATACCTACGGCCTTTGTATAATGACAGTTGCCTGTTTTCATATCGTCGCTATATCTTAATTATTCTTTTCAACCACGACAAGTTAAATGGTTTCTAAAATAAACAAACCTGTTTTTATTCTTAAAATAAAAAACATCGGCTGGTACCCTTGGGAAAGTTCTGAGAAGGGTATACAATTAAAAGTTTTACCCGAGGCGCCTTTTCTAAGTAATTGTTAAGTAAGCTTCATAAATAAAATCAATGTGGAGAAAATCTTGAGATTTTATTTATGGTGTTTTCTTTATCGAGGTTTTCTAATTTTTTCCCCAGTTAAGTAACCATTGGATTATTTTTTAAAGTGAAACTTTTATTCTACCGCCCCAAAATTTTTCGCCCATCTATCAGCATGTCGTGTTACAGCTGGGGAAGGGGTAAAGTGAAAGGCGCATGACAGGGCAGCCTAGGCCAATATGGCGGCGCCCAGTCAGCTGACCGTGTAGCATTTATATTCTCACTTATTCCTGCAAGTGTTCCGCGGTATTGGGGTGTTTTGATCTGTTTGTTACTGTAAATTCATTTATTTACTTTATCGTTTTAATGTTCATTAACTTTAAATAAAATTAAATAAATAAAAACGATTTGTTTACTAATAACAAATCTCTTCAAAGACTATCAAATCCTTTTATCGGTGTGTATTAATTTTAATTTTGATATATAATAATATATTTAATTATTTTTATGCTCTAAGGCATAATAGCTTACAATGCCCGTATTGTTATTCTAAAGGGACTTGCCCCAGATAAATAAAGACATTATTACTATTATTATTATTATTATCTTGTTCTTTTTCTCGGTTTCTACCAGAGAATGAACCAACCCGGACATAAGTCAAGGGTTAGGCAAGAGTTTATATAATGATAAAATACATCAATGATATATAAAGTACATCAATATATAATCATAAACAAACACTTTATTGTGAATATCCCTCTTATATAATATTGCTCTTACTTTTTAATATGCGTTTATCATCTAAATGATTGTATTAATTATGTATTCCGTACTCTAACACGCAAATTGAAATTAAATTTTATAATTGAATATTTTGTCTACTATTGATTTCCCATTATCATTCCCATTTTTCAATAATTAAGTTAAGATTAAAAACGCAATTTTAATACCCTAAATCGAACAATTTTCCAAATTTTTTTAGTTAAATGCCTACAAACCGAAAAAAGTTTCACTTGCATCGTTGTTTTATAAAACCACACAACTTTGTTTTTAATAATATAATTAATTATTAAACGAGTTATGACGAAACCGCTGCTTATATCAACCGCTTTAAAACATAACTTATAATTTATTTCTGTTGAATATATACAATTCACGAGCAAGCCACACACTACCATCCAATTAATTTTTTTTACGCTCTACCTGTGTCAAATGAGATAGAATGTAAAAACTGGCCAAGAATGTTCGTATGTTTTGGTCTTAGATGACCATACAAATGGAACATTGGTATGTCGATCGTAAAGAATGTAATTGGTAGATAGTACCCACATATATGTAATTTAAAATATATAAATAGGAACTTGAAGCATAGTGCCAAAACTGGAGGATTTAAATAAATTACCACAAATCCTGTCTTCTTCTTCTTTCACTTTAGCTTATCCCATTGCTAGCGCCGAAGAGCCTCCACCCAATGCAGCCATGCCTCTCGGCCCCAACTCAGCTGCCTCATTTCCTGGAGGATCTTGCCCCCTCCGTTGCGCTGAATATATTCCTGATAGGAAATTCTGGGACGGCCTTTCGACCTCCTCCCAGTGGATCTAGTTTCCATGAACTTCCTTGGCTCTCTCTCTTCATCCATCCGACAGACGTGGTCAAACCACTATAGCTGTCGGTTTTTTATAGAATCCCTTTGCTCAGTCACTTCTAGTTCTTCTCTAAAGCTCTTATTCCTGATGCGGTACCTCCTAGTCTTTCCAACGACTCTCCGCAGCTGCAACTTGTCCAGCATATCCCAGCTTTCACTTCCATAAATAAGCGTAGGGAGGTAAACTGATCAGTAAATGTACATCTTTGTTTCCTTAGCAACCTCCTTATGCCCAACTGTTGCAGATAGGGAAGTTAACCTGGTTAGCTTTGCTATTTTTAGATATTCTGTTTGCTATTTCTGGGACATTTTTTCTGATTCCTGTAGAACATGTTCGATACTTAAGACTGCACCTTGACAAACGTTTAACAACAAATCCTCATAGTAAGTAACTTAAACACTAACTAGACAAATAAAAAACTCTTAGGACTCATAGCGAAGTCTAACTTTTCTTAGTTCATCCATATCAGGATCAATCTTACATGATTCGGTCTCTTTCTTTTCATAGACTAGACTGAAATACAATCAATTTCTCGCTGTTTCAGGCTACTCATACACTACCTTGACAAGCGCTGTAAGCTCTCAATTAATTACATAGGAATCATATGCATGACTATTATAAGACCTATTTGGACGTAAAGATGGAGCTTTGTAGATCTAAAAGGCCATCGAATTCCTCTCGTGTCCACCCCTTACAATCCCATTAGTTGCTGATTTGTTCCGAACACAATATGAACCCTTTCATAACTAACTTTACTACCCTCTCAAACCTATTAGTTTCAAACCTAATTACCTCTTAATTTCCCAATAATACACCGAGACGTCTGAATCAGATTAATTAAATTTAGGAATACAATAGAAAATATCAACTTCATCCCTGTTTAAATAACCAAATTATATTCAGAAGCTATATAAAGTTCCAGAATACAACACCTTCAGGACATAATTTTGTTTAAAATTCATAATGATGGGCGATTTTCCGACGTAACTTTACGACAAAGTAACCTTATTAAAAGTTTTCGGCACTTTGCCACCTCAAAACCTTAAATACTGTACCTAACGATGGACAATCTTCATCTTATTTTCATGGAATTTGTTTTTAAATTATTATCATCCATTATTATTTACTAAACTAATTCTTATGTTATAACTTTCAATTCAAATTACTTTTTTTTTAACAATGTCTATATATAAAAAAAAGTTATTTAACTAAGATTGTTGAAACAAGCACTGATATATTTAACGATGTAAGAAAACAACTTTATGTGAATGTGAGTGTAAGAAATAGAATTTTAGTCTAACACTAAAAAAAAGTCTAGTACGTATATATTTATACAATTGGTTGTTCTTTCTCAGAAATATTACATAATTATTAAAACATAATAAAAACTGTGCAAACCAGTATGCTTTATTAGTAGTTATAATGATTATAAAACTTGTAATAAATACCAGTGATTCATTTACAACCAAGATGTATACAAGCGGAGTGTCTTAATGGTAGAGCACTGAGTTGCCGCGCTGAAGGTCCCGGGTTCAAATTCGGTTGGCAGATTTTATTTAATCCATTAGCAGCCAGAGATGGATCATTTGGGATCAGAGACCCTCCATGGGTTCACCCAGAGTCTATATAGTAGGTACCAAAAATAGGAGGAAAATCTGGCGGTCGAGCGTGATCTAAGACAAATCACCTCCCTGCACAACCGTTGTTCAAAAAACAATACAATCACTAACATGTACTGAGCCTTTATTTTTTTTTATAAGTGTATAATTTATAATATAACTTTTCTTTCATCCATCGATATCAATATTCTATTATTTAATCTTCTATATTTATCATTCACAAATTATTGTCTATTATTCACAAATTTGGTTATTATTAATAAATAGCCTATACTACACTACTGTACTTCTTATTATTTTTTTCTATAGTAATTATTGCGTATAAAATTACAATGTTTAAGAATTAAAATTATAGTCTGATAAATAATGATTTTGGAATATATAAGAATTCCCACATTATATTTTCTATCGTGGTTCATTGACTCTTAAATTAAAACATATTATAAATATTGTTTCTTTTTCGAATTTTCAGAGATTAAATAAACAAATAAACATGTTGTTGTAGACTAAAAGAAATGAAATATGTATTTATAGTCATTTATTTTATTTAAGAATTGTGGAACTCTTTTCTGGCATCTGAAACAAACCAGTCACATTTAGCGATTATTTTTGACCTTAAGGTTATTTAAAACCGCCAAAAAGTTTACTGAAGCTACACATTTTTATTTTTAGATTTTTCGTAGTAGTAATAAAACGATTTTAATATTTTGTTTAATGTAAATTTTAATTAGGAGTTTTTATTTTATTTTTTATAGTTAATAAATAATATTTAGCGATTAAAATTTATTATGGAGTTCTATGTAGACACAATGGAAAAATAATAAAAAAGGAAGTGGCTAAGAACATATGAGTTGCTAAGGAAATAATTAAATAAAACAAAATTTAAACATCTCTAAATATTACACTTATATTAAGCCCGAATATAATATATCCTTAAGTTTAAAAAAAAATTACAAAGACACAAAAATCTCCTACTTTCACTATTACAATCAATTGTTTATATTTTAATTAAATAAATTTGAACGTTTTATTTTTTTAATGTTTATTTTACGTCCATATTTGGTTCTTATTTTTTTAATAATTACAAAACTTCTTCATAAAGAAACTCTGCAGTCACACATGACATGAGTGATGAATGGTTCAGTAACTGACAAACCCAATAAAATTTCTTTATCCTTACTCTTAAGCTCACGGCATCCTCTACAACACTTAGGCTTTGCTTAGGTAATGATGTTTTATTTAGCTCTGTCCATGATGAGATCCTATCTATCCATCGTAAACAGCTTTATGGGATCTTGAAGAGCGCTCTAAACTTTCAATTCTCTCAAATCTACTCAAATGTTACTCGCAGCCCCTTAAGGTTGCTTATTATGTCAAAAGTAAATAACAAATAAAGTTAACTACAAAGAGTTCAATATTCCACGTGTTCGTGTGATTTGATTTTCAATCATTGTCGGTAGAAGAACTGTATTTACCTTAACCACATATTATTGATCTAAACATGTCAATATTGTCTATTCCTTCAGGCCAATGATCCTTTATAGCTGCAGGAAGAAGATGACCATGGTACCATAGTATAGTCATTAATATGCAACTAATGGGTAACTCTTTTTATTTGCCGTTCTTATTTTATAGTATTATATATCTCTATTAATGAATTATTACTAATACATACAAGGCAGTTATGGAAGAAAGAGCAACATCAATACATTCCGTCGGAAATGTAATTCCATTTATTACATTTTCCCCTTAATCAAGTTCTTGTACTTTGTAGGTAATTTAATATTTACGAAAACAACTGTCTTACAGAAATTGGATTATATACCCAAAAATGGGCTTTACCATAAATATAATGGATTTAGGGTGGTTTAGTATGTTTTCTCCAAAATGTGGTTTATGCAAAAGATTGATATATTTAAGCCAGAATGTGGGCAATTAGAAAAATTTACAAAAGGTGTGTGATTAAACATCTAAGGATTTTTTGAATTTCAGGTTGGATCTAACTTAACCTCAAAACCCTAGATACCTCCAAGTTACCTTACTGTAACCAGTCTACACCAAATGACAGATATCGAATATATGGGCATAGTTTGAATAGATGGATTCTAATAGATCGATCGTGACCATATTTTGGGATATACCCTCACAACAGTCAAGTATTGAGGGTAAACATAGCCAGTCGCATGTGTTTTTTTTTCACTTGAAAATTTAAGAATATCTGATTCAGAAAATACCTGTTGGTATATCATCATATTATGGGATCATAATCAATAAGTCGTTTAAATATGATGAATTAAATAATCACTCGTCAATATGAATCATCATCACCATCAAATACCATCCTCGTGTATTAAGAAGTATACTAGCGTGAGGAGACCCTTTGTAAAGTTTGATCCAGTTGCCTCAATCTTTTACCAGCTCATTTCCCCCATTCCAGTTCATTCCTATTTTCGCGAATGCTTTCTTCGCCACGTCTTCCCACTTCAGTCTTGTTCTTCCTCTTTCTCTCTTCTCTTCCAATCTAGCTTTTTGTACAATTTATGTGGCGCGACTTGACTCCGTCCGTAACAGATGTTCATGCCATATAAGCCTGTTGTGTTATATTACTTCAGTTTTTTATTTTTATTCATTTATTTATTTCTTGTATAATTTGCTACATTTCACAAAATAAAAATGCTGTACCAATAGATCAGTCTCAAATAAAAATAATACAAATTTAAATTTATATCTGGAGAATCATAATTTACAATGAAAGAAAAAATGTATACAAAACTTGCAACAGAGAGAAAAAAAATATAAAAGAGAAAAAAATTAGTAATAATAAAATAAACAAAAATTATAACAATAGATTCTTAGTAACATATATATATATATATATATACATCGTATATATATATACATCGTTCTTATGAAAGAAATTGGTATCCTACAATAATAAATGTTTGGTTCGTTTATGTACATACCGCTTAGTACTATTTTTTGTATAGTTCCCAATATTTTTATAAGCGGGTTTTTATTGTTTTTACACTTAAAAAAATTGTTTACATAGTTTGTTAATAAATATATTAATGAAAGGCATACTTAATTCTTTATGCATAATTTTAACTTTAGTGTCATATGCATAATTGCCAGCAATTCTAAGACATTTGTTTTGGAATATTTGTAATTTTTTGTAATTAGTTTTAGACATGTAACTAAATATTGGGCATGCGTATGTTGGTATAGGTAGTAAGCAGGCTTTATATAATAATAATTTATTATCTGTGCTTAATTTAGAATTGTTATTAAAGTAAGGATATATAGTACACAGAGCTCTGTTAGCTTTGTTGCACACATAATCAGTGTGAAAAGTAACTTTTTGTCCATGTTAAGCCCTAGGTAATTAATATGCGTTGCCCAAGGTACAGATGTTCTGTTTATTTTCAATATTACTTCAGTGTTTGGTTTTATTTCAATTATTATATTGCCTCATTGTCTTCTGGTCTTCTCTTCCACCTTACAAAGAAACCTCATTTCGGTAACATGGATTATTGCCTGATTTTAATTACCAAACCTGTCATTAGAAATAAACAAAAATCAAACATTACAGTATTTTGTGAGTGATAAAATTGGTATTTGTCCCAAGTTTCAGTTTTTGAATAATTTAAAGTAATATAACATATAAATATAATAAAAGTTTCGGAGATATTGCTTTCTTATAAATTCCAAGCCACCATTTTATCTAGACACAAGGTGTCTAGTCAATCAATCTCAATTAATATCCCGAACAAACTGCTTGGACACCGGTAACATATTTGAAGAGATTTAAACCAACGCAGAAAAATAGGCCTTTTACAATGAACGATCATCCCATCATTGACCATCTCAAGTGGCCTAGGTCCCTCGAGAACAAGAAGCTTTAGCCTTTATAGGGTTGGGAAAGATATCTTTTGTTGTAGTAATATATCAAGTGTGTTGGATAGCCTTAAGTCCCACACCCCACTTTTGGTATAGTGGCGCCAATGAGGTGTAGAGGCTGGGCAATCGATAGGACCGACAAAGAACAAGGCTGGTCTGGTACCGAGGAATAGCAACATAAATTCTCCACCACATTTTATTGCAATTGTTACTTGAAAAGGTAACACTTTATGACTGCTGATACCTTTTTTTACTTCTTTAAATTACCTATTGGATCGTAAAAAATAGTTGGACGGTCGAGCCCTTCATTGTAGTTTTATAGCTTTTCCTGAACAGATTTTATTTCTGTTAGACTATATTGCTACGTTGGCTTCACTGCCGAAGCAATGCTCTCAGATAAAAGTTAGATCCTTACATCTGAATAATATTTAAGTAATATAATGGGATGCCACCCTGAGGTCGTTACCACTGAGGTAGAGTAACACTGTATCATTAATTAACAAACATATCCCTCTGTTCTCCAAAGGATGATGTGGTTGACTGATTAGGAGTTGTTTAGGAAATAAAATCCTTTGTTATCTAATTAAATATCTTTTATTGTGTGCTGATCATAATTACAAGTTAACCTGTACATCTACTTACAAAGAAAGAAAGGGTCCCTATCGCTATTGTGATAGTCTACATGTCGAGTTGACCGCATCTAGCCAACGACTGCCCCTCCTGTATCTTAAGGGTAAATGTACTGATCTTAATTTAAGCTACTTACTCAATATCCCTTACCCTACTTATTTAGGTAAACATAGCATTGTGTCACATATAGCATTATTTTATTTTTATGTAAATGGTGCTTTATATTCGTCCTTGTTTAAATTAACAAGTAAACGAAATAAAAACATGGACCGCTTCAATCCATGGAGTGTCTACGGCTCAGTACATGGTCTACCAGACTGTACAAGTAACAACGGTTGTGTAGGGTGGTAAATTTTCTCAGATCACATTCAAACATCTGGTTCCCCTAGGAGGATCCCAAATATGTGGCTACTAAAAGACTAAATAATTTATCTGGAACCTTCAGCATAGCAACTCAGAAATCTACATACCGAGCTACCCCGCCTGTTGGTCTATTGGAATCCTGTTGTTAGCGTCTAATGTTGAATCTTCTCAATGTAAACCATTGCGAAAGAGTCGTATTAGACCACGGTTTGCCCTTGGCATAGTTACCTGCCGAATCCTCCTATTACCGATCCAATTGTATCGAACAAAAAAGGCAGTGATGTAATATTCCTTCAGGCAGTGATTTTATGTATCATACCGTATGTATTTTTTAAAAAATTTTAAAACGAATGTGCCTTCTAATTACTATGTCATATAATTTAGCACGAAATGGTTTATGAAGGTGAACAATGCAAAAAATAGTTTAATTCCATTTGACCAAAGGAAGGTATTAAGATAAGGAAGGCAATAAGTTAGTGTTATGATATTTGGATACGTGTGTGCATTTAATCAAGACATAATATCAATTATTATTCCTAATGAAACAAATCACATTACTCATTTTTGTCTTACAATAGGTTTCATTTCAACATTGATAGTGTGAATATATTTTCTATCCAAGCGTTCTAGTCCAGAGACATATTGTTGAAAAAAAAATGAGCTAATAAAATGCCTTAAGCCTCTAAAATACTAGAAAAAACAAACAACTTTTCACCTACCCAGTGTAACATCGTGAATCAAAGTTTCTGTCTTTATTTGATGAATTTGTTTAGACTGTTGATGTGAGATGTGTTGCTCTTAAGTCTTCTCTGTATTAATTTTCATTTGGTGTGTATCTTGATGAAGACTAAATTGGTGAAGGTTTTTACAGTAATTTAAACTCTTAAAGCTTTACTTTTTGCAAGTGTTTAGACATCTACTGCATATATTATATTTAAGTTGGTATTATTCATACATACATTTTAGCAGGTGTGTTTTTCGGATCATACTCTCATCTGATTTTTTTCACATATCACTTTTTACCCCGCCCCCTTCACTATCTGCTTGCTATAGGATTTGATGATTTCTCTCGACATCGCTCATCTGTCTTCTATATTTTTTAACTTCAGGGGTTGTTAAAAATTTGAATCAACATCGTTAACATAATCTTCACTGCTGATGTATTGTGAAATGTCTTACTGGAAAGCTTGATTCAAACATTACGATCCTAGACATTTCTTTTTCCTTTTCTAACCTTGTTTCATAATTCAACATTTTATCCAACAATTTATCCATTCCCTCCTAACTCCGCTCAATCACGATATTTCCTATCCAACGAACCATAAGATATTTTTTCGAGTATTTGATAAGGTTGAAGAAATTACCTTACGTGTTGCTTATGCTTTCTGAGTGTCTGAGTCAAATGGTTTCCAGACAATGTAGAACCAGTGTAGGAGTCTTAACAAGGCCGAATCGTGCTTATTCATCTCCGCACGCTCAACACCTGTCCAGCAGTTGTTCAAATTAAGAGGTACTAGCTGGGAAAGTACTATTCACCATGCCACAGTCTACTGCCTTTTAATTCAATTTCTCAAAATTCGAATAATATCCTGTCTTGTTTAAAGAATAAAAAAACAAACAATAAAGCGAAACAAAATTTATATCAATCACTTATCAGACATGTCACTTAATTCATGGAATAGGCTTATGAGTTTATATCATGATAATGTATGGTTAAAACGATGGTTTAAGGTATAGAGAATTATATTAAAATCGCCTACCGGCCAATGGTTCGTTTTGGTTCCACTGGCTACTAGATATTTGCGAAATTCGTGGAGCTACTCGTTTACCTATACATTAGTTCTTCAAAAAGTTTAAACTTGTTGTGTGCTAACATTTTGGATTGAAGTGTGCAACAGCGTGTGGAGGGGGAGTGTGCACTTAGGATAAATAACTCTTTCAATTAAATTAGAGAGTCTAGAAGGTTAATTAAGGTCTTTAATAAGATTCTAGTTCAATAGAGTGGACAATGCACTAGAAGCATTCAGTCATTTTATAACATCATCAGAACTTCAATCAGGTTATCGAAACTTCAAAGCATTGGAAAAGGACGTTTCGTGCGATTCATAAACAGATTTATGGAACAACCCGTGAAGATAATTCGGTTCAGTACAGAGCATATGCTGTAATTTTTCTAACTTAACTGTTGTGGACAGAAGGTTGCGATTTTGCCTCCTGTTTTTTCCCGATCAAGTTTACCAAAGTGAACTATAAAGTACAGACGCCTGGGAAGTCGAAGGGTCTCATTATCCTAAAGGATGATATGGATTTTAACAGAATAAAACAAATTTTAATTATTTAAAAATCAAAAAAATATTTTGTTTAATGGTCTAAGATTTCTTATTACTATGTAATTTAAAAAAAATCTGTTGTTATCCTGCTTGTTTTCAATTAATGATTTTTACAAGAGCTAATATTAATCGTTAACCTACTGTCGATCATATTAAAAAAAATAAAAATAAATAAAAGCTGTCCCACTACAACCCATGTAGGGTCATACGTACTAAGAACAAAGGTTATAAGATCAGTACGTGCTAGAGAATTACTAGGATAACGGTTTTGCAAGGACGTGCTTGTACAAGATTAGGCTCAACCTCCGGATTTTCCTCCTTTTCAGGGTACCCGATTTGTAGAGGCTGGGTGAGCCCCAAGAGGGTTTCCAGATCTCACAATATCCATCCCCGGCTGTTAACAGATTAAATAAATTATCTGCCACAGGGGGTTTGGACCCGGGACCTTCGACAAGCCACTCTACCACCGAGCTACCCCGCTATGTTATTCTTATTACCAGGCCAATATTGAAAATCTGTCACTAAGTTTCCGAAGCCTATAAAATTCATTTGATTTTTAATTTAATAAGCCTTATTTAAAGTGTCTATTAGTGTAGTTATAGAGGGCGTTTTATACCAACCTCTCTCTCTCTCTCGAGTCATTCAACGTTATTATAAAAATATAAGCATTGACAGGAGACCACTTAGGGAAGCTCTTCGTTTAATGGGGGGGGGGTCTTAGCTGTGAAGGGGCATTGAGACCTTCTTCATCCTCATTCTTCTTCAATAGAAATCATTCTTTTATTTATCCGTAGTCGCTTTTCACACTGTAAATATCTATTGGCTTTTTTACTTCATATAGAAGGGATGATTATGAACTCATGTTCTGTAAACATATATGGAGTGGGTCATATATTAATACTCCTCCTCTTCCAATCTCTTCTTCACTTGTGTACAGCACCCTTTTCTTTACCTTTTTAGAGAAAGCCCTTCTTAAGGTCAATACGCAAGGACGACTTGAAGCATCAAGTTGAAAGCCAAGCCAATAAATTTTCCAAACGTCTATTAGTTTTTTCCAATGTACTGCCCAGACTACCTTTAACTATAGTTAAAAGGAAGTTTGATTGAGGCATGTTTTCTAAACTTCTAACATCTCTCTTGACAACCTTCTAAACCAATAGTGGTTACGATCTACTACGTAACAACCTGTTACGCCCCAATATCGTAGATCGTAGGATTTTATTTTGGAAAATTTGTAATTTTTTTCACTTAGTTGTTGACACTGCATCCCACACTTCACAACCATATATTAGTAGATGTCTAAAAATGGTTTTATGAATTAATAAGACTGTTTCTTGTTTTAATCAAGATTTCCTATTTATTATCGGATAAAGTAGAGCGTAGAAACTATCTTAATTTGGTGTTGAAATGCTGGTTCCAGGTAGGACGGCGATCTAAATAAATCCCGAGATGAAATGAAATATATGGTAACTATCAGAGAGAAAAGGTAAAGATGGTTCTGTAAATAGTCAATATATCTCAATGTGCTTGGCATGTCTTGTGACTGATTTTATGATGAGTTCTTATTACACTATTACATGATTATGAAGCTCCATTCCTCATTATACGATTATGTTAGTTTCATTTGTTTTCTTGTAACACTATTTTATGATGAACAATTAGTGATTATATTTAAAATATGTACATTTCTTACTTTTATTTTGTGTCGGTCATTTACTGCGCGTGAGCCAAGTCAAAATATTACTGCAGACCCACTCCCAATTAAAATTTCACGGCTTAATACTATTGATGTATGCAGAAATGATAAATTATAATATATAAAAATTATAACCACATTATAATAACTCTCATATAATAACACCACAGTATTATTTAAGTTTTTCTTTTCAAAAAAAATTTAACAATGAATTTGAAATATTGTAGTAACTGATAATAACAACACGAAAAATTAAATGAAAGTTTTCAACTAGAAGAGTTGAGTTAATTTTTTTTTTGTGGCAATATTAATTTAATATACAGTTGAATATTAGATCCAACTAAGGCACGACTGCTTAATTTAGCGATTTGGTTTTGTGAACAAACAATAGCTGATAATGCTTTCTATGTTTGACAAAAATTTAAACTTAAGAGGAATATTAGAGCAGCTTTCATCGTTGAAGAGGCTGGTAGGAGCAAGGGGTGACACTGAAGTGTCATCAGTCATTCATTGTGACGATTCAACCTATGAAGTCTAATGACCACTTTGGCGTCAGTGGTGTTGTTAATTTTTTATTGAAACTTTGCCTCTGTTTAGTTGATGAAGCCCAAGGTGTACAGCCGAACATGATCATTTTGAAGTCGTCTTGTCTAATGTAACATTTCAAAACTATCGTAATTTTCATTGAAGGCAAACCAATTATATGAACAGGAAATAAAAACTAATATACGTCTGACTGATTTGATTCTCGTTGTCTCTAGGATGTACTAAGTCCCGCAACTACTTAGGTTAATAACGACCCGAGTAAGATAATGCGTTGTTTTTGATAAGCCTCGTTCAAATCCAACCGTGGCAGACTGAGATTATCTGATATGTTAACAGCTAGGAATGCACACCGTGGGATCAGTAGAAACTCCTAGGACTCTACTACCACACTAATACATAATATAAAGCTTATATAAGTAAATCAATAAAATAGAGCCAAAAACTCAAAAAGAAACACTATTATTTATTATAATGCAATTGGGAAAAACCACAATGCAAAGCCTTATGTTTCAAATCCAGTAATACACTCAATAACCAGTCGACATTTCACTTATTCAGGCATTATCACGACACAAAAACAAAAAAGGGGGTTATGTGAATCACATCTCGAAGAAAAAGGTGCAATACATCCCAACGATCAACAGCGCAAACAGGCTCCAAACATGAGACAGCACCCCACCACCAAGACGTTCAACATACAACTCTGGGAACAAATATTGGGAAAGTTGTATGTTGAACTTCTTGGTGTTGGGGTGCTGTCTCATGTTTGGAGCCTGTTTGGGCTGTTGATCGTTGGGATGTATTGCACCTTTTTCTTCGAGATGTGATTCACATAACCCCTTTTTTCTTGTTTTTGTGTCTTGCCTGAATTGGCGAAACATCGACTGGTAAGTGGGTATATTACTTATATAAGTAAAATTCAAATAAATTCTACAGGCTTCGGTAGGTTCGGTGGGTAGGGCAACGAACTAGTGAAGAATACGAGGACTCAAAATAAACAAGATTGTCTCTGAGCAGATCCATTTGGTCCAAAAAAAAATTAATAAGGAATAGGTGGAATGAAGAAAGAAATATGCTAGTAACCGCCTCGGGGTGTGAAGCTGGGATGAGATTGGGTGCAGATGTCAGAAGACGGAGGAGCCTGTGATCATAGTAAGGTTAATCCGCTGAATGAAGATGAAAAACTGGGGAAAAGGAGACGATTTTTTAACAAAGTCATAAAAAATAAATCAAGCGAATGTATAAAACGCTCTAAAAATAAAGAAATAAGTTCTAAAGAGATAGGATATCAGGGAATAGTGATTGCAAATTTTCAAATATCAATCTCAAGAAAAAAGAACGAAACCTCCTCCTATATCGTGACAAGAAGAAATCGATTTACGAGGATAAAGAAGATGGTAAAAATATCTGAAATTGGTACCGAGGAATACACTCGGCCACACGACCTTCTCACTGTTATATTCATTTACAAAACCCAGATAGAATATTTAGCAACCGTTTGCGGAGTCGGTTGAATTCATAGTTCAATTATTAACGGCATCAATAGCGAATGTTGGAGGGGAACCGACCATTTTTCTCATATTGATTCAACCCTTTTATATCAATTTCTGACCTACACCTATTTATATAGCACAGAAAGGATTCACCTAAATATATAATGGCTTTTCAGAACCGTCATGCTACTATCAAATAATAGTCTTAAGGCTGATTTCAGTAAATCGATTAGTTAGTATGTAGTCAATTCCGCTAACACCATGAATTAACAGTTTAATGTCGCATAGATATGCATATGCTTTACCTTCAAATCTAGATAAATGTTTTATGACTGAGCGGAAAATAGTTGACTGGAAGATCTATTATGGGATATTGATAGCCTGGGGGTGCAGTAAAAAAAAACACTCAATAAGACAAGGCACTTGCAATAAATAAGTTTGTCTTATTTAATGTTTTTTTATTTTAATGCACCCCTTTACTACCTATAACAATAAATGTTTTATCTTTTTTTTTGTATTTATAATATTGGGACATGGCATTAAATGATCAGGGGTACAAACAATAAACAAAGTAAGAAACACTTATTTTATTGTGCCAACGCTTCGGCCAAAGATGTAAGCCACCTTTTTTTTTAACCTGTACCACTACAACCCGTGAACGGGTCTGGGGTTTAGTAGATGGTACAGACTGTACTGTTTCATGGACAACGGTTGTGAAGGGAAGTGATTTGTCATTTTTTCCGCTCATTTTGGGTATCCACTTTATAGAGACTGAGTGAGCACCAGGAGTGTCTTAGATCCCATATGATCCATCTCCGGTTGCTAACAGACTAAATAAATATCTTGCCGGATGCGGGATTTGAAGCAGGATTTTCGGCATGGCAACTCAGTGCTCTACCACTCCGCTCCCTATAAAAAAAATTAAAATAACAGAAAATCACTAAATCATAATTATCTACTATTATCATTTTTTTTGTATATCATTACTAGTAATTTTGCTACGTTTTCGATTCTTCTTATACCTCACCACTTATTCCATAATGTACCTTACTCTTTGTTTTTTCTCACCAGTTATGTCATAATTTACTTTACTCTCTGTATTTCTCTTTTGACCGAAAAGAAAAGCATATCTTACTTTAAAAGCAATACAAATACTAACCAAAAGTAGATATTAATTAAAAAAGTTTCAATCCATAAGGAACTTAATTAATTTATACTTACGAAAGACATAAGAGGGTATAGATTCGTCAAATCTTTCATTTGGCCGAGGTCTTACATATGGAGCACCGTCAGAACTGAAGATATTGAATTTACTCTCATCTGGAAACATCACTTTCTCCATTCATCAGATGTCCAATTGTTAATTCTCTGCGTCCAATTTAGGCTAGATTATTTCATTTTTTTTTTTTAAGAAATGGCTTTTTGACTGGTTTTCTTGCCCATAAACCTTATTCTCTTAACCTTCTGCCAACTGTTTCTCGACTTACTTCTGCTAAATTGCTATCTGCTAGATCTCTATATATTTCTTTAGCAGTTTTGAACCGATTTTCTAAGGATAATCACATCACCATGCGATCTAAACGCTCGTCTGTCTTCCTTTTCCCTTCAGTCCCTTTCTTTCCCTCGGAAGATCTCTGGGAAAGATTTTCGATTATTATTCTTACCACAGTGGATTGGTTGCACCACACCCTCCTTGCTATTTCACGCGAAGAAAGTCCAGCTTCAGTAAACGTCACTATTTTAACTTTTTCCTCATTAGACATTCGTTTTAAAATCAGTCTATTGAACATAATAATAAGAAATACGTACTTAATATTGGATACTCTGGGCAAAATTAAACTATGAGTCACTGATTCCATCTCACTCTAATACTAGGATCAAAAAGGTAACAATCATATATGTGATGCAATTTCTATGACCACGACTGTACTGACAGTCGGTTACCAAATACAGTCAGTATTAAAATTCATAAAAATAATTATTGGTAACTATTCCGTATGCTCGAGTTGAGAAACTATTTTTAGCTATTTATGCGTTTCACTTTTAAAATTTTCCAAAAATACTATTAATGAGATTGAGTATGGGAAAAATATTATAATTATGGGAAATGTTTTTACTTCAGTAATCATTACGTCTAGTATTGAACGTTCCAACAATCATGTTCTATCTATATGTACTTCAAAATATAACTTGAAACTTTTATTTTCTGATGAAACGATTACCAAAATGTACTTATTATCCATAATCACATTCTCTTGTCCCTAATAAAGCTCATGATAGCTTGTATTTTTGGAAAATATTAAAAATGAAACGTATAAACAGTTAAAAGGTGTGAATCAACTTGGAGCGACTACCTGCGGAACAGGTACCAAATTATTTTTATTTTCGAGAATATTAAAAAGTAAACGAATAAAAAGCTAAAACTGGTGTTCGCAACCTGATACTTATGATCACAACCTAACATAATTTCTATTTTCGTAATACTTAATGTAAACCAAATGTTTTTTGAAAACTCAATGGTATTTTCATTGAAATGAAATTTAAACTTATTAATTATAATTTAATTTTAATTTAGATAACGTCATTGAGGGGTAAGCAAAAGTTGTTTAATACGCATATACTCTTATTTTTTGGCTGGGGTAAGGGGGTTTGAGTTTATTAATTGTTGACTAATAGAAAATAAGCTTTATGCATTATATTGTTTCAAGGGAATTCGAATGAAACGACCTATCGTTTTAATGCCAATCTAACTCTTTAAATGTATAATGTAAATACGTTCATTGGAGAATTCCCTAAAATGGCACACGCATAATCTTTTTTCACCTGAAAGGGAGAATAGGGGTTTCCACGTGGGATTTCACCAAATGAGATTATATTTGGAAACTAGCGCTTCTCTGGCTTCGAGGCTATCTGCCGTGCCCGGTTGAAACCAGTTAAAGGGAACTGAAATTTCTGTCAGAAAGTTAAAAGACCTTCGTGGTACCCTGGCCATTCAAGTCCAAGTTGTTGAGGAAATTCGACCAAGCAAAGATAATGACTTTATAGGGCGTAGTTCATTGTCTTGAAGTTATGTTATAATGTTCTGGGCTTGACTCAAAGTCCAGATATTATATCCCAGGACAGTAATATAAATATTTATCGTTTACTTGGATATATGTTTGATTTACAATACAAATCGCCTATGTACAGAAAAAAAAACATAATATATATCTGGCCAGTCATCATAAAGTATTCGTAAAGTGGCAAAACAAAGTAATTAAAAATAAAATAAAAGTACAAAACATGAAAAAATACTAAGCAACTGAAAATATTATGAATACAATTTTAAGAACCTATAAATACACCAGTATGATGTTTTAGTTTATTTATGTAATGTACCTATTTCTTCTTTGCAAAAAAAAAAAAAAAAAGACTAAGCAAAGAAATCAACAATATATATATATATATATATATATATATATATATATATATATATATATATATATATATATATTTATATAAATATCTTGATAATAATACTCAAAAATTTAATACAGTATCCAGAACATCAATAAAAGAAGTATTTGTATTAATTTATCTGTTATAAGATTATACGAGTACTTTGAACGATAATAGAATGAGGAAGTAGAGTGAACTCATCCAAGTTTAATGTTAGCTTCAAATGGAAAACCTGGGAGTAAAAGATTGGGTTAAGATCAGGATTGGTACCATCGTGTACAAGAAAATTCTGTCGTTCCAACTTTGAGACCCGCTAAGCCATCTAAATAATTCAGTATTGTAGGAAAAATATATCATGCCCCGCGACTATTTTTACCTTATATCAATAGGAGATTCACCCCTGGTGTTAAATATTGAGAATATCTCAACTTCTTGTTAAGCCTAAAAATGTTTAAATTATTATAAAGCTTAGGCTAAATATTATTTATTGGAATAGGGCCTAATGAAAAACAATACGAAGGTACCGCATGAGAGCTGCTTGTTAAATTACTTTATATGAATGGGTGTACATATATATAATAACTAACTGACCCGGCCACGTGTTGCTGTGGCTGTTGTAATAGTTTTAAAAATATATTACGTTAAGATTTGAATTTTAAAGAAACAATGAATGAATGGAAAAAATTAATTAAATAGATTTTTGATGTTACATTTTATTCATCTTATATCAAAGTACTGTATATAATAAATAAATAATATACTAAATTCCTAACTGATAAAATATAAATTTTTAATTATGGCTAATCATTTTTTTTTTTTAAATTGTAACTATTCATTTCAATTTAATTGGCGCTAATCGATGCACAATATTTTTTTTTAAGCTTTCCTTTGCTAATATAAATAGATTAGATGGTTTACTAACACGTGAGCATGTAACATATAATTGTCCATGGGAGAAACATGGATGTTGTAGGCCCAAACCGCAAATGGAAGTTGTCTGACCTTGAGACTTGTTGATGGTCATAGCAAAAGCCGAGCTTATATCAAATTGAAGTCTTCAACGGTATTATGGATTCTGATGGTATCATTAGAAAACGTGGCTGCAGGACGACTTCTCCTTTAAAGATTCCAGTCAACATTGCTTCAATAACATCCCCGGTGATATTCTTGATGACCAAACGTGTAAGATTCCATAATTGGTGAATTTCTATTACACGTAATAAATAATAATGGCCGACACATATCACTTAGCGGTATGAAAAATAGTTTACATCCTATTCTCAGGCCTACTGAATATGGATAATAAATTATATAAGAATCGGTCAAGTCGTTTCGGAGTTCTGTTACAAACTTGGATGTATACTATTCAGACGTGCCCTTACAACATACCAAAAATGCAGCATCATCAAGCGTCACTGCTACGATCGACGCTTAATCGATAATAATGGCCGACACGTATCACTTAGGGGTATGAAAAATAGTTCACATCCTATTCTCAGACCTACTGAATATAGACACAAAATTTCATAAGAATCGGTCAAGTCGTTTCGGAGGAGATCTATTACAAAAACTGTGACACGGCAATTTTATATATTAGATAATAATTATAATAATAATAATGTCTTTATTTATTCTAGGACAAATCCCTATAGAATAACAGTACAGGTATTGTAAACTATTATGCCTTAGTATAATAGCTTACAATATGTATAATATATACTTTATTATAATACATAGTATAATAATATGTATATATGATTATTGTCATTAGCGTTTGGACCCTATGGGATCACGCAAACCAAACTTGACTTCATTTTCTGACCTTTCTTCTATTCTCCCATGCTTTCCTCATTTTTTCTCCTTGGATCCTCCTCCTTTCTTCCGTCAATCCTGTCCCGGTCCTCTTGGACCTTTCATTTTCAGACATTACTTCCTATTTGTTAACCTTTTGTTGGTATGTCTCTCTATTTTAAATTTCTGTAATGTTAATCTGTGCTTCCTCCAGATCTTTTCTTATTTGGACTATCAATGGAGTTGTCGTATCTTGACTCCCTGTATGTACTATGTGTGAGGACCCGCTTGGCGATCCTGGTTTCGGGTAGTCTGTGGAGGTGTCCATAAAACTTGAGTCTCCTTTTCCTGATGTCTGCAGCGAAGTTGGATATTTTTCTGTTTTATATATATATATTTTTTTTTCTCAATTGTTAATAATTAAATTTTACTTTAAGTTCTTGAGATTCAGCACTTTCGGATACATACTTACACATTTGAGCAATCACTAACCAGAAATAATATAGAAAATATTTACATAATTAATGGTAATATGGTATAGACATTTTTTATAATGCAATTGGGAAAAACCACAATGCAAAGCCTTATGTTTCAAAAAATACACCTACTTACCAGTCGACGTTTGATTTTGGTGTCTTGATAATGCCTGAATAGGCGAAACGTCGACTGGTAAGTAGGTGTATTTTTTGAAACATAAGGCTTTGCATTGTGGTTTTTCCCAATTGCATTATAATAAATAATAGTGTTTCTTTTTGAGTTTTTGGCTCTATTTTAGTGAAATAGACATTTTTGTTGATTGATGTGATAGTAACATTTCTTTATCAATCTGGAAGTACTATTTATGTAATACCATCCTGCAAACGCCAATTTTATGTTTAGGCAAATGTATTATTTAATATAATTCACTAAAGCCATTTTTTTCATTAATAGGGCATGAATATGAGAATAATGTAGTCCCGTAACGCAGCGAACATACTCAGTGTTATAATGTTTTGTTTATAGTAATTGTTTATAGTTACTTTTCAATAAAGGGGTGAGATCGTGATGTGTAAAGCGCTCACAATATCATATTTCTTTTTTTTAAATATAATTATTATAATTTTTTTTTTATAAATGCCTAAACAGTTTAGAGATATGAACTTGATAAGATCCTGATTGATCAATAATTGACATCATACAAGTCTCAATTTTATATTTAGGAGTATTGGATTTCATCCATATTCACTGAAAGCCTATTTTTACTGAAGAAATTTTTACTGTTAGAGCATGAGTATGAGAAGGATATAGTCTCGAAACATCGCAAAAAAAAGTCCAAAGAATAGTCTCAATCACGAGAACTTAACAATAAAATTTATTTACACAAACTCAATCAAAAAATATATTTAGTAACATATATAGTATAGAAACCTACTACACAATATATGCACACACGTATATAATAACACACACACATATATAATTAAATAAAACAGTTGAGAATTGCAACTCTGTGAAGTGTTTATCAATTTTGCTGTTTACCACAGCAAAGACTGCTTTTAATTGGATACATGTTGAGTTACACATGTTATCTTTAAATAACCTGGAAGTTCAAAGCCGATTCTGGGAACAATTGTTCCCTTACATTTCCCCTTCCTCTGGACACATCAAAAGAGAAATCCCCGGTAAAGTTTAAATAAACCTTTCGTCCCAATATTCCAGTATTTAATCTTGAATTCATCAGTACTAATACAATACAAATACAATCATTCAATAGCTACTTCAAATATCGACATATTTATATTATTTTTATATAAATATTAAGCGGAATACTGAGTGGTAGATTGCTGTGTTAATGTCCCGAAGATTCGGCTGTGGCAGGTAAATTTATTAATCTTTATAATATGGATTCAACTGGACTATATTATATAATATTTAATTTATGAAGAAAACCATTTTCCAATCAGTTTTTCTTTTTTCTTTTTTTAACAAATACGTTTCGATTTTTTAGTCATTTTCAATTTCACAAGTCTATACTGGAATTTTCATAATAGGTCTGTAATTTAACAATATAAAAATAATAAACAATAACAATAAAACTATAATTACACCAATTGTCCTAAAATAACTGAAAAATTTAAGTATAGATACCTCATGTGAATGTCTATAATATAAAACTACTTGGAGATACATTTTTCTCCATGGTCATTTCTACTCTGCATGATTATACTTTGGACTGTACTTATTTATATATACCTTGATACTATTTAAAATTAAAATATAAATTTATAAGAGTTTAACACTACGAATGTTTTAATTTATTTATTTATTTTTTATTTTATAAAATAATTTATTTATAATATATATTAATTAGTTTTAATATTTTATTTCTAAATCTTATTATATGGGAGTATTAGAAACAATGTTATAAGGTCATATGTGACAGGTTATACTAGAGTTTACTTTATAAATTAAAAATTATTTATTAATCTTTTAACCGTAATCGTATCGTTTAGCCGTAGATGAGCCCTGTGTGACACTCCTAGGGCTCACCCAGCCTCTGTAAAGTGGATACCGTTAATTGAAGGTAAAACCAGATGTTTGAGCGTGATCTCGAACAAATCACTTCCCTCCTCAGCTGTTGTCCTAAAGAGAATACAGTATCTACCTCGTACGGAGCCTAGTACCCTTCAGGGATTTTAGCAGTGCTATGAGAATTCTTATTCTTATTATTGTACATTTTTAATATGTTTGTATGTTTTATTCTTATAGTAAATTATCTTTTCAGGATAAAAATATATTAATATACCTTATTTTAACTTCGTCTTGTACATCCATCCTATACGAAGTAGCTTATACTCGTAATACTATTGTTCAGATTCTGATATTCAATCATTTTTATACCTCCTTTTCTCTTACCATCTTTGCCTCTAGTAATAGCATCCAATGCATTATCTATTTATCCTCTAAGAAATATTTTTTGTTATAAATCTGGAAGGTATACTGAATTAAGTACAAAAGACTCATTTAATGCATATTATAAGACTTATTTGGGCTTACTAATAGAACCCTGGGTCTCCACTAAATCATCGAATTCCTTCCTTACAATCCAAAATCCTTTTTAAAATCCTCAATGCTCCTTACTTTTTTAAGAATAAATTCATCCACAACTTTTCCAATTTGTTGGTGATTTGGCCCTAACCCGATATCAATCCTTTTTTGAAATACTTCATTCCCCCTCAAACTCTCTAGTTTCATATATAGCTACCTCTTAAATTCCCGAAGCTTCCGAAGCGTCTGAAAAGAAGATGATGGCCTTGGGAACTTCAATGTTGAATTTGTTATTTGAGTACTACCAGTATGCAGTTTCTCTATTTGCCTTTATCTCATACCATTCTTCTATATTATTCTATATAGTATATTACGAAGCAGTTGTAAATTTCTGGACGGAACAAAACTTAACGGTAAAAAAAATTTCTGTTCTGAATCTGGTTTTATAGACCTGAAAATTAGCTATCAAATCAACTATAATCTTTTTAACTTAGAGCTAATTAATTTTATGTTATATTTGCTTCTAAAGAGAATTAGACAAGTCAGCATAGACAAAAAAAAAAGATCCGACATTTGAAAAGGTTAAGCATTTCTTTCATTTTTAATTTGTTTGGATCTAAGCCAGTATTAAAAAAAAAATTACTAATTTGAAAAGCCGTGCGACTATTTAGTACGATTCGCCGAAATTTCTCGAATATATGTATTAAAAAAAAGTATATACCTTATGTATTTAATATGTCATTATAAATTGATTATATTAGCAATAATTTGGCCTATGAGTCAAATCCCTGTGGTACCTAATAACGGAAAAAACTACCTATAAATATTCGGTTCTATACAAAAGCGAGTGTATATTCTAATTACCTGTACATATACTAGTTTATTATTTTAGAATATTGTTAACATGAAATCAACATGCACATATTTATTGTAGATTTATTTCATTGCTAAATAACTTGTTATGTAAATGTTATTGCCTAATTAACATATTTAATGTCTGCCAAAAGAAACAAAAAAAAAAGAACAAACGCGTTACCGGAAAGGTTTAATGACGGGAACTGAAACTCTTTCGACACCATATTTAGATTCCATTCAAAGAAATGACTCAACCGGTTTGCAGAACAATAGACCAACCTAAAATTCCAAGGGTCATTAGAGCTCCGGGCAAGTCCATTATTCTCTTTATAAAAGTTCTTAGAGCATCGTGCAATAAAAGTTTACTATTCCGTTTCAACGGAGGAACGATCAAGTTACGATGAAATAAGTACCCAGGAGTCAATAGCATAAATACTTTAGTTTATTACTTAGTCCTATTTCAACTGTTATTAATCGAGGAACGACGGATTAAAACGGAAAATTTAATTAATTAATAACTAATCACGTAAAGAGTTAACAGGTCGTTTCCGTGAGATCTGTTCGCAAATAAGTCTTGCTGTTATATAACTTTAAATAGACTTTACTATATGACGGGTTATTATTTCAGTCATATATCCTCGAAACTGGTCTCTATAATATTTGTATTCCCTACGGAGAAAGGGTTGGTTGGTTGTTCCAAATCTGAGGCATAAAACCAATTGATCATCAACGCCTTAGTTTAGTATAATCGTTTTAGTAGCAATTTTTTTTTTAAACTGAGGTAGCTGCTGTAGATATTCTTAATCAATCCTTCTTTTGATAGAAAGGTAATTAATATGATTACCTTATTAATGTACTTTTCTAAGGGGAATGTCAGTTCTATACCCCCTAAAAGGATTTCCCCCAACCTGGGAATATGGGAATATGGGAATATCCGATTGCAGCCAAGAGACTGGGCGATGGGACCGTCACATTGAGATAAAAATAAGGTCTATAAAGGTTCTATTAAATATAATTCTCCTGATGGGCTCCAGTAGTTCTATAACGATTTTAGAGAGGAACTGGAAATATTTTGTATCATGTATTAAGAACGCCTAATTCCTTACTTTTGCATTCTCCAGAAATATTTAATAATACTATAATATATATAATATATAATATGGTACCTTATAAATAGGTACCATGATTGACTCTTTCCTCTCTCCTCGGAGTTCTACTTTATAACTAAGAAATTCTTCTTGAATGTTCTCAGTTAAATCACTGTCAGATGCTTTCAGGAATCCAGACAGATACCACCCGATCCCTGAGTTGTTCGAGAGTATTGTCATTTTCAGGTGGAATAGCGTCGCACAGTGTGTAATTTTGCCGATCTAGGAGGACAAAAATACTAAACGTCCTCAGAATGAGTGTTTAATAATTTTTTTAAATAAAAAAATCACAAAAAATTTGATTAAACAAAAAACACACGTGAAAATGACACCAATCATCATCATGATTTTTTAGTCTTGATATTATTATTTGTTTACTTTTTATTTTTTTTTGTAACTTATTTCTTACCTCGATGTCAATGGTAGTTCTGCAATATGAGTGTCTGCATCGCATTCAAACCCAACAACAAAATTGTTCCGCAACCAGGAGACATTCATTGCTAGAAAACGTTCAGCTGTGCGATCAGATTTTCCCCAGCGCCACTCCAATCTGTACAGTGCTGACTTCAGACGAGCTATGATATTTTCCATTTTTTCCTCAGGCAATCCTCCCCAGCCTTTCTTCTCAATCAAAAAACTAAGAATGTTGTCAAATCTTGCATCCTTTTCACTATCTCTCCATATCTCATACAGCATTTCGTAAGTGACTGATTCGTCCTTCTAAAATACAGTAACATTTTTTAAGATTTCGACAAGATTTCTTGTCATGTTCCCTTCTCTAGCTTCCTAAGTTTACGTCAATACATAGAGCAAGACGTGAATCGACGTAATAAAGAAGTTACCTTCCTCCAAAATTCAAAAAGTGTATGTTTTTTTTAAATTTTATCCGTTTAACTTGAACAAAATGTTAGAGCCCTTTAAATTACACGTATTCTAATGTAACCATGTCAACACTTACCTCAAATAATGTATAAACAGGGGAAAATTCACAAGTTGAAATAACTGGAAAACAGAACCGTGCACACTGATGAGCAAAGAACGAATGAGTGAAGGTTTGCACTAATTGAACATCGAACAGGCAAGTTTGGGTGTAAAGTTCGACGCCTTAAGTGGCTTTAAAATTTTAACTATTTCGATTCCAATACCCTCAGACATTGTACCTCTGTCATATGTAGTATTAAAAATCCTTAAAAAATAGTTCATTTTTTTCGATTTTTGTCCTCCTAGATTGGTGAAATTTCACACTGTGCGTCGTCCCGATCTACATCAGAACCTCGTTCCATATTCATTAACTTGTTTTAAGTCCGATTTAATTATAATAAATAATTTCTCCCTATCTAATAATAATTATTAGTAAGACTCTATCACCAGTAACCTTCCATCATCGTTTTATACCATTTTTCTGCGTTGAAGTCTTTTGAAAGTCCATACTTTCTTAAAAACATAACTTTCAACATTATTTTTCTTGAGTCTTCGATTTCTTTAAATGTGTCATGTATAGCTTTTATTTTTATTCCCTCTAATAGTTCTCAGTCCTTTTGTTCCGGCTTTAATATATTCTCTATTGAGAGTCGGATCCCCTCTAAACATTTGCTATCCCACCATGTGTTTCTCCATATTCCAATATTAGTTTACAGTCCATGATATCTTGAATGATCTCCCGATGTTCCACTTCATTCCTAACCATCTCCATTTAACAGACTATCAGTATCGGTCCATCTTCCCTCCTGAATGGCTGTTAGATCAACATTCATTTGTGTCAATTGGTCAATCAATTCTTGAAGGGCCCTGGGTCTTATAAGGTCTAATATCCCATGTTCCGAATCGATATAGAGTATTCCCTTTTCCTGGTCTTCGCCTTAAATCAGTCCGATATCCGGGTCTTAGTTGTAGAGTTCTGTTTACCAAGAAGTCTGTTTGGTCAGCCCCTTCCTCCAACCCTCTGCTTTATCTGGGTTTGGAACAGGATATTGGGAATTGTTAACTAACTCCATTGCGCGCAGTTATTAATGCTAATAGAAGAGCGAAAATACAGTTATAAAGAATGAAACTGTGATATACATTACAATAAGAAATCAAATCAAAATATTGAAAATCATACAAGACTGAAAAGACAAGAAACTGCTCGACGTTTTCGCCTACTTCAACATTTACTGGACAAACGTTCAAAGCTCCCAATTAATTACAGAAGACTCATTTACATGACAGTTATCAAACCTATTTGGACATACGGAGTTGAGCTTTGGGGCTCTAATAAACCATCCAATTTATCTCGTATTCAATCCTTACGATCCAAAATCCTTCGTAAAATCCTCAATGCTCCTTATTATGTCACAAACACTCATCCATCATGATCTTCATATCCCATATGTTACTGATTTGGAACCAACTACATACCTATCCTTCCATGAAACGCTCCATACACACTTGAATCCGCTAGTCTCTCAACTTGCTTCCCATAATATTCCTGACAACCCTCCGAGGCGTCTGAAAAGAAGATGGCCACGAGACCTTCTACTATAGAACTTTATTGGAGTGCTACCGATGGGTAGTTTCTCCATAAGTGTTTTTTATTTCATGTCCTTTGTTCATAAGGCAGATTTACTTGATGTAATATAATTACAGTTGTAAATATCAATAAATTATTCTTTAAAAAAATATTGAAAAAATACATTGTTTTATTCTGGGAGCGAAGTGGCTCAGTGGTAGAGCACTAATTTGCCATGAAGGAAATCCAGGTTCAAATCCCGCTACAGGCAGTACTTTTATTTAGTCTGTTTGCAGCGGGAGATGGATAATATGGGATCTAGGATCCTCCTGTGGCTCACCCAGCCTCTATAAAATATTATAAAAAGAGGGAACCCAAAATAAGGGGGAAAATAAATCTGTCGGTTGAGTGTGACCTAGGCTGGTCGTGTCCTTGCAAAACCGTTTTACATGAAACTGTACAGTCTCTATCATGTGCTGAACCCAAGACCCGTTTACGGGTTGTAGTGGTTCAGGTTTTTTTTTATTTATTTGTTATTCTTCTGAGAATGAAAACCACTTGAAAAGTCCCTATTCTCTACCCCCCAACCCCTTTACAGTTTTCCTACTATTTCGTACCCAACATCCTCAATAATGACTAATATTCTGAATAGTAGTCAGGTTAATGCGCAATCCCTTATTGCACACTTTGAGTTACAAGTTAAAAAAAAAAAGATCTGGCCGAGGGGAGGTGGCGTTGGGTTAGATATCCACGAATGTCTCAAAACAAAAAACCTTCTTCAAACTTCTACTCCTAGCTGTCCTCGCCTAGAATAAATATATATTGAAATAAAGACCGGAATAACTTAATTGAGAACATGATAAGATCCTAAATGAGCAATATAAATGAGAAAAAATCAAAGAGAATCATAAATTATAAATTAGAATGCAGTAGGAAAATCCCAAAAAAGTTAAGAATTAAGTATCTAAAATACTAGAAAAAAACTAAACAGCCAACATTCGCTTAGTCAGTCATCATCAGGGCATAAACCAAAAGAAAAATCAATAAGACAAAGTGTAGCACATTTTGCATCAAGTGTCCAAACAGACTCTCCGTAAATCGCTTTTAGGGATAATTTCATATTATAAAAAAAAAAAACTGTATTACTATAACCCATGGAGGATCTTTGGACCAGTCCAGTAGAGACTATACTGTTTCTTGGACAATGGTTGTGCATGGAGGTGACCACTCTCAAGATCCTAGATTAGTCTTAAGCGCCAGATTTGTCACCCTTGTAAATAAGGGTGTGTAAGCCCCAGTGGCTGGGTAAGCCCCATGAGGGTTCTAGATCCCATAGGTTTCATCTCCGGTCGTTAACAGATTAAGTAGAAGTCTGTCTAGTCTGGGATTTGAACCCAGGGCCTTCGGCGTGGCAACTCAGCGCTCTACCACTTTAATTTAATTTAACATAAACCGTGGATATAGCAATTATGAAGCTGGCAAAAAAATATTTTACCTCTGTAATTTTTTTTTAGTGCATTATCGAACCTATTTTCTACATATCCTCATACAATGTGCTCACAACCACTTCTTGAATACAAATTTTACTTGTAAGGCCCGTCTCGGGGATATAATTTACTTGAAAAATCCATTATCGTTCCTTCTACGTTTTTACAGAATTCCTCGTACAACTTTATCTCTTTAGTCTCTTTTCTAAGGATTCGTTTTCAGCACCTTTTTTTTATGAAATAAAGAGATACTTTTCCTATTCTTCCGTAATTTTTTTTTAAACTTGAAAGGATACGCACATTAAAATATAAGTAACGCTTTGATCTTTATTAAGTAAATCAATAATTGAATAATGATAAGGTGATAATTGAAATAATAATTATCGAGGGGAGTTATGAAGCGATGGAATGGATTCGTAGAAATACATGAATAATGAGCTAGTGAGGAATATGGAAATTCTGTTCCTATGGAAGACGTGCCTCAACACGAAATAGAGGAATTTTACCACGTTTGAAATTTGCATATTTAGGTTTACCGCTGCCCCGCAATTCACTTATAAACGATTCGGACAATCTCCTGATCAATACCTCTCACATATTTTGTCCTGAAAAGTAAATCATGATTTAGTTAAAAATAATGGTGGGTTTTTAATGTTATTATTCACTTATATAAGCTCTTTAATATCTATTAAACCCTGTAGAGTTTATGGTTAATAAAGACATATTTTTGAATAAAAAGAAAAACTAATCATTATTATTAATTGATACTTTACAGATTTGAAAATAGAAATAAAAACAAAATATTTTATTGGTTTTATTACATAATATTTAAAATAAATAATGATATTTTTGAGAGAGCTGGGCGTCGATTATCCAAACAGTAATTACCCAAACGTTTAATTAACTGAAAGAGCTTCGCGGAAAATATAGAATATAATAAAATCCATATCTGATCTTATCAAGAGGCTATCATTTAATAATATTATATAATATGAATCATACAGCATTTACACAATTACTTAAAAGTAAGTATATACCAAAAAATTTGTTCTGGTCAAGAAAAACAAAACAAAAATCAACAAGAAATAACTTAAAATAACAAAAACTAACCGAAATATTACACCGAAAATTAATACAAATCATATCGTTAAAAGTGAAGAAAACTAACTAATTATAAGTAATTAGTTACTTTTAATGGATATCAGCTAATAATTATAACTGACTAGAGAGCATCTGTTTGGGAATTAACCATATTGTTTAAAGCATGGCTTTGAACGTGGATGGGGAAATAGCATGGCGGATATTAAGTGGAAGTGAGTTCCAAAATGTATGGAGGGGTTGCCATCGCCAGTACCTAGGAAAAAAAATTGAAGACTATGTTTTATTAAACGTACCTGATTAAATGGAACTATTATTTAATACTTACTAAGGTAACTCTTCCAAGATCACGCTCAAATGCCAGGTTTTTCCCCAATTAATGGACCGAGAGGTTGAAGCACATTAAAGCAGTATTGTATTCAACGGTGAGTTTTTTTCCAGAGATTGTCCAACCATCTTCTTTCTTAAATCTACGGTTAACAATATCTTCACAATAATTTTTTTCAAATCTTTTTAATTCATTAAGAAAACTGAATAAAATTAACATTTAATTAATGATTTTCTTTTTCTGACAGTGTTTATGAAGGAATCTGATAAATGAATTTCAAACCAGCCTGCCCGCAAGAATCATCTGTCATATTTCTTTCAGCTCTGGTGGACTGGGATGAATTTATCCATTAAGATAATAATTAAATGATTATCTAACATTCTGTAGATTGTGTTGCCTTTAGTAACGCAGAGGTATGAACCGAAATGTTTCAATTGTACAACAATTACCATGTAATGAAGTTTATAAACAATCACGTTTGTTGTGGGGAAAAAAATGGTGAAGCTAGCAAGTCCATTCAGAGATAAACATATTTGATCTAGCAATAGATTTGTGACTTTGTTAATAAAATTGCTAAATCGAAAGCGTAACGCTTGTACAATACAGTTGAAGGGGCTCAGATGAATAAGCGACAGAGAGAAGAATGTCAATTTCCGCTTCACTTAACTCTCCTATCTCGTTCTTGAGCGAAACCGTCTCAATTTGTTGCTGTCTACTTTCTATATCATTCTTATCTCACTCATCTGTATCTATTTATTTTTATATTTCATTTGGCAAATACATTTTCAAAATGTACAAATATATGTTCAGGAAACTACCTTTTTAAAAGATGAAAAATGGTCCGGGTTGAGATTAGAATTTTAATGAAATATTAAAGTATTTCGAATAATATTAGTTGACTTATATATATATATATATATATATATATATATATATATATATATATATATATATATATATATATATATATATATATATATATATATATGTATGAGGAAGAAATGGTGAAGGTAAAAAAAAACTCTTCTGCAGGCCTTCTTCAGGGCTTATAATGGGGTAAAGTGTTGAGGATTAACTTTATTAAACTCAGTTAAACCATCGGTTATACCTTTTATTTGAAAATGATTTAAAGAAAAACATTTTTTATATTACTATTTTAAAATTTCAACATTTAGCTCTTGTCTGATGTTTAAAATTTATTAACGAGTTAATTAAAAATATTGATGATTATTTAAATATTTTATTTGAAAATAAAAGATATGGACAGGACCGGGACTCTGGCTGATATGGCTGGCCGTGAAGCGAGCCAGGATGGCCGAGATGGTTGAGGCGTCACCACGGAGAGGTGAAAATCTCTTTTCAAATAAAATATTTTAAAAATTATATCATATAAGAATAAAATAAGTTATATTGATGATTATGTTTGAGTGGAATATAGTTGACTGAATAGTTCTAATGATGGATTGAACTGTTCAGGGGATGCTGCCAGAGATAACACAAAATAAGTTTCACATATTTATATTATCAATAATTATGCTTTTGTTGCTTATGTGTACGCGAAATAACAGTTAATAAAAATAATCGAAGATTGTGCTTTGTTATAAATGTAAACAAAATATTACAATTACAAGTATTTCTTACTATTTTGATCATTAAAAGCTTCTTAATACAATTAAGAAATTATGTGTTTTCTTGATTTTCAGGGTTTGGATTTCAATTAAATATTGCTACTAGTATCAAACCTATCTTCCTCGTCAATCCCTGATAATCCTCCGAGGCCTCTGAAAAGAAGATGAGCTCGTGATCTCTTGTCTTATTTGAGTTCTATCTCGATTTTCTATTTGCCTTTACTTAGTTGAAATTATATATAATTCATAATAGTTATTTATAGTAATATTTATGACAGCTGTATATTTCTAACTTTTTCTACATACTTAAGCAAAAACATCTATATAATAAAAATGAATCGCCATATGTCTTGCTAACACCAAAACTCGAGAACGGCTCGACCAATTCGGCTAATTTTTTTTTTCATATTTTCGCTAAGCCGCATAGAAGGTTCTTATGAAGAGAAAATCCGTAAAAATGAGGAGGGGAACCTTCGGAGGCTGAAAAACCTTGGAATTGTCGGATTTTTTTCAGTTTTTGGCCTGTGTCTCCTAATCGTTGCGATTTTGAAAAGAAACAAAAATAACCATTTTTAAAGCAGATTTAATCCGCTACAATTTGAACCCAACCTCAGATCTGTAGGTCTAATAGGTTCCGAGTTCGGTACCTATCGTATAATAAATAACTGGAGTCTTATCTAGCTATCTATTTATATAAAAATCTCCTGTTACGATGTTTGTTCCAGCTAATCTCCGAAACTACTGGACCGATTTTAATTAATTTTGGCACAGATACATAACATTGTCCAACTTAAAATATAGGCTATATTTTATTTCAATTAGCGACCGCAATCTTTTTATTGCAAAACTATATTTTTTCTAGACTGCTGCATTTTTGATTAGTTGTAATGGCATGTCTGAGTAGTGTAAATCCGAATTTGCATCCGAAAAAAGGGATGGGACAGCTTTTGGTGGCCGAAGAACTTCGAAATTTTCGGAGTTTTTTCAGTTGTTGGCATGTATCTCCTAATCGACGCGTGTTTTGGAAAAGAAACATAAATAAACATTTTTAAAGTAGATTAAATTTATTACAATTTGAGCCCAACGGCAGCTCTGTAGGTCTCATAGGTTCTGAGTTCAGTCCCTATCATATAACGAATAACTGGAATCTTATATATCTGTATATATAAAAATATCCTGTCACGATGTTTGTCCGGGCTTATCTCCGAATCTCCTGGACTGATTATAATGAAATTTCGCAAAAATATGTAACATTGTCCAACTTAAAATGTAGGCTATATTTTTCTTCGATTTTCGAACTCGAAATTTGGTTGCAAAACTATTTTTTTTTTCTAACCTGCTGCATTTTTGAAATATTGTAACATCATGTCTGAGTAGTGCAAATCCGAATTAGCATCCAAATAAACGGATATTACATACCTCATTCATTAAACTAATGTTTATATTTTATCAGTTAAGAATTTAGTGCATTATTATTATATACTACAGTTAGATATAAGATGAATGAAATGCAAAATCAAAAATCATTTTAATTAATTTTTTCATTCATTCATTATTTCTTTAAAATTCAAATTTTAACGTAAAAGTTTTTAAAACTATTATAACAGCCACAGCAATGCGTGGCCGGGTCAGCTAGTATATATATATATATGTATAGTTTGACATTTTTATCACGAAAAATTCCCATCCTTAACTATTATTAATTAATATTAATATTTCAAGAGTGTTCAGAAATGTTTTGAATTTCGGAATGTTTTGTAAATTCTTTACGAATGTAAAATTTAGACATACCTCGACTAGAATGTCATATTATTTATATAGAATATTGTTTTTTGGACACGATTCTACATTGTCCTTCCCACCGACGTTTCATTGGGTTCACTGTGTCAAATCGGTCTGGATCTAAGTATTATGGCAGTTCGGGGTCAGCAGAAGTATATATTCCTATAATTCCTTATTATTTTGCAATATTATTCATATAAGTACATTAATCTTCTGATTAATGTATCTTTTTGGTTTATGATAATTTTTAATTTCATATAAAATTGATTTTAGATCCTATCGAGTTAGAACATTCTCATACTGTTTCAAGATTTGCAACCTCCATCCTTCCGGGGACTCCGAAAGAGAAATGTTTATTGGAGTAGACTTAGTGAAGGGTGCTGTAAAAAGGAAAACGGAGGTTTCCCATTTCGCGAAATCTCTAAAGTCAGGTGTTTACTTTTCCACCTGAGCTGTGTGGTATTAGTGTCTTAGTGTGGCTTCTGCCTATCTCCTGAACCTTCTACACAAATACTTATAATTTATTGATAATTACACATGTTTAACAATCATTAAACTAACAATATAATAGTAATGCGATTAAGAAATTGATTCATATTAAATTACCTTGTAATATTGACAGTACTAGACAAAAAAAATCAGGGTAGTAATCCTGAAAAGATAAATCTAAATTTCCGATACTTTTTTAAATGTTAGTAATTAAAAAAAAAAAGTTCCCCACAATTGTTTATTGAGGTATGAAGATAAGGATTAAAAAAACAAGTATTTTTATTTCAAAATTATCTAAAAATACATAGTGAAGGATGCTTTCCAACCGTGGAGAATACAAATAATAAAAAAACAAAATTGATAATAATATTCGATAAAATTATAGTTAGGAAAACATAATTATAAAATAATATACTCTTAAAGTGGAATGAAATTTTTTTTTATATAGAAAACATGTTTATTACGTAGACAAATAATACAACTCACGTTTAAGGGCAATTATTACGGCATTTAGTACTTTTAGAGTTCTTATATCTCTAAAATAAACTGAAAACTTTTCTAAGATTTTCATCCATACAAAAGAAAAAAACATTTGAATGAACTTTTTTAAGAAATAGTGAATAAGAAAAAATAAATAAATAATGTACCTTAGATACGTTAATAGTTATGAAAAAAAATAAATAATAACTAATGGGAATATCCAGTATCATTCGAATCAAAAGAGAAAGTAATGATATAAATAAAGAATCGTGCCATTGTGCCTAATTAAATAAATAAACAGTTACTTACGGAGAAAGTTGTTAAGAACGGCAACTAGTTTTAATTCTAAATAAAATCTTTCAGCAGCGAGATTCGAACCCAGGGCCTTCGGCGGAGTAACTCAGATCATAAAGGGAGATATCGTATGTAAGAGATAGGTGGAGAAACGCAGGTTGAGGATGCCTTTAACACGGAAAGGTTTCGTGCTTCTAAGCAATTCTAAGAAAGTAGAATATGGTCAATCCATTGATTGATATTGATGCGATTTTCGCTTCATACTTCCTGAATTTTCAAAATAAATTATTAATAAATATTTATTAATGTCCATGCTATAATGTTTATTTTATTGGTAGATAGTCATGCCTTAGTGGAGTCTCCGATAGATACTAGCCTCTCCGAAGAACGGTCTTGAGGCAAGGCGTTACTAATAAACCTTCTAGCCGATAAAAATTAAGTCTAGACACGAGGATGCTTTATCAGGAGAGAGATCTTCTGGAGTACCCTCATTCTTTTTTCATCGAGCCTTCTTCGGTCGCGACAACAAATTATTTGAACTCACCGTGGATGAAGATAAAGAAATGGATACGCTAAGTATAAATCATTACTTATTATTGCTTTGCAGAATATCATTTAGACAAGGTAATTACTATAAATACTATTGAAATAACAGTAATTCGTTATAGCCAAAAATTTAATATATAATGAAAAATAAATAGTGCCGAAAAAAAAAAATTGAAAGAATGTTGGGTTCAGTTTACTATCAGTACTTTTTCCAAACAAATGGTTGTGTTAAGAGGCATAAAAGAGTATACTCTCAAACGCCAAATTATTCCCCATTAAGAGTAGCCACTTTACAGAGGCTGAGTGAGCCCCAGGAGGGTTTCTATGCCCCACTGCTGTTAACAGATTAAATAATGCATCTACCAAAACCAGTCTTAAACTTGGGACCTAGAGCTCAGTAGTCCATCAACCACGTACTCTACTACTCTGATTCCCATATTTAATGTTAATATTTTAAAAAATATAGTGCGTATAATTTGTTTTAACTTTTGGATTTTTATTTGATTAGTATTAATTTTCTTGTATTCATTGTTAGTTAAATACGTTAAAAAAACTTTAATGATTAATAAAATGTATGAATTTAAAATAAATACATTTTTGAGGGATAGGTTGTAGTAAACTAAAGCTAATTTATAAATTATTTTATTTTTAAAGAGAAAATATAGGCCCTCGGCCGGGATTCGAACCCGGAACCTCTGTCTCTCCGTGACAGTGCCCTACCATTTGAGCTCAAAGGTTCCGGGTTCGAATCCCGGCCGAGGGCCTATCTTTTCTCTTTAAAAATAAAATTATTTAAAAATCAAAAAATTGGCCAATAATTATAAAAAAAATATAAAGCTAATTTAACAACAGTTCCAAATAAAAAATGGAAACAATCTGTAAAACATTTCTAGTTGTGAAATTAGAAAATGTAAATTGTATTCACATCCATTCAGCCTTCTCACTTTAACCTTCAATACCCACACATCCTATTCATTTTGAACTTTTTTTCTCATTGTAATACTAAAGCCATTAGTCTATGTTGTACTGTGAAATTGTGTATATAAAGTACGAATATAAATTACAATTATACGGCCAATATGGACCACTAAACAAGCTAATTAGATTGTGTGTCTTTTTCGGTGTATTTCATCTTGTATTTTTTGCCTGAAGCGACTCCAAGTTTTTTTTTTTTTTTTTTTTTTTTTTTTTTTTTTTTTTTTATTGAGTTGTACAACTGTAATACATACATCTAGTACAATTGCTATAAGAGTAAATTATACATGATAGCACATGTAGAGATACTACCCACTGGCAGCACTCTAATAAAGTTCTATAATAGAAGGTCCCGAGGCCATCTTCTCTTCAGACGCCTAGGAGGATTGTCCGGGATGGAATTGGATGCAAGGATGGAAACTAGTGGGTTTGGATGGGTTTGAAGTTTATTGTGGAATGATAGGTATCTGGAATGGGCTAAATCGGTAACATATGGAACGTTAAGGTCATTATGGATGGTTTTATTTGTGACAAAATAAGGAGCGTTTAGGATTTTGCGAAGGCGACTCCAAGTTACTTAAAATTATAGCCTTCTTTCTAATAAGAAATAAATTAAGACAAAATAAAACCCAGCTATTTGGTAACAAATAATAAATCAACTAATATAATTAATTGTAAATACTTAAATTAACATTCAACTCGAATCTCTATAATTTATTTTTTTTTATATATAAAATACTCTTAAATGATTTTTTTGTTCAATGAATAAGTGAACAAGTACCTATTTTGCAAAAGGAGTCCCATTTAAAAGTAATAACGGTTGAGGACGTTATAGCAAATTTAATGTGGAATAAAAAACATTCTTATATGGTCAGAAAATGAAGTTTTCAGGCCAAAACAAGAGAAAAATAATATTGTAACGAAAAAAATGTGAAACAATTTTTTAATTTATATTTTTTTTACTGTAGATGAATTGATAACAAAAAAAAAAGCGGATCTGAACTAATTTCATTGGTAAGATTATAGCTCGATAAATGTGGACGTGACCTATCCATCTTGTTGTCTCATAAAATATAATTACTACGATGATACTCATTTATCTTTTATTGTCTTTTATGGTTTATTGGATCCATACCGATTCAAATTGATGATTGATTAATCTTAAAATTGAACGATCCTACAAGAATATTTCACTGTGTCCACCTTTGATGATACCAATAAATTACTTTTTGTCACTATAAAATATTTACGGACTGGGGTAGTTCAGAATAAAGAGTGCTGGAGGATCCGGGTTCAAACCTAACTGTGGCAGAGAAATTATTTAATCTGATAATAGTGTACCCTAAGTGATCCTGTTGGGGCTCGCCCTGCCTCTGTAAAGTGGGTACTCTTCAATTGTGAGAGTAAACCTGGTGGTTGAGAGTGGTCTCGGATAAATCACCTCCCTGCACAAACCTTTGTCCCTGAAATAGTATAAGCCTCTACCATTTAACCCAAGATTGATAGGTTCATGGTTTGTATAGGTAAAGGAAAAATAAATAAATATCTAAAAAAAAAATGTTTCCTAATAGGTGTAAGTTAAAAAAAAACGACTTAAAATTAATATTGGTGAATGATTGACAGGGACTGTTAGACTTCAAGGTCTCGAACCAGAGGCACACCTCTTCCTGGCTGGGGTAATAGTCCCATGCAAATTACCTCCGATATCAGTGTTGTGAAAAATATTTCAATTTTTATTTTTAGATAGATGCTTATTTATAAGCATTATTTTAAATTTTAAATTTTTCAAATTTATTAATCCAATCAACTATTTTTATATTACATCCCAATCAATTTTTTTATATTACATCCCATACTTTATATTTATTATATGCCATATATTATAATTTCAAATTTTTTACATTTCTAACTGTCATTCTACGAGATACCTATTCATTTCTTTCTACATTTTCTTGTATTATTATGTTTCCTACATTTTACTTATCTAACCTCTAGAAGTCAATTATCATACATTTATATCTATAATTAAACTATTTTTTTCTAAATCCTTCATATTCCACCCCTTTTTTTATATTTTAATCTGCTCATTTTGTATCTTTCTGTTTACCTCCTCATTTTTCTTTCCCTTTATATTATGTTTACATTTTTATCCTTTCTGTACATTTATTTTCTGTATTTTATATTCATTATCTTTAATTATTATATCTGTCACTATTCTAATTTCTGTTCATTATCTTTAATTTTATTATATCTGTTCCGTTCTTCTTTTAAAATAACGTTGATTTCTGTTATTATTGTTGTCCATATTGCTCTCTTTCTAGGCAGTCTTTGTCTGTGATTTTTAATTTTTTTGCTTCCTCTCTTATTTGTTTTACATACCCTCCTATGCTCTCGTAATAACGAATTTTGTCAAAGATTTTCTCGTTTAGTCTCCTTTGGTCCATTCTTACCATGTGCTCTTAGAACATTAGTCTTCTGATTCTTGTTTCGGTTTCCAGGACTTTCATCTGCCAGTATATTTCCTGGTTGGATCTTAACCTGTAGCCCTCCTGCGTTTTTTTGGGCCCATAGATTCTCCTGTGGATCCTTATCTCCATTTGGACTTAAACATCACATTATAACCTTAATCTGGGTTACAAAACAGAGTCTTCCATGAATACATTAACAATCTTGCAATGTTTGATTTAATGCGATTACTGTTTTCTTTCCCAATCTTTATTGGTATTCAGTATAAGTGAGACTGTTGAGCAAGTATTTTTCGTATTACAAACCTGGTATTTGAACAAAAATTATCCCATTCATTCCACGCGCTAGATCGTTAATAGAATACTAATATGAATGTAAAGTAATACCAATAATATCATATAAACTAAGGTTATATTGTATTATATGTTATGTGTGTAAGTACTGCAATCAGTAAAAATTATCAGCAGTGTTTAATATCACTGATTTTTTACATATTAAAACAGAAAAATGTAAATCATCATTAAATCATACATAACAAACACTTAAAATCACATTCACACCAATATTTGCACTAGATCTGAAAACCGCTGAATCCAGTCCCACCAATGTATAGCAGGAAATTTAAAAAAAATTGTTAATGAAATTTGCAACTGGGTTATAATACAACCTTAAAAAAACTGTATAACTACAACCCATGAACAACGGTTGTGCAGGGAGGTGATTTGTTCAATATCACGTCCAACCGCAAGATTTCTCCCCTTATATTGGGTACCCACTTTATAGAGGCTGGGTGAGCCCCAGGAGGGTCCTAGACCCCACATGATCCATCTCCGGTCGTTAGCAGACTAAATAAAAGTTCCCCTGCAGCGGGATTTGAAACACGATTGAGAAATCCCGTTAAGATGGGGTTATTAATATTAATTGTGATTGCTGGTTCTTTGTTACAGAAATATTTATTGGACCTTTTGAAAATCATGTGTTGGACTGTATTGAACATGAAACATAATATTTTATTGAAGTAAACATTAAACACAAAAAATTAAGTAACATGAGAAAAAAAATGTTATTTACATATTTTAAGGTGGGTCTGCATTGTTCATGGTTTTTCTTTAGCTCTGGCCTTCTTCTCCTGCTCCCCATTCTTCAGTCTGAGTTGCCCTGGACCTACCTACTCACAATACATCATTTTAAGAGGGCAGACCACTTTCTATCATAACGTCTGAAGAACAACTGCCCGTCTTCTTGGGTTGCCATTTTTATAATTGGATATTTCCTGTCCTCAGCCTTCTTGATTCATTTCCATGGTGTGCCGTGAACAATCCAACATTAATTACATATTAACTTACATCTAATGTACAGGTGTAGGCGGAATAGCGTGTAGTCCCTTAAAATAAGAAGGGAACATACAGAAAATAACAATTTAAATTAACCCTTTTCCAACAAATGTTACGAAGGATTTTGGGTGGTAGAAAACAAACTTAAATCATTTTTTTATTCCATATCTCTCTCGTCGAAGTTTAGTTCCTGGATCGCCTGAGTAAAGCAGCAGTTGGCCGAAAGGAACGGGAGATCCACCTGCTTAACTTGTTCTCCCCACCGATATCAGAACCAGCAGGCTGGAGGATAGTCGATTAAAGTTTCCAGATAATAGTTTCTATTTAATAATCTATAATTTGTTAGTTGATGAGGTTTTTCTATTAAATCCAGTATTTAAGCTCAGAATGAATCCTTTGTTTGTAAGTGAATGATGTTATCAGTATCGTTCATCGAAGCAGTTCGTTGGAATCCTAGGCAGTTACTGTGAGCCGAAGCGGTTACAAAATTAACCGAATATTTCTTTCCAATCTTGTAACCATCTCTTGGTGGTACTCCAAATTTATTGATGACAACTTTTGGAATCTCATGTAGGTATTCATTATAACTAATTGTCCTGAAATACCGTTTAGTATCCATAAACTTATTGTTAGATTGCCTTTTCATTTCTATGATTTGCCTGCACAAGTTCTTGTATAGGAATACTACCAAACTGTATTTCTACAACCAAGAGAGAGTATTGGGTTCAGTGCATGGTAGAAACTGTACTGTTTCTACGAATGCGGATGTAGAGGGAGGTGATTTGTCCTAAATCACGCACAACCGCCAGGTCTGTTCCACAAAAAAAGGTACCAACTTCATAGAGGCTGTTTGTGCCCCAGGAGGCTCTCCAGATTCCACAGTCTCCATCCATAGTTATTAACAATTAAAAATGTATGTATTTAAACAATTTTGGAGTATTATAATACTACTAGACTAAATGAGTGATCATTAACCATTAAATTAACATTATTTTTTAGGGGAACCTCTGTTTTTATAATCCATTTTGTTTTTATTACTATTTTCATTTAGTTATTTTAGAGAGGATATAATTAAGAAAGAATTATTTTAATCAAGAATATCAATTACGAGGGCAATTTTACAAATAACATATTACCAGTTTTTGTTATTAATGATTAATACTAATTTAATATTAAACTTTAATCGGTTATCAAATATTAAAAATACCTTATAATCAACACATTCATATTTAATGCATAGATTAGCAAATAAAAGAAAATCGTTCGCAAATAACATGATTCCATTAAGGCTACAAATAACTTGGGTTCAGTACATGCTAGAGACTGTATTGTTTCTAGGACAACGGTTGTGCAGGGAATGATTTGTCCGAGATCATGCTAAACCACCTAGTTTTCCCCCCATTACAGCTAATTAATTTAAAGATGCTGAGTGAGCTCCAGGAAGGTCTGTAGATCTCACAGGGTCCATCCATGGCCGTTCACAGATTATATAATCTTTTTGCCACGACTGGATTTTGGAGGTACCTTCAGCATAGTATTCTACACATTAATCCGCTCTCTAAAAATAACAACATACATTAAACCACTGTCAAAAGGAAGCTAGATATTTGAAGATATGATATATTAATAAAAAATTATAATATAGATAAGATATTCCTGTTAATTGTTCCTTCGTTGTTTCGTAATAAGGACCTATATAACAATAAGTGGACAAAACAGGTTTAAAAAATCAAATATTTATTTAATCGTATATAGATTCTTTTAAAATTATTAGTTGAAATATTTTTTTTCCAATTTTGTCCATTGATTGTTCATGTATCTAGATAAAAATGAAGCCAGTCAAAAAACTTATTTTAATGAAATGTAAATAGTCTACAAAAAAAAATGACAATAAATGTACAAATCAACTTGAAAGAATAATTATAGTTGCAGTTGAGCTTTAAGATCTGTCCTTGGTACTCCGAGACGATCCCGGGTGTCACGTCACTATGATGAGTTCAAGTGGTTCTTCCCTCCCATTCTAGACAATATTTCCTTAGTGCTTTTCTATACCAATCCATTAACTCGCAAAACCCTTCATATATATATACAGTCTCCACCAATTCAAATCCTCTGTCCAGCACCACAAATCAAGATCCCGCCTTTCCTACCTCTACATTCCTTCACATAGAACCAATGCATTCGAGCGTTCCTTCTTCACCCGCTCCACCACTGTGTGGAACTCAATCCCTCCTTTCATCCGCCATTCTTCTACACTGGCTTCATTTAAATCCCTGTTTTTCCAACATCTCTTGGCAGGTCAACCTTCCGGTTGAATAAATTAGTATTGAATACTCGATCTCGTTGCCTACGTGTTTTGTTAATTTTTCCCAAAGAAGATATAGACTATGTAAATACTTTGCTGCATGCTATCCCATTCATTTATTTTATTTAGTAATTTCGTTATTAACTATTTTAATATTTTTGTTAGGATTAATATATTTATTTACGACAATTAGTTAAAATCCTGTAAAGTTTCGTACGTTTTATTCTTTCATTTCTATTTCTATTTTTATTATGTTTTTGTCAATATAATGTTCTTGTCTGTTACTATTGCGCCCAGGTATTTAAAATTCTGAGTCTGCTTAAAGTTGAACTCTATAAACGGAGCTTGTTCTTCTACCTGTACGTTCCTTCTTGAGCTACACTTGTACATGGTCTTGGCCTCGTTTACATGCAAACCCATTTTTTCTCCTGCTTGGTGGAATTCCTGGAAGGCTCCTGAGAGTGCTGCTTTACTCCTGCCAGTTAGGACAACAACATCCGCATAAGCTAAATTTTGCGTCATCCTATTGCATATCGTTCCACCTGGGTTTGTTCGGATCGCACGCGCTGCTGTTTCGAGGGCTAAATTGAAGAGCACTGGCGACAGTGGGTCACCTTGTCTCAGACCATCAACCATCACGAATTCCTCAGAGAGCATGTTACCTATTGTAACTTGGCATCTCATGTCTGCGAGGGTCATCCTTGTTAGTCGAACAATTTTATCTTGGTAGTCCTAGCTCCTAGCATGGCATGTAACAGTTTGCTACGATTTATGCTATCTGCATAAAGTACTAGGCCTGCTTAAAGTCGATAAAGAGATGATGCAGGTCAAAATTATATTCGTAGCCTTTCTCCAAGCTTAGCTGGAATAGCTGTCGTAGAGCGAATATCTGGTCATTTGTTGATCGGCCCGGCCTACACCCACATTGATAGTCCTCAATTGTTAACTCAGACCACACTGACAGACTTCTGTTGAAAAGTATTGCAAATTCCTTGTGCGCAATGCTGAGTAATGCAATACCCCCGTAATTATTGCAGGCAGTTTTGTTACCTTTTTGTGAATCGGTACAATATTCGCCAGGTTCCATTCGTCTGGGATCTTTTCTTCCGTCTAAACATCCCATATTAGCTGATACAGTTCTTCCCGAAGTTCCTCACCACCACATTTCAAGAGTTCAGCACTTATTAAGATTAAGATACATCCGGGCCTGGAGACTTATAGCTCCTTAGGCTGTCTATAACATCCTCCACCTCCTCTTTATCTGGGGGCTCTTCAACTTCTCCTTGCATTGCCGAAAATTTCATCAGCGGCATCTGTACCTAGTACATGAGGTTGCAGAAATGCTGCCTCCACCTTTCCAAGACGGCAGAAGGATCCGCTGCGAGCTCTCCATTTTCCTGTCTGCATATATTTGTTCTGGCCTGAAAACACTTCTTTAGTTCTTGTCTACCCTTGTAAAACTTTCTGGTTTGCTTCGTTTCATGTTGTTCTTGCAGTTTCTTTATTTGGTCATTTTCATAAGCCCTTTTTTTCCTTTCAACAGAGAAGCTTTGCCCTTCTTCTTTTTGTCACATACTCCTCTCTGCTTGCTCTTGTTTTTCGTTTGAGCATTTTTCCTCTGGCCTCATTTCTCGCTTCAATGACTTTGACACACTCCTTATCAAACCAACTGTTTCATGACGGGGTTTCATATTTCCCTAGGGCCTCTTCTGCTACACTTTTAACTGCCTTTTCGAGAATATCCCATTTCTTATTTAGACATTCCTGATTTCCGCGCTCTTCTCTCAAAACGCTGCTCACTTTTTCTCTGAAGAAATCTGCCTCATCTTCCTCTTTCAGCCTTTGCTTTTTCCGTGGCGTTTTACAGCTACTCTGAATCGATAATTCACATTAACTAGAAAGTGATCGAAGTCACAATCAGCACCTCGGCAAGATTGTACGTTTTTCTCGTCTGAGGAATGTCTTCTGTCAATCATCACATGATCAATCTGATTTCTAACTGAGCCATCTGGGGATATTCATGTTTCTTTATATATCCTTTCTAGGGAATCATAGTACTTTTTACAACCATTCCCTTTTCTGATACAAAATCAATTACTCTTAACCCATTTTCATTGCTTATTTCGTGTTTACTGTGATCGCCTGTTATTGATCTGAATCTCTTTTCCAAATTTTGCATTCATGTCTCCAATTATCATCTTTACATCATATTTTGGGACCTGATCATAGGTTGCTGATAGGAGTTCATTAAACGCGTTCTTCTCTTCTTTACTCCAGTCTTCAGTTGGCGCATGCGCACTAATAATCGTCATGTTAAAGAAACTACCTTTTATTCTGATTGCACATATTCTGTCATTAACTGGCTTTTATTTCCATTATAGCGTGTTTTAACGTCTTTCTAATCATAAAGCCTATTCCGCGAATGTTAGCCTGTTGATGAGTGTATATTCTGTCAGGTCCATTATCTCAACTTTCCATCATTTTATCTCCTTTATAGCTGAAATATCTATTCGGTACTTCGACAATTGCTGTTTTAGTATCTTGCTGGCTCCAGCCTGCATAAGTCCTCTTACATTCCATAAAGCGATGGTTAGTCCGTGTTTAAAAGCCGTGGTCAATTTACAGTTAAGACAATCCAATCCGAGGGATGGTTTTTGTTTCTGAACTAGTTATTGTTTTTATAGGGGGGAGGGAAGTTAGCCCTCCACCCAAACCTCCTCCTTTATCCGAGCTTGGGACCGGCAACTACCCTAAGACAGCAGGTGGAGTTCACCAATCACCTCAAAAAGTTATATTTCATGGTAGATTACTTCTCCAAAATCTAGACCACATAGACTAAATACAAATATATACAAAAGTGTTGTAAGAAACGATAAGACACAATCTACTGTTTTCAGTGAATAATTCTGATTTATTTAATTAAATGTTTAAAGTTTTCGATAATTTACGTAAGAATGCTATAAAAAGTATCTTTAGGGGTATTTGTTTTTCCATAGATTTATAGTACAATTATTTTATTAATAATAGTACGTGTATGTATGTTTGTGGAGAAATATTAGCGATTTCATAATGAATATTAACCTGTAAACCGGGCGGGCGTATAAATACGTCAAACGTAATTTTGTATTTTCTTTTGTGCTATATACCTATATATGGTTATATAAATAAACGAATACGTATATATTTCATAGTCTTGTCATTTATTTTAAGTACAAATAAAAAAATATACGTTTTCGTTTATTTATATAACCATATATATATATATATATATATATATATATATATATATATATATATATATGGATGCACAAAGGAAAATACAAAATTACGTTTTACGTTTTTATCGCCCGGTTAACAGATTAAAGTTCGTATTTTGATGGCAATAAGTATTAGCTCAGTTAAAAATTAATTTTTCAGTCTTTAGTGTTGATAATATATTTAATCTAAAACGTAAAATAAAAACAAAGTAAATTTAAAGTGAGAAAAATAATATCGGTTTTATTTAGATATATATATTTTTTTTAGATTAATTCATTGATATTTACAACTGTAGTAATATTACAAGTAAATCTGCTATATGAACAAATGACATGAAAAAAAAAACACTTGTGAAGAAACTACCCATTGATAGCACTCCAATAAAGTTCTATAGTAGAAGGTCGCGAGGCCATCTTCTTTTCAGACGCCTCGGAGGGTTATCAGGAAAAGTATGGGAAGCAAGTTGAGAGACTAGCGGATTCAATTATGTATGGAGCTTGTCATGGAAGGATAGGTATCTAGTTTGGGCCAAATCAGCAACATATGGGATATTAAGATCATGATGTATGAGTTTGTTTATGGCATAATAAAGAGCATTGAGGATTTCAAGAAGGATATTGGATGCGAGATGTATTGGATGGTTTAGTAGAGCCTCAAAGCTCAACTCCGTATGTCCAAATAGGTCTGATAACTCATGTAAATGAGTCTTTTGTAATTAATTGGGAGCTTAAAGTGTTTGTCCTGTAAATGCTGAAGTAGGCAAAAACGTCGAGCAGATTTTGTCTTTTCAGTTTTGTATGATGAATTGAGATATGTTTGTCTTTTCAGTTTTGTATGATGAATTGAGATAAGTTTCGTAATCAATACTGTTTCAAATAAAATAAAATGATCAGGGATTAAAGAAAAAGATACTTTGATTATTAAGATAAATCAATGGGGATTGATTCATTAAAATATATGTCAATTAATTGAATATCCTTTAATGTCAATTTACAATAATATAAATATTAAATATAAGTATTATAACTTGTTGCTTTAAAAATTTCACACACCGAAAATCTCTTTTAATATTTCTTCCCTCACTTTTAAGAAATGGTCGCAGTCTCTTAAAACTAGGTTTATTTAAACTCTCCCTTCCTTCGTCTTTCTCGTTTTTTTTTTTTACAATGTTTCAAACTTTACTGAACTAAAATCCGTTCTAATTAAAAAAAAAATCGACGATAGCTGAACCCTCTACAGCTCAGTTTTCGTTATATTTTCGGAAAAATGTTTAATTGCGAGTTTTAAGATTGTTATTGTTTAACATAGTCCATGAGATTATCTTTAATTAAACTGAACAGTGGAGATGAATGAAAATAAAAATCATAAATAGTATGCTGTTGGCCCTTTAGATCCAAACAGCTTAAGCTATTACAATTACATGTGGTAATTTTGACCACTATTTTACGTTTTTCTCAGATTAGATCTATAAACAAAATAAACACATTCAAACCCTATTTACAATTTGCTTGGGTCCCCGAACTAAGCTTCTTCCCCAGGAATGAGGGCAAAGCAGAAGTACGGGAGGCCCCTGCCCCCTTTCCCAGCTGTGTCACTGGAATTAAACTCCAATGGAAGCTGGTTAAGGGCGCTTCACACACACAGGTCGTGAGTGGAGAATCTGGCCAGTGCCAGTACTCCAAATAACCTTATTATAACAAGTCTCGGGGCCATTGCCGGTTTAGACGGGGGGATGGATTGAATGGATGTGAGGAACTGGATAATGACTGAGCCAGGGGGTTGGGATGACAGGCAAGGTTTTGGTGAAGGTATGAGAATTTAGTAGGGATGAGGTCGAGGATCAAAGGAATGTTCAGACCATTATGGAGGGTTTTGTTGGAGACAATAAGGAGCGTTGACAATAGTTCTCAGGACATTAGATTGAAAGGATTGAATGCGTCTGATATTCGATTTTTTCGCGGTCCCCTACAGTTCCAGTCCATAGGTCCAAATAGGTTTGATGATCGTCTTGTATATTAGTAGTTTATTGTCTATTGAAAGATGGGAGGCCCTACATAGCAATCTGTATAGTTGGCTGAATCGTCTGTTAATTTCTTGTCCTTTGAGTCTGGTATGAGGATTCCATGTAAGTCTTTTGTCTAGGAAGAAGCCAAGGTATCGTGCTGTGTCGGAAATAGGTAGGGCGGTTTCATTGAAATGGACAGAAGGACATGTTGCCCGGTGAAGTGTAAAAGTCACGTGTTTGCATTTTTCCTCGTTGACTTTGATCCGCAATTGGTTACACCAAATTTGAATTTTAAAATGAAAGATTCCTTTGAAGGTTCCAGGAAGCCATTTCAGGATCTGGATGAGATGATAGGATGACTGCGTCGTCTGCGAACGTTGCAAGGAAGGTTTCAGGAGTAGTTGGGATATCAGCGCCATGCATATTAAAAATAAGTACATAGAGTCCTCCTGCTTAAGACCTTGCCCAATTGGAAAATAGAGCAGACTCTGGTTCCCTAATACTCATTACCCCTTTTGGTATAGTGAATAATTGGATTTTCAAATATAGAGTGCTAGTGAAATCTCTTAGAACTTATTTAGCCGCACGATCGATCCATATTTTATTACTTGGGGCCGAGTAAAGGGCACTTAAAGTAATTCCGTATCAAACATAATGCTATTTCTATTATTTTATTATATTTAAGGGTTAACTTCTGCAAGATTTCATTTCAAGAAATATTTATAGTAATTTTGAGATTTTTATGCCAATAGCTTTGTTTATCATGCAATTAAATAAGGCATTGTTTTTTTAATTATTTGTAAATTCACACTTCCAGGTCCGTTTTGAACAGGACAGTGTTAAAATAAAGTTTATTTAGTACAAAGGGCTTAATTAATGTCACAATAGAGTCTTTGTGCTATGGTTTTCATGTAATATTTTAGATTGAAGAATACCCATATACCCATTTTTTGTTTAAAAAAACTTTATTTGTACTCTTATGTAACTAATTTGCTGGAGGATTAATTAATGAAAACGCAGCGTACCTTGTATCGTTTTCAAGATTTGGGGAAGGAGATTAACTACGAGTAAACGTTAACACTGTAATTTCTTGTCAATAATTACATATTATGTTATACTTTAGAACAATCTTATTCTTTATAATAAGGAAAAAAATGTCCACATAAAAACGTAGTTTCTAACCCGTAATACCTTCCGTTTAGCTGTTAGTGATCCTTACAAGCTGTTACAAGCTGTTAGTGATCTAAAGTGAACTGGGGAAGGATTTGTTTATTCATATATCGTCACTTTATGCTGCTGTGTCTAATCGGACGATACTACAGCGAGAGTCCTCTATAACAAGTACCTGAGAGCTTACATTCTATAGCCCCAACTTTTACGTCCCATAAGAATGACGCAATAACCGAGAATTTTTTACTCTCTTTAAAAATTCAAGATGAATGGTATATTATGGTTTTATACCACTGATCATGTATACATAAAATACAAATCCTTATTTTTTCAATAAGTTGTTTGCATCTCAATTGTGTAGTGATAGATGCAGGTCTCAGGGATAGGCTATTCCGTTGTTTATATAAATATTTAAAATAACTTTGTGATGCGTCCTCTTACTTAGCAAACAACATTACATAACGCATGCCCATTTCTGTCAGTGGTAGTCATGAATTTTGCCTATCCAGGTAAAATTAGGATGAGTATCTGAGAGCTTACAGGCACGATACCCTAACTTTCACGTCCGTTCAGAAGGACGCAATAACCAAGGATTTCTTACTCCCTTTAAAAAATTCCGGGTAGCGAACCCTCCATCTTCGGGTAAGGGATGAATGGTACATTACGGGCTTTTACCACTGATCTTATATTATTAATATAATATTTCTTATTTTTTTCTATCTCAATTTGCTAATGTTTGCAGTGGATAGATGCAGGTTTCGTTTAGAGACTATTTCTGTTGTTAAATATTTAAAATTGGAAGATGGCCTCGTGATCTTTTAAGCTGAACTTGTTATTTCACTGGGTAGTTTCTCTACTCGTCTTTATGCATGCCAATATGTACCATTCATCCTATTTTGTTGTCGTATTGGTATAATACAGTTGTGAATTTCATTGAATAATGAAATAATAATAAAAAATAAATAATAAATAAAAATATTTAAAAGAATTGTGATGCATCCCCATAACTTAGCAAACATCACTTAAAGCATGTCCATTGATGTAAAGGGTAGAATCCCTTTTCCAATACCTTCGGTTTAGTACGAGTTTTCTCCGAGCCAGCTTCCATTCAAAAGGACTCGCCTCGCTAAGTGGTTGTTATGCTACAACTGTCAGAGTCCTTCAGACGATCCTTAAGGATGGTGTAGGAGTCTATTTTTAGTTTGGTTACAGTGACCCCTGGAGCAATAACGTAGGACCCGGTGTACAATAGCGTACGAGCCTGGTGTGGTAGTGATACAAACTGGTGGGGGTACCCCCACCTCGGTTCTGGGGACCAGGGCCTGTGGACAGTACGACCGAACTCTCTGGCCCGTTTACCGGTTTCCACATCACAGTTGAGTTAGGAGTAACTGTTGTGTTTGTCGCCACCTCCTGGGCTTAGTGTAGCGAGAAGTGATTCCCGCCTTAGTGACACATCCACCAGACTCTATCCATTATCTCTACAGGCCATTTACAATTTCAAAGGGTACGTTGACCAATTTCATTTGCCTGTGAGAGCGGTGAACACCATCAATAACAGCCTGTTTAGAAATAGATTGAGTAATGCTTAATAAATAACAAATCGAAATCCATGAGACCGAAATTGCTACAACTAACTGATTAATCGTCAAGTTGTGAATAAATAAATAAATAACCGAGGATATTATTGATGTGTTTATCTGATTTGGTTTGACCTGTATGACAATAAAATGTACTCATCTTTTTATATTTCCTCAGTAACTCCAGTTTTTTGCTTTTATGAATTTTACACGCTTTTTTTCTTAATATTAACTGGCACAAGAAGGTCAAATAATACTCTGAAACAGCACTGATTATGAATTTTGATTAATATGCACCCTTGATGACATTCTTTATGCATTTGGAGATTTGTCGTCATATTGAAATATGATACTTATTGATCTGTGATTTGTAATATGTAACCTATGGCACAAGTCTATATATCAATTTGACATATATGGAATTGATGAGATTTTACATGATGTTACATGGATATTTCCATTAAGTTCCCATCAATTTTAAACGAAATGATATTCAACAGAATGTAATTACAGTGCCCTTAGCAAACATGCAACCAGTAGTTATTAAACAATTAATACTGACTAATATTGGTGGTATTCGTTTGAAAATAAACAAGCTTTTATAATTCCTTTTAGGAACCACCCGAAATTAAAAATAACATATATAAGCTGTCCTTATGTTGGTTTTTTATGTTATAACAGCTATACATAAACCACTACATGTAATCGTCAACTGTGCAATGGAAAATCGAAGCGTGGCCGAGAGGTAACCTTGAAGCTAAACTCGTTGCCACTACCATACTAGCAACCGTGTGCTTTGAAATTATACACCCCACTTGTATATACCTCTAATAGTGTTAGGAATCTGGTGTATATTAAGCTACAAGATTCGAAACAAGCTATACAGACCTGGCCTATTGCTATCAATTATTTACACATTTGGCTTGTTATATTCAAAATAAATTGAACACTGTAATTGTTAACACACTTTTTAACATTTTATTAAATATTTGATAGTGCATAACTATAAAAAACATTTGAAAACAAGGTTCGAAATTCAATTTATCTATTTTTAGTGTTTATATATAATTTATATTCACGTAGTCACTTCTACTAAACTCTTAACAAAATTTATTATAGTTACCTGTAAAAATCTAAAAATATGATTATTTATTATTGCTATAGAAATTGTATTTCAGTACTTTTTATTCCACATGGGTCGTAAAACTAGTTTAGGTTCACGCAACCTGCCTACACAAATTCTAATAATGCTTTGCAAGCACCTGCAAGCAATTAATATCCTTAATTGTTAATAGTTACTGGACTCCTTGTAGAATACATACTCTATTAATAGCCATTATAAATAAATAATTAAACAAATGTCTTAATAAACGAATGCATAAAAAATATATAAAATGGGACTCAATCAAAGGAATAATCAAATTACTTGTGGTTTACCTGTTTATATATAATTTATTGTTTATAAACTATTTTACCTGTAATATTTTTTGTTTAAGCCTGAATAAATGCTTTCTATGGTGATGAATTTGAGATGATGTAATTGAAATATGTGGCGTTATGAGTACACACCATTGAGAAGGATTTTGGGATGAAATGGGCTAAGAGTTCTGAAAGGATGCAATAACAATAGTTCAAGAAAAGAGTAAATACAATGTATATATATTTCTAAAATGCACCAGTTCATGTATAATGATTTGGTATATAGGGTCGTCATACAAAGACTTTTTGGTTTTTAATGATTACCACAATACTCCGGCACATTTTTTAAATATATTTAACGTCACTTTTATGAATCTTTTTATCTTTTTAGGCAAATATGACTAATTGGACTATGCTACAGTAGAACCCCATAATTTAGCCTATCGTAATGTAATTAGTAGAGGGATCTTTAACGAATGCCAGACACCTGAAAGGCTTAGGATCGCTACTATACGCCCTCTCCGGGGAGGGGGCGTATAATATATATATACTTATAAATTGATGAAATAAAGCATTAAATATAATTATATACCTCTTCCAAGTTCTGTATTCCTCTGCCAAAAGACAACATCGCTCTTGCCTTTGATTTTACTTATGAGGAAGCATATTCTGCCGAATTCATCATTGGGAATATGGTGGCAAGTATTTTACTATATGCGAAGATCGCGCCATAACTTCTATAACCTGCTCCGTTTTTTGGATAGCTATTGATGAGGGAAAGCTGATCAAGTTTTTCAAGCTATTCCATCAAAAACTGACAACATAAATCACTAATACAAGTTCCAGAAGCTATAAAAAAATACAACGTTTCTCTTTTATTTCTTGTCAGGTGAAGGCTGCGTTTTCTTCAATTACTTCCTCAATCGCAGCAAGAGTTTCGGGTGTCAAACTTATACGATGTAGAGGTACCACCTCTTTTTTTGGTGTTATATGATTTCCTGACAACCACACCGCCACATCTTACAAATTATGAATTTGATTGGTAAAATTATGAAATTGGTTTGTGAAATTATGAAATTGGTTGGTGAAATTATGAAATTGGTTGAAAAAATTATGACATTGGTTGAAAAAATTATGAAATTCACTGAAAAAAGCTATATTTACAGATCTAACATTACTCTATTCACCACTTTTGCATAACTCGAAACAGTAACAACCTAGTTACTTCGGTAATAAAACTAAACACAAATCATTCATGAAGACTTGCCTAACATATTGTTAAGAATCCTATGATTTCTATGAGTTATATATGAGATTTTCTTTACAACTTTCCGAACGGCTCCAGGGCACTTTAAACGAAGCCACCGATTTGGTGATCGCTGTTCATTGTCAGACGTGTTCATTATTGTTTTTTTGTTTCCCTCCAAAACCGTTGTCCAAAAAACCAACTCATATTTAGCTAAAGAGCCTTCTTGGGTTTTAGTGGTACAGGTTATATACAGTATGTTATTACTCACACCCCTCCATATCTGTCACATTCTATTATGTTATGAAAACTGTGTTGACTATATGTAGTTATAATTAAGAATCGTATTGATGGTCCATTTGCAAGTGTGGAAATAGTCAGATAAATTCACTGGAAGTAAAAAGTGGTCTGATGCCGCAAAGTAACAACTCAATATTGTCTAGTTATATTAATATTGTATTAAAGTGAAAGAACGTTCTTAGCATTCAACTTACGAATTCGTGAAATCACGGGTTCTGAGCCAGCCACTTGATAACGTGTATCGGGCATTTCCTCACCCCTTCCCCTCTTGTTATGCAAAGTTCAACGCCCATTCCTCAAATATGTTTACGACTGAAAAACAATTGAGGGGAGACCGTGCTTTACTCTGATTCAACCACTTTACCAGGCCGATAAAACTGAGAGACTATTTCTGACAGCTAGACAGGCAATATTGTATTTTCGAGTTTCGGTTTGTTCATATGCTTTACTTATGGCGAACCAATGCTAAAAAAAGAAAAAGAAGAGCTGCTTAACTGACAAGCAGAGAGATAACTAAATAAAGAACAACTTTATGTTCTTAAATCACAATCCGCTATCATATGCCATAATATGCAGGCTCTCTTCCTAAAAAAATAACTTTCGAGGAATCTCTGGAGAATTCAACATATCTAAAAAAAACCAATGAGTATGTATGAGCAAGTGAAATCCAGCTCAGGCTATCTTTCGGCTTAAGAAATAAAGAAGTATGTTTTTTGAATTTCGACTAACGAACGACTCAAAATGGTTGAAAAAACTCAGGGACATTTAAAACTGTTGTCCAAACAATCTTATAGGAGTGTGGTAGATCGGTGATAGCTGAGTCGCAATGCTGAGGATCAAGATCCTGCTATGAAAGCTAAATTATTTAATATGGTTACAGTCATATATGGACATGTAGGATCTGCAGATCAGCATCTTACCTAGCCTGTATAAATTGGGTACTCTTCATTTGGAGAAATTCTTGGCTGTTCAGCGTTATACTAGTCACTTTCCTGCACAGCCGTTGTCTTAGAAAAAGTAAAGTCTACCTCTTATTCAACCCAATACTGTTCATGGATTGTAGTGGTAAAGGTATATGTCTCTAAATAGTTCAATATCAGTTAAATTGATTAAATAAATGATATATTTATGAAAAATAACAACGTTATTATCAATATTTTAAAGTATACAGACCAAAGTATTTGTTGTGTTCATATTTTTTTTTTCAAAACAAAACTATTTGTTCGTTCAAAACATAATGAACGTCAGCTAGTTTATTAAAAAGGCTATAGGATGCTAGAGGAACCCCACGACCAGGATTCCAAATCACAAGCTTTGATATTATAAGAATGTGCAAGCCCATTAAGTCACTCGACCACACCGACGACCGTTATTTAAACAATTTTTAATATTTATGGATTAAAAAAAACATGTTGCATGGTTGCAAATATTTGTTTGAGACTTAATTATTTCCCGTTTTGGTTCCGCAGTGAAAGTCTTCAGCATAGAGATGTTGAAAGAAATAAGGTAAGTGGTTTGGATCCATTTTTCCAAGATCCAATTCCAAACATTTCAGTTTTTTACAGTCATATGTTGTAACGACACAATTAATTAATTTTATTTATTTATTAGATTGAACTGCTTATGTTCAAATAAGAATAAAAATAGAGGGTTTCTGGACTTAAATTGAGTATGAAAAAAAAAATTTGATTTTCAAAAATACATTACAAGCAAACTTCCTTGACCATTCGGTCTAGATCCAAGGATTGTGGCTGTTGAACGCCAGGAGGCGAACGATGACCTATATTTCTTCACTAAAGCGGACCGTCACTTAACTAAGAATAGCTTTTTGACATCATGGAAGTACACGAGATGGATTCAATAAAACTAGAAAGTAATAACAGTATATTCATAGCATAAATAAAACTAAATATAGATCACAAGATTAGATAACGAATATACATTTTAGGCCATCACCAATATCTACCTTTATAAAATCTGGCGAACGAGTAACATTTTAAAAAAAAATTAATTTTAATTTCAAAACAATTAAAACTATTTGATCGTTCAAAACATAATGAACTTCAGCTAGTTTATTAAAAATTGGATTGTTAATCCGTTATTGGTATGTAATTCGATCTATTTTTGCCTGATGTTAGCTTCCATCAGGTAAAAATAGATCGATAACAGATCAGGATATTAATGCATATGAGACCATGCATGAGAATAGGAAGACGTCCTCACCGTGTAATGAGAATATTGAGACTGAAGAGATCTGCCCTAGAACAGGTGCAGGACTTCAAATATCTAGGTGCCTAGATCAACGAAAGCGGTTATATCGATGGAGAGATGACGCAAAGGCTGGGAGCAGCTGGTAGATTGTTCAACGCAGTCCGACTGGAGGAAGGGTTTCCTCAACAAAAGAGAGGTGACGAAGAAGACGAAGATATCCGTCTACAAGTCTACGTTCCTGCCCATCCTATCTTACTCCTCCGAATCATGGAACCTTACCTCAAAACACAAAAGGTAGATACAGACAATGGAGATGAGATAGCTAAGAAAGGTTGAAGGAAGGATCAGGAGAGATAGGATCCGCAACACTACAATAAGATTGAACCTCGAGGTACAGCCGGTAGAAACCACTCTTGAAGAAAATAAACTAAGATGGTCTGGGAACCTCCTGAGGATGAGCACGGAGAGAACGGCCAGTATAACATATGAGACGAGAATAGAGGGAAGAAGACCAAGAGGAAGACCACGGATCACCTGGGAAGAATGCGTCCTGGAGGCGTTCGGGAAGCGAGGGCTGGACTGGAGCAGGAGAAGATTTTGCTCAGGAAAGGGACACCTGGGTCAAGCTCTATAGAGGCCATCCCCACACTGCGCAGTGGTAGTGAGGGAGAGATTATGATGATGATGATGTTAGGTTCCATCTGTTTTTCGATCACACTTTTCATCTATAACCAATAATGCTTAACAACTCATTTTTGGTTTGAGAACTAATCAGGACTTCATTCGTTGTCCCATGTTGGTAGAAACGTTTACTTTCAGCGTAAACTTTTCGATACATCTTGCCTATTTATTTTATTTTTTATTTCTAATTATATTGATAAAGATACATTTATATTCAATAACATAATTACAGTTAGAGATGAAGGGCTAGTAGAGCAGCTCAATTAAGTAAATAATAATTTTAAACTGCATTATCTTGTCAGTTATTTTCTCAAAATTCCGAACTTCCTCATCACTCTGATTCTAGGCTCGAATATATCCGTCTACTATAGCAATTATTTATGATAAAAAGCTCTTTGAATTCCTAAATAGAAGTATATCGTTTATGTGTATGTATATATTTAAAAAATAACATATTTAATATTTCGGAATGAGATTTTAGTGAATCTTGTATCCCTAGATACAAAATTAGTACTTCCCTCTGATTCGTCCAAATATCTATGTCCAGGCACTCATTCTTCTTCTTCCTCCTTGTGCCATTCAGAAGAAGTGCCTCAGTCCATGCCAGTCACCCCCAGGGACTCCAAAATTCTTATTATTATGAAAATACTGATTGTTAATTTGCAGTCCATAGCGGTTCAATACGAACGCAGGAAAAAATAGTAAATAAAATATTGAAATAACATTTATTGTTTTAGAATGCTCCTTATATTTTTGAAATATATTTTTTTTCTACTCATTAAACGTTCTACTAATTGCTATAATTAAACGTTCAGATTTAGACAAAACTCATACACAATTCTGCTTTGCTGAACAGTGTTTTCAATATCCGAATAATTTAGATCTTTGAATTATATATGAAAAATGTATACTGGAATATTTTTTTTTTGTGTGTTGCTTTTTTCGTTTGTTGGATATCTTTATAGGCTTGCAGGGAGAGTTATAACTGTTTTAATCTCTTAACCGACATCACTGAGACCCAGATACTCGCAGTTTTTGTCCGGCAGGGCAACAATGCCCGTCAAGATCCGTATCAAATCGCATCAACGGAACTCTTCTACTTTCCGTTTTAGGTTTTAGTATCTCGAAAGTCTTTACCTGGGAGTTGGTGAAACTTTTGTCGGGATTGAAAATCAGCAAGTCCCGGGGACTGGAATTGAAGTTTTAATAAGATAAAATGCTTAGCCCGTTCTTCGTCTGTCCTGAGGAGCATTGCCGTCAAAAATAGTTTTGCTTATTTTCGTAACCTAGACACATCGGTTTAAAATAGTCGCTTTGTAAATTGTAATAATAGAATTTGAAGGAAGCTCCATCTACTGATTTACCAAGTTTCATGTCAAGTAACGTCTATTTCAATCTATTGCCCAGTCTTCTATTCCTATCACTAACATATAAAATTGTAACTATTAGCTATTAAGTGCATCAAGTTAAACTAAATTTAGAAAATAATTCAGTTTGGAGATATTCAAGTTGTGTTTACTTCAGGTCGATCTATATCTGTCAACCAGTGATTTTGCCAAAGAGTTGAACTTAAGTCGTAAACAGTGGTTTGTAGAACAGTTACTTAAAGATAATATGACTGGTAAATTACTATTGTTAATTTCATTAAATTAGATATTTTTATAAATATAATTCAATAACATTCTTTGAACAAAATTATACATAAAATTCTACATAAGGTAAAATTATTTATTCCAAAATTAAATTTCAAGTCTCTCAATATCAGAAATTCGTCGTATCAATGCAGAACAGAGACAGAACATCCCAAATCAACAGCCTATAAAGACTTTAACATTAGAATCTGTAATATACTATACTGAAAGGACGGAGAAAGAGAAAAAACTGTACACCTACACCGAGAGGCAGATTTTTGAAGGCGGCAGATTTCATGTAAATTTAAAAAAAAAACTCTTTAAACCTAACTAAACTTAAACTTAAACTTAAACTTAAACTTTAAGCTCAACTAATAGATAATAAAGATCAATGTTCCTGCAGCAGATCCAAATAAGAATTTACCATGGAGACCAATTACGAAATGCTCTTCACGAAAATTTCACATTTACACCAAATCCGGATTAACTTCTTTTAACGCCCACGCCTAAAACTGGGTAAACAGTGATTCCAATAGGATTATCAATAATAAGGAACGCAAAGTTATAACTTATGTTCATTTATTTAAAAACTATTTCTTAGGCGTAATAAACGCCAATTTTTGTACTGAAATGTTATTTTTTTTTATATTGTTCCAGGTACATTGACTTTTACATCGATTTATATTAATATTATAACGAAGACTTCTTTAAGTTCTGTTAATAACCAACGCCAAAATATTCAATATCGTTACTGAAGACGATGTAATTGAACTAAGAGGCAATTTCCTTTACATAATTGGGGCTGAAAGTGAAATTCTGAAACATAATTAAGTAATAAGGAAGAGCCCAGTTTCAAAATTGTTTATAATACATAACAGAAGATATACAAAAATAAAAGTGTCTAACAAAACACATCTATATATATATATATATATATATATATATATATATATATATATATATATATATATATGTATATATTCGGTTGGCGGCATTATAAATCATGTTGATCCATCCCACCGACGTACTCTCGGGTTAAAGGACGGTGAATAAACAGTCTAGATACAAGGATTATGGCTGCTCAGAAACAGTAGGCGCACGATGACCTATATTTCTTTTTCCAAAGTAGATAGTCTCGGGACAAAACCGAGGGTGGCTATTTACAATCCTGTATAACCCACACTCTATTCCTAATAGAGTTCACGAGGAAGGATCGTCCAGTCATTGCGAGATACCTCCAGTATCCTCACGAGCCTCGCTTACCCGAGGAGTCAGGGATGCTAGAGGAATCCCTCAACCAGGATTCCAAATCTTTGATTTTATAAGAATGTGCAAGCACGTTAAGTCGCTCGACCACACCGACGCCCATTATTTACACAATTTTTAATATTTATGGATTAAAAAAACATGTTGCATGGTAGAAAATATTTGTTTGAGACTTAATTATTACCCGTTTTGGTATTAAAAGTCTTTAACATAAAAAATCTTTATGCTCTTAAATTTTTCTGAAAACTTGAATCTTGTAGGTAGCAAGTATTCCGCAGTGAAAGTCTTCAGCATAGATATGTTGAAAGAAATAAGGAATGTGGTTTGGATCCATTTTTCCAAGATCCAATTCCAACCATTTCAGATTTTTACAGTCATATGTTGTAACGACACAATTAATTAATTTTATTTATTAGATTGGACTGCTTATGTTCAAATAAGAATAAAAATAGAGGGTTCCTGGACTTAAATTGAGTATGAAAAAAAAACATTTGATTTTCAAAAAGATATTACCAGCAAACATAAAATACACTCGGGTTCCAGGAGAGCGACAGATCAGTCTAGATCCAAGGATTGTGGATGTTCAAAGTCAGGAGGCACACGATGAGATATATTTCTTCACTAAAGCGGACCGTCCCATAACTAAGAACAGCTTTTTGACATCATGGAAGTACACGGGATGGATTCATTAAAACTAGAAAGTAATTACAGTATATTCATTGTATAAATAAAACTAAATATAGATCACAAGATTAGATAACGAATATACATTTTATGCCATCGCCAATATCTACTTTTATAAAATCTGGCGAACGAGTAATCTTTTAAACAAAATTTAATATTAATTTCAGAATTCTTGTACAGTCACTCCTTAAATTTGCATAAACAACAGATTGATCAATGAACTGAGTCGTACTTTCCTCACAGCTAAGTATTAGCATATGGAACGCACTAACTCTAAAATTAGCTTTTGCTCTTGAAATGGACATTCAGTTAATACAATGTTACATTGTCGTTCGACCTTTTCCATACCTTCCTAATTTATTTAGTTCCATAGCACTTTATACGAGGAATATTCAGAAAGTAAGGAACGTTTTGGAAAAAAAGGAAAAACCCAAGTACAAGAAAAACATTTTATTATATACATTTGAAAGAGGGACTAAAATAATACTTTTAAACATAATCACCATTCCAATTCAGGCACTTATCATAGCGGTGGACAAGCTTTGAAATTCCTGTGTCATAGAATTCTGCCTCCTGTGTGAAGCAATTTCAAACAATAAACTCCGTGAAACTTGTGGGAAACATAGAGAAATCTCAGTTGTTGTAAAACGGCGGTTTTCACAAATCTTTTCGCCAAGTTTGGCGACCAGAACGTCAGTCACAATGCTCGGACGTCCAATCTTCTCTTCATCATGAACGTTTGTTCGGCCATTTTTCAACTGAATGCACCACTTGCTGACAGAACTGTAACTCATTACGTTGTTCCGTACACTTCACAGTCCCCGATGAATTACTATTGGTTTTAAGTTTTTTTGCCTACAAAAAACAAATCACAGACCGCACCTCAGAACTGGCGGGATTTTGGATTGCAGCACACATTTCAAATTTGAATATTAAAAAAGGGGGTAGCGCGGAGATGTTCCCGTTGTCAACGAAGGATGCTGACTGAGGTGCCGAGCACGAGCACACCAATGTATACGTTTGCGCCTGGCGGCATCATGCGGAAACATTCCTTACTTTCTGAATATTCCTCGTACGTTGCTTTAGCCATGGTGTATGATTAAACAATGTTTGTTTTGGAGATAGGAGATCCTTTCCGAATTTCCAAGCCAGCGCCATCGTCTTTTCTTAATAAACCTTCAGCAAATAACTCTTTATATTTGTAGTTCGTTCTTATTATTTATTCGTCATTCTTTTCTGCCTTAACATTCTGTGTCCCCTCTTGGGCCCGAAAGTTTTCCTTGAAAAAACTTATTATCATTATTCTAAACATCACAAAATGTCTTTCATTGCCCAGATTTCGAAACAGTAGATAACTGTGGAGCTAATTTTAAGGCAGTATCCCACTATTTTTTTTATTTTACCGCTTTATAAATGCCATAAAGTTACTTGTCAGCAACAATTTTTTAAAATACGGCTCGCTTATAAAGACTTTAAGATTATTGGTTTAAACTTAAGATTTCAAGTCCTCCTGTCCTTCCTTTTTGAGTTAGGAATTTGGAATCAAAAGCTTTGTTCAGTGTTTCCTTCAATGAACCTAATCTCTTCTCCTTGCTTGTTTTCTCTTCCACTGATGTTTCCTAGATGTTATGGTTTTTTCCGATCACCTTTTATATTTTCCATATCGTAAGTCAGCTTCCCCTGTTAAATTGGGCGGAGTCAGTCTCTGGATATATTTTCCAATAAGCATGTAGTCTTGCTGTTGAATTCAACTCTAAGCTTACTTCATACAACTTTTACAAAGATCTGGTCTATTTCATTTGCGGTTTTCACAACTTGGGGTAACCATGTTCTTGATCAAAGCATATACAATCAATATGATACTGATATCATTCTGCACACAATACTTGTACAACCTTCCAATTGTCGGGACAATGGTCTCTTCTTTACCAAACATATCTCCTATCATTTTCTTGGCATTATTAGGAAGAAGTGCTTTACAGCCCAAGCAATGATATCAAGGAAAAGTCAGATCTTTTGATCTGAATAAGATTAAAATAATGAAATGGGATGCCACCCTGAGATGCATCACCATGCACAACTGTACATAAAACTGTACAATTCTTACCAAGCACTGAGCCCATGAGTCTTCATGATTAGTGGTGGTAGTACAGGTATGGGTAACTTGATTCATTTTTTTTTTTAAACAGAAATATGTTATTTTAAAGCATTTTAATCCAAGAAGTAATGGTTATCAATGAAAATCATATATGTAATTCCCTATCTTATTTTTATTCGCTGGAATGAATTGGCAATACACTTTCCTTATATGTATTTATGAACCCTTTCTTGAACACTTTCCTAATTAAGGAAATTCCCTCATGTATGTTGTGCTATAAGGAAAATTGCTTCTGTTTATTGGAGGAAAAACCTGGAGAAAAAACAAGGATCTCCTTGGATGGAAAAATGTGATCTGTTTAATTTAGCAATATGTCAAATTAAATAGTAAGTTAGCCATTTAAAACGATATTTGAGAAGCAATCTACAATGTTTATTGGAAGTTTAGACCTAACTGAACATCCAAAACGGTGCTAATATATTCTAGACAGATGCAGAACAGTATCCAGAGCTTCAATTAGAAAAGTAATGTCTTTGCTTAAACCGTCGAAAATAAAAATATCTCTTTTATGGCTGTTTTAATTTTATGTTCTTGATCCAAAATGTTATTTGGCCAACGAAACTATAATGGGAGTTTATCCAATATTATAAAAAAAAATTTAATATTTTAAAACAAAAAATGTTTTACAAAAGACTTCGTTGATTTCTTCTGGTTTAGACCGTGTTGATAAAATGTTTTATTTTTTTTTTCAATTATTAAAAAATATATATTTATAGCCACCGTTGCATCGTGACCTTAATTCAGATGCAAAACAAAGACCTTTTAGAGTTTTAGAGCTTTTAAACCCTACAATTCTTGTTAAACAAACACTGTAACCTGTTTAATATTTTTTTAGATGTAGAATCAGTATAAACTTGGTTAACGCCAGGGGCCTATTGACTTTGTTCTCCATATTTGAGCACAGTAGAACAAAAGAGGCCTAACTAAGAAGAATTGCGAGTAGAACATAGTATTTTTGAATCTGAATACATTTTTACATTGGAGGAATTGTATGTTTCATTTGTGATTATTACTAAACAATATACTGAGTCCTGAAGGGTATTGAGAATGCTAAAGCATTTAAACAATAGTTTAAGTATCTTTTTATTTTTAACTGTTTTGTTCTTTTGATTAAAAAAGATAAAAAAAAATTATAGCTGTTGGCTTGCAATTTCATCAATGATGATGGGATAGTTGCTTCAGTATAGCATACCTTATAAACCTGGTATATTAACCGGGTATAAGGACATTTCATTTTACAGATATTAACAACAATAAAATAGAATGTTAAAGAAATAATTTAATGTTATTACATTTCGTAAATGGTTCATGTTTCATCTAACATGTCCATTTTCTAAATTAAAGAAGGTAACTTACTCCTGACTTTGAGAAATGGGTCAGTTGTTCCTTGGTTTTCCGTCTCATCGCATAAAGCCTTTTTTCGGGTAGCTAATCTTTTCCTTGTCAAATTAGTTTTAACTACTCCTAAAGCCTTTAGGAAAATAAAACATATATATATCTATATATATATATATATATATATATATATATATATATATATATATATATATATATATATAGGCGTGTCCTATTTCAAGTGGATCAAACTTTTTTAATTTTTAAACAAAACAAAATTCAGAAAAACGATTCAGGTAAAATTTGTAATTATTCAGGCCTGGCTTGAAGCAATAAAAAAACATTTTTTGGTTTTTCACTTTAAGTGGTCAATATCGACCTTCAAAAAATGTATTTTCCTCTTGACCCCCATTTATTTTTATTTTTCTGAAATGTACAATACAAAACATGGAAAAATGTATGTAACATTTTTTTCTATCTTTCATAGGTCAAGTAGAAGAAGTATCTGAAGCTCACTACTTTAGTATTCCTCCTTTACGAGGAAGCGTACTGTAGCATTTAATCATTTTATTTAAGAGTTTTTAGTCGAAATAACTTGCTAATCAAGGTATTGACCATTTATAGTGAAAAAACAAAAAATGTTTTCTTTATTTCTTCAAACTAGGCCTGAATACAACTTTTACCTGAACTGTTTTTCTGAATTTTGTTTCGTTTAAAAGTTAAAAACATCGATCCACTTGAAATGGGACACCATGTATGTACATTTATATATAAATTTGGCCATCTATGGACCGCACATACCCCAAGACATATGTAGTCTCTTTTTCTTCTTCTCTCCCCAGTAATTATTCATTTTCTCCCCAATTTCTAGCCTCTGGTCATCTGTCCACACTCTCTTCTGCCGAAGCTTAGTCTTGCCTTCTTCATAGGTTGCGTTTTCTATCAATAGCCTGAAGCAGTTCTTGTCATGTATTATTTTTTCTGTAACACCTAATTCGTTGCCTGCACTGCTTCTATCCAATCCTACTGTTTTCTTCAGTTTATTAACGTAATCACAAATCTTCTTTGTAATCCGTGTTTCTTCCATTCATTTTAAACGTCCATATTGTTTTAGCATTCTGTTCCTCATTGTATCTGATTTTTTCAATGTTATTGTACAAATACTCATTTCTCCTTTTAATACATACATTTCCATATTTTTTACAGTGCTTAGAATTTTTCTTAGTATCTGTATATATATATATATATATATATATATTAAGAATGAACTGTTAATTTAAATAATTTTTTCCACCCTTATAAATTTAAGCTATAACGTGAATAAATCAAAACCACCATTAAAACCCTAGACCGACTTATTACTTTTTTTTTTATTTCATACATTTTTTAATTTATTTCCTACTGAACAAATTTCAGGTACTATTTTAATCCATCCGTTTTAAATATTGGGTCATATTTTATTTTATATATAAAATATAACAATGTAGCATACACTTATTTACATTTGTATCCACTTAAAATGGTTAAAATAATTCAATTGATACAATTTTTAATAAAACTTGAATTGATAGTATAGTAAGCTATACTGATTGAATGATAGATTAATTGAAATTGATAGATATGTATATGAAGCTAATCTATATGTCTAATAATTAACCGTGAACCTTGCAATCTTTCCACACATGGCATAGTTCTCGTATTCCCTTGATTGGATGATTGTTAATAATGATCTAAGTATTATATTCATACTTTTCTTATTTATCTTGATGACATATTTGTAGTGTTTTTAAAAAATACCAACCTTAATTATATCATTTCATCCGTGTATGAAATTATTGCATATTATTTTGGTATCACGACATACTAAACAAAATTTCAGTCTCTATATCTAAAAAAAAATTATTAAAAATTAAAAAACTTTAAATTCATATTTAGAGTTTTTACTTTGTTTAAAAAAATACAGTTTAATATGGATAAGAAGCATACAGTTTTCTTTGCAAAGCTGAAATACATATTTGGTGCAAAATTTCGTCAGAAATAACAAGACTTTTTTTAAAGGAATGTTTTTTTGAAAATATTAAAAAAAAATAAAGTGTGCACTTGTAAAAAAAAATGGAAAAATGATCTACCAAGTTTTAGGACATAAGCAGGTCGTTCTTGCATTATTTCGGGACAAAATTAAAATCCCTCCCAAAAAAAAAATCATTTTTGATGCTTAGCTATTCCTGATCTGAAGCAATGTGGTTTCAAAATTGATTAGTTTGTTGCTACTATTGTATTTATTAATAATATACTGATACTAGCATTTATTAGTACTAAACAATTGTGAGTTTAAACACAGATATAGGGTATTTTACATTTGTATTTTCTCAAACCACAATAAATCTTTGGTTAAAGCAGGTTTTAACGTATTCTTGTTGTTCTTTTGTGCAGATTTCGTTTTAATTTCAATTTTTCCCTGTTATTTGTTTTCTATTTATTAATGATTTGTTCAATTTTTCGGTTTATAAATTTAATTAAAACTAAACATCAACTCCTTTTATATACTTTTTTCCGTTTGTAATATTTTCTCTATGTAAATAACGGGAATATAAAAATAGATACTTAATCTTGAATGGTAGACCATATATAAAGAATTTTACCTTTACCTGCATGGAAGTTAGCAATTTAAAGCTAATTTGCAAGGGTTCTCTCGTAACATTTACTTCCTTCAGGCTTTTGTTCCTTGCTGGTTAAACAATGGTTGAATAATTTACGTACCATTAAATTACTCCCATTCAATGTAAAGTTCATTTCAAATATTCTCGGGGCATTTGTTATTTTGTATTCGGGAAATTCCATCGGTACCAGAGGTTTGTGGTTAATTGATTGCGTTTTCAATATTGAGTAAAAACATTATGAGTACAAAGTGTAATAATTTATAACCGTACACAACAATGAGTATTAACATACCTACTAACTCTTGTATTTTCTGTTTAATCTGAAATTTAGGAGAATTTTCATTTTTAAATACAATGCACTTTAAAAATTGAAATAAGTATGAATTATTGTGGAAATCAAGTATCATTTGAATGGAAGTTTGTGAGAAATAAACTTTTCCTCTATTCCATTGAAAATAAAATGAAAAAATTAAATCGAAAAAATAATATTTTATCGTTCATTCAATTATTTATAAAATACTTCTATTGATTTCCTTCGAATCGTCTTGTTATTCTGGTGTGAATTGATTATTTTACATAAAAACACAAGTTAAACATAGCTACAACACTATCAAAGGATAGGATGATATATTTATATTTTGAAAAGAAAAGATATGTTCAGAGCCGGTATTCGAACCCGGGTCTCCCATGTTTCCGTCATGGTGCTCTACCAACTGAGCTATCCTGGTTCGTATCTCGGTTGGATAAATCCATTCTGTTCACTGATCCCATATCCCCGTGTTCTCGCAATTAGTGATGTATACAAGGGGAAGAATGTCCATTGAACATTACTTTAATCAGGATCTTGTTGACTTACGTCATTATATATTATTATATTTTTTTTACATTAATTGTAATAATTTTAATATATATAAAAGCCTGTACTACTACCTCCTCAAGAGTCTTGGGTTTAGTTCGTGGTAGAGACTGTAGTGTTTCTTGGACAACAGTTATGCAGGGAGATGATTTTTCCGATATTCACGTGACGTAATATACTAGGTGTTCCCCCTATTAAAGGTGTCGACTTTATGGAAACTGGATGAGCCGCAGGAGATCCCACATGACCGTTAACAGATTAAATAAATTATCTACCACAGCCGGATTTGAGTCTGGACGTTTGCTTTAGTAACTCAGAGCTATACCACTTAGCCGCACCGCTGCTTTTCTTAAACAAAACATACTATATAAACATATTAAATGAACATGTATTGCATTTAATGTGGTAAAATGCCGCAAGATTACATTTCTTTTACTTAGATGATATTTTATTGATAACAAATACATGCGTTTTTATAGTTTAATAACTGGTTGGAGCAGTGGTTCCCAATCTTTTTTAAAACCATGCCCCCCTGTTCGAATAAAATCCTTACTACGCCCCCTCTTGAACAATAAATTGTATGGGCATATGAAAAAAAATAAAATAACTATTACGTTTAAAACAAAGCATTTAGTATTTCAGTCACATAATACAAAAGTATAAGGTTCAATTTTAGTTAGAGAAATACTGGTAAGAGAAAAATAACTAAAATTAAATCAGAATTTCTCATTTTCAACTGCTCTCACTCCCCCATGACTTGTACTCACGCCCCCTGGGGTTAGAGTATAGGCTTACTATATTCACATTTTAAGATTTCCTTGAGTACATATTACATACCCTGTACTCAAACATTTTGGCTAATAAAATAATAATAATTTACTCACTATTCATGAGCTTCTCACACAATTCTAATCAGAAATATTGACATTGGCTTAGTGTCTGAACCCTTATTTAAGTTTAATAGGGCTGTTGTAATTTGTAATATTGTAATGTCTATATAATATATAGATCCTAATAGTAAATTAATTTATATCAATACCTTAACCTCATTAGTAACTATTAGTGCTAGTAGTTACATATGTGTTGAAATTCATTCATCAACAACAGGACTGGAACATGGTCAGACAGATTAATCACTGACTAAGATCGATTCAGAAGCATTGTGTTCGACGTTAGCCTGGTCAGAAACCATTTATAGGATCCCATTTTTAGAAAAACATTCCTGAGAGATAAATCTTCCAAGTTTCGAGGTATTTAACTCCAGGATCAAAAGCTGTGCTGAAAATTTTTTAACGAGTTTGACTCGAGTTATTTTTTCCACCTCCGTAACATATATAGTGTATATCAAGAAAAATATTTTTATCTTGAACATATATTTGAAAATATTAAAAAAGCTGTCTCAAATGCTTTTCATGCAATATTTTGTGTTATTCACCGTAAAATTTAAATTAAAAAATATTTATTTACGTGAAATATTTATTCAAAACCGTGTGAAGATTTTTGAATATTGAATAGCTATTGTTCAATACATATTCAACTTATTTTTATGATACTGTTAGTATATTATAGATCTCAGGTAAGGAATTAATAAATACACAGATTAAAATATTTTTTTTTTAAATACCACTTTATATCTTAAAGATATGCTTCTATCAATAAAATAGAGCCAAAAACTCAAAAAGAAACACTATTATTTATTATATTGCAATTGAGAAAAACCACAATGCAAAGCCTTATGTTTCAAATTTCCCCAGTAATACACCCACTTACCGGTCGACGTTTCGCCTATTCAGGCATTATCAAGACATAAAAAACAAAAAAAGGTTATGTGAATCACATCTCTAAGAAAAAGGTGCAATATATCCCAACGATCAACAGCCCAAACAGGCTGCAAACATGAGACAGCACCCTACCACCAAGACGTTCAACATACAACTACAGAGTTGAAGTAAATACACGTAAGTATTGTAGGGACTTTCTCATCCTTCAATCCTATCTCACGAATAGAACTTTCCAAGTAATAATGTCTATAATAATGTCTATTCATCCCTCTTTTCCCAATCTGCTGGTGTTCCTCAAGGTAGTATCCTTGGCCCAATCCTTTATACAGTTACACAGCTGACATCCCAACTCATCCTAATACTATCCTTACCACGTATGCTGATGATACATATGTGTTATCAGTCAACACCAATCCAGTTATTGCATCCCAAAGCCTCCAATCCCATATCACTGATCTTGAAGAGTGGTGTCAAACTGGAGAATTAAAATAAATTCTCAAAAATCGCATCAAATCACTTTTACCTTACTTCGTAAACCAATGACTTCCTGCTCTTCATTATCCTTTAATAATATCCCTCTGGTGCCTGTAGAACAGATCCGATACTTAGGGTTGCACCTTGACAAACGATTAACCTGGAATCCTCATACAAGACTGAAAAGACAAGAAACCGCTCGACGTTTCAGGCTACTTCAACACTTAGTAGACAAACGCACTTACCTCCTAATTAACTACAAAAGACTCATCTACATAACCATCATACGACCTATTTGGACTTACGGAGTAGAGCTTTGGGGCTCTACTAAGCCACCGAATTCCTCTCGTATCCAATCCTTACAATCCAAAATCCTTCGTAAAATCCCCAATTCTCCTTATTTTGTTAAGAATAAAGTCATCCATAATGACCTTAATGTCCCATTTATTGCTGATTTGACCCGAACCTGGTATCTATCCTTTCATAACAATCTTCATTACCTTTCAAACCCTCTAGTTTCAAACCTAGCTTCCTCTTCAATTCCCGATAATCCTCCAAGGCGTCTGAAAAGAAGATGGCCACATGACCTTCTTAGTTGAACTTGTGATTTGAGAACTACCAGTATGTAGTTTCTCTGCTTGTCATTCTCATGTCATTATGTATCACTCAGCCTACTTACTTGTTGTATTATCGTAATACAGTTTGAAATATCAATTAATAATTTTTTTTTTTAATTTTGAAATTACTTTTTTCTCAGAGTAAGAATAATAAGGATGTAGTATCAAAGAAATCTTATTTGTAGATTTATTACTTAGTAAGGATATAAAAATATACTATTATAATCCTACTTTAAGATAAATTCAAGTTTAATTAATTCCAGGAATTATTTTTTATGTTTGTAGGAGTTTTTCCTTATTGGTTTTCTTTGTGTTTTATAATAATTTTATATTATTTACTACAGGAGAAGATAGGGTTCCTGGTCTAAGTTCAAATCACCAAAATAATATACAAATCATTACATATATTAATTAAATCTAAATTAACAATCCAATATAACTTATTTATGTAGGCCTCTTACATTACAAAGTTACCTATAGTTGTTCTCAGTAAGATGTTCCAAATCTTTAAATGATATAATAGAAAAACACGGGGTAGACTATACAATACCGATGCTACAATGTGTTTGGAAGGTTTAGCAAGACATGGTAGGACGCACATAAGGGGTTTTATTAGTGCGGATATGTCCATGTGTTGTACAAATACAACATGACGTATAGTTCTCGTTAATACAGATAAATCATCTCACAACTTCTTACATCACTTGATTCACATCAGTCATCACAATGTGTAATATAAATCTCGCTATATCATTATTTCATAAAGACTATTTTTGAACTGAAAAAATAATATTTATTTTAATATATTTTTTAAAAATAATTTATACATTAAAAATTACACATAACTGTATTATAACAATAAAACAAGTAAATGGCAGGAATGATATAATTATAATAGTAACATTGAAAAATAAGTAAATACTAAGCCAATGTGTATATATCTATGATGTTTCTTTTCATTTTTGATATATATATTTCTCTATAGTAAATATATTTAACTAAGAGATCGGATTATGAATTAAGCTATACTCGCGTATACTGATTTTGTTTTTGCGATATTTGAATAATCACGCTTTTCGAACCAGATTTTTAACACAACCCAAAGAATCGATGAATCCATTTATAAGTTATAGGTACTCCCTTTCCTCTGGTACGCTTTTAAACTGCTAGGTATCCAGCTGACGTTTTCGACGCCCATAAGGGGTCAGATAAAAACTATTTCGGTATGGCTGCAGATGTAAACCCTGGCCATAGATACTAACAGCAGAAATATCCTCGCAGCTGAGCGGAGACCTCCCGTGCCGAAAGCCAGATGGCAGGAAGCGAACTAAAAACGATTATTTCAGGAATTCCGAAAATAAACGACATTAATGTTGCGACTTCTGTCTTGTCCAGTTCGTTTTGTTCCAATATTATTTCGGAATCCAGGTTTTCTATTCTCAAAGTCTACGAATGAATTCGGTTTATAAAAACAGGATTGGAAAAATACAAGTTTATTCTGGAACACAAACAGAATTATATAGAGCATTCTCGCTATTGAGATTGCTCCATTATCCCCAGTGTGAAACGAAGAGTTATTTGAAAAATTTTAGATTCACTAAACCTTGTTTGTTTGCGTAAAGTAAGGAATTACAATAAGTTGCCACTTATAATTTAGAGATTTTTGTTTTTATTTCTGTTTGAGCACTTCATTCTACAAAGGGCCGAACATTTTCGAAACGTTTTATAAATTTTTAATTTCTAATTAAACTAATTAATTCTTTGGTTCTATTTTCTTTGGGTAAATCTAGAAGAAATAACCATCAAATCAAAGACCTACCATTGTCTCGCACAAACCTTTCCGAGTGAACCGAGTCTGATCAGACAATTTTGAGCGATATATGTGAATAGTATTTACGGTGGTAACATAAACTATTTAGTTATTTTAACATTTGCTTGTGCAAATGTTTCAGTTACAGACAGTTCTTGTGATTTGTATCATCGAGTTCTCCAAAATGTTAAAACATGTTACTAATTAAGTTAATACATCCATTATCCAACATTAACTTCATCCACGAAAGTGATTTGAGAAAATTGGAAATTTCAATAAGAGCTGTTACATCTTAGCAAAGCTTGCTTCGGAATAACCCTCTTCAATACGTTCATCTTTTTTGTACTGATGGTTAGTTCGTTGTAATAATTATTAGCATTACTATTACTTTAATGAAGTTTGCTATATTGCGTCAAAGTGATCATTTGGGTTCCCTGAAGTTCTAGCCTCATGTTCCTTTTCCTCTGTGACCAAAGAAAATAGTTAAATCTAGAGAAAAAAAGGCGTTGAGGTAATGACTTTGCCTCAGTACTTAAATCATTGAAACACATATAAACGCCTTAGCAGCATGACTGTCTATATGAAATTAATGTAGGACCGGGGTCTGCAATCTTGTTGCATGGAAGAAGATTGAGCCGTTGCGCTGTTTTGGTTTATAATTCGGGAAAAATATTATCAGGGTAAAGGTTGCAGGGTCCTCAAGGGAAAGTCGTTTGACGATCCTAAGGTAGAAGCAAACCTACTTTATTTGGGACACGTGACAACTATGTCTTGAATGAAGACCAAATCAGTATCATCAACTGGAATAGAACAAAAGAAGACCTTGGTCTTAAGCTAGCACTGTATAGTACACTATAAGTGCCATGCTTGGATGTTGAATTACCACCATTATAATAGTTCGGTTCGCCGCTCGTTTCTGGACGGGCATATCGAAGAATATGATGAGCACCATTAGATTAAGTGTTCTTCTTGAATTATAGTACATAATTTAAGCTCCTCCTACTTTGTACATAGTGATATCTATCTTCTACACCAGAGGCTCCGGTACGATCTATTTTTTTTACATTTTCCCTCATTTCTTCCTTTTTTTTCAAACTTATAACTGGTGTTAATTATTGATCCAACACAATTTTTTATGTCAAGTATGTTAAATTAATGGACTACTGTGGAGATTATAACTGACTATAAATAGGTATGAATCTTTAATATGTCTTGACGATGTCTGTTTAACAGCTGTTGAGTAGTTTAGGTTAATCGCTTTAAATTTTTTATATTAATCTTGGATTTGGACATCCTTGATAATCCTGTGTTGTTGGATGTAGCACCAAATACGCTCTACGAATATGAATCGAGTTGACGTAATATAGAGAACAATAAAATATATTATGAATAAACTATATTGATTAATCTCTTCTTCTTCCTATTCTACTCTTTTCTTTTTCTTCTTGAAAATGTTTTTTATTTTTCTCTTATTCCGTCAGTTTTAAGGGTTCTTTTTGTAAAGCCCAATCCATGTGTGTCGGTCGTGGACCAGCAGACTCCGCCTGCTCCAATCCATGCCTCTTCTGTTAGGAAGCGTTCCTGAGTTTACCTTCCCATTTGCTTCTGGTCTTTCTCTAATCCTTCTTCCTATCATTAGACTACTCCGCATTCTTTCCATATAGCCAACCAGCTTAACTGTTTTCCTCTGTTATGCTTTAAGCTGGTATCATCCCAATTATACTCCTAGTTACGGTGTTAATGATCCTTTCCTTCCTTGTTTTCCTTTTATTCTCCTTAGGAAATTAATTAAACTCTAAAAACTTTAAACTTATTATTAATTAAATCTTTTACTAATGTTTTCGAAAGTGTTATTGAGATATCGGGCTGATGTTTTTTTTTTAAATTAATTTAAATTGTCTGATATATATTAAAGATATATGAATTCTACGATGTACGAATATTTTTTAGTAGGGACAATATATTTTAATCCTGAAGGAGTGCATTATATTGACTTATATTATATGTGACTCGTCAGTATAAGAGGAAACGTTTCGGATTAATTAATACATCAATAATAATTTCTTCGCAGAAATTAAAAAAATGCTAAATGACTCATTAAATTTACATTTTATATGTCAATTAGGAATAATTAAACTATCAATAATCGGCAATTTTCCCATAAAAATCTACGGAATGAGATACAAATTAGTGAAATTATTATAAATAATTTCGGTATTAGTAAATCAACGAGATAATTACCGGAATTTACAATTTTACCACAACATATTCTTACAGGTCTGTCACATCTACCTACGATAATACTATAATACTATAATAATATATTAATATAATACTAAATACATGTATGATGGAGCTTTTGTAAGGAAAAGTACCTCATTATTAGTCTTAGCTAAACTGTAATTGTGTTAACATAGAGATGATCCGTGCAGTGGCAGTGAAGTGAGCTTGGACATTATAATCGAAACTTTTAGAAGAAGATGGAGCATTTCAGTAGTTAAACAATTTCATTTTCATAAGTTTTTTTTAATATATCAAAGACTCGATTATTAATAAAGAAGTTATATTTTGAAAAAAATAACCTGTAATGTTACAACCCGTGAACGGGTATGGGGTACAGACTTGGATTTCATGAATAACGGTTATGCAAGGAGATAATTTGTCCTAAATCACTCTTAACAGTCAGGTTTTTCCACCTTATTTTGGTTATTCACTTTATAGAGACTGAGTGAGCCCCAGGAGTGTCCTAGATCCTATATGATCCATATCCGGCTCCTTACAGAGTAAATAAAAGTCTTCCCTGCAGCGGGTTTTGAACCAGACATTTCGGCATGGCAACTCAGTGCTCTACCACTGAGCCATTCCGCTCCGAAAAAAATAAATGCTTCATTTTTATTCATATTATATACTAATATGAATAGAAATAATATCTCCCGTTTATTAAGATTTCTAAAAAAAACATATATATAAATATATATATTGGTCAGCGGCTATAACCAAAAGAAATATTTGGATTGACCTAGAATCTCAGTAGCCTTCCATCGGAACCTTCACCCGTTTGTCTGTGACCGATTGTGCAAAGCCTTTAGAAGATTTGGGTTACATTCCGTCTCGTATAGAATCCATCTCATTAAATATCCATAAATTTCCTTTAGCATTCTTAGAGTACTACCAGTGGGTAGTATCCCTCTTTTCCTTAATGCCATGTATACATACATCATCGGCAATATTTACTTGTTGTATTAGAATACAGTTATAAATTTATAATAAATATATTATTTTTAAAAAATTATTAATAATTCAGAAAGCGTAATTTATTCATATAATTATACCAAACGCTCAGTCATATTAATCTGCTTGAAATACATTAACTGTTTTAATGGCTCGTTCAGAATTCAGAGTTGTGTGTTTTAAATGCTAATCTTTATGGAGCCAGGTATTATTTTATATCCCTATTATGTCCCCCTCGCTCACCCTAATGCGCTACCAAAAAAAAAATTAATACGGGAAATGTGTTCCATAAATAATAAATTCATATCGGAAAAAAGAGCAAGAATTAATCAGCTGAAAAAAGTATAATCATGTTTAAATAAAAACGTCCTTTTTTCTTGTCTGGTCTTTTTAAAGTGATATATTGTTGTGATAACCAAAATTCTCAAATAAATTCACTATTTGAAGGTTCTCTTATTTCATATAACAAAATATGTATTACACTTATTCCATAATTATTTTTGTTAAAATTAAAATTTAGTTATACTGTATATTATAATATTATACTGATTAATATAATTAATAATACAAAAGAAAGGCACGTAAATAAATTGATATAAAATTATTTAACAATAATCTCTACTGATGTGGGTAACAGTCACCACATTGGTGTTGAGGGACCGTCTTGCTCGTACTGAGTATCTCGTCAATTTTTTTATAATTATTTTTTAGGCGTGGGGTATCATTGGTTGTTGGTGCTGAAGATACTAGGTTGAAATCCGACTCTGAAAAATAAATGATTAATTATTTAGTAGCCATATATGGACCGTGTGGGATCTGCAGACCCTCCTGGGGCTCAACCAGCCTATATAATTGGTTATCATTATTTGGAGGGAAAATCTAGCGGTTGAGCGTGATTTTGGCAAAATGATACCTCCTTGCACAATCGTTTTCTTGGAAACAGTACACTATCTTCCATGAACTGAACCTATGACCTATCACTTGATGTACTGGTATAGGTTTTTTTTTACTATTTCTAATTTTATTTATTTATGGACTTTAAATGTTTCATAATTATTATTATTATTTCTAAAATAACGCTTGAATATAATATTTTTTCAATGTTACGGTAGTATATTAATGTTTCGTCTGTATCAAACTTTTTCCACAGGTTGATTTAAAATTCAAGCAATGACATCATCGTATTCTAATTTCCTTCGGCAACCTTGCCGGACCTTTTAAGGAGACTACCTTGAGCCCATTCATATGGACAAAATACAGCGACCGTTCTGCAGATTAAATAGAACATCCCTGCATTGGTGACCTCATAGGTTAAACTATTAAAATTGTATTCAAATTTATGAGATAGACTATCCAAATGAGTCTTCTGAGTCTGAAGAGTTCGAGTGTAACTGTTTTGAATTTTTTTTCATTCGTGTCTTTTGGGATGCTGATTAAGATTATCGATTTCCCGGCCTTCTTAATTTGTCCCGGCTAATATAAAACAAAAATTAAACAATTAATTTGGATGTTCCGCCATAAACTTTTATTCTTCGTTCAAAGCGGGATATTTACAAACAAAGGTAAATATTAGAAAAATAATTGTAGATAATTTATTCTTCTTTAAATTAGTATATCAGAAATACTAGAATTTATTATTTAAATACACAGTTTTCCAGTAATAAACAACAAACAAAAAAAATGTTTAATGCTTCCTGGAAACAACTTCGAGGTTCGAAAGTATCCTATTCGTATAGAAGTTCCTAAACAATGTAAATGGACATAGTTAATAAATAAGGATAGCATTTATTATTATATACTAATATTCAATTTCACCGAAATGAAAAGTCGTAATTATTGTTATTTTTTAGTGATAGCTAGAAAGTAGTCACTTGGTCCAGGTCACAGTTTTAAGCAGCAATTTACCTTGGAATTTTAGAATATTTAGTATACTCCGATCTTTTAAAAAAAAAACGGACTTCATACCCAGTCAGAAAAAAAATCATTAGATTTGTTTCGATATCTCCGGTAAAAAATACAGCCAATAAAGTTGAAATTTGTAATAAGCACCCGAAAAAATATAAATGAACACATTTTTATAACTTTTTCAAAACATGCCGAGACTCGACATACTGATCCACTGTTAAGTGGAATATAGCGTGATCGTTCGTCGTGTCAGCAGAATTCTAGTCGCGTTAAACGAGAGATCCTTTATACTAGAAACGACTTTACTTCAAAATTATATAAAAAAATTATTGTATTTGTAATTTTAATAACAATAATTAAATAAACAAAAGCAAAAAATACATTGAAGTTATCTAAGCAAGCAGAAGGCTTCAAATTCTGAAGTAATGTAGTTACGTATGTAAATATATCAAATGTCATGAGAAAAAAGGAGAATCTTGTTTTTTGGGTTTTTTTTTGGACACACACACACACACACACACATATATATATATATATATATATATATATCAAACGGAGGGCAGAAGATGGACCAAAAGGAATTTCAAGTAATTGTGGAATAAGAAGACAACAACATGCTGGGTTAACGAAGTTGAAAAAGATTTAGAGAGAAGTGACATAAAACAGAAAAAAATAATTGACAGCGAAAAAAAACTATTGAAGGGTCATCTGAAGATAGGAAAAGGAATCATATTGAGAGTATGAAGGCATAAAAGAGGAATATAAAATAATAAGAAATTGAAATTGGAACATTGTCCTTAGGTGGACAACAAGCTCCTACATATGTGATAAGTGTCATTCGACGAAAATAATTCTTTGGTGAGCATCCCAAACCACTATTGGTCTGTTCAATTTTAACATATGACATTCGAAATGAAATAATTATACATGATTTCTCCACAATAACTAAAATACCATGAATCAAATCCCCCTCGGAACTAATGTTTAAGATTTTTGTTCCATGATATCATTGAAGTATTATTTATTTATGTTTTCTAAAAGGTTATAAATAAGAAAAAGGTCGCCGATCTCATCGTCCCCAGACGTTAATGAGGGCGGTGAAGTCACCAAGAAAAATCGCTAACCTCGTCCCATTTAGCATGCTATTCGTCCAATTGTATAATTGGGCCCAAGTTGGCATTCTTCATACAACTAAATTCGGGAATGACATGGAACTATATATCCTACGTATTATTTTAGAAAATTCTAGTTAGCATTGAAAAATACTTAAATATCAGCAAACAGCTATAATTCCTAGTAATAAAAAATAAATCAAAAGTACATTGAAAAATTATTCAACCCGATTTTAAGACTGTATATACATCGAACTATCTAAGTGTGATAGGATACCCTATTCAGTAAACCGAGAGATAATCACTGATAATACTCACAATACCATTTTCCGAAAAGTCACTATAAACCGAATAGAGTTTGGACACTTGGACACACTGAGGATGGAAAATAATAGATTTCCAAAAATGAACAAGTACTGGTGCCCTGGAAGAAGAAGAGGCTGACCAAGAATTTCATAGATGAACCGAGTTCAGGAAGACATGGCTGGCTACTGTCCCAATGAAGATGCTCTTGATAGGATGGCCTGGAAAAAATACTACACTAAAGTTGTTTGGAGAAAACCTCAACTTTTGGGATATTCTTTATTTCCATTTATATATAAATTTGAACATCGTTGTGAAGAGTGTTGAATATGAATAAAGATATTATAATTTATTTGGATCGTTGGTAGAACAAAAAAAAAAAATTTAAAAATGGAAGTGTAAATATCTTTCAAAAACTTCTTTAAATCGTTCTGAAGTATATTCTATAACAATTATATATGTTGTCAAATATTTATTTCTTATATAATTTGCTACAATTCACAAAATTAATATGCTGTAGAGTAAGAGAGGGTTGTTAGGCAGAAGGGGTAGGTTGGCCAACTGCTGTTTAAGGTAACTGGAACTCTGGAGGTCTAGAATGATAATTCACCATACGACGCCATTATTTATAAATAGTTACTAAAACGTCTTCCATAAAACAATAGCTTACAAAAGTTTGAATAGGCTAACATATTTTTTTCAAAGTATTATAATAAATGAAAACAGTGGCGATAATGTCTGCCAAAAATAACCTTTACGAAGCCGGTCACGTATCTAAATTAAAATGCCTAGTGGAAACTCAGTAACCTTGGTCTGGAAATAGACAAAATACTTTCCACTATCTTTACACTACACATCAATAACAAATACTGCACAACTAAAAAACCTATTAGCATTTTAGCCACTTATTCATGAACAAACAAAACAATTATCGTATTATATATACATAATTTATTTACGCAGTAATATCTGAAATATTTCCTGCATGCACGCCAACTGTAAAAAAATTTTTAAAAAATCGTTTACATGAAAATTATAAACTATTACATAAAATGGCCAATGAACATAAACTATTAAAACAAATTATTGGAATTAACGATTGTATTAAATAATCAAAGTAAGTATCAATGATATGTAATATGATAAATGCTTTGGAAATAAATATAGAGGATCAATAATAAAAACTATTTATGGATGGTTTATATCGTTTATTTATTCATTATGTACTTTACAATTACATTATATTAATATTGAAGCTGCTTGCATGTTAGGAAAAATCCTCTTATCCAACTATATCACCATAATGTCCAGGAGGACAAAAGGAATTTTATACATAAATAACCGTAGGGAAAAACAGAACACTATGTGACAGAGATAAAAATGTAAGAATTGCTTGAAATGCGAACTCTGCAAAATAAAACTAAAGAACAAATTATTTATTAAGCTGAAAAACGACTTTTCCATGGAAGCTAATATTATACTTTAATAATCATATTCTAAGCATTAACAAAAGTTGGCCAATCTCCCCGTTCGCCAACCGACCCTCTCTAACCCTAAAGAAATATAGATTTTATTTCTATAAAAAATTAGTAAGTACCGTCTAGTAATTGAAAAGTTATATACTTCCACTCATAATGAATCTGCTCCATATAATAACTCATAAAACATAGTGAACATCTAAGTAACAGTGTGAATAACGTCTACACAACCTGCTGCGACAATAATATCAATAAAATTGAGATAATATGGACATATAATAGACATAAAAAAGTTTTAAGCTTTGGAGAAATATGCATACTTTCCAAATTTGTTTTAAATTCTCCTAACGATACAAATAAAGTTGGAATATCATCATTCGTATCCATCAAAACGAAGTTCAATACATAGACAGTCATAAAATTGGATTGAAACTTTTATCAATTTACTTGCCATTAAATTTTGTAATAAATTAAGTGTTATACCAACACATATTGCGTACACGAATAATTCCGAATGCTATACTTTCTACTTTGAATAACATTAACGACTAAAAACGAAGTGTATTTTTAAAAATCTCTTAGCAGGCTTTTGATCAAGTCTGGCATCCGGGTCTGCTGTACAAACTCCGTAAATTCTTACCTTCTACTTACTTCCGTATTATCAGTTCCTACCTCAGTAATAGAACCTTTAAAGTAAACCATAATTTTTCCTACTCTTGCCTATTTACCCAGTCTGCTGGTGTTCCTCAAGGTAGTATCCTGGGTCCCATCCAATACACGATATATACAGCTGACATCCCAACCCATCCAAGCACTGCCCTCACTACGTACGCTTATGACACATGTGTGTTATCAGTAAATAAGGATCCGTTTGTTGCATCCCAATCTCTTCAATCCCATATCTCAAACCTTCAAGAATGGTGTCAAAATTGGAGAATTAAAACAAATCCTAACAAATCCCATCAAATTCACTCTTCGTCGTAAACCTACGAATTCCTGCTCTACTGTATCATTTAATAACATTCCACTGACCCCTGTCGAACAGATACGTTACCTAGGACTCTATCTGGACAAACGTCTCACTTGGAATCCTCATACAAGACTGAAAAGACAAGAAACTGCTCGACGTTTTCACCTACTTCAACATTTACTGGACAAACGTGCAAAGCTCCCAATTAGTTACAAAAACTCATTTACATGACAGTTATCAGACCTATTTGAACATACGGAGTTGAGATTTGGGGCTCTACTAAACCACCCAATTCATCTCGTATCCAATCCTTACAATCCAAAATGCTTCGTAAAATCCTCAATACTCCTTATTATGTCACATACAAATTCATCCATTATGATCTTAATATCCCAAATGTTGCTTATTTAGCCCACCAAACTAGATACCTATCCTTCCATGAAAACCTTCAGACACACTTGAATCCGCTAGTATCTCAACTTGCTTCCCATAATATTCCTGATAACCGAGGCGTCTGAAAAGAAGATTGCCTCGAGGCTTTCTACTATAGAACTTTATTGGTGTGCTATCAATGGGTAGTTTCTCCACAAGTGTTTTTTTTTGTCATTTCCTTTGTTCATACAGCAGATTTACTTGATGTAATATACTTACAGTTGTAAATATCAATAAATTATTCTTTAAAAAAAAATCTCTTAACTATACAAATAAATTTGGAATATTTCTATTCGTATCCAAAACTGTTCAAAAGGAAGTTCATAAAATTGACGATAATTATAAAATTGGATTGAAACGTTTATCAATTTACTTGTAAATAAATTTTTAAATAATTTTAGTTTTTTACCAACATATATTACGCATACAAATACATACAAATAAGCTAGAATTTATACATATACTACTAACGACTATAAACGAAATGTATTTATTTTTATAAATTATTCATTGAACTATTTTGATACATTACTTTTATCGTGGGAGTGTTTTTTTTATTCGGCTTGTGTGGGAAGTGCTTTTTACGCTTTACATTAGTGCAAAGCTATGTATTTTCAGATTTCATATCCTTGAATGCTAACAAAATAATAGATCGTATTGTTTATTACTTAAGATTTCTTCATTTGAGATTGTAAAAATAATAAAACCTTGGTTCCACACATATTCAGGTAGACTGCGGTAAAAATAAACCACGGTATAGTTGTATGTTACGATTCCTTTGTTTTCTTTATCGTTACTATTTTAATTTGGGAATAAGGTGCTGCCAATGGCTTAGTTAGAGCCAACTTGGAGGGCCCACATCTTGACACCTCAGATATAAATCTACTTAAACAATGAGGTAAGCAATCTGGAATTTATTTAGATGTTTGGCTCGCTGACCGCCAGTTCGCATATTACGCGCGTGTTCTATTTACAGTTTGGCTCCCGTGTCAGCAAAATGGCTTCTTCCGCGGTGTCTTTTGGTAGATTTTAAGTTTAGCGAGAACGCTGCCCTTCCTAATTATATGTCACCGAAATTTTTCGATAACACTCCATCGCGCCAAAATTATAATGCACAAAACGAAGAGAGTCCATTTACGTAACAGCAGAATATAACTGTTCTAGTGATAACATTACATTTTGATAGAAGGTCTGAATTGAGTACCGATAACAGACGAGACGTTCCTAATATGATTTCTAGTATTTTTTTTAGCCGAAATATCATTAATGTGCAAATGCATGTTTTTTTTTATAACTGTCCTAGTCTACACGACCTATCATAAAATGGCATGATGCGATACGTTCATCCATTGTAAAAAGAATACTCTTCTTCATACTCCATCATTATACATGAAAAGTACTCGAAGACAATTGGGCCAACTATACCAAAAACTGGAACTATCTTGTACAACTTCAAACCATGAGTCTGGGGTTCAGTACTTGGTAGAGACAATACTATTTCTAGTACAGGGGTTGTGCAAATAAATGATTTATCCGAGATCACGATCAACCGCCAGGACTCCCCTCCCCAATTTAGATTAACTACTTTATAGATATATAAACATAGTCTTGGGTAAATACGTAAAATTTATTCCACAGGTTATTTGTATATTGAAAGTACATGATACTTTCAATAAAAAATCTCCATGTTCAAAATTACTTTTCGGATATCACCCGTCATGGTATTCAAAAACCTTTTACCCTGGACCATTTAGTTCGATTCAGTTCCATTCATCACTCCAATTTTCTTCAGTTGGTGATAAGAGGAACGAGACACGTGTATATTGTAATTCTAATATATTAGACCTAAGAACATTGTTAGCATGTTATAGAGGAATATACACACTTCCAATTTTTCTCCCTCATCCATTTAAAGTTAGAATACCTTTATTCATATTGGATAAACTTCACAGCGGCGTTGAATATAGAAATAGTCATAACATTGGATTATATATTATAAATGTTTTTCAATCTATTTCATATTAGAAAACTACTCAACTAATAAAAACAATAGTACAGACTCAAATACAACTATTTCCTATTTATTGAGTGAACGAGTATAAACGAAATGTAGTTATTTTTAAAAATGTTTGAAAATCTTACACATTTTTCTTATTTTTTAAAGTATATTTTGTACTACATATTTTTTTAAGTCGTTCAATTGACAGTAGTTAAATTTAAAATTATTATAAGTATAAAAAAAAATGTGTACAGGGATATATAAATCATTAAGATCGAACACTATTTTAATTATTTAATTTATGATTTTCAGTATTTAAGTCAGATAAATTATTATTTAACTAAGATTCCAAAGGAGTAGCAATTGTTCGTCTTAGAGAAATTTGAAGAATTCTTTCGAAATCAAAATAATTGCATACTGAAACAACATGCTGCAAGTAATAACAGTTATTATATTATAATGATATAGACAATATTAAAAATATTATATTATTATTGATACTATCAGTAGGGCATATTACTAGCATACTGTAATCCAAATCATTGATTATTCGGGAATGACATTGGTAGAAATTACCGATTAGCTCTTCTTAAATAACGAAAAGTTTTAAGATGCATTAAATTACAGGAAAGTTTACAAAATATCGTCAGGACTCAGTATTTCTTGTAGGTAGTAAAATTATCGGGAATTTGAAAATTAATTGAATTTATATACTATCTGCAGTACCTTCAATTTATTTCCTTTTTTTATTTATTTATTTTTTATTCGATGTCATATATAACAAATTTAGCTTTGCAACATTTTATTTTTACCAAAAATTGAGAACTGACGTGGGCGTTCGGCAAGGTTCCAGCCCCAGGCGTCGGTCCTGTTCAATCCAATATATTCTGAAGGTGGATGCCCCACCTTCGTGATTTTGTTTTAAAAAAAAGTAAAAAATACATGGGTCTTGCGACATATCATAGAATTTTAAACCCCTTTATGTCCGAAACACTCCCTCTTTTATTTCCAACAGTTTGTTCTTTAATCAAAGTAAACTAAAATAGAAAATATCCAAAAAATTCTGCTTGCCAAACCTGATGGATTTATCCCATCTGTTAAGTCAAAATACCGTCACTTATTCAAAATATATCTGAACTGTTTTGTTTTTCGTTTCGGTTTGTAAATATGGCCGGATAGAGTAAATAATTTATTAAACAGCATATGTCAGGAAGGACGCTATTCTTTATTATTCCTCATTTCAAAACTGTGTTCTATATAGGCCAATCTGAATCCGATTCTTAAAACTATATCAGTCAAATATTTTTTTGAGGATAGCAATTTATGTATATTTATATTAAATTTGGATCTAATTAATTTTTAAAAACATAAATATTCTATTTGGAGTTTATTTTTTATTTTAAAATTAGCATAGATCCTTTAATTTTATATAGATTAATACCCAGGAAAAAGCTGTTTCTTCCCATAGTCAGCCTTTCACTCTGGTAACTTTGTCGGAAAAATGGTTAACACGAAAGATAGATTTACACGAAAAATATCTAACTATTAGTCTGATTTAGTCTCTCTTTTTTTTTATTATTTACGTTTTCAGAAATGGTTTGGGCATGTAGATCAAGGTCTAAGGTAAATATTTCTGTTTCAGTCTATTCTTGAAAAACCTGGTACAAAGTTGGAGCAACTATTGATAAAATTCTATTAAATAATACATAAAATATATTTATATATTTAAATATATCATTATATAATATATGATTATATCTTTAAAACAGCGACAACTAACTAGTTTTGTATTCTGTTATAAAAATTTCCCGCTATTGGGTCAATTGTTCGATAGCCGAAGAGCTATTTCTGGTAGGCGATGTCGTCGACATCACGCTAGGCTTCGATAAAGGTCAGTTACTCACTTTGTTCCAATGCTAATCTCATTGAAGATATATATTCAAACTTGCATATTGCCATATACGAAAAATATAATGGCTTTACCGTCATATTTACGAAAACAAATTGATTTTCAGGACCTGTTTCTAATCAAAATGGATCAGCATAAGTAAAAATCGGGTTGGTACCCTTAATAAGGTGGAAAACCCGGGGGTTATCAACCTCAATCACCTTCCTGCACAGCCAAGAAACAGAACAGTCTCTACCTTTTACTGAACCCAAGACCCTTCAAGGGTTGTAGTTGTACATTTATTGGTTATATATCAGCATAAAGTTATAAAAAAATAATGTTGATCCTGATTCAAAGAATTCGGAGCGGAGTAGCTCAGTTTCTATCTCCCGTGTTCAAATCCGGCTGTGACAGACAAATAATCTAATCATTTAACAGCCGCGGACGGACACATAGGATTCTGCCGACCCTCCTGTGAGGCTCCCCAAAATTTGCAGTGTCCTCTACTCGTTAAAGAAGTTTGTCCTCTATGTTAGTTATACCTGGATAGGTAAAATTTAGGATTCCATATGTAGCATCATACAATTAGTCATAGTTGCATAAAAGTAACGATAAATAAACAAATAAGCATAAAAACAAGGTTCGATATTGGATTTAGAAAGTAAAGATGATGTAAAGAACTATTGGAATGGTACACAAGAAAATAAATAAATGCAAAGTTTCATAATTCTTGTTGTTATTTGCGAACATGACAAACAAGAGATAGAACATCTATATTGAGCATCTTACATCAATGTTGAAATGTTAGTTATTCACTGATCTGGGATATGTCTTTTAGCATTTTTATTTTGTCTAACCGAGGTACGAACCAGGATAGCTCAGTTGGTAGAGCACCATGACGGAAACATGGAAGACCCGGGTTCAAATCCCAGCCCTGGGCATATCTTTTCTCTTCAAAATAAAAATATTTAAAATTATAACAATTAATAAAAAAATAAAATAAACTAAATTATAGTTTTTGTCATTTGATTTGAGTTTTTACAATCACTAATAATAGAAGAGAAAGTTCATATGGTAATCATAACATGTATGTATTTTTCGATCCAATTAAATTCCCATCAAAACAAATTGAATTCTGTAATTCAAAATACACAGCTCATTCAGTTTTGTGAGCATAACTGATCAGCCACTTGTGTTGATAATTAGCTTTTTGCCTCACCTTGGTAATATTTAGATAAAATTAATTAAGTTGGCGCCGGGTTTGTATATAAGATATGATTCCTCTGAGTATAGCCCTATTATTCTTTCGGTTGGTTATCTATCCTTAACAAGACATAGATTTATATTTTTTGTATTAGTCTTATTTTTTTTAATTCTATCAGAGTAATTCTCGATCTCAATTTACCGGACAATGTTTCTTTTAAAATGCCTAGGTCTGAACGAAAAATTCCCATTACATCCTCCAGTCCTCCCCCCCCCCTTACGTGCAGGGAATCGCTTCTTGGATCACGTATGTTGGCAACTCCATTGGAATCCCTGTGCTGGAGGCCATGGAGGTGCGGCCGCTACGTCCTAGATGCTGATGCTAAAGCTGAGGTGAACCCAATTAAAGAACCATTAGCTGATCACTACGGAATTATCGCCTATACGTGCAGCTATGACTCATGAATGGAATATCTTAATAAGGAGTAACTTGATTACAGAATGCTCTAAAATATCAACTTGTTACCCTTGGTAATTAAAGCATAAATGCATACCTTCTTTATATCATATAATGAAAATTGGGTCAAGAGTGGTTAAGTTAACAACTTCCTATGTAAAAAGTCGCGGGGTTTCAGCCCAGAAGTAGGCCCTTGGATATTTTAAAGGGAGAAAGAAATCCATGGTCATGCCTTCCTAGGGAAGGGACGTGCAATGAAGGTCCCAAGCCTGTACGATGTAAGATCCCTATCTTTTAATTTCCACTGTAGCAAATTCCTAATAGCCGTAGTAACATAAAGTGACTATAAATTAACCAGCAAACAAACAAACGGAAACAAAAATAACGTTTTAAATAAAGGAACTTTGTCTTTACCATAGTCAAACCTATTCAATCTCTCCCAACATACTTACTTGCCAACATAACGTGTCTTTTCTAACAGTAAGAGACACCAAAGCTCCGTACCGAGTAAATATCAGGTAATGAAGCTTATTGTGATTTCGTAAAGGTGCAAAGCCTGGAATAGAATAAGCTGTAATAAATCCATTTATTTTTCAAGGGATATTAAGTAGAGTTTAAATGGATGTTTAGTATTATTCCAAAAATTTTATATTGGTGGGGAGGTTAAATGAAATTTGAGGAAAAGTATATAATGAGCCTAAAAAAAAACTTTTGAGCTTTGGGAAGCACTATAGTTAGCGATAGGGTGTGTTCAGGATATACAGGATTTTTATTGAACATAAGTTTAATTTGTGTTCTTTTACTCGTACATTGCAGCCGTGAATAGACTCGGTGGGATGTGGAGACTCTTCGGGGGCGCACCCACCTTAGCGGATGAGCGTAATCTTGGCCAAATCACCTTCTTGCATAACCGTTGGTTGGGAACAATAGGGTTTAACCATTTACTAAACCCAATATCTATTTAGTGCTACAAGCGTTGCTTGTTAGTATTATTGATTTACTTTATCATCATGTTATAATCTAATTTTATGTAAAATAAAAAAAGTTTACAAACATTTAGGAAACTTAATAGTATACGTCATATAAATCATCTCTTGCGTTGTGGGTTTCGTCCTATAGACGACCGGGGTTCAATTTTTTTTTTTTTTTTAATTAAAATTACTCAGATTTGTATATTATAACTTAATTCTAGACGGCCATAATTAATGTAAAGTGTTATGTTGTTATTTAAACATACATTTTCTTCATTAGTAAAGTGTTTTATATTTTAAACATATATATATATATATATATATATATATATATATATATATATATATATATATATACGGCATGTCTTTGTATACAAGCATCTGACTTACAAGAAATTATTTAAAGTACTTGCCGTTAAAGATACCTTACTTAACAAGTTTATTCAAACATACCAACAGTAATAAAAATATAAACTCGTGATACCATTTACATAATTACTACAAGTAAATAGAATAAAACCATGTAATTTAAAAACATACAGACATGCTAATTAAATATTTTTATTGTTATAATATTATTACAAACTTGTAGTTGATATGAGTTTAATTTTTTAAGCCATAATGTAATTATTAATTTGCTACTTTTTTTATACGCGAATAGATTTTTTCCCTCTATTTTAAAAAATATTAAAACATGTGAAGGACAACCATCATTCCATAAAATAAGTTTTATATATATATATATATATATATATATATATATATATATATATATATATTATTTTGAAGAGAAAAGATTATGTCTTGGCCGGGATTCGCGGGCAACCCGGGTTCGAATCCCGGCCAAGACATAATCTTTTCTCTTCAAATTAAAAATATTTAAAAAATAATCAAAAGAACAATAAATAAAAAATACATTATATATATATATATATATATATATATATATATATATATATATATATATATAGCTATGTATATAAAATTAATAGACGTGTATATAAGTATGAGTACTAATTTCCTTCCGCATAGTAACTGATTACTTTTTTGAATGACTCGTAACCATGAGAGAAAAAGTAAAAAATTCTCATGCCATTAGTCATGGACACTATGTTGTAACGTGGTTAGGCAAGCATTCTTTCATAACGAAGTCACCTACTATTTTCACAATCAGAAAGCTCATTAAAAATTGTAAACAAATTGATATTATCCTTTAAAAAACTGTATCACCGATTAAGGGTCTCGGGTTTAGTGTATCGTAGAGACTACACTTTTTCTAAGATAACGGTTGTGTAAGGAAGTGACATATCGAAGATACAGTTCAACCGCATGGTTTTCCCCACCTATGGTTTCTCACTTTATAGAGGCTGGATGAGCCCCAGAATGGTCTGCAGAACACACAGGATTCATTCGTGGTTTTTAACCGATTAAATGATTGTCAGAACTGAGTTTGAATTCGGAATCTTCAGCATAGCAACTAAGCGCTCTACAACATCGCTTGTAGAGTATAAGTATTATCTTATGTTGTAAAAAATGTAATATATAACTGCCCTTCCTCTAACTATATCTCTGGTAGGAATAAATTGTTCTTATCAGTACTTTTTCAGTAGATCTTGTAATAAATATTATACGACTCATAATATTATTTATTGACTCACTCAATGTTTGTTTTTTTTTTTTTTGTTATTCTGCATCCAATACTGTTGGACACATCTCCTTAAAGGATCACATAAAAAATAAATAAAACAACTTACTTTTATATCTCCTATTTGAAAGAAGTTACATCGATAGAATTTCTCTAATTAAAAATATTTGCCGAATGTTGAAATATTCAGAGTATATAGATTCAAATTATTGCGTTGCGATGAAGGCAATTAAAAAAAAAAAAGAAATTCTAGATTATAAGCAAATTAGGTCATATATTTTTCGAACTGTACATTATGACTAATTTACGACCAATGCACCAATTAATCTATGTTTAAAAAATAATGGTTTTAATATAGGAGTTTAGAAATTGGCTCTTCTATTGAATCTCTTTATCTCATATTCAATTCATCCGTTTTCGATATCCGTAGGATCGTTGCAAAAATAGAAGTTTCTTCTTTCCACATATATAGATAAATATTTTATTATCGCTATGGTCTTTTAACCTTAAAAACGTGTTTATAAAATAATAAAAAAATTGATGTGGTTTGTGATTAATGTTGGGACCAAAATAGATACTAAGGAATACCCCGTTTAAAACAAGTATTTTAAGAACCATTATTTCTTGGTCTTGATTTATTAAAGGGTTTCCGAATAAAAGGTTTATTTATTAATTCTTTTAATTTTAGTGTTTATACCCTGGGAAACAAGTTCAGTCGAGATTTTCGATTGACCCAAAACTTTGAATATAGTGGTTTTTCAAAATGATAAAACCATATCTGACCAAAGTCTTGAATAAAAAAAAAAAATTAAAACACGGAACTCCGTTGGAAACTTAATTTATTAATTAAAATGAACCATATCTGGATCACGAATGGTCTTTGTATTACTTATAACACTTTTAGCACTAATTTTATTTTTATTTTAAATTCCAAAATTGATAGAAGTATTCAAAGTTGAAATATAAATATTAAATAAAAATTATAACTAGCGATAATGAATCAGATATATAATTTAGACTTTGAAATAAAATCATAATCAAAGATCATGAGTTGACACAAATTCCTCAACGAAGCCACATTTTGCACTTTAGCTAAAATGTCAGAGCTCTCTTACGACCTCACTTGACATTATGTCAGAATAGCTGACATGTTTCCTGAGGTTTTTTATTTTATTTAATTCATAATGAATATTTAAAAATGGCAGGTACAATGTTTAATGAGTTCCTTTATTAACAAACAAATATTAATACGAATATAATTTTTTTTAATTTATTTATTGTATAATTTGCTACATTGCACAAAATAAAAATGCTGTACCAATAGACCAGTCTCAAATTAAAAACAATTGTACAAATTTAAATATATCTGTGGAGAATCATAATTTAAAATGAAAGAATAAAATGTACAAAAACTTCCAACAGAGAGAAAAAAAGAAAAACAATTAATAATAATAAAATAAACAAAAATTATAAGCATACGTTCTTAGTAACTTATCTACATATATATAACAATATCAATGAAATGAAAGAAATTGGTATCCTACAATAATAAATGTTTGTTTCGTTTATGTACATACCGCTTTGTACTATTTTTTGTATAGTTCCCAATATTTTTTTATAAGCGGGTTTTAATTGTTTTTACACTTAAAAAAAATTGTTTACATGGTTTGTTGATAATTATATTAATTTGAGGTATACTTAATTCTTTATGCATAATTTTAACTTTAGTGTCATATGCATAATTTCCAGCAATTCTAAGACATTTGTATTGGAATATTTGTAATTTTTTGTAATTAGTTTTAGATATGTAACTAAATATTGGGCATGCGTATGTTAGTATAGGTCGTAAGCAGGCTTTCTATAATAATAACTTATTATCTGTGCTTAATTTAGAATTTCTATTATAGTAAGGATATATAGAGCTCTGTTAACGACCATCATTTTGTTAATTTCATTTTTATTTCAATATTCATTATGAAAGTTATTACTACATATTATAAAATCAAATGATTAAGTATAATTTGTAAATTAGAATATATTGTAAGAAACCATTTTATTTTCTTTACTTAGAACATTGAACACTACAGGTCTGTGCAGGATCGTACCCGGTACCTCATTCTCAGTGTTGGCCGAACTATGAACCGATGTATATGAAAGTAATATTATAGTCAATTATTATATATCAAGTTGGTTCATTCTAATTAAATTATCGTATTTAGCAATCGAAGAAATTAATACATCTTGGAATTAGGTAATAATTCGTGTCTAAAATAATTAATACTTACTGTTTAATTATTCAACTTTACAACAATAGATCATGTATTATAATTTGTAACTCCTTTTGCTAAACTGCGCAAGAAAGAAAAATATGCGAATATTCGCAGAAAAATATGGGAATATTCGCGTATTCGCAGGGAAAATTTGCGAATATTCGCAGCTGAAATACGTTCGTATTTACTTGAGAAAAATACAAATCCACTCGTATTCGCTACCAAAATATACGAATATATTTGTATTCGCAAATGTAAATACGAATATTCGTGTATTCGCAGAAAAATATGCGAATATTCGCAGAAAAATGTCTGAATATTCGCAGAAAAATATGGGAATAATCGCGTATTCGCAGGGAAAATTTGCGAATATTCGTGTATTCGCAGCTGAAATACTCGAATACGTTCGTATTTACTTGATAAAAATACAAATACACTCGTATTCGCTACCAAAATATACGAATACTCTTGTATTCGCTGGAAAAAATACGAATACAGCTATATTCTCAACATCTCATCATCTATATTCTCAACAGCTACATTCTCAACAACGAATATTCGTATTCGCAGGTGGGGGTGCCTTCGGTGATATTCGAATTCGTATTCGCGAATACGAATAAGCCCAACTCTGAATTGAAAGTACAAATTAAATTGCTTGAACAAAGACAGGAATATTTTTTTTCCTGCTTACACAGCATTAAAAAAATAATACAATCTGAGCTATTTAATATAGTAAATTACAATTGTACAATTAAAATTGGGTTAGTTACTGTTGGGGTTAGTTGAACTCATTATATTTGTAAAATCCCTTTGATGTCTTATTGTATTTACTTTTACTATCTTATAATTATAGAATTAAATTAATATATTTTTATTTTTTTTCAGGTGAATGAAGATATGATAAAGGCCGGTAAGTATTGAGTTATTATTAAAAGTGCAAGTACGAATGGTTTTCGATCACTCAGTCCAGTCTCAGTTATCCCATTTCGAAATTAATTATTAATTATTCATTTCGAAGTGTACGTTACATGTAAATGACGAATAATATTCTGTTTATTTTAGCCGTATGATTCCCACTTGTCCGGCGCCGTTCGATACAACCGCTGTCACAGTAGCTTCATAATCATTCTTGCCTTGAATTCCTATTTCGGAACCAATACCAACGATATTTTCGGAAATTATTGTCGTTTAAATTAATTATGAATACTGAGCAGCTGATCGCATACATTTTGAAATATCCAACTTAGCCTTATCCATCCAGCCCTAAATATCATTAATTTAAATGTAAAAATATATTTTTAAAATTAATTTAAAAACACTTCTGGTATATTTTAATATTTTCTCTATATTAGATAGATAAAATAAGTTGTGATTTAATATTTTATTGGCGTTTCTTAGCAACGGATCGAGAATCTACTTTATTTTTAGTAATATACCGTGCTCAACCAGTTAAATTATGAATACTTTTAAAATCGGCAAATATCAAAGCCATTGTTGCTGGCTTATTTAAGACGTTACACAAAATACAGCACTGTCTTTGAATTTAATGGGGAACAAATGGAATGCTTCGATTTAAAAAAATAGGACAAGCTAAATCTTATTCCAATATTTCGATTGAAGGACTGACATTTCAATACAGAGAATGCCATTAAATAAGTTTAAAACATTTTTCTTATGAACTATAATCTCTTTCATCAAATAAAACAAACGGAAAATAAAATAATACATTTCACAATTTTATTTAATGAAATACAATCAATATCTCAAAACAATAATAAGTAGGTTATGTAAATAGTGAGTACAAAATAAGTATTAGACTGAACTTCAATTTTAGAATAATAGAAGGCATCTACTAAAACGTTAACTACTTAATGTAATACTGTTAAATAAACAGTTGTATAACTTGTAAAATGAGTTATCCCTACTAGTTATTATCTATCTGAGATATTCTTTTATTATTTTTTATTTGTTATTGTGACATTGATGTCATCTTGGCATGCATATTTGAAAAAATATATAATTTCCTGAATAAAGTTCTGTCTCATTTTAAAATATTCTTAATAATATTTTATGCCAAGCCCTTAAATAAATCTCTCTTTACACATGCCACATGTACCCTTTACCTATTTTCTTTTCTAAAAGAAATAATACTTTTACATAATTTCTTCTTCTTATTTTATAGATAAGGTTAATTTTATTGCCCGAAAGTACATTACTTATAACAACCAGATGACTTAAACATTAAAATTCACCATATTTATAAAAATTAATATTTAAAAATGTCTAACGGTAAATTTTTTTTTTTAAAGTTGCTAAAGTACTAGATACTAGATTTTTGGTAATTTTAGTTAACCTATTCCCTCTAGGGTTCCAATTAATAGATATATAAAATAAGGGGTGATGCGCAACCCCAATTCTTAATTTGGATCATCCTTCAATTTTATATTTACATAAATTTTATATAAATATTTGTAATGAAAGAAAAAGCCTGACCAGTAAAACTGATCGCAGCTTAATGCAGAGAAAATAAAACCGCTGAATCGGTTTAGAAATGTGTGCCGTTGAATAAAAACGAAAAAATATTCCACCTGTGATCTGCATTTTTTTCAAGAATTATTAACACATTTACATACAACCATGACCAACCTTACGGAAATATAATTTGAGTAGGGCTCTTCTGTGTTATTTTTAATCTTGTGTTATATATACAGGGGAGCATCCGAACATCAGTTATCCGAACAATCAATAAACGGAACTGTTTTTTGTTTTGTTGTTTAAATGTAATTTTAATTTATTTGATCAGATCATCCAGTTACATATTTATATTGTTAAAATTATTGTTATTTTAAATAAAATTTGACTAAAAATAAGATTATTTATGATATGATGATTATAACATTAGTTCGGATAATCGACATTCCACTGTATTTTATGCATTGTAAGTGCTCGCCCTTTCAGGCTACTTCAACGCTTACAAGACAACCGCTGTAAATTCCCTATTAATTACTAAAAATTCATATACATGACTACTACATGACCTAAATTGACTTAAGGAGTAGAGCTTTGGGGCTCCATTAAGCCATCGAACTTCCTGTCCTCACATTCCAAAATCCTTTGTAAAATCCTCCTTACTACGAATAAAGTCATCCATAATGTTCTTAATATCCCATTTATTCCTGATTTGGCCTGAACCCATTCATATCAAACTTTATTTCCACTAAAATTATTTTCAAACCTAGCAACTTCATCAATTCCCGATAATCCTTCCAGGCGTCTGAAAATAATGTTACGGGCCACTGGGTGGCGAAGATGAACCAAACCACAGCTAAATCAAAGATACTAATATTTATTAACAAAGTGACAAAAAAGGGTTCAAGTAAATTATTAAACTGATATAAATTTACAATAACAATATTCTAAATATTTATTATCTAGGCCTAACTCTTATTTAATTATTACAATAATATAAGATATTGCCAATTTTAAATAGCTCAACTATTAACATAAATTTGTACGAATACCATAAAATTACAACTACTACTTAACTAATTATCTACTACTAATAAACACTTACAGATCACTAATTAAAGTCCACCGACCGTAAGATTCTCCAAATATGAAGAACTGACACCCATTAATAAAAAGAAACGGTTTATTACACTGATACTCCCTTATCACTAGTTCATCACAGTGCCTGAACTGCTCTCCAACTGACTCGCTCGAGGCGAGGGGGTATTTAAATAGGCAAGGCCGAACATTCTAGAACACGGAAGTAGGGGAAGACTGTTCTGGGATTGTCGAGAACCTTCTTGATCTCTTCCGACAAAAGGAGGCATTCGAGAAGGTTCTAATCCAATCTTAACTTCTCCCGCCGACGGCTTAAGACGCTAATCCCTTCCTTCCGTCCTTCTCTATGTGGCCGTAACAATATGAAGGCCTCATGAACTTCTATGCTGAATTCGTTATTCGAGTACTACCAGTTGTTTCTCTGCTTGCCTTTATCTCGAGCCATTGCATATCTTTCATTCTATTTACTATATGTTTCATTATAATACAGTTGTAAATTTCAATAAATAAAGTTTAGAAAAATTAAAAATTATGATTTTCTCAATCTAGTCAATCCGCATGAAGCCATATAATAAAAAAAATCTGGAATCAATGGTTTGCAAAATAATTAAGACTTGAACATTATTCAATTTAAAAATAATTTCGATTAAAATAATAATTTAAAAAAAAGTTTTATACTTTGCAATAATTATATAAAAAAAAAATAGGACAAGTTTTACACTATTGAAAAGTTGGTAGGGGTCACTTGTGGTATAGTGGTTAGCACAACAATCACTATAGTCGGGAAGGTTATGGCCCTAGGATTTTTTTAAACGGAGTAAAAAAATCTTGGTTAAACCGTCCCTTGGAAGAGATGTAAAATGGGAGTACGGTGTAAGTTATTCGTTAAAGATCCATATCCTAATTAGACCCGGATATGAAAAATTTAGGACTCCCTCTGTAGTATCGTCCGATTCGCTATGGAGTGACGGGAATAAACAAACAAGATGATAGCTCTAAAATAATTTGCCTTTTAAAACTCAAAATATCTCCACCAACAAAACAAAAAAAAAATTAATAAAAGAACCCAACACCGTTATCTAGAATCATTATATTATTCAATATCCGCGTATATGTCAGTGAAGCTATAGCAAAAATGAAACAGTGTTGCCAACCCAAGTTAAGAGAAGCGTAATGGAATGTGCACGTACAATTCTGAGAGTATCCACACAGAGAAAGTGTAGAAGCAATCACACATCATCCATTCTGGCTGAACTGCTACAGGAAGTAAATCTTTCAGTTGGCGTTCAGGTCTGGAGGCAGACACGTAGGCGTGTAGATTTAACGGATGCTCTTCGCTTCGTCACAAGAATTTCTTCTTATTGTTAAACTGTAGCTGTGTCTAAAATATTTTTGTCTGTCCTTTCATCAATTGTGAAAGTAACAGATTATCTAGAGTTGGATATAGGAAGTTTAAATCTGGCTAAGAAGAACCGTAGTAGGAAAGAATCTCGACGAACTAAGCAAGTTCAAACTAATTTACAATTGGGGCTTAGCTGTAAGCACTTTATTTATTTATTATATTGATATATTTATGTATATTATATTAATTCGTATTTATAGGAAACCAATAAAATGGGAGTTTAATTATCGATGTGTGCTTTACTCATAAAGTGTTCTACAATATTCAAAATATATTAATTTATAAAAGATTTTTATTTATAAATTTCTTTAAAAACATAACAAAATTAATTCTATCATTTTTGTACTTCAAATTAATCATAAATGTCTTTAAATAGTATCCATTTAATATTTGTAGCTAGGAGCGGGTTACCTCAGTTATTTACTAATCGAATTTGCTTTTGCTATGAAATTCCAATATATATAGGACTAGTCAAAATTAATATATAGCTATTAAATAAAATATATAACTAGGTATAATTAATACGAGACATGATTTAAACTGTGAAATAAAATCATTATCAAGGACATGATGACACAAAAAATAAAAATGAAACAAATTCTTTAACAAATACAATTATATACAGAAAACAGATATTTTAGTAGGGGAAATCGGTCGGTATAACTTTCCGAAATTGGGCTATACAAGTAGGTAGTTTTATTATTTAATTTTTTTTTGTCTGAGTTCCCAATGGAAGTCGTGTCCAAAATTGTTGAATACAAGATAGAAAAAAATATATAATAAATCCGGTGACACATTCAATGTGTCCATAAATAACATTATTATTCGAATAATATTCATCAAAAAAGTACTAATAAGAAGAATTTACTCCTACCAGAGATGTTAAAAGAACTGCAGTTTTATATATATATATATATATATATATATATATATATATATATATATATATATATATATATATATATATATATATATATATAACGCTGAGTTGCTATGCTGAAGGTCCCGGGTTCAAACCCGGCTCAGAGAGAAAATATTCTATCAGTTAACTGACACGGATGGACCCGGATGTATAGACCCTCCTGGGGCTCACTTAGTCTCTATAATGAACTCAATTGTGTGGAAAAACCCAGTGGCAGAGTGTGATCTCGCACAAATCATCTCCCTTCACAGCAGTTGTCCTGGAAACAGTACAGGGTCTACCGCATTCTGAACTCGAAGACCCTTCATGGGTCTTGTTGTTTCAGATTTTTTTTTATTGTAACTACCATAACAATTTAACTTTATTTTTTTATTAATCTAGATTGAGCAATATACAATAGCTCTAGACACTTGGTATTTTTTAAATATTGAAAATTTATAGAATCAGTTTTGAAAAATACGTTTTATATAGGTTTTAGATGTATAGGATAACATTATATAGCGTAATTCCGTTCTTAATTTCTGTCTCTATAAGCATTAAAATTACATGTATCTACTAGCAAGAGAAGTGTTTAAATCGGGTCACATGTTCTATATCCGGTTTCGAAGAGGTCAATCCGTTTCAGAATCCTATTTTCAGCATTTGCTCTGCCTACGTCACCATTACCTCATGTTCCAGATGATCAATTTTGTTATGGGTACAGAATTGGATAACTCGAGTACTTATAGCACTAAACAATTTGTATGGCACTTTTTTGAACTATTATTCTTTAAGCTTTAGTTGATTAGGTTTCGTATTAAAAAAAACAACATTCTTATCATTGTCACCGCATGAGTGATATCAAAGATACAGTAAATGGACCTTTTCGACCATACAACTCATCTCTTATTTAATTATAACTTTTTTTTAACGATCGAAATACAAAGGACTAGGCCTGTTTCAACTGTTCTTTTTTTTCTTCCATATCCCTTTCATTGCTAGAAGAGCTGGTCCTAGTAGGAAATGAAGCTGTGCTGGAGATAAATTTTAACAAATCAGTCTTGATGACAAATGCCGAAGAAGAAGAAATATTTCTCGGTACCAGCAAACTACAATGGGTTAAAGAAACAATCTATCTAGGGCAACTCATATCATTTGCAAATAGATCCAAGAAAGAGGTGAATAGAAGGATTAAAATAGGATGGTCCAAATTTTGGTCACACAAAAATATTTTCAAAAGTAACATGGCCATACATCACAAGAGAAAAGTTTTTGATGCTTGCATCATTCCTTCTTTAACTTATGGATGCCAAACTTGGAGTCTAAATAACGAGATATCTAAATCCCTATTAACCACTCAGCGCGCAATGGAGCGAAGTATGTTAAGGAAAAGTAGAAGGGAGAAAATAAAGAAGACAGAACTACGGAAGCTGCCTGGTACGCGCGATATTCTCAAGACAGTGTCTGATCTGAAATGGCAGTGGGCTGGACACATTGCAAGAATGGGATCAACACATTGGGCTAAGGCAACAATGGATTGGTACCCAATACACCGCACTAGGAGAAGAGGGAGACCAGCTACGAGAAGGCGGGACGACATACAAAACTTCATCGGAGTATTATGGCACCGTTCTGCTTGGAACAGACGTAGCTGGGGTAAATTGGGAGAGGCTTAAGCTCATAGAAGGCCTTTTTTTCTTTTTAAAACCATGGAAATATAAAAACCATGTAAAAATTGTACATAGAAGAAAGAGGAAAAATAAAGCTTATAATTATTATTATCCCTTTCATTCTCTCCTTGTGTTTTTGCTTCCTCTACTTCGTCAAAATAGTGTCCACTTTCCTCTTTATTCTTTCTTGAATATCCGGACCATTCTAAAGTTCCAGCCTAAGAGAATAACGCTCTTCAATACCATACAGAGAGACCTCGAGCTCTTCGATGTCCTTTTCAGTCTTCTAAACCCATGTGTTGGACATTTTCAGCTTTTTAAGATATGTGAATATTTTTGTCATTCTGCTCGGGTCAAATCTCTGTAGATGTCCAAAGAACTGAATTCTGCGATTTTGTATTGCATCTGTAGTTTTCTCTATTTGCGTGTAGAGTTCCTGGTTGTGGCGTATTTTATATATGTTCACTTAAATTATTTTTTAAGACATTGATATATACAAGTTTAAATATTACTTATTCCTCTTAAGTGTGTCAGATTGTATTATTTTTCTTTCCAAAAAAAAAAAAAAAGAATAAATAAGTTCTTTAGAATAGAATAATTTATTGATATTTACAACTGTAATTATATTACAACAAGTAAATCTGCTAATATGAACAAATGACATGGAAAAAAAGACACTTGTGGAGAAACTATCTATTGATAGCACACCAATAAAGTTCTATAGTAGAAGGTCTCGAGGCCATGTTCTTTTCAGACGCCTCGTAGGGTTATCAGGAATATTATGGGAAGCAAGTTGAGAGACTAGCGGATTCAAGTGTGTATGGAGCTTTTCATGGAAGGATAGGTATCTAGTTTGGGCCAAATCAGCAACATATGGGATATTAAGATCATGGTGGATGAGTTTGTTTTTGACATAATAAGGAGCATTGAGGATTTTACGAAGGATTTTGGATTGTAAGGATTGGATACGAGATGAAGTGGATGGTTTAGTAGAGCCCCAAAGCTCAACTCCGTATGTCCAAATAGGTCTGATAATTGTCATGTAAATGAGTCTTTTGTAATTAATTGGGAGCTTTGAACGTTTGTCCAGTAAATGTTGAAGTAGGCGAAAACGTCGAGCAGTTTCTTGTCTCTTCAGTCTTGTATGAGGTTTGTCCAGATGGAGTCCTAGGTGAATAAATAAGTTAGTTGCATTTGGGCTCTGGAGGTGACGGGATGTTTCCTCTAGTTAGTGTCTTACTGCATTTTCAAGTTGGGTTGTGCTTTATTAGGTGCTCTTTTTTTTTTTTTTGAAATTATCCTCTTTCAGTCCTGAAGATGCTTGAAAGGACAAAATATTTTAACAAATGAGAAACAGAAAACAAGACAGGTATATTTGTCTTGCTGTTATAGTTTAGAGACTTAGTGCTTTTTGGTTGGAGTCTTTCTTCTAATGTCTTAAGAATAATAAATAAATAAATTGAAGAAATTTCCCAAAACGTCCTACATACTTATATGAAAATATATGTATGCGTACTTCAACTTAAAAAAATAAAAATATAGCCTTACTGGCCGGATATTGGCAATACAACTGACAACCTTTGCACCCGAAGTGGTAAGCAAAGCCAGTTTCCCATAAGCAACGGTCCGAGATGCGATCTCCCGTCCTTCGTGCCGATGGTTCGGAATGCAGAATTGCGGGGTCAACAACAGCTGCAAGTCCATAAGGAGATGTAACTGCGTCACCCTAACCTCAGCCTCTTTAGACAGTAATAATTCTTAACGGGCATGTTCGAGAATGCAAAGGGTATTGTAGGCCTTGACGTTTAATAGGCTTACGAAGTCTCGGTACATTATTACTTTCGTTTAATGGCGTACGAGGTTGACTGCTAATGCTATCAATGAAACAAGTACTATTCGTTCGTGAGTCATTTTTTGCAGTTTGGTCAGGATCACGAAATATGAGGTGGATTCAGTTCTGAATTAGTTTGGGAGTAGACTCACGTCTATAAGGGAATAAATAGTTAAACAAGTTATGACAGTGAAGCGTGATAAATGCCATGTTTGGACTTTAATCGTCACACTCATCTGAAAGTAGATTTTAAAAAAAATCCTGTAACCAAACAGCCATAGAAGCGTCTTGGGTCCAATACATGGTAGAGACTGCACTGTTCCAAGGCTAACTATAGAGCAGGGATTCATTTTTTCGAGATCATGCCTAATCATCAGTTCCCCCACTTTATAATGGCTTGTTGTGCCCCAAGTGGGTCTACAGATCACATAGGGTCCATTCGAAGCTGTTAACAGATTAAATATTTATCTGCCATAGCTGGATTTGAACCCGAAACCTTCAGAATACCGCTCTTTTAAAGCTGATTATATTTAAACAAATAGAGAAGTGATTACGAAGTAATAATAACATGTCAGATACAACATATTTATAAATTTTAAATTGTATATACTGATGAATAAAATATAATCCGTTGATCCCAAGGAGATGGTTATTTTCCATTTACTATATCTTCTTTCCTCATTACATTTCCATTTCCATTTTTGTCCCTTTAATTGTTTTCTATACTAAGTTGCAATTACTATTACACCTACTATTTACCATTCCGTATGCATAAAATATTTATAATAATATTTATATCCCAACTAATAATAATGCATTTCTTAACTATATTTATGCATACTATTTTATTTGTTTACAAACCTTTCTGTAACGCTATTAAATTTATATTTTTCTTTTATTTATATTTTTATCTTATTTTTCTGAGTTCAAATAAAGGCCCAGAATTTATGATGAAATGTCAATACGCATTTTTATATTCCTCCTTATTATTACCAACAAAATAATAACAACAACACCGTAATTATCCAAATTTCGAAAAGAATTAATTCTCACTTAAATGCTTACCGAAACGGAACTACAAAAATATTATTTATAAACTTTTGACCTCATAGGTTAAGGAAAAATAGTCTAGTATAGTAAAAGTAGAATATATATATATATATATGTATATATATATATATATATATATATATATATATATATATATATATATAGTATATTAGTATAGTATAGTAGAAAAATGTGTCTAGTATAACACTAAATATAGCGAATAAATAAATATAAAACCTGTACCACTACAACCAGTGAACGGGTCTGGGGTTAAGTACATTGTAGAGGCTGTACTGTTTCATTTTACCCCTTATTTTGTGTACCATATTTTTATAATATTTTATAGAGGCTGGGTGAGCCCCTGGCGGGTCCTAGATCCCATAAGATCCCGATCCAAACCGAATAAATAAAAGAACTGGCCTGCAGCTGGATTTGAATCAGGATTTGCGGCATGGCAACTCAGTGCTCTACCACTGAGCCACTCCTCTCCCCTGAATAAATAAATATACAGAAATAAAATTAAAATTTGTGATTTTGTACATTTATAATTTGTATGATATATATCGCTCAAAAATAATACATAATTTCATTACTATGATACGATTCGGATATCGGAAATTTCAAACATAAGCCTTAAATATATCAAACTTTGGTAAATTTCTGACCTGTCAGCTTTTCCCTAAACCAGCCTTTATGGTTTAGGCAAAATGCACCACAATTAAATACCAGCGATTCCGAGCAGAATTTCCGAGTAATTAAACTTTATAATAATTTGTTTTTGTTTATCGTTTCATATATTCCATAACAAATCAAATTAAAAATAATTAAATGATTTTATTGGAATACCTGTACTGGATTTTGTGGTTGTATTTAATTGAATGGACTTTCTGTTGTTTATTGGGCCTTTTTTAACTGATCATGCAGCTATGTATGGTCTGCATTCATGCAATCTATTTTCCTCCTGTTGTTGAAATGTTGGTTAGCAAGCTAAACGACATTTGAATAACATTTAGTTCTTTTTTTTGGTTCTTTTTTTGGACTATGCCTTTGTAACAACGAAGTTTTTTTTTCCACAATTCAGGTTATTGAATCTGTAGAATATGAAGCTGTTAAAATGGATTTATAAGTCAGTAAGTCGGAATAACAAGAAAAAAAAACTGTTTTACAAATACCAACGAAGGATCTTGGGTTCAGTACATGGGAGAGATTGCACTGTTTCTAGGACAACGGTTATGCATTGAGGTAATTTGTCCTGCGTTAAAGAGGCTGGGTGAGCCCCAGGAGAGTCTCCAAATCCCACAGGATTCATCCCCAGCTGATAACAGATGAAATAAATTATCTGCCACATATAGATTAGAAACTTAGGGACGGATACATAGCAATCTACAAACTGAACAACCTCACTTCCTATTCATTGATTCAGGATAAACAATATTTATTTTTTTTCTTATGAAATAATGTTTTTATTACGAAATAGTTGTAATGCCATGTACCTATAATAAATGATATGTCACTGATTATGGCTTATCCATGATTCATGCGTCTTTCCAGATTAAACCTTCTGTACATTATTAACATTCAGAACTGGAATATAACAAAGCACTCATCAATATTCACTGATTCGAGTAAAAGGTGAATTAAAAAAATAATAAAAAAAAGACATACTTTTTGATCTAAAAACATTATTTGTATTTTACTCGCGTTCTACCATTGATCTATCCACTTCCAGAATAAAGAAGAAGACTGGTGTAATAATTCAACAACATCCTTTGACAGTAAATAAAAGTTTATAAACTGTTGTTACAATAATTGTTCTAGGGAAGAAATGTTTATATCTCCTTGGAATATTTAAATATCATCATTTATTTATTTAAGATATTGATACATGTTATAACAAACTCCTTCCTTAAAATAAATGTCTCCATCTCCTTGGAAGAAGACGACCTTTGAAACATTTAAAGGCCAGGACCTACCTTTTCATTTCTACAATTTTCTTTCCGAGCCAACAATAATAGTCAAGTAGTCTTTTCTTTCAGTCATCGACTCGAACCTGGTCATCCTTGAGTCTAGTGTCGCTTCCGTGAGTATACCGACTAATTATAAACGTAAATTATAAATACTGTTTTGTGGTTAACCTCAGCTAAACTACGATGATGAAATTTTCCTTCTATTTCTCTATTCGCTTCACTAGTTCAACCAACAAAGTCCTCAAAGAAAAAAAAACTCTACTTAAACTTTATAAAAGTTTTTACGGCTCAAAAACAGATCAGCATAATCCTTCACGACAAGTAGTTCTATATTTAGCAAAAAAATTCATGCAGGGTGCTGAATAAACGGATGTTCAAGAAAACTAACGAATTTTCGTAATTCATCTCAATAAAATATCATTAAAAATAGATCTTTTTATGAAAGAATGGGCCATTAATTATTTTATGTAAAATTTATTCTTACTTAATTTTTACTAAAATACATATTTTTTAAAATTTATTTATTGATATTTACAACTGTATTACAATAATACAACAAGTAAATAGGATACGTGATACATAATGACATGATAATGACAAGTAGAGAAACTACCCACTGGTAGTGCTCAAATCATAGTTCAACTAAGAAGGTCACGTGGCCATCTTCTTTTCAAACGCCTCGGAGGATTATCGAGAATTGAAGAGGAAGCTAGGTTTGAAACTAGAGGGTTTGAGTGGGGATGAAGTTTGTTATGAAAGGATAGATACCGTGTTCGGGCCAAATAAGCAACAAAAGGGACATTAAGGTCGTTATGGATGACTTTATTCTTAACAAAATAAGGATCATTGAGGATTTTACGAAGGATTTTGGATTGTAAGGATTGGATACGAGAGGAATCCGATGGCTTAGTGGAGCCCCAAAGCTCTACTCCGTAAGTCCAAATAGGTCGTATGATGGTCATGTAGATGAGTCTTCTGTTAATTGGGTGCTTAGAGCGTTTGTCTAGTAAGTGTTGAAGTAGCCTGAAACGTCGTGCGGGTTCTTCTCTTTTCAGTCTTGTATGAGGATTCCAGATTAATCGTTTATCAAGGTGCAACCTTAAGTATCGGATCTGTTCTACAGGCACCAGAGGGATATTATTAAAGGATACTGAAGGGCAGGAAGTCATTGGTTTACGAAGTAAGGTAAAAGTGATTTGATGCGATTTTTGAGAATTTATTTTAATTCTCTAGTTTTGACACCATTCTTCAAGATCTGTGATATGGGATTGGAGGCTTTGGGATGCAATAACTGGATTGGTGTTGACTGATAACACACATGTATCATCAGCATACGTGGTAAGGATAGTACTGGGATGAGTTGGGATGTCAGCTGTATAAACTGTATAAAGGATTGGGCCAAGGATACTTGGCAACCTTCAGTTACTAAAATATAAACTCAAATTTTTCAGTAAAAATGATATGGCAATAAAATTAACTTATGGCAATTGAGAAAGCTGAGGGATATGTTTTATTTTATGTTATGACATTTACAAAAGATTTTAAATAAAAATAAACCAATTTGTTGTATTAAAATCATCGCGTATTTACTATACAACACCATTTCAAAAAAGAAGAGATAACATTTTTTTAGAGAAAAATCTGAACAAAAAAGTTCATATGAACATGTTCCAGCAAAAGAGTCATGACTAGTGAATGACAAAAAAACAACAATAACGATATATTAAAAAACAATCTTTTCTGGGCTGTCGATGGCAACATTATCTCCAAAATGACTTACAAAAATCAAATTTCTTTAAAATACTAAAGGGGTATTTTTTTTTTTAAATACCATGTAAACAAGAAAAAATATCACAAAGAAAACGATTGTTTAACTATTGTTTCAATCACTATTATTGCACGTCAACTAATTGAATTTAAAAAATCAGTTAATATTCTTCTAGCATGTTATATTATTTTTATGTATTTATGTATGTAAGTATAATTTACTGAATGAAAGGAAATTATTTTATAACTTATAATATTATATAATTATACTTATGAATGTTAAATCCATTTAATTATCCTCATGTCAGAAATTTTATAGTATTTAATAATAAGACAGTTAAAATTAAATAGAAATCCTAATTAATATATTGTATTCGTTCAATTAGCAGATAATGACTTGTTGAGGAAAATATCTGTTTTCCTTGTGGCCTGAATTGAGTTGGGTGAGACATGTTTTCTCTTATAGCAAGAGCCTTGGGTAAGCTCTATCCATTTGATCTTCTGCCCAGTGTTATCTGTCTTTATATTATTTTTCTCCGCCTGGTCATTATATCCTTTAATACATGCCAACTTGGTTACTTGTGGGTATTATTTATCTTTAATTAAAGTTTATTGTTCAATTTTTCTTGTGGAAATACATATTTTATGTAGGCATATACATATTTATATAGGGGCCTTGCATGGGCAACCGACCGAATAAGGTGTAGGCTCGCCATGAGAAAATCACGAAACTTGAGATTCGGCATACCTCTCCCCCCCCCCCCCCTCATGAGTTTGATTATGTAAAAATCAAAGCAGGCTGACCACTCAACAGAAATAAATGTTTGTTAAGCCCGTCAGACTACTGGAGGAAATTTACAATGACTGGTCTTAAGCCTGTCCTTACCCTGTGTATTACTACTGGTAAAGACTGGTTTTCCAGTATGTCAATAACCGCCTGAAGATTTGATCCAGGGATGGTTTGCTTCGGAGTCCCTGGCGACCCCAAGCTACAATAATCCATGGATTTAGACCGATTTATCGCTGTCCTTGAACCTGATTGAATGACGGTAGGAAGAGCACTGATGGCTCTAATTGGACTAGTTATAAATAAGCCTGCTGCTGCACCATGGAAACCAAGTTTCCTCAGAAAGTTCTGTAAGAAGACCACATCACGCGGCCAAATATCTTTAAGGCCTGTAGATCCAACCGATACATCTCGGAATGTTAATGAGTTACTAACTAAAAGGTTTCTATGTATATGGAGTTTTTAATTAAAAGAAGTATGTATACTTGAACCAAAATCGCATATTAAATAGATCATAGAAAACTTGCAGACTTTTGGTTTTAATATTTTTTATTTTTTTAGTAAGTAATTTAAAATATATTGTTTAGAAGTTTGGTAATATAAATAATACCAATCTTAAATTTGTTCTTTACAACAAATGTCCGTTTTATCAAACCAAATAGTAACATTATTATTTTATTTATTTATAATTTTTCGTTTTGAAATTATTAAGAAAAACGACTTCGCCATCAACCGTTCCTTTGCGATATTTACAGCTACGCTGTAGATCGATCACCGAACCATTTTCAATATTTCTTCGCTTTGAGTTATGTATGACACATTTCGCGTTTATTATTATCCCGACGTCGGGACTTTGTGGCATTATTTCACATTTATTAAACGAAAATAAAATGTCAAAACGAATAACATTGTCAGGAACAGCAGTTCTACCTCCGAAGTTATCACCTTCTATTTGGGTTCAATAGGAGATTTGTTCTTGGTTATGAGGAAATAATATTCGCTGGCATAATAGATTCCGCTAGTTTCAACATTTATTTATTTGCTACTTGGAATATCATTTTAAATGGACCGCAATATCGTCAAAGGGATATTTGGCTTTGTGCTTTGAGGAGGGGGGGGGGGTTTAATAAGCCCCTGTGCTTAAAACTGGTCTCCTTGTCATTTGGGCTGTATCAGTGGAAGTTCTACCCTATTTTCTGGAATATTATTTTGAAACATCGTATATTTGAAAGGATTATTATTAATTATGTTTTAATTAAACACACTAGACCTTAGTTCCCTCACTTTGTATGATATTCAACCGACAAGAAAACATTATTTGCCAGACCAACTGATGGAGCCTTATTATGGATTGTGTGACTGACCCAAGCTTGCTTGGATTCTAAGATGCTACTAATATTTTTTATACTTTTTTTTCTTGTGGTGTCGAGATAGAAATGACTGAGCAGCTCAAAATACCTCAGATAGGGGCCTAACCTGGCAGAACGGGTTTCCGAATCAGAAGAATTGATTCAGAACATTGAGATTGAAGGTGCTTACGACATTAAGGAAGAAAATAACAGAAAGAGCCGTATCAATACTAGACAAGGCTAGTAGTATTGGCCAATGATTGTGCAAGGGGGTGAATCCAAAAAGATCACGCTCCCCCTCTAGGTTTTTCCCGAATTATGGATACCCATTTTATAGTGGAAGTGCCAGGATGCACGATAAAAGCGTTCCAAAAATAATGATGACCGAACAAATATATGGATCAAGAAGCATCGAAGTATCGCAAGATAGTGAGACGAAAAAGGCGAAGGAGAAACGGAGTCGCAATGGATTCTTCCAATCTGCTAGTCGTGCGGAATTGGATCGCGGCTGCACAAGATAGAGAGGGGTGGCGAAAGCTGCTTGAAGAGGCCCTGACTCAATAATAGGGTTGTTGAGCACTGAGGAGGACTATATAGTGATTGGGTTAGCCCAATAATGAGCCGCAGCTGATACAGAGCAAATAATTAACTACCATGTCTTTACATTAAGTAAGCTAAATAATTACAACAGGAGTCGTGATGCATTAATGTGCGTGATGCTAAGTTTAAATTTGCGTATGAAACTGAAAGGAGATTCGAAAATTTTCTATTACTATTTTTTACAGTGATTATCCTTTTAGAGCTCTCATTTCCATCTAATATACAGGCCTCACTTTTAAATTTCCATAGTATTAATAATATACAAATTATACAATATGCTATTAAAAGAAATATATAAATGCAACGTAGAAAATAAAGAAACTAAGGCGCCAGTGACGAAATTTCATATTTAATATTGTAGAAGTGTTTTAGAGCAAATGAAACTAAAAGAGGAATCCCAACAAGCAAGAACAAACCGCTAGAGCTGTTACAATCATTTCTCAGAAACACAATTGCAATATCGACTCTCCTCATAAAAGGGGCGTTTCATAACGTTTCAATGGTTTACTCCAATGTCTGAATGTTTGTCAATGAAAATTGACAAGAAAAATATATCAAAATCACATTTTCGTTCGAAAAATGAATTATATTAGAAAGATGGCTAAATTAAAATATAACTGCTCTTAATAAGAAATATAAGAAATAAGTAGAAGATTTGTCTCTAATAGTTTAAACAATGAGTTAGCGACATAAATTAAAGACACTACCGAACTGGTATAGATCCACGGATTATGGCTGTTCAAAAACTAGGCAAACGAATGAGTTTAATAATTTCCCTAAATTATATAATCCATTTAACGAGCTTAGAGCGGCTCTCCTATGTTTTGGAAAACCACAATGTGATTCCAGAATAAATTATACGGGATAGGGTCATCAGTCAAACGTCCGGTCCGGTTGCCTCCAGTAGGCTGATGATACTCCGCAATGCGAGTGAGGATTAATAACTTGTAATATCCTGGCACCAGGGAATCAAACTTACATTTATTGATTTGTATATATTGCAAATCTACTGTGTAGAGTTTGCGTGTGTATGTACATGTATACGGTTTGTAATCGGTTAAGACTGTAGTGTTGAAAAAACCTTTAAGTTGCAATTTCCTACGTCATTTACATCATCACGGACCAATATAGAGCCATATTATTTAATAACGGCTGATGCTGGGTTAATCGAGGTTTCATTATACTAACGAATTAAAATTAAAAATTTAAGCCAGGTGCGGAGAGAACCAACACCATTCTGTTATCCTTGTCCTACCATGCATGGCCATTTCTCTATCAACTCCTGGCAGAACTAGGATATGTTCACTTCCAACACTTGTGAATGAAACACTTTAATGTGTCCTAGATATTACAAGATTGTATACTCCTAAGTCTATAGTATGTTCCATAATCTTTAATTTCACCTATTTTTTGTTTGTGACATTGGTTTGATAAATAACAAATGGAATATTTTGGGTAACTTTCAATTGGCTAACGTGTGATTCATTTTTTTTATAATAACTGTTTGATTAGTGCGAAGTTTACTTTTGTTAGAATTAAGGATCAGTTAACGTATTAATTTTTTTTTAAATTTACAACTGCATTCAATAATACAAGTAAATATATTTAATGGTATATGATGACAAGTAAGTAAAGGCAAATAGAAAAACTACCCACTGGCATTACTCAAATATTGTAAATCAACATACATTTCTACATCTCAATTCACTTAGCATTAAAGGCATACTGTTTAGTTAGTTCTGTTCGATGATGCTGTATATGGTTTAGTTTCATTTATGTAAGAAATTTTCAGTTTAAGACGACTTTGCCTTTTGATTTTATTATATTCTTTACCATCCTTCTTTTGTTCTTATCACCGTGTAGGTGCATTGTCCGAGGTCAATAAGCTCTGGATCAATGGATCTATTTTGCGGGTTAACAGGCCAGCAAACTAGGCCATTTAACCTCGAGTCAACTGCCCTCCAAAATATTTGGATCCCCTCAGGAGGAAGGATGGCCTGGCTGTAACTTCCGGTACTCGGTTTCCCCCAATTTGGAGGACCAGTGACTCAGAGTGGGTGATGGGACCGCCAACTCTCTGCACCATCCAATAACGTTTTCAAAGACCAACAATTATTTAAATATTTTTGTGATAACTAAAAAAAAAAATCTTTGTTCGTTTTTATTTTTCTCGCCAGTTCGGATAATCAAGAACCAAAGATGAAATATAGATGGTCGATGAGGACTTGATGATTTAAATGTTAAAACTCGCAGTAATTTTTTTTATTCTCTCTGTGTACTAAGGAATCAGCCTAACTACCACATAAAATTTTTATATTTATTCATATCTTTTTATATCTCTCCATTATTATGCCATTAACTGTTTATATTGTACGATACCGCCTTCTTATCTTTTATCGTTTACAAATATGATATCAATTGCGATTTAAACGGTTCTTTATAGTTTCTATATTTTAGTTTTATAACTCACGAATAAGAAAAATAAATTTTTTTTACACACTATGCGACTATAACAATGGATTTTATATAGAGTAATAAATATAATAATAGAAGTTCAAAATGCTTTGTATTTGTTAAATATAAAAGCTTCTTAATTTATTGAAACAATGAACTCACACATGGAGCTTCAAAGGAATATAATTTTAAGCTTAAATTTCTATATCTTTTTGAACTTTATTTTTGGAAACCTGATGTGACCCATTTCACACACCGGTGTGTTGGGAATCATAAACAAATCATATGTTGCACATTCCTGGAGGCATTGTTTTGCCTTGTGAACATCTGCCTAAATCAGTTGCAGATTTCCGTTCTACATCTGCTAAGGAGTGCTAAAAAAAGCTTAACGTACCGGTTGTTGTATTCTCGTCACATGGAGGAAATACACTTATTTTTAGTAGCTACTCATCCCTTCGTTTCTCATTATTTTGAGTTATAATTCTTCAGAGGTACTACGAGTAGAAGAGCCTGAACGCTACGTTAATGTGGTCCCTTTTCCTGAAAAAAATAGAAGATATTTCAGAACTGTTTCTCTTTTTGGAACCATATGTTCTCAATTCTCTTCTAAGTATACTTATCTCGATATCATCACAGATTTCAGGTATACAGATCAATTTTAATATGAATATTGGTGGTGGGATATGATCGTTAGACTCTTCACGCCTTTGTTTCTCATTATCTTGAGTTATAATAAATCAGAGGTATTAGAAGAGCCTTAAACCTGGGAAAACGTAGTCACTTTTCTTGATCCATTTTCTTGAAATAAATGAACATATTATTTAATTAAAATCTTCAAGTATTCTATAGTTATGTATTATGACTTTTTAATCAATATTTCAAATTTAGCTAGTTCATTATGTGGGAATAGTTCACATTTCCTGAAAATTTTAACAAAGTTCATATTACATTAAAATAATGTAATGTAAGAGCTGCAAAAAAGGAACATATGCGTTACTATGGAAGAGTGTTACATAATTAGATAATTATAACTTATTTTCTTCTCATTGGACTTGCATACTTGGTTGGAGTAATGCATTTCAGTAAAAATGGACAATGGACTGTTTGTTTAAACGAGAGAGAGAGAGAGAGAGAGAGAGAGAGTGTGTGTGTATGAGCGAGAGTGTGTGTATGTGGGAGAAAGAGAGTGTGTGTGTGTGTGTGTGTGTGTGTGTACGAGAGAGAGAGAGTGAGTGAAAGGGAGGGTGAGAGAGAAAAAGAGCGTGTGAGAGAGAGAGTGTGAGTGTGTGTCTGAGGGGGAAAGAGTGTGTGTGAGCGACAGAGAGAGAGAGAGAGAGTGAGAGAATACAATTGCTAGGTAGTTAACATGCCAATGACGATAGAGGCTCGTCAAAAATAAAAAAATAAAGAGAATGCCAAAAGAGTGGGGAACGTTAAGTTAAGGAAAGGTGAGATATACAACTAAAAATAACGGGGGGTCTGTGGAGCTAATTCCGTTTGGAACATCTAGGCCTTGGTCTATCCCATCCATTAGCCAGCCAAAATCATGGGCTCTTTTATCTTGTCTAACGATGTTTATCATATCCCACCACGGTTTTTTTTTTATTCTAATTAATCTACATAACTAAGAGACCAGAAGAGAGTAACACTTATGGTTCCCAAAAGAGTAACAGTACTGAAATGTCATTCCTAAAAAAACCTGTACCACAAAAAAAAATTAAGAGTCTTGGGTTCAGTAGATAGTAGAGTCTGTACCGTTTTTAGGACAAAGATTATGCAGGGAGGTCTCGGACAACTACCGCCCTATCATGCTAAAACACCAGGTTTTTACCCCACCAATAAATTGTTATCAGTAATTAATAACCAAATGATGATACTAAATATAAACAGTTACCCTAAAGCCTGGTTTAGCCCCATGATGGTCTCCATATCCCACATTTTCCCTATCTTTGGGTATTAACAGATAACAAATAATTTATCTGTCACAGGCGGTTTCAAACCCGGATCCTTTGGCCCAGCAATCTGCGCTCTACACAACTACCCCACTCCGAACATACAATGATAAATTCAGTTCAGTACATGGTAGAGACTGTACTGTTTCAAGACAACTGTTTGCACGGTTGTAAAGTAGAAGTTAGTAACTAATAGGGTCTTGTCACAGAGTTACGCTTTTGTATTTTATTATAAATATATGTGAATTGTTAATACTTCGATAGCAATCAAATTCGTATGTTAATTTGTTAATCATAAAGCTGTTTTGAATTAAGTCTTCGTATGAAACAGTAGCGATGCCATGACGTTATGGTCAATTACAGAAAATTACTGGAGATAAGATAAGGAGGGGTAAAGTAGCCAGTCGACGAAAAATTGAATGTTCACCGAATATGTGAAAATGGACAGAAGCATGCAGTTTTTGTTATATATATGTTCACTCTTGAGGATCACTTAGCCTCTATTAACTGAGTACCCTTAATTGAGGAATAAACCTTACGGTTAAGTATGATATCCGACAAATCACCTCACTTCACAACCGTTGTCATAGACACAGTTCAGTCTCTACCACACACTGAACCCAAGACACTTAATGGGTTGTTGTGGTACACCTAAGTAGCCAGTGCTTAATATTACCATTCAAAGAAATTTTTGATTATGTTGGTAATGTTTAATCTAGTAAAATGTAATTGTTAATAGAATAATTATGCCAATAAATAACTGGTAACTTAAAATACTGAGTAACTTTAATTAATAAAATCTCTTGAGTTAAAATAATATAAGAATTTAATTTGAGCAGCAATCGGAAGCAGCTGCCACTCGGTCCCGTTACAAGACACTTAATTAAGTCACAACGAAGTTCAAGGACCAGCTTTCTTAGTCATCAATTACTCTATAATTGTAAACGTAATTAGTTTAAATTTTTAGCTGTACTAATTCAGAAATTTTTATCAGTAATTAATAAACAAATGATTATTCTAAAAATAAATAATTACCCTATATTAGCTTTGAAAAAATGACTAAACTCGGACGATTTTGAAGAACTGGGCACTTATGGATAGAAGAAACACTAATGGGTTATCTATGAGTTAGTTTGAAACCTCGCCACAAGATTGCAGTAGTTTCCAGAAAGTGGCCACTTTACCACTAATGACCATTTACGACCTCTTAGCTTCTATCGTAGGACTCGATATTTCATGCCTCTACAAAATAATTTATCTCAATATTTAAGTGTATTCTAAAGAAAAATCATGATAGGGAAAGTCGAGAGGAAAAATACAGTAGGGATGGTACTAGCTTGAGAGAAATTCAATTCTTTAGTAACACTACTTATGACCCTTATGCAAGTCGCGTAGTTAAGTAAAAGAAATATTTCAACACATATTGGTCAAACAGTTCTTAAAAAGTTCTTAAAGTTGCGAGAAAGAAGTGTAGCACTCTGAGCTTAAATATAGAACTATTTTTTTCTAAGGGTGTATAATAATACAAAAAAACCTTTAGTCCAAATTCATATATTATATCTATTTTCTATAGACGTTTCGACCTAAATGGCCATTTTCAATATATAGGTTTAGTGATCAAGAAAATATGTAACTATTGTAAGGACAATAACAATGTAGAAATTATAATAATTGTGAAATACATATTAACGATACTATGTATAGTTATGTAACTAATTTAAGCGATAAGAAAATTGTTGTTTTATAAATAAAAAAATGTTTTATAATGTTAAATTTTATGATCTTTGATTTTTTGCTGACAGAGTTTTTATACTGTTGATTACCAAACCTATATATTGAAAATGACAATTTAGGTACCACTGCAACCCATGAAGGGTCTTCGGTTCAGTACATGGTAGAAAATATACTTTTTCCAGGACAAAGGACAAGATTAAGATTAACCGCCAGGTTTTTTACTTAATTATGGGTACCCACTTTACGAAGGCTGGAGTAGCCCCAGGTTGGGTTGGAAATCGCAGTACGTCTATCCCTGTCTGATGACAGATTAAAAATTAAGTTATTTAATAATTAAATCTTCCACAGCCGAATTCGAACCCAAATTCATACATACTCGTACATCGAACATACATTTTTTATGTGTATATAAGTAAAATATATCTAATTTGGAAGAAAACCATCTTTATAAGGATATAAATGAATACACAATATCGGTTTAAAAGAGGAAAGCAAAGTATATTGTAAAGTAAGAAAGGCCAATAAGCCGATTTTCCTTCACCGCAATCTAAGCCAAAGTAAGTTTACTTCCTTACAAAGCCTTCACAGATCTCTAAGACGATTCACAGAGGCAAAACCCATCCAAGTTGTTTGACGTGATTGTTACACTTATTATATTTATAGATGAGAACAATATCCCTCGATGAGATTTTGTTTTCAAGAAGACAAAGTAAGAAGTTTAACTCGGATTTATAATTCTTGTTAAAACCTGGATTTACAACTCAATTTAGTTGCTTTCAATGTTAAATCATTAAAATATAATAGTAACTTTATTCTGGGACTATGTTACTATAGAATAACAAACATGAACAGAAATATAAATATAATATACATCTGGACAGAAAACCAGATTATACAAATCCTTAGGTATTAAGAAGTGGCAACAAAGTAAATAAAAAAAAAATAGATATCGTGACAAAATACTAGGCAACTAAAGAATGTCAATAAATAACAGCAAATAAAAACATAAAATGTAAAGAAATTACCAGAAACGTCTTAAAAATAAAAGCTGTTATAATATTAAGCTAAACCTTCTTATTAAGCATCTGTTTGGCAAGTGAGATGTTGGAAAAACAAGGATATGATGATAAGGAAGACGCATGACGGATATTAGTGGGGTCGAGTTCCAGATAGAAAGAAAACGTTCGAATGTGATGGTTCTGTGCGAACGGGTATAAAGATCGAGAAGGCAAGAACTTGTTCCCTGGTAGATATGGTAAATCTTGTTTTGAGAGTTATTGGAATTGATTTAAGAATTAAATGGTACACACGAGACCGCCTCGGTACGGATGAAAAATCTTAGAGAGTAGTTCTACCCTCTGGCTTTAATAATTTATAACTAATTAATCTAAGTTGAAATTGTATATATTTATATATTACAAAGATAAAAATTATATACTTCAAAAGTGCAAATAAAAAGTTGCATGTTTTGGGTAGATGAATAATTATGACCAATTATTTTTTATATTTATTATTTTAAGTCCTGGCCAAACCAATTGTGAGACCGAAAATGGTTCAGAAGTAGGGTTGCAGGTGAGAAGGACCCTCCCGAAGAACAACCTACGATTTCTGCAGAAGAACGATCGAGAAAGCTGGCATCTCTGTCAAGAATTAAAACGGCTTGGAAAGAACACCTTGAGGAAGAAAACTTTTAATTAAATATTAAAATGGGTAAATATTAAAGTTAAAATACATAAGTATCAGGTATCTTAGGTATCAGGTATCCGTAATAAAAAAAAATAAAAATAGAAAATAATAAAAAATACATTAAGAAATAAATATAAAAATCAGAGGTAATGAAAATAAATAATACAGTAAGTATTGAAAATAAAAAATACACTATGTAATAAATAATGTAAGTAATAAATCAAGTAATAACGGCATAGTGTAATAATGTTAATAAGATTGTCTGTATTTTGCATATAGTCCTGAAGAAGACCTGCAATGTAGGACGAAACGTTAGCTACTTAATAAACATTTCTCCAATTCTAAGAGAAATTCTTCGACCTCTATCCGGACCATTTTCTTCCACATATATTATCAAGGTCAACTGTTAACTTTCAATATAAGTTTGCATATATAGTTCATGAATCCATTATTAAAAACGCTCACAGAAGTCCAGTTCACAGAGCTATATATACATTGTATTTGTAGTACTTAGATGGTTGTATAACATTCTTGTACAAAGGCTTTAACTTTTTTTTTTAATTTATTCAAATCATACTTATAATTATATAAAGAAAATGGCACCTGGACGATGAATTAGGGTGTATTTAGTGTTGCGCAAGGTAACACTATTGGAACTGTACTTCTATTTTACTATTTTTCTTATTTTTGATGTTTAGAATTAAGTATATATACTAATATTTAACCCAGATATCGTATATATCGAATGAAATGTATAACATTTCGCAACCTTCTTTGACAAAATGCCGATATCCTACCTGTTAAAGTAAATTATTAAGTATTTCTTTCTGACGCTTGGTATTCCAGTGCGGAAAATGTTTTCACAATAAAATATCAGAAACAACATACAAAAGACCCGGTACCGCCCCGTCATTTTCGATTAGAAATAATCTGGTCTCAACCTTCTATTGTTCGCTCCCTCAACGAAAATATCGCCTAAGTTAGACGATGGCTCATTTTCTGGCATTCCCAATTGAAAATACAACCGATAAAAAGTACATTGTTCGGCCAACACTTTAAAAGAGTATGGAAACACCCGTATATATTCCCACACAATGAAATTTCCACTTCACATCATTACATATTTCTCAGGGTTTACATATATTTTTCTTTATATTGCCAAGTGTCACATATTCTTTCGTCAGATTGTATTCACCTTTCTACCTTCAATTGTACATTTTTTAAATTATCTTCAAAATCGTTAGTTATTAGTTATTTTATTTTATTATGTTAGTTATTAGTTAATTAACTTATTTAGAGATACTTTGCTTTATTTTCATATGTTGGAATCTCCTTCATTTAGGAATTTAGTGTTAATAATTAATAGTGATCTTAGTTTATAGACAATCGGATTCGTATTTTTACACACACATAAGTTATGAACACATCATTATTATAATAATCCATTTATCAAAATGGTTTTAAGGATATCGCACACAAAATTTTTGAGTTCTTATAGTCCCCAAAAAAATATTCTTATTTTAATATTTTAATATGAAACTTCTGCGACACATAGTTTGTCAAGCTTAAAATATATTTTTCCAAAAGTTTACATATATATGTGGAAGAAAATGGCCCGGGTAGAGGTCAATGAATTTCTCTTAGAATTTGAGAAATGTTTATTAAGTAGCCAACGTTTCGACCTACTTTGTAGGTCATCTTCAGGGCTGCAAAATACAGACAATAGAGAATTAAAAAATAGTAAAAAATTGCTAAGCATGGTAAATATAAATAATAAAAGCATGGTAAATACAGGCAATTGAAAATTAAAAAATAGTAAAATTGATCAGTATGGTTAATATAAAGGTTAAAATGTATGAGTATACAGTATTAATAACCAAGGGACAGGAAGGTAGTAAAATATATAATAAAAAATAAAAAAAGAATAAAACAGAAAGTGTTAAAAATTAAAGAATAAGGTAATAAAGATAACAATTAAATATTAAAGTAAAAATACATAAGTATCAGGTATCTTAGGTATGAGATATCCGTGATAAAAAATTTAAAAATAGAAAATAATAAAAATAAATATAAAAATTCAAAAATAGAAATAATGCAGTAAGTAATGAAAATATAAAATACAGTATGTAATAAATAATGTAAGTAATAACGGCATAGTGTAATAAAAATGAAAATGTTAATAACATTGTCTGTATTTTGCATATAGTCCTGAAGAAGACCTGCAATGTAGGACGAAACGTTTGCTACTTAATAAACATTTCTCAAATTCTAAGAGAAATTCATTGACCTCTACCCGGGCCATTTTCTTCCACATATATTATCAAGGTCAACTGTTACCTTTCAATATAAGTTTACATATATAGCTCATGAATCCATTATTACAAACCCTCACAGCAGTCCAGTTCACTAAGCAATATATTCATAAGTAGAAGTACAGGGTTGAATTATTTCTAATGTGTTTCTCTAATTTTTAAAGAATTTAATTATCTTCCTTATGACCGTGTACGTGGTATAATAATTTATTTAGATAAGCATAACGTTATAGCTATAAGCGAAAGGAATATTCTTTTTCACTGCATTTCTTTAGTAAGAATTATGTATACAACGTTAAAGGGACTTAAGAAGAAGAATTTCTATAAGCATTATCTATAACTCTATATTTTAACCAAGAATGTTGTAAACAGGTGTAATAACCATTATACAAAGTGCTTTTTCCGGTTAGTCGACTTCAGCAAAAAAGTTACCTCAAGTATCTGTGGAAAAATCATTTCAATAATTCTGGTTTGCATTTTTCATTTTGAAAAATCTAGATCTATAGGTTTAGGAATATTTGTATTTAAAAAATATAAAAATATTATTTTGAAGCTTTCATCATTCTTTTATATAAGATTTTTTTTTTAAATAAACGCATTCAAAGGATTTTAAGACCAAAAAAGAACCTGCTGATAGTTGAAGGATTGTTTATTGATAAATATTTAAGGGCTAGACCAAAAAATAAGTGGGAAGATATACAAAAAACAAGTTGGATATATCTGAACGAGTCAGCTTATTGAATACGCACCGTGTTCTACCGATATTGCTGATGCTACTATTTCTTCTGGTCTGTTAGCCAATCTATTTTCCAAGAGCACTCAATTTTTATCACAGTATACATAAAACAAATAAATAATAGTGGTTCGTTCCATAGAAAGATTATATGGAACCCTTATATCCGAAATTTCTTTATCCGAATATGTTATTATTTAATTTTTTCTAGATATTCCAGACCTTGTTAACTATTTAAAACTGACGCCTCAATAAATAGTTTATATTCTGGGAAGCTGAGATACCAATAAATAATTATATTCTAACTATCCTTAACTACTAGTTTATTCTATTGGTATTAATAAAATTTCTATAAATTAAAAAAAAAACATCAAGACTTCACGTGTTTCTAACTAGTTAATACTTTTAAACAAACTATACCTGTATATATAATTTTATTTGAATTGGAGGGAACTGAATATCGCGTATGTGGCTGAAAAAAAAGTCTTTTCAGTCTTGCGTGAAGGTTCCAAGTAAGACGTTGGTCTAAGTTGAGTCCCAGGTAGTGAATCTGTTCAACAGGGATAAGTGGAGTACTATTAAAGAATATAGTATGACAGGAAGTCATGGGCTTTCGGCGAAGGGTAAAGGTAATTTGAGGGGACTTGCTGGAATTGATTTTAATTCTCCAATTCCGACACAGTTCTGAATATTAAAGTGGCAATATATTTGAGTGTAACCCACATACAACTCCTGAGACTCATGAACGAGGAATAATAATGGTAAAACACTCTAGATTGCCATTTTCCTTTCAGTGAGATACAAGACGCAATTATTACAAGTAGTTTGTTTAACCTCGATCCATCAAAACTGTGTCAAGAGTATCAAAAGTTAGAGCTGGGAAATCATCACTGCATGAGATTTTTCTCATAAAACTTAAAATTTTGCTATTCGCTTTTTTTTAATTAACTTTAAGTATAGTAAATACACATTTTCTCTCTCAATGATTTCAACGGTGCATCATATCTCCTTTAATACTTTCTCAAAACCATGCGATGAACCCTTGTGAAGGTTCAAAACCATTTTAAAGGTGATGGGTTATGATGAAAATATAACACTCACTGTCGTAATATTCATTTACCAGATCGTTCAGTGAAGTGTAATATCCAATTAAGTCCTTGTCAATTAAACGATTTGGAAGCAATTTAAAAAGAGAAAAACATACTGTTAACACAAACTGCACTCGGGCAGAAACATGTCAGCTTGGGTGAGGTTGCCAATGTGCTTACCACCGTAACAGAAATAAAAGATAACTGCAAAATAATGATTAATAAATATTAGTATTTAAATCATAAGAAATAAGTATGTGTTATTAGAAATGATTGGGGCAGTGACAAATTCATTTCACTAGATTTCCTAGCTACACCAAACTGTGTTTGTACCTTCACAATACTCCCATCACACAATTTTCTATAAAACGTTGTTCAAAGAGACTATTCTATGCGCCATAGCGGGAGAAAAACTGTAAAGAAGAAGAAGAGCTTATTTGCGCAAAGCTTGAGAACTATATTTTTTATGCATTAAATAAATCAAAATTATATCAAATTCCCCATAAAATAGAAATAAAAACCATAAAAGCTTTATTACATCATACTGTAATCATTAATAATATTGATTAAAAACTTTGTTACAAAGGTTTTACTTTTCTTCCTCTACTTGGTGGTAATTGTTTTCTTAGATATAACGAGTATATTCATGGCTAATTGCGAAAAATAATGATACTATAAAAAAATTTTCATATGATTTTTTCAAACTCTACTTAAACATGGCATACATTCTGTCATAAAAAGTGCAACAGAAATAAATTTCATATTTCTCATCAAGTAAGAATATTGAGATTCTTTTTCTTTTAATTTGCTATTAGGAGCTGTTTCAAAATTTAATTGAATAGTGGCTCAAAGGTAGAGTTCTGAGATGCCGTTGTAGAGGTCTTGGATTCCAATTCAGCTGTGGAAGAATTTATTTAATAGCCACGGATGGACCTTGGGTGATCTACAGACCCTCCTGGGCTCACCAAGCATCTATAAAGTGGGTATCCTTAATAAGGGAAACCTGGTGGTTGGGTGTGTTCCCAGGCAAATCACCTCCCTACATAACTATCTCTCTAAATTCAGTACAATCTCTACAACTTACTGAACCCCCTCGAGAGAAGACCCTCCACGAGTTGTAGAGGTACAGGCTTTTTTTATATTCAAAAAGGTCTTTTGTCCCAGATTGAATAAAGACTTTATTAAGTACCGTATACTTTTATCACTAACTTTATCTCCCTTACAGGTAAGTGCTAGATTTAGTAGCTTGGAGAATTCTCCCTATTTTTAAATCAGCAAAGAAGATGCGAATTCCGGAAAATTACTTTTTAATATTTAACAGAGCCCATTAAAAATTAATATAACTCATTACAAAGAACAGATATCCTATTGATTCCTCCATCTTGTCAGACTAAGCAAATCAGAGTTTACAAACAAGTGGATTTTTAGGAAAGGCAATGAAAAAGCTTTCCTCCCTGTTGTGGAAGGAAGTGTAGCATTAAGAGGTGTTTAATATGCAATGGGGTTACCTGACGAACAGAGTGAATTGTATACTCAGAGTCAAGGGCGCTACCATTACTGACTCCTTTCCAATCTTTTTATTTCTGCCTTTTTGCTTCATGTTTGTATATATTTTAATAACTATACTTTCGAACCTTTCCCTTTTGCCAGATTTTGTTGAGTTAATGGTTTAAATAAATCCTTACAAAGGTTTCTTTTTTCATATAACCATAATTTTAATTCGGACTTCATTGGTTCTAGGAACGGATGTAGAGCTAGGTTCTTTGTCCTAGAACACGTTCAACCACCAGGTTTTTCCTTTGGGTTATGTGGTTGAGTGGTTTGGTGAGCCCCACGAGGGTCTGAAGACCCCACAGGGTCCGTCCTATTACTTATTTAATAATTTATCTGCCACTGTAACAGCGTAAGAAATTTAATTTCATCATTTTCGATCAGATACTTCTCTTATTATGTCCGTACTTACTATGAATAGATTATACTCGTAGAAGTATTCCACTTTTATTCATACACGTAAAAACATACAATCTATATACTCGTATACAGTTCATTTCATGCCTATTTTTAATATTGATATTGAACACTCTTAATTTGGGTAAAAAAACTGGTGGTTGAGAATTTTCTTGGATAAATCACATTCCAGCTGTTGTCCTAGAAACAGCAAAGACTCTACCCTATACTGTACCCTAGACCCTTCATATTTTGCAATGGAACAGTCCTTTTTATGCGGATGTTGATTGGTTGATTACATAAGAATAAATTAATAAGGGAAAATAAGTGTATTTTTTTCGAAAAACAGAATGCCGCTCAACCCTCTACAGGCCTAAAACCTAATTTTTTGCTGAAACTTATCTAAAATTGTTTTTTATTTATAACAATACATTTATTTTAATGGTTCATTACAATCCTGAAAACCTCTACTGTGTTTACAGTCCACGTAAAATGAAAAATAGCAATTTATTAACAGTGCTTCTCTAGTCCCGGTTGTTAAGTCGAATTTTGTCCGAAATGAGTTTCTTGTACTTTGGGAAGCTTAAATGCTTTATTCTCGTAGTGCATTAGTGTCAGTCAGGAATTGACTTGAAATGGAGTTATTGCTTTTATTATAACTTCAATTCAATGCAAAAATTACGAAAAAGGCATGACCCCGCTTCCGTAAATACAATAATTCTCTCTGAACAAAATTCCACTTTACCACTTATTCACCGGAGCTGTACTAGCTAAGAAAAAGACGAAGAAAAGGTTCGATAGGGTGTTTAAAAACATTATTTCTAAATATTTATCTAAAATTTCCGGGCTGAAAAACGATTAAAAAAAAAATTATTGAAAAATAAATCAGAACAATTTTTGGTTACCGAACGGTAAATAACATCCCTACTCTCCGCATCTATGAGACTGTTACCGTTTTACGCCTCTATGATGGTCGAATCGGAGAAACCTTTTTTGTTGATTGGTTGTTTATTGGTATTTGGGAGATACGAGGCTTTGTTTTTGGAATGTCCCGATCATATCTAAACCCTTTCGGAGCCTACGCGGCCCCTGAGAGCCTTTCTCTAATATCAAAGGATAGGTATGCATACTAAAACGGAGATCTGCCTATGGGTTCTCGATATCCTCCTGTCTACGTGAGAAGAAAGTAAGGTAATATGCAAATTATGGGATTTCTTCTTCCGAATTCTGTTTCCTTAATTTTGTAATATGTTATCAGTTAAAGCAAAAAATCAATTATATTTATCATGTTTTAATTTACTGTTAGCATTATTTGAAGGGTTGAGAAAAGTAATTATTTTTCGATTTGCGTTTTTGACCATGATGATCTGACAGAGATATATTTCCTGCAGCGGAACAGACAAGCTGGAGGGCGTCACCCAAACGTTACCCCAAACGATGGTTTCCATTGTGCACCAGATTGCGCATGTCCAATAGGCCATAATACATTATTAAACAAACGGTAAACGACTTGTAAGAAATAAATAGATTATGGAGTTATTGAATAGATATAATATGAAAATACAAGAAACATACTTATGTGAACTAAATGACTTATTGGCTATTGATAAGCATTATAACTCGTTAACTATGGACTACATTTAAGGACAACTCTCTTATATCTATAAAATAACAACATCATCTCTTCTCTACTTCCTACTCCTTACCTTCTCTTACCTTCCTAATCATAGATCTAGTATATATACATATAAAAGAAGAGGAGAGAGCAAGGAAGTTGACATTGGCCCCTTGGGGCCAATTCACTAGTCTTTCAAACCGAAGAACAATCAAGCTCATGTACTGTGGCAAATCGATCTAGATCCTTGGGTTATGGCTGTTCGGGGTCAGCGGGCGCACGAGGACTTATATTTCTCTCCCTGAAGCAGGTCGTCCTTGGGCAATTAAATGTATATTATATTTGTTGTTGTTTGTTCATTTAACGTCAATTTATGCTGCTATGGCTAATCGGACGATGCTACAGTGGGAGCACTAAATTTTGCCTATCCAGGTTTAATTAGGATAGGGATTTTTAACGAGTACCTGATACCGTACAGGCTCGGGACCCCCGTTTAACGTCCCTTCCGAAGGACGGCGTAACTAAGGATTTTTTACTCCCTTAAAAAAATCCTAGGGCCACCTGCCGGGCTGCGAACCCGCGATCTTGGGTTTAATAGTTTGTTACGCTAACCACTAGACCACAGGTGACCGTATATTATATGTTTATAATTTAAATTAGTTAATAACCATCTCTCAATCAGATACTTCACTAGTTATGACCATACATACTATGAATATGGTATAAAAGTGATCCAATTTTACACATTGGCGTCTAAATTCACAATCTATAAGTGCAATACTATTGTATACCCACTCAAGTACAATCAACTTCAAGAACAGTACCAAATCGGTCTAGATCCATAAGATTATGGTTGTTCGGGATCAGCTGGCGCACGAAGACCTATATTTCTCTCTCCGAAGCAGGCCGTTGCAATTAAACGCATATTATGTGTTTATAGTTTAAATCAGTTAAAGATCCTATTCGATCAGATACTTCAGCAATGATGTCCGTAATTACTTTGAATATAGTGTGATATAGATCCACTTTTAAACATTGACGTATAAAATATATAAATACAAGAATACTGTATTCCCACCGATACAACCAAGATCAAGGATAATATCAACTCGGTATAGATCCAAGGCTGTTCGGTGGTAGCAGGCGCAAGAGAGCCTATATATGATTTTAAAAATCAAAAAATTAATTAATATATTTTATACAAATTTATTTATAAAAAATACACATACAGATATTTATCAGATATACATATGGCATTACATTTTCTTTGGTACTTTATTTTAATTAGTCACTGTCATTTGTTTATTTAATATGTGCATAATGATTACTGGGTCCTATTACCTTATTAATATACAAAACACTCCACTATCTCAATCTGTCATTAGAACCTTCCTTATCTGCGTCTTCTAAAGGACTTGAAAGGTAGAGGGGTCTCTTTTAGTAGTTCTGCCGCTTTAATCTTCTCGCCAGCATTTCTCGTTATGCCATTCCATAAAAAATTCAATGCCTTTTCATTTTGTTCTATAATATCCAACCCGTATCAAAACATGCCGAATTAAATATTAGACATAGTACTGGAATTATATAATAATAAAATACAACGCCCACATAAAGGTTTATAAAAAATGTCTGATTATTATTAATCAGAATATTTTAGTAAGGGACTTTATTAATATCAAGTACAGCTCAACGCGAGTTGTCTGCCATACTTCGTTCATCGACACATTATTTACAAGAACGGTAATTAAATCTTAGCATACTTTCTGAACATTTAAATACTGAATACAAGACTAAAGAATTAATATAACAAAAATTACACGGTTGTGCTGGGAGATAACCGTGAACAGACTCAATCACCAGGTTTTTCCCCAATTAAGAGTACCTACTTTATTCCAGCAGGTTCTGTAAATTCCACCGAGTCCATCCGTAGCTGCTAATAAATTGAAAAAAATATTAACGTAAACAGCTATTAAATTGTAGATGTACCATAAAAATAAAAAAATACGGAAAAGAAAGATATTAAAACAAATAAAATTTTCATTTGGATTTTTTACCTCTGTTTTTTCTAAGTCTGGATGTTTATTTAACGTTACGTTTTAAACGAGTAGGAACATGCTTTCGATCCATCCCATACATTTTTCAATGGAAATCAAGATACTTATTAGTTTTTTTTTTCGAATAGCTAAATTGGATATTCCCGTGGCTCATTTTTATGATCATTAAATTTTTTCCAATGTTACATATGTAATAATTAAATACAATTGAAAAACATTGTTCCAGCATTAACCGATATTACGAACATTTTATAGGATTTTTGAAATTGGTATAAGTCCAGTTTTTCACATATCGAGATATTTAAGGATTTGCACTTAAATAAATTTTAAAATTCTGAGAAAACGTCATTTTTAACATAAAATAATTAGCAAGTAGTGATGTTTTAACACTTTACATTTTTTAAATGATTTTTTTTTAATTTAAAAGAAGAATAATTGATTAATAATTCCAAATGAACTTACACTACTTTCATAAATAACAGTACTTTCTTTGGTTATTGATGCATCTCTCGTTCCTTCATTTTGTATATTGTATATTGGACTCTTAAGGGAGTACTTATATTTGTATCGTCAATATTAGATCGTTGATGTTAGATTGGATATCAACTTTCTGCATTTATGTAAGTATATGTTTTGCTATATCAATTTTGTCTGAATAAGAATCATATATACAGTCCCTGGCCATATTAATGTGACCACTGGATAGATTCGTTCTTGTTACATTTTTGCATTACCTTTTTGTATGCGTAATGATGTAAATCGAGTTTAAATATTAGTTTTATGGGTAAGTTAGTTATCTGATAATAATTTGAAATTGAAAAAAATTGTTTCGAAAATAAATCTTTATTTTTTTTTAATATTTTGTGGTGTCACCCTATTTACACCATATTTTACATATTGATGAAAAAAAACTATTAAAATACTTAAAAATATATGATACAAATAATAAATCAATAATAAACTTACCGAATCCGACTTGTATTTAATGATAAAGAAATAATAAATCCACAAATTATGCACGCCTAAAACGTTACTAGTAAAACGGAATGGCTGTACTAAAACCAATGCTGCCATTACTAAAAAAAAATACTTTAAAAAACTTATAACAGTGTTGCCATTACTTAAAACAGCAACTTATTAAGACACGCGAAAGTATATAAAAAAAAATTAGGAAAAAACAAAAAGAAAATAATCTTTCTTGGTGGTCACATTAATATGGCCAGGGACTGTACTTATTTGAGTTTTCACTTTCATAATTTATTATAGATAAATCTCGTGAAATTTTTCGCTTGTCTTCCGGAGGAAATTCATCAGAGCAGAAAAGACGTTTTCTTGGAACATTTACTAGTCTATAAACGGAATTTATTGAATTAAAAAAAAATTGTTTTTAGATATGCGATCGCGATGCGAGATTTTCAATATTTAAAATACAATACAAATATTTTTGTCTTATAGCGAATTTTATAAGTGAATAAGGCAAATATATATGTACAATAATAGTGGCAAAAAATCTAGAAAAAAATTGTTTTTCTTAATTATTTTTCATAACCTGATTTACTTTTGATCTGAAAGCATATTATTGTATATGTTAACGATTAAATTGAAATAAATGCATTCAATATATGTGTATTATATCTTGAATCATATTACAAGGTTGTATTATTTTGTTCTTTTTTCTTCTTCCTTGTTGCCTTTACTTATTAACTTGACTGTTAACGTCTCTATTGGATGCTGGATGTACTTTATGAAGGGAGAAGAATAATATTGTAGAAGAGAAATGTTCATTGGCAGTTGTTTTTTTCGTCAGGGCGGGGAATGGTGGCGGCAAGGAGTCGCCGCTCATCGATCCACGCCCTTTGAAACGTGGTATTTGTTTAATGAAAACTATCTCCTAGGACCAGTTAGCTCAAGGAATTTATTTAAAAAACCTTTATTAATTAATAATAATTAGTTAAATATAACTAAAAGTTATTAAACTCAGAGAGAAAGTAGCTTACCATTGAAAATATTTTTTTCTTATCCTCGCCTTTGTACACGTAACGGAATCATTGAACTCGATTTTCTGTCACTTCTAAACACTGAATTAAATAGGAATTTTGCACGCTTCTCAAGGACATATGATAGTACAATAATTTAACAAGTTTAGCTCGTTATCCTGAACATTATTAGCGATTATTCATATCCCAATACATGGTAGTGTCTTGTACTGAGTGCTAAGGCCTGTACTGAAGCATACATGGCCTAATATTTTATACAAGCATACGCTTATTATCAGGGTCGACTGGGAAGTTTCGTATATTTAAAAAAAAAATTATATTTAAAAAAACTAAAAAACATCCTGTTTTATAAAGTATTTTTATAACGAAAACTATCTGCTAGGATCATTAAGCCCAAAAATTGATTTTAAAAACCTTAATTAATTATTTAATTACATAAATGCTTCAGAACTAAGGTAGCTTACTTCTGAAAATAATTTTTTTTTATTGTTTATGATACGAATGTTTAAACCTACTTTTTTTAAGGAATCGATTTTCCGAATTAAATTGAAATGTTTAATACTTCTTAAGGTCCTATGACTTCACAATAATTGGTATCAGTTCCGCAGGTTGTAGCTTTGAGTTAATTCATAAGTTTTTACCTTCCATTCGTTTCATTCTTAATATTCTTGAAAATAAAAATATTCGTGAATTTTATTATGAAAAAAAGAAAGTCATTACGGTAAATTTGTGTATTTAGATAATTATTGAACTATTCAAGAGTTTTTTTTTAGCAGGTAGAAATGGTATGAAAACGAGTGATACGGTACAAATGATACCGTGCCTCAATATTCACAAGTTATATATTCATGGATTTCAATCACGTTTAGGGGATTCAAAGAAATTGCTGTTGGGATAACGCAAAGCGAATGCTATATAACATTAAACAGGTTAAAAAATGTTTTAAAACAACATTTATGCATCCATGATAAAGTTAAATAATTTAACGGTATCTGGAGACTCTCTTGGGGTTGACCCAGCCTCTGTAAGGTGGGTATCCTTGATTGGGGGAAAACCTGGCGGGGTGATCACGAACTATTCACGTCCCTGCACAAAGTTGTCCTAGAAACAGTACATACTCTAACATTTATTGAACCCAATAGCCTTCATGGGTTGTAGTGGCACAATTGTTTTTATTTAAACGTTATAACCGAAAAAATACGACCTTTTTTCTTATTGAGAGATCGCATCATAGTATTATAATTACCGAGTTAAATAAAAACGACTGAATTAAATCCTCATCGCATTTCACTCTTGTGTGAAATTGATTTTCCCATTTGGAACCATGACTGAGATTATTCACTACTATTCGCTTATTTTTTTTGGCCAAGAATCAATTCAATTATCTTTGTTCGTGAAATGGAACATTTAATTTGATGCAAATATAAAACTTAAACCACGTTTAGATCTTAATTGTTTATGAATTAGAGGATTGAGTTAAATTTGGGCGACGTATATTTTTTAAAGCCGCATTATCATGAAATCTGTCATACCATTATTTAAATAATAAGGAATCAAATTTGGCTCTTGTCTATTGTCTTAGGAAATGTCTGTGAAACAAGAAATGCAAAAATTGTCTAGGAAAGGAGGTTTATAATAACAACAGAATCTGTTTAAATAATATAACAACTTTTTAATAATTAAACAACGCATGAGAGCTTTTCATTTATATGAAACGAAATATTGAACGTAATAAAAAAAATCAAATAACTGATGTCGGTTCACATTGGAGTTTTCGCTAAGGGAACGAAACTGTATTTTTAGCCATGATATTAAAATTTCATATAAAAAGCTAGAAATTATTAATTAAATCCCTTTTATTTACGTTAGAACTCCACTTTTCTTAGAACAATATCGACAAAGCTCTCAGGAACATTAATAGTGTAATAATTTACTAACTCCATTCTGTCACGCAAGGGCTTAAAGCTAAAGTCATTCATATCTACGGTGATTCAAAACAATGACGAACTCAATTTTTCATTATTAATTGAAGATGTTTATTAATTTATCGTTGGAAACATTTACTTCAGTTATATTAATTATAATAATCGCCCAAAAGCGTCTTTATTCCGTGGAAAAAAAGATTTTCAGGGTCACCTGTGGTGTAGTGGTTAGCATAACAACCTTCTTTGCCCAAGGACGCGGGTTCGAAGCCCGGCAGTTGGACCTAGGATGTTTTAGGGGAGTAAAAAGTATCCATGGTATCACTGCCCTTCGGAAGGGACATAAAATGGGCCTGTGCGGTACTCGTTAAAGATCCCAATCCTTAATAAACATTGATATGCAAGTTTAAGAACCCCGGGTGTAGCATCATCCGATTAGCCAAATTTTTTTTTAATCAATTAAAAATAATCAATAAAAAAACAAGGATGATTGTCGAGTGCTTATTAGGATTGAAGATTATCATTATCCATGAACATGAACTGTTGAGCACTAAAATAATGGAAGGAGAGAGTTATTTATGAAAGATTGTACAATAATTTTACAATATAAAGTGTTTGACGAGACAGAAGCATTTGCAATAGAACCCCTAGTGTTTTCTCAAAAAATTTAACAAAATAGATTCAATATAAGTAGATTTAACAAAAATTATAATAAAATATCGGTTTAAAAAAAAATAGTTAGAAAATATAAAGATCTTTTTAAGTATCCATATTAATAATCCGAATAACAATTTACGCAGTATAAACAAGAGGATTGTAAATACCTTTGAAATAATTGATTGATTTCCGATTAAGAAATGAAAATGTTGAAGAAAGGCAAATTATGGAATTGCATATGTCAATAGGTATATAATTTGGTAGCTATCTATTTCTTAAATTAATCTAAGCAAATATTTTATTTTTTTACTAAGCAAATATTATTTAAATTAAAATTAATTATATTAATTATTATAATAATTATTAATTATAATTAATTAAAATGTTATTTAGCAAATATAATTTAAATTAGCGAAATATTCCATCCACATTCGTTTCTGATTTAACCATTTATCCACAGTGAAGAAGTCAGCTATTAAAACTTAGTGGTAGGTCTAACTCGTTTTTGTTATAACTTGAAATAGAAACGTATTCACAATTCTCACAAGTACCATAATATTAGGTATCTTTATACATTTATATTATATTTATTTTATATCAATTTGTTCCAACGTCTTGCAGTACACGATTAAATGATTAACAGTGGTGAGTTTTGATTGGTGCCCGTTCATTCTCGAATATTGGAAGCGATCCGAATACTCCAAACACTGGAGAGTTCATTTGATTTTTTTACAGATATTCGAGGATCGACGAATGTGTGCCCAAGGCAAAGTTTCTTTGGCTTATTTAGCACAAATCGGCTTATTGGCCTCCCTAGCAATCAGCCCATATCCTGATTCAGATCAACCATATTTAGATTCGTTATTGTCTTGTTGTGTAAAAGGGTTAAAAGTTTTATACAAAAAATACAATCAGCGATAAGTCTTGGCTTCAATAGTCAAATTATTAAATCCCTCATATTGACGAAAAACTAAAAATTCAAATAAAACATTCAATATAATTCAATATAACATTCAATATAACATTATACATTACGGGTTGACCGAGCGCTGTTGACGCTACGGGCAACGATATATAAGTCCTTGTGCTGTGTGCTTGGAAGCAGCCATAATTCATGGATCTAGACCGATTTACCATTGAATTTGAACCCCCGTGTATGTCAGCACGAAGAACACTGGTAAATTGTCCCCAATAACTATGGCTGCTGATTTTGGACTGAATATGGAGCTACTATTTAACGACAGCCTGCTTTTGTAGTATGGAAACAATGTTGCAAGAAATTGGGTGACCCTGTATGAAAAAAATACATATTTTTATGTATGTATTACTTAAATAGTCAAAGAATAATTGTTTTTTTAACACCTAAAGAACACCCCAGAATTTAAACTAATAATAAACTTTCAAGCCTTATTATCGTAATCAGGCATTTGTATGTAAACTATTAGCACTCCCATGGTGTAACCCTGTCTGATGATCATCGTGCTGATGTACGAAAACCCATACTGCAAACGAACATACTTGAGAAATATAATAATATACTATAATATTCTTAAATATATTACATTGTATTTAGATAGTTTTAAAAAATAAATCATTCCCGATGAGAAATTGAGTGTGTGAATTTTATATAATATTTAAATTAATTTTGTATTGAATATTATATATGTTTAGATATCTTAGGTTTGTACAATTGGAACACCTTTCTTAGGAGCATGAATATTAAAAAGATTTTTAGATTTTTTTTTTTTATAATGCAATTGGGAAAAAACCACAATGCAAAGCCTTATGTTTCTAATCCAGTAATACACCACTTACCGGTCGACGTTTCGCCTATTCAGGCATTATCAAGACACCAAAAACAAAAAAGGGGTTATGTGAATCACATCTCGAAGAAAAAGGTGCAATACATCCAAACGATCAACAGCCCAAACAGGCTCCAAACATGAGACAGCACCCCACCACCAAGACGTTCAACATACAACTGAACAGAAGGTAATATGCAACCAGCTGGGAAGGTTATAGAATCAGCTGATCCACAACACATATCAAGTAATATTAACCTATAAAAATTTATACATATTAGCAAAGTTAGCCAAATTTTTCTTTTAAAATATTTAACGTTTCCGAATAATATTGGTTCAAATTTCTGCAATCTGTTTTATAATTTACCGAAATGTCAATCTTTTGTGCAATCTGCATGGCCTCGAACTTCCTTCTAGAGCCATCACTCTCTTTGTAAATAACTTTAGCATTCTCAAAATCAAATTGATGCTTACACGTTTTGGTATGCTGGGCCAATGCTGTGTTAGGTTTCTTGCCACCAATATTTTTACAATCATATTGATGCTGATACATTCTTTTGTGCAACAATTGTGATGTTTCACCAATGTATATTTTAGGGCATTGTAAACAGCTGTTAATAAATAGCATAAATAACGTAAATAGCATAAATCTAAATAATTGAAAAATAATTATGCAAAGGCAACTTATTATGAGTGACAATCGTGATGATTAATGCTTATATTTATATTTAAATCAATTTTCAAATTACCCTGTACAGTCATGATGATAAAGCATTATAGCATTATTAATTTTATATATATATATATATATATATATATATATATATATATATATATATATATATATATATATACGCGGGAGACTGATGTAATGTGAATTGCGATTCAAATATTTTTAATATAAGTTTTTTTAAAATATATCAACAAAAATAGTTATTCCTGGTATCATAAATATTCCTATATACTTCTTTTTTTTAATTTTTACTACTTTCAAAATACACATATTTTAGAGATTATAAGTCATTAAAAGAAAAATAGCAACAAATACTTTGTTGATATATAAATGTGTATCATTAAATACACACATTTATGTATTGGAGTTATTTATTATGTATTACATATCACCACAACGGCAGTTTTATACAAATATATTTGTATAAAACAAACAAATATATTTGTTAACAAAAAAAAATATATTTGTATAAAACAACAAATAAACTTTGTTGGTTTACTGAAAAAAAAGTAAAATAATTATGTTTTAGTATGAAGGGATATTGAAAACAAAAGTACTATTATAAAAATATGGTAGGTTTCCTAAATGGTATATCATGGAATCAAAAGGTCTCTCTCGAAAAGGAAGATATATCTCCTATTTGGTTGGCACAACGTTATATGGGTCAGAATCATAGACCCTGGCAAAACAATACGAAAACAAATTACTGGCCCAAGAACTGGATTTATGGAGAAGTTGTGCCATATACAGTTTTCAGGCGGTCCCAAATTAGGTTATAAGAAATAAGGTAGAAGTTAAGTTTTATAATGGCAACTGGGGAAGAAGATTGCTGCTTCAAGTACTTAAATATTGCCCTCAGAAGAGAAGAAGACATGGAAGACTTCGGAAACAGTAGATAGAAGACGTCATAGAATAGGCAGCTAGAGTGCTCACAGAGGAGGATTGTTCGGACAGGATATATTAGCGAAAAGGTGTATTGGGGACCGGGATGTTAGACAATTTTAAAAGGCCGATAATAAAAAAAAACGTATTTTGGTCCAAGAGATATGTATATATATATATATATATATATATATATATATATATATATATGTATTTATATGTTTATATATAGATGTATGTATGTGCGTGAGAGTTTTTTTCTTTATCGATAATAATCCTCAAACCTGCCTGCTGGAAGTATGGGATTTGACGTAATCCTTCTATTGTCATCTTTTTCATCTCAGAGCCATTCATAACTGTATCCAAGCCCCAAACACCTCTTTCAAGGGGAGGGGATTTTATTTCAGGCCTTTTCTTATTATTTAGTTACTTCCAGGCCCTTGTCAGGCTAACGAACTTCCGTGACAAACGATTTGAATAATGTTCAAATAATAACTTAAATTTTGGGGCAGATTATAGAAGGAGGCCACCATAAACCACGTTACATACAGGAACTCTCATACCGATATGCTCATAGAGAAAACTGCAGATGCAATGAGAAAACGCAGGATTCATTTCTATGGGTACTTACAAACAATGGACTAAGGATTGCTATCTTAAAAAGCTGAAAATAACATCAAAAACATCGAGGTTTCTCCGGATGGTATTGTAGGACATTCTTCACTTAGGCTGGAGCTTCAGAATGCTCTGTTTCCAAGAATGGTGTCTCAAAATTGGAGCCAGGAGAGAAGGCAAACATACGGGGAGAAAATGAAAGAAAAAGTAAAGAACAGTTGAAACAGACGTTATCCGTAATGGCTCAATCGTATAAAAAAAAAAAAAAAATAAACAATCTAATATTTATAAATAATAATTGTACATAAATGAGTTTGGAATGAATTTAAAAATGCTTCTACTATCATTATAATAATTTCAAACTATATGAATTAAAAAGAAATTCATCTTGATCAAATTTATGAACGTAAATATCTTTTAAAGTATTCAGTGGTCCAGGTTGTGGATTCAACCTATTGTATTTAAAAAATTAAAATTATATTTTATTTTTAAAAAATAGAGTGTGATGTATGTTCATATTCCTTTCATCATTATGTCAGAAAATTGAATCTTGTTATAGTAAGTTATATGTCGTTGTAAGTAGTTTTCCATTCCATAGCTATGCAAGGGATCGACAGATAAGGTACGTAGTGAACACACAACTTTCTACACGGGGAGCTGGGAAGCTCAGTCTGTACAGTGATGAAGGTCCCAGATTCAAATCCGGCCTATCAACAGCCACGTATAGATCCTATGGGATCTACAGACACTCCTGGGGATCAGCCGGCCATTATAAAACTGGTTCCCTTAATTTACCGTGATTTCGGACAAATCACAACCCTGCACAATCGTTATCCTAGAAACAGTATAATCCTTGCCATATCCTGAACCGAACGCCTTTCGTGGGTTGCATTGCTGCAGGAAAAAATAGACATACTCGATTTATTTTTCCTTCGAGATCGGCCATTACCACGTTTCGTGAATGGATACTCTGAAACATGCGACCGTGAATAATAACATTATGCCACAATGACTGCTCCCCACATCTTGATATGTACATGTAATTTGTCTTATTGTAGTTTCCCACAAGCCCTATCTCATCTATCTCATTCTTGACACCCGTAAACATCTCTTTCTTCGGACGATTTGGCAGATATCGCCCGCATAGTCGCGTATCTGATTCAATTTACTTACGATATCGCTTCTCATAATAATTTCCTCAACTGTGCAGTTAAAATCTAGTTTAAATAAGGTCAGAGACGGAGAGTTTCCCCACACTCCGCAGCGTTGTGAGAATTTCCTGGTCAATTTTCCATTCATAAGCACTTTTGTACGTCTAAGGTCATGCGAGTTTCCTTATTTTATTGGTAAAATATTAAATGCGAATATAGAATTACTACTATCGATTCATCCCGGTCAACTCCATGCTATTTACTATTCTACTAATTTTCAATGAATTAATTACTATAAAAATAATCCATTAATCACTTATTTCTTCTGGTTTCGACCGTGTAGTCAAATTCTTTGCCAAGTTTTCGCTGGCCATATTGCAAGCTTCCTTAGGGCTTAATCTGAGACTGAAAAAAACAGGAAGAATGAATTAAAAATATTGGTGATTTAAGGGAGAATTTAACAATAAAAGTAATTAATTTCTATAATTATAGAATGGCATGTGTATTTTAGATTAAATTACTTTAGTACTATTAGTGCGGTTTGTTCTTTTATTAGGTAGTTCTTATAAAAATCAAATCAAAATATAACTAAATAAACAAAAAATATCAAACATAAGCAATTCGATCGTATTATACATTATACTAAATACAAAGCTCATATAAACACACACACATATATGTGTGTGTATATATATATATATATATATATATATATATATATATATATATATATATTGAATACAATATATGTATTGAACCTCAGAACCTCAGCAGCGCATTCTTAATATCTGCATATTCTTCATTACTAAACAGTATTCTTCTTTCTCTATCAGCCATTGTTGGTCAGATTAACCTGACAATCAGCCACACAGTAGCCAAATCGTAAGGAATCACAGAAAATAGGGCACAGTCCAGGATCGTCGGTAAAGAATCAATCACAAAACTCCAGGAAAAAGCCAAGTTGTTAGATAAGTCCAATCTGAGAGCATGTAAACGAAGATAGCACATCCGAACAGAGTAAACCCGTAAGAGCCCACTGAGGCAGGGAGGGGCAAAGCAAGGCACTCGACAGTCCTCGACTCCTGCGTCGGAGCCCTTTGTTCTCGGGAGCCTTTCTTCTCGGGATCTACTCGGGTTTTCCATTTTCCATTGATCATATCTTCCTGATTTCTTAACCGATTTTTGATTTTAATACCTCATTTGAAAGGTAATAAAAAGTAGATGTTTTTTATTTATTATGCACGTAATAATTTAGGTGGACTTTTTTGGAGTAAATCGACGTTTTAGAGGCAGTCACCGTATTTTTTTTTTATTTAATGTTTTTGCTTAACGATTTTCGCGTAAGATACCGACAATTTGACTATTAATATTCTTTATTTAGAATATCTTTGTTGCAGAACAAAAATAAATAGGCTAGAATGTTTTAGGATTTATAGCTATTTTAAGATTTTATATAGGATTTTTTCGTAAAATACTTGAAGTAGGAAAATCTTGGAAATGGTCAACTTTAGGACAGTAGGTCTCATAGTAATATCGAATGGAATCGCACCATACTATCACCCCTTAACGGCTCCGCCACTAATTACCATTCACCCTGTATATATAAACACACATATATACACTGATCTAATAATATCTACTAAATATAACCTACAATTCTCTCGTTGGCACGTTGGCATTTAACTGATGTAACCTACGATTCGTTTACGTCACCGTCCTTAATCTAAGATGACTAAACATTAGACTTGTTATGCCGATTGTTTCAGAGTCATGTATATTCAAATTTATGACTAAACCTGATTCCGGTGTGAGCAGCTCACACACACTCCCTATTTTTCTAAGTATATCTTCCCAAGGTTCTCTGTTTATGAGGATTATATAATAAATGAATGGTGTTTTATTTATTTATTTTTTCAAAATTTCTATGTCGGCTATCTTCAGATTATAGTAATAAAAGATCTAGCGAAGCCAGAGGTTCGATCCCGATCCTAATTACCATCTCTACAGCACATATTTCAAAAATATCATGGCACATTAGAAACACTTTTCCACCTTTAAGAAACTAAAAATGAGCTTAGACGAAAAATCTATAAATGTTAGAAAGTTGTGATGTACTACATTCCATTAAGCAACTCAACAGATAAAAAATTCCTGATCATAATAATGTTATTGTAGTTCGTGACTAGCAACTAACCCAATTTTTTCGACAATCAACAATATTTTTTTAACAATTCGAGTAGATAAAAAAATACCTCGAAAGGAAAAAGGTGTTTTATATTGTATTGTTTAAACTCGTTAAGAGTCTTAGGTTCAATACGTGGTAGAGACTGTAATGTTTATAGGATAACGGTTGTGTAGAGAGATTATTTGTCCGATATCATGTTCAACAACTAGGTATTCCCTCTTATTTTGGGTACCCACTTTACAGAGGCTGGATGAGGACAATAATCTCAAGATCCCACTGGATCCATTCTCGGATGTTAACAGAATAAAGAATTAATCTGCTTTCATCTCCTTCCTCTAGCATATGATAAAGTTACGATATACACAATAACAATATAACACAATAATAAAATGTACTTTTTTTCTTAATTAAGTGTTTTATATCAACAATGGCAACCTATAATACATGGACCACTACAATTCTATTATATGCCAGTGATTTATGACAAAATTAAATGTACACAATAAAAATAAATATTTTTAAACTTTAAAACGGAAATTTCTATTTTCTCTATTTATGCCTATCTCTTTAGTAAATCATTAATAGAATGAATTTGTGAACAATGATTAAATGATGTAAAATAATTGTTAATATGTAGTTTTTACAAATCGTTAGAAGCGGAATGGCTTAAAGCGCCGAGTTACCCTGCCAATTGTCCTAGGTTCAAATTCGGCTGCTGGCAGATTTTATTTAATTTGTTTAAATAACGTTTGGGATCTGGGATGTGTGACTCACCCAGCCTCTATAAAGTAGCGTTATCTAGGACAAATCACTTCCCTGCACAACCGTTGTCCAAGAAACAGTACAGTCTCAACCATGCACTGAACCCTTCACGTGTTTGTACTGGTACGGTTATCCTCTTATTTTAATTGTATTGCTATTTTTTTCTAGGTCTATTAATAAAATACTATAAATAAAAAATAACCTACATTGCTGAGGAAATTAACTATAAATCATGCTCTTAAACTGTATATGGCTTACACGATTACGATGTGTACGCGCTGGCTTTATTTTGTGGGCTTATTATCAATGACTTACGGTAATTATATTACACAGTTAATTTACTACACTGATAACGATAACTATTATATCCCTCGTTGTTCGAGATATATATTTTAATTATTACCCGGCTGTTGTAGAACATTATACATTTTGTTAACAGACAGTTGGTACCCTTAATTGGGGGAAAAACCTGCAAGTTGATCGTGATGTAAGGCAAATCAGTTCCAATCTTTCAAAAATCTAAAAAATATATTATGTTCACTAAATATATATATATATATATTCAGACTTGCCAAAAAGTGATACCAAAATCTGCCAGTGTAGAAAATATTTCTACTTAAAAACTGCCTGTGTAGAAAATATTTGAAATTTCTAGTTTGCCTTCGAGGATGATATTTATGCATTGACGTTTATTTTTTACTTACTTTGAAATAAGTTTATTTCAATATTTTTGATCTATTTAGACATGAAACTATAGCGAATTATATGAATATCAATAAATTATTTTTTTCCTCTTGTAATAAATATAAGAAGTTTGAATAAACGAAAGCGGAAGTCAAATTCTGCTTATCGTGTAATATGATGTTTTGCGTAATCATTGTTAAATTTGTCCTTACCGGTTTTCGTAGCCTAGAAATATCCGAATACCATCCGCTATAACTAAAATATCTTAATCGATAGCGTAGTTACTTAAGGGGCATAAATATAATTTTTGTTATATATACTATATGTTCACATACAAAACTCGATTTATTCGTATTCAACATTTCTTTGGTAATAAAATGGAAGTTTAGAACGGAATACAGTGGCTCACAGTCAAAACTATACACCTGGTTATTGATAGGAATGTTTGAATATTTTAATAGTTAAACAAACTTATATTACATTAAAAGCTATTATTTCTATCATTTAACATCCTAGGATATCCGTCCGAGTTAAGTTAGAACAAATTTAAACTGTTTATTCCTTTAGTTTTTAATATTTTCCAAAAATACGGGTGAGCTTTAGTATAGAAAAGAGGGTACCGTAAAACGGGGTGAATAGAAACAATTTTCAACTTTGGTTTGAAATTTTCCATATTTGTAGTTGTTCTAGATACAAAATTTTTTGACCAAACACAGGTCTCTGTTAGACCTATTTGTTTATAGTACTTAATTTTTTTAATTTCATTTCATTTTAAAGAAAAAAAAAATTTGGCTGTTACATTTCTAACAGTTACCTTGTATTTATTGGAGTTAAACAATTATCAACAATTAGAAGTCAAAAGAATTTATTGAAAAATGGGATATAATAATAATAATGAATAATTAATTAAACAACAATGAACAATTATAAAATAAAAGTAATGAAAAATTATTTTAAAAAAAAATATTTAACAATTTATGATGAACAATCAAAAAATACAAATAATAAAAAATCACGATAATTAAAACAAATAAGTTATGAAAAATCACAATAGTTTATTGAAAAAAAATTTGTTAATCGCATTTAGATGGAAAATGCGTCGAAACACACTTCAATATCAAGATTTTAATTGCATTTCCAAAAGAAACTTTCATCAGAATACAATTTCATTTCATGGAAATTGCTACATTTTCTTTGCTTTGGTAAAATATTTCGCTCCTGCAAAAAAATAATAGCTTGTTCTTCTGTTGTCGGCAAATCCCAAATGCGCATTTTACACTAATTAAATAAATAACTAAAATAATAACAACGAAAAGTCTATAACAAACTAGCAAACAAACAATAAACAACAAATGACGAACAATAAATAACAAACAATAAATCAGCAATAATCAAAACTCAGTAAGCAAGAAGAAACATAGAACAAATCAGCTGTTAGAAATATAACTGTTACAAAATGTAACTGCTCGCGCTTGCGAACAAGTCGGCAAAAGTAACCAGGGCTGCGTTAAGACACAAGTACCGAAAAGAGAATGTAATCATGGGTAACTGAGAATGAGTAGATTTCGGTAATCATTTCTTCAAGAAATAAAAGTTTCAACTAGCATTTAGAAGTGCAGATTGTTGAAACATTCATTTCCAGATGAAAATATTACCGAAGTATACACATATCACAAAATTACATTCTCTTTTCCATACTAAAGCTCCTGATAACTTGTATTATTGGAAAATATTAACAGTGAAACGAACGAAAAGTTAACACATGTGACTCAACTCGAAGCGGCAATTACGAAATATTCTACCGAACGGCTATAAGATAAATTAACATAAGGTAAATGATAGGAGAGACAATTCCGTGGGTCAAGATATTATGATAGGACGGTGTGGACCGGGAGCAAGATAAGCAAGAACTGGTTGGGCCCGGTTCGTTCCGGAAACATTCGGTCGAACCGTGTCATCAACCGCACCTCTTCCCTTTAATGACTTATGACCTGAAGTCATTCATGACCTCATAACTCATCCGTGACCTCATAAATAATGTCATTCCATAACTATAAATACCCAATCAAGTAAATCAGGTATTCATATTTGTATATGTCTAGAAAAATGTATTATTCTAAAAAAAAAATCTCCTATTATCCATAGAAGGGAAATAAATAAATAAAATACACCTGATAAAATAATAAAATAAAAATCGGGTCTATTATTTATAAATATAAAAAAAACCTGGACCACTACAGCCAATGAAGGGTGTTCAGTACATGGTAGAGAATTTACTGTTTCTGGGACAACGGATGTACAGATAGTGATGTGCCAGAGATCACGCTCAACCGCCAAGTCCTTACCCATATTAAGGGTACCCACTTTATAGAGGCTGGATGAGCCCCAGGAGGGTCTGAGATCCCACTCGTGTCTGTTAATAGATTAATTAACTTCTACAGCTGGATTTCAACCCGTAACCTTCAGCATAACAACTCAGCGTTCACTACCCACTCCATCCATAACGTTAAAAGCCCATATAAAAAAAATGGTTCATTCTTTTAACATACAAAAAACAACGATTAAACCAAATAATTTTGTTTTTTTTTATATGAAAGAAATTTCTCTTGATCAATTGATTTGTTCTTTTTTATTAATATGTAATATTTGTCGTCTGGCTTCCATGAACTAATAAAACTTATTTATAATGTATTATTATGTGAATAAAAAAAGTCTAAACATTTTTTATAACAAACAAAAATTAAATATTTAGATTAATGGGAGAGGAGGAGTGGCGCTGAGTTTCCATGCTAAAATCTTGGTTCAAAGCCCGCTGCTGGCAAAACTTTTATTTAATCCGTTTGCAGCCGGAGATGGATCCTATGGGATGTTATATTATATGGGACCCGCCTGGAGCTCACTTAGCTTCTATAAAGTGAATACCCAAAATAAGGGGGTCACCTCCCTGCATAACCTTTTTCCAAGATACAGTACAGTACCCACCATGTACTGAACCCAGACCCTTCACGGGTTGTGATTTTATTTATTTATTAAGATTAATATTATATTCTTTTCCAATGCACCAAAAATTGATATTATTTATACATATTTTATGACGCCGTTGCTTATGGAAATTCAAATGGAATATCATTTAAAAATATTCTAGAGGTCATCTTTTTATTATTATTATTATTTTAATACGGATAATATTTTATTATAAATGATGCCCTGTTTTGTTTTTCAAATTTAGGATTTTGTTTTGTGACGGACATCCCTGTTGTAATACAATTATATTAGTCGAGATTTAATCGATTAGAAATGATATAATTTGACATTTGACAAGTCGAAGTTGGTAGATAAGGGTTCATTCATTATGACATTGTTCAACAAAGCGGTCTAACTATCTATGACTTGTTCGTCCATTGTGTGTTGAAATTAAGGAAGAATCAGTTGAAATCAACCAAATAACTGATCCAAACTCAATTACAACTTATGACAATGATTTATAATTTTGTTTAATCTATGGTTTATAAAGTGTTGGTAATAATCTAAATGTGTAAGTCGAACTATCCTAATGAGGATAAGGCCTTGCTGGGAAACAGGTAATGGCTTTAAGAGAAATTTATGTAAAATTGATGTTATAAGGTGGCAATACAGTATTAATAACGCTTTGAGGTCTTAATAACAATAGTAATAATAAAGTCTTTATTAATTCTGGGACCTCCCTTAAGAATAACAATACAGGTATTAATATATAAGCTATTATGTCTTAGAGCATAATCTAATTACATTTAATTAATTGATACAATTAAATTAACAAATGAGAAAGGATTAAAAATTATGAAAAAATATTGCGAATTATCTCCAATAAATGTATTTTTTTTAAAATAAAAAAACAGAGTTAAATAAAGTAGAAATAAGATAACAATGATTATAGAGAGAGAAACAATTGATAGTTAAATATGTATACAAATTTTTGTGCCAAGAAAAAAACAAAAGAAATAATGAGAGAAAACACAACAATATCAACTAAGATAACTTATTTTGTTTGGTTTTTATTAGCGGTCAAAGGATAACGTTAACGATATATTTTATTTATTTATTTAGAGTTCCGTTAGAAAATTACAAAAATAAAAGTACATAAGAAAAGGTAAATATACAAGAAAAAATTTAGAATTCAACTTATACATAAAATCAGAATTATTGGTATGAGTTAGTACCTAATCAGACTATGGAAAATCGGATTAAAAAAACTAGTATGTAAGAAAATGAAAAATTATATAAATCAAAGGGATTTTTTTGTGGATAAACCCAGATATATATGTTACTGGGTCAGAGGCCCATTATAATACTTAAAACTTTAGATAGAAAATAATTGAGATTATCTATATGATTGTTGTGTTCTGGATTCAATACAATACAAATATCCTGAGCTTAAATATTTAGTTCTATGTTCTACATAAAATGACGGCAAAAAAATAATTATAAAAAAATAATAATTATTTGCTTGCTGGTAGGTTCCAATTTGGCATAGAAGTATTATCCTCTCAATGGGTAATTCTGACGACATGTACTGAATTTATGCACAATAAATCCATATCTGTCTAGAGGAACATAATGTTCAAGCGTCATATGTTAACTATATATATATATATATATATATATATATATATATATATATATATATATATATATATATATATATATATATATATATATATTGTCGAACACAATACATATTCATTAAGTACAATAAAAAATTCTTTCTTCATTAGATCCTAATCAAAATCTTTCTATGGAGAAGGATGATATTAATTATGTATTTTAACTTTAAGTTTACTCCCCCCTCCTTGGAGTCTGCAAGCGTAAAGTTAACAACTTACCGATATTAAGCTCAAACTTTTTGGAGTGCTTCATTATAACGCGTCCGACAAGAATGGGCTATAGATGAAAGTTTTTCAGGGATAATGAGGAAAGGAATTTTACTTTCCTTCAGAAATCACGAATTACAAAAAAAAATACTAGTAATTATCTACGGATTATTGGATTCATTTCTCTGTTTATACGGAGTTTCTACTTGTGATCCCTCCAAAAAGATTATATTTATTACATATGGTATAGTAAATGTGGTATATATATATATATATATATATATCGAAGTAATGCATTTAAAAAAGAGTGTTATAAAATAAAAAAATAATGTTCGAGAGGATAAGAGAAAAGAGGCCAACTTAAAAGCGAAAAATAAGCCTGCTAGTATTTAAAAAATATCTATTACACCATGTAGAGTCTTGAGTTTCTAGGACAACGGTTGCCCAGAGATCACGCTCAATCAGATCTTTTCTTAATTAAGAGAACTCCCTAAGTTAGGGAACCCACTTGAGAGAGGTTTGGTCCCAGGATGATTGTCAGATCCCACAGGATCCAACAATGGCTTTTAACAAATGAAATATTTTAAAAAGACAATGTAAACTGGACTAAATCTTCAAAAACACAGATCAAAGTTTGAATCATGTAATAACAATTGACCATGGAGGACAGTTGATCTCCAAGTAATTACATTTTAAATATTAATGGCATTTAATGAGGTATCTATAATTATTTCTGCTAATTATTTTGGACATATTTTTATTATTATTTATCTATTTTATTGTTATTATTTTGTATTTTGTACTTTACAGATTTTATGACTTACAACTTTTTTAAGTTATATACGATATTGAAAAGTAACAAGAGACCTTACATAATGGAGTTGCATTTGAGCCTTGGAGGTGGTGAGATGTTTCTTAGGTGCATTAATCATGTTTTGTTTTCCTGTTATTCTCTTTCTGCCCTGAAGATGCCTGAATGGGCGAAATATTGGACAGATAATTTCAATTTCTGCTTTAGTTTAGATATATCAGATATAGTCAGCCTGCCATTGCATATTTAGCGTATATTTTTGTGTATGTAAACATTAATTAATATTTATCAATATAGTTATAGAGCCACATGCATTTTTTATTTACTTTATTTTATTTTTTACTTTATTTTCTTATCATAACTTCTTTTTATTACCGCATGTATATATTTATTTATTTTATTTTGTTTATGTCATGGTTTTGTAATGGAATGATTATAAGCGATATCATATGAGTTTGGAGACTTAAGAGCTTCGTTGGAATTTTTCCATGGTCTTAACAGTTATATACGATGATAATTGATGCAAGATTTTTTATCAAAATTATTGAAAATGATAACCAGTGTCGAAACGTTTTAATAACAATTAAATAAACAAACATATTTTTATGACTGGATAATGTTTTTTCCTTTATTACGAAATATTCAGATGAAATAATTTATATGCCACAACTGGACCTGGCATCTCCCTATATATATTTTCTTTTCTTACTTATATCGTTATATTTATTTATACTCACTTATATCTACTTATATTTTCTTTGATAACAATTTATGTTTTTATATCATGTTGCATTGGGAGATGTCACGTGACCACCTAATATTTAATATTAGTGATCAAATAATATTTGACCATATGAATTATTTTAGAAGTACCTGTGGGTAGCTTATCTATTTCCCTTTATGCAATATTATTGTACATCATCGATATTATTTATTCGTTGTATTATTATAAAACAGTTGGAAATTTCAATAAATAAATATTTATGTTGCATGTGGGCGTCGCATCTGATTTCTTCATAATTATACCTTTAAACTATTTTTTTTAAATACAATTAAACAGGTAGTTTATTGTACTATTAATTCCATGATAATTTAAGTTAAATATTCCCCAAGGTATTCTGGGATGAACATATAGACACATAATAAATAAATGTATTAAACTGGAAACCAACGTGAAAACAATAAATTATATTGTATATGTATATTGCACATAATTATTAAAGTTTTCCTCAACTGTCACGTATTCAATAAAACAAACATTCTGCCAATACCGAATATTAATTATCAATACCGGTCCAAACGTTAAATGCTTAGTGAAAAAGATGGAGGGAGGTTTATGCTGAATTGAGTTTTCCGTATTTTGTTTAAATTTTATTTGTTCTTAAAACAGTTAAATATTAATATCAGTATTTAAGCATGGTATATTATGTGGTTTATAATATATTTAGTAATGTTACCAAACCTCTTGGATTGATGTTTCTGATTGCCGCATCTATACGGTTAATGTGAGATGAGCTATGTTTGACCTTCATTGATGTGAATGTTTTTATGGTTTATGTGCTGATGACTCATAAGTTTCTTCCAGCGTTTTAGGAACTTAAGGCTTTGTTTCGTTGTTTTTTTCGGTTAGCTCTGTAGGTCATGAATATCTTAAGTCGTGGTATATGGCCATATTGCTTGCTGGAGCACAAACTGCCTGCAGGGGATTATCTAACCTCAATTTACTATGAATTATGGTTTCCGTGGTGCAGCGTCAGGCTGCCTATGGTTCGATAACCAGTCGCTTTGGGAACGTTCACTATTGTCCTATCGTTCTACAGTGACCGTATGGTCTAGATCCAGGGATTATGGCTCTTCAAGGTTAGCGTAATAACTAGGACATATGTTTCTTTCCATAATAGAACATCCTTAACCATATTTCCGGTCGAATTACTTTAGAACGATTCATCAGTGTCCTATCTTTATTTAGTTGTTTTTTCATAAAATTTATATATATATATATATATATATATATTTATCAACTGCTTCTCTCACTATAATTATTTTTATCTTATTTTTTTTTTCTCTTTCTTTTATTTTTTTTTAATATTGTTATTGGAGGCAATTCGCAATTTTCTTTTTTCATTTTTTTTTTCTTCATTATCAATTAATTATGTTCTACTCTAAGACATTGTAGCTTATATATAATTAGTTGTAATTTTATTTTAAAGGGACTTGTCCCAGAATAAATAAAGATATTATTATTACGAGTACAATAGGAATGCTTTGCTTTACTAATGCCCAGTTTTTTTGAACTCACATGAAACTTTAAAATACCTCGATTGAATTAGGTTTTTTGAGTTAAGATATTGTTCTTTTGAACGAGCGATATTGTAATGCATAGTTTATATTTATTTATTCCATTTTTCTGACAGTTGGCCATATTGCGAAACCGTTAAGTCAGTTCTATTTAAAGAAATCCACGTAACATTAGCATTGAACTGTCTTCAAACTAATTTTAAATTACAAGGAATGGCTACACTAAATGTGTAGTCGGCTTTGCCTGGCGATCGCGTCAGTTCTTGATAGTTGGGTGTTCGTGAGTCACGGGTTTTGCGTCAGAGAGTCTGGACTAGCGATGCTCAAGGCAATTGCACCAATTGACTGACTCCTAAACATTTTTACAGGTGAGATAAATATATCAGATATAGCCTGCCATTGCATATTTAGCGTATATTTTTGTGTATGTAAACAAAAATTAATATTTATCAATCTAGTTATTGAGCGACATGCATTTTTTATTTATTTTATTATATTTCACTTTATTTTATTATCATAACTTCTTTTTATAACCGCATGAATATATTTATTTATTTTATTTTGTTTATATCATTGTTTTGTTATGGAATGATTACAAGCGATATCAAGTGATACTTATAATGCAAGCGTTAGTTTATGCATATTACACCATTAGATTGAAAAATAAATGAAATAGGACAGATACGATTCCAATTTTTATGGAGAAGAGCCTCCTAAATTATCAGCATTTTTGAATAACCTTCTTTCTATCTAATTTTTTTAGATAATATCGTATAAGTTTACAGCCATTTATATTTGAAATATAAATAAATTTCTATATATATATCTATTTATAAATATAAAAATTTGACGTACGTCAACGAGAACCTAATTAAAAAAAAAGTAATTTTCAATGAACATTCGTCCCCAGTGTACACATCGCAAGAATTGCGAGAACTGGGGACATAAGATCGGTGAAGATTAAGGGTTTGTCTGGCCTGGTTACGACCCTAGGTAGCTCAATTGGGAGAGTACAAATCTTTTCTCTTCGAAATAAAAATATTTAAGTAATCACCATAAAAAAAAAAAAATATATATATATATATATATATATATATATATATATATATATATATATATATATATATATATATATATAATTTATAAATATATTCCCTTTGATTGAAATTAGTAGGACTACCTCCCACGGGTTTCAGGATTTTGTAAAAGTAATCCTTGGACTGTACGTTCTATAATCATATACAATATATTTAAATCAACAGTTATCATTTTTAAAACTACAAAATTTATTTTTCTATAATTCCATATTCAGAAGGATTATACCAATCCAAATTTTCACCTTGTTAAAGAAAAATATTTACGGTTTCAGGAGACATCAATACCAAAATTAAAACTTGGTTCCCTTCGCTTGAATTAATTTTATATTTTAAATGGCTTACTACGTCTCACAATGGAATCCTCATACAAGACTGAAAAGACAAGAAACTGCTCGACGTTTTCGCCTACTTCAACATTTACTGGACAAACGTTCAAAGCTCCCAATTAATGACCAAAGACTCATTTACATGACAATTATCAGACCTATTTGGACATATGGAGTTGAGCTTTGGGGCTCTACTAAGCCATCCTATTCATCTCGTATCCAATCCTTACAATCCAAAATCCTTCGTAAAATCCTCAATGCTCCTTATTATGTCACAAACAAACTCATCCATCATGATCTTAATATCCCATATGTTGCTGATTTGGCCCAAACTACAAGACACCTATCCTTCCATGAAAAGCTCCATACGCACTTGAATCCGCTAGTCTCTCAACTTGCTTCCCATAATATTCCTGATAACCCTCTGAGGCTTCTGAGAAGAAGATGGCCTCGAGACCTTCTACTATAGAACTTTATTGGAGTGCTATAGATGGATAGTTTCTCCACAAGTGTTTTTTTTTCATGCCCTTTGTTCATACAGCAGATTTACTTGATGTAATATAATTACAGTTGTAAATATCAATAAAAAAAAATAAAAAAATGGCTTACTTTGAAAAACTCCTAATCATGGCAAAAAAGAGATAATTTTCGGGCCCTATCATCTTGATTTGAAAACATGTTCTCATTTTTTGGAACACCCTGTTTAAGTTTCTTATACTTTTTTTGTGGCTTTCAGTACTTTATATTGAAACCATAAAAAAAACACAACGAAAATTAAGTTTTTTTAACAATGAATTGACACATCGAAATCAATATATCTAACGCCCACTTGTCCGTTTAACTCCGTAACACCCCCTTTTTCTGGCCTGATCCGGTATCATGGATTCCTATTCGAAATATGGATCACATAGAAACCACCTACCGCATAGAGTTAAAGGGCAAGAGCTAAGCCGATTAAATTGAATACAAAGTACTAATTTACAAAGCTAATCTGAAATCTATTTAGATCTAGGGGACTGAACTAAGGAATTACACCGATTCCTCCCAGGACAAAGTCCTTGGAACAATAGTGAATGCTTCATACAATGGTAAGAACAATGGGCTTAATCAAGTCTTGCATCCCCCTTGCATTTTGAACTTATCCCATGCAAATGATCTCTGATGATACTTTCCCATCATTCTGATTCATTAATATAAGTTTGATCATCATCAAAGTGCTCTTAGAAAGTAGAAAAAGAAGTTAAATCTGCATTGTTGTTCCAGCAATGGCGTGTTTCTCCACACATGTTCTGTGTATCCGTGGCGGTATAAGACCCAGCTTCGACTCTTTTAGCGTTGTTGAAGGATTGACGTGGTTGAGAGATATGCGAATATACTAAAATGACAGTCAATTTTAGATATGATAAAGTTAAATTTAAATAATATTACATTTTTATCAAACTTATGAATCTTAATTATAATGAAAACGAATTATCTTCTCTTCTTAAAGTCTAGGAAAAAATATAAAATATAAATCTTTATACTAATCATTTTTTTCATAAGGATTAAAAACGCATAGTAAAAACTTAAAAGACACAAGTGGGATCCTCTCTGCCTCTTTACCGCCTAAGCAGTGTGAGGAGGAATTCTGCACAGCCTCCTCCAACTCTGCCAGTCTTCCACCAACTGTGCTCTTCTGCTCCAAAGGAGTCCCCTCTTCTCAAAGTCATTCCTTACCTCTTCTTCCCACTTCTTCCTAGGACTTCCTCTTCCTCGTTTTCCCTCCACTTTGAATCGGTAGGTTTCGTTAGCAATTCTGCTAGGATCCATCCGCAGGAGGTGTCCAAGCCATATCAGTCAGTTTTCCACTATTAGCTCGTTGGCTGGTTTAACATTCAGGTTCGACCTTATAGTGGAGTTCCGGACTCTGTCTCTTTTTGTTTTGCACTCTATCTTGCTGAGAAATCTCATTTCTGCTGCTTGTATTCTGGATTGGTGTTTCTTTGTCAGCGTCCATGATTCTGAAGAGTATGTGAGATAGGGAGGAATGTTGACTTAAATACAGCTACTTTCGTTTCCTTTTCTACTTCTCTTCGGTTAAGAAATCCTCTCTTAACCGCTTCAAACATCCTTCCAGCGGCACCAATTATCTCGGTCACTTCCAAATCGATGTATCCGTTTTCGTTCAGATGCGCTCCCATGTATTTGAAGTTCTCCACTTGTTTCAGGACTTTATTGATTATTAATTATTGCTCTTAATGTGACAGATTGTTGCTACTTTACAATTATTATAGTTCAAATATCTACTGATTTTTAACAACTATCACATATATTAACTTTACAGTGATGATACTGGTGATTATTTAAAAAAAGCTTAGAAATAAAAAGAATGAATCTTTTTATTGAATAATCTATTTTATAATCTATGTTATTGAATAGAAACTCTATATATCGAACATAAGGTTAATTTAAAAATATTCAATTTTAATTGCTTTTTTATGAACGAAGAAGTATCTAAGTCATTTTTAGAACATCATATTTCAATATTATATTTGTTCAAGAGTTATATGTTCTTCATATATAAATATATATCCAATTTTTAGGTATTTTATTAAGTTGATAGTTTTTCGACAAGTTACGTTTAGGAACTCGGTTCTCAAGAAAGACAAAATTAAACTGAAATGATTGAAATTTCACTCTTTGTAATGAAATAGATTCAGAAAATTTCCTTCCTCCTGGCTATAAAATTTAAATGTTTCTTCTTAAATTAGTTTTTCCACGCTTTTCCTTTACACTGTGAAACAGTGAATCATCTTTTGTTGTTGCTTACTTAATTGTTGCTCATTATTATTTATTATTCCTTAAATTATTGCCATTTTATGTCAACTATTGTAGGTGATTATCCCTATGAATAAAGAGTTATATTTGTTATTAGGAATATATTCTTCTATCTAATACAAATTCATGATTGGTAAGAAAAATAGATTTTTCATGTTTGGAATTTAGGAAGGTTACACTATATTTGAAAAAAAAAATAGACTCTATACCATTGTAAACCATGAATGTTCTAATTTTCTGTAAATTATAGAGATTGTACTGTTTCTAGTTGTGCAAGGGGATGGCAACCTCCTAGTTTCCACCGATTTAGGCTGCTCACTATATAGTGGATGATTCAGCCGCAGGAGGATCCCCAGATCCGTGACTGTTTACATATTAGAATAATTTATCTGCCACAGTCATAAACGGTAACAACGTTTACGAATTCACTTAGAAAAATAATTAATTGGAAGGCCAAATTAATGAGTAGACTATACCCATACCGATCTATCCTATTAACAAATTAGCTGTTGGCTTAATCGTACCATTGTTATGTGTTTCGTTTGAGGTAAATGATTCTAGAGGATGTTGAACGCTGGATTTTTTAGAAATGAATACAAATTCCTAAAAGAAGATAAGGGATTAGGATAAAGAAGGCTCACAAAAGGGGATAGAGTTTCCTCCTCTACTTTTTGTTCCAAACCTCAGCTAACTTTATATTCATGGAAAAATATGTTCTCTATTCCTTTTCCACTTGGAGCACTGCTGATATTTGCAGAAGCATCCCCTTTGTAACCCATGGCCGGGCCTTTTCATTCTGCAAACGTGACACTTATATTCCTTGATATTGTTATGAGTTTCATTCACTGTATTAAATCCCGTTTAAAGTAAGTGAATACCTTGTTAAAATACAAATAATATTTATCAGGAGAAAGCCAGAAAGAATCTGGTAAAACTTCAAGGACACACAAGGGACCTTGATGATAAAATGTAATATAGTACCAACCATTATCCCACCATAAGACCAACGGATGATTTGTAAGCGAAGATTTCAGAATAGTCCTAAAGCAATTTAAAACATTCACACTTCCTGAGTAGAGATTTATCCTAACGTATGGAACTTTAGGATAAAAGAAACGATATTCTGTTAAAAAAAAGTTATCCAGTTAAATCGGCTTTATGGTTTTTTATATAGTCAAAATATCTGGTCATTAGTTCAAGAAGAATGGGACATGTCCAAAAAATGAAGCGTTGGACATTCTCAAAAATGGGCATCCGGGTGAAAGAAGCAACAGAGGTAGACTTAGATTTCGTTAGCTGAAAATGGTGAACATGGCCTTTGCTCGTTGGGCTTCGATGGATGGAGAAGGCCAGTCGAAGACAGGACTGTGTGGAGGAAAATAGTAGAAGTCAAGGTCCTGCAAGGAACGTTGTAATAGATAAATACATGGATATTATTTCAAAACTTCATTTTTCATTACCAGCAATCATTTTTGCGGAAATATTTCGTCTTCGGAGGATTTCGTCTTTCCTTTTTCTTCGTTCTTCTGATAATAGTTTCCTAATTGGAACAACATTGTTGCAAAAACAGGTGTGAATTAAGTGAAACTTTATATCAATTTGTCAAAGGAAAGTGCTAAATACTATTCAAACCGGGTAATAAGGCCAATAAATATTCGGGAACCATTATAAGATGCTAAAATCAGATGAAGAATCTTTTGAAATCTGAAAATAGAGTTAGAAGAAAGGGTAGGACACATTCTTTGTTAATAGAGAGCCTTTGTATTCTACAGATTGAGTACACCAGTTTTCCAGACGAACAGAGATCTCACTAATGAGAGGCTTAGCCATCGTGTTGAAGAGATCCACACCCTTCAAGGTAATAATGGCACGTGACAATGCAGGTTCAACTTATAACGCAACAAACAAAGGGATGGCGTGCTCTCTGTATCTGTTATTTCGATATATTTTTATTTTCTATAGAGTTCAAATAACAAATATTCCTTTAAGGGCTCGTCTTTCTACTATTCTTCTTCGTTCTATTCTTCAAAGACACCGTTGTTGATGGTTTAACCTTTGTCCATCGCTCTCCAAATGTCGCGATCATTTGCTATACCTTTCATGTGAGTCAGATAATAGAGACCTCTTTTCCTTTCAAGCCTAGCGATTCAATCAGCATCCATCTGCCTCGCGGGCGATTTTCTTCTGGTCTCTATCGACCTTTCTTCAACCTCGTTTCGATACCCATTCTGCTCATATGGTTAGGCCATTTCATTAGGCACTTCCTGACTAATCAATGAGAGTGGTTCTGATATGGTTTCTTATATTTTCATTATGGATCGGGCTTTCATTTGACTGGGAAACTCCATTTCGGAGGCCATTACTTTCATTTAAGTCTTTTTATAATGGTCTATTTCCTGGAACCATTGTGTCTGTGATTATTCCATTCATTAATGACCATGCTTCGGATTTGATTTCTTTTATACTCCATAGACCTTTTTACAACCTATTTAGTTCCTCCTCGCACTTGTGAATTATTTTTCCATGGAAGTCATAGTCTTTCTCAGATGAAATTATAGTAGACCATCATTTTAATTTCTTCCAAAAATGGATGTAGGACATGGTAGAGATTGTACTGTATCTAGAACAACTGTTGTGTAAGCTCAACAACCAGTTTTTCTCCCAGTTAAGGGTACTCACATTATTGATGGGTGAGCTCCAGAAGGGGGCCTACTAAATGATTAAATTTATCTGCCACAGCCAGAAAGCTACATCGCTCACAACTACAATCCTATAAAATTATCTAACTCTGATTTGATGTAAACCTAGATTTGAATTTAAAATAATAGCATAGTGTTAGCCCCTACAACAAATCACTAAACGTGCTGAAATAAACAGGTAACTGAAGTAAAAATGGAAATAATCATTCGTTCTCAGAAAATTTATTGAAAAAAAAATTTTATAACCCATAAAAAATATTCAATGAATCTACATCTCATCGGTAAGTATAGACAAGCAATAAAGAGAATATTTTAAAATAAAAAATGTGAGCAAATAATCAGAGGAGGTGAGAGATACGGCAAATTATGAAAGCTGGCTCATTCGTGTTTCTCAATGTGACAGCATGTTTGGCTGATCGTAAGCGTAGCTCATAAAATCTCAGGAGACGAAATATATTTTGTCTTTCGTTGTGGAGAAGATGCCAAAAGCTCAGAACACGAGCCGACTATTGGATAAGAAATTTATTAAGAACACGGGTCGAAGTTACTTGGCACAGAACTTGAAAAAATTGAAGAGATGAGTGGTAGATTTGATATATATATATATATATATATATATATATATATATATATATATATATATGCCTTGCACTGCTTGCAGCAGAAGATGGGGGAAGTAGTAGAAGATATATAAACCAAGAAAGAAAGTAAATGCTACATAAATTATTCCACGTCCATCGTATTTCTTTATTTAAATGGATAATTATAAAAATAAAAATATTACTCCACGCGTCATTTTGTTCTTTGATATATAAATATATCGAAATTTATATGTCTGAACCATTGAATAACAAGGTAATAGTCTTTATATCAAAGCAAAGTATTATACTACTTTTGACATAGTGGCGTACTTCTTTTTATGCCAAAGGAACAATACCGTTGGAATATTGAGAGCTGTTAGGTTTTACAAGTCCACGGGTATTGATTGAGCCTTGACATTAGTCGTAAATACTAAAGGGGATAAGGTCATGCCCTGGCAGGCAGAATAATGAAACACATAGCACTGTCATCTATATAGCATTCAGAGGCATCTGCTAAATTAGGCATTATTTGCTAAATTTATTTATGTTAATAATAGAACTACACTGTAATCCACGGTAATGTTAATAGTAATGTTTTAATGTTAATGTCGCATGTTTTACATAAATATGTTTCCGAACATACAGATTTTTTTTTCTTTATTCACAAATTTATAAAAAACATAGTGCACATTTCTGTATATAAATTTCATTTTTAGTTTCATTTTGCTATAATGTTCAAAACTATTTACACTTCCTTTTAACCACCAATTTTCATAAATTAAGGATTTTCATTTCTTTAGAAACGAAATAGAAAATTATTGTACTTTTTTTAGGGAAGGCATGAAAAAGTTAATGTAGCTTATTAAAAAAAACTTTTTTAAACTATTATTACAGAGAACGTGAAAGGTGAGAAATGAAAACAGTTTACTAGATTTTTATTATTTAATATTATTAACTAGTAAATATTTTATTATTTTATAATAAGACAGATTGATATGTAATAATACATCACTCATACATTATCCACATATTATTTATTATCTATCTTAAAAGAGCGGATAAATGCTTAGTATTCTGAGTCACTGGTAATATTTAACACAATAAAACAAATAAATAAATTTTGAAATATTAAATAATATTTTTACCAACAGTATTAATTTATATTATAAACAAGAAATGAAATAAATTTGAAAATATAAAGCCCTCATATTAATAAATGATATATACAATATCAAAATATAAAGCATAATGTTTCATATTATTATGAATATAAGTGATTGATATTATTTAATTTTAAAAAAATACTGTAATGTAAACAACATAAAAGAATCCAATTTTAATGAGAATTGGAAACCTTTGTTGCGTTTATTATTTGGTTTTAAATATATTTAATTAATTAATTAATACCAGAATAATTTTATTTTTATTTTCAAATACTTAATATCTCTAACTAAAATACAAATATAATACGGTTTTAATTTATTAGAATAGCCTATTTTATTGAATATTTGTTCAAAGAACGTACCGATAAAAATGGTCTGCAGATGTTTCAATATTTATCTAAGTCAACTGAACAAATAAATAAAAACCAGTAATTCTCATTTTTTGAGAGACTAATAATAAATCTGTTCACTATATGACTTTTGTTTTAATACTTGTGTTTTGTTTTTTTGTTGGGTGGTTTTTAATTTACCTATGGGATTTACTAGTTCAAACAGAGGAGTGGAAAAATGACCACGGTGATTATATGAGAAGTTTATAAGAATAGAGAAATAAGAAAGACAATGAATTTTGCTTGTGTTCTTGAACTCTCATTGATGTGAAATACCAATGATAGTACTAATATCAATAATAGTAATTAAAAATCGATTATTCTTAGCACAATTTAAGCCATTCTTAAACAATGAAATGTGGGGGGTGAAACAGGATTCCCCACGGGATCTTAGACTTCTCGCACAGTTGAGTGAGTCACTGTTATTGAAAAAGGGACAGTAAGTGGGTTTTTGCATCAGAAGAATGATATTTATGTTTTCGAATTCAATAATTATTTTTTATATTATTTTATTGATATTTACAACTGTAATAACAACAAGTAAATCTGCTAATATGAACAAATTACCTGAAAAAAAACACTTGTAGAGAAACTACCCATTGGTAGCACTCCAATAAAGTTCTATAGTAGAAGGTCTCGAGGTCATCTTCTTTTCAGACGCCTCGGATGGTTATCAGGAATAGTATATGAAGCAAGTTGAAAGACTAGCGGATACATCTGTGTATGGAGCTTGTCATGGAAGGATAGGTATCTAGTTTGGGCCAAATCAGCAACATATGGGATATTAAGATCATGACGGATGAGATTGTTTGTGACATAATAAGGAGCTTTGAGGATTTTACGAAGGATTTTGGATTGTAAGAATTGGATACGAGATGAATTGGATGGTTTAGTAGAGCCCCAAAGCTCAACTCCGTACGTCCAAATAGGTCTGATAACTGTCATGTAAATGAGTCTTTTGTAATTAATTGGGAGCTTAGAGCGTTTGTCCATTAAATGCTGAAATCGTCCAGAAGTTTCTTGTCTTTTCAGTCTTGTATGAGTCATTAAATTTAAAATGCAAAACATCGGAAGGAAGATAAATAATTTTAAATGTCACCTATTAAGTGACTTTACTCTATGTATTATTTCACTCTATGTAAAGACTGCTTCCTGGTAGTATATAAAAAATAATAATTTATAACTCGATCCTCTTGACCTAAGTCGAATAAAACTTTGATACAACTGTTCTTAGACAGGAATAGTTTGACTACCTTTTCAAAGATATTTCAACATACAAGACAGCTTGGTTCAATAGATGTCTAACACAGTCTTGGAGTGTTGCTGATAGATACATCTGTTAGGGCTATTGATGTGAGGTGTGCTATATTTAAATAGCTTTGATGTGCAGTATGTGAATATTCAGTGTATGCTCTGATCATTTTTAGTTATTTTAGAGTTTATAGATGGACTAAAGGCCGGTGGAGGTATTTTTTTTATCACTTTTGTTGGTATTACATCTTTTCATTAGTTCATTTTTATTTCAACAATAACATATATAATTATTGTTAGGTTGTTGTATTTAATAGTTGTTAGGTTGTGTTTAATCTTCATTAATTTCTACACTCTAATGGCACACACGAGCTGTGCCCCATTCATAAAATTTTGATTTCAATTTGTGTGTGTGTATTCCTGAAAACGGGAATAGAGTAAATCCCGGGCTGGACTTTCATTCATCGAAACTTCCCTTTAAGTAGAAAACTCGGCTTATGAATTGATCCTGAGTTCGTGTAAGCTTTCACCTTCTGTGCCTTTGATGTCAAAGAAGATCCTAGAATCTTCCAGTTAATATCTTTGGGTTACGCTTTTTTATGTTAAGTTAATCTGACGAATCCATGACTTAAATAATAATGATCAATCTCACAAGCATTAAATAAGGATTTATATAGTTTCGTTTAAATACAAAAACACACACGTTACAACTTTATTAATGAATTATAATTAAACACCATTACTAGAAATAACACTACTTTTTTTATATATGTACCACTACAACCCGTGAAGGATCTGGAGTTCAGTAGATGGTAGAGACTATTTCTTGGACAACGGTTGTGCAGGGAGGGGATTTGTCTTGGATTGCGCTCAACCGCTAGATTCTCCCCCTTATTTTGGGTATAATAATAATATTTAGAGCCTGTTTGGGCTGTTGATTATTGGGATGTATTGCAACTTTTTCTTCGAGATGTGATTCACATAACCCTTTTTTTTTGTTTTTGTGTCTTGATAATGCCTGAACAGGCGAAACGTCGACCGGTAAGTGGGTGTATTACTGGATTTGAAACATAAGGCTTTGCATTGTGGTTTTCCCAATTGCATTATAATAAACAATAGTGTTTCTTTTTGAGTTTTTGGCTCTGTTTTATTGATAATAATATAAGTATAATATAAATATAATATAATAGTATAATAATCCCCCCCAGTGAGCCACTCCGTATAACAAAAAAAAACATATAATATATAACGAAATTGTTTATCAATGAACTTATTTTAAGAATCATTACGAACTTGAAGTGCATTAACCTTATCAGCATTTATAATGATAAATTAATTCGCTTCACTGATATCAGTTACGTAACGATTACACAGGCCAACGATGAAAAAACTTTTTTAATGAAAATACCTTATTCTTATGTTGTTTAGGTTGCTGAATCCAAATATGATGCTTAAAAAGTTGTATCACCCACCATTTATTCACATTTTATAGTTAAATTCATGAAATAAAGAAATATTTTTAGAATTTAGCAGCTTTTTCATAGTTAAGATAACATGAAAAAATAGGTCTAATGAACAAAGATGATGTTGGCAGCACTGCTGAAACACATGCTAAACAGCTGATGTTTTGTTTATTTTCAACATAACCTCACTTTTACGTTTCCTGTACATGTGCTCAGTGCAATGTCTCATCGCGGCTGTAAAAACTCTGCTGACAGTTTTTGTTATATTTGTGGTGAGTTTGTTATTAAAAAGCACCAAAGAAACATTACAGACTTTGTGAAAAAGGTTTATCTAGCATACTTTGGAACCAAACTTGGAGACCAGGATAAACCTTGGGCACCGCATAAGGTATGTTATGTATGTGTTGAAGACCTCAGGAAATGGTCAAAAAAAGAGAAAAAACACTTTAAATTTGCTGTTCCCATGATATGGAGGGAACCAAAAAATCATTCCGATGACTGTTACTTTTGCAGTGTAGATATTACTGGTCATAACTCTAAGAACAAGAAGGTAATAAGCTACCCTAACCTTCCGTCCGCCATCCGACCAGTAGGGCACGGTGTAGATTTGCCAATCCCGGAACCACCAGAGGACTTAAATTCTATTGAAACAGAAGTATTTTCTGATGTACAGTCGGAGTTAGATGAACACGATGAAGAATTCCAATGTGTTACAGAAAATGTAGAGCCTAAATTGTTCACTCAGGTCGAGCTTAATGACTTAGTTAGGGATCTGGGCTTAACAAAAGAAAAAGCTGAACTGCTTGGCTCTAGGCTAAAAGAAAAGAACTTGCTGGCGGCTGGAACCAGCATTCATGTGTATAGGAAGAGAGAACAACAATTTTCGAAGTATTTTGAACAAGAGGGTGATTTGGTGTACTGCTCAGACATTCATGGTTTAATGAATGAGTTTGGAATTGAATACAAAACAGAAGATTGGAGGTTGTTTATTGATTCATCCAAAAATAGTTTGAAGGCAGTTTTAGCACACAACGGTAACATGTATGCCTCTGTACCTGTCGGCCATTCTGTACATATGAAAGAGAGTTACGAAAATCTAGAAATAGTGTTAAATAAAATAGGTTATTCTGCACACGGTTGGATGATATGTGGTGATTTGAAAGTTACGTGCATGCTCCTTGGTCAGCAAGGGGGTTTTACCAAATTTCCATGTTTCTTGTGTGAATGGGACATTAGAGCTCGGAATCAACATTGGTGCAGAAAGAACTGGCCTGCTAGGGAGTCTTTAAAGCCTGGCGAGAAGAACATTTTACGCAAAAACCTTGTAGATCCAAAAAACGTGCTCCTACCACCACTACATATTAAGTTAGGTCTCATGAAACAGTTTGTAAATGCCTAAAGATGGGCTTTGTTTCAAATATCTCTGTCAGAAGTTTCCACACCTTTCAGAAGCTAAACTGAAAGAAGGCGTCTTTACCGGGCCTGATATTAGAAAAATGATGTTTGACGTTAACTTTGAATCCACAATGACCTCAAATGAAAAGGAAGCATGGGTTTCATTCAAGCAAGTTGTCACCAAGTTTTTGGGAAATGAAAAAGACCCAGAATATAAGGCTATTGTTGCTAACATGTTAAAAAAATTTGAACAGTTAGGATGTTTGATGAGCCTGAAAGTTCACTTTTTGAGCAGCCACCTCGATTACTTCCCGGAAAATTTAGGAGATGTTAGTGAGGAGCAAGGTGAGCGTTTTCACCAGGACGTTAAAGTGATGGAAAAACGTTACCAGGGCCGCTGGAATACCAACATGATGGGGGATTACTGTTGGTCACTTCACCGGGAAGTTAAGCAAGCTATTCATCGCAGGAAAAGCTACACAAGAAGCTTCAAGGAAAAAAGGGAAAGAAAATATAAACCAATTCCAGTTGACAAGTGAACCTTGTATCATCACATAAAATTACTATTCCAAGTATTTTACTGTAAATACAAACCATTTTTACGATTCTACAGTGTTTCATTGATTTCCCTATATACTGGAAATGGGTATTAGACTATATAATAAAATACATTTTGCTTGGAAACTAAGGGTGATACATAAAAACTACGAGCAGATTTGGATTCAGCACATAAAAATCTATCAAGATCAGCTATTAAAATTAAAAAAGTTTTCAAAAAGGTTTTTTTTGTTGGCCTGTGTTATTTATCTGGTGCGATTTCTTTCCTTTAAGTTTATCGTATTTTCGATATAAATTGCAAGTTTAAAACCGATGTATCTAGGAAAATAAGATATCGATTTTTTAATAAACATTTTCGGCGAATTTCTACTTTCCAGGACAACAAGTTTTAAATTGAAACTAAATTGAATCGGGGTCTTTAATATTTAATTTAGAATAACATCGGATTAAATAATATACTTGTCAAGAACATGTAAATACTTATTAGAATAGCGAAATGGGATTAATAAATTGTTGTTTTATTAATAATACATCTTCTATGAAACAAAATAATATTATCTTAAATATTGAAAATAGTAATTAAAATTATGTATAAAACTGGTACGTAAAACAATTTTTTATTTTATTTTACAAAGCATGAAGGGCCTTGTTCAGTACTTTGTAGAGTCTTTACTGTTTCTTGAACAACGGTTGTACAGGTTTTTTCACCAATTAAGGGTACCCGATCCCACAGGGTCCATCCGTAGGTGTTAAATAGTTGATTAATTGGTATCTCTTCCGCAAGTTGTCGCTTCGAGTTGAGTAACAACAAGTTTTAATGTTAAGACCATGGAAAAAATTCCAACGAAATGCCCTTAAGTCTCCAAACTAAAACAGAAATTGAAATTATCTGTCCAATATTTCGCCTATTCAGGCATCCTCAGGGTAGACAGAGAAAAAAACAAAAACAAAAGAACAAAAATAAAACGAAACATGAATAATGCACCCAAGAAGCATCCCACCACCTCCAAGGCTCAAATGCAACTAATGAATCATAAGGGAGGTTACTCGATCCAGCCGGAGTAACGATTGGACAGGTTTTCCCCCAATTAAGAGTGTCCAATTTATTGAGGCCGGGTGTGCCCTAGGAGGGATTTTAGATCCCACATTCGGTACATTCGGAAGTATGAACTGATGAAGTAATTAACCACCCATTTTAATTGAAGATTTGAACCCGAAATCTTCATCTGCCGGGGTCGAGTAACCTTCCTTATGATTCATTAGTTGCATTTGAGCCTTGGAGGTGGTGGGATGCTTCTTGGGTGCATTATTCATGTTTTGTTTTGTTTTTGTTCTTTTGTTTTTGTTTTTCTCTCTGTCTACCCTGAGGATGCCTGAATAGGCGAAATATTGGACAGATAATTTCAATTTCTGTTTTAGTTTGGAGACTTAAGGGCTTTTCGTTGGAATTTTTTCCACGGTCTTAACATTTATGTAAGGTCTCTTTTTATTTTTCAATATTTATAACAAGTTTTAATGTCATCCGAAAATACTAGTCACCGTGAGTATGGAAAAGAGAATGTAATTTTGGGAATTTGAGTATACTTCCGAAATTATTTCATCCAGAAATAAAAGTATCAACTAATAATTCGAAGTATAGAAGAAATTGGTTATTGAAACGTTCATTTCTAGATTAAATGATTACCGATGTATACGCATTTCCCATAATTTTTTAACTCCCTTTTCCAAACTAAAGCTCATGACAACTTTTATTTTTGGAAAATATTAAAAGTGAAACAAATAAAAAGTTAAAACTTATCGTGACTCAACTGGAAGCAACAATCTGCGGAATAATTACCGTAATTAAATTTATCTATATGTACGACTCATTGATTTTTTTTTTTAGTTTAACACGACAACCCATGAAGTGTTTTGGGTTCAGTGCATATAAAATGTACTGTTTCTTGGACAACGATTAGGTTTTCCCCCAATTAAGAGTATCCAATTTATTGAGGCTGGGTGTGCCCCAGGAGGGCTTTTAGATCCCACAGGGTACATTCGTAGTACATGAACTGATGAAGTAATTAACCTCCCATTTTAATTGAAGATTTGAACCCGGAATTATGGTGAATATTCACCATACCAACTCATTTCCTCATAGAAATATTAAGAAGCTTAATTAACTTACACTACAATGAGTTCTAGTTATAAAAAAAAAAGCTATGTTTTACATAAAATTTGTAACGCATGATTTGATTTCAAATTAAGTTAATATTGTAAGAAAGTTTTCTACCAACTCTTAAGGGATGCTAAAACCAATAAAATGAGACAACTTTGTTTTATCTTGTTCGACATCAGTTTGAATTTCCAGTTAATTATTGTGCTTGGCGGAATGGAAAATATAATAAAAGTTATGATGGTCGGTGTAGGATCGTGTAAAGGTTTCTGTTCAATAAACTGAAAGAGTTTCACACATGTTTTGCTGTAGACATTTCTTTTTCTTTTTTCTTTTTTTTTAGTGACACTTTTCTCTATCGAGTTTTTCCGGGAATATAAATTATGGCAGGATCTCGCAATGTCTAGGGAAGTGTTGAAGATAAAGTGATGGAAGTTTGAAATAAATTGCTTTCGTCCCCTGAGGCGTGCGTTGAAATATTTTAACTGAGGACTAGGCCTTGTCTTGCTTAATTTTTCGTATTTCTTGCCAGCACCCTCCAATTCCTGGGATAAAAACCTCGTGTAATATGCTAATTTTCAAGGAAACTGTTCCTGTATATGTATTCCTCAGTATATATATATATATATATATATATATATATATATATATATATATATATATATATATATATATATATATATGGCTTACAAATTCTTTATCGCGAACTCATACGCATATTTAATTTAATTTAATTATATTTCTTTTCTACAACTAAGATATTTCAATGACTTAATTAATTAATAATAATTCGTGACAAAATGGAGGGAATACCAATATATCTTGGAGAGTAGGCTACGCAGAAAATTCGGAAAAAACAGTTGATACAAAACTGTGAAACTCAGAGACTTTGCCTTACATTAAGACTAATATCAATTTAATTTATATTTGCATTTAAAAATATTTTTAGATTAATAATCATGACATGCGAACAAAACGAGTCGACACACTCATGTTTATTTTTATTTAGTCGAGATATTAATTGGATATTTTAATTAAATTAAGCTGATTGAAACATTCTCCAGTTGAGGACCCTTTATTTGTTTAACGTTCCCTTAACTTTAATTTCTATAATTTAGTTTTGTTTTTTACTTTTTTTATTCTAATTGTTTAATTAAACCAAGTAAATGTGTTAGGATAGAATTAAAGAAGTTTCGATTATAAAAAGTAAAACTTTATGATAAAAATCTAATCGTTTATTTACTTCAATGGAGTAATTTTCTATATAGATTGTTTATGTATATTTATACACTTGTTATTTAATGGTAACTTTTCACCTCGAGAAATTAATTTTTTTTTTTAAAGTACTTATGTAAAAATAATTTTTTTATATTTTTTATTTAGTATACTCTTGGCCAGATATATATCCTTTCACAATTTTTATTCATAAGAGACTTGCTCTCAGAATAATATTAGGCTGATCTGCTTGCTAAATAAATATTTATTTTTTTATTCTTTGCAAGACTTTGGAGTACATTAAGTTAATTACTTTTAAATTTTCTGTTCCTATGTTTTAGTCCAATATTAATTATTTTTTTTTTTTTTTAATCCTACATTTTCAATGGTTAGGAGTTATGCCTAGTAAGGACTTACATAACGATAAATACATCATCTTACTAGGAGGGAAAAATTATTTTATAAAAAATTATGAATATAGGGCGTCTTTTTTTTCTTCAGGTTCGCCAGTTACCAGTTACAGGTTGAAAAATAATTGTGCTTTTCAATTACTATAGAGTATATGATAATGTGAGACATATGCATAGCTTATTAAAGTAATATACTTATTATGAAAAGAATGAAGTAATTTATTTTTATACTTTATTTAAATCAAATACATTTCGTTAAATAATATATTTGGTTTTCAATAAAGAAATATAACTCCAATAAATTCATTTTGAGAAAAGAAACACTGATAATTATTAAATAATAATGATTATGAGGGAGGGGGTAGCTCAGTGGTAGAGAACTAAGTTACTATGCCGAAGGCCTCGGGTTCAAATCTGGCTGTGGCAGATAATTTATAATAGCTGGGGATGGACCTTATAACAGTTTATACAGCCTTTGAAAGGTGGGTCCCATTGATTCGGGAAAAACATGACGATTGAGCGTGATCTAGGGCAAATCACCTCCCTGCACAACCGTTGTCCTGGAAACAGTGCAGTCTTCACTGCATACTGAAGTCAAGAACACTTCATGGATTGTAGTGGTCATTGGAATAGTCTGGCAAGACTTGAATGCTCAATATTCCTTATGACTTCTTCTAAAACATATTTATTTTAGACCCCTCATGGGTTGTAGCGGTACAAGTATTAAATGATAATACACTGTTAGTATTCAACCAATTAAAGTAGCCCGCGCACCTAATGCAAAAAATACCCAATAGGACTTGACGAAACCCCTTTTAACCCGAATCACTTTATTGTAAGTTATAGTTTTGGGAAATTTCTGGCGAATACTCGAATCTAAGTAATAAAGAGGACGCAATAAACACCGGTGTCATGTTTCATCTGACATAGTGATGGTTAATACAGTGATTGTTGGGACGAACATTCGACCAGGATGGAAGTTGGTAGAATGGAGACCCCCTGGTGATGAGGCCCTGTAGGAGACGTGGAAGCCTTGGTTGGGAAGTGAGATCGATAGTGAGCAATAATGGACTGGCCTCGATAGCCCTCAGCCGCGTTGCTCTATTTGCGTTCCCGGGCGGAACTAGCCAGCATACCTAGCGCCTCTTGCCAGGGAACACGACCAGTTCCAAATTTAACCAGGGCTTGTCTGGTCTATATATACATATTTATATTATATATCTGAGCGGGTGTAGCTTAGGAGTCGCCGTTTCATCTCCCCCTACATTGCAAATCCTATATCTTAAATTTGCACATTCCGACGCGTCGGGATGCGTCGCAAAGACTTCCCAAAACTTTCTTTTCAAATATTTCAAGTTTATTTTAACCAGCCTCCTAATACCTGGATACGCCAAAAAGTGCTCGCCGTTTCAGGCTTCTTCAACACTTACTAGACAAACGCTCTCAGCTCCCAATTAATTAAATAATACTCCAAGAATCGGACTCCTCTCATATACAATTCTTACGATTCGAAATAGCTTGTAAAATCCTCAAAACTCCTTAATTCTTTAAAAATAGAATCAACCATGGTGACCATAATGTCCCTTTTTTTTCTTGAAGCTCGCCGTTTCAGGCTACTTACTAGACGAACACAGTAATAAACATAGCTATCACTTCAAAAGCAAGGGCGTAAAACCCCGCTGTTGATCGCCCCACAACTTGATCCTAATCCTAATCCTTATTGTAGACGCAGTATACCTTGAGGTTGCACTAAGCCATCGAATTCCTCTCGCAGCCATTCCTTACAATCCAAAATCCTTGGTACTATCCTCAACACTCCTTACTTCGTTATGAATAAAATCATCCATAATGACCTTGATGCTCCATTTATTTTTTCCATGATCTTGTATTTTGAGACTAATGCTCGAGGCACCCAATTAATTACAAAATACTATAGTATAGCTTTGGTGTCCCACTTAGCCATAACACTAAAAATTCCTCCCGTATCCAATCCACACAATCCAAAATCCTTCGACAGTCCTTAATACTCCTTACTTTGTTACGAATAGGATTATCCATAATGTCCCATTTTTTTGCTGATTTGGCCCGAGCCCGATATCAATCCTTTCATGACAAACTTCATTTCCACTCAAACCTACTAGTTTCAAACCTAACCACCTCTTCATTTCCCGATAATCCTCCGAGGCGTCTGAAAAGAAGATGCCCTCGTGAAGTTTCTCTGCTTGTCTTTATCTAATGTTATCATTTATCATTCAATATATTTACTTGTTGTATTATACTATAGTTGTAAATTTCAATAAATAAATTTTAAAAAAAAACTACACCGAGACTTAAACAGTTGTTGGGAGAGGAGCATTGTCAGTCAAATGATTTCTGGAATCGATAACCCCGCCACAGAACATCGATTGGATCCGCGCTTCAGCGCACATTTTTTAATTTATTATTTCTATATTTCGCTAAACTATAAAAAAAGAAAGAAACTAATATTTTTCCTTGACTTACTTTCCCCTATAGTGGTTATATTTAATCTTAAAGCATTAGTCTTTAAACTCATCAAAGTGTTATTTTATTTTTGTTTTGTTTTTTAGTTAAATTTATATATATATACATCAATTATCAATATCGGTTAGTCTTTATGGATTACTTATAAAAATCTTAAATTACCCACTCCTCACCTCATCTAAGATCTGGTAAAGATCCAACTAAGAAAAATCTCAAAATTTGTAATCCTCGTTTGATATCCTTAATCCAAATCATGTTAAACAACCACGTTGAAGCGGAACTTGCTATCCGTATCCAAATGACACTTTCTGTTAATGAATTTTATCCCTCAGAAATAATTAATATCATCCACGTGCTACCTTCCAAATAAGCCAGCACTTGGCCATGACCTCAGTTCGTCTCATCTCCTAAAATATCAGTAATAATCTTCATTCTGGAAATTGTCTATAATAAAATGGTTCCTTAATCCGAACTGCTTCCTTAATAATCATTCTCCTACCGTTCTATCTCTGTATTATCCATCATTGAAAAATGGAAGTTTAGATTCCGGCCACCTTCTACAATCCAGCTGTTTCACCAGAATGGATATAGAGTGCTATACATTGAAGTACGGAATGTACTACAAGGGAATCTTTCTCGGCGTATTTTGAGTAGGAGACTCAATTGCTTCTTAAATCCCTTTGTTCCCCCTTCATACTTCCAACTAATTGCTTTATAACTTACTGATAGATCATTTAAAGGAAACAAGAACTATGCTTGCTACCTCTTCACTGGATTCTCTGGTGGCCCTAAAGATGGTATCCCAGAACCCATCCTCTGTACATTCGATTCAACTTACAACAACCCCCCAATGCCTGATATTCCACAGGCATTGAAGAATACGTTCAGCATTTGAAATAAAACAGATTTCAACTTCGTTACAAACTCACTATTTTCTGAAGTACAAACCTTTAATAATGTTTTCACTACTTACTTTAAATCTCCATGATGATTAGCGCTTGACACTCCACGCAGGTACAAGGCTTAAACGAAAAGAAACAGATCTTAGGTATCGATTCCTACATGCGGTCTAAATTTCCAATTCCTTGCAAACAACTCATATGCATTACTATAAATACTGGAGCTTAGAGCATCCCCAACACCCACAAACTCTTTCCTTAATACCCAAAATACTTCGAAGAATGCTTTTTGCTACTTATTATACCACAAATAAACTTATCCACAAAGACCTCATTCCCTTTGTTGGAGATTTGTCTCGAAATAGGTTTACTTCCCTTAACTCCAATCTCCTTGTGGTCACAAATCCACTAGTTGATAAACTTTCATCTCGACCTATTCCCGGCAATCCTCCGACCTAAAAACGGACGTAAAAAAAGAAGAATAACAAAGTAAAATATAAAATAGCTAAAGCGATAAGAAACAGGATTATTTATATTTATCTTACATTATCATTATAAAATATATATGTTTTATTATCTGTGGGATTCGTTATTTCAATACTCGAAAGATGTTTGAAGGATGTACAAAACGCCTTAATTTGTCATGAATATGTGCTAGATTAATGTGTCCGAAGAAAATAAAATTATTTTTAAAACAATGTATACCTTAAATCTGCAGTTTAGTTTCAATCCTAATGTCATGTTTATAAAATTAAAACAAAGAAGAGTGTAAAATATGATTAGGGGGTGCAATTTATTTTGCGTAATATGTTGACAGCAACTCCTGATCATTTTACACTCTTTTAAGTACTATCCAGTCAACCATTTCCACATGAATATAAAAAGAAGGTACAATGATTTAATGAAAAACGGAGAGTAGATAAGAATTAAGTGATAGAAAATATTAAAAAAAACAATTTCATGTTTAAAATCGTTATAATATACTGCTACCTTCTAATATTGGTTGATATTAGTGTTATAATAAAATATATACTGAAATAATAAAAAATCTGGATCGTAGGTGAGTAAATATTTTTTTATTTAAGTGCCAGACGACCTCAATCCGAAGAAGCCCTAGTCACATTGTTAAACCTAATTTATTTAAATTTCATGAACCATTTGTTTACGAATTAATGGATTTTTGGATACTTCCCGGAGGACTATTTGCGTTATGCACAATAAAATACTTAGAAGATAATTAGGCTTGCAACAATTATAGTTCCCATTATCGAAATAGGTTAAGGGAAAGGTTCGCTAGAAAACAATTGTAAGAACCGCGATGCAGTTCAATGACACCCAGTGTTCAGAACGTCCTTGACTCATTACAAAACAAGCAACTCAGCTCTGTGACGAGAAACTGTGACCAGACCCTCTTCATCCAGGGAAAGGTAAATTGACAAACCCATCTTCTCTGTAAATAAGCAATTATCCATTGCTGAAATCCTCTGGCCAACGGGCCCTACGTTTTTTTTTGGACCGGCTGACGTCATCTGGAGGGGAGCCCCATGTTAATTGTTTGTGTGCCCAAGTGGACTGTAAATAGCAGGAATAGTTCTACTCAGTGGTCGGCTCAAAACAAGATTAACCAAACCTAACCGTGCTGTCAATACTGTTATTTTAGCAATATATCATTTGTAAACAATAATTTTGGTTTTCCTGCATTTTAAAAAATATTTTAAACATGCATTGAATTATATCAATTTATTTAACTGAGCTTTAAAAATGTTTATTCATTAAACTTCATTTTATATTGCAATAGATAATCGAAGATGCTACAATGTGAGTCCTCTTTTTTTCTTTTAATAGTAAAATTAAGATAAGGATCTTCAATGAGTATCTGACACAGCACAGGCTCCGCTACCTCCACTTTATGTATCTTCTGAAGGACGGCATAACAAAGGATATATTAAATGGTGTACTTTAAAAGATGAGTTCCTTTTTTGTAATAGAAAATCCCAAAATTTAGCTCAGTAAACAATATTGGTAGTGCTATCTAGCGGAATTCGTGGTAACTAACGGCTTTTTATTCAAGTGAAAAATACGTTTTCATTTGATTTATGACTGCATTAATTAGAAATTATTTATCGGTTTTTTTAAAAATATAAATAATCGGTAAATTTTCCTCATTAAATAATATTTCTTCTACAAAAGAATAAATGTTTAGATACCATATCAACACTTTAATGACAAAAAATAAGTAAAACTCGAAGAAAAATATTTAAAATAAATAAATAAATTAATTATAACATAGAAAGAACCTCAGAATATAATAAAGAGGTATTATTCTAAAAATTTCTTTTCATTCGATTTATTAGTTATATTCATTTGATATTAATTAAAAACTATTATTGCTGTTGTTTTTGTCTTTATTAGATAATCTGTAAACTTTGCTCAATGAGTAATATTGCTAGTAATTAAATGAGAATAAATGTATTCCTCATCAACAGATGAAGACAAAAAATAAATAAAACTCTGTTTACAATTTGAATTATTACTGCTTTAGGCCCCAATACTTTTCTCAAGCAGAGAAAGTCCAAATAAATGATATAATTAATTAAACGGCTATTTAATACCAAATTAATGCAGTATCATTTTTTATCATTCCAATGAATATGAATGTTACAATTGAATACAAATCATTTAGTTACCACAAATTCTTCCAGATTGTGCTAGTGCTACACTCTGAAATGCTAATACGAGTACATAGAGAGTTCAATCATATGTTCATTTAAAAAATACATGAATAAATAATTCATCATCGTTTTAACCACACTTTTTTAAATAACGGAATGAATATAGGAAAATAATGTTGTTTCCCTCAATTTCATCTAAAACTACTTAAAATTTCTATCTGTAAAATAATAATCATATTGTGTAAGTGTTTATAAAAAAAAATAAACATCATTTTTAATAATTATTTATCCATATACCACATAAAAAAATAAAGAGTGAACAGAAATTTAAATTGTTATATGTATATAAAATTTTAAATATCATTCCCTTTAAGTTTAGTGGTATGAGTAAAAAAAGAACATTATTACGGATTTTATGTTTTCGTTGGGTCAGTAATCGATTTAATCCTGGCTTGATGTTATTGGAATGGAAATACGCTAGGTTCGATTTTCCACTTTTACTCAACAATTTTCCTCAGATATATATGCCTTAGCCAATACACGCAACCTATCCTCAATCGTCATCACTTAGGTTATTTAGGCTTTACTATTCCATTTTGTTTTTACTTTTTCTCCTTAATGCCTCTTAGTTTTATACTTTCGTTGACATGGTACCTCTCAAAAAAATGTATCTATATATTTAAGCTATCAGAGAAATATTTATCATTATATAGAAAAAAATCTATAAAATTTAACTATCAAAAACAGTGCATTAGTAAAAATATTTTGTCTGAATAAAGCTTTGGGTTATTTAACTTGAATTTGATGATGTGGCGTTAATAAAATATTAATTAACATAACATAAATTTATTAATTATGTTCATAAAAATACGTACAAACTCAAAAGGAGACATAAATTATAAGTGCAATAGAAAACAATCCTACATAGCAAAGCCTTAAGTCTCTTAAATCCTGGAAAAAATAACCAGACAACATTTCACCAATTCAGGCAGCATCAGGAAATGCACCAACAAAAATATAATAAAAAAAAATAGTCCAAACATTAATCAAATACCTATTCGAAACTTAGAGCAAGTTAGTTGTCTCTATTTGTTGAACCTATTTGGAATGTTGATGTGAGATTGGCTGCACTTTCGATGTGATTTTTCATTTGGTATACGTCCTGATGATTATTTCCGAATCTTATGGGGAAGCATGGTAGCTCAGTGGTAGAGCACTTATCAGGAGACCCCACTGGCGCTCACTCAGACCCTACAAAGTTCCTTCGCTGGGGAAAAACCAGACGGTTGAACGTGATCCTGGGCAAATCACCTCCCAGCACAACCGTTGTCCTAGTAACAGTAAAACCTCTACCATGTAGGAACCCTAGACCCTTCATGGGTTGTAGTGATACGTTTTTATGTGTTTTTTTTACAGACCTAATGCTTTACTTTTTTTATTTTCCTCTTGTAATCTAATTAATAAATATAGTTACACATAAATAATTACAGCAGTCCTTTAAATATGAAGATTTAACTAGCACCATTGTTGATATATTATTATTTTATTTATTCGGGTTTTTTACAATTAATGTATCCCGATACTCAAAGTATTTTCCCGCCAATCCTTCCTATCGGCCCATTCTTGTTCTTCCTCTCGCAGCCTTCTTGCTGCCATTCCTTCTCTTACATCCTCCATCCATATCTTCCTCGGTCTTCCTCTCCTTCTTTGTTGATATATTCAGCAACATTAATGATCGTCTTTTTCTCTCTAAGACTCGAAGTACTCTACGCCATACTTTTAATCGTTATTACCTACAAATTGAAAAGCAAAGGAAGAATACGCCATTTCTTATTTCTTTACTAATATATATTTTTTTTTTCCACAGAATGGGTTTTTGGATGGGGATTGGGAGTAAGAATCTGAAAAAAAAATCAGTTCTGTCAATGATGTTTTTCTTCTCTCTTCCTATCTTTCTGCACTAACTAAAATGAAATTGTTTAATTAATTTTTATTAATTGATTTTTGGAAATACAGCGAATCCAAATGGGAAAAGGGTGAATTGAGAATCATGGAAGGTGCTAATGAAGTTGAATGATTGAGGGGCTCCCTTCCTAAAGTGGGTCAATCACTTAGAGCTTATCTTCAAGCCATGAGCGCCATTAAAATCCAATAAATTTAATTGCTTTATCAGTTTTTCGTCAATTCATCACGAGAGGCGTCCCAAAAAAAAAAAAAAACAATATCCCAAGATAACTATCGCAAATTGTGCTCTAGTGTCTTAACACTAATAAGTGCAACGTTATAAAAATATTATTCAATATCTTTATGTGTTATTAGAGTGAAACCAATCATTTGTTCAAGTTATTACTGCTTGAGCGAAATTATTCTCATCATTTTTTTAATTATATATTTACAGCCACGTTGAATAAGTTAAGTTGAATTTTGTCCAGAGTGAGTTAACTGCTTTGAGAGAAGCAAAATCGTGTCATTCTGGTAAATTTTTGGTGTAGTTATTGTTTTAGTATAAGCAATAACCCCTTTGCAATACCGATCCCGCGTCCTTATGTACAAGAAACTCATTTTGGAGAAAATTCGACTAGACCACTTATTCACTGGGGCTGTAGATATAATATTAATGGTTAGAAATGCATATATTATGAAATTAACCACTACTACGAACTAGTATGAAATAACAAAAAAAATATCTCAAACTCATCGAACTTCAAAATGATTTCAGCAAAATTTTGTAATTTTAAACGACCCGAAATCGTTTAAGAGCAGTTATTAAGTCACTTGTTTGAATCTGGAATAAGCTTCTACTTTGTACTTTCTACTTTGCTTAAACTTTGTCATATTTTGATATTAAGGCGAGTTGATTCATATTTAATTAGATAGTGATAAAATTGTTTTATCTTGAATATCAGTTGACCTTATATATACGAGGAAGAAAATGGTCCGGGCAGAGGTAAACAAAATTCTCTTAAATATGGGCAACTGTTTATTGTAAATCCAACGTTTCGACCCACATTGCAGGTCTTCTTCAAGTCTCATAATGGGGTCAGTGTTGAGGCTAACTATTTTAACATTACGAGGATTAAATTATTTTAACATTATATTTTTGTTACCCCGGGTTGCTTTACAAACTTCGTAAATTACTACCTCCTACATATTTTCTCATTATCCAATCCTATCTCTCCTACAGGTCATTCACAGCAAATCATAATAATGTCTACTCATCCCTTTTCTCCTCAATCTGCCGGTGTTCCTCAAGGCGGTATCCTCGGCCCAATTCTCTAATAGTTTATACAGCTGACATCCCAACTCATCCTAATACTATCCTTATCACGTATGCGGATGACACGTGTCTATTATCTGTCAACACTGATCCAGTTATAGCATACCGTACTCTTCAATCCCATATCACTGACCTTGAAAATTGGTGTCAAAACTGGAGGATTAAAATAAATTCCCACAAATCTCATCAAATCACTTTTACCCTCCATCGTAAACCAACGACTTCCTGCCCTCCTGTATCGTTTAACAACATCACACTGATTCCTGTAGAACAGGTCCGGTACTTAGGACTACACCTTGACAAACGCTTAATTTGGAATACTCATACTAGACTGAAACGACAAGAAATAGCTCGCCGATTCAGGCTACTTAAACATTTACTAGACAAACGCTCTAAGCTCCCAAGTAATTACAAAAGACTCATGTGCATGACAATCATTAGACCCATCTGGATTTACGGAATAGAATTTTAGGGCTCCACTAAGCCATCTAATTCCACTCGTATTCAATCCTTACAATCCAAAATCCTTCGTAAAATCCTCAATGCTCCTTGCTTTTTTACGAACATAATGGCCCTAATGTACCATTTATTGCTGATTTGGCCAGAATCCGATATCAATCTTTTCATGATAAACTTCATTTCCACTCTAACCCACTATTTTCAAACCTCGCAGCCTCTTCAAAGGCGTCTGAAAAGATGTCCTCGTGACCATCTATGCTGAACTTTTTATATGATTACTATCACTGGGTAGTCTCTCTACTTGCCTGTGTCTCTGGACATATATGTATATATATACATATATATATATATATATATATATATATTTATATATATATATATATATATATATATATATATATATATATATATATATTGTTAATTTGATTTTAAATAAGACAATAACTCAGAACAATTCTTTATTTCGGGGACATATAATTTTTTTGTAAAGATTTAAGAAACTTTCTCTAAACGTTATGTTTACAATGGATGTTATACCTATTGTGGCAGAGATAATTAAAACGTTGTTATACGTAAAATTATTCTATATACGGCAAACTTATGCTGCCTAAATAAACGTCCTATCTTTCAATTTCATTTGTAAGTGTTTATATTTAAATTGAATAGAAACAATAGATAGTTGTGTCAACTCTCTGCAAAGGACAATTAAGTTTATAGGGCAATTTCTCATGAACTTTGAGATCTTTCTTAAAATAAAACTGAAGAGGATAGAGGAAATAGCCCATAAAAGATTTTATAGCATCCAGATAAAGAGCATTGTAAGGGTTGTTTCAAATCAAAACCTCTAGGACGCCATTAGCTAAATGTAATACAAATCGATTTTCCTATAATGGCATTATTATATGTATGTATATATATATATATATATATATATATATATATATATATATATATATATATATATATATATATATATATATTTGTATTAGTATGTAATTTTATATGTATATACGCATATAATTTTGTATACTGAATGTTCCGTCAACAAGTCAACTTTTAATTTAGTTTTTTAATTTTAATTTAAAACCGAAAACATGAGGCTTTCATGAAAAAATATTAAAAAATAAATTAATGAAAAGAAAAAAAAAGAAAAATATTTTTAAAATAAATATTAATTTTGAATAAAATTGAATTTTGAATGCAATTTCATATAAAACAGTCTTATTTGAATAAAATATTTTAATTTATTCTGCAAAAGTAAGCTTATTATAATTATTATTAAGTAAAAAAAAAAGTAGCACTACAGCCCATGAAGGGTTCAATACATGTAATGTTTCTTAGACAACGGTTGTGCAGGGAGGTGTGATTTGTCCTAGATCACGCTCATCCGCTAGATGAGTTTTCCCGTCTTATTTTGGGTTCCCACTTTACATAGGCTGGGTGAGCCTCGGGAGGGTCCTAGATCCTACAGCGCCCATCCATTGCTATTAAAAGATTAAATAAATTATTTCCCGTAGGCTTATTTGAACCCAGGACCTTCGACATAGCAACTCAGCGCTCTACCACTGAGCCACTTCGCTCCTATTATTATTAAATCATATTATTAAATCCTCATATCATAATTTACAAAGCTACGTGTAGAACTGAATTATAGGATTGTCCCAATTTAAGTTATGGTTTTGATATTCGATTTGTTATTACGTCCTACTTATCAAGTGCGTTGAATTATAGATAATATTGCTCCACTTTGTAACTAATAAACATTTTTAATACGTTTCTTCTCAAAAAAAACTTTTATTTTTATTTTTTATGATTATTTAAATATTTTTATTTTGAAGAGAAAAGATTTGTCCTGGCCGGGATTCGAACCCGGGTCTTCCGCATCTCTAGCGCGGTACTCTATTAATCATCTGTCATAGACAGTTATTTCGGTTTCCAATATTTAACTCTCAATTTGAAGTGAGGAATTATTGTTTTATGAAATGAATTTCTACTGCTCAGTCTTTAGATTGACTTGACTCCTACATTAAATTTTTTTATGGAATGGGATACGTTTAATGGAATCAAAATACAATAGTGACTTAGGTAATAATATATGACGTAATTGAAAAGGTTTTCAAATTCTATAATTCTTTACATGGTTATTGCTTCCAAACACCTGGTTTTAGCCTTGATACGTATGAAAAAAATTCCATATAGGTCATAGTGATAAATACCACTCGCGTGAATGAATGACACATTCTTTATGTGTAATCTAGTTCTTATAAAATATAAGACAAAATGCTGATAGTACCAGTTTTCGTGTTATCACCTACGATAGTGAGTAACATTGATTAGCGGTTTGTCAAAAGACTGATTCATATTTCATAAAATTTCTACAGAACTATCTATGTTGGCAAATAAACAAATTAATTCATCAATTATTACATAACTTGGTTCTAACAGCTGTTCATTATAAACAAATATTAATTTCATTAATAATTTTATTTTCCTTGATTGGTTGAACTCGGACAAGGCATTAAGAATACTTAATAATTCGTTTTTCTACGAAGAAATAAATTACTTATTTTTGGAAATTTATTTTCAACCAGTGAAATCATTTCTCCTTTATTTAATCCAATAATTCTTTAATATCTTATATTTATATTTATTTCACTTCAAATAATAATGAAAAGGGGATAATTATTTCAAATAAACAGAGCTAAAGTTAGTTAATAATAAGTTATTTTGAAAATTCGATATTTAAGAGACTTTTATATAATCTGTCAGGAGATGGATCATGTGAGATCTAGAACCCTCCTGGGGTTCGGGCCTCTATAAATTAGGTACCCAAAATAAGGGGAAAAATCAGGCGGTTGAACGTGTTCTTGGACAAATCACCTCTCTGTACAAGCGTTGTCCTAGAAACAATGTGAACCCAACAAAACAAACTGAACCCCAGACCGGGTTGTTGCGTTACAGGTTTTTTTCAAAAATAACAAGACGCCTTAAGAGAAATAAATAAAGTGTGTAAAATATATTATGTAAAGTCTTGCTTATTCGTTAATCTATTTCTAGCTTTTATAGGTAATTTCATTTATTTAAAATTCTTTGTTAATGAAAATGCGTAGCATATTGTACGTATTATGTATCGTATATTGTTATATTATTAATAATATTATATATTATGCTTATAAAATAATATTATTCATATATTATACAAACTCTAATAAATGCTTACACTCATGAATGTAATTTCTAGAAAACATCCAAAACCTAAAAGATTCCAAATGAATTTGAATAACGTCAAATTCGTGACCCTTCATGTTCACAAAACCTTCATTGGTTCTGGTATAGGTTTCTTTAAATAACATGCCGCCTTAAAAGAAACAACTAAGATGAGTAAAATCAATTATGTAAGGTCTTGCATAGTCGTTGATCGATTTCTAGAAAACTTTCCTGACATCGGTAATTTCATTTTCGTACAATTCTTCGTTAGTGAAAATAAATAATAATAATAATAATAACAGCTTTTATTGATACATCCTTATGCCCATTTGTTTATTGCAAGTTCTTTATAACTTTGGTCCATGTGTCCGTGTTCCTTGTGGCCCAACAGTCTCCTACTCTTTGCACGATCTCATCTCGCCATCCTGTATGTAAATGGTCTTCCTTTCCTTCTCTTGTGTTCTCTTGATATCCATTCTGTTGCAATTTTAGACCATCTTTTCGTATCGAGTCTGCCAACACCTCCATTTCAATTGCTGTGCTTCTATTATTAGGCTTTTAACTTTAATCCTAGCCTGTAGGTTTCTGTTGCTTCTGATACCCATCATACTTCTTGAAAATTGTATCTGTGTCCTCTCAATTTTTTTGTAGTAGCTTTCTGTTGCTGACCATGTCTGCGAACCATACAATATTACCTGGTAAACACATGATTCCAATACCTTTGCCTTTAATCCTGTACGTAGTTGATTTTTAAAAATGTGTTTCAAGCACCATTATTTTTTCCATCCCTTTAGTTGATTTAATCTTTTCTATCTTTAAATGAAATGGATTGTCCTAAATAATTATATTGCTCAACGAAACTGATTTCATGGTTATTAATTTCTATTTCTCCTTGTTTGTGAAAATGCGTGCCATATTATATATCATATATTATTAATATAATTATTTATTATAATGCAACATATTATTTATCTTGAATAATATAAAGAAACGTTGGCCTTAAAAATAATAAATAAATAATAAAATAAAAATAGTTCTCCTCATTTAATAGATTTTTTTCTAAACTTCACCCAGACATATATATATATATATATATATATATATATAGTCCCTGGCTATATTAATGTGACCACCAAGAAAGATTATTTTCTTTTTGTTTTTTCCAATTTTTTTTTTATATACTTTCGTGTGTCTTAATAAATTGCTGTTTTAAGTAATGGCAACACTATTATAAGTTTTTTAAAGTTTATTTTTTGTAATGGCAGCATTGGTTTTAATACAGCCATTTTGTTTTACGAGTGACGGCGTGCATAATTTGTGTTTGAAATTTTTGAGGATTTATTGTTTCTTTTTCATTAAATACTAGTCGGATTCGGTAAGTTTATTATTGATTTATTATTTGTATCATATATTTTAACTATTTTGATAGTTTTTTTCATCAATATGTAAAATAGAGTGTAAATAGGGTGACACCGCAAAATATAAAAAAAAAAATAAAGATCAGATAACTAACTTACCCATAAAACTAATATTTAAACTCGATTTACATCATTACGCATACCAAAAGATAATGCAAAAATGTTGCAAGAACGAATCTATCCAGTGGTCACATTAATATGGCCAGGGACTGAATATACACACACACTGACATATCTATGGCACCTGTGCATAGTGGGCTAAGTTGAATTTTGTGAATTTCAAGCTATCTACTTAGAATCGTAATTTTTTTCTTTTTCCTTGTGTCTTACACGGTAAGTGTTCCGTCCATTACAATGAAGGATATTCCTTTGTGAATCGTGGGCTGATACTCCAATCTTGAACTTAAAATAAGTTCAGAAAAATTACGATTCTAAGTAGATAGCTTGAAATTCACAAAATTCGACTTAGCCCACTATGCACAGGTGCCACAGATATATGCAAATTTTATTTATATATTATATTATATCGATATAATAAATGATTCCACTCATGAATGTAATTTGTAAAAAAAAATGTCCGAAACCTAAAAATTATTTATCTTTAGTAGAAAGTAAGTGAAGCGATAATCACAGCTATCTCTTAGATTACCTATCTCAATTGTGTTTGGATATTTCTCTACACTTGGAGATCCATAGCGAACCCGGAACGTACCGGTACTGTCCAGATCTTCCAATATCTCTCCTTCCTAATCTATTACACAACGTAATAATCATTACAACTCTTTATTTAAACGAAACCATAATCGATTAATATTTGAAATTTAAAAGTTTTATAAAAATATCATTACCGACTGTAATGTTTATCGATTTTGTGGAATTATAACATATTTTTTTCGTCTTAGCGTTACAGCTACTGACACCTATTGCTCTCATGACTAAACAAGTATTTTATTTATTAATCATTTAAAAAATATTGATAAAAATTGAGAAATGTTATGAATATTAGAAGTTATAAATATTATTATATTTATTATAATATTTAAGATAAATGTAGTAAATATTAGACGTTAAAAGAGAAAAAAATGGAAAAAAACAGATCAATATCGTAAAATCTTATAAACTAGTTATATTGAGTAAATATATATGTAATAATAAATATTAAAAATGCCTACGGAATTTAATAATAGAAATTAAATATTATTAAATCTTTCATTGTTTCTAGTAAATTATAGTGTTTAAAGATCATTATCACTCAAACTTCTGGTTCACGTTTTCTTCTTTCTTCAATACCAAGACCTACCTTTTTAACTCTTTCCATTAATAATAGATAAGAAATTCACTCTAAAATAGTTTCTTTAAACAAATGACACTATGAACTTATGTCGAATAAGAGTGTCTAATTCTGTCATGTCAGGAACATGAAACCCAGCATTTTTCTGTCACGTAATTGATTTAAACTTTATTATTGTTTTTTTTATCTTAGTATCTACCATACACAATATATAATTTTACAACCTATAAAATATATACAATCATAAAATATCTTTACTGTCTCATATTACGTTTTGGTTATGCTTTTATTTTAAAAAAATTATTATTTCCTTTTTACTGATGGCTTAATCAAAAGTTTATCGCTAGAGATCATCTATTTATGTACATATTCCATGATCTTCATATATTTGGTTCCACGCCTCTGTACCTATGATTTTGAAATATTTATAATTAGGTTGTAAAATTATATATTACAAAATCGCGAATAATTCCATTTTTCATTAATCCTATACATTAGCTTTTTTTTTAGACAATGATATAATTTTGTGCGAGGTTTAACGAAATTATTTAAACCATATATATATATATATATATATATATAGATATATGTGTGTGTGTGTGTGTGTGTAAATAATAAAGAATATAATAATAATAAACTATCAGAAAGATATGATATACATATTATCAATGCTGAATATAAAGATCGATGCCAGTTCGGTGAATCGTCAGCAGATTCAGACAACGCATTTCCTACTTCGATCTGTCAGTTGCAAAAGACTGGGTGTATCATCTAAGATAACTTAAATATTTTATTAATCAGTGTTAAAATATTATTACCAAATTATTCATATTAAATAAAGTTATTATACGGCACAGATTATTGATTCTTAATGACTTTTAAAATCTAACCCATTTTCTTTTTTATTAGACTTAAACAATAACAAATATTCTTTCAATATCTTGATTATAATTCAATTTATGTCAAAGAATCCAAAATTTAAATTTATGAATTTTTATTAAATTTTAAAAAATAGTTTTATTTGCTGCATTAATGTAAGCTCTATAACAGAAAATTCACTACATGTCCTCAAATCGCATTAATGCTTTTTTTCCTAATTATGTAAATCATATCCATACTTTTCAAAGTAATTTAACAAAAAATATAGTATTTTCTTAATTTTTTTTATCTGAATTCTCTTAAGTGTTAACCGAGATAGCTAGATAAATCTACATTCTATCAAGATGTTAAGAAATATTATATCAGATGATTTAGAATCGATTCTTCAAAAAGAAAATTGGGTATTCTTAAGATATTAGTATCACTATCAAGGTCTCCTGTTCCGCTCACGGCCACAATATAAATATTTAACTGAGTACTGAGTGTTCCATTGTCTCGTTTGCACTATTTTTAAATCCACATTATTTATTCTATTATTATCTGTCCTTGCGTTTAATTAGTCTTCATTTTTAGATAGAAATTACTTCAATTATGTAATATTAATTTATAACTTTCTTGTTTAGTTAGTTTGTTTTTAAGTTTAGAATAAGTATTAGAGGACTATAATTTTAAATTTTATAAAAATGTATATTTTTATGAATAATGAATAATTTGATGTTAATATATTCCAAAAAAAACTCTTTTCTGATAATATATTGTACTACAATCAAATACAAATTTTATGTAAATATTATTATTTTATATAACTGGATACGAGGTTATTGACCAGTTAAAGTAGTTGCGTGGATATTTTGATGAGTCCACGAAACTACATTTAATCATAATTATTTTTTAATAAATATGAATTTTATTTACAAATTAACTATAAAACGAATTCACTATATATTTAATCAATAGTTTATTTTGTTTTTTTCTTTTTTCCAGCTTGATTACATTCTAAATCTCTATGAGAGGATAGTAAGTACCACTTAACTATTATTTATGTTATATTCAATATTTAATTTAAAAACAGATTATGATCAACATATAAAAATTTACATATAGGACATATGGATTAAAGGGCAATTTATTTTTATTTTCTCTTTCCATTATTTATAAAATATAAGTAACATTTGATAAAGATCAATTTTTTTTATCAACTATTTATAATTCATACCAAATTATTTAAAATATTATTAAATGTAATATTATTAAAACTGAAAAGTTCATCTTTTTTTAGCTTATGCTGCAATTTAATAAAATGAGAATCATTTATTTCTCAATTAGTATTAATTAATTTTTTTACTCTACAACGTTTTATCATACAGCATAGACACAACATTAAAAAAGTTACATTAGAATAAATATTATATTATTCATAGAGTATATGATATATGTTTAATATATTATTTGTTCATTGTATTTTTGTTTTTATTCTCTTAAGATATTTTCTGTTATATTTAGTATATTTATATTTTCATTGTAAAAGGTTATTGTACAAATGTAGAAAAAAAATTCCTATAAATTCAGAATATAAATTTCTACCTCAGAACGTGATAAATGGTGGCCAGTGACGTAATTTCCTCTGTAGAACTTAGAACTGTTTAGCATACTATATAGAATGTCCCTTCTTGTGTCATGGTAAAATTAAGATAATGGAAATGTTCAGAGTTTCCATAATATAGAGAAAAATAAAATAAAGAGAAATGGTGTACAGAACTAAATCCAGATTAGCCAATATAATTTAATAATAATAATAAGATTAATAAGGTATAGGTATTGATAAATATTTAAATTAAAAAGGAAAAAAAATTTTTTTTTTTTTACAATTACAATAAATCTATTTGTATAATTCGTATCAAGAAACTCTTTAGGGAGCTTCATTCATTGAAAAATTAATCGAGTAAAATTCAGATATTGCTTCTCAAGTAATTGTTTATTTCCTATCATTTATATATAAAATATACAGTGACAAACGAAAATGTCATATCCGCACTAAAAGTATTCAAATTATTATCAACCATTAGTGTTTCTTTCTCAAATACTGTCTTTATGATAAATTGTGTAGCGTTTTTCGTAAACATAAAGATAAAGACTCCATATACAGTCCCTGGCCATATTAATGTGACCACCAAGAAAGATTATTTTCTTTTTGTTTTTTTCTAATTTTGTTAATATACTTTCGCGTGTCTTAATAAATTGCTGTTTTAAGTAATGGCAGCACTGTTATAAGTTTTTAAAGTATTTTTTATATATAATGGCAGCAATGGTTTTAGTACAGCCATTCCGTTTTACGAATGACGCCGTGCATAATTTGTGTTTGAAATTTTTGTGGATTTATTGTTTCTTTTTCATTAAATACAAGTCGGATTCGGTAAGTTTATTATTGATTTATTATTTGTATCATATATTTTAACTATTTTGATAGTTTTTTTTTCATCAATATGTAAAATATGGTGTAAATAGGGTGACACCACAAAATATTAAAAAAAAATAAAGATTTATTTTCGAAACTATTTTTTTCAATTTCATATTATTATCAGATAACTAACTTACCCATAAAACTAATATTTAAACTCGATTTACATCATTACGCATACAAAAAGGTAATGCAAACATGTAACAAGAACGAATCTATCCAGCGGTCACATTAATATGGCCAGGAACTGTATCATAAAGGTGATGGACCATTTTAAGTATCAGAGGAAAATAATGAGCAGATAAAAGAGCTATTGAAACCAAGAGATAAAAACTTGAACACTTAGCCTTCTACATGAAACATTACAAAATTAGGACAATACAACACTGTGTTGTAGTCCAAGAGGTCCAGGCATTACATGGCATGGAGAATACGACTTGGAATGCAGAACTTGCTGAAGCTAGAAAGAAGGATTTTGGTAATCTATATCCCAAACATAACGAAAGAAGGATATAGATTGAGGTAGAATAATGAAATGTGTGGAAAACTTGAGGACCTCGATAAAACAGTTAGAAAGGAAATATTGAGTTTCTATTGGGATATAGTCCGAATGAGCCTGACAAGACTTAATAAAAAAAGAAACGTTAAGTAAAATATGAAATTATAAGGGTGGATGAGCAGAGGTCTGGATTATAAAAAGAAAACATGGATCGAGAGGATTATAAAAAGAAGGTATCTAAACTGAAGATTTGTGTGAAACTGAAGAAAGAAGGAATCTCATTCAATCTCAAGGATGAGGAAGGACTGAGGAGAGAAGGGAGAAGCAATCAGAAAGGATGAAGGAGTTTAGGAGGAAGAAGAGGGAAGCGACCTGATGTTTTCAGTGGGAGGTGGAAGTATTAGCTGTGTCTTCGCAAAAAAAAGAAGACTTATCCAAACAGAGCACTGTCCATTCATGGGCTTGGAGGAAATTCGACGTGATAACACTTAAGACAAACTGAGAAGCAATGTAAATAAAATTTTTAAAAATCCAACTACTAAACTCTACCTTAAAATCACGCTGGTTATCATTTATTAGCATGTTTGAGTCCATCTTTTCCTTGTACTGCCTTAGATTTAATATACATGACTTTTTTACGGAACTTATGATCCGGAATATTTGTCCAACTTTCCTTATTGCTGTCTTAGATTTAAAAGACACGACTAACTGCTCGACGTTTTCGCCTACTTCAACATTTAATAGGCAAACGTTCTAAGCTCCCAATTAATTACAAAAGACTTATTTACTTGACAGTTATCAAGCCTATTTGGACATAAATAGTTGAGCTTTGGGGCTCTACTAAACCATACAATTCATCGCGTATCCAATCCTTACATTCCAAAATCCTTCGTAAAATCATCAATGCTCTTTATTATGTCACAAACAAACTCATCCATCGTGATCTTAATATCCCATATGTTACTGATTTGGCCCAAACTAGATATCAATCCTTCCATGGCTAGCTCCATACACACTTGAATCCGCTAGTCTCTCAACTTGCTTCCCATACTATTCCTTATAATCCTCCGAGGCGTCTAAAAAGAAGATGGCCTCGGGACCATCTACTTTAGAACTTTATTGGAGTGCTACCGATGGGTAGTTTCTCCACAAGTGTTTTTCATGTCATATTGTACATATTAGCAAATTTACTTGTTATAATAATATTATAGTTGTAAATATCAATAAATTAAATTGGAAAAAAAAAAGACACGACTTATTTACGAAACTTACAATCTGGAATATTTGTCCAGATTATCTCTCAAACAGATCATCACGAAATAGAGTTTCTTTCCTTATTCCTCGGTAAACGTTACTCAAGCGAAGTTGATACTTTCAGAAAAGTTGAAGATCAAGAAGTAAGTCAGGATCTGATAAAAAAACATGACAGTAACCCTTTGCTAGCTTCAGAAAAAACTTCCCTCTACTGCTAAAGCGCAGATTTCCTTGAGTTATGAATTGCTTTTCTATTTTCTTTTGACCCTTTTACCATTGCACTAGGTCCCAGTGTCACTTTATTTAATAAACTCAATAATACAAGAATAACGAATAAGCTGTTATTACCCCCGTACATTAAAGCATTAGGAACAACATGTAAATTCATTAACAGCATTTAAAGAGACAAGGACTAAAAATATATTGAATAGAATCAGTTACAAAAATGTTGGTTGGTTATGCTTTGTTGCTTAACAAAATCCTGTTTTCTTGTTTGCTAATAAACTAGATCACATATAGCATACGCCATTAATTTTTTCTAAATTGTTCTAGTTTGGCTGAGTATTAGGTTGGATCTTATTACAAAAGTTACACATTTTTTATAATATTTAATAGCAAATTTATCATATTAACTAAAATGAAAACATTTTCCCAAACATCATATAGGTTTATAATTGAAAAAGCTTGTCACAGAGACTGTCATGTTAGTATAATCAGTAATATTATGGTTACTATATTATTATCTAGATTACTATAGTCTATATTATTTTTTTCTGATTTTTACAATAGTAAAATATGGAGGGAGTTTGGTTAGTTTTACGAATAACATACAGATAGCTTGGTTAGAAGTTTAACAAAAGTAATAGCACATAAAATAAAATAATAATAACATACAGAAAAAGAAAGTAGATACGTTTTATGATACTAAACATTGTTATGAAGGTAAAATAAAAAATATGGCTATGAGTCAACACTACGTCAAAATATGGAAAATTCTTGAAATAAAACTTATATAATTCAAAAGTATTATTTTGTGGGTAAACAATCGTATATGTATCAATGAGTCAGAGCTATTCTAATACTTAAAGCGTTATATAGGAAGCTACAGAGATTAATATGATTGTTTTGTTTAGGATTCAGTACCGTATAAATATTGTAATCGTGTGAACTTATATATTTATTTCTGGGTTCTGTATAAAATGGACAGTCGAAAAAGATGTGGTTTAAATCGTCATGTGATTCATTTAAGCATAGAGGACAATTGTCTTCAGTATTAATTCTGTGGGTGTTTTTATTGTAGTAAATAATTATTTGTTTACTGGGGGAAACTCTAATTTGGCTTAGGGGTCATATTCTCTCAACGGGCAAAGGTATGGCAGCTGGGCTGAACAAAGCACCCAACTAGTGCTGAAACATAAAAACGAAATGATAAATAAATACGAAGAAAGGTTATACAGTCACGATGTAAATAGATGTAATTGTTTTGTACAAAAATTTATTCTGTAGAAATTCAGTACAGCCATACCTGACTATAGTCTATATAATGACGATACAATGAATGTAATTTTAATCAGGGTGAACTATTTCAGGCAAGAATAAATGATAAGAAGATAATACGTAAAATTATATTCAAGAAAACAAACAATTTTAGATTTACAAAAGACTTTGTTTATTTCTTCTGGTTAAGACCGTGTAGATAAATTTCTCGCCAACGTTTCGTCAACCATGCTGCTGACTTCCTCAGGGCTGAGATGAAAATGAATTTTAGATTTGTTTTTATACACCAGTTAAATAAAAAAGAACACTGCATATATATATATATATATATATATATATATATATATATATATATATTTATTTATTTATGGGTGCGAGATGGCTCAGTTGTAAAGAGCATTTATTATGTTAACAGCAATGGACAAACAAAGCCAGCTCTGGAGACCCTCCTGGGGTTCACTCAGCTTCTATTAAGAGGGTATCCTTTATAAAAACTGGGTTGAGCGTGATCTAAGACATATCACCTCGCTGCATTGCTGTTGTCCTAGAAACAGTAGTCTCTGCCATGTATTGAACCCAAGCCCTTCATGGGTGGTAGTACAGGTTTTATACATATTTATATCTATTTTAGTAGTACAGGTTTTATACATATTTATATCTATATCTAAAATAGACTACAAATTTTGGAAAAATTTTGCGTATATTCGTTTTAATTTTTGTATCTAATCGTTATAGCTTCAAGAAAATAATAAAAACACTTAATATTTTCAATAATGCTGTAATAAATGATTAAGCATTAATTTACTCTTTTTAAAAAATGTGTATTTATTAATATTGTCAATGGTTTTATATCTCTAGAGGTTCTTATTTTGCTACGGTGCAACCCAAGGTATCTGAGTGGTATTTCTTGATAACTGAAGTAACTCTCCCTGTCTTTCACTCATAAATATGCAAGAATATATATAAAAGAACATAATTACTTATATATAAGTATTAAAAAATATATATATTCCAATGAAATTGACAAGAAACTGGGCGTGAGTGTTGGATGTGAACTGAGGTTGGTAGCGCTTTTGATTCTTTTAGCCGAGTGGTCGATGGGGAACTCTCCTGCCCTACTTCTTCACGTTAAATTCAAACTGATGACTCCTACCCTTATCCCAGGGAATAGATTTATAACACAGTTTATACACTTATGTTGCAGTACATTTAAACTTTAAAAAAATTATTAAATTATATTTTATTCAATACATTTGTTAAAAGTACTTAATAATAGTTCAACACTTTTTAATAATAATAAAGTCTTTATTTAACCTGGGAAAGGTCCGTTTAGAATAACTATATAAGCATTAATATATAAGATACTATGTCTTATAGTATTATATAATTAAATTTAATTACTTAATACATATAAATTAAGAAATGAGAAACAATACAAAAAAATTGCGAATTACGCCCAATGACAATATTTCAAGAAATAAAAATAAAATATAAATTACATAACAATGGTTATGTATAGAGAAATAATTGATAGTTACATATGTATACATTTGATCCAGCAATCAGTTTGGACTGCATTTTCACCTCGTCTTTTCTTCAAAATCCGCAAGAAAAATCTATCACCGCAAGCTCTTAGGGATCTTATCCTTACCAAACGCCGTTACCGATCCCTTTGGCAAAGAACCAGGCATCCTCACGATCGGAGACTGTATAACTACTTCACCAAACTAGTTAAAAATAACCTGACAACCTATAGATCCGAATACTACAAATCCTTTCTTTCCACACTATCCGCTTCTGGTAATTCCCTCTGGAATGCTACCAAAAAGATCCTTAAATACCACTCTATTTCCCCCCCCCCCGACGTGAAGACGGTTCTTGGGCTGCATCAGATGAAGACAAAGTAGAGGAATTTTCCAAACACCTATCAAATACATTTACCCTTCATCCTGAAATCGACCCTACGCACGCTTGCAACATTAATGAATTCCTCTCCTCACCCATTCCTCCATCTCCTTACCTCCTAAAGCTGTAAACCCCTCTGAGGTCAAATTCCTCTTTCAAAAGTTAAAAGTTCGCAAATCTCCTGGACCTTCTAACCAACCAGATCCTTCAACATCTTCATCAAAAAGCGGTTATTCTCCTTACCTATCTATACAACTGTACCCATCGAACAACTCACTTTCCTTTGTTGTGGAAACACTCCGTTATCATCCTATTCCCTAAAGCCGGCAGATACAGACCAATCAGCCTGCTTCCTATTCTTTCAAAAATTTTCAAAAACATCTTCCTGAAACACTAGTTTGGATTCCGTCCCAGGCACTCCGAGCAGAACCAGCAGAGTCTCAGAGTTGTCGATTACATATCTTCTGCTCTTGAAAGCAAACAATATTGCACAGACGCATTTCTGGACGTAGCCCAAGCTTTCAAATAGCCGGTTTGCTGTTCAAGCTCAGTTACCCCAATCCTTATTCCTAGTCCTTCGATCCTACCTTTCTGATCGCTTCTTACTAGTACGCTGTGGTAATGAACAATCCAATCGTTATCCAATTCAAACTAGAGTCTCCCAAGGTAGCGTCTTAGGTCCTATCCATACATATTGTACACCGCTGATATCCCAACTGCTCCTGAGACCTTCCTTGGAACGTTCGCAGGCGACACAGCCGTTCTGTCATCTCATCCAAATCCTGAAATGGCTTCCTCGAACCTCCAAAGGTACCTCTCACTCATTGAAATTTTGTGTAACCAATGGCGGATCAAAGTCAACGAGGAGAAATGCAAATTTTTTTCTTATTGAATGAAGTATATCTATTTAGCGCTATTACTTATTGCCTAAAAATGACAGATTGTAATATTTAAATAAAGCGTATATATATAAAAAAAAACATATATATAAAAATTGTATGCCAATTAAAAAAAAGAAGGAAAAATGCAAACGATGTCATCTTAGTTGATTATTTTATATAAATAACTAACTGGATGATGGAACAGTCAATTTAGAAGGAAAAATCGCCTCACTGAAAAACTAAATATACTAAGAGCAAAACAGGTTATTTTTATTTAGTAAAATATTATTATAACATTTCATGCCGTGTTAAATGTTACCTGAATAAAAGTAAAACGTGATATTCATGACTAGTTTAAATTAATTTGGCTGTTAGTTAATCTAAAAAAAAAACTGTACCTCTAAAACCTATGAAGGTACTTGGGTTCAGTACGTGATAGTGACTGTAATGTTTCTAGGACTAAGGTTGTGGAGGGAGGTGATTTTTCCAGGATTATTCTCAAGTGCACGATTTTTCCCCCTATTTTGATTACTTTATAGAGTATGGGTGAAGCCCCGGAGGGTCTCGAGATCCTTAGTTAATATAATTAATATAAAATATAAAAATTGAATATTTAGTATGAATATATTGATGGGTACATTATTTTAGTTGTAGGTTTTGTTTTATTTTTTAATTTAGTTTAAATACAAAAACATGATATGAAAGTGTCTTATTATCATCATTAATTCTGGTCTCCATAACTATAAATTATTTAAGTTATTAAAGAGTTCAATTATATTTGATAAGTATAGATATAAAAATGGTTACTGGTTAAGATGGAATGGTTGACTATAAGTATTACTACGACTAATACGTTCCTGTGTTTATCTCTGCTCATGAATGAAGTCAACGTCTTCATCAAGATTAAATAGCCAATATTAAATAGCTAAAATGTTTTTGATTACTTAAAAAATATTTAAATCCCTTGTTATGTAGTATCATTCAATCAACCATTAAATTCACATCACAAATTACAATAAGACCTTCTTGTTGGGAAATATTCGTCCATCTTCGCAATTATATTTGCTTTTAACTAAGCTGTATTACGAATCCTCTAATTTTTATTTCGTTTATGATAGGTAAATTCATATAGTGTTTAAACTCTTTAAATCCATTATTATTAAACACCTTGCACACGACACAAAGCAGCTGTCAGGTCAGTTTACAAGCTCATAACGAGTTTGGTAAGTAGGTTATACAGAGTTTGGACATCACTCCAACACCATGCAGACGTATTTTCTCCAAATCACTTGGTCATATATGTATATATATATATATATATATATATATACATATATACTTATATTATATTCAGAAGCAACGTTAGCCTGCAAGCGGTCTACCAACTGAACCAGAAAACATCTGCGCCATGAAGGCTTCAAATTACATGGTGCCAAAATAGCTTTTAGCTGAACAATAATTGTTATATTAAAGAATATTCAATTCTACAACTGAATCAGAAAAGCATCAATCGATAAAAATTAAGGTTAGTAATACGGTCGAAAAATAAATGTTTGCACAAATTTGCTATGAAACTTCTTAGATTATTATTAAAAATTAACGTCTTTCGGATAAAGCGTAAAATTGTGTGTGTAGAATGTGGCTAATATATATATATAATTTTATCCTAAATACGATAAAACTCACTTCTCACTACTTGCTCTCATACCCAAAGCCCATCCAATTGTCTCCTGTGCTCACTAATCTGAATAAATTCTAACCTATATTCTAGATTAGTTATAAAGTTATAATTGGCAAACTTGTATATTTGATACAATCCGTGTATTAATTCCCTCTATTTAATTTTATTCAGAATATTCTCCGCATTTCAGAATTGCTAAATTTTTTAATACATTTCTGGACGCACTGACTCCTTAATAATATAATATTATATTTATTCCGCCAAATAATTATAATATTTATACAATTTTACGGCCACATCAGCATATTTCCACAGACCAGACTCTCCAACAGAATTCTTAAATACAGTGGTTCAAGACTACAAAACCCCGGATGACATACGTCAAAATTAATCTGGAAAAAGCCCACGTAGACTCAGAGGACATCACGGATAAAAGCGTCTTTTGACACAAAGTATACAAGATGGAAGTGATGACAATTAGAGAAACCTTTAGAGAACGAATGAAGGAGTACAGCAAGAACGGGAAGACCTCAAAGAAGTCATGAATGCTTCAAGTGGTCAAATAACAAGCTTGTAACACGTATAATAATAATATTTATTGGGTAATTGGGCTAGCTTTAGAGTGATTAGTTGCTATGCTAAAGGTCCCGGGTTCAAATCCAGCTATACAGATGAATTATTTAATCTGTTAACTGCAAGAGATGGACCCTGTGCATTCTATAAACCCTTCTGGAGCTCATCCAGACTCTATAAAGAGGGTACAAAACCTGGCGTTTAAGCGTGTTCTCGGACGAATCATCTTCCTCCACAGCAGTTGAAGAAACAGTACAGCCTCTACCATAAACTGAACCCAAGACACATAGTTATATATTTATCTATATATAAATAAAGGAGTTCGTCCTGACTGAAAAGACCATTGCAGAGCCAAAAAGGCATAAGCTACAGACTTTAAATTTGGACAGTAGGTGCAACGCGCACTAAGAAAGGGTTTTTGAAAATTCGTCCCCTAAAACGGGTGAAAAAAGTTTGAAATAAAAAAAGTAACTTTGAAAGCGAGCATCATGGAATTTTAGATTTAGCTTCTACATCAAAAATAAAGAAATACGTGTTTTTTTTTTATTTTTTGAAAATCGACTCCTAAAAGTATAAAATACGGGAAATCGTAACATATTATCTATGCATATAAAATGCTTTGTCCTGAATGACTGACTGATGGATCAACGCACAGCCTAAACCGCTGATCGTACAGACCTGAAACTTGGAGGGCGTGTTCTTTGTATGACATCCGATAAGAAAGGATTTTCCGAAATTCTACCCTTAAGGGAGTGGAAAGGGGGGGGGGCGAAGTTTGTATGGGACAGCGTGATTCCTTGGTCCAATCTACTTCAAATTTGGCATAAACCTTTTTTAACAGAATTGATCTAAGACCTGTTTCGTATTTTATTGAAATTCGTCCCCTAACGTGGTTAAAAAGCGGTAGAAAGTTATTCTTTCTCACTTGTTTCCTACTCGCAAAATCTACTTATTTTCACTGAACGAAACAAATCAAGTAGCATAGTTTACAGGAGTATATTGCTGTAGGACCGCCAAAACTAAAAACACTTTTAATTTCTCGCTGCTGCCGTACGACAATTGAAACCGTTATGCTAACTAATTCTTTTCAATAAATTCAATATCATCATATACCAATCCTTTACTGACACGAACAACAGTAAACGAAAGTAACTTCTGTCCGTCCTGTTTGTTAATCAGTGTCAATGTATGTTTCATGGCTGTGCTGATCCGTCTGTGATGAAATTTGATATGGATAATCTCAAGGCTGGAGAAGGACATAGGATATTTTTTATCAACACACCACACAGGCGAAGTTTATATAAAACTGTAACTCGATTGACTAACACACCCAGCGGTCAACGCACAGCGGAAACAACTGAACTTAGCATCTTGAAATTTTCAGATAAGATCTTTGTATAGCTTAAATGAGCACTAAGAAATGAATTTGGACAATCCCCAGGGGACAAACCCATAATACAATAAGGGTTCAAAGATTGTATGGAATCCGTCAGTTTTGAACTTACACACCTGAAATTTTGGATGTACGAGTAACTTATATTTATAAAAAATTAAATTATTTATTTAAAATGAGCTGTCACGAAACTTTATGTGGCACACCAAATTCCACGCGAGCGAAGCTGCTAAAAATTGGAAAAAATATTTTTCGAAATCTAAAGCCTTATATGTTATGAATGTAACATAATAAACATTTTTTTTCTTTTATCTACATTAAACAACTTTAAGGACATAAATAAAAAAAGATCTCCAGACTAATATTTTAATTGAAAACTTCGTTAAATATATATTATTGAATTAAAAAATTATATCAATTCAACGTGGAATGAAAGATCGACTGAATTAATTTTAAATGACTGGGTGTGTTCAAAGAGATATCGACATTAATTGAGCGTCACGCATGTTACTTGACGTCAACTCATGAGTAGTATTAATTGAGAAATCTTTAATTTGAAGGACTTTATTTATTCACACAATTAACTTTAAGGACGAGCGAAACTGGCAAAAAATATCACCTGCTGAAAATCAAACATAAACCATATTTGATACAGCTTCTATTATTTTTAGTTTCTATATCTTAAAATATAAAATGATATTTTCTATGAGTCATTCTTAATATCTCTCCTTTTCAATATTATTTTCTAATCATTCATATTGATGGTCTACTGCTTTGATCAATATATTTAAGGTCTCATGAAGGGAAGTTTAAAGAGCAGTTAACGTAAATTACAGTGTAAGTACGAGTTATCTTTTAAACAAATGAAGTAATTTATTAATTAATAAAATTAGAAGAATATAGGAAACAGTTAATACATTAGAAATAGCTCCATGTTTGATAGCACAGCTTACGCTATTATTAGTTTCTATAAAAAAAAAAATAGAAAACTACATTATTTTCTGACAGTTATTTTGAATATTTCTACTTTTATCGTTATTATTATTATTATTATTCAGATCTCATGTTAAAAAGTTCACTGAGCCGTTACAATTAAGTTGCAATTTTTATGTTGCATCAAAGTTACTTTTTAAACAAATTAAGTTTAGTTTTCATATATACACAGGAAATTGTTATATTATCTCTAAATAAGAAAAATTAAAATGTTATAATCTTTAAATGACCTTTATTTTTCTATTTTAAAAAGTTAAAACACCTACTTATAATTTTTTGGGGGAATTCTGAATTTTATATTAACAATTATGAGACAACCCTTAATTGAACGCCAAACGTGTATATTTGTGAAACGTGAGCTCCATGTTTGATATCACGGATTATATAATTATTAGTTCGTATGTTAAAAAATATTGATAATCTCTTGGTTTGTATTAACATAGATGGTCTACTAATTTGTTCAATATTCTACAAGATTTTTATGTTGGGATGTTCAGAGAACGTTTACCTTTAGTTACAGCGCAAGTTTAAGTTATTTTTTAAACAAATGAAAGGCCCTATTTATTCATACAGTTAACTTTAAAATGTTCTTCTTTTCAATATCATTGTATAATTATTTTTAAAGGTGGTCTACTCATTTTATCAATATTGTTACAATCTTAAAGATTTAATATCCTCGTTAGGACGTTCAGTTTGCAGTTACTAGAAGTTCCAGCGTTTGTCTTGTATTAAAATTATATTTTTAAACAAATAAACTTTAGTTTCCCTTTATACACAGGGATGTGTGTTTTAATATTATAAAAAATTAAATATTAAAATTAACAGGTTTTTATTGTTTTATGAATTATTTGTTAATGGGATATTAGAAATTATAATACAACTCTTTATTTCATGATATCTTGGCTTATATTATTTTCAGTTTCTATATCAATGTTCGATTATCTTATTATTATCATAATATTATTCTATAATTGTTCCCGAAGATCGTCCACTTATTTGATCAATACTCTTCAAGATCTCATGTTGGGAACTAAAGTGAATGGTTACCAGAAGTTGCATTAAAGGTATATTTTAAACAAATAAACTTTAGTTTCTTATTATACACAGGGATGTGTGTTTTAATATTATAAAAAAATTAAATGTTAAAATTAACATGTTTTTATCTTTTTATTTGATGATATCTTTTTAAGAATTATTTGTTAATGGGATATTAGGAATTAGGATACAACTCTTTATTTCATGATATCGTGGCTTATATTATTTTCAGTTTCTATGTAAATGTTCGATTATCTCTTCTTTTCAATATTATTCTATAATTGTTCCCAAAGATCGTCCACTTATTTGATCAATACTCTTCTAGATCTCATGTTGGGAACTGAAGTGAATGGTTACCAGAAGTTGCAGTACAGCTATATTTTAAGCAAAAAAATTTTAGTTTCCCTATATATTCAGGGAAGTGGGTTTTACTATTACTATAAAAATATTAAATGTTAAAATTAACAGGTTTTTATCGTTTTATGAATTATTTATTATCAGGGTATTAGGAATTATGAGGTAATTATTTATTTAACGCAGATGAAAAATTTTAACTGTTATAAGTCGTTTTTCCACACAGTCAGTTCTCTGAGAACCATACTACTTACAAGCCTTGCATTAAATATTTTTTTAAAAATAATAAAACTTCCTTAAATTCATTTAAAGCAGGTAAAATTGTAAATGATTCGTAATAAATTATAATAACGATAACTAGGGATAAATAGGGAAAGAAAGAAGGAGTATTTAGCCTACAATATTTGGGGAGGTTTGGTGGGTCCATGTGACCCATTTCGGGCAGCAAGGGGTGAAGTAGTCGGTCGATAGATGATGGGCCCGTCCGCCCTATATCTTATACTTCAGCCTCTTCCCTCTCTCTGCTCTGTCTCTCTCACTGTCTAAAATATTTCCATCTCCAATTCCTTCAATTCCTCTAATATGATCAGGTTAGTAAAATGAAACAGGAAAAGAAAGACATAAATGCATGAATATATCTATTCATCAAGGAGATGAACCGAAACCCAATTGGATTCTGTTGGAAATAACATTAATAATCTAATTCATATGAATTATCCGATTTCAAATGAATGTAGTAATAGAATTTTATGAAAACATTTCTCCTCATTTTACTTACATTTTTCCAACTCCTTATCAAACTTTCGATCCCAGAATTGACGAATTCGGGGTATCGTGATGAAATAAGTACTTGAGAATCATTGTCAAAAATTTTGCCCTTAAAGGAATTGTCCAAATTTCTGAATATGTTGAAATATTTGGCACATAAGGTGGGTGTGGGAGTACTTCGTAAACCAGCTCGTTTAGTTAAAGATGGTTATTTAGTAAAACAATATAGTGAAATCTACCTTACAAAAATTCAGATTTTCAATCCCAGAACTGAAAAATTCAGGGTTTTGGGATGAAATAAAGTCTGAAAATACGTTTCCATGAGAACCGTTTTCATAAATTTTACCATTTAGGGAGTTATCCAAATTTCTGAACAGATGGAAATATGTTTGAGGACAAGGGGATAAGGTGGGTGTGGGAGGAATTCGTAACCCGGTAATTTAGTAAAACAACTTTATTAAATCAAAACATTTTTACTACAAATATTTACCCTCATTTCTTAAAACATTGAAAAACAAAAAGAGACCTTACATAAATGTTAAGACCGTGGAAAAATTCCAACGAAAAGCCCTCAGTCTCCAAACTAAAACAGAAATAGAAATAATCTGTCCAATATGGGATTCATTAGTTGCATTTGAGCTTTGGAGGTGGCGGGATGCTTCTTGGGTGCATTATTCATGGTTTGTTTTGTTTTTGTTCTTTTGTTTTTTTGTTGTGTTTTTTTTTCTCTATCTACCCTGAGGATGCCTGAATGGGCGAAATATTGGACAGATAATTTCTATTTCTGTTTTAGTTTGGAGACTAAGGGCTTTTCGTTGGAATTTTTCCACGGTCTTCTCATTTCTTAAACATGTTTCCCGAAGTGTTCCCAAATTATGAATTATTAAATATTGCAAATAAAATTCAATTTCAACTTGTATTTTTTAAGAGATAATTTCGGTAAAAGTAACAAAGATATTTCCTATAATTTTAGAAGATACAAAAAATTCTTCGAGAAATCCTTTTTACAAATAAAGAATTACTCTAATATATAATTCAACCGTTTTTAATATAATATTTTTCACTAGGAGCTCTCCTATTTACAAAATCACCGAAGCTTTTATCTACCACTCCTTTCTGATTCATAAAAGGAAAAACATTTGACGCTAATGTTGCGAGATATGGAAGGGAGGGACATCTTGAGGCTGCCTCGTCTTCTCCATTAATCTCCTTGTTTGTACAAAGTTCGCAACTTCTTTAAGAGGATTGGGTCTGATGAAATAAATATTGCCGTTACAAAGAGTGTCTAGACGGAATAAATATTCTGTATAATACCATCGGAAATAAAATAACAGTTATTAGTCTTATTCATTTGTATATTTTTGCAGATTTTCTAACATAAAAGAATTTGTAGGGTAGGTGTGCGAATCGAGATGGAAGCTTGATATGGATTTTTTCTAAAGGAAGAAGGAACCTTTTCTTAAACATTCTAAGACCAGTAAAAGAACAAGAAATATTCTTGGTTAAAAGAAAAAAATGTACCACTGTAACCAATGAAGGTACTTGGGTTCAGTAGGTGGTAGACACTAAACTCTTTCTAGGGCAACGGTTGTGCAGAGAGGTGATTTGTCCGGGATCACGTTTAATATAGGGTCCCCGGATTAAACATAATCCATCCATAGCTGTTAACATATTAAATATACTACCTGCTTCTACCGGATTTGCACCCGGAACTTTTTTCACGGCAACTCAACGTTGTTCTGTTAAAAGAAGGGATTGGTAATCCTAGATCTATTTTTTTTTAAAGTAGCAATAAGTAGAATTACTCATCATATACTGCCCCCTTTTTTTTATTTTACCTCAATACCGTTAATCCAATGTATTTTATGTTATAGAGCTTTGAAGTGTCAATATCAGCGATTGAGAAATTATCTTTACAATATTTCTCTTCCTTTGTTGAAGGTTATGAACAACATTTTGTAGGAAATATAATCTATTCAAATGAAATTAGTTGTATCAACGAATTGTTTTTTCAAGATACGCCCTTAAGGTTAACAGTTAATACACGATTGTTTTGTTCAATAAGTTTTACGTTTCGGGCCATGATTAATCCTCTTCAACATCTAATAATCCAATAGTATCCAATAGGAGTCGGTCAATGTTCCAATCCTAACGAGGCTATTGAATGATTAATGGTTATTAATGTTGAACTAGTTATTGAATGGTTAATGATTATTAACCATTCATTGGCTGGTCACTTAGGAAACATTAATTATTACTAGGTCATTCTCTTTTTCTCGGACATCTCTTAATATAAAACAACCGAAAAGGACAACACTTCCTTTAAAATATTTTCTTCAAGTATTCTTGCAGAAATTCTTTTTTATATCCATCATAGCTTACCACAAATGGTTTTATATATATACGTTATATTTGTACTTATATGTTCAGCATTATACACATTACACCTTATGAAATATAGATTTCAAGCTCACTTTTTGCACTTATTATTAAAAAAAATAAATGTAAATATACTTTTCCTCTTGGATAATAATTAGAAGTATGCTGTTTTTGTTTTTTTACTAATCTTAAAGTACATTCATGCTTAGTCATAAACACTCTTCAAATCTATCTATGAACAGTAAACTCTCGAAATTGTCGAATAACAGCTTATCAAGATTCTCAAGCTTCGAATACTGAACGCTATAATCCCTCAATCTAAAATCTTATTTAATCGGATATAAATGATTAGAGTGGCCACGTGAATCGCTGAATAAATTCGAGAGAAAAGTTAAAATGGGAGACGATTTATTTAAAATAATCTTATTATTCAATAGTTTAAACCGAATTCTGCCTCTGGAAAGCGGGGATAGTTGCAATTTTCATGCAAACTATGGTTGATGTGTACATTTTATCCCAATCTCTTTGCATAATGCATTAATGACGATGATGTAAAATTAGAGTATTCAGGCGTACTTCAAATTCAAAAAGTCAATGTGAGACCACCATCCCCATCTCATATAGTTTAGTAAACCTTTATAAAAAAGTAAAATTAATAATAATAAGACCGAAATTACTGTTAGTAATTTAATAATATATAATTACTTCATCTTCTAATACAGATTACTTGAAAGTAAGTTTACCAGAAGTCGATCGACGGCTGCTAGAATAGAGAATTAAGAATTAAATGTTTCTGTCTAAGTCTTGCCTCAACTTGGGCTTCGTACTTAAGTATTAAGTGTCTCTGAGCTGTGGTAACCCGGGATACAACTTCTGACGAAAATTAATTCATATTAGATTATAGTGGTTTCTGTACAATCCTATCCTTACTGTTGAACTGTTTCTATCTGCAATGATGGAACCTTTGGGCCTATTCCCTTAAAAACAAGGTATTTAAAGTATTTATAATAGAAAAGTGAATTAAAGAATATGTTAACAGATAGGTATGTGCAAGATACCATAAAAGATGTCTTACCCTTGGCCTAAAATTTTATAAATTATTTGACTTAAAATTGCTAGGAAAAAGGTGATGTGTTCTTGTACTTAAGACAATGTACCAACATCTTCCGAAAAAGATCTCTGTTGTGGTAGTGTTTTACTTGTATATCCTGCAGACATTTTTTTTCCAAATAAAACACTAACTATGCAGTAGTTGATGACCGATCGAGAAATCTTGGGAAGGCATTCAGAAAACCTATTCAACTCTGTCAGAAAACCTATAAATCTAAGTTCACTCCCCTATCAAGCTATAGTAAGCCCCATTTCATCTCTTTCGTATTCATTTTTCACTATAGGCATAATTTGTGCCGATACCGTTTAAGTAAGAAATTCAGGCAGTATAGCACCATAGTCTTATTTGCACCAGAGACAACCGCCAAGAAGAACTTATCGGAATCGGAAAAGAAAGAAAGGAGATTCCTTAGTAACATCCCTGGACCCAAGAAAACGGCAGACCAATGTATATTTCATTTTTACAAGACCAATCCAAGAAACATACCAAAGGTTTCAGCATAACACCACCACGATTAAATGAGACTGTCTTTCTATAAGCATGATTAAAGAACGGGACAGGAAAGGCTGCAACCGAATTCTCAAATTCTAGAACGAATGTAAAACATAAGCCCATCGGCACTTAGCTAAGTGGCGGAACAAGATAGAAGACTAACACAGTATTGCTGACAAAATAATTATATTTGTGTAATCATAGATGGTTTAAGCGTTGGAAAATTAAAAAAAAAACAATATATTAAATGATTTATGATAAATACGGACTTAAGAACTACTAATACGAAAATTCTATGTGCTTTGAACAAGCAAAATGTGCATCTTCTTAAGCGATTAAGATTATTTCTAGTATTGAGATAGCTGTGGGTAACCTCCAAGTTAAAGTAATTCTTACCACTTTGTTGCCACGAGGCCAGTTTTTGTTATATTTATATCTTATATGAACTTGTAGTAATAGTAATCAATAAAAGTGTTACTTTAAACGTGTTTGTATTACTAGACCACATCAAGGACACAATAATTTTGGTGACGAGGATTAAACCTGAAAATAGTGCCGGTCCCAAACTTCAACATTTTCAATACAGGTATTTTAATTTACATATCTAAAAATGAATGAAGCACAATTTGACAAATTCATGCAAGCATATTGCAAGAAGCAGGGTTTTTTTTAAAACAAATTAGCTACACACGTACGTTCAGAAGTTCAAGATAGCCCAAATTATTCATGTATTGCTTCATTGGAAAATTTTGATTCTCGAAGAGAAAAATTCAACTGTTATTTAGAAAGATTCGATAATTACTGTACGACAAAAAAAAAATAAAGTAGCCCAGCAACTGTGTGTTTCAATTCTACACATTACAATAACTTGTCGGCATTTTTGGGTCCAGAAAAAACTCTAAAAACCTAGATTATGACGAATTAATAGAGGCATTCAAAACTTTGTTAATTCCGAAGAAAAACATCGTGGTATCTCAAATGTTTTTTTTAAATATTTACTAAAAGGAGAACCGGTCTATTTCAGAATACGTAGCTGCACTTCAGCGTGATCTGGCTGAATGTGAATTCACAATTAAATGTGATTGTGAGAAAACCGTTTTAATTGCGCCTGTATTTCTTAGAGCACAGTTTATCCTCGGCATGCGGGATGATTGGTTGCGAGAGCAAATTTTACAATCCGACGAAAAAAGTTTTCAGGAAATCATTGTTGTAGCTTTAGAGGCATTAAAGAAAGCAAAGAGTTAACTCAACGTTCCAGTTCCAGGCAATCATTTTGTTCCTCAAATATAAATAAAATCACGAGTTCCAGACAACGATCCAGAGAACGTTCACATAGTTCTAGACGTCATAATCAATTTAAATCGAATCAAGTTAATTTTAAAACCCTAGGCATAGAAAATCTTTGCATTAGATGCAATAGAGCGAATGGTCGGGTTTCTCAGTACAAAGTTGATAAGAGTAAATTAAAATGTAACAGTTGCTCCAAACAAGGTCACATCGTACGAGTTTGCATCACAACATCATTAATGTCAAAAAAGTGTTCAAGAAGCTCAAAAAATACCTTCAGATTGCTGCACGGGACGAAATTCATAGACAACCTCCAACCTATGGTCTTAATAAAATTTAAATCGTTGATCAGCCTCAAGATATTGTTGATTTATTCGAAGTGAAACAACACCAGCCTGACAAACATATTATTTCTCTTTTGCTAAATGGAAAAAAACAAAGTTTTGAGATTGACAGTGGTGACTTAATTCTCTTTATTGGCTGAAGATAATTTTAATAGCCTTGGCTTAAATATTCCAGTTCAAACAACAACTCTGGCATTTCGCACTTACTCAGGCAATATTATTCAATCAAAAGGGAAAGCTACAGTCAACGTTACATATAATGGAAAACAAATGATGGGTGATCTATATATAGTTCCCGCTGGCCATGATCCTCTTGTTGAACGTCAATGGATCAGAGGACTGGGCATTGAACTGCAGCAGGTAGATGCAGATATGAATTGTCATCAAACTTGTCAACTCAACTCAGTTAATTCTCTAGGAGAAATAACTGATGAAACTGAGCCAACTAATAAAAGCAACAATTGTATTACTAGTGAAAAAGAAATCGATGAGAATTGCAGAACTGCTATTTATGTGAAGCAAGAAGAAGAGTTAATCATCCCAGATGAAGATGGGCCTCTTCACGTGAAGGATGAAAAAGAGATTATTGTCCCAGAAGAAGGTCCTAAAACACATATTATGGCTTGCCACACAGGCGAAAATTCACACATTTGTCCTTTTTGTGACTTTAAAACAGTGAAAGCAAGTAGTTTAAAAAGACAAATAATAACTTGTCATAAGGGCGAGAGACAACGAAAATGTCCACTTTGTGCCTTTAAAACAGTACAATCAAATAGATTTAAAAAACATATATAAGTCTATCATACAGATCTGAAGTATCATAAGTGTCCTTATTGTGACTATATAGCATTTCATTCTGGTCAGTTAAAAAAACATATAATATTTCATCATACAGATGAGAAATACAGATACATCATACAGATAGCGCCAGGACATCCTGCCACAATCAGTCTTGCCGAACGAAACATTCAAACCTTAAAAAACCGTTTAAAAGCAACATCTACAGATCTTGTGGCAAATCTCCTGCTGATTTATATTTACAACGCAAACTGCGAATTCGTTTGGATGCAATATTCCCTTATCGCCCATCGGCGTCCAGAACTAAAGCTCCTCCAGCAAGATCTCTTCAAGTGGGGGAGTGAGTCTAGGTACGCCTTTTCATAAATAATAAACAAGTATGGCAGTTTGGTGAAATCGAGGAGATACTTGGCTGACGTCATTACCAGGTCAAGTTAGACTCTTCTGGTACAGTAGTATAACGTCACATAAACCGGCTTCGTTCAACTCTGATACAGAAGCCAAAAAAGTCTGTAAGTTTCGGAGCAACCCAGTCATTTCGAATACCTAAAAACACTAAGAATATCCGGCCAGAGATTCCAAATGTTCAACCTTAACCACCGCAACCTATTTCAGTAGTAGAGACTCCACAACAACCTACTGATGCTCAAGAGCCTGCTACAGGACCAATCACTTGTTCCAGACTTGAGAGACGCTCTCCTATATATTTGAAGGACTTTGTTTTAAATTTAAATTTTAAAATTATTTTCTTTTCAATTTTTATTAAATTTATTCAATTGTATTCAATTTTCAAATTCATTGTATTTTTTATTAGTGGGGGAGACTGTGGTGATTTCTAGTATTGAGATAGCTGTGGTTAACCTCCCAGTTAAAGTAATTCTTACCATGTTGTTGCCACGAGGCCAGTTTTTGTTATATTTATATGAACTTGTAGCAATAGTATTCAAGAAAAGTGTTATCATAAAAATGTCTGTGTATTACTAGAGCACCTCAAGGACACAATAGATAGTAAGCCCCATTTCACCTCTTTCGTATTCATTTTTTACCATAGGCATGATTGATGACGAAACCGTTTAAGTAAGAAATGCGCTACTTTTTCTTGTTGTAGCAAATGGTATATGAAAGCCTCTGAAATTCTCAAATAGCTTAGAATTAGTGAATTGTATCATTTATCTTTCCAAAGAAGAGAGTAAGTTTTTTGGAGGACTAATGGGTATATGTCCATCACCATAAAAAAAAATAAAAGAATAAAAAAAATCTTAATAAATAAATAAAACTAACTGTGTTGTACGATGAAAAGTCAAAGGCCAATCACTAACACCAGTTGCCGCGTCACAAAGCAACTTATATATAATGTCCTTACCGTCGTCGATCCAAAAATAGATATCTATCTACTCTCTTATAATACATTTAGTACTTAACAACCACTTCCCTAACTGCTTCTGAAAATAAAATGATCGTTCGGTCTGTGGTATATCTGGCGCCTGAACCATATCTGGGGCATCTCGTTATGTTGACGAGCTGGAAAAAATAAAATAATAATATTTATAAATATTTAAAACTACCATGTAATATCTTTAAAAGCTTTATTACATAATAAATTTAAAAAATAATTTTTATATTACAATTCAGGACAATAAAGGTCGAAGTGAAATAATTAAGCAAGATAATGCATAGCGGTTAAAAAATAAAACTGTACTAATAAATGAAATGCGATACCTTATATCTTTGCTAACAACGGTCTTATTTCTATGATTATTGTTTTTATTAAGAATTTCATAACATTTCTTTTGATTATATACCTGGAATAACTATACAAAATCAATTATTTGGGCTAACTATTATTGGGTATTTTTTGCTTTAAGTTGAACATTTACTTTTCAATCAATATATCTTTGATAAATAATACGAGGTATAAGGTATAGGTTATTAAGTTCAATATTAGCAAACTGAGTGGTTAAATATTAAATATTTTTCCAAGAATATATTAAATAAATAATTGTTGATAAATTTAAGTTTTAACCACGTTCATTTTAACTTTCCTTTTCATCTCACTACTACTTCTCAAACAATATCTCCAATTATCTATTCATTCAGAATATTTTAGCAAATATCCAGCACAGCAATGCACATTTTCCGTCAATATTCTTATATAAGGAATATAGCTTCGACAAACTCGTTTTGATAAATGATTATAGATGGTATAACCAGACAATTATTAATTCTAAAAAATTAATTTTCAACCAGTTACCTTTTAACCAGTATCCTTAAAGTACGATTCAATCGTCTTATATATTAATCAAGAAACAAAAAAAAAAGAAATGAACATTGAAATAAATCTTTGAAGAAATGGTATTTTTTATAATAATTTGTTGATAATAAAATATTTGTATTAATTATTTTCGAATTTTTTTTAATGGTTTGCGATTTATATTATTCGTGATTTAGCTGCTAGAAAAGACAACTTACTGTATTTGGGGCAGCCTAACCAACGCAGTCGATAGTGAGCTTGGGCCAGTGCCATGTCTGCTCCATTACACGCGGCAATGCTCGCATTTATATCTCCACCCCCTCTCAACATTGTCTCAAACCTTTTAAATATATATTTAAATTAATTCAAATTAATAAGCAGCAAAAAATAAAAAGGAGAAAAAAATCAAGTAAGAAAACCAAGCTTAACCAGCAATTATAGCCAAGGGAATGAGGGAATGAAAGAAATACCAGAAATGGATTCTAAGCTTAGTTCGAAATAATGGTCGTTTTTACCTTACACGCCTCATAAAGGTACATATACAGCATTTATCAATTACATTCCAAATCATGATTATGAATCTTCAATGGTAAAAAAAAAAATATGGTTATTAAGTATTAATCAAACGAATTTACATTAATTCGTGAAAAAAATTCGATGTAACTTTTCTTTTTATAATAAGAATTATCGTTTGTTTTAGTATTAAAAAAAAGAGTGTAATTATTAACTCGGTAATTAATTCATCAAGAAATAAACGTTTCAACTAACATTTCGAAGTATAGATGATTTATACGTTTATGTGTATTGCAGAAAGATACACATATTATTCAACAGATATTTTATTCAATAAAAGAACTGATTATAGCATAAAATATTTATTTAATAAACAATGGTAGTTGGTTATTTGATAGTGATTCTTAAAATACTAATAAAACTGACTTGGGTACATAAGACTATATTTCTTTTGTAATAACAAGAAAAAAAATCCATAAAAGAACACCTAATGTTTTATACGAAAAACTCCTTTTAAAAAAAATTTAGAGATGTTTTCAGTTAATATGGTTCCTCTATATTAAAATCGTTTATTTGAGAACGGATACGGTAGTAAATTAATATTAGAAATATATGTACGAAATTAAAATGTTTATGAAAAAAATGAAATTATTGAACTACGAATGAAGAGGCAAAGGAAGTCTAGGAGTATTATAATACTTATTTTCGTTTCCTAGCGGTATTTTAATGTTCAATAACTACATAGTCCGCTGTATGAGGCGGCTACAATATTTGGCTTAGGCCTTCCGTGTCATTGAGTGTAGAGGGATCACTAAGTCAAGCAAGTATGTGTAGGTATATGAATAGGTATATACAGGTATGCGTAGGTATATGTATAGGTATACACAGGTATGTGTGGTATGGACAAACCAGAATTGGTAGTGGCGTTTCATCAACATTCTTTAGGTGAACGCACTGTAGCATCTGTTTGTCTCACACAAATCGATACAACGCGTTCAAAGCAGAAGGGACACAACTAAAAGTGTATTCAAGCTATAAATACATATGTTATTATTCTTATGTAATACTATTTAATTAGGTACCGGGATGGTTAATCAGTTTTTACGATTATAGAGCACGGAACATCGACCACGAAACATAGACGAACGAGTAAAAAAAAAATTGTTTAGACTAAATCTTTGTCAAAAGTATGATATGTATGATATTTTGTATGGTACTCATAAACGTGTACCATACTACACCGTGAACGGGTCTGGGGTTCACTACATTGTAGAGACTGTACTGCTTCATGGACAACGTTTCTGTAAGGAGGTGACGTCCTAGGTCACGCTCAGCCACCTGATTTCCCCCCTTATTTTGGGTACCCTATTTTTATAATACTTTATAGAGGCTGGATGAGCACCAAGAGGGTCCTAGATCTTATATGATCCGACTGCAAACAGACTAAATAAAAGTCTTGCCCGCAGAGGGATTTGAACCAGGATTTCCGGCATGGCAACTCAGTTCTCTAAGGTTCTTTGTGCTCTACCACTGAGCCACTCCGCTCCGCTAATAATGATGCTCGTACATTATTAAAAAGTATTTCAGAATTATCATAAGTATTTTTTTTTATATAATTATTATTTTCAGTAGTAGTATATTTCTGTCAAGCTTTAGAAGGCATCTTAAGCATTATAAGATTTATAAATGTATGTACATTAATAAATGTATTTAATTGTTTCAATGGTCTGAATGATGTTCTAAGTATAAATGAATTCAAGTTATATTTGTATTTTGAGAAAAAAGTTCCAAGCATAATCGTGCAGTAGTAATTTAATATTTATATACTGAAACTCCTGGTTTATGAATAAAACACACCCACACATGCCTACCATAACAAATTGGAACAGAAAAAGAAAAAAAGAAGAAGAGGAAAAAAAGAAGACAAGAAAAGATCAAAAGAGGAACTAAAATTATCGCTGTCCCTTAGTAGCTAAATCCAAACCCTATTGGACTCTTTCACAAATCGTTGTATTCCCTTACGATAGTTCATAATTTCATTATTTCTCTTCCTGCTCTTTGTAAAGTTATATTTCAAGGATTGAATTGTTTTGTATTATTGTCATTCATGTAACCACTAGTCCGTTCTTAAAATATTTTTATTATTTCATCCACCTTTAAACTAAAATTAGTTTTATATTTGTTTCATTTGAGTACTACAACTGGGTGGTATTTCAGCTTCGCTTTATCCTCGCCATTATGGTTCATTCATCCCATTATATTTACTTTTTGTATTATAACAATAATAACAATACAAATAATAATAATAACAATACAACAAGCAAATATAATGGCAGTGATTTACTTGTATTATATTAAATAATTTCAATTAATAAATATACAAAAAAAATATTTGTTCCAATTTATTTATTATTTTATAAATTTAGTTCAAAATTTGGACTGTAATAATTTTATATACCTTGTTAACTGTTCATTATATAATATTGTGTTGTTGTTTTTTTAATTTATGTTGCAACATAATTTTGTGAATATTGATTTTATATGTTTAACAATAAAATAGAAAGAGAGGCTAAAGAGTTTGTACTTAAAAGTGAGTTAATTTGAACCGATTAGTAAGTATGATGACGAGTTTTAGATAGGTTTCTAGATAAGAGTGATAGATGTAGCAACATTATTTGATTTTATTATAATGTATTTTATTTTTATATGATATAATTTTTTAAATATTTTATTTGAAAAGAAAAGATATGGCCAGGAACGGGACTCGAATCCGGGACCTTCACCTCTCCGTGGTGAGGCCTCAACCATCTCGGCCATCCTGGCTTCGCTTCACGGCCAGCCATATCCCCTCTTTCTTCCCAGAGTCCCTGTCCTGGCCATATCTTTTCTTTTCAAATAAAATATTAAAGAAATTATTTGAATTTAATTTCATTCTGTGAATAATAATAAAAATTATTATTATTATAGTAGAAGAGAAGGGAGAGGACGCCATTTACGTCAATTGAGGGAGAAGAACGGAATCATATGAGTAAATTCAAGTATCTGGGGGACCAATGGCTAGCAAGTGCTTCCACTCACTTAAACAGGCTTTCTGGGAAAGATAGAAGTGTCCAAGGAAATAACATCATGGAATGTTACCTCCAAGGATCGAAGCCAACTCCAAGCCGTTGAGATGATGTTCCTGAGGAGAATATAAGGAATCAGAAAACCAATATTATTTAGTGCTGCATTGGGGTAAAATATAGAATGTAGATAGGAAAACAGGTTACGATGGTTTGACCATATGAGTGGAATGCAGTGCGAAAGGATAGCCAGAATAGTCTACAAGGCGAGAGTGGAAAGAAGAAGAGACAAGTGGAAAGCACAGAAATACATGGGAAGGTGAAGTCAGGAAGGCTTTCCAGAGAAGAGGAATGGATTGAAGCTGGCGGAGTCAAGTAGTCCAGAAAGATACTGATCAGGGTATAAGAGAAAAGTATTACGAAGAAGACATAATAAAATGTTTTATTGACATTTCATACTTAAATTTTTGAGATTTACGCCTTGAGGATGATGGCAAATGCTCGAAGCGACGAAACTATAGAATTATTATATGATCATTTTATTGAATAAAATAATTTTTTCAAATGCCAATGCCTCTCATTATTCATTAACACAAACCTCCTGTTAAGTTAGGATTGAAAAAAAAAATGATAAACAGAAAAGGAGAGTCAAGTTACTATTACCTTGTGCGAATGTTTGGTTTAAAAGATATTAAATTAGTGATAAAAGCCACTAAATTAAATATGGTCAGAAGTGCTTTTGATTACCGGTCCAATTTAGCAACACCAAGTATAATCGATATACAATTTTGACAGATTTATTAATTTTTGTAAAAAATATTATTGAAATTATAGAATAATGATATAGTACCAAATATTGACTTGAGGAAATCACTTAGGTTAAAAATCCATAGTTATTAATCATAGGATGGCAGTCGACTTTTTTCAATTCAACACAATTATCATCCGGTAACAATATTTAATGATGTACGGAATACCAGGAAATTTCATATGCAAATAAACGGTAAATTGTAAATTGGGAGTAAAATAAATTGTTTCTTCCAACAAATCTGTATACCCCCATATATTCATTATTCAGTTACGTACAAACGACATTTAAAAATGATTGTAATAACGGAAACCAAATATATTACCGATTATTATTAATAAAGTAAATAAAATAATAAATGTGAAAAAATAATTATAATCCTCGGTTAGTATAATATAAGAATGAAATGATAATAATATTTCCAACCAGGGCAAGTGTATTATTGCCATTAGTTAATTAATTATGTCGAACAATTGAAAATGAAAGGTGAAATTTAATTAATAAGCTGAAATATATCATAACTTATTTATTTAGCAGAATAACCAATGAATGTTTTAAATTAAACTGTCAGGGTGGTTAATGGTTACATAATTAAAATTTAGTTTTTGATTTTTTTACTTAGTATCGGCATCGTGTCTCTTTGAAGTCAAATCTATGCTTTATACTTAAAAATAACTGTTAAACCAACCCTGAAGAATTTTTCTGGAATTATCTACTCAATTTTATCAATTACATCCACTACTTTTCCGAACATGCCTAATGTTTGATAGTCATCTACGTGCTTCGTCCGGCATAGGAGTCAGATGTATCAGGAGTATGGATATTTAAAGTTGATATTTGATATCTAGAGTCGGGCTGCTCGGTGGAAACATTGCAGTCTCTACTACGTAGTGGACCCAAGACCCTTACGAGCTGTAGTAGCACAGGAACGTCAATATTTTTACTCCAACAACAGGCAGAATTTCTGAATATTGTTACACTTTTTATACTCAGGCGCATAATTAAAGCAAAAGAAATTACAAATAGGTTGTTCTGTTTTATTTCGAATTCTTACATAATGATGATTATAAATCTATAAATTGAACAGAAACAAAAACAAACATGTTTACTCCCTTTAAAAGGGGATCTAAGCCTTTAAACAAATTGGAGAGTATGCGAGTAGTGATTACTTCGACATCAACAAGAATCCGCATTTAAGTTATTTGGATATAATACCACTTGTTTGTGGAAATCCTAAAGGGCAGCTATGGCATGATGCCACAAATTAAAATTAGCAAGCATGCCAAGAGCCAGAAGGACTGAAGGACACGAAGGTATATATAGAAGAATACACACAAAGTACATGGGACAACGTCTTGCTCAAATAAATTCGGTCGACCGTCGGGAAAGAGAATTTTTTCGGCTCATCGAAGGGTAAATTCCACAAAAGGAATAAGCATATTATGGTAGCAAGAGAAACGCCTTGATTTCGGATTGGGGTCATTCTTCGACAAAAGGAAAATCTAAGTACCATGACGATTTTTTTTTTTTTTTTTAAGCAGAAAATATTCCATTTATTTTCACCATGAAGATCCTTATACTCCTTTATCAGGTTTCAGAATTCATGTTAATATTATGTTTGCACCTATAAACATGTTTTGAGCATTAGAATCGTCGATTCTATACACGCCCCATTTCTCGAAATTTAACTTATTTTTGGATTCCTGTCAGAAAAAGTAATCTGATATACTGACGGAAAAAAATTGTATCTTGTAACTCTGAGTTAATCTTGCTCTGACGGAGACTCAAGTTGAAATCGAAACGTCACCATTCAGAATGAAAGTGTATAATTCCAGCTATATGATATTCGTTCAGATCTTATGAACTTATTTATAGTGGAAAGCGTTGTAGTAACAAAACAGTTATGCTTACGGATGTCGTGCCATAATCAACATAGGCGTAACGAGGGGGGTGGTTATTGGGGATGTAACACCCTCCATTGCTTAGAAGAAATTTAAAAAAAAATTGTATGTAACAATTAAAAAATTTTTCAAAGTTATTATTGTGGGATTACAGAAGTAAGGGTCAATAATGCCAAAAACACAACAAAGAAAGTGCAAACACAATTTTAATGAATAAAAGGTAAAATAAAATGACAAACCAAAACGTAATACTGTTTATTTACAATTAATTATATTATTATAGCGGCAGTAGTGGCATCTAGCGGCAACAATAAGATTGCAAATGTGAGAAGAACAGTTTAGACAATTCTTAGAATCTAGAAGTAAAGTCTTGATGGGTCTAGAAAGTTCCCTATGCAATTAAGTATAGTAAGTTATTGTAACCAATGAATAGGGTTACTTGTATTTAAAAGCTACTTCTTGATTGCCCTTCCAAGAATAACATCTATAACTTCCAAAATAGCATTTATAAAAAATTATAATCTATTTATTTAATTTGAAGCTACATGATTTTTTGTAGTATAATACATATTAAACCTGTATTAGGAGGGAGTAATATAATGGAGTGGTTGACTGGTGGGGATTAACCCCCCCCCCAGGGGTCAACTCTAGTTACGCCAATGATTATCATTATTAGTCCCATGAAGATAACTTTTTAAAAATATATTTAGGTTTGCAAGCATTTAAATTATCTTTTACAGTTGCCTCTAGCAGGTTCAGGAACTGCTTAGTTTTCAGTTTATCAATGAAGTAAACTAATACGAATCAGTTTTCTTTGAAACGTGAGTAAAACACTTGATAATATGTGTATAATGTTTAAAATACTATATCTTCTCATACAGGTCCCATTAAGGTTTTTTTTTTTTGTTTTGATAGGTATTCCATCGTTTTTGATTGTGGAAATGAAAGGATGATATTTTATTGGTGTAGGGAATATTAAAATAAAGTAATATATTTAAACTTTTTCCAACATCTCCTAAATTCCCAAACAGACGCTTTCTAATCAGTAATAATTAATAGGTCATATTCATCAGAAGTGGTAAATGAATTACTGTAAATATTCTTGTAAATTTGTATTTTTTTTTTATTATTTATTATATTCTCTACCATAGCATACCTTTTAGTTTATATTTATTTTTATGTTATTAAGAAAATATGTTATTATTCTAAAAATGTAGCCCTTTGGCCAGATATATTTTTATTAAATCTTGTACACGGCTGTTATTCTTAAGGAACCTGGTCACAGAATAAAATTAGTTTTCTATTCTATTCTGTATTAGTCTTTAGCCCAAACGGTATTATTCGCGAATGAATTTTAATTTTCTTATTAATACTATTTCCCCTCTTAGGAATTTACTGTATATGAAAAGTATTTGATTAATAAGTTTTAGGAATGGTACATCACAATCCTAAGAGTTGTTTTGGAGCTTGATCATTTTAGGTCAACTACGATAATTCTTTACCAAGCTTGCTGTTCAAATTCCCTTTGAAATTTATCTTAATTTTTTTTCAAAATAAATTGAAGTGTACCTCAGACACCGGAAAGGCTTCGACACCTAATCCCACAACCCGAGAACAATAATCACTCTCAAATGATTGACAGAAAACGGAAGAAAATCATAAGAAAAGCTTTAGAATATCCATAAAAACTTATAATTAGAAAAAAAAAAGAAGAAATTCAAGTTTAAAGAGAATCGTTGTATTATCTTCTTTCCAGAAGAGAGAAAGCTCTTGCATAATTGAAAAAAGACGACCTCCAGAGTATTTCCCGGACACCTGTCACTGGAAGATAATGGCAAAAAGCCAACTCATTTCCTCAGAGAGGTTCTTTTTTTTCCGGATCCGGTCGGATGTAGTTCACATCCTCTACGAACTAGAGGATTCAGCAGATCCATAACTATATAGGTAATTGTTCAATATTTGCCAGGAATAACTCTATTAATGGAAATTTAGCAGTAAATCAGTAAAGTCGTTGTTTTATAAATATGATATTCCAAAATAAAATTAATCTCCACAATATCAAACTAAATAAAGTAAATTCCGACCAAGTATAGTTGCGAAACTTGGGGATGTTGAATAAAACATTAGGAATCCAAAAATGATCATTATCATAAGTGAACGAGATATTTTTTTCTTTTCAGTTTTTAGGAATGGTACATTAAAACCGCTAGATCCGTTTTAGCTCTGAGTACTTTTGGGACACCTACAATAATTCTTTCTACATTTACCTCATTTTTTTTTACAAAACAATTATTAAGCGTATCTAGGACACAGGAAAGTCTGAGTATAAAGGACCGTGTAACTATATGAAGTGGATGTTATATTTAATTTATTTAACAAGAAAAACGCTCGCAAAAAAAATCTAATGTTCGTTTCATTAGGCTGTTAATATTATTTTTATAAATTATAGAAGTGGTAGTATTGATACTGTTTTTTTTTTATCTTTCTTCATACTTTTGAGATGTTCACAAATATACAAGGGCGGATTTAGGGGGGAGAGAGGGCACGAGGGCACGTTCCCCCAAGACAGGTTTTTGTTTACTGTGGAGAATCCACTATAGTTAATAATTATAGGCAAATCACATGATTGTAGTTGTTAAAATAACAGAAAGAACATGAGTGAAACTATCGTTTTGATAATTTAATAAACCTTTGAAATCTTTGTATAGATACTACAAGTTTATTTGTAAGTTATTGTTGATTATTTTTTCCCGTCTGCCCGTTCGAATCCTGGATCCGCCCTTGCAAATATAGACACCCTTTAGTTTAATACCTCATTTTTTAGTGCAATTATTATTTTATATATTATATTTATTGTTGGTTAGAACAGAAACTATACATGGCAGAATAATGTTTCTGGGGCTGAGATGGGAAGAGCCAGGTATAGCGAAGTATTGTTCCATTTGCCTCAGATGTTCCCAGCACGTGCGCTACCACCTGGACGATGTCATACCGTTGCTAACTTGGATAAGGGTGTTTTAGAAAAATTTGTTTGTGTTTTAGGTTACATTGAGCATATTTATTATCATACCCGTGGTCTACCGCTTATAATAATAAGTTTATATATTTAAATGACTTAGTTCTTTGTTTTGCTTCATTTTTTTAAGTAATAGTATTATTAGATTACTTCACAAAAATTTATTTTTTATTTTACTGTTTTTTATTTAGTTTGTTATTTTGTTGACTTATTTTTATATGTGCATTTCTAGATAGTAAGTGTTTTTTTTTTTCTTTTAGTTCAACTTAGTTATTCATAAGGAATAGGTATTTTCCAACTATAAAGGATTTTCATAAATAAAGGTATTTGTCTATTATATCCCATTGTTGTAAGCCCATTTCCAAATGATGAAAGTTTAATGAAGCATTTATGTCTGAATATTCCATTTTCATACGGAAATATACTGAAAAATACCAGATGTACAAATAAAAAAAATTGGGAGAAAACCTGGTTGAGCATGATCACACAAATCACCTCATTCACAACTGTTACCTTAAAAACATTACGGCCTCTACCATGTGCTGAAACAAATACCCATCATAGTCTTTACTGGTACAGGTTTTTATACACTACTCTTCTTCCCATTCTACCAGAACTTGTTGTAGTTTGGTCTTGTTATCGGCTATTAGGACTATGTCATCCGCATATAAGAGGCTTTCTATAAGGATAGTTCCCATGTTCCATTACCCAATTTTTGTCCATACAGTTTGCATATTTTGTGGATTTCGTCCATTACGTTTATGAATAGAAGGGGGCTTAAGCTATCTCCCTAACTCTTCTCGCAATTGGAAAAGTTTCCGATTCCATACCATTTATCCTTACCACTGCCATGGCTACTTGGTAGGCCGACTGAATGGCCGCTTGCAAGTCTCCTGGTACACCCTTGGCATCAGTGCATTCCAAATTTCTTTTCTTGAGACCAAATCAAACGCTGCCTTCAGATAAAGGAATACTAGATATAGAATTTTATCTCTGCCCCAAGCTTTTTCAGCAATATATTTGAGAAATAAATGTGGTCCTGCGTTTGTCGGCCTGGAAGAAAACCAGCCTATTCCGATCTTAATTGCCCTTCCACAATCCGCCGGAGTCTCCTTTCCCAAATGGAAGTGTAAAGTTTATAGAGCACTGATAGTAAACAAATGGGTCTGTAATTTCTGCAGTCCGTCGTGTGTACTATCAATCCTCCGTACATACTTAATGAAAAAATATTCATTCATTTAATTTATTTTGTCACGTAATGCCGATTATACACACCATTGTGAACGAGTGAACGGCTGAAAAAAAATGGTTTTCTTTTTATTACCGATCCAATGTAATAAAAAATCCAGGTCACGTAAATTTATGGCATTGTATTTTTAACAGTATATGTCACGAATTTTAGGGTTCTTAAATGCTATCATAAATCATTTTGTAAATATTGCCTAATATTTAAGCAGATAGCGCTGTCTGCTGTATCTAAAAATTGGTGTTTATTTTTTATTACATATATTTTAATATGCTCTAAGAAAAGATAACTAACTTATTAATTAATAAACGTTGAAAAGCAATTAACTCTTACCTTAATTAACTTTTGATATCGCTACTTTAGTTTTCAGAAGTTTTTGGAAGTTATAACGGGGCCGACTCTAGGTTTTCTGGCACCCAAAGCGAAAACACCTGTACACCATAAAACCTCCCACCCCGATAGTTCGAAGCCAAACGAAAGTCATCCCTAACCTGGCATAATAAGCAAGGTTTTTATGTAATAACTTAAAAAAGTAAAACATATTTTTCATTACCGTAATGACATAACTCGAATCTACTGTCAACCAATCAGAATTTACAATACCGAAAACAATCAGAATTTACAAACCGACAACTGTATAGTACTTGGATTTCTTCGTCTTGTCATTACAAACCTCTCTGACGAAGGCGTATAGTGATGGCCGAAACGTAAGTGCACAACATATTAGTTCTATTTATTAGTGTGCTTTTGGCCAATTACCCTAGTCAATGACACCAATATATCGATTCCATTATTAGATTAGTTTGTATAAAAAAAAATTATTAAGGTTGCGATATTTTTAATCAAACGAATTTAAGAAGTTCGTATCAGTTTTCAATTTAGATCTATTATCTTATCAAACACTTTTATTGGTGCGTCAATTCGTACACAAGTTCCTTTATTTTTATATCTCGGATTATACATGTATGTAGCAAACGTATATATATATAACGTAGTATTTATACAACGTTTCTAAAAAATATTATGAATGATCTTGTAAAATTTATTTTCTGTAATTCATAAAGTGGAAGGAATTTGTTAAAATATGAGAAGGCTCCAATAGAATGGGAACTGTTGAATTTGATATCTAAGCTCATTAAATTGTTAAAGAAGAAATTAATCAGGCAGTTGGTTATTTATGCTGACTGCCCTATTCCCTACTGTCTTTTAAGTCCTTCATAAGATATCACATGATTAATGCATACTATTATTTAATTATAGATCATCGATAGACGGTTCTTCTCAGATAAAGGATTTAGAAAATATATTATTTGAAGTACATGACTCCCTCAAAATACAGAATAACATTTTTAGCATCCCTTTATATTTCTTTTTTTCCGGCTCATCCATTATGGACCACATTTTTTTCAGATGTTCTTTCCTTCTTTTGGGAATGCATTCTCACACCCCTCAACTTTCCATATCGGAAACAAAACGGATTGTTTTAAAACATTCCAATTCTTCTTACGTCGTGGAATTTCTTTTTGAGAGCCAATATTGTTGCAGCAAGTATCTCCTCATGCTTGCTGCAACAATATAATCTAAATACAAACAAGCGTTTATATGTTGCTTCAGAAGTATGGAAGGGAGTAATACGTTTGTACAAATAGACAAATTTACAATATTGCCATCCAGGAGCTACCAGAAAATTTATAAGGGAAAAATTACTTTAAACCCGAGATTAACTGAACGAAGATTATTATAAGGTTTCTTGGAGATTGTGATGAGACTGTGATCCCTCTATTTAATACAGCTTTTGGGAGGGATAGAACTTTATTATAGTTGAAATTAACCATTACAGAATACTTATCGCTTATTGCTAATGTACGGAGGATTAATTAAGAACCCAAGGAACGAATAGTATTTAGGAACGGAGATGAGCTAATTACAAATAACAATTATAAAGGATTATATAAAGGAAAGAGTTCAATGAGAAGGAATAAATAAATTTATTTTCCTTGGGATCTCGATAAAGAGCCGAAAGAGAAATGTGAGGTAAACACAGTAACAATGTATGGAGGCTTTTTGGTTCAAAAGAAAATATAATTCTTCGAAATCGCGGTTGGAAAAGAGGATTACATTGAGTGCTATTACTCCTTCTGTTTGTTACTCCTAATACTCAAAGGGCAGTATGGTCCTCGCAAGACCTTGGCCTCCTCGACAGTCCTCCTCACGCGTACCTGTCTTCGGCTGCCCTTCTCCATCTCACTACTCCCAACGAACGAAGGTCGTCTTCGAAATCTTCTGAAGTCAAGGTTTACCTTCTGCTTCTTCTTGCCTCCGTTAATCCCTCCATCATCATTTTAGGAAGTCTTTTTTTTAACCTGTACACCTGAGGTAACCTGAAACCTGAGGTTCAGTGCATGGTAAAGATTCTACTGTTTCATGGACAATTATAATATTTTCTAGAGGCCGGATGAGCCCCAGGAGGGTCCTAGATCCTTTACGATCCATCCGGCTGCAAACAGACTAAATAAAAGTCTTGCCCGCAGCGGGATTTGAACCAGGATTTCCAGCATGGCAACTCAGTGCTCTACCACTGAGCCACTCCGCTCCCTTAGGAAGTCTACCATGTTCCATTCTTTGGGGACGTCCCAGCCATCTCATCCTAGACCTTTTCATGGCAGAAACAGTATCTGTTGCTTCATGGAGGTTTCTTATGCCATTGAGTAGAGTGTCGGTATAAGTCCTTATACCGATTGGAGACCTGCCTAGAGATCCCTAAAACTAACTTACTGAAACATTTCATTCAATTATTATTGGGTAATGCTGTAACGACTACGAAAAACCTTACTCTACTACTTATTATTAATACGTTATAAAACAGTGGTAAATAACTTATGGAAGATGATTTTAGTGTGTTTTCAGCTACACATCAATATAAATTTTCTCAGGCGAGCAGAGGTATAACTAAATCGTTCAATTACCTTTAAAGGCTATTTCGAATACTAATATACGAAACTATTTCACCGTGAAAAAATTGGTTCAGATTTTGTTTTCGGTGGGGATATTTTTTAACTTTTTTTCAGCTTCTCAAACTAGGACTGGCTCGTCTATTCCCGGATTTAAGGGGAAGGACACCGGAGTCTAAAATAGCATAGACTCGGTAACAAACCATTGTTGGCCTTTTTATCTCCCTAGCTCTATCCCATCCTGCAACCTTACAGAATTCTAAATTCTGAACCTCCTAAACTGGGCCAAACCCCTTGTTAACAAATTTCACTTCGGCCTACGGCTCCCTAATTTGGGAAAAGGAAATTTCGGTTCCAGGGTCTCAATGAAATTCGTTTCCCTCAGAATATGGCATGTCTAAAATTGGAATACTCATATAACGTACACGTGGTAAGATTTATGATTTTCTTATTATGGTATTATTATTTAAATTTAACATGATTATAAAAAAATTCTTTTTTCTTAGATGACTAACTGGTCAATTTACTAAAGCTATAACTAATAAATTAAATATTTCTAAACGATCATCATTCATTAACAAGACAATACTACTGCTCAAGTAAATCTTAATATAATAGAATTGAACACGGCATTAGGGAATATTTTTCGACATCTTCCTAAGTTCGTAAACTAAAATACAATAGCTAAGCAATAGTAAAAATAAATACAACATATTTATTTGAAATTTAGTACATCGATAGAAACAGAACACCTTTATTCTGACAGACTATACCCGCACATCTTTTGCAGTGCTTCTAGATTGGGGTGAGGGATGGGAGAAGTTTCGCGTAGGATTGTGTATTATCTACAAAGGCAATGCTATGTGAAGACAAGTTAGTTCACCAAATATATCCGTATGGTATATTTATAAATACATAATATATTCCGGAGCAAGCATATTTTTCAACAACTAATTAAAAATATTCCATTCAAGTAATAGTTATTTATTTTTACCGTGCCATAATCATATTTTTAATGTTTGGGCCACAGATATGATTATTGGTTCAATAGGGATGCCATCCTGAGTCTAAGAGACAGAGGTACACTTGAAAGTCATTGGTCCAAATAGCATTTTTTTTTTAGAACCATTTAGATCAGTGAACATAATTAATAAAAACTTTAAATATATAATAAAATATTACTTAAAAATAAATATATTGTTCTCATTCTCAAAAATGAGAACATATTGTAATATTTTAATTTTTTGGTTCTCATTATTTGTAATGAATGCTCCAATGGAAACTTACCCTCTCATTCAATAAAAAGGTGAGAGGTATTTCTGTGAATTTCATAAACAAATTTTCAATAGTTACATTACTCGGTAAAAGTATTACCCCTTCTACGCTACATTTGGGTGATTTGAGAGAAGAGACATTTGTTTGGTCATTCAATACCTTCATTTCTCTTTCCGGCTCAGTGATAACAAAAACGACGAGTATTCGTTAATTCGCCATTTTTTTTTTCAGTAAAAAAAACACGTAAATTCTGTTTATCTCCACGTGTACGCGAGTTTTTTGTCATTGTTTGGTTTTAATAAAATCCACACATGTAACTTTTCTTGTATTTATTACATTTTTCCCCGAAAATGTTTTCCAGCATAAAAAATCGATGGCAAACACTGTTCCAAACCTAAGTTTCCTTGTTTTTTTCTGAATTTTATTTATTCTAAAATAATTCATTATAGTTAATATATAATCATTATATATTATGATTTAAACAAAGAAAAAATTAATATGAATAAATTTACCACAGATAAAGTAAAATAAGGAAGTAACATTAATTAAAAATTAAAACATAATAATTATGTCGTTCAATTTAATGATTTAAAAGTTAGCCAAGTAAGAAGTACAATATTTTCAGCCTCATGCAAATTGACATCATTATAAATATTAATGCGATTATAAAGAAATATGGGACGCTGACCTTTGTATACGAGCATAACCCGAAAACATAATTACAGTGAAAATTCCCATTATAATTTTCACTTTGAAGAATCAACTTGGTAAAGCTATGTTGGCTTATTCATGATGTTTAATCGAAACTGTATTTTTTTTTTTTTTGGAGGGGGATTTACATGCTTTTATAAATAAATTACAACCTCCATCGTGTTTATTTGTTAGATGAGTAAAAAATACAAGAAGAATAGAAGAAAAATATACAAAAACTGATGAGCTCTACAGATCCCTAGGCGAAACTAACTAATGGATTTGAGTGCGGATTGAGTTTGTCGTGAATGGAAGAAGTAAATCGGAAACACGTGAAACAGTAATATCATTGAGAATGATTTGAGTTAGGAAAAAGAAAGGAGCATTAATAATTTTACCAATGAATATTGACTGTAAGGGTTGGATTATAGAAGAATACGAAGGACAACAATGCTTAACTAAGTCCGAAAAGGCCTTTTTATGTGTGTCCACTAAGAGTTGAAGTTGCAGAAAACGGCCATTAGTTTCATTGCCGTTTAAGTCCTGATTGAGTCCCCACTTTGGACTCTTATCAAGATGAAGGTCTTCGTAACGGATCTGCCCAATAGAGAGTGGATTAAAGGATACTTACTACAAGGGCTCTTTGTACCATAGAATTACGACGAAGGGTAGAGCTAATCTGATGGGATTTGTTGGGATCGGTTTTAATCCTAATTTTTGACACCATTCTTCTGTCTGTTATCTGTGGGTTTAGGATACATGAAGTGGATCATCGTTGGCAGATAATCCATGCCGGTAGTGTGTCACCGGCAAACGTAGTGAGAATACTGCCTTGAGGAATACCAGAATGATGAATTCCACAATTATAATTTATTTTAAACGATCTGTCAGTGAGGTAAGCATGGATAATCAGAAAGTATGTAGGAAAGTAAGACGCAAAGCAGCCCGGGTTGCCAGATATGGTAAGTAGTCTGATGTGTTCTACATCGAGAAAGAATACTGTCTTCGCTCCAATGCAGAAAAGACAACGTCTACCACACTATGGGAATCCTGGATAGTGAAGAGGAATGCCCGGGCTCAACATTGATGACCTGGCGTAGCATAATAATCCCCGAGGAGCAGACGTAACAAAATTTTTTTTCCAGTATACCCATGGTAAGTAAAACATAGATTAAGGAAATGGTATCGTTTTTGAGATAATTAAAACCCAAGGACAGGAAAACGTCGGGACCCTGAATAAACATTACAACGCATGTGAGATTCCGAATTTTCAGAAAGATTTCTTAAGATGTAGTGGGTATTTAATTTGATCATATCCTGAAGCTTTCAGCAGGGAGGTAATCTGTGAATATGACGGGTACTTCACAAGAGTCATTCTCAAAATGGATTCTCAAGGGAGTACTTAATTCTTCTTCCATATATTCAAGGTTAGATACACGAAGGATAATTGGATGAGGATTACAAATTTAAGACGGTGCTTTTTCGTCAGAACATCTTGACCAGGATTCAAATTCAGTAAAGAGTAGATGACTACAGTATTTGAGTGCCATGGTCTTTTAGTGACCATCCAGGATAATTAGTCAGCAGATGTAGTAAAGTATATCTTGTTGATTTCTCTTTTATCTCTGTTTTCTTTTTATATGATAAGAATATGCCGTGGTCTATCAGTTGTTGAAAAATATTAATACCACTTGTTGATATATTACCATTTATTCTGTTTTTATTGATGTAGAAATATGCCGAGTTCATCGTGGTGATTATGCAGGCCGTTAGAGTTCCGCAAAATGGGGGTTAGGGCTTAATCTTCATCGAAGGGGATTGGATGAGGTGAGGTTAGCGCTCTTGTGGGAAGGGTGATAAACGGTTAAATGGTTTCTCAATATCTATCCTGATAATGCTAGATTTTATATATGTTGGAATGAGGTTGTGAATTGGTTATAGATTATCTGCTTGAGTGGAATAATCCCACATCCCCCACAGGGCTCCAACGATGACTACTACAAATCAAGCAGAAGAGAACAAGTGCTGATAATTAGTCTTAGGGGTCTTATTAATTAGCCTGGGCACAACCGACTCAAATCAAGGATGTTCAGAAAGTTCAAGATAGGAACGAGCTCCCTATGCGATGGCGTTGAAGAGGAGCAAACAGGTGTACATATCCTCCAGTCCTGCCGACTCCACGAAAATATCCGCAAACAAATTTTGCCAGAGCCAGGCCATTGTAGAGGAAGCTGTGCGGAAGTTTGGAGGATCTCAGGAGAACAACCGAGTTTTTGTCCTTGTTGACTGACATAGTCATCGAAAGAAGGATCTATGAAGAAGAAGTGGAATAATTTATTTGACTAGATTAGGCTAGGTTCTGAACCCGTCGTAGGATACGAGTTGTCGTAGAGGATCTAATTGGGACGGTTCATGGGGTTGTTTGAACTGGAAGGGATGCCACTAGGTGGATGGTGTGGCAGAAAACTTACCATAAAGATAAGTAATGGGAGGTGATCTTTTGACGTAGAGGTTGAGTCTGAGTATCGGATACACGGAACACAAATTGGGAGATCTATGCCTTGGGTTCGGATTCTAGAGGCGCCTGGTGTCTAAGTCACTGATTCTAGAGGATGGTTTAAGGAAATGGAGTTCTGGTATCCAGAAAATGGTGTTCTGACAAGGACAATCTATCGAAAGTGAAGATTTTACTTTATTGAGCTAAGATGCTTTCGGGAGTTCTGGAAAAATTTCCAAACTTTCAAATTAAGGAGCTTTGTGAACCTCCTCTGATCTAAGCTTTTTAAAGGCGTGTTATGGGATACCTGCATTTGAAGATTTTTGTAAACTTTGCTGCCTCTTTAGCCTGAAGGATGTCTTTCTCCTCAAAGTATCTTTTATTTTTTGAGAAACATTAAGTCAGGGGAATGTGGACAGTTTTGACCTGATGCCCCAAGCTTTGACCCTTAGTGCATTTTACTATGGCGTCTATATGCCTGGACTGCTCGATTCTGAGCGCTGAATATGCTCTTACTAGTCCTACAGCTTCCAAAATCTCAGAACTATGTCGGGTTGCGTCATTCTCTACGAAAAAAAGGGATAAAGGATATTTTTGGTAGGGTATATAAAATTCAAGATCTGTGACTCATATTATCGTCTACTTTTCCTTGTCTTTTTGCTGTACTGTTTGTGTGGATATTTCATTGTAAACCTTTTGAAATCATTTTTCATGTAGTAGTCGATAATAGTAAATGTAATAATTTTTCGAATTCAGGTTGTTAGTTGGTTTCTTATAGCTTTATTGAAGAAGTTGAATTTGTTTTTATATCATTGATTCAGGGCATATATATATACGGTTATTGGAAAATTGTCAATAAAAACTCACTCACCTCACTGAATGTGAGTTACTAATCATAGTAACAATATTATTTTATAAAAAAATCTAGATGACGATGTCCCACAGAGATATAAATGTATATTTGAAGTTTTGGTGATGATGTTTATTACACAAAATTATTACATGTCATATTTTTTTAGTCGTTATAAAATTATACTCTAAAGTTTTAATTTATAATTTAATCGCAAGGATAGACTTCACTGAATATTTTTCAAACAAAAATGACAATTTGCATTTTGTTCAATTCTTCCAAATAATATTAAGAAGAAAAAGAATGTTTTAGTCATTCACAATTCCTTCAAATGTACGTAAGTACATTTTAACCGAATTAATTACTTAATCCTGTACATTTTCCTCAATTATAAACGCACTTAAATGTATTTCAATAAATCAACGGTTGAATAATTAATAATAGAAACCTAATATTGTTAATATTATATTCTATTTCTTCGGTAATGGCTCTATTATAACATTGGATTGGCGTAATTGCAATTCCTGTTCATGATATCCTGAGTATCGAATTATGTGATACGATATACAGCTATGGTATTGATGAAGTACACGAGTGTGGCTGCAAATGAACAGCGAACATTCTGGGAAACCAGCGAATGGAAATAGTCGGACTGGTAGGAGTTGTTCAATGACTACTTATTCAGTGTTCAATTTAAACGCAGGACCAAGAAGAGCTATGTATTTTTTTCTACCTTATAATACTTTTATTTCTATTTATTTATTTTACTTTTATTTTAATATTTTAACAACGACGATTCTCTTCAATTATACAACTCTATTTTAATATATTCCCCTTAATTATAATTCAATTGAAAATTGGAAGCACATTTTAAAAAAATGTATTTATTGAAATTTACAACTGTAAAATAATAATACATCAAGTACTATGGTCACATAATGAAGCTTCCCGATCACAGACTAACAAAAAGAATAGTAAAATACCAAGCATTCCTTGTTAGTGGAGGGAAATCGATCCAAAATATTAAGAAAGACTTGGAATTAGCCAAAATTACTAATGAAGACACAAGCACAAGAAAAAATGTAATTCTTAAAGTTGAAAAATGGGAGGTTAAGACAGAGACAAAAGCGCCGAGAACTGAAAAAAAATGAAGCCAAGAAAGAAAATGTGAATTCTCGCAAAGAATACGGTGGGCAAATAAGAAGAACAGGAAGATCCAAACGTGAACCATCTTTACTTAGCGTCTTCCACTTTGGGAGCTTTACGATTAATAATAATAATAATAAATCAAGTGTATAGAATGAACGATATATAATGGCAAGAGACAAAGGCAAGTGAGAAATTACCCACTGGTAGTACTCTAATAACAAATTCAACTTAAAAAGTCATCTTTTCAGACACTTCGTAGGATTATCAGGAATTCAAGAGGTTGCTAGAGTGGAAACTAGTGGGTTTGAGTAGGAATAAAGTTTTTTATGAAATTATTTATATCGGGTTCGGGCCAAATTAGTAACAAATGGGACATTAAGATCATTACGGATGACTTTGTTCGTATCAGAGTAAGGAGCATTGAGGATTTTACGAAGGATTGGATGCGAGAGGAATTCGATGGTTTAGTAGTTTCCCAAAGCACTACTCTGTAAGTCCAAATGGGTCTAATAATAGTCATGTACAAAAAAATTACATATACATTATAAATTGGAAGCAACTTGAAAATAAGCTAAAGTATTTCCTTTTTTTATTTTTTTTCTTGAATAATATTTCCTATTATTATTCCTATTATCTTATATACAAGAATTCCCGATAGCCACAATAAGCAGTCAGCTTACAATAGAAAAAATAAAACAATGAAAACAATTAATTATGAACGAAAACGGGTTTTTAGAGGAATAAATGAGAAATAACAGAGCAGGCAAAATAACATTCCAGTAAAATAACATGACAAAACCACCCTGCATGTCCCCTAGGCTCTCTGCAGGTATTTGACCACAACATCATGTAAAACACCATCCGCAACACGACGCACCCATTACACCACAATAAATCATTTCCATGTCCAGTGGCGACACACTTATTCCAATGGTGAAACCGGAGAACCTCCCTTTTCGCTTAGCATTACCAACAGCATACGACATGATCAGTGTTTATTTTACAACTGACAATTCTTAAGTCTGAAGCCATTACTTTATTTATTTATTGTTCATTACTAGAAATTTATTTATTTTTTTTTAGAATAATTTATTTACATTTACAACTGTAATTACATTACATCAAGTAAATCTGCTGTATGAACAAAGGACATGAAAAAAAAAACACTTGTGGAGAAACTACCCATTGATAGCACTCCATTACTAGAAATAAAAATATTTGTACAGAAATATAAACTCAGGGCTTTTTTATTGGCAAGGGATATAGCTGTAATAAACTTAAAATCTTTCAACTCCTCTGGAATACTAAACCAGATCCTTCTCTGTTGCCTTAGCTTCTGATTCATACTTTCTCATATCTATATTGCATTAACCGATTGTTTACGCTCAGTTATTAATCAAAGCTAAAAAATATTTATTAATATTAAAATTAACCTTCAAAATTAAAATAGAAAACAAAATTACTAAAAAAAAAATAGCTGCTTCACAACTACAAACATGGCTTAAACTATTCTTATAGAAATAGTCTAAGCTATTAATACTCTTTTATATTATCACCGTATATATTATTTTTTTAGCATATTGTTATTTTAATCATGTTTTCTCAAAAATCCGAAATGAAAAAATGTAATTATTAAAAAAAAAAATAATAATAATGAATGAATATAGGGGTGGTTTAGGTGGAGGGGATCAACGTCAGAATATCGAACTAGGCGACCCAAGTGGTTCTACTATCCCGAATTCCGTTATTTCTCTGGAATAAAACATTATTTATTGAGTATTTATACATTTATTAACATTCTTATATAACATATTAGATACTAATATATCAATTATCATAATTATTTATAATCACATTAAGTTTTTAAATTTTACTTCACGTCCAATTAAGTTCGGTGAAGTAAAATTTTCTGTTTTGTTATTATATTTTTAGTCGAATGCATTTCATGGCCTCCGATATAACTATCAATGGTCTGTTCTTTTTTTATCTCAGTTATATCTGTATTATACAATTTATTTGTTCTTGGTATAAAGTTTTAATTCATCCTTGTCTTTAAAATGTTACTCACCTGCACAATAGATCTTGAGGATGAAGTCCATAAATAATTACTCTCTTATTATAAAGTGACATAAGAAGGGAGAAGAATATTTAAAAAAAAAAACCCATAAAATGAAAAAAAGCGTGTCTTGAAAAGATTTTAATTTCCCTAAACATAAAGTAAAATCAATAAATAGAAGATTAAGAAAGAATTAAAGAAAAAATATAAGAAAAAGGATCGATACATAGAGAAAGTGCTTGTATCGTGCAAAATCCTAGACATAAACATCTTGACATTTCAAGATAGCATGTCAAGATGTTTATGTCATGTACAGAATACTTGACCTTAGTAATCTATGACTAGTAGAAGTTGACTATGACAACTTAAAAATTGTCTAAGGTTGCTTCACTTAGCAGACTATCTTCAGATCTGCTAATACAAAATTCAACAAGCTTGAAAAAATTTTAAACAAATGGAATAAAATTAGAAGTCAGAGAATTTTTCAGAATTCACTTTAGTATTGAGTAATGGAGTTTTGATTTTCGCTTGGTTTTGGACAGCATAACAAGGCACCCGACTAATATATCAAGATTTTTTTTTATAATAAATTTTGTTTTTAACATTATAAACTTTTCAAGTATTTTATAATGCATTAATTACCAATCAAAAATAACCAAAATAAAATACTTTTTCAGTATTTTGTGCCCGCATTGTTTAAAAACAGAGCTCAAATTCTTAAGACTCGGTCGATAAGATATAAAATATCGCTGTCTTAAATTAAATAGTTCATTATTATAATGCAATTGGGAAAAAACCACAATGCAAAGCCTTATGTTTCAAATCCATTAATACACCCACTTACCGGTCGACGTTTCGCCTATTCAGGCATTATCAAGACACCAAAAACAAAAAAGGGTAGGTATGTTGAACGTCTTGGTGGTGGGGTGCTGTCTCATGTTTGGAGCCTGTTTGGGCTGTTGTTCGTTGGGATGTATTGCACCTTTTTCTTCGAGATGTGATTCGCATAACCCCTTTTTTGTTTTTGGTGTCTTGATAATGCCTGAATAGGCGAAACGTCGACTGGTAAGTGGGTGTATTGCTGGATTTGAACCATAAGGCTTTGCATTGTGGTTTTTTCCCAATTGCATTATAATAATTAATAGTGTTTCTTTTTGAGCTTTTGGCTCTAGTTTATTAAATAGTTCATATTACAAATAATTAAATATCTTCTATTTTATATGTTATAACCTGATGCTGATAAGATAGTATGAGTCTGCTTCATATTTCTGTAATAATTATTTGGCATTTAAAAATTAATTTTAAATAAAATAATGAGAATAATTCCAAACCTTTAATTTTATATGGTGGTGCACAAAGTTCATACCAATTGATACTATGAAAATTGCTACAACTATTATTTAAATCATTCTTGTTTTAATTAAGAATTTAATTAGAACTACTGTTTATGTCTGCTAGCTTCGCTCGCTCAGGAGACTGTCTATGATAGCTTAACTTTACTGAATTTATTTCAGTTCTCAGTTTTAAATTAATAAAAATATTATCTGTAATTTTTCATAACTTATTCAAAACGAAAATTTTATTAGTTAACAAAACAGGGAATTATCGTATCGAAATCACTTCTTGTAAATACTGTGTAAAAAAAAATAATTAAGAAAAATACAAGTTCCCAAATACAATGTAAAAGAGTTTTATAACAGTTTATGTGTGGAAAATTGCTGAAAGAAAATTTCTTGTTTATAAAAAGATCGGCATGAGTGCTGCTATGTCTTAACTCGAAACTACTACCTGCGAAGCTAATTATAAAATTAATTTCAATAATTTAGCAAATTAAGGAATCATAAAAATCGCACTGGAGATATACTTTAACATATTTAGTTAAATCGAATAAGTAATTTCATCTCAGAATTATTACCTCAAATATTCTCCGGAATGGAATGGTTGTGATGTTGAGGTGATTTTCTGTAGTTATGTAATATACAATTTTTTTTTGTTTTAATTTTTATCAACCTAGGAGGGGAGATATATTTAAATACAGTTTTATTGTAAGTTTTATATTTAGAACAGGAGGCTTTGTAAGTTGTTTATAATTGATAAGACGTGCGGTTATACACACTTAAATATTTCTGCCAGTAAATGTAGTCATATTTATAAGATTATGAAATATTTATGGGGCTGTCACGAAATTCAGCAAGGGGGGGGCTAGAGAATCGATGGGGTTGCATGTCTCTTCGTCCCAACCCTCTGGAGGTCGTTACTACAAATTATTTTAGCAGGTCGCTTCAAGTTGAACTTGTACTAGCCAGCATTAAACATTAACAGGAGCCAATAATTTGTTTATTGATTAATCCATCGGCACTGGTCAGTTTTAATCCGTTTCCGTTGTTGTTAGAATTTATATTGTGTCCTCAGTTATCATGTATCAGGTTTATAGAGTTGTTGGAATGTGTTCTCATACAAGCATATCTAATATGCAAAGTGAAATAATGTGGATATTGAGTTATCAGCAGTGCATTCTAATATCTTGGAAATAATTAAAATTCAGGTATCACTTCCGAAGGTAGCCGCTTAAAGTTAGTCATGATAAGTTTTAACTTTTGAGTCGATTGTTTTTTAATATAATTAAAAATAAAAATAGTGTCACTATAGGAAATATGTATATTCGATAATCATTTCATCAAGAAAAGAACGTTTCAACAAACATTTCGAAGTATAGACCTGTATCTGTAGATCGGTCCTTCATTCTATATACAATCAGCAGTGTTTACAATTATTTTTAGAAAATATTTGTAATCCTAAAATAAAGCTAAGTCAATCTAGGTCGTATTTAATAGGATAAGATAATTAATAAAGTGTAAAATAAAATAAAATCTAATATATTTTCAATAAAATTTAATATTATTTAACAAAATGTATTAAATTTCATAAAAATCAACAATAATAAACTCTAGTAGCTGTAGAGTTAAATAGGCTGTCATGAGTACTGCCAACAGAATTGAAAGCTCAAAACTTTGGAATAACTGTCTCCTTTTTTGAATATCTAAATCTTTAAAGGTTGAATTATTTAAATGTTTAACGTTTGTCTGGTTTGCAGATTTATTGACACTCCGAACAATAATTATATCTGTTGGAAGTTTTTTATACATTTTTTCTTTCATTGTAAATTATGATTCTCCACAGATGTATTTCAATTTGTACAACTGTTTTTAATTTGAGACTGGTCTATTGGTACAGCATTTTTATTTTTTGAAATGTAGCAAATTATACAAGAAATAAATAAATAAGTAAAAAACAATAATTATATACATTTTCTAGTAGTTTATTTATTATCCCCTTAAACATATGATAGGCTGCACAAGCTTAATACAAAATATCAATGATTTAATTTAAATAATTAATATATAGTTATATTATTTATACCTTGTATTTGTTATTACATAAATGTTAATCAACTTTATTTCTATTTTTAGGATTATTATCATCATTAAGTTCAACAATGCTTAGATCATTTGTACTTCCAATCATTTCATATAGTAAAACAAGCCATGTGACTAGGACAAATAAAATATTTTAAAGGAAACGAAAAGTTTAACTATTTATTGATTTTTTAAATTATTAGTAGTATCAATTGTACAACTATTAATCGACCATTATTATTCACATATCAATGAAATTCTAACCTTTGTAAGCTTTGTAAGTTGTATCATTGTTATTATTACTTTTGTCTACTTCTAGAAAATATGTGTTATCCAAAAATAAAGCATCTATCCAAAGAACATGTGTGTAAAAGGATAATAAAAACAATAAAGTGTAAAATTAAATAAAATGCATTATATTTTCAATACATTCAGTCTGTAAGAGAGGGTTTCTTGGCTCTGTTGGACGCCACCAGAAAACTAAGGTTTGAGGTGAACGAAGGAAAAACTAAGTGCATGGCCACAGGAGAGGGCCCACAACCGGGCAAAACCTTCAATGTTGGCCCCTTAAACTTAGAGAAAGTGGCCCAGTTCGAGTATTTAGGGTCACTGGTCACTCAAAATAATGCACCTGAGGTTGAAGTGAGGAGAAGAATATTGATGGCCAACAAGTGTTAGTTTGCCCTCCGCAAAGAGTTCACCTCCTTCTACCCCGGCAGACCAAGCTCCATCTGTATAAGACATTGATCCGCCCAGTCCTGTTGTATGGATCTGAAACATGGACGACAGGTAAAAGAATCGAGCAGGACTTTATTAGTCTTTGAAAGGAAAATCCTCCGAAGAATTTTTGGAGGAGTCCACCTCAACGCGAACTGGAGAAGGCGAACGAACAGCGAAATATATATGCAATATTTAATGAAGAGGATGTTCTGACAATGAAGCTTGTGAGATTGCGATGGGCTGGACACGTGGCTAGGATGGAGGACGAGGCAATCCCTAAGAGGGTCTTGGTTGAGCTTTTCCATGGCACTAAGAGATGAGGGAGACCGAAACTGAGATGGCCGGATGGTGTGGCGAGAGATGCCAGAGATGTCCTGGGAGCGAGAAACTGGATGTCAGCTGTGCAGAACAGAGAGGACTGGAGGAGGCTGGTGGAAGGAGGCCAAGACTCGTAACCGAGTTGTAGTGCCGATATAATAATAATAATATTTTCAATAACACTTAATATTATCAAAATAACAACCATTAAAATTTGACAAAACTCAACAAGAATAGTACAATAATAAACTCTTTTAACCCTTTCATCACATTGAACAGGTGACTGTTGAGTTTGAACAAAAATAAATAAAAAATGGATAAGCCGCCAAGAAAATATTTTAGCATCTATCACCTACGTCACCCCAAATTATTCAATTCGGGTCAATGCATTGAATAAATGAATGGGAATCTATTTCTATTCGCTAGATCCGATAATTCATTCAGATAAATAATAGAGCATTAGGAAAGAGATCGTAGTTGATTTTGAACTTTATGTATGGCGACGATTGATTGGATGCTGTTAAAACTTAACAACTATTGATTAGCCTTGGGGGTAACATAATTAGAATTGAAACGACGAATTAGCGTCGGTTACTATTCCATGAACATCGACCGCCGTGTTTTCTACATGTACGAACACATTATTTTTTTATCAAGTCACGGAATATGTATCAAAATTTTAATTTTCATTTCTTTTGTACACGTACTTCGTTGTATATAAATGTATTTAAAAAGATTAATGGAATTTTTAATTTGTCAATAGTCAAAATTTGTGAGAATTCTGTCTAGAAGATAGCAGCCAAGACGTTCTCGAAAATCAACATACTCGTAAACCAGCAAACCCGTGGTTTTATGAATTAATGCTGAATTATAGAATGTTTCTGGACCCTCAGTCACGTAAATAATACTGTTAAACATTTTATTAATGTCAACCTGTCCATATATTAATTTCCTTTTGCCCATCGAAATATTATCGGATATAATATTACAAAAAAAAACTGTACAACTCATCAAGTGTCTATTGTTCAGTAAATGCTGGTGAATGTATTGTTTCTAGGACAATGGTTCTGAAGGGACGTGATTCCAAATTCCTCAACAACCTCCAGGCGTTTCACCCAATTATGGGTACCCACTATTTAGAGGCTGGGTGAGCCCCATTAGGGTCTGCGGATCGCATAGAGCCCATCCGTGTTAATTTAATTTATCTATCCCCGGATTTAAACCTAGAATCTTCGGCAGAGCAACACAGCGCTCTACTCACTGAGCGACCCCACTTCCAAATATTATGTGTACGTATATTAAAATAGTAATTCCGAAATAATTTACACAAAGATTATATTCTAAAATAAACGATAAAACATACTGAAATTCTTATTATTTACGGAGCTATAAAACAATTAAGAACTATTATTAAAATGATAAGAAACATGCCTATTCCTATTCCTATAAAATTTGAGATATCACTAAATCCCTTCACTATAATTTTAATTTGAATCAGGATATTTATGCAAAATACATCTACGTCACGCTTAGTCAGCAGACCATGGTATATTTTATTTATTGCAAGCGATGATAAGAAGTATTGTCTTGTTGGCACATTAAAATATTTTTAAAGACTACTAACGATTTATTTTTAGGATGCAGTTGAAACTTTGAAAGAGCTTTAAGATCATATATATTGTTAGAAAGGGTTATTATTAAATATGTGTCAGCCACGTTCTTGGATGATCTTATATGATTCAAAGATGAGATCAGACCTAACTTATTAAGGTGAGTTCAGAATGATTTGACATCAAGTATCTGTGCCGTACCTCTCTTGTAAATTTATTTAAAAAAAAAAATATGACTGCGACCCATGGAGGGTCTTGGGTTCAGTACATAGTAGAGACTGTACTGTTTCTTGCTTATGCAGGTAGGTGATTTGTCCGAGATCCCACTCAACCACCAGTTGAAGGGTAGCCACTTTACAGAGACTGAGAGAGCCCAAGGATAGTCTGTAGATCCCGTAGAATCCATATATGGCTGTTAACAGTTTAAATAATTTGTCTACCACATCCTGATTTTAACTTTCAGCCAATCAACTCGGCACTCAATACATTAGGCCGCTCCTTAATTATTATTTTTAAAGGAATGAATTTATTAACTTTTATGGTATATGCGGATAGTAATACCAATTATATTATACTGCATTTAGATATTATTACCAAAGAAAAACTAGTTTGTAAAAAATATAAATAAATATTACAGTTACTTAATTTTAGTTTCGAGATATAACAAACTGAAGCCACAAGCTTGCCGGGGCAATAGTGGTTTCTTGTTTGATCCTATTACTGTTACAGGCTCTTGCTCGCTTTCGGTAGCTTTAAATGAGGTCAATTCAGACCATTACCAAAAACCTCAGGCATATTTAGGAACTTCGTCATCAGTTAATTTCGCTAATAATCCCAATTAATAATACGGTTTTATAATATATAATTAGTGCGGAAGTAAAGTAGAATAATGTAAGGAGAGTGTTAAGATGCTTGGTGTTTGTTATATAATTAACGAGGTGGGCTGGTTTGACGGATCAGGAAATCGTGTTCGGCAAACCAATGATGAGGGAAGTGTGATTTATAATTGTCGTCGAACCAGAATAAATGACATTTGTAAAAGATACGGTATTTTACGAGCCGCAGAGCGTTCGATCAACAGCGTAGTTTGGCAACCCGCCTCACGGGTTTACTTTCCAAACCACCCCCGGTATATCATGTATCTAGTCCATTATTATTCCATGATCAGATCAAATTAATTGTTTTCCTTTTTTTGTTTTTAGCGGGTATGGTTAAGTGGTTAGAAAGTGTTTTTTCCCCACTGAGAATACTGCATGAAATGAACGAGTTGAAATAGGGAGTTATGGAAATATGACTGGAATTGAATGCTGTGAATATAATTTAACCTATAAGCGAAGAAGTAGAAATCTTCTGACCTCAAAGGTGAAACTGAAATGTGAAGCTAGAATTGGGAGACCTTGAGCATAGATTGAAAGGATTAGGTCTCGCATTGAGTGCTTTGAGACACTTGTCGTCGAAGCTTTGGGTGTAGATATCAGAACTGATATGACATAGACTATGGATGATTAGGTAGAAGGCTGTTTTGCTTAGGCTTCTAAGATTCAGGAAAAATGGCCACAGTTGCAAAATTCAGACGAATGTGTGGGATTCTGATCTAGGCTTCTTAATATTTTTGAGTTGCCTTCCTCATGAGATTTTTATTCATATTTCATTCTATAGCTCGCTCCCTGCCTTGTGATCTACTTTTTGTGGGTATATCACTGACTTCTAGAAAATGTCAGATGCATGAACGTCGCCGCATTCGACACACCTTGTCTGGTGATGGCATAATAAGTTTGTATTTCCTACGTTTTGGCAATTATTGCCCTAACCTAAACTGTTTTTTTTTCTATTTTCATTCATTCATCCAAAGCGCTACAATCTATCACTGGATCTTGGCTACGATCTGCTTTCGGTTTTTCTACATGTGCTGTTCAAATTTTGGAGTTGAATGAACACGCCTTTTAACCTGAAATATTTCATCATTGTCATCCAATAAAGCATTTTTGAGTAATGCTTTCAAGCATTAATTTCTGTCACTGATTTCGGAAATATTCTACTTGGTAAGATGAGTTCTTCTTCACTTCATTGCATGTGCTTACATACCATAAAAAGGGTTATGAGTTCGAATCCAAGTCTTGGGATCTTCAAGTATCCTCCAATCCTACTGATTTACAAGATTGTATACAAGTAAAAGAAAACAAAAAACTATTTCTGAAAATAAATTTTTAATGATCTCGTGAGGCAGAAAAAAATTCTATATAGCCTTGGGTATGAAATCAAACAGAAGAATGCAGGTACTCGACCATGAAATCGGTTAGATACGATAAGATGTGATATGGAATTATCTGGTCAGCTACATCTTGCAATCTGCTATCAATGATGTGCTGTTCTAATAACTGACCTCACCATTTGTGTATGTTAAAATCTCCAACTGTTGTGGTAAACGTTACAATGCAACACTAGTAACTAACAACGCTGAAAATCGGTTTAGAACTAGTATTAAAGAAGATGCAGCGAACAAGGTTTGTGGAGGATTCGGCGTAATGCAATGTAAGGAAAACCATTTGAGTGGACACAAGAGAAATTTAATTTTACGACCATCTTACCAATTAACCTAAAAAACCCAGTTGATCCCATATTCGTAAATCACACCACTTTTATCAATTTTTTTATTTTCACCCATTTCCTGGCGTATTTTATACGAGTCGGTAGGACAATCAAGAAATCAGAGGGGAAAGGTTTGAAACATAAAAAGAACACTTAAGAAGGTTTATAACCTTGTCTTCCACGCCGCATTTTATTGCCAAGCACTAAAATATCTTCACCGCAAATTGTTGAGTTCTCTTCGTAACAGTCTTTGTTGCCTATGTGTTGGATCGACTTTTACGTAACTTTTACTTCAGCTGAAAAGGAAAAGTTTATAACTTATTTGGCACCTGGAGTGTTATAACTGATATATAAAGCAGACTTCAAACGTCATAATAACTTATTCACAAAAGGCAGTCAATACTTCTCTTGACGGTTCCAGTGTTTTGTAAGAGGATGAATTTCGTTTCCCTTCTCATGATATTTGACCACATTAGGTAGGATGTTAAATATGTAAAGTCTGTATCATCTATTTAAATAAAAGCTTTATCAAATCTAATGAAGAATAAAGAGGATCATATAATGTTTGTTTAAACATTTTCCGTTCTAGTTTCTACAAGAAGTTCTACTCGAAAAAAGTGACCCTCTTGCTCAGAAACCCGTCCGAAGAACTTGTGGAACGTCGTTAATATGAAATGCCTTACTTAATTTGAGAGTATTTCATGACGAAATGAGCCTTAGTACGCAAGTCGAAATGACCCGTTTTTCTTTCTGACACACTTGAAAAATAACCACATCTACTACTAGTTTTAATTCAATAACACTATTTAGGAAGTGGAGTGGCTCAGTGGTAGAGCACTGAGTTGCCATGCCGGAAATCCTGGTTCAAATCCCGCAGGCCATGATTTTTATATAGTCTGTTTGCAGCGGGAGATGGATCATATGAGATCTAGAACCCTCCTGGGGCCCACCCAGCCTCTATAAAATATTATAAAAATAGGGTATCCAAAATAAGGGAGGAAAATCTGGCGGTTGAGCGTGACCTAGGACAAGTCACCTCCTTGCAAAACTGTTGTCCATGAAACAGTACAGTCTCTACCATGTACTGAACCCCAGACCAGACCAGTGTTTTAAAAAAAAACACTATTTATAAAGTATTAAAATGATCTTTAATTGAAATATTAAAGTATAAAATAGCTGGCATCAATACTTCTCTACAGAAATATGAGTCACCACCTGAACCTTGATATTAAACCATGACACTACAACCATGTAGAGACAGTACAACCTTAATTGGCTGCTGCCGTAAGAAGTAGATGAGGAAGGGGGAGTTACTACAGCGACTTCCCACAACCTACATGCACTACTCATTATTCAAATATTCTGATGTCTATGTGAAGCTTAAAAGTTCATATATTTTATATTACAAAAAAAGAACAATGAAAAGATATAGGCTTTGAATGAGGTGATTCGTGAAAGGGAATTATGGAGAATCGATTCAGACAAAATAAAATCTGTACCACTACAACCTTTCAGGGTTCAGTGCGTGGTTGAGACTGTACTGTTCCTTGGACAACGGTTCTGCTGAGAGGTGATTTGCCCAAGATCATGCTCAACCACCAGATTTCCCCAACTTTATAGAGCCTGGATGAGCCCTAGAAGGATCCTAGATCACGCCTCCGGCCGCTAACGGATAATATAAAAGTCTGCCTTCAGCGAGATCTAAACATAGGAGCTAAACATAGCAAATCAGCGATCTACAACTTAGCCACTCTGCTCAAAAAAAAAAAATTAAACAAATAATTAAAAAATTTCCTTGAAGAAGAATCTTATGAAAAGCATCGGACGGCGCTTCAGTTAAACCACAATAAATTTATAATAATATGTTCAAGACTTTTTTTATTATTCAATAGTTCCACACAAATTATTCTTTTTATTTTCTTCATCCACCAAGTTTATAAGTGTTCTGCTGTCAATTAAAAAATACAATGACAAGGGGAATTTACAATACAGAAATTTAAATGGACAATCAACAAAATTAACAAGAAATCACTAAAAAACAATACAGAAAACAATTTAACTGTGGACACGCAAATAACTCAAATGAGATGAGTAGTGAGAAGAGGTTAGACGAGATAAGGAGATAGTTTTCATAATAATATTCATTATTTCTATATTTCTTTGAATATTTTTATGATGGGATTCGCTTCAGTTATTAATAAATTTACAATAATACATTCATAACCTTTTTTTATTTTTTAATCGTTTCACTTAAATAATTTTTAAATAATCCACATCCTCCAACTTTATTTTGAAAATACTGTTTTATAGTATTTATGAGGAATCCTTTATATAATATAAAATACAATAACATGGGGAAAAAGTTTTTTTTTTAATAAAGGGATTTTGGAACGTTTTGATAAATTTCTATCAAACGGATTTCACTACAATACTTTTATTTATCCCTTCTAAAAACAGGTTGACAAGGTATTTATCTAATAGGGTAGATGTTTTATGGCCAAACACGATGGCAGATAAAGGGCATGTGGTCTGATTTGTTGATAGTGGTGTGCAGGACTGTGGGTTATCAGTTTTGCCCTGAGAGGGATTGGGTTGAACCGAATTGAGGTCAACCAAACAACCCTTCTCAGCTGACCTTACTAAATTAAAATGCCGCCACCCCCGTTGCCTCACCCCTCTGGTCCTTATACTCTTCAAACCCCCTCCCATATTGGCGTCACCTGACCCCTTTTTAAAATCATCGTCTAAAAAGCTCTCCCGTTATAAACATTTTTCCGATAATTAAAAGTTTATGTTGTATAGAGAACCATTTAAAAGTGTTAAGGAAGCTTAAGGTCTTTTTTAATCTACTCTGAACGGTTAAAAAAAAATATCGTTTCACAGAGAAAAAAAAAATACTCCTTTGTATTTGATGATCTGATGGACAATTTATTTTTTCTTCAGATTCAAAGGTCCATTTTACTCAATTAGAAAATATGAGCTGTTATTTTTGGAAATGGCATTAGTCCGTTTTTTCATACTCGCAATATCTAAATATCTTTTAGATTACGTTAAAAATATGGCCAAACATTCACTTAGCACTTAGCAAAAAGCGTAGTTTAAAACCTTATTACAACTTTGTAATTTATTAAAAAGTAATAATAATCAAAATCTTTTAAAAGAATAAACGATTTTTTAGATTCAAATGGACTTATGCCCACTTTCACAATGTATCCTTAATTAATAACTTGTATTTATTAAGGAAGCGGAATAGTCGAATTTTCGTAGGAAATAAGTGACTAAGTCAAGTTTTGTCTTGAAATGGCGTTATTTCTTATTCTTTTAAATACTCCATTTCAAGGGGAAAATATATATATATATATATATATATATATATATATATATATATATACATATATATTTATATATGTAGAAAAACTTCGACGTGACCACTTCAACGGTGCTGAGGATATAAAACATTAGATAATTTGGAAAAAAAAAGTATCAGGTTGATTTATATTTGTATGTTGTTTTTTTTTATCGTTTTATGATGTAAAGTTATACGGTACTCTATTTAAGATTTAAGCACCATATACACAACACTGACAACTTATAAGCAATTGAATGTTACATTAATTCTAGAATAAAAGCACTGAATCTGATTAGAGATCTCTTTGGACAAGTACATTTACGAAATTTTTCTGTGGTTTTTCGTACATTTACAAATAGTTCCATGTATTCCTAATGTTCAATTGGAGTTTGCATTACATCAACTATTAGTAATTTTCAAAAAAATACATACTGTATTGTAGAATAAGGTTTGTGAATACTAAATTTATATTCTACTCTATCTACACCATCCTTGATATATTAGCGTTACATTACAAACATACTTCTTATCATTGTTATCACAAGGCCGTTGTATTACTGTATATAGAATTGTAGCAACCTCAGAAAGCTTAAAATGCAGATTGTGCATAATAAGCTTCGTTTCAGTTCCCCCACCATTTTTTTCATTGTCGTTCGTAACAAGGAGTACGTAATAAGTGTTGCATATAGCAGAAGTATTATTTCTGGATAGAATTATTTCTTTTTTTTCCTTTTGCTCGTGAAAAAATTTCTATCGTTAACAATTTTTTCTCGACCATTGATGTTACAATAGCTCAGAATAAAATTGTATTGAACATAGTTCATTTATTAGCAATCGCTGATTAGTGTGAATGCGTTGTCGTAAGCACCGCGTGCCAATTTTGAAATGCTAAGTTTTGACATTGGCACATTAATTTTTTTCCTGCACAGTCTGGTGGGATGAAGAATGAGTCTCTACTCCGAATTGGCAACGCCCGAGGCTTTGTGATTTTTGTTCAAGCTAGTAAAATTCAGTTGAAACATTGCGAACAAAGTTGACAGATGGACAATATCTCGAACCAAACACGATTTGAGTATGAACATTTCTTACCCATAATCCTTTTTCAAAAATCAATAAAAAAAAAGCTTCATTATATTCAGTCATGAATTACTATGATCATTATGGTTGAATCTATTTTACTTTTTTTTAAATTATTTGTATAATGTAAAATTCATGATTTAAATGTAACTACATTATTAAATTAACAAGTATGTATATTTCATATCAATGGAACATCTGATTATGTTTATCGCAATAAATATAAGGAAATGATGAAAATGAAGGAACTAAAAAAAAAAGCTTAAGCAGTTTACTACGCGCAAGAAGCAACTAATAAAAACTACATCTTTTTTATGGCACTTTATAACAATATTCTTAGAGATCATTCGAAAACACAATGTATTAAGTTTGATATCGATACTTCGCATCAAAAACAGATATTTGCTGGCTTCTTGTACAAAAAAAAAAGTCTATTAAAACTTAATTCAGAATATATTCTTTGGAGAAGTAATTAAGAATATTTTCTAACTATGTGTTTAGATATTACACTGTCTTAGTAAAGTTCAATATACCTAGCGATATACTGTATAGGAAATAAATGTTAATGGTTTGGTGCTATAGTCTGACAGACAACTATGAATTACTTAGCCATAACATTCATTAAATAATCATAAATTATACTTCCTTTTAGTTACAAAATTTATTAATTTTATATTTTCATTTTTGGTTTCAGAGACTTAGTTGCAGTCCCATCAACTTCTACCTTGACGTCATAAGAACACATCATATTTAAAGAGAACTCGGACTTCGGAAACTTATCATTGAATCAGGTAAGACAAACTAATGTAGGCATTATAAAAAAATAAGTTTTTCGTATTGTTAAACATATTGCCTATTTAATATTTTTAAATTAAAAAAAAATCATTTATATAAACATTTTATTAGCAGCGTGGCAACCCAGAGAAGACATCCCCAACGAATTTATTTTTGTAAAAAATATATTCAAATTAAAAACAAATAATAACCTATAGAACCTTACAGAGTTAGGAAATTTGCTTCTTTATATTAAATAAATCCAATAAAATAGTTCTTTTAAGACATAAAATGAAAACCCTGGGGACAAAGGAATATCTCGAATATTCAGTTTTATGAAACAAAATCTATAGAAGAAGTGACAATAAAGAAATATTTAATGCATGTCTGTGGAATAATCAGAAAATATATTATGGTATATTAATATTTAACTTACTAAGAAAGTAGAAACTAAATAATTTGAGGCCACAAATATTAAAATAAGACGATATAAAATATATTAAAATTAAGACTATTAAGGATATTAAAATCTGTCTCAATAAAAAAAAATCTGATTTACCGTGAAGCCACTAGATGATAAGAACCATTTTTTAATATATATTAGTATGTTGATGTATTTTAAACAATGTAAAAAATAATATATATTTATATGTGCATGAATATATATTCCATTTATAGAACATAAAATTATCTGTAAACAGGATATATCCCGTTTCTTTTTTGTTTCATTCAGCATATGTAAAAATGTTTGTAAAAATACAGACTTATATACTCACAACGACCAGTAGTAAGATTGATGATCCTAACTCGTATATTCTATCGAAAATAGCGTAGAAGTTTTCCAGGATGTCAAACAGCTGTCCAGAGGTTTAGTTCAGGGACAGTCTGCTATAATGAATGGAATTATGTTCTATTTGCCTGCTGACCTCGACCAGCCATAATCCTTAGACCTAGGCCGATTCGTCAATGCCCTTGTACCTGAGTGTATCTCCGTAGAAAGGGCCGAAATCTTGTGTCAAAGGGACCAATTACTAAGGGTAGCCCACCCCTGCATCTTGAAAATCATATTCTGTCCCAATGCGAAGTTGGGTGACCCCACTCCAGACTGTCTCTGCTCCCGCAATCAATAAATATATTCAAGAGGACCACATCGCGTGGCCAAAGATTTTCAGTTAGTTACTATTTTATATATTAATACTTGTATCGATGCCTCTGGAGATCTTGTCATAGGCATTATATAACAACAATACTTATTATTTAGTGTTTTAGATATTAAAAGTCTAAACTTTTCACATTCACTCAAGTGCATTACCATATCTGAAGTTAATGCAAAATTGCTCTTTATTATTGTGCAGTATTTTTCTTTTAAAGTTCGGCCATACTAAATTATCCATTTACTATGATTATCTTACTAATATTATAAATGTGAAAGTTTGTATGTTTGTCTCTCTTTCACGCAAAAACTACTGAACGGATTTGGATAAAACTTTACAGTAATATAGGTTATACATCAGAATAACACATGGGCTATAGCAAGCGCGGATTTAGGGGGACGGGGGCACGTTCCCTTCCCCACCCCCGACAGTTTTAGAGGTACTGTGGAGAATCCATTATACTGTACAATTACATAATTAAAGACAAATCAGGAATTTAGCATCTTGAAATTTGCAGATAGGTCCTTTGTATGATTTAAGAAAGAAGTTTGGATAACTCCACCCTTATTATAATAAGGGTTCAAAGGTTGTATGGAATCCATCAGTTTTGAAGTTAGACATCTGAAATTTTGTACGAGTAACCTACAGTGAAAAAAATTAAATTATTTAAATAATTAAATTATTTATTATTTTAAATTATTGAAATTATTAAAAAGCAGTGTCAAGAAACTTTATGCGGTAGTCCAAATTCTATGTGAGCGAAGCCGCGGGCAAAAGCTAGTAAACTCATAATAAAACAATAAGTATACCTTTTATAAATAGTAGTAGTTTATAGTAGTATAAATAGAGCATAAATGGTTTATAGCGAGAAATCCTGAAATAAGTTATTTTTCATTTATTTGTAAATTTCTCTGTTTAGTGAATTCTGATCTAGGATTTAAATAACATTATTATTATTCGCTCGGATAAAAATTGTTTGTTGACTTACTTATATCCCTCCGAAGCTCAGAATAGCAACTATCGCCCTTGATTATAACTTTGTTTATTTCCGGTGATACGTCAATGGAAGCGATCACAATGTTTTCAAAAACAGTGAAAAATATCCTGGAAATATAACGCGAGGTATTCTGTTTATACAAACTACTGGATTCCATCGGATTTATTTTCACCTGCCTTCTTATTCTCGTCCGATGCGCTCATCTTCGCTATATAATAACAACAATAATGTTAAGTTTCCCGTCAGCAAATATACCAGAAATAACAAAGAGCTCATCCAACTTCCTCTATTAATTTTGATTCAGCTGTCCTGTTAGAAAGAGGTCCCAACATAAACTTGCAAAAGCACAGCATAAATATAATTCTCTATCAGCGTCCCTTCCATTAAAACAATATCACAACATGGCTCGCCAGTTTCATTTAATAACGAAACCGTTTTATCTAGCAATAACGTTACAATTTAAACCCGTGGGACAGGGATGGTAATATTTATGGATCCCTACGTTATAATATTACGTCAAAACCTCTGTTTGCTTCTGAGAATTATAAATATTAAGGTTTACTGCTATCCTACGCACGCATTGATTACATTTATTTCTAAACAAGGGGCGATAAGTGGGACACGAGGACGCTAGCGAGATTGACGTAGGTTTTAAAATAAATATCTGAGAGGTTAAACATAAATTTAAAAAAAATATTAAACATTAAAATAATTTAAAAAATAATAAAAACCTGCAACTCTACAACCCATTGGGTAGAGACTGAACTGTCACTAACCCATTTATTGTGCAAGAAGGTGATTTGGCCGAGATCAAACTCTACCTTTCCCACAACCAACGGTACCCACTTTTTAGAGGCTACAGATACTACAGATCCAAATTGCTGATTATTATTTTTTTTAAACTACAATCCATGAATAAAGCTAGTGAGGTTGAAGCAGGATTTAAAATAAATATCTGAGAGGGTAAACATAAAAAAAAAAAAATATATATATATATATATATATATGGTAAATAAAAAATATATTAAAATAAATAAAAACCCACATCATTACAACCCATGGATTTAGTTCAGAATGTTCAGTTCTAAGTCATTTTTATTGTGCAGGGAGGTGATTTGGCCACGATTAAACTCTACCAAAAGGTTTTCAAACAACTAAGGATAACCACATTATAGATGCTGGGTGAGCCGCAGCAGATTCAACAGATTCCAACATTGCTAATTATTATTAGAAAAATAACTTAGTTTTCATAATATTTCCCAATTAAATAATCTCAAATAAAATGCTCTAAAGTCAAATATCTGCGAGTGCATATATTATTTTTATATTTTTATTTGATTTCTGAATAGCTACAGTAAATTCATCATTCTTAAACGCTTCTGAAATTGAATTTTCTTTTTCTTGTGAATTTAAAATTATAACATATATATATATATATATATATATATATATATATATATATATATATATTTAATTTTAATTATATATTTATTTATTTTTTACGAAACTGAAAATTATTGAGAACGAATTGTCTCATTTTCCTAAATTCATAAACATTTCGTTTTTGTTAACTTAATAAATAATGTATGTTCTCAGTTGAAATGTAAATGTTAATGCTGTATTGGCAATTAAGTCTCGAAACGTCACCAAAAGATACTTTAACAATGTTTTACTGAATCTCAAGAGGCGTAAAAAAAACATAATGTATATATATATATATATATATATATATATATATATATATATATATATATATATATATTTATATATTATAAATGAAATAGTATAGAAGAATAGAAAAGTAACTTCATTCTGGGACTAAATCCTTTAAGAGTAACAAACATGAACAGAAAAAGAAACATAATACATATCTGTAATATTATAGTTGCATAGTACAAATCATAAAGCATTTATAGAACATCACAAAAGTAAAAAAAATAAATTAATTAAAAGTAGAAAGTAAAAAATATTAAGTAAATAAAGAGGATAAATAAATTAATAACAATCAATAAATACATGAGTAAGAATCCTGTTATTTCTTTAACAATCTATATATGTGTGTAAATATAGATTAAATATGTTAATATTATATATTATATCATTAAATATATTAATAATTAATTATATATTAAATGGTTAATTAATGCAAGAAATAGGGGTGTTCAGCTGATATGATCCCCTCCACAGATCAGTCATCCCCACCCTTAAATATATTCTTACACACCGTACCTCCAGTCAGTTCCCGTGCACAATCGTTATTGTCTATCACTAGCCTCTGAAAATCATTTATCATCTCTTCACCTAAGTGTTAAAATTTTTTTCTAAGGTGAGGCATTTTTATAAATTTTATAACGCCTACTACATTTTTTTAATATTTAATTAATGCCTAACGTAACAATATATCTAACATAGACATAGCGTGTATGTTCAATATACCTCAAGCCATGCGCATTTTAGTTTATACATTCAACATAAACATAAGAAATACCGGAAAAGAAAATTCTTCTTTCGTTCTTCTTGGCAGTCCTCCTGTTATGACAAACGTTTTGGTGTGACATGAACTGTCGTGGTTTGTTGTCCTTCCAAACGTGGCCTTATTTCGTTTTCAATCCATCAATGTAGGACCCCGGCAACCACACGTTTGGTTCTATACCTGTTTCTAATATTCTTTAAATATACAATTTTTAAATTAATCAGTTTATATGAGAATATACGATATAGTAACTCGCTGATGATATGTAAAGTAAATTGAGACTTGTATAAGGTCAGAGCTACCTCTGAGTTGTAGAGAACATTTTTAATTTAAAATATTGAATAGTGTTATTCAAAAAATCATGCAAAAATTATAGAGATATGTAATACTTATGTAAGGAGCGGGGTAGATCAGTGAGTAGATTTTTGAGTTAGTATAATGAACGTTTCGGGTTCAAATCAGTGGGGTTCAGTTCTATGGTGTCTACAGACCCTCCTGGGGCTCATCCAGCCTCTATAAAATGGGTACCCTTAATTTGGAGAAAAGCCAGGTGGTTGAGCGTGATCAAGGACCTGCACAACCGGTGTCCTAGAAATAGTACAGTCTCTAACATGTACTGAACCTAAGACCCTTTGGGTTTTAGTTATACAGGTTGAGGTTATAACATATTATATTAGAAACAAAGTGATGAAGGAGTAAATGAGGTAATGAAGGAAACGTATTAAAAAATATATCTGAAGTGCATATTTAAATATAACAGAACTAATTTTATCTTTTTACAGTCTATAACTATAATTAATAGATAATTATATTTAAATTTCAAATTTAAGCAGAATTTTTTTAGCGACACTGCATTTACAAAAAAACTCTCTAATTGTTATGAAATCCTTGAGTGGTATTTAACGAGGAACTTGTGTAGAATGTCCTCTTCTGATAGGCAATTTTTATTTCTTTATTTTATACTTTTATTTATTTATAATGTAAACAAATCCACAGAAATTTAAATAGCGGTATTTATTTCGATGATGATCAATTTTGTTGTATTAATTTTATTTACTTTCCACTACACGCTAAGATCTCATGACTATTTACTTAATCGATTACTTAAATTTGAACTAATAAATAATTATATAAAAATTATTTAACGATCTTTATAATCTATAATATAATATAATATATATCACGATTCACTGATGGAATTAATATGATTATTTTTTCTTATTGAGTAATCTGATTTATATTTTCGGAAATATTGTTATTAGTATGGCTTTATTTATTTTATTTTTTTATTTGAGAAATTATATATGTTAAAGTTAAATTAAATCGACATACTTAGTAAACATTATCAACCAAAACGACATAGGGCTGCGTGACTAGCCACAGGATCGATTCCACTAAAGATTTTTTTAGATTTTAGTTATAGCACAGCTCTGTTCCGGAGAATATAAGAATATGTGGTAGAATACCCAGATTCAGAAAGCCATTTAAAAAAAAAAAGTATTTAAATATTACTTGGTAGCCAATGCGTGAATCGGAAGTTTTGCTTCCAATTCAGTTTGTTAGATTTTACTTCCATTTTGAGCTGAATAAACCTTAATTTCCTATCTCCAATTATCGAAATCAATTTCTCTAAAATTGTTAATATAATTATTATTATTTATATTAATAGTGCAATAAATTCGACAAAGTAAATTGGTAGCAACAGGAAACAATCATATAATACTTGACTTATTCTCGTACAGAACTAGAACATACAATCTATTTTCGAATTATTGTTACTTCTACCGAGAAATATTACACAACCTTAAGTACCAATTAAAATAATCCAACTAAACAATTGTATGAGACGGCGAGTACAACACTTGTACCCAGTAAGGATCCTATTATTTCCCTTAATGATAATGTGTGATGAATGGAAATTCCATTTATTAGGGACGAAACTCATCCGTTAGATGTCTAATTAGATACAAGCACTTTGTTAATGAATAGGAAAAACCTTGTTTATAATTATTAATAATATTTAGCGCATAATAAATATTTGTAATCAAGTGTTGTAATAGATCTACTGCTTTTTTTGGCATAAATTCAACGAATTGCGTTTCTGTAACAAAGAAATAATCACCGATTTTCTAATTAATAAAGGGTAGGTTTAGGGTTTCTTATTTGATAGGGGAAAGGGATGCCCAGAGAACCACCCTTAGTCACACACAATATGCCCCCCCAGACTTTGGATCTTCAATAATAGGCGCCAGCAGCTAAAAAGAACAAAATAAAAAAATTAATAAAACCTTTTTATTTGTTTTTCCTGCGCTTTCATCGAACTATTTGCTAAAAAGGCATGCTATAAATAAAGTTTGGTATTAAAGAAATCCTTGAATTTAATTTCATAGTCTAAATTTTTTTAACAACTTGAAAAAAAAATGAAACTCGTGGCTTTTCGTTTTAAATTTTAATCTCTAGAAATGTAGAGCATTTACTCATTTTATTTTTAATTTTTTACGGTCCTCAATATTAATTATTATTTTTTAATATAATATATTACTACATATTTATCTATTATAAGATATACATATATACTTAATAATTACTTTTTTAAAAATCAATCTCTAAACGCTTACGAGGTAAGAAGAAAATTGTGTTATCATCAAGATTACTAAATTTAGATCAGTTCAAGTACCCATTATATTAACAAAAGGTCTAATTGGCGTTTGGGAAGGGAAATTTTCGATTTTAACAACGTTACAAAATTTGATACAAAGTTTAATGGTTAATTGGCATTAATAATATTATAAAATTAATAGGTTAGAAAACCTGAAAAAAAATCTGACATTCTGTGCTTCTTTTCTGGACATTCAATTTCTTTATTTGGGTCGCTCAATTAGTCGGATCAATTATTTTGAATCGACAGGAACATTTTCAATTGTGGAAGAACCAGTATTAAAAATGTTTATTGAGATTGCAAAAAGTAATACTTATTCAAATGTGATCGAAATTTCATATTGAAAACGGACCATGTATAATATCAGTTTTCTTAGTAAAACAATAAAAAAGGCAATATGACTTTAGTCCGTCGATAATAATAATGCTTTCCGTTATAATCAGGGTCGGATTTTAAGGCACAGAATGAAGTATTTTTATTAATCTATTAATTAATTTATTATTACTTGGATAATGCATTTGTTTATATAAAATATAAATATTTATTATCGTAAAACGATTATATATGGTGGTTGTCATAAAAGTCACTCATGCTTATATAAATTAATAATAAGCAACTGTTTCTAATTGAATGAAGTATTTTTTAAATATTTTGGATTATGATTATTATTTTCTTTATTTATAATTCAAGAGTGTCTAATTACCAACTTTTGCATAAATTTCACTATAAAGTAGGCGTGGTCAATAACATTTTTTAATAATCTAAAATAATCATAAGGATTTAATAGTATTACAATTTTAAAAAATACATATAATTTAAATTTAGAATCCAAAACAATGTTCAAAACAGAACATAACGACTCAATACAATCTTTACTAGCACGCTCATAAATAATGATCATTTATTTATTACTATTATTTTCTAGTCATTTATAATTTCTTTTATAGAATGCTGGTTGAATAAATTTCAGTACAGATTAAAATCATATTTAGAAAAAAAAACACAGAGTAAAGGAAAATTATAAAAATGGAATGACAACAGAAAAAATCGGGGCTCAATTTTAATCCCCCTCAAATTAATCTTAATTTTATCATGCAACATTATTGATTTCTTCAAAATTTAAGCAAACGTCTAAGAAATTATAATTAATTAACAGATATAAAAGTCATTGGTGAATAAATACATTAGTCTGGGCAAAGAATAATCTATATCCAGACGAACTGGGCTACAATATTGTCAATTTGGACCTTTTCCAAACGCCCTCCCAATCCTCGGAGATAACACTATTACAAAATTATTTTGTCAATAATTTAAACAAAAATTTTGCAATATTTCAGCTTATGCATAAATTATTATGTCCATAATATAGATTTTGATAGATATATACAGATTTTAGAACTTTATCAGCGAAATAAAATATATCCCTTTATGTTCAGGGGAGGGGTTAATCCCTTAATCCAGGGGATTAAGGACTTTCTTCTCTCTTTATTAATTATTATTTATTTCTAACTTGTTATGGATTAATGTAATTATATCTGATGAAACATCCATTGTTACTACTTTGTTGATCTATTAGACATTTAAGATTCGTCCATTTCTATTGATCAATAACGTTTGGACAATTATTTTGCGTTTTATTATTTTGTAAGGGGTACATAAATGTATTTTAATAGAAGTCAATAAGCTAGATGAGGAAGTGATATTGATATTTAATTTAGGAAAGTACTACCTCTGAGTAGATTCTCTACGTGACTTAATCCGTGCAATTATGTATCATCCATTGTATCGAGTTGTTGTATTGTTCAATAAATAAAGTAAAATAATAAAAAAAATAGTCCGGGTGGAGGTCAAAGAATTATTTTAATAAAGTTGAACTATTATTGAGAAACAGACGTTTCAACCCACATTACAGGTCTTCTTCAGGGCTTACAATAAGGTAGTTTTTAATTAAATAATGTTTATATTATTTTTTTAAATGGTCAGTTGTCAAGGTGGAAGATGGAGTATTGGCTCGTGGTTTTCAGTATATTCAAGCGGTTCACTCCTCCACTGATCGTATCCATTCCGGTCATGAGACATTCCTGCAAAATATCAGCCAAGGAACCGCCAACGAAGAGGCAAGGTGTGGTTCGCCCTGAGTGCAAATACATTTCCCGCATTGACGGCAATGTTGAGAGGGACTGCGGATGCGGTTACTGTGATGCTGGTACGCAGATGAGAGATACTGAGAGAGAGTGAGATAAAAAGAGAGATGAGAGAGAAGAATCCTTGAGGGAGTGGAGTAGGGGTGGGGGTAGGATCATGCGCAGAGCGATGCGAAGACCTGTTACGCGGACCCAGTCCTGTCCTAGCCTTCGCCCAGGGTGTAGCAATCTCCTCGCAGCTCTATACCGGTAACTAATTACCTTTCGTATATCTCATAGATAGTTCTCCACAAGGAATCTTCAATTGTCTGCTATCGTTCAAATGGAACTTGGCCGTTTCACCAGCCTCTCCGCTATCATCCTTCCCTTTTGAATCTCACTATATTACCTGTATTGACCTCGGGATTTTTATGTCAACAATATTCCAGTGCTAGAAACACCTCGAGTCACCAGCTGGCTTTGATATCCTATAAAGGTATGTACATGTGCACTATGGTGTATGATAGTTTATTTTTTTCCGTAGCCTTTTAGTGAGTAATCGAACCAGAAGTTTTTATCGATTCAGCTATTTTTCGATCTCTTACGAGAGAAACACTCGTTCATTAACCGGTTCTTTCTCAGCTCTTATATTTGGAAGCCCGTGATATAGAAATACCACTCAGTGAGATATTTCATATTTGGCTTCATTCTGGCCTCTTTTTTTAATGAAAGCCTTCTAAAATTTTCGAAACTCGATTTGCTGTTCCCTTTTGCAGCATATACGGCTTTTACCGGCTTCCACAATTGGATGCTATTCACTATACTACACCATCCAACTCAGCATTTGAGAAACAGTGCCGGCATATCGTGTTACGCTTGTGCTCTTGTAGGACTGTATATTCGTTAAATAGGAATAGAGTTATTCTCTCTATGTTCTCTATTTTCTAGTGCGGTATTGGAGCCGGTTTAGGAACGAATTATTCCTTGCCTAGTGTACCGTATCTATCCTATTTTGAGCTGATAAGATAAAAGTAATTCCATAAATAGTAACGAAAAATAAAAGTAAATGAAAAACAATTAAAAAACTATATAAATTTAAAAAAAAAAAACAATGAAAAACAGGCATTCCTATTGGGCCGTAGTATTCTCTAATTGGCGTAGGGACTGTGGCAACCCCCCCCCCCCTAGACAAGGTGTAACCCAGTTAAGGGACACAACTCAATATTTGTTTTAACCCTACCGTCCATTCTGCTTAACAGGCTAGCGCTTTTTCCACCTTTGATTCCGGTTGAGAACAAATATTTTCACAATTGAGGAGCCGATGGTTCGTAGCGGTCCTAGGCGGTGTGCCCATGTGAAAAAGGTTCTTGGAGGGGGGGTCCCACTTTATAAATAGCTGATAAAGGCCTCAAATTAATTAGATTGCTTTATGTCTCATCATTGCTAGTGGCTTCACATCAACTACACGTGAACTCGGCAACCAGCATTCGGTATCGAACAGCCTACGTCATCAACTCCAAACCGTAGTAAAAATAAAATTCCCAATTAGACCCAAGGGAATATTGAAATCGCCCTCCAGTATGATGTTATAAAGCGAATTTTTACTGTACGTGACGTCACGTTTACTCGTTTTCGATTATTTATGATAATGATTTTTATATTGATTTATGTAATGATAGCTGTAAACTTCAATATTTAAATAAAGACTTAAAAGTAAGAATAAAACAATTTATTGAATCGAAACGACACACATATATATTATTATTTGAAAAAAACGAATATACTTGTATAAATATTTATAGAAAAATATGATGCTTCATTAGGGTAATAATTGGCTGACAAAAAATTATATTATAATCCAAAAAATCTTTAAAGACAAAAATAAAGGATTCAATAAATATTATTAAAGTAGTTATAGAATTGATAAATAAATGATCGATGATCTATTCCTGGCATTCGTATTTAAAGATTCATATTTTTTATATATTCTATATTGTTTTTAGAATTTTTAAAATAATTGATTCAATTATACAATATATGTCATTTCCGGAATTTCAATATATCCTATTTTTTACGACTTTTAATTACTGTGACTTTATTACCATCTTTGCGTTTTAATAAATAGTTCCCATGCCCTTATCTTGATGAGGAATTTTTGTATTAAATGACACCCTCAGACAGAAATGTGAGAGGTTTTTTACAATCTGACGTTATCACTTCGGCCTTTTTGTGTTTTTTCTTTGGTATTTTTTTATTCCAGCAATTAAAAGAACGAGGCTTAACTTTAACTAGTTTTTACCTAATTAATCAATTGTCACTAATTGGATCGTGCACGTCAGTTGACACATTTAAAAAATTTAGCTCTATTAAAAATATTAATTTCATTAAGGCCGTTTTAAATTGTTCGAACAGTTAGGCAGTTAATTTTTAATGTGTCCCAATGTCATATCTACGTTGAACAATATCGTTGTCTAAGAGGCAGTTTAATGCTATATAAAAACTATATAAATCAATGAAAATTATTAGATGTTAGTAGAATTATTACGTGCGGTAACGAATGCAATTTATCAAATAAAAAAATCCGAATTTTTTAATTTATTAGTCACCCTGCTTGATGATTTGCAAATATATGTGCCTAAGCCGTATCTTATATTAAAATCTACACATATATATTTATGCCAAATATATAATAGAGGGAGAAGGACAGACGACATTTTCAAATAATTTCTAATACGTGTTATCTAGGCTACTTGTCTCATCTTATCACAATTTTTTTTATCGTAACCATAAAGCCATATATTTTTTTTTTATCGAATTTTAATGTTTATTCGCTCAAACACAGACGGCTGCTGATTTTTAAAGAATAAAACGTAAGTAGAGAATTAAAAACGAATCGGTGAAAACGGGGATCGATTTCCAATTCAGTCCAGCATCATAATAGTTGTTTGATGTTATGTTGCAGTGTTCTTTGGATATTGAATTATAGATTAAGTGGTGTAGGTCTATTAAAGCTAATGTTTGTTAGATCGCGTTTAGTTAGTATATCAGATTATTAGTGGAAATTGGGCCTAAACGAATGTTATACTCTTAGATTCTTTTTTATGTCTCTTTAATGTTATTATTGCCCCTTTATTGAGGTCTTTATGGTTGTTATTAAGTATTATTTTAGCTCTTTATGGTTTTGGCAATGAGATGGAGCATAATTTTGTATCCATATTCGTTTGGATTGACAGAACCTATTTAAAAAAAAGATTTTGTTCGTAACTCTTCTGCAAAAGAATCTGTATTCCGTCCTTTTTTTCATATTATGAAATAAAATATTGCATCGATATTATCAAGCTATTAAAATACACAATAAGCTTAAATAAAATATTTATCCAAACGGGCATGTTATGTATGTTACGGACTTGTGGAAAAAATATGTTTCGGTTTTTTATAAATATTTTTTGGCATCGGTTTTATTTGTATTTGAAGATAATGGAAAATTGGCGAATTTCCTTATTATCTTCTTTTAATACAAACGATTTGCGAGTTAAACGATTTTTAACTTATTTTAATCAATGAATTTCTCATTATTCGCATACTATGATGTTGATTAGATTTTTTTTTTAATCGTGGTTACGAATTAAACTGGAACCGTTCCCTCATTGTTTTTTAACTCCCAAGCCCGTTTAAAACTTGCAGGAATGACACCGAAAGTTTCGTCGGGAATTTCTGAATAACGAGCTCTTTTGATGAAATTCCTTGGGCGACGAGTAAAGAGGAAATATAGGCTCGTGGAGCTGTTTCGGCTCTTTCAGTATGGGCAGGATCATCAGACACAGTTATTAGAAAATTTCTTGTCACTTTTTTTTTATTTGTTTGTTTTTTGACAGAAAAAGTTTTCTATCTATTAATTTCAATATTATACTTTCTTATTGGTCTATATTAAAAAACCTGAATCCAAAAATTTATGATGTAGGTTAAACATGCAATATAACTTTTACCAATATTGATACATAGATAAATACCAGGAAAAAAATACACTTCATAAGAAGTCACTCATACCATTAAATTTAATTGTAACAGTGGCGTACACAAGGTTATTTTTATTATTTTTTTTTGTGAAACCCTATATATCGGTGTACTTAAAATTATTTATAATTACGTATAAAACAATTTCAAATTTATTTACAGAATACAATACTTTATAATTTTACCATAGCTCACCCGCTTACTCCAATTCACGCTACTATTTATATATTCTCACTAATATATTCTCGCAATCTTATAAATTTTACTCCATTCCACACTTAATTTATTAGTTCTTGTATATTTTCTCGGGCGTTCGTTACTATTTTGTTTTGTCTTCACTAAATCTAACCGGGCAAAACACACAGACCAGTTATAGAAATAAATAAACACCGTATGGTTTAGTAAAACAGTCTCCAAATCGTTCTAGGAAAAAAAAAAAATTGAAACGTAGTATGGGGAAAACATTTAGCTTAACATGTATAGTACCTGATTTTAAATTCTGAATTTATTGATAGCTTACATGTACATTACTTTATTTTTGATTTATATAAAAGTAAATTACTCTTTTTATCATTTTGAAATATTGATTTATCATAACTGTTATACCTTATGAATGAAAATCAGTAAGTTAAACTAATTAATAAGTATACCTATGTATTATGAATAAATAGCATTATCAAAAACGTTTAAAAAGCATTAGTACATTATCTAGTTGACCATTGGCCCACGAATCCTTGAGTTATTATCAGGCTAACTTAATTCTTTATTGTCTCTTCAAATTTCGATCGTCCCTTGCTTAGGTTATAAACAATTTGGCATATGCAATTAAATTTCTTCGGTTATTAATAATTTATTACAAATTCACCAGTAAATAAATTTTATTATGACTTAATTAGATTTAAAACATTCAAATGGCAATACATTATTAAATACATATGTGTATGCATACGTTTATATTTATTTGGATCAAAGAATATCAAATGTTTCATTCAATTGTCTAAATTTGTCCTAATATAATTTATTCATTCATAAAGTTAAGACAATTTTGGAATCATGTCGATCCAGAATAAAAATAATTTAATTTCCGCATGTATATTTTTAAAAATAGGTTTTAAAATGATAAAATTTTGTTATAAATAATAACGATTTCACAAGATTTATATATTTTTTAAATTTATTTTATTCATTTTTTTGACAAAATCGTTCCGAAATCCATCAGCTAGATCTGAGCCAGAACGATCTGTTTAACTTACACATGTCAGCTTCTGGACATCTTGTATCAGGCCCAAAGCTGTTGTTAGCAAAATGCAATAAACATTGCTTACTCAGCGTAGCTGACATTTCAGCCAATTACAATAGTTTTTATTATCATATTAATAATAATAATGCATATATAATAGTACGATATGTAATTTTTGTTTGGCTCTATGCTATAGGAAGATTTTCTGGAATTTTAAAACTATTTTATTCATTCCTTTGGATTATGGTAATAAGAGACATTATTCATGGAACATTATGTATTCTATGATCTCAGATACACAATGCCATTTGAATACATTTTGTGTTGGTCAATAAATATAACATAACGTACAAAAAATAATTTTTGTTATTACTGGAAATTTTCTTCCTGATAATTCGTTTTATGAATTTAATTCGTTTATCTGCGAAGTAGTGAACAAATTTTAAATTTATAACCATGATTTTTAAAAAGATGTAATTTTAAATAATTACTATAAAATACATTTTATTTATTTTTTTAAAGATGACGATACAGACGATAAAGTACTAACTTTTTTTTCTAATCTTATACTGAAAATATTGTTATAATATAACTTTATAAGTATTATATATCAAAGATTAACGGCATCTATTAATTTTTTGTGTTATATCCCTAAAGGTTGAAGAATTAAATTTGTTTTTGTTTTTTCGACTTTATTTGATGAATTGATTACGAGACAAAGGAAATATCCGTTAGTTGATATCATGTATATATATATAATTTATACTTGTGGTTCTCAAGCTTCAGTAAGTTCTTTCAACTTCTTTTTGGCATTAAATAACTCACTAGTCTAAAGATAAATTGACACGTGTAACATGTTAATGCATACGTGGTACTTACAAATTGATGAATAATACACATATATTATTTATGCTTATATTAATAATAATCATATTTGTAAGAAGCAATGCACAATACCAAGCGGATTCCTTGTCGAGTCCTGAGATATTTAGTCCGTCGCTAAATCCGCACATCTATTTATGTTTAGGAGTTTGGCGTTAGCTATTGGAAGCAACTATTGATAGTGACCTCAGACGACAGTTGGTGGTAGCTAGACAACCAATTGTACCGCGCACGTTCACACCAACAGCCTGTAATAATGTTCTCTTTGTGTAGTTTGTTTTCTGCAGTAAATCATAAGTGTTTGTTTAGTCCAATGTTGTTGAAATGTCGCTAACTGACGACATTGTCAAACAGATAAGAAATAAAGTGGAAAGGAAACTTCAATCTGCACTTTTATGAAAGAGACATAGAAGTTTTTTCCTTAAAGGTTCGGTCGGTCTTGTTAACACTTCCATTGCAGTAAATTTGGAAGTTCTGTTTGAACTCAGCTCAGGTAGGTGGGCTTACGGATAGTTCAAATGGATGTTGCTGTAACGACCAATGGACCAGTTCAAGAGCAGTTAATAGGAGAAGCGAACAACTTCCATGGTTAGAAAATAGCTCAGGATGATGAACCTTCAGCAGTTTCAAAATGGCATCACGACAACTTAAAAAGAAAACAAAAATTGTACACCAGTTATGCATTACAATACCCATTATGCAAAATGGAATAATTTGTGACAAGTTCATTACTTAGGTAGTTCCTAACCTCTAACCTTATTTACTGGAATATTCAACTTTTCATTTTTGTGACAACCTTCCTAGTTTCTATGTTTTATCAGAAAGATAGAAATTTCGGTTCGAACATCCGTTGTCTTGAATGAGATGAACTCATTGATATTCAGAAATTTGAATCAGCCCGGAGGTCTAGTGTGTTGTTCAGTTGGCGAACTAGTATACCAGGGCAAACTATTACACTTAATGGAGCATAAATATTGCTTTTGCATAAAGGAGTTTTTTTTTATATTTCATCAACAACCATCCCTAATTATTAATTCGTTAAAAATAAAAGTATCGGTAAAAAAATTACTATTGCAGGTTTAGGCTGAAACCTAGGATTCCTCTACAAACTTCATTCTTCCTCAAACGAGTAGTATGTATGTTTTGTTGCCAAATGATTCCTCTGCCCAGAGGCGTCCGAAAAAACCTAAATCTCCCAAAATAATAAAACAGTAATGTTACAAAGTGTGTAGAATGTTACAAAAAACCATGTTAGTTGGTTGGTTACTGCACAACTCACTCATGTCATGTTGATCTGGATCGGCATCTTATGGTCATATTGCATTTTTTTTCTAGTGGGACTTTAATTCATTACGTCTCTGTAAGATACTTTCATGATACAATACATTACTTGCAATCGAAGATCCGTCGGTATTTCCGTGTAGCAGGGCCATTTCCAGTTTCTTTTTTTAACAAATAATAACTTTTGAGACGACCCTTGATTCGTAAAAATGTAACTCATTTATCCTAATCTTGATTGAGTGGATTTAAATCCGCCAGGAAAATGGTAGAGTTTCTTCCGAGCGAGTTTGACAGGGCGAAGATCCGTAAGTTCATTTGGATACGCGTGGATCCGATTTCCATTTGTGTGTCAGGAATCATTCCTTTGCAGTATCTCGAATTGAATTTTGTTACTCTCAACGCATTCCGGTCGACAGGGGTTCAAAAAGAGCGATATCGTGAAAACCATCATATATATTGTTCCTGATCGCCAAATACCAAAAACAGAAAAAAAAAATAGCGCTGAAAAACCTGTGTACGCAGGAGAAAATGTCTGAAATTTTCTTCCACTGTGATGGGATTGAATTAGAAGTTGTGAAAGAATAAATCCTAATATCGGACTGAGCTACGTTCTGTCGATCGTTGTATTTCTCTTAAGCCAGGAATATGGTTAGCAACCTGGACGGTGTTCAAAGGCGGATAACTCTAAAGTTAAAAAATTGGCTTTTCCAGATTTTTCGGTTCTTAACTCAAGCCATGCTCTATCATCCCAAAACTTCAGGTTCATAACCCGATTAAAACCATGAGAAATAAGGCGGAAAAGTGCCGCGTCAGACAAAATTACTTAACTAAATTAGCGAAAAATGTGGAAAGGGCAATTTTTGAAATTTTTGAGTTATCCGCTTTTGATACTGAACGCCTCAATTATAAATGATCAAACTATACCACTGATGGAAATGTCAAGATATCAAATTTGGTGGACATAGACGAAATTAAGTTTATTAGATGGACGGTTTTGTCATGCGTTCAATAGTTTTTAATATATTACTAAAAATACTAAATGAAAAAAAGAATTTTTTCGGGGTTTTTTGTTTTCTTTTTTTTACAAAACTCTTATTGAATGAACTACTGTTCAGTTACGTAACGTCATCACAAAGTAGACGCCAGTGAATATCAATAAGAACCAGTTACTACTTGTTAGGTTAGCATCTCACACAAAAGATTTTAATATAATTTCTTTTATTGTTATATGATATAATTTTTCAAATGAAATATATAAACGATTTTAATGTTGCCGAGAATCGAACTCAGTTCCTTAATAAGTTTTAACTACTCCTTCAAAAGGAGAAAAACATTTATTTATTTTTTGTACAAAATAAATATTTTTAATAAAACAGAATAATTTTCGGTGAATCATTGTCACATTAGATAATATTTTCGTTTTGTAAATCAATTAGTGTTTAGAATTATTATTCTTATATTAGATTTAGTAAGCTTTCAAAGTTACAAAGAAAAAAATAACCGCAACATCACTTAAAGCTTAATGACTTGAAAAATATACGAATTCTTTCGACTGTAGGTTCAGTTTCAATGTAACGTTTAAAATTTTAATGAACTTCCATCTTCTCATTAAAAACTCCATTATCACAATCGGCTAAGATGAAAAACAAAGTCAAGGTCAAGAAGCTTTTTAAGCAGTTTACCCGTCCTTGTCAGGGCATTTCCCGAAAAGTTTAAACCCGAGTACTCGAAAATATTTTGTTTTCCTCCACGGATGTCCCGGCATCAAACTTAAGTTCTTTTTGTCTCTGAGAAGCTTATGAAGTTTTCAATCCCTGGTATTTAGATCACAAGATGTTTGGGTGATAAAAAAATATATATATACAAAGTTTTTTTAAAAACATTTTTCTAAATATGGATTATTTGATTAAAATTTATTATTATAAGTGTATTAAACATGTGGAAATAAAATTTCCTTGAAAGCTTGTTTGTAACTTGAGGCTGTAAAAGATTCCCTGTAGGGGCAGTATCAAGGGTGGATTCAAGTGCCAACATCAACCCCTGAAATTACCTCCTAATCTTAACCCCTGTTTTAGGGCCTATATAAAAGCAAATGAAATCCATTTGGCCATCACTCTTAAGAATTTTGCGAAATTAAATTGTTCATTCCCTCCTCGATGAAATTTAACGCAGTTTTCACCCCGGATTTTATAAATAGCTGTAGTAACCACATTTTATTTTACCTATTTTTTTATGTATAAAAATTAAAGGCATGCTTAAAATTTAGGTATTTTCGTGTTTCATAGTTTAGTACTAATACTTTACGAGTGTTTTTAATTTATAGAAAAATGGTAATTGTTTTAAATATATTTTTAAATGTTTTTTTTTAAGTATAAACCCGGTGATCGACTTTCCGAAGATTTTCGTCCGTACACAATTATCTGTACGCAGAAATTTTTATTCCTTCTTTCTTATACTAAAACCATATACTATAAAAAAAACCTGCACAACCACAACCAATTAAGGATTTATGGTTCAGTATGTAGTAGAGACTGCAGAGTTTCAAGGGAGATGATCATTTTAGAGATCAGGCTCAACCGCAGGTTTTACCCCCAATAAAGTGTAACCAATTTATACTGGCTGGGTGAGCACCAGAAGGGTCTGGAGATCCTATAGGGTCCATCTAAGATTATTTACAGATTAAATAATTTATCTGCCACAGTCGAATTTGGCATAAAAACTCAGCGCTCTACCCACTCAGCTACCCTACTCCCTGAATACTATAACTAACTAAAATATATATACCATAAGGAAAATAAACCCTAAAAATAAAAATGGCCCAGTATTAGTGAAATTAAATTCGATAATTTTGAAAGCAGATATTATGAAAAACAAATCTAAATTAATGAAACTTGATGAATTTAAAATCATTAAAATCAAAGATGATGTGCTAAAGGCTGTCAGAATAATTAGAAAGGAATTGTTTACATTTATGAAATCCCACTGGGAGAAAGGAAACAAGGTTACCCTGGGATACGACAAACTATTATTAAACGATAATTTGTTCACCCTAGAAGAGCTGCAGGCCCAAGATACCTTGAGAAAAAGGAAAGAAAGGAGTGAAGAAAAAGAAGGAGCTGTCGGTAAAGAAAAAGAGCAAAAACCAAAGGACAAAAAGCCAAAGGAGGTAAAACTTGATCATCAAAGGACAAACAGCCTAGATACATTTTTGAAATCTCATGGAGAAAGAATATTTGAGGAGATTGTTAATAAAGACTTGGATGCTTCAAAAACCAGTTTCAAAAGCCAAAAGATTCGCAAAAAGCATAAAAATTGGACTGAAAAACTAAAGTTAACCAAAAAAGGAATCGAAAAGGGAAATAAACAGATCTCACTTCCCCCAAAATGTTTGGTCGGTAAGGGGGAATATGACCTAAACCTCCCAAAATTTTCAAAGATTCGAAATAACCACACTCAACGTTAGACGTTTATTAGCCGACTGGAGAATAGAAGAACTAGAAAACGCTATGTTTAATTCAAATATAAAATTTATGGGATTATCTGAAGTATGAAGAAAGGGAGATAACATTCAGTTAAGGGAAACTGGATGTTTATTTTTTCATTATGGAAGAGGCGTAACTTGGACAAATTGGGAGAGGCTTATGCCAAAAGAAGGGCCTTTTTTCTTTTCCTTAAAGAACTTTTGAATTTATTTATTGTATTCTGTACTAGTATTTGTAGTTTGGAACTTATTATTCTGTAAATGTACATAGAAGAAATAGGAAAACAAACTAAAACTTATTATTATTATTATATACCCGCCTCTGACAGATGATATTTATACGTTTATAACTTTTATTCATTGCATTATTAGTTATTCAAGTAATAGTTTTAAGGTTAATAAAAAAGTATGTACGTTTACGTACGCATGTATAACCATAGTATATATATATATATATATATATATATATATATATATACTTCTCTTATCATGAAGATTTCAGATCACTACTGAAGTTTTAGGGACGTTGTAACACGCTATTGTGCTGGGAACTGAGCCCTTGGAGGGTCGAACCCTCCCTAGGAGTCCAGGGGGAGGGTTTCTTCCCGACCCTTCTATATAACTTTATATTGAGCCGTATATTGTTTATAGCATGATTATATCAAAGATACATTTATTTTATTATAGTCAAATAACAATACTGGTTTTGCAGCGCCTAACAGAACAGAGATTGAAAATATTTACATTCTTTAATCCTAATTTAAATTTAAATGGGTGAGCCCTAGGGCGGTGTGTAAACATAGCGTCATTTAATCTGTTAACAAATATTTAATAGTTAACAGATTAAATAATTTATCTATCACAGCTGGAAATATCTATTGAACTCTGAAATACGACGATTGTTACTATTGAACTAAAATTTAAATGAATTGACTAATATTGTAGCAGAATCTGAAATATACGAATACATTCGCATTACTATTAACAGCATTATAATAACGTGCGTATACATTATATATATATATATATATATATATATATATATATACATTATATATATATATATATATATATATATATATATATATATATATATATATATATACCTTTACTAATACAACATATTAAGGGTCTACGCATCAGTCGTGGTCTACATTATACGGTTTCTTGGACAATATATATATATATATATATATATATATATATATATATATAAAATTGCTTTTTTAATCTCTTTCATTATACTTTGTTATAACCAATTATTTAATTTTTTTTAAATACACGTTATTATTAATCAAAAATAAAATCTTTATAAATATAACATTTATGAAGAATCCATTTTATATATCTAAATAATTGTTTTTATAATTCTCATTTATTAAACCTTAATATAACCAATAATTTAATGTTTTTAATTCACGTTTATCTGTACAAAAATTAAAAGCGTTGCTTAAAATAGACTGTGGGCGTTAAAGGTAGGGATTATGGGCAGAGCTTACGACGATCCTCCATTAAAGTACAAATAAATGTAATACATTTCTAAATACTTTCAATACACGATTAAATACAGTCAAATGAACGTAATGCATCATTGAACATGTATTTTAAAATAATACAATGAGTAAGCTATTGTTGAAAGATTGTTAAGCTCTGTTGTAAATAACAATTACTTATGGAAGAACAGATCCATTTGTTTCGCTTCCCGGTCATGACAACTTTACAATTCGTCCTTCCATTGATTAAATTTTATATTCGCGATGGAATAAATTAAATTAATTACAATAGTTTTCCGGCTAGAATCGATTGAAATTGTATGACTCACTCAGACATCTTATCATTTACGCCAATAGACTGGGTTCAGAAAATCCGATTCAGTTCAAGAATCTCATTACATCATATCACATTACAATATTTTTTATTTTATTTACATTGGCAATTACAAAACGGGCACTTGGTATTAATGATGTGGGCATAATTGATAATTTGATAGTATAATACAATCATTAAGTTATTTTCCTTTTGAGATTTGTTATATTAATAAAAAGTGTTATTTAAATCAGGGAGTGAAGTAACTCATTGGTAGAGCGCTGAGTTTTTGTATCGAAAGTCCCGGGTTAAAATTCAAGTCCGCCCAGGGGCTCACCCAGCCTCAATATAGTGGCCCTGAATTGGCGGGAAAAAAGCCTGGCGCTGGAGCATGACCCCACACATCACCTCTCTGCACAACCGTTGTCATAACAGTACTGACACTACCGTATACTGAACCTAATATAAGACCCTTCATGGATTGTAGTGGTACTGTTTTTTTTTTCTTATTTAAACCTGTACTTAGTGACTGAATCGTTAATCAATAATACGCAATATGAAAAGAGGGATGTAAGTAGGATAGAGTTATTATAATTATAGCCTATAGAGAGATATTGCATTAACTATATTTTGAATAATAAATATTTATTGATATATTTTTTATAAAAATTTAAACAAATGCTTTCATGATATCGATATTTTTTAGCTGATCTATGTACTATAGATTATATTCCTTAAAACGGGTAAACCCAAAATGATAAAAATCTAAAATGAGAAGAATATTGTTATTAGTGGTAAAATAAAAGTTCTCTATTGAATAATGAGTTCTGACTACCCTCCTGGGGCTCACCCAGCCTCTATAAAGTGGGTACCCTTAAATGGGTGACAACCTGGCAGTTGAGCGCGATCTCAGACAAATCACCTCCATGCTCAACCGGTGTCCTTGTAACAGTACAGTCTCTACCATTTACAGAACCCAAGAACCTTTCTAGATGGTAGTGGTAGAGGTTTATTTTTTTTTAAATACTGATTTATTGTAATGTTGAACGTGTATATAGATGTTTTTAATTATTATTATCGATGCTGTTATTCATTCGAAAGCCAGCCGATAGTTTTTATTCAGCCCGCATATTTCAGTGTTCCATATCTTCAAAACTGTTATCTCTCGCTGATAAGGACAACTACTGGCGGAATACGTGACTGGTAGAATCAAAATGAACTTTCTCTTGGCATTTTGTCGTATTCCGTTACCGGGAGAAGGTCCCTGCACTGCATTACAGAACAGGCAACTCCATATCGTAATAGATCATTTCATATCTAATGAGATAGGAGTGTATTCCTATTTAAAATCGGGTATCTGAGTGCCGTATGCTGATGTATTCCGTTATTGGTGTAATTTGCAAGCATACGAGGTGTGATAAAAAATACGGTGAATATTTTTTTATTTCGAAAAGTAATAAACTTACACCGAATTCGATTTAATCTCCTTCAAAGTCGCATGGTGCTAAATCGGGTGAGTATGGCGGATGCGGTCAGGCAGGAACACTTTTTTCGGGCAAAAACTCGCAAATGAGAAGCGAGGTGTGACACGGCGCACTGTCGTGATGAAGGAGAAAGCCATTTGCACATTTTTTTGGTCTATTTCTTCGTATATATTTATATACTTGTCTCTATATTCGCTATAAAAATTCATTCACCGTATTTTTTGATCGAACCTCCACCATTAATTAATCCGTAATTATGAAACAGTAACATCATTATTATAGTAGAAGCTCATATTCCTGAATTTCATATTGCATTTCATCCCTCTGTACCATGTTTTGCAATCAATATGCAATATTAATTGAGAAATTCTAAAGCTTTTGAAGTTATATAAAATATGATTTATTTTAATCAATATAATATTATATACGACTTTTCTTTGGCTCTTGAACGATATTTAAAAAAAAAGTACTTTTTATTTTTTTTACGTATTTTGAATCACATATTAAGTTAGTTTATTCATTTAACGTCACTTTATGCTTTGGCCAATCGGACGATGCTACAATGGAAGTCCTACATTTTTTTTTTTTTAGCCTATTCTAGTTTAATTAATATAGACATTTTTAACGAGTACCTGACATCGTTACTTCCGAAGGACGGTATAGCTATGGCTTTTTTTTACTTCTTTTAAAAAATCCTAAAGCCATCTGCCGGGCTGTGAACCAAGGTCCCGGGCATAAGTGTTATGCTAACCGCTAGACCAGACCAGCGGATTTTTTCTACCATTTAAAAAAATCTAGTTCTTTGTGTTTGAAAAATAAATAAATCTAATGACTTTTGGGTTTGTTCTTGAGAGAGAGAGAGAAGGTCATAAAAAGAGGTTGAACTGTGTTAATTTAATCGTTCTTTGTGTTTTAAGTGAAAAGGCCCGGGTAGCGGTGTCCTTTTCCTAGCCACAGATAAATTCGTAAAGCTCAGTTTCGAGGTGAAATTAATCCTGTTTTTATTTAATTTTTACGATATTCGAACCCCCAACACTTCTCTTAGGGGTGACCTGTGGTCTAGTTGTTAGCATAACAAACTAGGAAACCCATGATCGCGGGTTCGTAGCCCGGCAGGTGGCCCTAGGATTTTTTAAAGGGAGTAAAAAATCCTTGGTTATGTTGTCCTTCGGAAGGGACGTTAAACAGGGGTCCCGAGTCTGTACGATGCCAGGTCCTCGTTAAAAATCCTAATAAAACCTGGATAGGCAAAATTTAGGGCTCCCACTGTAGCATCGTCCGATTAGCCATAGCAGCATAAATTGACGTTAAATGAACAAACACATCTCTTATTAAGATTATTATTTCATTAAAAAAATAGTTGGTTGCAATTGTAATGAATTATTACAGCAACTATAGAATTCTCTCTGATACAATTTTTAACACTTGGGGAGTGATAATGCTAACTGTGTAGAGTGCTGGGTTGCTATTCTGTACTGAGGGTCCTGGTGCAAATCCGGCTGTAAAAGACAAATCATTTAATCCGTTATTAGATTAACCATAAATTGACCCTGTGGGATCTGCAGACCCTTTTCGGACTCACCAAGACTCTGTAAACTGTCCTAGAAACAGTACAGTCTCTATTAAGTACTGAACCCAAGGCCCTCCATGGGTTGTAGTGGTACAGGTTTTACAATTTTATCGAAATAGACTTTCTGGTTTGATCAAATCAATTATTGAAAATAAATGTTTTTATAATATTAGCTAGGGAGCGAAGTGGCTCAGTGGTAGGGCCTTGAGTTGCCGTGCCGAATGTTAGCCTGGTTTGAGCACCAATGTGCACGAAATATTTAGAAAGTGCTTAACTACAGAATTTTCATTACTTCCAATAAAGGACCTGTAATTTCCTATATTTGAAATAACTAAACCTTATAGTTACTAGTAATATAACAATAAATGTATTCAAATTATGATTTAAATTGAAAAATTAAAGTGGGAGAAACTGAAAGCTTTTTAATAAAAAAATATTATATGTTTTATGATGGTGATGAAAAGTGACCAATAGCCTATGAACTCTTCTTGTAATGTTTGCACTGAGTCGTCGTACTAAAGGTCCTGGGTTCAAACCCCGCTGCTGACAGACATTTATTTAATCTGTTAGCAGCCGGAAATGGATCCCATGGGATCAGGGACCGTCCTGGGGCACACCCAGCCTCAGATTGTAATGGTACAGGTTTTTCTTATAATGTTTAATACTCATCACCTAGTGGTTCTAGTTGAAGGAAAGGAAGAAACAAAAGAACTGTTTATAAAATAATGGTTAATAGAATTAATTCATTTAATATTTAAAAACAAAAATTGTGATAAGACTGAATATTATATAAATTGTTTAAAAGAAAATCAATGATAAAATCGTTTTCATTTTTATTGTTCTATATATAGATAAATAATGTTTTGCCAAATGGATTAAAATTTTAGAAAATAGGTTTTCATTAAAATGGTATTTAATACAAATTTCTCAAGTTATTGATTTATTTTGAATAAAATAAAGAAAATTGAGGTAAAATTCTCTAAAACTTTTGTGTAATTTCACCTTTCATTCCTGCTCACCGTGAGGACAATACCCTACCTATTTTTAGTATCCCTGCACTCTATCAGTTATTCTCAGTCCTTGGTAACGTCTGTTCTTACTATATGCTCTTGGAAATAACCATTAACATATTAACGTTCGAATTTGCATAGTTAAGAGCATGAGTCATATGCTGATGTTTGTAATAATAGCGTGAGATCTAGGTGTTCTGGTGTCTTAGTTAAAAAAAAAATAGAAAAATTGTTCACCATAATTTTACTTTGCCCTTCTCTATAAATAATTGCCAATACAATTATTACCATTTGGTTAATCGTTGAATTAAAGTAAAGTTACCTAATTAATAATTTATTAATTAAATAACCTCTATATGGAGAGATTAAAACATAATAAAAGTATTTAAAAGAGTATTTAATAAAAGTAATTAAGAGCCTTACAAGTCAGATTGTAAAAGAATTCGATTCGGTTTCGAAATAAGCGTCAAACAATTTTTTTTCCTCATTCAATCAAAAAATTTCCATCTGCCATTTTGTAGGGTTTTTTCCTATACCTCTATACGTGATAACCCATTACAGAAATCGAATGAAAAATTTTAAAATTTTCCCTTTAAATTTATCACATCCTATTAGTAAAATCGTTTGACCAGTTAAAATTCTGTCATCCATTCACCGGATATAATAGGAAAAATCAATGACGTTTTGGCCACATTAATTATAATTCAAATATTCGATTTTTTTTAGTTCGAATGAATCGATTAACTTGGAAAATTATATATAGAATTACATTGTATTCGTTATTTAAAAAAACTGTATATACGTTAACTTAATAAAATAATTAACTTAAGTTGTGTATTATTTGTTGCTTGAAATGAAGGGAGCGGAGTGGCTCAGTGGTAGAGCACTGAGTTGCCATGCCGGAAATCCTGATTCAAATCCCGCTGCAGGCCATGATTTTTATTTAGTCTGTTTGCAGCGGGAGATGGATTATATGGGATCTAGGACCCTCCTGGGGCCCACCCAGCCTCTATAAAATATTATAAAAGTAGGGTACCTAAAATAAGGGGGGGAAATCTGGCGGTTGAGCGTGACCTAGGACAAGTCATCTGCTTGCAGAACCGTTGTCCATGAAACAGTGCAGTCTCTTCTATGTACTGAACCTCAGACCCTTCATGGGTTGTAGTGGTACAGTTTTTTTTTTTTTTTTAAATAAAGCGCTAGCTGAGCGTGTAGAGAGCTGAATCAGATTTCAATCCGGCTGTGACAGATAAATTATTTAATACCTTGTATTATCTACAGACCCTTCTTGGGCTCAACCAGCCTAGTACCCGTTCTTCTTCTTTAATTGAGGGAAAACCTGGCGGTTGAGCGTGATGTAGGATACATTTCCTCCCTGCACAACCGTTGTATTAGTAACACTACAGTCTCTATGAGGTTCTAGAACCAAGGGGTTGAATTGGTACAGGTTCTCAATTATGTCTCAAAACTAATTATTGTGTCAGAAATCCCACAAAACAAAGTAAGCTAATAAATTTTAAATACGTTTATTATTAATTATATGATGTAGCATTAAATTAATAAGTTGAGTATATATATAAAATATTTGTTTAATAATATTATCTTAAATTAAATATTGAGCTTAATATTATTGGATATTTTATAGGGAAAAAGGAAACATAATTTAGTATTTTTAAAGCTCATAATTATATGAACAATTGGAAATAATCAATTATGGTCAATTGTTCTAAAAGTTATTTAAAAATATTATTATAAAGCTGGTGGTTATTTTATGAAGAAATAAATATTATTTTTCCTATTATATTTATTTTTAGATATGGTCGTCTTGTTAGCGGATAATATTATGCAGCTGAGGTTTTCAACGAGTCTTTTGCTTGAGTTATTTCTTTGAATCGTTAATAGCTCTGACTTTTAGTGGTCACTGTAGAATAGCTTTCATTCAGATGGGAAGTGTCATTTTTAAAACATGCTCAAGTAAACCCTTTGAAAATTATTCTCCAATTTCAATAAACAATATCAAATGTTTATTGTTTAAACTTTGACATTTTAGTAACAAAAACTTATAATTCATACTTAGAATATTACGTGAATAATTTTATATATTTTAATTAATTTATTGAGATGCTGTCTTCTAAAATAATAGATTTTTTTTAACTATGTAGCTGTGTTTCAACTTAAATACAAAATCGCAGAAGAAATCTCGTGAGTAAATATCCTACATCAATCAGATAAAGTATTGAATCTGTAACGGGTGGACAACAGGAGGATCTGTATACCCTACAGGTTCCATACAGATTCTATTAAATGGGTACCCAAAATAGGGGAAATAACCTGAGGGTTATCGAGCGTGATCTAGAATAAATCACTTCCCTGCACAACCGTTGTCTATGAAATATTACAATCTCTACCATTGTTATTGAACACAAGACCCTTCACGGGTTGTAGTAGTACAGGTTTTACCATTTTGTCGATTACGACTTATTTCATCAAATTCATTACATCAATTATAAATAGATGTTTTTTTTTGTAATATTAGCTAGATTTTATCCACATTGAAACAGTTCGAAAGGGTTTATAAATACCAAATTATCGTAATTGCTTCCACTAAGGTACCTGTTCTTCTTCTTACAATTGAAATAATTAAACCTCCCTCATTGTTACTAGTAATAAAAGAATTAGTTTCTCAGATTATTAAGGGGGAAATATTATCCTAATTTTAAAACTAATTTCCTTGAATAATAGCTGTAATAAAGCTTTTTTCTCTATAGCTCACCTTATGTGAAGTAGATTAGTTAGCCGCTTGACCAAGTTAAGGCTATATTAGACTAGTCGCAGCATATGCATGTGAAACATGGGTACTTAAAAAATCAGCAGCTGAAAAGATGGACATCTTTGAACGCAAACTATTAAGGCGCATTCTGGGACCCGTGAAAGAAAATGGGGTACACCGCCTTAGAAAGAATAGAGAAGTATATTCCCTATATGACGATGTGAAGCTTTCCGACTATGTCAGATTACGTCTAAAGTGGGTCACCTCCATAGAATGGATAATAGCAAAACCGCCAAAGGGCTGTATAAGGATTGTCCAGAAGGAGTGAGAGCTCGAGGTAGGCCACGAGGCAGATGGAACAGCCTCTCAGAGGACCTCCGAAATCTCAACCTGCAGGCCAAGGACCGCCTTGTGCGTCTGTCGTGCTAATGATGAAGAAGAATAGTTGTAATATTGTTGTACAGTATTCTGCTAGAAAGCTAAAAATTTTAGAAAAAAAAAAAGTTATTTATTTTAAGGAGGTAATTGAGAATGACGAAGAACCCATAAAAATGAATGGTTGTTGTAATTAATTATTTCTTTTTTTTTTGTATTATTTAAAGAAATATAAATGGTTCCATGGAATCTTTTTTTTTTTAATTCTCAATTTCATTATAGATATTGATATTTAAAAAACCGTTTTACACTTGTTTTTAAACAATTAATGTCTTCCTTGTGATATTGTTTAATAGTTTTAATTATCTTCTGTAGCTGTTAAACAGAAGTTTGTGTTTCCCAAACGAAAGCTATCTTAAAATTGATTGTTTATTGATTATTTTGATATGTAATCTGTTCTCTGTATCGCGTTGATATTTAATGAAAGGAAACCATTCTCTATATCTACAATGCCATAGTTAGGATCTTATTTATTTGTATATCATATATATTATTTATGCATATACGATTTATTTACTTTTGTAAAGGATATTTAATTTAATTTAAGCAAATTGAAGTGCATAGCCCTGAAGATAACCTCATGTCTTGGGTCGAAACGTTGCCTCAATTAAAAAAATATAAATAACTTATTCTCTAATCATTTATTACTCAAGTTATTATTATATATTTTGTTTAATGTTTATAAATAAGTTTAAAAATATACACACATAAATATAAGGCGGGATTTTACTAATTAAGTTTCGGGGCGAAATTTTATTTTATAATTAAACACTTATAAATCATCAAATATCCAGAATACCAATTTGATTGATAATAAAAGTTTTAATTGAACGAGGGTTATAATTAAGATGTGATACTTTGAGCTTAATTAAGCAATTAATTATGAACAGAGGTCGAAGTGCCCTCTCTCTGTAATCTTAATCTAGGACGATAATTATTTTATAGGGTTTTTTTCCCTCTCACCATAGATGAGGTGTCAAGTTTTTCGGTTAAAACAAAGTTAAATTTTTAAATTTTTGTATATTCAAAGCTAAATTTTTATTTATAGTAAGATCCCTATCGTTTCTTACATGTGCTCATACAATTACTTCAATCCGTTATTGTCTCTTATGTGTTTTTTTTTATTTTATTTTTTTAATATATTTATTTCTTATATAATTTGCTACAATTCACAAAATTATATGCTACAGCAAATAGACTAGTCTCAAACTTAAAAACAATTACCATTGGACAAATTTTTTATTTTTTTAATTTATTCATTGATATCTACTACTGTATTACAATAATGAAACAAGTAAATAGGCTAAGTGATACATATACATGATAACGACAAGTAGAGAAACTACCCACTGGTAGTACTCAAATCAAAGTTCAAGTAAGGAGGTCTCGTGGTCATCTTCTTTTCAGACGCCTCGGAGGATTATCGGGAATTGAAGAGAAAGCTAGGTTTGAAACTAGAGGGTTTGAGTGGTAATGAAGTTTGTTATGAAAGGATAGATACCGGGTTCGGGCCAAATCAGCAACAAAAGGGACATTAAGGTCGTTATGGATGACTTTATTCTTAACAAAATAAGGAGCATTGAGGATTTTACGAAGGCTTTTGGACTGTAAGGATTGGATACGAGAGGAATTCGATGGCTTAGTGGAGCCCCAAAGCTATACTCTGTAAGTCCAAATAGGTCGTATGATGGTCATGTAGATGAGTCTTTTGTAGTTAATTGGGAGCTTAGAGCCTTTGTCTAGTAAGTGTTGAAGTACCCTGAAACGTCGTGCGGTTTCTTGTCTTTTCAGTCTTGTATGAGGATTCCAGGTTAATCGTTTGTCAAGGTGCAACCCTAAGTATCGGATCTGTTCTACAGGCACCAGAGGGATATTATTAAAGGATACTGAAGGGCAGGAAGTCATTGGTTTACGACGTAAGGTAAAAGTGATTTGATGCGATTTTTGAGAATTTATTTTAATTCTCCAGTTTAGACACCATTCTTCAAGATCAGTGATATGGGATTGGAGGCTTTGGGATGCAATAACTGGATTGGGATACAGATGTATCATCAGCATACGTGGTAAGGATAGTATTAGGATGAGTTAAATTAACTTTTGTAAGTATTACACGTCAATGGAAATACTCATATTTTTTCTTATATTTATAATATTTGCTATTAATATCTTAATTTTTTAATTTATTTTGCGTTATATACGGGTGATTCCATTCTAACAATGTTTATTGATGTCCTGTACTGTTTGCTGTCATTAGTCATCCATTAACAATCTATTTATAAAACGTTAGAATCATCAATACGATCCTCATGAACATATTTATTCACTTCTTTTGTATAATATAAGTTGCAGTTCAGAGTAAACATAGTTTATCTCTTAAATGTCAGTACTATTTCATGTCCATTTTTAGAATTTATGAATTCATTATATTTTTTTTATCGCAATAAACTATCCAAATTAAGCGAAATTCTCTTCGACATTCATTTTTATAATGAAATAGGGTAATAATGTTTACTGAAAAACTGCAAAGCAAGACTAAATTTAAATTCTACAGAAAAGATATTAAATTTATTCATGAAGTGAACATGATTTATGGATTAGTTTGGATGACTTTTTGCGACAAAAAAAAAAGTAAGAGAATCGAATCACCCTTTTATATCTGGATTATTGCAATACATGGAAAGCCTATATTATTCAAGACATAATTGTTTAGATTTATATAAATCAAAAATAATTTGTTGGATTTATATGATTATTTCTATATTTGTTCGTTTGAGAGCTAGAGGGACACTATACTCAGTCTTTCACTTTGGAGTTACATTACCCCAATTTTTTTATGCGAGTAGTTTACCAATATTGTTATTTTATTTTCATTACTTTTATTGTTTTTTATTGAATAATATATGAGATGGGTTGACAAGAGCTAGCCGAAACGCCTTACTCTAAGAGAGAAGAATGGCATAGCTCTTGGCTTGTTATCGACCCAACAGGGATCGAACCAGCGACCTTGATGGCGAACAGTGCAGTCCAAGACCTCGCTGCCCTCAGCCAGAAAAATTTTAATGTTTCGCCATATTTCACTATTATTTAACAATTCCTTATTATTAATATGAATCATAATCGTTTTAAACAATAGGGCGTTACAGTTTTAATTCGATTCCAGTCATTCCTGTACTCAGAAAGAACTTGACTCAGCAGGTGGAATTTGTCCATCTTTTACATCACTGAGAGGAAAAATGGTCACATAATTATAAACCATTCTTTGATGATGAGACGAGCTTATTAATAAATTTAATAGGTTTCTCGAAGAGCTATTCATAGGACATAATATTTATGTGCATATTTATTTCATTCTCTCTCAAGAGAGTAAGGCGTTTCAGTTAGCATATATATATACATATTCACAGGGATAATTGAACAATTAACTTTAATTAAAGATAAATAATGTCCACAAGTAACCAATTTGGCAAGGATTAATGGATGTAATGGCCTCGCGGAGAAATAAAGTATTAAGAAATATAATGCCATAAATACATATACACTATATGCAAACACACACAGATATATAAATATATATATATATATATATATATATATATATATATATATATATATATAAGGCTGGTAAAGGCGACCGAAGATCTACAAGGTCTGTAGAGCCAACAGAAAAAAAGAAAGAAAAAAAAAATATATATATAGCCACAATTTTAAGACTTATCACATTATTATCAGAATTTAGTGATTATTTTAAAAAAATTAGCTCGAGATTTGATAAGTCTATTATACAAATCTTCAGATATACTATCATCTTCCGCCTTTCCTCCAGATTGTCAGTAATATTGACAGAACTTGATAATGCCAGTATTTTGAAATCTTGCGATACAAAGTGTATATGTGTTTATATACATTATATATATGTGTGTTTGTGTGTATATATATATATATATATATATATATATATATATATTTATATATATATTTATATATCACAAATAAATATAAACGTTTCATGCTGTACACTCACGCGTATTTCCGTTACATTCCAATCTTTTTAGATATTTCTGTCTTCCTTCGGCACCCTGTTTTACATCTGGCTATCTTTGATCCGTGATTCCTATTTCGCTCCTCGAATCTCTGGTATTTGTAAATTAAGCTAAAATATACAATTATGTATTAAATAAAAACGTGTCGATCTGTGGCATTGTTTATTCTGAAGTAACCCGAACCTTAGCCATTATTGCAAAAGTTATAAATAAATCAATGAAATAAAAAAATAAGCACACATGTATATTATAATCCTCGAGATTTAAATTTATACAATATTGTCCAGTTATCTTAGCCTTTATAAGTATTTTAAATTCCTAGTTTAAAAAAATAAAAGTACAGTAAAAATTATATATAAATAATTTATAGCGAATTGTTTATTTAAATTTGTATTAGCGTTCAAAGCTTCCTTCAATTTATTTATATTCTAATCATTTAATAATTCATTTCAATTTGGACGTTTTTGAGCCATCCTCAACTCTCAGATCACCACAATCAGTATTTATGCACTACATATAATTTTATTATCAGTATTATATTGCTTACTTATATTTATAACATTGCATAGTTGTAGGGAACGGAGTGGCTCAGTGGTAGAGCGCTGAGTTGCCGTGCAGAAGGTCCAAGGTTCAAATCTAGCTGTTGCAGATTTTATTTAATCCGTTAACAGTAAGTGATTACTCCTTTGGGATCTGGGACCCATCTGGGGCTCATCCAGCCTCTGTAAAGTTGGTACCCAAAGTGGGGGGAAATCTGGAGTTACCGGGTAATCCAGGACAAATCACCTTAATCTCATGGGTTGTAGTGGTACAGTTTTTGTTTTGTTTTTTATAATAATAATTTCTTCAATTATTGATTAATTATTAATAAATTAATCAATAATCTTCATCTGTGATGTTCTGTATATATTTTGGCGAGGAATATTTGATTGAAAGATGTACCGAGACACTTCAAACATTTAATTTATTATGGTTATTATATACCTTAATTCTATTGATTCCAGTGTTATGCAATATTTATAAATTTATAGTATTATGAAGTTACTTTTACAATTATATATCTATCATATATAAAGTCCAGCTTTGCCTTCTACAAGCGTGAGTGCGTGAATATTTTCTTAATATATCAAATATAGTATATATGTTTAATTTTATTGTAATGAACTTTCTTTTACTTTGATTATTTAACTATTACAAATTTAATTTATTTATTTTTGATATTTGACCATGAATGAGGTATTTACATTTACATTACTTTATTTACCGTCCTGCAACGTAATCTATTGTGATATCTTATAATAAACCCAGTTCACCTTTCTATAACATACATTTGGTTGGAACAATTTTATCAATTTTTTTTTTATAGTTATTTTTATAAAATAATCAAACTGATAAATTTAAGTTATGAATAGCTATGTTAAAAAAAAGAAAGAAATAGGCTAAGATATAAATGTATAGAATAATAGGCTATACTTAAATATCGGAAAGGAACACGCTAAAAGCAGTTTGGCTGCCGTTTTGTTAAAAACAACGTTTTTGGCACATGGCTCCCCCCGAATTAATGTAGTCTACTAGTCTGGCCTAAACTTGATCTATCTTTGTCCCTTTCTTAGAACAGTTAGATTCTAGTCTTTTCAACGATATAATCTTGTAAAATGTGTATTTTTATATCTTAAAATCTTAATAACAATAATAATAATAAAATTTAATCTACTTTAAAAAAAAACGGGGAACTTGGTAGTTCAGTATGTAGAGAAGCTCAGGTTTAAAGCATGCTTTGGCATATACGCTATTTTATCTGTTAACAGCAATGCAATGACATTGTGGAATCTAGAGACCTACCTGAGGCTCACCTAGTCTCTATATAGTGGGTACTGTTGGTGGAAAACCTCTCATTTGGGCGTGATCTTATACAAATCAAAGAGTCTCTATCATGTATTGAGCCCAACAGTCTTCATGGGTTGTAGCTATACAGTTTTTTTTCCATTAACTAACGACCATATATAATGCCATTCTATATATAAATGTCCACAGTTACTTTAAAACCTTAGAAATTAATCATTTTGGTAACATATTAATAATATATATCTATAAAATGCTTTGTCCTGAATGACTGACAGATCAACCCACAGCCTTAACCGCTGATCGTAGAGACCTGAAACTTGGAGGGTGTGTTCTTTGTATGACCTAGGCATCCGATAAGAAAGGGTTTTCCGAAATTCTACCCCTACGAAAAAGGGGGGCAACCGTTTGTAATAAAAAAATAATTCATTTTTAAAGCGAGCACCATGAAATTTTAGATTTAGCTTCTACATTAAAAATAAAGAAATACGTGTTTTTTTTTATTTTTTGAAAATCGACTCGTAAAAAAGGAAAATACGGGAAATCGTATCATGTTATCTATATATATGAAAGAGTTCGTCCTGACTGAAAAGACCATCGCAGAGTCAAAACGGCATAAGCAACAGACTTGAAATTTGGACAGTAGGTACATTTTATAAGGCCATCGCGCACTAAGAAAGGATTTTTGAACATTCGTCCCCTAAGAGAGTGAAAAGGATGACAGACGTTTCTAATAAAAAAAAAACAACAACTCATTTTTAAAGCGAGCAACTTGAAATTTTAGATTTAGCTTCTATATTAAAAGTAAAGAAATACGTGTTTTTTTTATTTTTTGAAAATTGACCCGTTAACGAGTAAAATACGAGAAATCGTTTCATGTTAAGTTAGAGATGTAAAAATAAGTAAGCAGGCTTTACATTTTAATACAATAGTAATTGTATTCATATTTTTGCAAAATCAACCCCCAGATATTACAGTTTTGGATAGTATATGGTGGATTTAAATACAAAACTTATCGATAGTTCTGTAATTATGCCAGTTAATATTTAGTAGGACAGTTTATTAAAATCTATCAACAAATAGATAAGCATTGGTAGGCCGGCTGAATTTACAAATACTTTAAGTCATTGTTTATAATATTGAGTTCACTTATGGAATTTAAAATTCACTCTCCGTTTAAACTCTACATAAATTTCTATTTAAAATCAACGTGGACGAAGTCGCGGGCAAAAGCTAGAAATTTTTATATTGAAGCATAATTTTGACAAAATAAATCACAATTCCCACAAGCCAGATAACCTTTACCAATAATTTAAACCACTGTATCCTTTGAAGGGTTTTGGGTTGTACCCACTTTCTAGAAGGTGGGTGAGCCACAAAAGGTCCGTAGATCCTATAGCGTACATCCCTGGCTATTAATAGATTAATAATTGTTCTGTCACAGCTGGATTTGACCCCTGATGGATTCGATGGATTTGACCCCTTCAGTACAGGAACTCAGCACTCTACACACTGAGCTACCCCACTTCCTTACCAAAACCAAGCGCAATTGCACAAGCCGAATTTATGTTAATTCAAGTATTTAGGTCATAATTAGAACTATTGTTAATATTCCTGCAAGAACTTACATAAATTTCGTAACACAAACGGAAAAACTTTATAACGTAAGGAAGAAATAGTTGGGGGTGCAGTCAATTAAAACACCACAATATTAAAACGTTACAGTAACAAGAATATAGTGACATGTAATGTAGAAAATTAAAATAGTGACAGATATGATAATTAAAGATAACGAATATAAAATAGTGACAGAATATACTAAAATTAAAATAGAGACAGGTGTAATAAAATTAAAGGTAATGAACAGAAATTAAAATAGTGACAGATATATTAATTAAAGATAACGAATATAAAATTCAGAAAATAAATGTACAGAAAGGATAAAAAAGTAAACATAATATAAAGGAAAAGAAAAATGAGGAGGTAAACAGAAAGATACAAAATGAGAAGATTAAAATATAAAAAAGGTGGAATATGAAGGATTTAGAAAAAAACTAGTTTAATTATTCACTATTTTATTCACTAATTCTTTAATTTAATGAATTTAATTTAATTATTTAATTACTCACTATTTTATATTCGTTATCTTTAGTTATCATATCTGTCACTATTTTAATTTTCTACATTACACTATATTTTTGTTACTGTAACGTTTTTATAGATTTGTTGTTCTGTTTGTTTCTCTCTCATAGCCCTGAAGATGGCCTACATTGTAGGTCGAAACGTCGGCACACAATAAATAAGTATGCACTTATTATGGTCTTTTAATTGACTGCACTCCCTAATATTTCTTCCTCACATTAGAAGTTCCAGTCAACTATTTCTTCTCTAACGGAAAACTTTATAGAACTAGTAATTTTTTAAAGAAATACTTTACCGTGATAGGGAGGAAATTATAACGAACAGACTCGATTTTATATATAAAAGTCACTTTTTAAATAATTAAAAGTTAGTTGAATATTATTAATTAAGGAAGTTATCGAATCCTGTGAGGCTATTTCGATGGGTCCTGAAATACTTCGCTGACATTGAAGAACAATATATCAAGACTGTATTGAAGAGCATTCAATCCTACACTGATGAAACAAGTTTGATCAATACTGTTAGGGACTGTATAGATCGTCTAGTAAGCTATAATTATTTGTAAAATCGATTATATAGCGTGGGAATTTCAGTGAGACGATTTGGGCGAAAAACTGTTTTAACGTAATAAATTCAGATTCGTATAAAATATAGGTATATAGATATTTTTAACTTTATTCAATATAAAAACCTCATTCAAATATTTTTATTTAACTTTTCGTACAAAAATATTAATAATAATGATAAATAAACAGCCCCTATATATCGTAGACGGGGTGGAGAAGATATATCCAATTACTTTAATTTGATCTCTTATACGAATAAATAATACGGAATATATATATACACACACACACACACACACACATAGCGTTAGAAGATGCTTTGTCTGATAAAGGTTTCATTGAACTGTTGAAGAAAGTGCTTGACCTATAACAGTAACCCACTCTAAGCGAAACTCGTTGGCGCTCAGTTGGTCGAATGTTTTATTAGCACTTTTTTCCTGATAAAAAACATCTAATAAACCAGTAAGTAGGGCAATAAATGTAGATTAGGTTCACTATTTTTTATTCTATTACTCCAATAAAGTATTACGTCAATCAATACAGTTTATTTCGTTTCAACAACATTGTTGTAGAAATTTTAAAACAACCTTATTAAAAATATAATTTTTTTTTGTTCTCACAATATATCGTATCTTTTTTTTCTGTTTGCTTTGGTTTATGTTTTTTTTTTAATATTGTTGATTGGGACATTGTTAGAAACTTTCCTAATATTCCATATTTATATAAATTATTTTTCTTAGTTTATTTTATATAGATTTTTATGTCTAAAATCAATTGCAAAAATTTATTATGGCAAATATTTATAAATATATTTAATTTATCAAGAATATGGTCCGAGTTGCGGCAGAGAATAAGATAAAATAACGATTAATAAATGCTTTACATTTCACTGTTTGTGATTTTCACAATTTTATTTTTGCTTTGAACATTTCTCGAGACCCTTAAAAATGTCTTAAAGATGAGGATAGGTTGGGAATAGAATCCTCTCAGCTTCTGAGGAATAAATTTGTTTCTTAATGAATAAATAATTGGTGATTTATTCTAGAAACCAAATTACAATGAGGAAGAGATCGATTCAGTACTATCTATATCAGAGGATTTTCCAATAATGATTTTTTTTTCTATTATAATAACATATAATAATATAAAATACTTACTATATAATACTACTTCTTAAAGGGAAACTTGTCTCTACGATAATGTAAGCCTTACTTATAAAAAAAAAAAAAAAGATTTTCTCCGTTTAAAGTGTGAATTCTGAACAAATGTCTATAACATTTTTTTTTTGGTTTGTTATATTTTTTTAATATTTACTGTTACATTTGGGATACCCTGTTTTTATATGGGTGAAACCATCTTTTGACAATTTTTTTGGTTTTAAAATGAATCTTTGTAATGTAAACATTTTTTTTCGGTTAACGCAGGTTTGCTTTTATTATGTTTAACTTATGCAAGAACTGGCGTCATTGCTTGGCTAATTTCGAAGATTTATATACCCAAAGTGGTAATATATCTTTCAAAAATTTGAGCGAGATAAGAGATCATTATAAAAAAAATATTTGCTTATTCTATAAAATAACTCATATAAGAATGAATCCTTGAGAGCCTGTTTCACGCGTTGAGATATTTTCGAATAGAGAATAAAGACATACCTTCAGGCTAAGAAGTATGTATATTATTTTTTCTTAATTTTTATTTATTTTTGTTGGTTTGAATACTCTATATATAACATTAGTAACGAATAAAAAAAAAAAGTAATAACCGAAATATTTCGGTACAGTTAGATTTACGATACCGATTTAAATTGACATTTAAAATATGAGTACATTCGAAGGCCAATCAATTATTTTAAAAGCCCCAAACCCTTTCACATCTTGAAGAACATATATTTCCAATTTTTTTTTTTTTAATATCGTAGTAAAATATTTATTTTTTAAAAAATGGACATTTATGGAAATTCAATTCTTTTTTTAGTTTTATGGAAATTCGTTTTATGAAATTTTGTATACTTATATATACTGTTGGAGGTTCACTCAGTTTTGAATTGGATGTAAAACAGAAAATCCAGTTTCAATAAGTGCAAAAGATATTTAACAGCTCTATTTTTAAAGTAATATTTATATATATTTATATACCCAAAGTGGTAATATATCTTTCAAAAATTTGAGCGAGATAAGAGATCATTATAAAAAAAATATTTGCTTATTCTATAAAATAACTCATATAAGAATGAATCCTTGAGAGCCTGTTTCACGCGTTGGGATATTTTCGAATAGAGAATAAAGACATACCTTCAGGCTAAGAAGTATGTATATTATTTTTTCTTAATTTTTATTTATTTTTGTTGGTTTGAATACTCTATATATAACATTAGTATCGAATAAAAAAACTCTATTTTTAAAGTAATATTTAATATATATTTATATTAGATTAATTTTTAGATAGATATGTAAGAAAATCTTATTCAGGAAGAAAGACTCTTTGAATTTATGTGTATGTGTGCAAAAAATATTAATTTAATAAAAAATCATAACGTCTATAGAAAAGCATAAAAATTGTTAGATGGAAAAAAATTCTTTCAATAAAACTATATAATCGCTACTGGACGAAAATACTTAGTGTGTTCTTCCACCCTTGATACGAATACTTGTTTGCAGTTGCACATTGATAACATTTTCCATTTCTTCGCTGGTTTCTTTATTGATAAAAGTAAAACTAATAAAAACATAAGAATATAAGAAGATAATATTAGTTCAAATATTATCTATAAGTTAGTATAAAAATGCTCATTTTCATAATCAATGTAAAATTAATATTAAAGAATAAAGCAAATAATTATATGTAGCATCATGTGAATAATTATAAATAAATAATGCATGTTATGGAAAACATCTTTCAACTATCCCCCATTTTACACTATTCATTATTAAAATAATAAAACTAGAAAGAAAAAAAATTCATTTATGTTAGAGAAGAAGAAAATTCATTTAGTTGATTTCCGGATTAAAAATTGTTCACGGTCGCAAACATTCTCTTAATTTATATTTCGTATAAATATAAGCAAGTGAAAGGAAAAACTGGATTTAAACTGGATTATATATATATATATATATATATATATATATATATATATATATATATATATATAAAATTAGTTTTTGCTAAGATTATTAAAGACACAAATTTTTAATAAAGGGGCAATAGGACTGCTTAAAACTAGTGAAGATATGAGCATAATTGAAATTTTGGTTACATTAATGTTTATTTTATTTTATTATATATTCAAATACTTTTGTTTACCATTGACTATTATTATTTACATATAGATAGTGGTAGTGATAGATCAGCGGTAGTGCGCTAAGTCGCTATCTCGACTTCGAATTGACAGAAAAATTATTTAATCTTTTGTTAGCCACGTATAGCACTCTGTGAGAACTGCATACCCTCCTGGGGTTCATCCAGCCTTTATAACCCTCGTACAAATTTCCTTCCTGCACAACCGTTATCTTAGAAACTGGAGGGTTCCTACCATGTATCAAACCCAAAGCACCTTATGGTTTTTTTTTTTATTCGCTACAGGTTTACGTTATCGGTAATATTATTTGTCATAAAAAGTTCAAAAAACGTTATATGAAGACAAATATAGAAGTATTTATATTACCAGTTATAGACCGCGTGTAATTTAGAATATTATTTTTTAATACATATATATAATGATAATTTAATATCAACAATGTTTTAAATAGATGTATTTCAGTTCAATAATTTCTACAAACTGATTTATGTCTATATAATAAGTTTAATAGAACATGAAATGTTTCAAAGACTTTATTACACGATCAAAGAATTGATTTTAATGTAGCAGAGGATAATAAATAAATTGTTACCGACTGGTCCTATTTTATTTTGCATTTTTTTTCTGTTTGACTTCTCGAAATATTTTCACGAATAAAATCTAAACATTTGCCAAATCGCTACTAAGTTGAGAACTTGGCTCGAATCGAAATCTTATTGTACCAAGAATAGATGAACTGAATTGTTATACCAAACCGACTATGGGTTTAGGGTAATAAAATGTCTCCCACTGTTTTGATTAATTTATTACTCCGTCTGTCTGTAACAGATAGTGTTGAAGAGAGTCAAGAATAGTGTGTGTGTATATATATATATATATATATATATATATATATATATATATATATATATATACAGAATAAATATATATTTATATACAGTATATATATATATATATATATATATATATATATATATATATATATATACAGTATATATATACTTACCGAAAGAAATATGTCTTCAAACGTTTAGAAATGCAAGCATGTAGGCGGCGGTTTTGTGGATGAAGGAGAAATTGCGATAATACACTGATGTTACATGTTTTATTAGAAGATAATCGAAGTTCTTTTCCCCCGGGGTAACTCCTTATTGACCTGTTTATTTATGCCAGTCGTTAATTATGATAATTAACAATGTTGATTGCTCCACTAATTGGGGTAATGTCGAGCACCACTGTGTCGTATATATTAGCAATACGCAGATAAATAAAAGGGAATTTATTATCTAAAATTATCTAATTAATTTAGGCTATATATAAAGCTATTAAAGATGTCAGAATTTGAAAAACATATTAAAAAAATTAGTTAATAATTTAAAACTTTCATACTCAAACAATTAATTGTGCTAAATCATCCTTAAGTAGGATTATATATATCTACGGAATTATATTGATAGTAAATGCTCATAACGTATAGGATTAGAACTATATAATAATAATAATAAGAGTCACAGACAGAATATAGTAGAATAGAAGTATATAGACGACGGGATAACAGTTAGCTAAACATTTTCTAAAATTTATGGCCAATTGTTAAGAATGAAACCCATTCGACTGACCGGATTTTTACTCATTTTAAAGAAAAGAAGGCCAAACCTGCCTGGTTCGAAGAGGTAGAAAAAGATTTACATAACATGGAGATTACCTACGAGGATATTCTGGAAAGTAACCGTCCCAGGATGAAACTGAATACTTGCGTGGGTTTTCAAGAAAAATATAAGCTAAAGACGGGAAATGAAATGGATGGAAGAAAGAAGGGAGTATTTTGCGAATATGAAAAAAGACGTTGGAATGACGTGCTCCCTCTATAAAGTGGGTAACCCAACTAATGGGGAAAACCTAGTGGTTGAGCGTGATCTAGTACGTAACCTCCCTGCACAATCGTTGTCCATGAAACAGTACTGTCTCTATCATGTACTGAGTCCCAGACCATTCATGGGTTATAGTGGTACAGGTTATAGAAATAATAGGACGGAAGTATGTAGGCAGAGATCGGTGCTATCGGCACCGTACCTTCGGGTTCTCTAAGCCTTATTGCTATTACTGTGTAACTTTAAATATAAAAAATATAATTATACAAACTAAATAAATTTTTGTGTCCATTTTTAAAAATCTTTCTGGCTTGAGTCGATATAAATATCATCTATCATCGCTAAAAATATTAATGTTAGCTCGTTGCTTTACCGAGACTATTCGGATCCCTCTTCTCGTTTCTTAAAAATGTCAATTTAATCAAATTAAGGGAGATCCTTTGATACTCCCCACCAAAGTGACCCGGTAACTAATGACATTACTCCTAAATTGCATACTAGGATTACGCGAATGTTATCTATTCGAGATGATTGTGGCTTTGAACACGGTCTGTATTTGATCCTTTCTTGAAGTAAAGGGAGCATTTGACAAGGCACGGATGGAATCCATTGGATTAATGAATTCCTCCCCTTGACGTCCATTGATTGTTCCATCCGACCATGTAATTGTGATTGCCTCGTTGTTTCCCTAGCCAAGATGGTATTCGGAAACGATGATTTATCTTTATACTTGAATAATCTATCCTTTGTACTTACTCCCTTCTACATAATCCAGTATTCTGCCAAAGTATATATTAGACGTTGTCCAAATTGTCTTACTCTATACTTCAAAGTCAGATTAAAATATTGAAGTAGGTTTGGTTCCCTTTGGAGAATTAACAATTGATATCATTCATTGTCCGTGTCTAGATCTTGTTCTTCTTCCAGCTTTGACGTACTTACCAGTATTTCTTGAACCACTCACTTAGTGACATCTTCCGGTCCTCCGACAGAAGGGTACCTCACCCTTTGGGTTTTGCTCCCAACTCAGCACCATTGTAGCCTTTCACCACTCGCCGGAATTCTTGCCTGTTCATGATCTTGTCTTCTGAAATACCGATTTCTTTTAGATCCTTACCACATTACTGGAACCATACAAATCTTATTGACTTATTTTTATAAAATTCCAGATTTTCTTAGTCGATCGCCCGACTAAAAGTTATACTGTATACAAGGTATATACTAGGTGTTCCGTTAAGTGACTTTCATTATGCTCTTAAGACGGATTAAAATATTGAAGTGGTTTTAATTCGCTTTTTACTTAAACTTTTTTTTTTGCATTTATATTGAGCCGCTATGAACTGCGAATTAACAATCAATAAAATCTTCCGTTTCTGAATCTTATTCTTCTACTAGCTTTGGCGTATTTATGTAGCAGTATTTCTTGAACCACTCACTTAGTGTCATCTTCCGTTCCAACGACTGAGGTCTCCTTCTTGAGTTCTTTTCCCAACTCAAAACACTCGTAGCCTTTCACCATTCACCGGAATTCTTGCCTATTCATGATCTTATCTTCTGAAATACCAATTTCGGTATCTGTTCCAGAGGTTGCCGCTTCGAGTTGAGTTACTAGTTTATTCGTTTCATTTTTAATGTTTTCCAAAAACGCAAGTTATCGTTAGCTTTAGATTGGAAAAGAGAATGTAATTGTGAGTAATGATTTAATTTTTTTCGGTATCAGAAATTGTTTCGGGGTTCAAGAAGAGATAAAAAATTTATTTCTGTTTTGTGGATGATCTGTTTTATATAAGCATTTTATTTATTATTATTATTATTAAGTTTCTGTGTTCTTGAACCTATTCTACCTTTAAAGGAGTTAATATAATATAAATACATATCATATAAATTTTAAAACGTGGCGGACTACATACTCACAATATGTACAGTATAAAATTATGTTATCTGACGTTACTTACACAACTATAAAAATAGCAACACGATTAAAAGTAGCATTGTATTGTATAAAACCCATTTAATGTTTATAGGCCTTCCAAAGCAAAAAATTATGCGCCACTGTTATCAGCCGTGAATCGATCCTTTGGAATCAGGATCCTCTTAGAGCACATCTAGCCTTTATAAACTGAATACTGATAATCATAATGTTAGTTAAAATTGAGATCAAGATTAACTTGAAATTCCTCATTACTGACTAAGTAAACTCATAATTTAATGACGCCTTTCACGAAACTACAAATTCACCGTTTGTCTGCCTTTTTGGATGGATATTCGAACGTATTCTCCTTTTAAAATATGAAAGAAGACTTAGAAAAGTATATGGTATTTACTTATTGACATTGTAATACATATAATGTAAATAGGTATTAAGACTGCAAATGTGAGCCCATATTATATTTTCCGGTTTAACAAGAAATTAATATTTATCTTTTCATGACGTACTTCAAAGATAAATTTTTAACAAGATATCTAAACTGTTTCTATTCTTATGAACAGAGGCTGTAATATTACAAAATGACGAAATGTATTTAGGAAATATCTTAATCGGAAATTTAATCGGAAGTTTAAGGGGTAGTATTAAGCGTTTTCACCTGATTTTCAAGAGTTGTGGTGCTTGTATAAATTTTAATCTTGATGGGATATAATAATTTTTAATGTTAGTAATTATTAATGGATATTCCTTCCATTATTAACAAAGAGATCACGTTAGGAAAGTTTTAAGGCTTTGATGAACATAATCATTGAGAGCTAACGCGTAATCTTGTTACGGAACATTATCACGGAAAAGTGTAACATTGAACTAAGCGAAAATTTGTTTTTCGGGACTGACTGATGGATATAATTCTTAATATTACTCTTAACTGAAATTAACGATTCAGAAGTTTAGTAAACCGTTGCTAAGCATTCTCCTGAAAAAGTAATGAATAGCTGAATTCAAAGTTTGAAGTCAGGGGAGTTCTGAGGGAACAATAGGGGTTGAATGACGTCATGCTAGAAAGCGCACACTGGGGAGATTTAAGACTGAAGGGGCAACTTTAAGACAATTGTTATTCCAAATATTAACTTTTTAACTGGAGTCATTGTTGCCACTTTTAGATAAACACTAACTAAGATCTGTAACTAAACGGAATGCGTAAACAACAATGAACTATTTTAAATATCGGATCGTTTCATGTGGAATGTATCTCTTCGAATGATAGGTCATTCATAGTATTTACCGTCATTCACAACGTGTTGTAAAATTTTCAATCCCAGATTCGAAATATTCAGTTGTTATCAAAAAAAGTCTGAAAATGCGTTTTTGACTTGGGAATCACTTTCAAAAGTTTTACTATTAAGGAAGGTGTCCAAATTTCTGAACAGATAGAAATCTGTTGGAGGTTAATCTGGTGAATAAGGTGGGTGTGGGAGGAATTCGTTACGAAGCTCGTTTATTTTCTTAGCTTGTTTAGTCTGTCGTGTAACATTGGAGTATAGGTCCCTCCCGATTGGCCAATGCAGGTTCTTTTTTTATAAGCTTTTGTTGCATTATGTCAATATGTAGTACGATGTGGATGTGATGGTTTCACCTTTGTGTAGAAAGGATAAATTAATTAGTTATTGATTTAACTGTGTCTGTAAAATTCTGCAAAAGCGAATGATCGGTTTCTTTCCAGCGTTTGAATCCGTTCCAAGTTTAAACGCATAAACAATAATCACGAAAATTGCGTATTTTCATAGTCATATTTGATGGCATATTAAACAATGTTCGTTCGATTGTAGTGATAGTAAATGTTACTTTTAAAAAAATAAAGAATTAATAACAGCTCATTACGGTTTGTAAAAACAAACATTGTAAACAACACAAGTCCACTGATTCTAGTTTGAATTTCAGATATAATAGAAACGGACATTTCATATGGAACGAACCAGATAGTTCAAATTTGAAATATCATATTGTCTTGAAATTAACCAAGAGTATGGAATTTATTTCCAATGCTTACTTAAAATTATCACTAGATGTATTTTTAATATCATCGTTTTTGGAAAATTCGATAAAAAATTCTAAAAAATATTTAACTATTTTTATTTGAAGAGAAAAGATATACCCCCGGCTTATTGGGATTCGGACCCATGTCCCCGTGTATTCGCAATTCTTGCGGTGTAGGTATACACGAGAACGAATGCTCTTTGAACATTACTTAATTTTAGGATCTTGTTGACTTACGTCATATTACTAATTATAATTTTTTATAATTTGTTGTTAATTGTTTTAATTTTTAACTATTTTTATTTGAAGAGAAAAGATATGCCCCCTGCCGGTATTCGAACCCGGGTTCATTAGTACGTATTTTTCAGAACTTACATTTACATTCAATTAATTTTTATTTTTTGCAATGTTTTATTACAATCATATTACAGTATCCTTAATTTTATACACATTTATTACGAGAACTTAAAGTTCCAATTAATGATGACGAAAAAAGGAAATTAAAAGAGTGTCGCTTTGCGTCAGAGATCAATTATGCCTTTGTTAGTGCTGATTGAAACATTAAATGACAGCAATTAACGATTAGACGGGTTCCCATCTTGGAGCACATTTTTGTTTCCTTCTCTGCTTCTCTTTAATCGTGGAATTTCGAATAAAATAAGAGGGATTGCTTTATTAAAATGCTCACCCAGCATCTATAAAGTGAATACCTTTAATAAGGGGAAACACTTGGCGGTTGAGCGTTATCTAGGACAAATCACCTCCATCCACAGCCTTTATCCTAGAAACAGTACAGTCTCTACCACGTACTGAACCCAATACTCTACATGGGTTGTGGAGGTACAGATTTTCTTATCGTTTTTAAAAATCCCCCTACAAAATAAAATCCATTGAAGTACCATAAAAAAAAGAAACTAGGGTTCTAAAACTAGAAAACCTTATACACATTGATTCAGTCATCCATAAATAAATACGATGATTTAATGCTAAGAGGCTGTGCAGGTAAATTATAAAAGAACCCCGAATTTGTATTCTTCCAATTCACAATACTTGAATTAATATTATTTATATAAATTATTTAATGAACAATATTTAATCTGTTAGCGGTCGGAGATGGATCCTATTGGATCTAGTGTTGTGGAACTCACCCAGCCTCTGATATGTATTTAATGGCAAAGTTAACGCAAACGTTTCAGAAAAAAAGTTTACTAATTTAGTTTGATTTTTCAAATAATTGAAATAAAAATAAACTTGTAACCTAAAAAAAATTAATTATAGAGTTTTAAAAGGAAGAAGAGCATGGATGTATTGATTGGACGTGTTTTATTTTTATTTTATTTTTTTGCATTACTATCAATTTTCTCGCAATCATATGTCGAATTATCTTTAACTAGGTGAGTTTTATTAGTAGAGTTTTTTTTTAAAATAATATTATTCGTTAATTCTGTGATGTGTTTAACTGAGCGTATGGTTTTGGGAAAAACAAGTAAACAAGGGGGCGTTAGGTGAGTAACACAAACTCCGAGTGCGAACAAACCCCCGACAATTTTCTTTATATTTTTCCATAATTTACCGTTAAATGATGGAAACTCTGTAAAATATATTTGACGACTCTGCATGCTCTGTTTGACTCTGGATGTAAAGTTGGCATGCGAACAAATAAAAATCTGAAAGTTATTGCCTTTCCTTGCCCGCAATTTTCATTGGCAACTCCTCCAAGTATTGATGTCTCCTATTTTTCTTTCTCCCTCATCCCTCTCGAGTTCTCTTCCCTGCCCTAAAGGGAAAGACCATGTTATGAATTATACATAGTGAATCCTTGGAATATTTATTTGGTTTACCGATGTTTTACTGCCACGATTCTTGTTCCCTTAAGTAACTCTATTTATCTTGTCTTTTGAAACTAATGTTCTAATATAATTTGTAATATGTACATAAACAAAAATAACTTTCTAGTTAAGTCCTAATTTGTGCCAAAGTTAACGAATATACTTAATCTTATTCCACGCTCAGAGGGTTTCATCATACGTCCTCATTCGTGTTTTTAATACGTCTCAAACGATCAGTATTGAAAAATTCGTCTCATACTCCACAACAGATGGAAAAAATAAACCGTAATCCACAACGTTTAGCTACTAATTTTTGGTGATCCAGTTTAACAACCTGTACGACTATAACCCTTGGGCTAAGTACATGGTGGAGACTGTACTGTTTCTAGGACAACGTTTGCGCTGTGAGTTGATTTCCGATATCGCGCTCTACCACCAGGTTTATCTTCTAAATTACAAAGCCTGGATGAGCCTCAGGAGGATTTTTAGATTCCACAGGGTCCATCCATGTCTTTTAACAGGTTAAATTATCTGCCACAGTCGCATTTACATTATAATATAATGTCCCGCATAGTAACATAATATAATATAATATCCCGGTTTTTAACATACTTCCATTACTGATATTGTAAGGCGTATGTTGAAAAGGATTCTATTAAAACAATTCATATGAAGTAATTGGAAGTGTTGAAAGATTTACGAAAAACCGATAAATATTTAACGGAAGCCCTTAATTTTATTATTTTAATTACTTTTTTAGTCAATTTGTATAATCAATCAATCATTTTTATGTATTATTTTATTTTGCTTTTATTTTTATTTTAATTTTTAAATATTTTTGTGTCTTCTCTAACCAGATCTTAAGGAGACCTTCAATTTCAGTCGAAACGTCGGTTTCTAATAAATAGTTTTTCAATATTTAATAAGGAATTAATTCTTTGATTCTTCCCCATATATATATATATATATATATATATATATATATATATATATATATATATATATATATATATATATATATATATATATTGTGTTTTAGTTCTCGAGTTTCAGTAGTCTTTCTTGAACTTCTTAGGCGACGTTTCGAGACTACGTTAGTCTCATACTCATGCCCTGTATTTCTGGATCTCCCTCGCGAGAAAAAATATCCGCGTATTCCTCCCTTATGCCCATCCTCCAATCCTTGCCCTGGGTGATTGCACCGACGCACCTCACATCCCTTTTCGCGTTCTCCATCGTTTTATATATTTTCTTCCCAATTCTAATTACCCATTGACCCTCTACATACGGAGTTTCGCCCCTAGTTTCCCGAGCACGTCACACCCCAAAATCCCAACATACTCGCGCGGCATTGTCCAACTCCACATGCAGAGTTGCTTCTTCGCCCTTTTTGCCCCGTTTACCTAACGCCAGTTCTTTTTCCCCCTCTGCCTTACAGGGACCACTCAAAGTGTCCAACTTACATAAGCACTTCCTAATTTCTGGTTCACTCTTTCCTTAAAATATAGTTTGTAAAGTAGGTATCTCTACCTACTAGAGTACACGAACTCCCTGTGTCCACAAGACACCTCCTCCTCTTGCAAAAATCGATAATAGGCAACCGATCACACTTCTTTACGATTGTATTTACACAAAAATGGCTGCCCCTTCATTTACACCATCCTCATTCTCTCCTTACATCATCAGTTCACCGCCCTGCACTCCGTTGCTAACTTCTTCCTCCGGGAGTTCCTCTGCCACCAGGTTCGCTACCCTCCGCCTTGGATCCTGAAGTCTCGGACGCTCTGGAAGATTCGAATGGTATTCTGCCCCTCCGCCATATTCTTTGTGCGTTGACCTCAATAGGTTCTCCTCGGTCATGGTCTCTCCTCCTTATGTATGGACATTGCCTAGCCATATGTCCCTCGTTGTGGCACTCAAAACAGCACATGCGCGGGCATTAAGCCATCAGGTGCCCCGTCTTGCCGCATTCATGACATCTCCTATCGTCTCTTCTCGGGTTCTTCCTGTCTCTGAATTGTCTCCTCTCTCTGGGCATTGGTTTTCTCCTAACAAAATCTCCCTCTCTTCTTCTCTCCGGGTCTGTCCTTGCTTGATTCCTTCCTGCTTCGTTCCTGCGATAGGATACTTTATTCCACCCTGGTTCGAACACTTCCCTTTCTTCCTCATCGCGGGCACTCGCATCTACCATCTCCTGAGCGCGTTCTACAAATGTCTTATCCCTTGGTAGACCATCATTCTTCCGGTATCTCTGGCCAGTTGCACTTTGAGAATTGTTGTCATGAATAACATCCAGGCTTTATTTAGATTCCAATTCTCTATTTATAGTATTTACAATGTTTACATTCACCTTTTAGGAATAGTGTCTATGCTGGTGTATGTCCTGTCTTAACTTATATATATATATATATATATATATATATATATATATATATATATATATATATATATATTTATATAAAGTCAACTAATATTATCCAAGAATTATTTTATCGAACAAATTTATATGTATATTTAGTATTTTGCATTTTAAATGCACTTATACATTTTTCTTCTACTGTCACTAGTAAGGTCGTTCACGATATTTGCATTGTCAGCTAATGTTTAACTAAAATGAAAGAACAGAACTAAGGTTATATATTTTTGAAAGAATTTTATTGATTTTTTTTTTCGCGCTTTGAAGTTTAAAGTAAAATCAGTCGAAAAACGGAATGTCTCACTCAAACGAAGAAGAATTTATTTTTGTACTATAGTTATTTATTTATAATGTGTTCAATAACATATGGTACTTATAAATAATCGTATGTACCTTCAATTTCCGCTCAGTTGTCATTAGTCGGATTTTATGTCTATTAGTTTGCATTGTGATTATTCATGCATGAAAGGCTTTGATGTAAATTAGAGTATGGTATTCAGCTTGCAATATTTACATTAAACATTCACTGTGAAAGCAGTTTACACACAGCCCAAAAGCTGGTGGTTCAACACACTTACAGTTTCAATGTTTCTTATTAAACTTTATGCAATGATTACTGTATTTTAGCTTGAGGTAAATGAAATATTGGATCAACAGTGATATGTGATTACTAATAATCGGGTTCAATTGATATTTGCTCGTCATTCATAATGAACATAGCTTTGAGGAACGTATTTGTTTTGGTTGGGGAGTGTAGAGCTCTGAGTAGCTGTGCCTAACATTATTACTTCAAATCCGGCTATATCAGATGAATTATTTAATCGATTAACCGCCATGATCGAATACCGTTGTCCTAGAAACAGTAGACCCTCTAGCCTGTTCTGTAATTAAATGTCAAAAAATTAGCCAGTAAACCGTTTTGAGGACTTCATTTTACTTTCTTTTTTGTCTCTAAAATATTACTTTCTGAAGAAAAGTTATTTTTTCAGAATTATTTCTAACCATCATCAAACTTTTTATTTGTTGTAATATGGGTTCGAAAACTCCTTATGATGACAACTGAAGTTTGTTTTAGTTTCGATCAACTTCCGTTTCTAACCTGAAAAATCCTATTGCTTTAGTAGACCGAATCCGAAAAATACTATATATATTTATTTATAATTTAGCATAAGTTTAAGGATGGATCCTAGGTTGATCTTTAATAAATCAAAATATAATTCGAAAATCACCAAGTTAACTGGACAAGGTTATATGTCACTGTCAAATTCGAAGAACACACCAAGCCCACAGATTATTTTATACTAGCAAATGAATAATATAATTATTTATATTGTTAAAAAATTAACAACATTTTCACGTTTGTTGTTCATAATTAGTTTAAAACCCTGCACCATTACGACCCATCAAGTGTCTTGAGTTCAGTACATGATATAGACTGTACTATTTCTAGGACTAAGTTTACGCATGCAGGTAATTTGATAATTTTCTACATTATTCCATGAATATATCTTGATATATACTTTGGACATATATATATTCTATCTCAATTCTCTAGTATGGCAGCATGTCTCCTTCCATCCCATATAAGTACTTACTCCCACCCCACGTATATTTTATAGAGGCTGAATGTGCCCAAGGATGGTTTTCTGGGACCAGAGTCGTTTCAAGATATAGCATAATAAATAACCTGACTTAAACTTGGAAATTGGAGTCCAAGTCTGACCTAAAATCATAGTTAGGGCTGAAGCATTCCCCTCTGTGGGACCTCGGGTTAAAAGGTTTGCAATTAAATTAAAAAGCTAAATATCCGAATATGAAATCACTAAAGAAGAAATGATAAATATATTTTTTATATTTTGTGTCACCAGAGTAGTCTTAGCTTTTTCATTGTTTAAAAAAAATATGAGGAAAGTGGACCATACATACAGCTTTTGTTTCTTAAATTTAAAAAGTGTATTTTTTTAACGTAAATTTCCCACCGGCTTCTGGAAAATTGTCATTACATTTTGTTGTTTTTTTTAGCGGAGATCAGATATTAATTTTGAATATAATTAAATCATATTATTCCAATTTATTTGGCCGGGGAACAGAATGCCCAACGCAATCCAGATATAGCTTGAGAAATAATTATTTAAGTGTATTCGAGTTACGACGCCCGTTCCATCTGTATAATTAATGAAACAGTGTGGCCGCCTGCCAGTTAAGAAAAAAAAACTAAACTAAATAAAATATTTTGGGTATAGCTCATTTAAAACCGAATAACTGTCAAAATATATCCGATCGGTAATATTTTATCTTACATTGGTTTTTTTTTTTTTTTTTATATATATTGGTTTTCATGACAATTTTCTTCTAGATAGATAGTCGTTCTGGCTAGAATGTATTAAATATATATATTTTCCGTTTGGTATAGAGAGGAAAGGTTGCAAACTTGGCTTTAGTCCTGGCTAGCAGGCGTCCCGAGAAACTAGGTCGTCATTATTCTAAGGTAACCCTCCAAATATCTTCCACCCCGACTGCTTTATACAAACAGGTCAAACATTTCAACTGTTGGTTTTGGATGACCACGAATTATTTTTAGGTAATCAATTATAAATTGTCTCGAGTTTATAAATATAGCAACGAGAAAAATAAGTTATTTGACTAGTTGTTGAAAATTCGAATTTTTCTTACCTTCAAATATTATTTTTTTGGATATTTAAAAAAAAAAAATCTAACCCCATCAATGGGCTGTTTTAATATTTATTTTATAGTATTTTTGTTTGAGTGTCATTTGTCAAAATAAAATTAAAAAATAACACAAGCAACATTAATATTGCTAAAATTATTAAAATGTTTTAGCTTATAAAAGAGCTATTAATGAAAATAATAAAGTTATGATAAATAGCTCCAACGCTTGTCTGAAATAAAAAATAAATGTTGATAAAAATTAGAAAAAAAATACTCTGTAAAGTATATAATTGGTAGTTTAAGAAAACAATTCATCCTAGAAATAGTTGTTTCAGAAACACGGGAGTTATATTATGTTCAATGTTAACGGATATGTTAATGTTGATGTGAGATGTACCACCTTTGCATTTATATAATCTTAATTTATTTTTTTTTGTTTCACCCAACTTTGGGGTACTCTGAATCAATCATTAATGCATAATCCGTGAATTTCTATATAATCTGTTATATATATACATATATATATATATATATATATATATATATACATATATATTTTTCCTGCATTGTCAAAAGATTGATTCCTTAGTTATTTATCGGTATTTGAGAGACTTTTTTAATTTAGTCTTATAAAAATCTTGATTATTTTTTTTTTATATTTTGCTCTTATATATTTTTTTTATCACAGATACAAGTATATACAACGCCATATGAGCTATTTAAATAATTAAGTATTTCCTACATTGGATCATGTACTTATATTGATAATTTAATATTTGTTTTTAATTATTTTAATTAATAAGGAAGTATTAAATACAATGTATCCTAAGCTCTTTATTGAATTCAAACTACTCCACCTATATATATATATATATGTATTGGTGGAGTAGTATGTTATACATATACTACTATTTATACATATTATTATATACATATATATTATTATACATATTATTATTTATACATATGATTATACATATATATATATATATATATATATATATATATATATATATATATATATATATATATATATATATATATCTGCGTTTCTTGTGTACCACGAGGTCCCATAGCAAGTTTAGTTAGACTTGTGGTTATTCTGAGACGCGTTGATTGATTGCTTCGAACTGGAAATACACGCTTATCTGAGTCCTCTTCCATCGTATCGACAAATAGTGAACTACATTTCCCTATTTTGATTTCTGCTTTTTTATTTTTCTTATCTTTATTTTTAATCCGAGACTATGCTTTTTACAGTGTTTTTTTTCAAATGATCCTACTTTTCACAAATCTAAGACTATTTATCGAAAGAAGAAAGAAATCTCTCGAAATAGCTTACCTAATTATAGATAATTTTTTAAATACCTACAAAGCCTCATAAATATATGTATATATTTTATCATCCACTATATAAATACCAATCAATGAATATAAATATAATCATTGAGAAAGGCTAAAATAATAATAATAATGAACAAACAATTAATGTTAGTGAAGCATAAGCACACTCACGCTATACTTTATATATATATATATATATATATATATATATATATATATATATATATATATATATATATATAAAGATAATTTAACATATGATAGTGATTGTGAAAGAAAAAAAATAAATAAATAAAACATTAATGCACTTTTATTTTTCTTTATTCGCTATAACCAAATTTTAAAAAAATGTTTTTGTGTTGTGTTTGTTTGTATCGATTATTTTCAACATCAAATTAAATAAGAAATAATTTTATTTCTGAATTTTCTGCCTTTACTTTCTGCCATGAAATGTGTGTTTTTGTTTTTGACAATTTTTGAATGATTGTTAGCAAGAACTGTTTGATGAAGGAGTAAAATTTCACATCTGAAATTCTTTTATTTGTAAGTAGTGAACTGCGTATCTTTATTTTTTTTAAATAAATAATTGATATAAATAATGTTATACCCTGTATTGTAAATTAGGAGAAAAAATGTTGTTTCAATTATTATTTGGCGGAACATGTTTTTAGCATTAAAATAATAATAATAATAATTGAATCAATATATGGAAGGTTTTATACAACCCTAGCTTCTTCCTTTTATGGTAATTTAGCTGATTTTGTTTTCAAGGAGGAATTTTTAGAAAGATAAAAAAAACCTGTACCACTGCGACCCTTGAGGTATCTTGGATCCAATACGTGGAACTGTACTGTTTCTAGGATAACGGTTATGCAGGGAGACGGACCAAGATCATGCTTAGTAGGGGACGGCAACTCAGCGCTCTAGCACTGAGTTACCCCGCTCTAAGATAAGAAATACCGTAATGGATTTCGTTTTTAAGCTATATTACGATTGACTTCAACTTATTTCTTCTATTCAAAGAAGTTGTGAATTGTTATAAACAATATGTTGGAGTATCAATAATTTACCCAATCCTCCCTCCTCTTTTATGGCTGCAATATCAGGCCCGGGGGGGAGAATGGTCGTAATAAAGGGACAACTTCCAACTCCCTACCAATTTCTAACTTCCCCTTCCCTACCCCCCTATCTCCTGAAAAAATTCCATTACCAATGGTAATATACCCTTATTCAACCGAACCGACAAAGAAAAATAACGAAATTATGTTGTACGTTATCTCTACCATTATTGTTCAATAACGTCCGTATCTGAATAAACATGTAATTTTGACCCTTTATTCGGTTTACAGGTTCGTATTATTGAGTCAAGTACAAAGGTTCATTGCCGTGCCCTTCGATATCTGAATGGTGGCTTCCTGTGCCTGGCACGTATTTTTTCTCCTGAGATGGCTGTCATATTTTACCTTTGATATGAATCGGTTCGCTAATGGTGTTTATTGAACTGGCCCATATTATCGATAAAACAATATAAAAATCTTAAATTTACCTAGAGGAGGGTTCAAGATCCAAACCTTCCTACATTCCGTTTATATATTTATAATTCGTTCATTTTATATGAATTATGAAAGTTTAAAAATTTAGGGGGAAGAATATGGTCTGTGTGGAGGTCAAAGAAGTGATTCCTTAAATAGACACAAACGATTTATTAGTATCCGAGGTTTCGGCCCACATTGCTGTTCTTCTTCAGGGATAGACGATATACAAACATATTTAAATGAAATAATTGGAATTAGTGGTTTTGAATATGTATTTGTATTTGTATCTTGTTTTTGGTCCAGTCTTGTTAAATTCATCTTGAATAATATTATTTGACATTATATATTTGGGGAAACAAATGTGAGTCCAAACGTCGTTTCTAATTTATAGTATATCTCTATTTAAGGGAATTATTTTTTTTAACTTCTTTTTTTTTCTTTCTTGTGGAGCGGAGTGGCTCAGTGGTAGAGGGCTGAGTTGCCTTACCAAATATCTTGGGTTCAGATCCCGCTCGCTGACAGACTTATTTAATTTATTAGCGATCACTGATGGACGTTAAGGGATCTAGGATACTCCCGGGGTACACCCAGCCTCTATAAAGTAAAGGGGGGGAATCTGGCGGTTGAGCGTGATCCGGTAGAAATCACCTCCCTGCACAGTCTCTACCGTGTACTGAACCTCAGACCATTCACTGGTTGTAGTGGTACAGGTTTTTTTTATTTCTTTGACCTCCACCCGTACCAACTTCTTCTCCATATATACATAAGGTCAACTAATATTATTCAGGAAGCATTTTAAAATTTAGTTTCAAATATTATCTTTTTTTTTAACGTAGAGAATTGATTTTCGGTTAACACAACCGCTCATATTTTTGTGTATTCTTTTTTTTTTTTTAATCTTCCTTATGAATATGTATGTATTATATTCAGATGAGAACCAGGAACGTGGATCGGAACTTAACTGAAAATATGTGTTTGAATATAATTGAATCGATGTTTTATTTATTCACATTGGCAAGAATTAAAACATATTTCCCGGATGTATGATGCCGTTACATAACCTGTAAAAATGCTAAGAGGAAATTCTTAGTTTACCGAAGTTATTGTGAAAAATAATATTAAATTATAGCAAACTTTTTTTGTTGTTATTTATCACTCTTCCGATCGAAATAGACTGATTTTTCGAAATATTTTTTTTTCTTTTTACTGTTTCAACTCTACATCGAAGCACGGAAGCCTGACATCTACACTCAGATAGGGATATCACGTAGCGGAAGTGACGTACGCTATTAGTCATAAATGATCGAAATGCAAAGAGGTACCACATAGAACGGTCTACTCATCAGTGTAACGGTAGAATAATCATTTAATTAAAAAAATATATGATTTACGAATTTATAATGATATAATCGGAAGATTAAAAATATCTTGTCTGAAATCTTTCAAACCCAAGTAAACAATCGGTCAACGCTTCGTCAATACAGGTGTCAATCAAGAGAAATAGAGCTCATATAGATTCTTTGACAAAAATTATCAGACTGCATAAAATGATTTTTATGATGATTTGTATTTCTATTTTTTGTGGTGGGACATAGATATGTATACTAAGTGAAATTTCTATTATAAAATTATTTTGTTAATTTGATGTACTTGTGATATATGTAACTGATTAAATATTGAAACAATTTTAATAAGACCGTAAGTATACACAAATCTTGGATTCATTCAACATTCAAGATGAACTAAATACTACTTGTGATTATTGTGTACTTTATACTGTCAATAATTTGTATGATTGAAGAAATATTAATGTTATATAGTTTAAACATTATATTACACGACAAATAAACAAGGAAGTATGATTTGAGAATGAATAAGATCAATGTAATAGTGTTATTATTAATGTAATAACTCAGGTTGTGACTATTATATTTCTGCTAGTGTTTTTATTTTTTTAAATTTAATAGCTCAGGGTTTTGAGTGGTGAGTTACTATGCTGAAGGTTATTGGTTCAAATCCAGCTGTGGCAGATGAATTATTTTATCTGTAAACAGATATCCTGTGGGATGGGATCTACAGACCCTCTTGGGGTCTCACCCATCCTCTATAAAATGGGTAATCTTGATTGGGGTGAAACCTAGCAGTTGATTGTAATCTCAGAAAATCACCTCCCTGCACAATTGCTGTCCTCGAAGCAGTACCATGTACTATACCAAGGACCCTTCATGGGTTGTAATGGTTCTTGGAGTATATGTATGTTTATAATAATAATTTTTACTATTCAATATAATTACAATATTGGCCTATTGTTTGTTGATTCATTTAACGTCGCTTTATGCTGTTATGGCTTATAGGACGTTTCTACAGTGGGAGTCCTGAATTATACCTATTCCGGTATAATTAGGATAGGGATCTTTAAAGAGTACCTGAAATTTTACAGTCTGGGAATCGCTATTTTACGTCCCTTCCGAAGATCGGCATAACCTAAGAGTTTTTACTTTTAAAAAATCTTTGGGTCACTTACATCGTTGCAAAACAGCGACCATTTTCGTAGTAGGTTGTCATGTTAATCACTACATCACAGGCCACTTTTTTTAATCTATTCTACGCATTTTTCCAACTTAGGAGATGTATATAAGTTACAATATTCTCACCTCTAATGGCTGGAAACAGTATATTGAGGGTTATTCAATTTATTAGAACAAGATAACTTAGCCGAGACCTTCTTGGGTAGTAATATTCAATAGTAGTTAAAACAAATGGCCTCTCAATACTGCTAATTGTTTAGGAAATGTTGGCGAGCTTGCTGTCAATATGTTTTTGTTAGTAAAAGTAGCCAAAGTGCAAGTAGAGGATAGAGTGGCCATACCGTAATGACTAAGTTGCCCCTAAGTTTGGTCGGCAACTATCCATGCAATTAGTGTTTCAAGTCCCCGGCTAGGATGCCACAACTTATTGATCCACTAGCCCCTTCTAACGTCATTAGTCAAAAATCATGATGTCTAGTCTTGTGGTGGGTAGTCATCCTAACATAACCTTTCATATAACTTAGGTTATAACTTATTTCTGAAACTATTATAGTGGAACATAAGTGATTCAAGTTATTTGTTAGGGAGTTGGGTACTTATTACTTAAAGATTTTAAGTATAAAATGTCATGTTCTCATTCATTCCCAGAACACAGTCATAGAAACTACCTTAAAGAAGCATATGCGGTGTCTGATACTCACCGAAGATCCCTCTCACAATTAGTTTTATCTGGCTTTTTCAATAGAAGATGCTTCGGAGTCAGTTTACAAAGGTTTTTAATCTTAAACAATTACCTTCATAGCGAAATCATCCAACATGGTACTGATCCTAAAATATCCAACCAATGTAGGCAAATATCCATAGTAGCCATGTATTGTAAAAAGGTTTAATGTTCTTATATATTTTTTTCCATTTAAATTTAAAAAACAGTGCTATGTTTTGAGTAATATCTTAAAAAAGTTAGAAACAGTAGTTTTTTGTGACTTGCTGATTTCTAAAAATATTTGTAATTCAAATGATCGAGCACGACTAAAGACGATCCCGATATAATATTGCATCACTAAAAACTTTGTTGAGTACAAGAAAGATGTTATTTTGTACAGAATGAGACATATTTCAAAATTCCTGACATCAGAAATTCTATTTGGACAATTACGATCTCTCAAACATGAGACCAAACGAATATTCAGAATAGGTGATTTAAATGCAACTTATTCTATTAGGAAAACCCATATGATTACTGCGAAGAACTTAAACTGTGTCTAATGTTCTTTAATACTTGTCAGTGAAATTAAACATGCTACAAATTATTAGCACTCAGGCAAATTCTTTAAATGCTGAAATTTCAAACCATTTTAATCCGAAAAATACAACAAATAACCATCCTAGTATATTTATGGACCATATTTTAACCAGAAAAAATCTCGCAATATATTGTGTTAAGATCCGAACCTAAAATTAATTTTTTTTTTTCATTTATTTTAGAATTTGCCGTAATTTCTGTTGAAGAAATATCAAACATCAAAAACTAAAGACTCCTCTATCATTTTTTCAACATTTTGTATTATTTATATGTTTTCCTCATTTAATCTAAGACTAGAATAGAAGTATTAAAAAAATGCGACAAAACAAATCTTTATATTACAATAACGCCTGAGACCTTTTGTATTAAAGTTTCTATCTTGGCTCCTATTGTAGATTCACTAATTAGTTTTTGGCAGTGGTCCTATAAACATTTCTTGAAATTTACTAATTTAAACACCTCATTTAATTTTTTCTAATTTTGGTGGTACATATGATTTGTAATCCAGATTGTTGGGATCCGTTTGATTTTCGTACTTTCGTTCAAATTCTTGTGTACATGGGTTTTTCTCTTTGAGATTACAAAGAAACTGATAAGGGAATGTGACATTACAAATAATTTATGAATCAGAGATATAAATTTCGAATATTAAAACGTTTTTAATTGTATAATTCAATAAAAAAAAGTTGTATATATATGATGCGGCGTATAGTTGCTGTCATTTTCCACCAATAGGCATTGTAGCGTCCATCACATACAAAACTAACCGTGAGAAAATTCACTGTGTGCAATCCGGAAGCGGCAAAGGATGATTTCCTCCTGGCTTGGTTTTCGTTTTCATGTCCTCTACTGCATACAATCAGATTTGATTTGTTTTTTCTCATCACTCCTTTTAACCTAGTTCTCATGCGATTGTTCTCATTCTACTTCAGGTACTGTCTGGATAGCTTTATACACGTTCATGGGGAGCTTTGTGAATGCAACTATCTCGTTTCTTTCATGCCAGGATGTGATGCAGTTGTTGATTATATACTCTTAGAATAAATCGTTTATTCTTCTTCCATATTTTACAGTTATTTATTTTTTTATTTATTGAGAGTTTCCACAAAGTTGAGGTTTTCTGCAACCATATTTCAGGAAATTTTTTTCCAGGTCTTCCTGTCAAATCTTCTTCTTCTTTAAGGCCATATCCTGCCATGTCTTCCCGGTCGGCCTCTTCTTCCTTGAGGGCACCAGTACATGGCCATATTGGTTATTCTATTACTGCCCATCCTCGGTAGTGTCCAAACCAATCTAATCGCTTTATTCTGATTTTTTCGAGAATGTTAGTACCCATTATCTCTCGGATTACTGGATTGGGTATCCTATTACGCCTAGAAATTCTGGCTGCCCTACTGCTGAAATCCATCTCCGCGACTAGTAGATTCTCTTTGCTTCCCTACCCCAAGATATTACTGTTAGTTTCGCAGCAAACAAAGCAGAGCTGAGTCGATAAATCGGTATAAGTATGTTCTAGTAATATGCTCTATGGTTGTATGGGAGCTAGTCTGCGTAAAGCGCTATGCTGAAAATTCGGGTTCAAATCCGGTTTTGACAGACTTAATCCATTAACAACCACGAACGGATCCTGCAGGATCTGTAGACCCACGTGTAGCTCGCCCGGCCTCTGTAAACTGGGAGCCCTAAATTTGGAGAAAAAAGCTCTGGCCTTGGCAAGTCACCGCAAGTCACCTGGACAACCTTAGCCTTAGAAACATAGCAGCCTCTAGCGTGTTCTGAAGACCATTCATGTGTTGCTGTGGTACATGGTTTCTTTTTTTCTATAAATTTGTTGAAGACCAAGTTACGAATAACGCACACATTTCAGTAGCAATGTGATGTCTATATCCAGCGAGCAATCGATTTTTTTATTTATTTAGAGTTTCCAATTTTAATTTATTCGGCCCATGAATGAAGTATTATGAATATTTTTACGAATAAAGAGTACAATAAATCTTTTAAATGAAATAAAACAGTTATATTTCAGTCTGGCAGAATTGTAATTATATGTTTGGATGATTGACGCGGGTGGCTGCTCACCTTGAAAGCCGAGTTTAGCTTCCTGATTCCATCAGACGTTCTCATCGGATCCCTATTTCACTTACAACCCATCAACATTTTTTTTTAAAATGAGTTTAATAAATAAAATAGGAATTATATTTTCTATGCCGTGTATTTGTTCAATGTCATCGTTCCATCCCATAACTCTAAATGATTCTTACGAGTTTATATTTAAAATTACTTCCCTTTGCAATATTTCACCCAATATCTATTACTATTTGATGCTTGTACAAATCCTCTCGACGTAGAATATATAAACATTTCCTTTTATTCCTTGATATTTATTCCTAAGTAGTCTCAAATTAAAGTCTTTATTAATCTATACATATAAAATGCTTTGTCCTGAATGACTGACTGACGGATGAACACACAGCCTAAACAGCTGATCGTAGAGACGTGAAACTTGGAGGTTGTGTTCTTTCTGTGACGTAGGCATCCGTTAAGAAAGGATTTTCCGAAATTCTACTCCTAAGGGGACGGAAAAGGGGGGCAAAGATTGTATGCTTGCTCACGTGTTTCTTACTCGCAAAATCTGAATATTTTCGCTGAACAAAACAAATCAAGTAACATAGTTCACTTCTCGCTGTTGCCGTACGACAAGTGAAACCATAATCCCTTTCAATAAAATCAATATAAACATTACATACTAATCCTTTACTGACACGAACAAAAGTAAACTTCTGTTCGTCCCGTTTGTTAATCAGTGTCAATGTATGTTTCACGGCTGTGCTGATCCTTCTATGATGAAATTTTATATGGATAATCTAAAGTCTGGGGAAGGAAATAGGCTACTTTTTATCAACACACCACACAGGCGAAGTTTATATAAAACTGTAACCTGATTGACCAACACACCCAGCGGTCAACTCACAGCAAAACCACTGAACTTCGTATCTTGAAATTCGCAGATAGGTTCTTTGTATAGCTTAAATGAGCACTAAGAAAGGAATTTGGACAATTCCACCCCCAAGGGTTTTCCCCTTAATATAATAGGGGTTCAAAGATTGTATGGAATCCGTCAATTTTGAAGTTAGACATCTGAAATTTCGGATGTACGAGTAACTTACAGTTAAAAAAAATTAAATTATTTATTTAAAATGATCATTCACAAAATTTTATGTAGCAGACCGAATTCCACGCGAGCGAAGCCGTGGGCAAAAGCTAGTTTATTTATAAAACTCTTTATTTATTTATTTATAATTATTATAACCTTTCTTGGCCTTATGAGAAATATATAGAGAGTGATGACATTTATTTAAAATAAATATAATATAGTTAAAATTGTTGTTTTTTTATAAATTGCTGAATCATCGCTAAAAAAACTTTATCCACATTACACGTTCACATGGTTTGTTCTAATCCTCATTTTATAACTATTTTAAACATCATTATCATCATCATCACTGGCTCTACAACCCGGTACGGGTCTTGGATGAGTCAATACGTCGCCTCCATTCCTCTCTGTCCTGCCCTAGGATCTGCCAGACTTGTGTTGACAAGTTTCTGGGCATGGTCTTCGACCTCGTCTGCCCCTCTCAGTCATGGCCACCCTCTTTCTCTTTCCATTCACGTAACCAAATAATAGCTTTTTGGTTTGCGAGCTATATGACCGGAGCACCGTAGTCATAAGATTCTCATGCTGTGTCTTGGTGTTGTGTATATTGGTTCCCATCCTTCAATAGGTCAGGTATTCTTGTCCGGATTTTCAAGTTCATCTGCTGGTGTTCCTCAAGGCAGTAACCTAAGTTCCGTCCTTTGTACATTTTATACAGTAGACATCCCATGACGATGTCCCCATTTACTTATATAATGGTGTCTAAGAGACGATACCATTATATAAATAAATAGTACGTTTTGAAATATTCCCTTTGTATCCTAATCAAAAGTCTTCCTTTTACGCACGATTTCTTCATTAAAAACACTAACGGAATCTTCCTCATACCTTTTCTATTTAGTTGAGCAAACAGGCAATAATTATTCCAGTACATTGTAAAGGGGCTACTGATGGCTGAGGCAATATTTGAGGGCGACAGCGCTCATTGAGGAGCCCTATGGCGCGCCAGTGTAAGCTCGTTTGATTATCGGGTGTTAGGTAAATAAGCTGCCCTGTATTAGCTGGCTACTATCCATCCTGATTAATCCAGGGGATGCTATCAGTGGGCACAATATGGCTCATTCCCCTCCATACGGTCCTCCAATATACTATTAATAAATTTCAATCCAAGTTACAATAGTAACTTAAGTAGAAATTTGAGATAAACGATAATTGTTTTTTTACTATAACATAATAATATCTAAACCATGCTATATTTATTTATTATAATGATTCTACGGCCCTGCAAGAACCTGGACTCCTCCACCACAGCCAAACAATCTACGCGATCCTGCGTTATTTCTCTCCTTCTTCGTAAGTCCTCCTCCACATCTAGCCATCTGATACGAAGAGGTCCTCTACTTCGCTTTCCCCGAGATCATCTCTGGTATCCTGTGGTCTGGTATTCTTTCTATATGGCAATAGCGCTATGTACTGCTCATTATATCATAGTGGGGTAGCTCTATGTGCAGTGTTTATTTGCTCTACTAAAGAACCCAGGTCCAAATCCAGGTTTGGCAGATAATTTATTGGATCTATAGACCCTCATGGAGCTCACCGAGCCTTAATAATAATAAGTTGTTATCCTTAATTGGGGGAAAACCTGGCGGTTGAGAGTGATCTTGAACCAATCACCTGATCAAACGTTGTCTGACAAACACTAGTCCCAACCATGTTTTAAACCCAAACCCTTAATTTTGTCATTTTGTGAGTTGTAGTGATACGGGTTGTATGGTTGTATTAGAGAACAATTTTGATGGCTAATTCAGGCTAAATTCTTGAAAAGTACGTCTACCCTCCCATAATATATTACACTATTATATATTATAAAGTATACTGCATTTATTCATCTTATCCTTGATAGGATTTGTTTTTAATGACTGAAGCAATAAATAAATAAAAGAATAAATACCTTTATCCAACACTTTTGTGCAATATTTAAACTCCTCCTATAAGTTGAGCTTGTATTTCCTCTTTTGAAAGGAAAACCAGGACTCCAGGAGATATCAGTGGTTCTCTCTCAACCGCATCAACGGAAGCTGAATGAGGGCGATATAGCCACTGACTCTCAGGATTAGAATGGTGTTTTTAACCATTGCTTCAGTATGCAAATGTATTTGCCAAAGGTTTCGGGACCACTGCCTTTACAACTTCCCAAGAAGATTGTAGGGATTGATAGAGATAGATTTGAATAGCCATTGAGGATATTTATTCATTTAAAGTTACTTTATGCTGCTATCTCTAATCGGACGATACCGCAGTGGGAGTCCTACGTAAATTCTGCCTATCCAGGTAGAATTAGGAAAGGGATCTTTAACGAGTATCGAGCATCGCACTGGCTCGTGAGCCCCATTATACTTGCCTTCCGAAGGGCGGCATAACCTGGGATTTTGTACTCAGGATAAGGATGATAAGTAAGGTTTTGATGAATGGCGGAATATTTGGACGGTATTAAGTACAAATCCAATGGGAATTTTAAGGTCATGATGTAATTAGTACAACATCGACTTTTCAGATAATTGTAATGATACTTTATAAATATTTATGCTGGAAAGTTTTATAAAATATAATTAAATAAACTGAAATTAATTTTATTAAATTTTAAAATAATATTAACACATATTTTTTTTATAATTACAATTCTTATTATGTTGTATAACATATCATTGAAAATGTTAATTTCTTTTACGATAATTTAAATTGTACATTTTTTAATATGACCTAAATCTTATTAAAATATTTCTAATAAATAATTAAATATAATTATATTATACTCTAAGACATAATAGCTTATATATTAATTACCTGTATTTTTATTCTAAAGGGCTTGTCCCAGAATAACTAAAGACTTCATTATTATAATTATTATTAAAGAATCCTTTGGATATTAAATGGAATTTTAAAAACATTTATTTCAATTAAGGATGTAAGTAAAAGCTATGTTTGCCCTCTACAAATCTTTTTTTTAGAAAACTTTACGATCCGATAGACTCTTAACAGGTCAATATCCTATCTAGTTGCCAATAAAATATTTTTATTACACTATTATGAAGTTATTACTTATCTGAATCATCGCCACAATATCATAAATAATTTTTATTGATCCTTTGTAGTGTAATATTATATCTTATTGAATGACGTGTTTTAAGAATGGGAATATTATTATGGCTGATTATTTAATCGTATAATTAATAAAATAAATTTAATACTTAATAGTAATATGTTTGTTTTGTTTTTTTCAGGTTAATTACTAAAAATTCTTTCTGAATTTTAACACCTCTGGTATTTTAATAGAAGAAAACTTTTTTTTTTAAGAAGTGGTATGTATTTAAATTTTTTAAATGTTTTTATACGTGTGTGTCTTTCGTTTAAAGACAAGTAGTACTGTCATATAATTTTTTTTATATTGAAAAAAGCTGTTGTTACTATGACTAAATATTAACCTCATTTAGCTTTACTTATACTTAATTAGAACAAGAAGAATTCGAGATTTAAAAAAAATCTTTAAAATTTTTCGTGTTTTTCAAATCAATTCGAGGCCTACGATGAAGAAAGTTCTTTTTCGGTCTGTTCTTAAAATAAATCCAGTTCGTTATAAGTTCGCGTGATCTGAATGTAAAAGTGAGAATACATCGTTAATGTATGGTAAGGAGAAGAGTTTGCTGACACACGACCTACATGAAATATGCACTAGGGATCATAATTGGAAAAGGCATTTGGACATTTGGGTGCAGTGGTAGAGTTTTGTGCTGTCGTGCCGAAGGTCGCGGGTTCAAATCCGGCTTGTGGGATCTGGATACCTTCCTGTGGTTCACTTAGCTTCTATAAAGTTGTTACCCTTAATTGGGGAAAAATATCTAGGGTAAATTACCTCCCTGCACAACCGGTGTCCCTGAAACAGTTTAGTTCTACCATGTACTGAACCTAGATGGTTTGCAGTGGTACAAGTAATACGAATAAATTCAGTTCCCATGAATATATTTGGAATATATTGAATGGATATTAAACAACATATGGGCCCTTGACTATCCTACTCCTCAGGCAAATTAAAGATAAAACACCTGCCGAAAGAGCCCTTCTTCCAGAAAGATCTTGATGACCTCCGTTCCTTCTGCAATTAAATGTCCATTTCCTTTGTATTACGACAAAGGGAACCGTTCTTGAACCGACAATGAACTTGACGAGTCTTTGTCTCATCGGTTAAAATTTCTCAGTTGTCAGTGATAGCGATCATCTGTTATGCCGATTCGTTCCTAACAGAGGAAAATACAAAACAGTAGCTAATCTTTTTAAAGCTGGTAATTATCATAATATAATTAGATATTTAAATGGCTATTCATACTACTGAAGTATCTTAATGGAAATTCATGTGACCTTAATCATGCTGTGATCTAAATAAGAATGATAAAAACAAATATAAAGTTGTATCAGTTCATCGTATTTAAAAGTTATTTAAATTTAGCCAATGTTTTCACTCAGCAAAAATCTACCTTTGCAACTGCTTCTATTTCCAGTAGACTGCAACACAAGATGGGGTTTCGATAAAACAAAATTAGAATCTAATTTAATAATCTAAAAATCACCATTTCAGGCTACTTCAACACTTACTAGATAAATGCTCTTAGATTCCAATTAATCATAAAAGACTCTTAGCAGGACTATTTTATGACCTATTTGGACTCACGGAGTAAAGCTCCATAAGCTCTCGAATTCCTCTCATATCCAAAACTTACACTCCAAAATCCTTCGTGAAATTTGTAATGATCCTTACTTTATTACGAATAAAGTCATCCATAATGGATGTTGCTGATTTGGTCCGAAACCTATATCAGGCCTGTCAAACTTTATTCCCACTCAAGTCCAATAGTTTCAAACCTATCCACTTTGATTCCCGATAATCCTCCGCGGTGTCTGAAAAATAAGATAGTCTCTTGACCTTCCTATTTGTTATATGAGTGTTACCACTGAGTAGTTTCTCTACTTGTCTTTATCCATGGCATTATGTATCATTCATTACATACTTGTATTGTTATAATACAGATGTAAATTAAAAAAAAAAAAAGGATATGAATTCCATGAACTTTTTAATGGACCTTCACTAACAAGTTGCAGAAAGGTCCTTGCTGTAGGACTACCTATTCTTCCACATTATTTTAGGAAACACAAACTACGACTGCATTGTTTCATTTCAATTTGCAATATTGTAATTGTTGAAGTTTTTAAGATATTCTTTGTACATTAGTTTTGAAGTCAAAGTCGCCATTATAGGTCTTTATGCCCATTTTAGGATTGAATGTCTGAACTGGCAGTAAAATCAATAAATGAAAAATGGATCAGATAATGTTTTATTTTATTATTTTTGGAGGGGGGTCGAGAATATTAAGTTGCTGAACTGATGGTAGGTTAGCGCCTGGCGGAGTGTCTAAAGAGATCGATAATGAAACATGTAGTTCCTTTTTATCTTTGGAGGTGGATGACCTCAAGATATATTAGGGCAGGTGTTCCTTCCTTCTCCGCTAGTCCTCTTGACATTTCGCCCATGTCTAATACCCCCACCTTATCGCTCCATCTTTGCAACATAGTGGATCGAAAAGCGCATGCGCAAACAGGATATTTCTACTTTTTTATACCATGAATGAGAATAATGAATATCTCTTTCGAAAGTAAATCTACGAAAAAGAAAAATTATTGGAGGAACTCGTGAGTTGAACTTAGATTTCTTAAAATATTAAGTTATCTTTCCCATGTTTTATTAGTTTTTATTCATTGCAGAACTTTATGGACCGACTAGGTCGTACTATGGGAAATGATGGAGAATTCCAATTCAATTTTCAAAGAAATACATCCACCATAGATAGATGTAACATAGATGCAACATGGTTCAAATCTTCTCTTTTCGGCAGATCGGTGAAAAGATTTAGGAGTGTAATAAGGTCACATGGATGTTGCTGACTTGAGAGCCGGATCTCATATGGCATTTGGATGAATAAAAAATTCCTCCCGAAACTAATAGTTTTAACAGATATGACAATGTCATTTCAATTGTCATGTAAAAAGGAATGTGGAGAAGTCTAAACCCATGGAAATAAAAATATGTTATTTTTTTAATTTATAAATCGATTATAGTATTAATTTTATAAATTTCCAATTTGTAAATTTAAATAATTAAAATTAAACTGGTTTTCACATATACAGACATTCCGAACAATAATTATTTACCTTTTCCAGTAATTTATTTATTAGGTAATCAAAGCATACGATGGGCTGCACAAGCCTAATACAAAATATCAATAATTGAAATAATAATTAGTAAATAGTTATATTATTTACATAGGCGTAACGATGGGGGGGAGGTTATTGGGGATGTAATCCCCTCATTGCTTAGAAGAAATTAAAAAAAAAATTGTAAGTAACAATTTAAAAGAAATAAAAATTTGAAGGATTTTACTTTTTCAAAGTTATTATTGTGGGATTACAGAAGTAAGGGTCAATAATGTATAAAAATAATAAAAAATAAATAATAAATAATAAGAAAGTGCAAACACAGTTATTTTAATGAATAAAAAGTACACTAAAATGACAAACCAAAACGTAATACTGTTTATTTACAATTAATTATATTATTATAGCGGCAGTAGTGGCATCTAGCGGCAAAATTAAGATCGCAAATGTGAGAAGAACAGTTTAAACAATTCTTAGAATCTAGAAGTAAAGTCTGGATGGGTCTAGAAAGTTCCCTATGCAATTAACTGTAGTAAGTTATTGTAACCAATAAATAAGGTTACTTGTATTTAAAAGCTATTTCTTGATTGCCCTTCCAAAAATAACATTTATAATGAAAATAACATTTACGTGTATAACTTCCAAAATAACATTTATGAAAAATTATAATCTATTTAATTAATTTGAAGCTACATGATTATAGTATAGTATAAATTATACCTATATTACGAGGCATCTTTTTTGAAGGGAGTAATATGTAGGAGTGGTTGACTGGTGGGGGTTAACCCCCCCATGAGTCAACTCTAGTTACGTTAATGATTGTTTATACCTTGTATTTGTATTTTCATAGATGTTAATGAACTCTATTTTCCTTTATATAATTATTATCATCGTTTAGTTCAATAATACTTAGATCAATTGTAATTTCAATCATAAAACAGGACATTTAATTATGGCAAATAAAATGTTATACGGGAAACGAAAAGTATAACTAAATAGTTATTGATGATTTAAACTACACGAATTTTTAGTTTAATATAATCATTCTTATAGCAATGTAGTACTAACTTTTAAGCTAAAGTTGATTGAAACAAATTGTATAGCACATACATAGGCAGCTAGGTGTGCCAGTCTCGTGTAATACGTTACGAACATGTCGGTGACGCGAATTCATAGTTTTCCCCCTACCTAAAGTCACTAAACGCGAATAAAATTTTATATTAAAAAATGGGCTGAGAAGGATACATGGCTCATTTGTTATTCAAGCTGAACATTGATAAAGTAGTAAAAAATAAAATAATTATCGATGGATTACTCCGATTTATAGCATATTCTGCTGTTATTATGTTTTGGGAAGAAGTAGAGGATGTTTATATTACCTTGAGAAGGTAAGAGAACATGGTCTCGAAATAATTGTCGGAAAAACCAGACTGATGACCATCGAGATAAGACAACACACCTTTCTATAGTTTGAGGAAGAAAATGGTCTGGGTGGAGGTCAAGAAGATTATATAGGCAGAAATGTTTATTGATTAAGACCACGTTCCAGATCTAGTCTAGCCTGCATAGGGGAGTTAAAGAATCAATGGTATGAGAATGAGAGGGCTGAAATTATAGCTATGAATGAAGACAGACCTGTGAAGAAAGTGAATGAAGGGATCATTTTCGACCTATAGCAACGTTCAAGGGGACATGCAACTAAACTAGCGGGCATCCGTACGGTGGAAGACCAACGTGTGGCAACATATGTTGAACCAGGTCAAGGACCACATCTGTCTGTACGATCAGAAGAACAAATAGGAATGCATATCACCAATGGTTCTGTAAGCCTATAAATCTAAACGTGCCTATAAGAATGACATATCCAATATTTTAACATTATATTATAGATTTCTAAATCCAAGATTCATTTACTATGTCAACAAAATATATTATTTATTAAATTTATTATCCCACTATAAATAACTCAGAGGGTTATTCAGTGATTTCGACGAACATCTTCAGCAATGCGTAGACCCTAATTTGAAAATTGAAATCTGGAAATTTCTGATTTCTTTTCGAAACTATTTCTACTATTTCTGATCTTTTCGAAAATGTTATATTTTTCTTTACAACCCATCAAAATGTGTCACTTATTTTTCCTCCTCACCTTACTAAATAATAGTTTTAACAGAAGATCAACTTATTCATAATTCCTGACTGTTTTTTTTTTTTTTTATATATATATACAAGAAACACGTGACTTTATTTATATTTACTATTCAAATAAAACACTAGTTCAGTAAATCAGAAATACAAAATTATTTCTTAATTTAATTAAAAGAACATTATTTTTATTACTGAAATAATTAGTGGATAGTTTGCATACTTTCAATCAGATGGTAATTTTTTTACCGGCAATTAAAAAAAAACGAAGATCATTAACAGTCCTTAATTATTTTCTACCAAAGATCGATTTTTTTTTTTTTTTTTTTGTTAGAACTAGTTCGTTCGTCAAACTTCTACCTCATATTTATAGTTTTCTCGAAAAAAACATAATTTTTTTTTCTTGAATTTTCAGGATTGATTGATTTGCAACGAATTTCAATGATTTAGTGTAACACAAATTTACGGTAACATTCATTCGGATGACAATAATGATCGCGATTCCTAATATAATAGCTGAAATAAAATCTATCCATAACATAATTTGCTGAAACAACATAATATTACAATAGAATCTTAAGGCATTCAAAATATTTTATTTATTTATGTTATATTGCTATGTTATATTTTATTATAGTTACTACTGAAGATCCTTCTGGGGTCACCTAGCCTCTATAAAGTGGGTAGCCTTAATTGGGGGAACGACCAATCGATTGAGCGTGATGTAGGACAAATCACTTCCCTGTACAACCGTTGTCCAACGTATTGAACTACATGCGTGTTACTGAACGTACTGAGCCCAAGACCTTTCATGGTTTGTAGTGTTTTTTTTTTTCGTTTTACAGAATTATCGGCCTCAGTATGGAGAAAATTTATTTTTATTTAACATTATACAAAATAATCATGAAATAATCTATATTATATGTTTTATAAAGAATAAAATTATCGATAGCCATACCAAAATTTAATACTCATATCTAACAATTCGTTTTACTCGGAGCCTACAAGGTATAGCGAGATGACTGTTGATTGGAACAAGTGGGCATGACCGCGTACCGTTTACCGGAAGCAGGTTTGCCAACCTTGTGTCTCACTGGACACCTTTCTATATAGAGCCAAAATTATCAGTTATGTTGGCATAACTGTTTTATTACGTGAATGACACAGACATTAAGTTGTTGGAGGTGCAAGGTCATTTCGGCAGTACTTGGACTTCTCAAAGACTTACCGCCTTCAAACTGGTTTTCGTAGGTTGTAATGGTACAGTGTTTTTTTTTAATATTTAGAAAATAGATGTCTATACATTTAAATAAATAAATAATTTTGTTTAAATAAATCTTTTTATCATCAAGCCTTTCGAAAATTTCGAATAATAATCATTGACTACAGCTGTCTTTCTGCCGAATCACAGTGTTTCGATTAGTAGGAGCTAGCTGGACAAAATTTATGTTTAAAACCCTAAACAATTTTATTGGAATATTGTAAGCAATTGTTCAAAACCTAGAAATCTAATATTTGTTTATGCCTGGCACACTTCATCTCGTCAGTAATAGAGTCCGAAGTAATGAATCCACAGAAGTAGACATTTCAACCGCACAAAATTATAATGTTACTAATTTTATATGAATCAATTGTTGAATATCGATAATATATGTACTCTTAGGTGCTGTGTTTTTCCAATTAAAAAAATCTTCTGATAATCAAAGTGTATCAATTTTTCTTTTTTAAAAGTGCATGAAGTTTTTTCCTCATATTGAAAGTTTGAAGTGATGAAAATGACTTGTATCTGGTGATATCCGGGCTAAATTTTATATATTTCAAAGCTGCATTTCTCCCATTAATAATAGAATGCATTATAGCGTGCACACACGAGTACAACATTGTTTTTTTAATTTTAGAATACTTATTTTCGAGAAAGGTTTTTTTTTTTTAAGAATAGTAGAAACACCCTTATTTTTTTTATTTTATACTTGTTTTCAACCAAATTAAATGTTAGAAACCTTGCAGAGGACCTTGAAAGGAAAATTAAAACTTTGGCTAAATATTCCTCCAAAATGTATGATAAATGGCGGGAAAATTAAAGCAGCGCGCAGTGTTTCGATTAGTACAAGCTAAAACAAAAGTCATATTTAGAAATCTGAAATTATGGTATTGGAATATTGTAAGCAATACTTCAAATCATGGCAATCTAATATTTGTTTAAGTCTGACACACTTCACAGCTTGAGGGTTAGGACCCAAAGCAATCATAGCAATAGAATAAATCAGTGCAATTCAAGGTATCATTTCAACCTCAAAAATTTATTGTTCAACTATTTTTATCGAACCAATCGTTTATATTGTCTATAATAATATGGATATTAATTTTACTGGTAAGTGCTATTTTTTTAAATAAAAAAGTGTGATAATCAAACTACATATATTAATTTTTTTTTAAATGACCGAAGGATTTTTCCTCACTTCGTAACTTTGAAGTGATGAAAATGCCTTTTACCCATTTGTATCCGGGCTAATTTTTCTATATTTAATAGCTACACCTTTCCTATGAATAATAGGACACAGCCACAGATTTCAGCCTGCACGCTCGAGTACAAGATTTTTTTAGAGTACTTTATTTCGAAAAGATATTTTGTTGAAGAATGGTTGATGCACCCAAAGGAAGAAAGAAACTCTTATCTCTTAGAGTTTCTTTCGACCAAAATTAATTTTGAAAACATTACAGAGGACTCTGAAAGGAAAATGAAAATGATTTTGGCAAGCAATTCTTCCAATTTATTATATATCTCATACAGCATTTATTTACCACAAAACAACTTTAATAAGTTTTATGATTGATTAAAAATTTTTGGATGGATGAATGATGAGCACTAGTATATATATATATATATATATATATATATATATATATATATATATATATATATATATATATATATACACACACACACACTTATTTTTAAAATAATTATAGTTTTTTGTTTCTTTAATTTCTTAAATTATTTTGATGCTTTGCTTTCCATAAAACTTGTTTATATGTAAATATTAATAGTTCTCTTTCTTTACTTGTATTAATTATTAATTATACATTCTTTTTTTTTCTAATTATTGTCCTAGCAATCCTTTTAAATTAAGTTGGTAATTAATTAAAAACCATTTTTATAATTACAATACTTAATTAGTCGAAAGAAATGAAAAAATGGCGAAAATTAAATTTGTCCGGCTAGCTCCTACTAATCGAAACACTGTGCGAATGGAGAATTAAATGAAAAAAGTTGGCTCTGTTGTCTTGGGTATTGCTGCCAGGAGGAAGACAGTTTTAAATTACTTCTTCAGGACTTTCAGAATGATAGGAAACGTAAACATTCTATCATTTGAAATCTTTTGGATAAATCTGTATCTGGGAGGATTAGCAAATAAAAAATGCTATGAGGACATTATTCAATGCTGTATAACTTGTTTATTTCACCTTTTCCATAATAATCACGTTATTATTTTCGAGTTACTATTTAGTATTTAAGAAACTGATTACACTCATAATATAATGTGATTTAATAAAAGTAAGAGAACATTTTCGGTCATATAAAACCATTTTATGTTATTAGCTGAGATCTGAAATTAAAAAGCCACAGTTTCATGATTATCTTTACGAATTGTTATTTATTTTCTCTCTGTTGGGCGCATACATCGCTACAGTTATCATATGTTCAGATTAGATTTCATGTGATAAAAAAAAATATTTAAAATCCAGGAATAATTTCGATGAGAAATAATTTTAGACAGATTATTAGCTTTTAATTTAAGTTTTCAAAAAGTTTGTTATACTTAAAAATATAAAACGGCTTGATATAGTTGTATGTTAGATTGTTGGCCTAAATTTGCTACTAGGCTACGCTCAATTAAGGTATACAGTTCTGGAAGGAAGACTTCTTATTGTCGAAGCATGGCCGAATCGCTGTGTAGACAGCATGCTGAGGGTTCCAGATGCGAGGGTTCCTCTGAAGCAGAAGGTGAGAGCAGGTGCAGAAGACGTCCACCTGATCGTGCCGATTTTAAAACGTATACCTGGTCCATGCCTACAAAGGGCAACCTCACATTGCCTAGCGCTAGGAAGATGGCACGTAAAATGATCATAGTTATTTCGTTTTTCCAAGTAGCGGTTAAAACCGATGAACTTACAAATAATGGCGTCAGTTTAGTAAGTACTAAAATAAGTACTTATTTAATACTTATTTGTACTTAGTACAAAATAAGTACTTATTTTGTACCTCGCTCGTGAGCCTATTGAAATATGAGTGCCCCATAGGCGTAACGGAGGGGGGGGGGTTATTGGGGATGTAACCCCATCCATTGCTTAGAAGAAATTTTTAAAAAAATGGTAACTAACAATTTAAAAAAATATAACTTTGAAGGATTTTACTTTTTCAAAGTTATTATTTTGGGATTACAGAAGTAAGGGCCAATAATGCGAAAAAACAACAAAGAAAGTGCAAACACAATTATTTTAATGAATAAAAGGTACACTAAAATGACAAACCAAAACGTAATACTGTTTATTTACAATTAATTATATTATTATAGCGGCAGTAGTGGCATCTAGCGGCAACAATAAGATCGCAAGTGTGAGAAGAACAGTTTAGATAATTCTTAGAATCTAGAAATAAAGTCTGGATGGGTCTAGAAAGTTCCCTATGCAATTAAGTATAGTAAGTTATTGTAACCAATAAATAGGGTTACTTGTGTTTAAAAGCTACTTTTTGATTGCCCTTCCAAAAATAACATTTATAACTTCCAAAATAACATTTATAAAAAATTATAATCTATTAATTTGATTTGAAGCTACATGATTTATAGTATAATACATATTATACCTATATTACGAGACATCTTTTTTGAAGGGAGTAATATGTTGGAGTGGTTGACGGAGGGTTAACCCCCCCATGAGTCAACTTTAGTTACGCTAATGGAGTGCCCACTTAGCATTTTTTGAGATATTGAGTATTTTAAATAAAATAATAATTTTTTTTATTATAGGTTTGTGAATAGATAAAAAAAAATATTTTATAGTTTATGCGAAAAATGTCTTAATCGAATATTTCTGTTACATGTTCGTATAAGATGTTGCTTGTTTTGTATTTATATCGACGCATTCCATTTTTTTTATTTAAATTTTTAAAAAGTGCAGTATTTTTTTTTAACGGCCTAAAGAAGTCAGAAACTGGAGAGAAGAGAAGTTGGCTTTTTGTTTTGCCAATTTTTAAAAATATATGTGATTTAACTGATCGATCACGAAAATACTTATGGTATAATTACGAAAATACAAAATCCGATAACTTTACAACCCCAACATTTCGGAATAAAATTGAATGACGTCATTGGGATTGGTTGTTGAGGTTTTCCACATATTGATAACATTCGATCATAAAACATCAATGTATCTGGATTAAAATTACATTATTTTTTGGGAATAGTGTCTAGCTATGTGATAGTTTGAAAACTTATATACTTTCTCTGTATATAAAAACCTCCTCCCTACAAATATTACATTTTCAAAACTTCAGATTCCTATTCAAAAAGTATTAAAAACGCAATTTCTCAGTGTTCAGCAAAAAAAACTTATCTTCAGTGTTAACGTCCAACTCAAAAAAATTAATGGAACATTATTCAAATATGCAGAAGTACATAATTTAACCACAAAGTTAGATAATCTTCATGATCAGACAATCTTATACATGATTTAAGTTAAGCTTCGTAATGCGTTAATATTTTCGTATCTGTTCCACAGGTTGTCGCTTCGAGTTGAGCTAAAAGTTTTAACTGTTTGTTCGATTCATTTTTAATATTTTAAGAACCTTCAAATTATCGTGAGCTTCACTGTGGGAACCATGCCGGAAATCATGGTTCAAATCCCGCTGCAGACCATGACTTTTATTTAGTCTGTTTGCAGCGGGAGATGGGTCATATAGGATCTAGGACCCTCCTGGGGCCCACCCAGCCTCTATAAAATATTATATAAATAGGGTACCCAAAACAGTATAGTCTCTACCATGTACTGTACCCCAGACCCTTCATGGGTTTTAGTTTTTTTTTCACTATGGGAAAGAGAATGTAATTATGGGTAATGTGTAGTATTCGGTAATAATTTCATCAAGAAATTCAACAAACATTTCGAAGTATTGATGATATATTTTTGTTGAAACGTTCATTTCTAGTTGAAATGATTACAGGAGTATACACATCTCCTACAATTAAATTCTCTTTTCCATATTAAAGCTCATGATAATTTGCATTATTTGAATATATTAAAATAGAAACGAATGATAAGTTAATACTTCCAGTGGCTCAAATCTAAGCGACAATCTGAGGAATAATTACCACCAAATAATGTACCTGTCCCATCCGTTTCCACTCTTTCTTATCCAATGCTACTCTCTTCCAGGCTGTCCCTCCGTAGCTCTTCTCCATCTCCTTGTCCCAGTCTGTCGGTGGACGTCCTCTCTTCCTTACGTGCTCTCTTGGATATCAATCCATAAGCTGCCTGGTCCATGTTACAGCAGTCTTTCTGGTGACATGTCCGGTCCAGGTCCACTTCCTTAAATGGAATTTTTCCATCATATCTGGGAGGTCAGTACTTGATCTAATCCACTTATTTGGTTTTCGATCTCTTCTAGATATTCCGAGGAGGTATCGCTCCATACCTCTGACTGTTACTCTCAACTTGTGGCTAGTCTTCTTGTCTATTATCCATGTTTCGCAACCGTAGGTCATGGCAGGAAGTAGAGTGCTCATCCAGAGTTTCCTCTTGACTTCCAAGCTCACAGAGGAACTATATGTATATATATATATATATATATATATATATATATATATATATATATATATATATCTTTAAACTTGAAGAGTGCGCACCATCCCTGAGTACATCGCCTTTATTTCTTCTATTTTCTCTTTAATAGAAATAAGATGCCCGAGGTTTAGAAATGATTCTACCTTCTCTATAAGATGTTCTCCTATTATTATATCTCCGTCAACCTTTACTGTTACATATTTACACTTCTTATAGTTTATTTTGAGCCCTATGTTTTCTCCTGCGGCTATTAGTTGTTTTGACATGGTTAGGATTTTTTCTTTGCATTTTCCTATTAGTACTTGATGATCCGCAAAACTATGAATTGGCAGAACAGAGGAATAAAATATTCTTGGAGAATGGATGAACCATTTAAAGTTTGCGGATGATCATAAGAATAGTAAATATAAAATACAATAATTTTAATTCAAACTAAATTCTTGCCTTAACTAGGATAGATTTGTTTTAATAATTATGGTAATAAGTGCTTTTGCGATTGTTCCACATATTTTTGTACTCTAATTGTTTTTAAGCTGACGAAACACTGTATACATTTAAACAATTAATATCCGATCATTTATATTTGATTAGATAGTCCTCATTTTTCGAATTGAAGTATCTTAGTGTCGTACGGTAATGATCTGTTCAATCATTAACGACCCTCTTTATTTTGCAGGCCGGCATGAGTCGGAATCGGCCAGGCTCGGTACTGGAATATTTGATACGTCTGTACACGAATATTTTATGAAGATTATTAAATATTTCGAAACACACTTAATCAATTTCGGTCTCTGTGATTCGCCAGTCCATATTAAAGTGGAAGATCCATATATAAAATATAAGCCAGGATACTCCAGATGTCGTATACTCGTATTTTTTTTAATGAGACCAATTTTTTTTTTACTCAAAAAGACCGGGATAAAAAACTAAATTAATTTCAAGAATTTTTTTAAAAATTATAATGAATAATAATTTTTTTTTTAGTAACTGAAATTATTGCGGAAAAAAAAACATTCTTCCTGTGCTTTTTTTATTTATATTTACTAGTGTAATTATATTACATCAAGTAAATCTGCTTTATGAACAAAGGACATGAAAAAAAAAACACTTGTGGAGTTCTATAGTAGAAGGTCTCGAAGCCTTTTCAGACGCCTCGGAGGGTTATCAAGAATATTATGGGAAGCAAGTGGAGAGACTAGCGGGTTCAAGTGTGTATGGAGCTTTTCATGGAAGGTATCTAGTTTGGGCCAAATCAGCAACATATGGGATATTAAGATCATGATGGATGAGTTTGTTTGTGACATAATAAGGAGCATTGAGGATTTTACGAAGGATTTTGGATTGTAAGGATTGGATACGAGATGAATTGGATGGTTTAGTAGAGCCTCAAAGCTCAACTCCGTATGTCCAAATAGGTCTGATAACTGTCATGTAAATGAGTCTTTTGTAATTAATTGGTAGCTTTGAATGTTTGTCCAGTAAATGTTGAAGTAGGCGAAAACGTCGAGCAGTTTCTTGTCTTTTCAGTCATATGAGGATTCTTCCTGTGCTTAATATATTAATTTTATTTCATATTTTAATTTGACTATTTTTATTTTAATATTTATGTTTAGGGTATGAATGTGTACATTATATATTTTTTTTATTTTTTTTTCATTTATTTATTTATTTTTATTATTTATTACCGCCTGTATATATTTTTCCGTAATCTATTTATTTATACATTTATTTATTTTATTTCGTTTATATCATTGTTTTGTTATGGAATGATTGTAAGCTACATAGCACCATTACTTATTTCCGACCAGTGGCAGATTCTAATGTTTCAATAAAGTGTTTAAAAAAAAAAAAATAATTCTAGTTAATATTTTTTTTTTTAAGATTAAGTTATTGATATTTACAACTATAATAATATTACAACAAGTAAATCTGCTAATATGAACAATATGACATGAAGTAAATATAAAATAATAAAATCTCCTATCATGAGATTACATATTTCACATGTAATATGCTTATTTAAGCATGGTGCATGTTCTAATCTTATTAAACGGTCCCTCCATGGGGGAAAAATGTATGTGAATATATATACATATATATATATATATATATATATATATATATATATATATATATATATATATATGAGGAAGAAAATGGTCCTAAAAAATTCTCTTAAGTAGGGAAACCTGTTTTTTGGAATTGTCTATATTTTGCATATTCAGCCCTGAAGAAGACCTGCAACGTGGTTCGAAACGTTGGCTCTCCAATAAATACTTCTCCCTACTTAAGAGATTTTTTTTTTACATCCACTCGGACCATTTGTTTCCTCTTTTTTAAAAATTATTCTCATGTAAATCCCAGCAAATTAGAATTTTTTTTTTAATTATGATTTCAATAACTTTTATATTTTATTGCGATAGAAGTCAATGATTCATAACGGAAAAGATATATAAATAGAATCGTTATATTATTGAAGGTAATCGCTCTAACATATACCATTACATAAATCCGATTTGAAAAATTCCCTTTGCGTTAGATATAACGTGCATTGAGGAAAGCTTTTAGGCTTTTGGCATAAGGAATTGGAACGAAGCTCTACAAAGAAGATGTGTACAACTCTCGTACGTTTTTATTTACGTTATTTTTGTTTCGTTGTCATGGCAACGTCGTTTATTTATTATTTATTTATTTTATTATTATATATAAAGCAGAATAATTGGTCTATAATATAAACTATAATATAATACGGTGTTCATCTCATACATATAATATAATACATTTATAATTATATATAATATAATATAACACACTAATGTCTGCCATTGCGATTTATTTAAACTATTTTGGCACCTTTGTGAAATACTTTAAGCACACTTTCTTTTAATTATTTATTAGTAACATAATTTCCAGCTAATTTATTTAAATTTAAAATTTAAAAAAAAATGTTTTAAAAAAAAAATTATTTGTTGACCGCATAAATATGGAGAGGAAAATAGTTTGGATGTAGGTAATATTATTTCATTAACTATTTATTAGGAACGTACGTTTCGAACCACGTTGCAGGTCTGCTTCAGGGCTGAATAGACATGATACTAAAATATTTAAAAACTTAAATTATTGGTTTAAAGGTACAATCCCATTGTTTTAGGTCAAAATAAAAAAAATACTTTTTATCAATTTAATTTTTTAATTATTTCTACTTTCGTTTCTTATTCATTAGCAATAGTTTCATTTTTATATGTTATTTATAATTTTTCTAAACGTCTGAGAGGTAGACCGAGGCCGAGGTGGGAGGATTGCGTCAAGAGTGATCTGTCGAATTTGGGTTTGATTATTGATCCCTGGACGGAAGTTTGTCATCAGAGATTGGTCGTATCGACATCGAACCCTTGGGTTCGCTAATCCTTATTATTATTATACAGACATGGTATGGGGATGTTATCCAACTAACCACACTATAAAGCCTTTACCTCTGATTGAGCACAATATATTTATGATATAAATGACTAAAACATATTAGTTTTTCAATCAATCTAGGAGTTAAAATAATTAATTCGACAGTTTTATCCAGGTTCCATCGTAAATTTACCACTTTGCTTCGATTAGGAAACGATTTCTTCCTTATAGTTTTCCTTTTTTTAATTTTCCACATGATACAAATCACCTCCCTCACCAACCACTGTCCTAGAAACAGTGCAGTATCTAACATGTACTGAGTCCAATACCTTTCATAGTTTGGAGTAGTACAGGATTTCCCAAATGTTTTGTACAGCCAATATCCATACTCTCCAACCTTTCCAAACTTCTCGAAAGAATAGTTCAATCTCAAATATCAAATTTTCTTGAACAGTCCAAACTCCTTGATCCACTTCAATCAGGCTTTCGTCCTGGTTTCTCCACACAATAAGCCCTTACCAAAATCACCACTGACATACATACAGCTATGGAGAGTAAACAACTAACTGTACTAATTATACTTGACTTTTCTAAAGCTTTCGGAACTCAATCCCTCCTTTCATCCGCCATGCTTCTTCACTGATTTCATTTAAATCCTTGCTTTTCCAACATCTCTTGACATCCCAAAAAGATGCTTTCTAATCAGGTCAATCATCTGGTTAAATAAATCAGTATTGAATAATCGATTTCTTTGCTTACGCGTTTTGTGATTATTTTTCCCAAAGAAGACGTAGACTATATAAAGACTTTATTGTATGCTAGCCCCATCATTTATTCTTATTTAGTAACTGTTGTTATTAATATACTTACTCTCGACAATTGATTAAAATCCTGCCAAGTTTCGTACTTTTTAGTTATTTCATTTCTATTTTTATAGTTGTTAGGTTTTTGTCACTTTTAAATACTTCATGATTTATATTATGTAGCCTTCTGGTCAGATATATTTTATGTTTCTTTTTCTGTTTATGTTTGTTATTCTAAAAGGACTTGGTCCCAGAATAAAGTTTGTTTTCTATTCTATTCTATTCTATTTCATGGATAATGAATTACTATAAAGAATTACTCCCATGTCCGTGTGTAACGCAAATAAATTTCTCTGCTCTATTGATGAAATATAGAAGAACTCCGATCCTAGATTCTATTGGCATATCGTTCAGGTTAGCATGAACTATCGCTGGCTGATCCGGTAAAGCCAGAGGCGTGGTCTAATAAATTAACAAACCTTTTACCCGCCTTCGTGTTCCGTTGCTGGTCTTGGGTACACATTGATCAATGCCTGAGCAGATCAGTTTCATTATCATAACTTCGTTTAATCGCTACTGGAACCATATTTTCATATTTATATGGCTGTATTAATCAGGGAGGAAAACCTGTACCACCACAATCCATGAACGGTCTGGGGTCTCGGACAGTGGTTGTGCAGGGAGGTGATTTGTCCAACCCTACCCCTTATTTTGGGTATCCACATTATAGAAGTTGGGTTAGCCCCAAGAGGGTCCTAGATCTCCTAAGATCCATCTCCATAAGAGATTTAATAAAAGTCTGCCAGAGAGCTAAGAGTTGATCCCAGGACCTTCGGCGCTCTACCACTGACCAACTCTGCTCCCGTATTAATTATGAATATAACTAAATCAAAGCTTATACAGAGTAGGAAATTGGCAACCCTATCGTGTAAATCTCGTTTGAATACTAAATTTTCTTTAACTCTATGAAGAGTCTGTGCAGATACTTCGAGTGCTGGATTGTGAAAGTTAAAAAGAATGCTAAGACGGAACAAAGGAAAGAAATTTATTGGTTTGTTTATTCAATTAACGTCACTTTTCTGGTATGGCTCGGACGATGCTTCAGTGGGATTCTTAAATTTTGCCTACCCAGGTATAATTAGGATTGGGATCTTTAACGAGTAACTGACACGATACAGGCACAGAACCCCCAAAAAACCTTACGGCCACCTGCTGGACTGTGATATAGGACTTAACCACTTGACACTGGTGACGGAAAGAATTTTGTTTTGATTTTAATCAATACAAATTTTGAGTGTGTTGCGGGGTTTAAAAGTAGAATTAAATTCATTACAATTTCACCAATTTCTAGGATTTTTATTGACTATTTGATTTTACGAATTTGTTTTTTGAGGATTTTTCAGCTGAATTCAAATTCTTATAATTTCATACCAGATCACCAGTTTGGATTCCGAGCATCCCACTCCACCATTCAGCAATGTCATTGTGTGGTGGATTTAGTCTCCTCTGCGTTAGAACGTGGATCTTATAGTTCGGGCGTCTTTCTTGACGTGGAACAGACTTTTGACAGAGTCTGGCATCCGGGCTTGCTCTAAAGCTCCGTAAATTCCTACCCCCTACATACTTTCTCATCCTTCAAACCTATCTCACAAATAGAACTTTCCAAGAAAACCATAATAATGTCTATTCATCCCTCTTTTCCCAATCTGCTGGTGTTCCTCAAGGTAGTATCCTTGGCCCAATCCTTTATACAGTTTATACAGCTGACCCCCAATCCTATCCTATCCTATCCCAACTCATCTTAATACTATTCTTACCACGTTTGCTGATGATACATGTGTATTATCAGTCAAAACCAAACCAGTTATTGCATCCCAAAGCCTCCAATCCCATATCACTCATCTTGAAGAATAGTGTAAAACTGAAGAATTAAAATAAATTCTCAAAAATCGCATCAAATCACTTTTACCTTACGTCGTAAACCATTGACTTCCTGCCCTTCAGTATCCTTTAATAATATCCCACTGGTGCCTGTAGAATAGATCCGATACTTAGGGTTGCACCTCGACAAACGATTAACCTGGAATCCTCATACAAGACTGAAAATACAAGAAACCGCTCGGCGTTTCAGGCTACTTCAACACTTACTTGACAAACGCTCTAAGCTCCCAATTAACTACAAAAGACTCATCTACATGGCCATCATACGACCTATTTGGTCTTAGGGAGTAGAGCTTTGGGGCTCCACTAAGCCATCGAATTGCTCTCGTATCCAATCCTTACAATCCAAAATCCTTCGTAAAATCCTCAATGCTCCTTATTTTGTTAAGAATAAAGTCATCCATAACGACCTTGATGTCCCATTTGTTGCTGATTTGGCCCGACCCCGGTATCTATCCTTTCATAGCAAACCCTCTAGTTGCAAACCTTCCTCTTCAATTCCCGATAATCCTCCGAGGCGTCTGAAAAGAAGATGGCCACGTGACCTTCTTAGTTGAACTTTGATTTGAGTGCTACCAGTGGGTAGTTTCTCTACTTGTCATTCTCATTTCATTACGTATCACTTATCCTATTTACTTGTTGTATTATTGTAATAAAGTTGTAAATATCAATTAATAAATATCGATTAAAAAAAAAATTAATTGAACCTTCGGGAGATTCGTGGATTTCTGAGATATCAGCTGTATTTCTCATAGTTTGGCAAATTGAACCTTAAATTTAAATGGTTAAAATTTCAAGAAAACGTTTTAAACATATGTCACGAAATACGTTATTCAAGTACGGTATCTACAGATTAGCTAATTTTATTTTCACGCCATTCTATATTTTTAATTTTCTTGATCTGTGGTCGCGTTTTCCATTAATTTATCTTGTGTTCTTGAACTTTTGGGCTGTTAGGGAGTAAATGTGTTTTTCTCGACATTTTAAAAGTATTCTAACCGGTAGTAAGCATGTGGTTTTAACTAAATGAATTTATGTTTTTGTTACAAGATCTTTAAATGTAAAAATATTATTCTGAGAACAGCTTTAGTTCTTAAAAATCTTCATCATTATATAAACGATGTAGGTATATTAAAGTAAATCTTTACTTCTTGGTGTACTTGAAGAGTGCCATGAAGTTTAGTAGGGCTGGTAGTTGGTACCTGTTCCACTGCAAGGGTCTTGGGTTCAGTACATGGTAGAGACGGTTCTGTTTCTAGGACAACGGTTCACAGGAGGTGATTTATTCGAGCTCAACCGCCAGGGTTTTCCTCCAAGGGTACCCACTTTATAGGGACTCTTCAGGAAGGTCGTTAGATACCACAGGGTCCAACCACGGCCGTTAACAGATCGAATATATTATCGGTAGTTGGTACACGTGAAAAAAGTATTAGGTTCAGTTGAGAAACCGGAACAAGTTGTCTCTGATACCACTTACGGCCGTCGTTCCACCCATCTCAAGTAACGATTATAAAAAAACAAATTTTCTTAGACCTTTCGCAAAACAGGTTTATCGCTTAAGCACACATGTATTTAAATTTTGATTACTTCGTTTATAGTATTGACAATAAAAATTTCGTAAATAATATAAAATTTAAAAATTGAACGCTTAAATGTACACTGTTCCTGTGCTATTATAAAATGTTTTTCAATATGAAATGTTCGAAATGGTGGGGGTGGTGCAGTCAATAAATTTTACACAGAATAAGTTTGACTCTTATTCTGTGTATGACCCTGGTCAAATCTTTTCTTTTCAAATAAAATATTTAAAAAAATATAACATCTAACAATAAAATAAAAGATATATATTATAATAATATTTAATGGCGTAAGTCAACAAGATCCAAAAATAAAAGTAATGTTTAATTAACATTCTCCCCGTGTATACATCGCGGGTTGCGAGAGCACGGAGGTGTGGGATCATTGAAAAGAAAGGATATGTCTGACCGAGAAGCGAGCCGGGATGGCTGGGGTGGCTGGGTGCCGCGAAGGATGCGTGGGGACCCGGGTTCGGATCCCGGTCCTGGTCATATCTTTTCATTTCAAATAAAATATTTAAAAATAAGTTTGACTCTTATTTGCGCTAACGTTTCGGCCTGATTTTTATGATATTATCGGGCGTGAGAATAAAACAAAATATAACAACTATATAAATAGTGCAGTGGCAAAGAAAATATAACAGGTTACATCAACGGAAATGATAGGAATGACAAGAAAGAAATACATTATTATAAAAAATGTAATAAAAATGTCATGGCTATTGGTGAAAGACATAATGAGTTTGAAATAGGCTACTATTAAAATTTATTGACTGCACCCCCAAACTATTTCAGATATTTCTTAAGATATATCCAGTCAACCATTTCCCCATCAGTTTTTCAATATGATTATAATAATTTTATGTTGTTTATACCCAATCCCGAAAATTTAAGCGGAGTGGCTCAGTGGTATAGCGCTGAGTTGCCGTGCCGAAAGTCGTTGGTTCAAATCTCGTTGGTAGACATTTATTTAATATGTTAGTAGCCGGAGATGAATCCTATGGGATCTAAGACCCTCCTCGGGCTCACAAGCCTCTATTAAGTGGGGATAACCCGGTCGTTGAGCATTATCATGGACGAATCACCTCCCAGGAAAATCTTGTCCTAGAACCTGTACTGTCACTACTACGTACCTACTATGATCCTCACATTCTTCAGGGTTGTAGTGATATTTTTTTTTTTAAGCGTCTCTTAAATAACTTGAAGGGAAGAAAATGATAGGTTCTTTTGTATATATAATTCCGAAAACAATAATCGGTATCGTTTACTTTTTTTTTTCGCTAAGTAAGTTTCAAAATATATTATTATCTTCAAAATACACTCTCATTTAACTAAAAGTGAATCCCTTTAATGGAGTCTTCGATTTTATATCGGTCAATTTCTACTTCACAAGTTGGCTTTGTGTTTCCTCATCAGTTCCCCGCTCGGTTCAACTTGAGTTAACTTTTATGGATCTTAGGATCCATGAAGTCCCTTGGAAATGGGACTGGAAAAGCATCCGAGATTTCCCCGACAATGGGGTCATTTAGGAAAGTTTAGTTCCATGCTTGATGAAAGATGCTATCCAATCAAATGCGGGTTCCTCCCCCTCCCCCAATCCCCACTCCAGATAAGACGTCTTATGGGCATTCCAATTTATAGAGGCTTCAGGGAATTTCCGCTGCTCATATAGTCTCCTCCATTTTACTGGTTTTCATTTAAATCCTAACAACGCGACTGCAGTATATACCAACATCTCCATTCTGTCTAATAGTTTTTCGCTTTAATACGCCGTCTCAGTGTTGGATGATTTCAAGTTAATACTAATTAATTTTTTTAATATTTTTTGCGTTTTTTTTTTTATTCACATATTCCTTAGAAAATCATATTTATAGATAGGTATATATATTGCATGTTCCTAAGATTTTTTTATTATTAGTGCATTCTCCTAATGATTGCCTTATTAATTTTTCGCATATTATTAAACAAATAATGAAAAACGCCTGAAGGATGTTATTGATATAATTGGATTCAAGAATAATCCAGAAGGTATACAATTGACAATACCTCTAAACATTTAATTTTTATGATGCATTTCACTTTTTCTTTTTTTTTTTTACAAATTAATTGGCAATTGTTACATTTTTAATTTCCGTAAATTTGATTAATTAGGAAATCTCTAAATGCTAAGCTAATTTAAATTTAAATCTCACAATGACTTTGATTGTCGTAATTGGTAATAATTGGTTCAGAGTCACATTTCCAAAAAATAGGCTTTATATTTTTATTTTTTTTACAAATGTATTGGTTTTATTTCGTTTGCATCAATGATTTACTTCCCCACTAGTCAGGCATATTTAAACTTCATGATGATTCTTATTGTCTTGATTGGTAACATAATAGGCCCATCGTCAATCACATTTTCATCAACAACCGTTTTCAATTGTTTTTAAAGCGATTACGCTTTGGCTTGGACATTTCCTTGTTTTGGAAAATTCGTCTATATTATTTATACGAGGTTCTCAAATCATTCAGTGTACCTAGATGATTTTATTCGATTTTATTTAGAGATTCCTGAATAAAATTCTTTTTCTTCTGTATTTTTAATATTACTAATATAGTATACTTTATAGTACTCAATTCTTTTTTTTTTATTGCAGAGGTTTCAAGGTATTATTTTACCGCGTTCTATTTCCACTTTTTACAGGATTGGACTTACTGCAACTTGATCTTATTAGTATTAATGATTTTTCTTTAATCACAAGCAACTACAAAATTATTGGCAACAATTTATTACATCTTTTGGGAGATGCCCCTTATTACACAGAGTTTTAACTTATTTTTATCAACTGGTCTCAATTCGAATCAATCTCTGTAAGTACCAAGAAAAATAAAACACATGAAGGGAAACAGTTCCATTATAGTTTTCATGTATTGGGTCCTATTATATGAAATGTCCATCTTCATAAGAAAGATTATTTAGCAAAACAACTTTAAGAAATGAAAACATTTTTATTCGAAATATTTACCCTCATTTTCTATACATTTTCCCCAACGTGTTACCAAATTTTCAATTTCATTACTGAAAATTCCTGGGTTTTGTGATGAAATAAATAAAGTCTGAAAATGCGTTTTTGACTTGAGAATAATTTTCAAAAATTCTACCCTTATAGAATTTTGAACAGGTTCATCCTGTTGTCCATTTTTGAACAGGTGGAAATCTGTTGCAGATAATTCTGGCAAAAAAGGTAAGGTTGGTGTGAGGACTTTGTAACCCTGCTTGTTTCTCCACTTTAGTGAAACATTAAGTCTAGCGTTGTCGTGTAAGAGTATAGGTTCCCTTTTTAATAATTTTTTGTTGCGTCTTATCAATATTCGTACAGTACGATCTGGATATTATCGTTTCACATCTGGAAAATTTCTCAAACGGCGAATGGTCAGTTCGTTACAACACACATCCCCTAACGTGGTGTAATGTATCTTGCAGGTTGGGCAGCTGAGTGTCCAAGTTTAAACTCATAAAAAATATTACAGGAAAACCGCAGGTTTCCATGGTCACGTTTCATGGCATACTAAACAATTTTCAGTGCCAGTAATGGTAAATATTATTTTAAAAAGGGAGGATTAAAAGCAGCTCATTACAGCCTGTATGCATGGACATAGTAAACAACTGAATTCTGCTAATTCCACTTTGAATTTTCGAAATAATAAAAACCTTCATTTCATGTGGAACGACCCAATAGTAATGTTTCATAGAGTGATCTTCTTTTTTTCATGATATTTGGGAGAGATGCGGTGGGGTAGGACACAATACTCCTGAATCATTTTCCTCATATCGGCTTTGTGATAAGTTCTTCCGGATCCTCTAGTCGGACGGACCCCATACAGTTGAATAATTGAAACGAGTGGAGGTGGTCGACTGACGTTGGAACGCCGGTGACATAACCAGCTGACTTCAGCCCAAATTATTTCACCGGCTCTTGCTTCTTTTTTTATTTACAATTTGTTATTCCCATTTTCTTCCCTTAAGAACATAAGGCTTTTTCTTTTAAGTGCTTTACTCTCGAAATTGATTTTTACTAATACTTCCTTGCCACACATGATTCCTTTTGTTGTATAATTCTCTCGGGCCTCATACGCGAAATTCCTTAATGTATTGTAAATAGTTGGAGTAGCGTTTCTTCCCCAGTTTAAAATATCTTAAGATCATGCGGAATTCACGTGTATTTTGGATCTCAGTAACAGATCCTGATTTCAGTTTTATAAATTGTATTAATATCTAAATCCAAGAATGTCCCTCCATAAGGAAGCCCATTTCTTGCAGGTCAGATCCAATACAAATTCAACATTTTTTTCCTAGACTTACTTCTCAACCTCTATAAATCAATGGATCTCGACTATATATTTCGACTGTAGGTCCATAGACCATAATGTAACAATAATAATAAGGCTTAGAGAACACGAAGTCTCGATGCCAATCTCTGCTTACAAATTTCTGTCCACGGACCACTACCCAAACCCAAATCCGCCAGGTCACTCTTAACGCAATCCTCCCACCTACGTCTCGGTCTAGCCCTCAGACGCTTCTCAGTCGGCGCAGCACTTAATTTGCTGCACTTAATCGTCAGAATTTTCCGTTGACTTTTCGGCTCTATTCTATCCGATGTCTTATTTACGTAAACGGTGTTATCCTCAATTATTTAAGTCATCAGCTTCACATTATTTAAAGAATAGTTCAACTGACTGTTAATTCTTACTTTCAGGTTTCGGTAAACCAAACCCGAACAGATTAAATAAAGAAAATAAAAATTGTGTCACTACAACCCATGAAGGGTCTTGGTAGAGACTGATATGTAATATTGCGCTGAGAAGTGATTTCTCCAAGATCACACTCTATCCACTGGTTTCCCCCAACTAAGGGTGTTCACTTTACAGAGAATGGGTGAGCCTTAGGAGGGTCTGCAGATCTCACATAGTCGATCTATGGCTGTTAACAAATTAAATAGTTTATCCGCCGCAGCTGGTTTTGAGCCCGGCGCCTTCATCACTGCAACCTTGTGCTTTACCCACTGAGCTACCTCGCTCCAACATTCCTTTTTAACTTGTCTATATCCAAAAAATTATCATCGTATATTAATTTTCTATTTGATATCAGTTCAAGACGTAGATTTTGACTTGTAATAAAAATGCCGACAACTGAAACCCAAATGTATTTATATGGAGTGTAAAGTCATTCTTTTGTAATCAGCGAGTCTGCGTAAAGTGGTTACCCGATTCTCCAATAGGTTAAGAGGGAAACCTAGTGGTTGGGCGTGATGCATGCCAACGTATTCTGGATTAGTTCTCAACGTAACGTCTGGTCAAGAAACAGTTATAGTTTCATAATAATTAATAATTTGTAAAAATATTGCTTCGTGTTAGTAGAGGTAATATTTTAAAGTACCCACAAGCAGATTTTTTTCCACTACTGGTTGTTAGGTTGGTAAATATGTTTAAATAAGGGACTCGTTGCTTTTATTTATTCGTTTACAAGGGCTGAGGGTATGTGTTCCGCAGATTGTCGCTTCGAGTTGAGTTACAACAAGTTTTAACTCTATTCGTTTCGATTTTAATATTTTCCAAAAATGCAAGTTATCGTGAGCTTTCGTATGGAAATGAGAATGTAATTATGGATAATGAGTAGATTTCGGTAATCATTTCATCAAGAATTTCCGAGTCTATGTGTTTGTTGAAACGTTCATTTCTAGATGAAATGATTACCGAATTATACACATTTCCCATAATTACATCCACTTTTCCATACTAAAGCTCATGATAACTTGTATTTTTGGGAAATATTAAACGAGAAACGAACGAAAAGGTAAAACTTGTGACTCAACTCGAAGCGACAACCTGCGGAATAATTACTGTATTGAGTATGCCCACTTTTTATTTGCCTGCTATTGCCTACTTGTTTTCCTTTTTTTATCACTACTATCTATTAGTATAATATAATCATATTATAGTAGCGTCAGGGGTGGCCGAGTGGTTAATGAACTTGCAAAGTGATTTTTCGTACGACCCAAACGCTCTGAGTACGTATCGCGATCCTTGGATTCCTCAAACCTCTCCCACTCCTAAGGTATGTGAGAACCGTCAGCCTACTGGAGGCAACTCACTTAAGGATGATGACCATGTCCCGTGTGCATCCATCGGGAATAGCGTTATGTTTTTCCAGGATGTCAAATAGCCACCGGGAGTTTTGGTTCATGGACGGTCTTCTTCTTGGAAAGAAATATAGGTCTTCGTGCGCCAGCAGATCCCTAGCAGCCATGATCATTGGATCTAGAACAATTCTTCTCCTTGGTAGATACCAATTTGTGGTCTGGTTATCGAGCTGTAAGTCAAGTCAAGTCGCTGTTCTACAGCAGCGTGAAGTTGAGCTAACCCTTCCAGACTGTCTGTTCTCCCTCAAGTAATATATGTCAACAAAATGACCACATCTCTCGGCCCAAGATCTACGTTATCTATAACTATTAAAATAGATATGTGTTCTGGAAAATAACAATTTTGTTTTTACGTCTAAATAAAAAGTCTTAAGCTTGCATTGGCTTATTTATACCCTTTTTTTTTTTTTAGAATAACTTCAATTCTCCCCTTTTTTAATACAAAATGTATCCCCAAGTTCCTTTCAATTTTCAAATCTTTCAAATTTTAGCCGAAAAATTAATGTATGTGATTTAAATCATTGTGGACATTGAAAAAGGAAAGAATCCTGTTTGATATTTTTTTTTTTGGTACTGTAATCGGTAAGGAAAATGGCTGAAGATGAAGAGGCCGAGGTAAAATTATCGGTATTAGTTCGTTAACCCCTTAGGATGTCGATATATCGACCTGCAAAGCAGTAATGGGCAATTCTCCTTTGAATACAACGCTAGGGCCATCAAGATTTTTATAATTCCTCCTTATTGTTTGAGTATGAAGAAGCACATTAAATTATATAATATATAACGCTATCATCTCGTCAAAATTCAGTCTTTATTATACTCATTTATTATCATAATGACAAGTACATTAATATTGTATTTTTTTTAATACTTTTCTGTTACTCTTCCTTTACGATGCTGTTCACTCTTTTGAAATTGGTTTGTTTTAGGACTGAATATCTTTTTTAGTTTCTTCATCGCTACAATATATATTATGTAAGAAAACGATTTTTGGACATGCATCCTTATAGATTTCTTAGTACATTTTAGAATCCTACATTTTTTTTCAAGTTGATACATAAGAATATACATACATATATATATGTTTTCTTATCGATCTTGTAAAAATTAATAATACTGCAGGGAACAAACTTTATTTTTGCGGTGAAGGTATTGGAGTGAATTTAGATACATAAGATACGCGACATACTACTGTGATCAAAAAGTAAGGTGAAATTGTCATTTAAAACTCCCGGGCATTAGGAAGGCAGGCAAAGTTTTTTTTTCCTAGGTTGGTAGGACTGTCTATAACATTTGCCAAGCGTCTGTTTGTCAAAAGGTTAGATTATCTCCGAGTTACACGTGTTTTTGTAAACAACCAAAAGTGAATTTTTCGATTTTTACAATGGATGATTTTGTTGAGCAATGAACTTGCGTCAAATTTTGTTGCGTCAAAAAAAATAAATCGTCCAATCTAGAAAAAAAAAATTTACCTGCCTTCCTAATGCCCAGGAGTTTTAAATGACAATTTCACCTTACTTTTTGATCACAGTAGTACATTTACTGGTTTGCGCTCATCTTCTTTTGCGTTTTTTTAACCTTAGTTGTTTGTTTATTTAACGTCGCTTGTATGCTATGGCTAATCGAACGTTGCTAAAGTGGGAGCTCTAAACTATGTCTGTCCAGGTGTCCTTATGACATGTATTTTTAACGAGTACCTGATTTACAGGTTTGAGACCCACGTACAACGATCCTTCCGGGACGGCATAATCAAGGGTTTTTTATCCCCTTTAAAAAGTCTTAGAGCCACCTGCCGGGCTACGAATTCATAATCTTGTTAACCTTAGTTTGTATCTTTGGTATATTTTTATTATTTCCTTCTTTTTCCATTCCACCCTACTTACCTAGTCAAGGTCATTACTCAAGTTGGATAAGGATTGACTGATCACTCATTAAACGTGTCATCCACTTTAGTAAAAATATATAACAAATAATAAGATAATCACTGACCTTTTACATTACTGTATATATTTTCTTTATAATAAAGCTAATACAAATGTCAAAAATATTCGTTGCTATCAACCATAATACTATCACCTGATTGCAGTTACCCCTTAAGGTTAGCACACACCGAAACCGAATTTGTCGGCCGATAGCGGACAAAATTCTCGGACGAGTAACTCGGATGCGCATGTGCTCACGCTGTTGCCGACATTGGACTTTGCAGGTCACCTGCAGAAGTTGATTGTGCGGATTAATGTCTCCAACCGCTATATCCATTTCCGATGCAACTTCAGCCCATAACCGTTTCGCAACATCACGATTATTGTAATTTTTTTAATGTTTATCCCACACGGTTGGCCTATTATAAACACAACGTATTATTTTTTCAATATCCATAGTCGTTATGACAACACACAAACAAGACAGAATTGTGAAATTAAACTATAACTACACTCAATTTGCGCTGTGGACGCCGGCAGACTGGCGAGAAATCCCAACAAGTTCGGACTAGTCGATAGATCGGCCGTCATCGGACGATGACGGCAGTGTACACGCTCCCTTTCTTATACATACGTTTTTTTATTTGATCGGCCGAATTTGGCCGATGAAGCCCGAATAAAGATAGGCCGATAACGGTTTAGGTGTACGTGTGCCTTTAGACTGGCGTAGGATAGATATACTCCAATCACCGCCCCAACAACCAGAGGATGGTTAATTACCCACTTCTGTTTTTTTAGTCATTGGTGAATTTAGATAAATTTAATTAGATAGATACAAAATATTTAAAAATTACTGTGACAATACACATTTTTGTGATTTTTTCTTTATATTAATTCCCATTATATTATTGTATTCCCTAAGGATATGTTATTAATAAGTTGCTGAACTATATCAATTATTATAACCCTTCTGCAGTCAGTTTCTCATTAGCTATTATAGTTTTTGGTTCAGCTACAACATTTAGTGCAGTCACGTTGTTTATCCATTTATGATAGCTATAACACGCGAATCACTATCCTTTTTAGCGCAAAAGCTTTCGAAAACGCTTATGAGTCGTCTTCCGCCCTTGTTTCTTTTGTTATTATTATTATTATTGTTATTATTTGTTATTATATGTACTTCCACGCATTTGCGGGTTCATAACCCAGATAGGGGACATGTCCAACCTCCTGCAGTTGTTAGCCTCTTCAAACGTTCCCGAAAAATTCTTACGGAGAACTGCTTGTTGTGCCTACCTCACTACACTCCGATTCTGCCATTTTGGACTTGGATGCCACTTGGATCAGTCTATTTGTGGATATTATAATTGTTGCTATCATTATTATTGTTGTTGTTATGTGTTTCACAATTATAATTATGTGTTTATGATGGTTTCTAAATTTGTTTTCTTGTTTCAGGGCTAGCAGATAATAGTTTCCATGTCCCGATGATAAGAGGTTCAGCGTCTCTGTAAGTAATTAATATTTATTATTTATATTACATTCTAACATCCTGAAAAATTGATTAATGTTCTTTAATTAAGATAAATATATATGTAATGGTTGAACTTTTATATTTCAATTTTTCTATATGTGGAAATAATGTACAAGTCTCTCCATCGCCTTTGTCTTTTTTCTGATCTACTTTTTTTGTAAAATAAAATACGTATGTATTATGCCCAAACACAATGTTCTGGGAAATGTAAAATCAGTAACAAATGGTATGTTAAGGTCATTATGGATTATTTTGTTCATGACAAAGGAAGGAACATTGAGGATTTTACGATGGATTTTGGATAGTGAGGATAGAGGATAGGTAGAGCACTGAGTTCCTATGCCAAAAACCCTGGTTCAAATCCCGTTGCAGGCAAGACTTTTATTTAGGATTATATAGGATCTAGGACTGTCCTGGGGCTCACCCATCCTCTAAAAGTGGGTACCCAAAATAAGGGGGGGGAATCCGGCGGTTGAGCGTGATCTAGGACAAATCACCTCCCACCACCATTGTCCATGAAACATTACTGTTTCTACCATGTACTGAACCCTAGACCCTTTACGGGTTGCAGTGGTACAGGTTAGATTAAGCATTGAATACGAGAGGAATTCGATGGCTTAGTGGAGCCCCACTCCGTAAGTCCAGATGGGTCTCATGATTGATATGTATTTGAGTCTTTTGTAATTAATTGGGAATTTAGAGTGTTTGTCTAGTAAATGTTGAAAAAGCCTGAAACGGCGAGCTGTTTCTTATCGTTTTAGTCTAGTATGAGGATTCCAAGTTATACATTTGTCAATGTGTAGTCCTAAGTACTGGACCTGTTCTACTGGAATCAGTAGGATGTTATTAAACGATACAGGAGGACATTCATTGGTTTACGACGAAGGGTAATGTTGATTCGATCCGATTTATGGGAATTTATTTTATTTATCAGCATACATGGTAAGGATAGTATTGGGATGGGTTGGGATGTCAAATGTAAAAACAGAGTAGAGCATTGGTCCGAGGATACTGCCTTGAGGAACTCCAGCAGATTGAGGAAAGAGGGATGAAAATACATTTTTGTGGTTTACTTTAAATGGTCTGTTGGAGGGGTAGGATTGGATAATGAGAGAGTATGTAGGAGGTAGGAATCTACGGAGTTTGTAAAGCAACTAGGGGTAGTTATGAAAAATTAAATAGCTTTAAGGAGATGTTAGGTAAATTTCATCAACATTGTTAGATCTGTCCGAATATGTTCTGTCTAGATCTGTCTTAAATCTGTAGAACATTTTTTCGGATATTGTACCTGGGTGAAATTTTATGATTAACAAAGTTATTTTTCTTTCATTTATCATCCATTAGTAGAACCACGATCAGACAATTTACATGCTCGAATCTTAGTTCCACTTCATTCAACCACCCCTTGGAATATGTCCTCATTTCTTGCATCGCCCACTATTATATCCGATGTGTTTAAAATTATTTTCAATCCTAGTGACCCGTAGTCGTTCAACTGTTCATATATGTTCTTATAGGGAGGGGTGCTAAAATAAGGCTTTAATAAAATAAATAAAAGTTCCTATTGTTTATGTTACTGTATAAAGTTTAAAGAAAAAAAAAATTTCTCACCTTCCAAGGGGGTGCATTTTGCGCCCCTTGATTGGACAATGTTAAAATATTTACCAAATTCTGACTCGTCGAGGACTAAACCATTTCGTGTACAAGAATCTCTTAAGCCCCTTAAATCTATTTCGGGTTTCACCTTGGCATTGTTCATTTTTTATAATTAGTTTTGCATTGTCAAATACTCTCTAGATATAACTCGGATAGGGGGTAGGTCAAAATAGGATTCTCGTTTTTGAAGGTTTGAATGTGAATTACAAGAATCCAGAAGATTTTAACTGATGTTTTTAGACCGTTTCAAAACCACTGCCTTAAAAAATCGAAGACATTTTCATCAAGAAAAAGATCTAGTTTTTCCCTTGAATTCATTTTTTTTTATTATGAATAACAATCAGGCTTTTTTAAACAAATTTAAATCTTCTTTAATATAAGCCCTCCCAGTTTCAGAAAACAAACATTCTTTACTTTTTTAGTGCATATGTTAGTATTTCAAGATGTAGTATTATAAAAAATTCAATAGTTTTAATCATCTATTAATAAATTTATTTTGGCCGTTACCATGGAAACTGTTCTTCCAAAGGGGATAACCTATAAACGGAATAATGTTTCATTTAATTAGCTCTAATTTAAGTGGCAATCAGCACGTCTAAGTCCGTGTTCAAACTAAGTCGATAAAGATAAGCAATATATCGCAAGGAATATATTGGCGACGATTTATTGCTAGGTTCAATAATAGCAGGCGATAAATTGCCGCGACCTGAACGATAAAAATTTTTTAGGTACACAATTTTCACCACTTCAGTTACAAAAATGAGCTCAAGAGGGGAAGACGTTGTAGTGGTTTATTGGTTCAGACGTAGGATAGGTAGAAAAAGAAAATACTCTATTTTCTGTACGCGGCAATGGAATTGTTTCAGATACTTTCTCTAGATTAATGGAAGTAATTATCGAATTGCTTTCTCCTCTACCGCTTATATTCATTCACAGCTCGAAATATCGAACGATACTAATCGCTGAAAAGAACCAACAAATGGTTCTTCAAGAGATATATCATTTTTCAATGTGTTGCATAATTTCACGGGCATATACCTTTTTTATCGTCTCCCTTTAGATTTTATGAAACTGTCTGTGCGTATCGTATACCGCTGATCTCTTATCGCCTTAATGTGAACGCGGCTTAATAGTTTTCGAGATGGTAATCGTGTGTGTACCTAGCACTTCTTTGAATGGGGATATCTAACTTTACTCATGATATGACAAGCGTTATAAAAGGTCAGATTTGTTTAAAAAAATTGAAACACTTCATTTGAAGAATCATGAGATTATTATACATGCTGTTTGTTGTTACTAAAATTAAAAATAATAAACTTTCAGTCCATTGTCAAGCCTTGACCACATTATAAGCCCTGAAGAAGACCTGCAATGTGAGTCGAAAAGGGGGCCTTTATAATAAATAGTTCTCCTTATTTAAGATAATTCTTCTTCACCCCCATTATTTAAATTTTCTAAATTAAAGCTTATCTGGTTTTGGTTTGTTATTTTCATTATGCACTGATTCAGTTTTTAAGTTGCGTTATGGTGCTAGAAAACAATTGACGCCATAAGTAAAGGGCGGGAATGGACCTGAAAATAGAATCTTGGCAATAACTCAGCGTTGCTATTGAATTAAACCAAAATTTTGAGCGTTCAGTATTCTAATATATTTAAAATAGTAATCCGTTACTCATGTTAGTATTGTGTGTGTGATTGTTTTCTCCTCTTCACGATTTTTTATGTTTTATTAAAATAAGTATATCTGACGTTATGATGAATAATACGAAGCCAGTTTTTATGGGTGATTTGATTTTTTTTCTTGTTTCTTATCGATTTCTTTCGCATACTTAGCCCAAAAATTGACCAAATTTTCCAAAAAAATGAATGTTGGAAGCCCGGTTTTCCGTAATGCAATCTTCTTAATATTTTTCATCCTTTTAAATATATCTGTGGAGAAAAATTTGTAACTGTTCGCAAAGAAGTTTGATTTGTTAATGCAACTTAATCTTGATCCTTATATATTTTATGCTGCATGCTATCCATAGTGTTGCACTCTATGGGTGCAACCTTATCAACATCAGCCAGTTCAGTCACGTAAAATCCGTCTAGCTGAATGAATTTTAATGTTGCCTAGACGGATTAGCCGTCATTGAACGCGTTGACTTCTTCATGTTGAGCGTACCATAAAGTTGGCTTGTGTTGTCTATTGCAAGGATCCCTTTCCAGGTAGTCTCTTCCTATATAATATTTATGTTCCTTGTGCCTTCCTACCCATTCCTTAGTCCTTTGCTTTTTGTCCTTCTCAAGGATGAGGTATGGAAGGTATGTAAAAGGAGAACTCCAAGAGCTCTGGTGGGATACTGGAATCTAACATCAGTGCTTGCTCAGGCTATGATGTACGCAGACGACATAGTACTGATTGCGGACTCTGAGAAAGCTCTTCAGACATCACTAAATGAATGGCATGAGGAACTCCAGCTGAGAGGATTGCACATAATCCAGCTAAAAGCAAAATTATGTGTGTAGGAAGGGAAACCTGGAGCCAAGGATATTATGTGATGGTGAACCCCTAGAAATAACGAAAACCTACACATATCTAGGGACAGTCGTGAGCGAAGATGGTAAAATAGACCAGGAGGTTCTAAATCGGTCGATGAAGGCCAATGGACTGTACTACCAGATATCCAAAACTATCATCGTAAAACATGAAGTAAGCAGAAATGCCAAAATTAGGATATTTAAATCGGTTTTCCTTCCAGTGCTTTTGTATGGATCTGAAAGTGGGACAACCTTCGATAAACATACAAGCAGGATGGCAGCAGCTGAAATGAGATCCTCCGAAGGATAGTTGGCAGAACTAGGAGGGACTGTATAAGTAATGACAGGATTCGCGAGGATTTGGGATTAAGATCAGAGCGGGACATCCTCGAAGACCGGCAATTGAAATGATTGGGCATGTCTGCAGAATGAGTGATACCCGAAAAGCCAGGTGGTTCTTTGAAGCTAGACCGGGAGGAAAACGCCCTCGTGGTAGACCCAGATGTATGTACTCTGACTACATTGGGAAACTGGTTGCAACAAGAGGACTCACCATTCCGGAGATGGGAAGAATTGCAAAGGACAGAGACCAATGGGTTCGGTGGACCGAGACGGCAACTCCACGCTTAGCGGCTCACAGGAGTTAGAGGAAGAAGAAGAAAAATTTGTAACTGTGTTCGCAAAGAAGTTTGATTTATTAATGCAATTAATCTTGATCCTTATATATTTTATGCATGCCGTCCTCATCCGTCTTCATCCGTCTAGCTGAATGAATTTTAATGTTACCTAGACGGATTAGCCGTCATTGAACGCGTTTACTTCTTCAGCTTGAGCGTACCATAAAGTTGGCTTGTGTTGTCTATTGCAAGGTTCCCTTTCCAGGTACTCTCTTCCTATATAATCTGTATGTTCCTTGTGCCTTCCTACCCATTCCTTCCATATCTTTTCTAGGTCTTTCACTCTGACTCTTTCCTTCTTATTATACTCCATATGAAGAAAACGCCACGTGCTCTTGAATATCTAGTTGAAGTAATCATATATTAAGGTTGTGTCTTAACTCTATTTTTCTTCGGTTTTGTTTAACATTTTTTACAAAGCAAGTATCTCTTTGACTTTTGGTTGTTTTTTTTTCTCTAAATAAAACCCTTAGCTGGCATAAGTTATTATTGTAAAGAATTGATGAATTATTCAACACTATAATTTTAATACGCTTGGATATATATTAAATAATCCTCTACTGGTAGATTCGCAAAACACTTTTCTGCTGACTTCATTTTTAATAACTTGAACACTTAGAGTTGCCGTGTCCTATCAATTCTCTAACTTCTCCCATCATAAACATCGTCCAATTTAGTCTTCTCCATTTCTGGCCCTCTAAATTTTAGTTTTACAAAAGTTCATTTTCAAGTTGTTGTTTTTTTATTGAGTTATTTATAGTGGATATTGAGGTTAATATATCGATTGTTGATATCGTTTGTAACTGTGATATTCTTTGGACGAAAATCAGCTGTTCACACAAAGATATAGAAACTACAATCACAACTTTCCTTGTATTTATATTAATTTCTATCATTTTTAGAGCTTTTGTTGAAGAAGAGATAATTTTTTAGTATAGAAACTTGATCGCGTTGTTTTGAGACTTTTGAATTGAAATCAATCATAAGTAATTTATATCTTGCGCGAAGGATTTCCTTTCCTAAAAGTTGACTTATTTTCTTTAACAAAAAAATTATTTAAATTAATTGAAAAAAAGAGACGGTATGAATGTATTATATTTTTGGGTAAATCGCAGCTGGTTTTCGTTTAAATACTGTCTCAGTAATATATTAGGTTTTATAGTAAGCGGACTACTAGAAGACTAACCATCATTAAACCTAATAAACCATGCTTAAATATTATCATCTGAGAACATATGTTACATATTTAGCTGAAGAGGGTATGTTATCGAATATGTTATAACCCTACTTTATGAATGTATTTTTAACGTTGAATTTGAATTTCAGTGTAAACTTTCTTTTCATTTAATTTTCATCTTCATTGAAAGACAAAATCAGGAATTCAATATTCGATTTTGTAATAAAAAAGTTAGAAAATATCCAGATTTCTGTATAAATCATTAATAAAAGATGTTTGTTATCAGTTGAGCTCATGTACTCCTTCTGATAAAAAGAAACAGTAAATGAAGAGGGTATGTTATTGAATATGTTATAACCCTACTTTATGAATGTATTTTTAATGTTGAATTTGAATTTCCATGTAAACTTTCATATTTTTAATTTTAATTTTCATTGAAAGACAAAATCAGGAATTCAATATTCGATTTTGTTTAAAAAAAAGTTAAAAATTATCTAGATTTGAGTATAAATCATTTACAATAATTAATAAAAGATGTTTGTTATCGGCTGAGCTTATGTACTCCTTCTTCTGATAAAAAGGAATCGTAATTAAAACAATAATCTGAAATGCAACTATCATAATTGACTATTTTAACTGTGTTGAAGATTCAACTTTGTAATAGCATTTGATTAAATTCCCTTAATTTGAAATAATATTTTGACAGAAATAACTAACTTCCTTTCTCAAAATGAGTGAAATTATTTTTGTATAACCTTGTAATGTTATTAAGTTTATTATTATAAAGAATCATGAATGGTCTGTGTATACCCACTCAAAGAGGAATAAGTTCTAACCAAATAAACATTTCTCCATATCTATGAGAAATGTATTGACCTCCACCCGGACCATTTTCTTCCAAATATATAAATATATATATATATATATATAATCAAGGTCAGCTATTATCATTCAAGACAAATAATCATTGTTTTTAAAATTAATTCTCTACTAAAGATAAAGAATTGTTTTGAAAAACTTTCTATTGAATTATGTTGAAGAACTTTCCTTTAATTTTTTGTTTTTGTGTCTTATTCTTTTAAATGTTTTATATCCTCTTTATTTTATCCCCTTCTGAAGTTATAAATTCACATGATTAGTTTCAAAAACACACTATTCAGTTTTGGAATGAAAATAAAGGTTTATTACTTTCATTTTTCATGAGATAGTTAAAATTCCAAAAATTCAATGTTTTAATCATTTATTTATTTATTGTTTTACAAAAATTGCTAAAGTTATTATATAAATTATGTATATAATTTTAATTATGATACATCAATTTAGTTTCATTGAACAGCTAATTTACATTAGTGATTATTTCTTCCATAATATTGTGATAGTGTCGTTTCATTTTATTTCATTTAAGCAAAAACTTTTCTTTATGACTGGAAAATGTTATTTGTATTATTATGAAGCCGATTGTGCATTGTGTTGAATAGGTAGATAGCATTAAGAATTCAGAATTTAATTATTTTAAAAAAACCTATACCCATTAAATACAAAAAAAATCATTACAACCCATTAAGGGTCTCGGGTTCAGGTAGAGGCTGTACTGTTTCTTGGACAAGGGTTATGCACGGAGCTGATTTGCCCTAGATCATGCTCAATCACCAGATTTACCCCCTATTTTGGGTACCCACTTTATTGAAGCTCGATGAGTCCCAGGAGGGTCTCCAGGTCCTACTGGATCAATCCATGGCTGTTAACAGATCATATATTTAATCTGCCACAGCCCAATTTGAACCCAGGACCTTCAAAACAGCAACTCAGTGCTCTACCACTGAGCCACTATGCTCCTCCAATTATTTAAAAATAGTATAAAAAAGGTTTCATACGCGTGCATTAAGTCATTAACATTTATATCTGTATTTTTATCTTATCATATATATATATATATATATATATATATATATATATATATATATACATACATACACATACATATATATATGTCTTAGACATTGATGACATACCGTCATGGATCAAAGCTTAAAACAATGGGACGAAAGTTGAAAAATTATTTCACTTGTGTATTTTTGGACATTGTGAATATGACTAGATGGTACTCATTTATTATTTTATAAGTCCATGTCTTACTTATTTCCAATTGTTTGTTTGAACTGTATACTTCTCTAATGCAATCATTAATTTTTTTGTTTCTAATTTCTTTAGTATGCTACCCCAATTATTACAAACTATAACTGTTTTCAGAATGAAATTCATTCCTGTGAATCTGTAGCCATAATTTTTCATTTAAAAATTTCCATAAATCAATCAATATGTACATATATGTATCAGTATATACAACTCTGAGTGGGTCTTAGCCTCTTCAAGGAGCCCATGCCAGGCTGCTCTATCCAATGTGGCCGCCCTCCAGTATGGAGATTCAAGATGGGTCTGGCATCCTATGCGTCTCCATCAGCCCATTGGAGCCTTGGCCTTCCTCTTCCTCTGGCATTGTCCAACTTTCACTCCAGTAGTTTCTTTACGGGATCCTCCACACTCATTCCAGCCACATGGCGGGCCCAAATTAATTTATTAATTTTGATACACGCATTAATGTCAGGCTCCTCAAACATCTTGTATAATTCTCATCCACCTTATGGAACTTGTAAGGACCTATTTCTACAAACTCCTGTACTCAATTGCTGCAATTGCTGTCTTCATATATTTGGGGTTTTCTTCATTGATACATTGACTTATCACTTCTGCCACCTCCATCAGTGATAATAATGCTGTTTTCAGTGCTTTGAATGATCGAGTGAGAATATCCAAATTTAAAACATTTACTCATGCTTTAGTTACCAAACTGACTATATCGAATAATTTAATCGTAATATCAATATATTTCAATACATGTATGCTCTGAATGGTGCCAAATGATCAGGCATTTAAAAACTAGAATATTTCTTCAATTTGCCATTGTTAATTGTGAATGCAATAAGGGCTTAACAAATAAATCACATTGTCTGTTATACTTTCATGCTAAAAGAGAGATTATTTAACCAGTCAGTTATTATCCATCGGTCCGACTATTGAGAATGGGGTAGAAGGACAGAAGAAATATCCAAGAATCCTGAGAAACATAATTTACAGGAAAGGCCTTGAAAATTTTCCTTCATCCAGATCAATCTTTTGTATTTCTTCCCACTTTAGATGGTTGGGGTTTAAGGCCAATTTCAACATCCTTCAGCCATTACCATTGCCATTCATCAGCCTTTATCCTTCAGGATTAGGACTTTTATCTGATGCATCTTATCACTCTATTCTGCCCTTCTTGATGTGATATACATAGTCCCCGTACTCCATAGGTTAGTGATTCTCCTTGGTTGGTAGGTGATTCGCTTATTGGTATGCTATTGATTATTCTAAACCTTCCGCCTGAATTTAATATTATTATTTTTATTGAGACTTGATGCCAACCACCATAGGTCAGTTTATTGTGTCCCTAGAGGAATTAGGGCCATATATTTATTATTATCAATATTATGACCATTAAACGATTTTTCATACATATATATTTAATTTTATAAATAGTGTTTAATGAAATATTAGTGAAATAATAGTTAACTCAAGACATACGGTAACAATCTTTCTTTTAGGCACAGGTGAAAGGTTGCTGAATGAAGAAATGGCAACTATAGATGGTCGGCCAGCACAATATGGCATCTCCCTCAAGCAGCTGCGCGAGCTCATGGAGCACCGTGGCCGTGAGGGAGTTGTCAAAGTACAAGAGTTCGGAGGTGTTCAGGAAATTTGTAAAAAGTTATACACATCTCCTAGTGAAGGTAATATTTTGTTTTAATATTTTAATTCTACTTATTAATCGTCACCCTTCCATAAGTTTTTGTATTTATAAGTTTCTTCTTTGAACTGAAATTAGTATATAAAATAAGTTTGTACATTAAGCATAAATATTGTCGAAAACAGATTTAACTATTTTTCCGTTTATCAGAGAAAAACACATCATAACTCATCAATATGAGACAATTAGATACAATTAGATACAATGATTAATGAAATGATGAGAATATAGACCCCATAGTCTTTCCACTTTTAGTGGATTATCTTTCAGTGAATTATCTTCTACTAAACCGTGTATTGTATATATGTGTGGTTCATATAATCATCTAAGGACTATTTTATTTCATTCAAATTTAATTAGCTCTTTAATGTTTTGTATAGGTCTAAGTGGAAGTCAATCTGACCTTGAACATAGAAGGGAGACTTTTGGCTCAAATACAATACCTCCTAAACCGCCCAAGACCTTTCTCCAGTTAGTATGGGAAGCTCTTCAAGACATTACGCTTATTATTCTAGAAATAGCCGCTCTTGTTTCATTAGGACTGTCACTTTATCAACCTGTAGATGACAAAGGTAATTTTATAACTGTTATTGGATCCTAAGTTTATATTGTGTGTTCTGCTTAGAATATATTTCAAAATATATAAATATATATCTACATGATATTTGAGGTAGCTATTTATGTTATAAAGTTTTAATTTAATCAAAAACAAATAATTCCTTTACAATAAGGAAGATAAAATCTACATAAATCATCTGCATTTGCATAAAATAAAATACTATTAGTGTAATTTATTACTGAAATCTATTTTTTCCAATTTCTTTTCTTCTCTTTTTTGTTTGTTTTTCCATAAGCCAACTGATATGTATACATAATAAGATTAAAATTTTCATGATGAATCAATTTCCTTTCAGTGGTAGATGAAGAAGAGGCGAAGCATGGTTGGATAGAAGGAGTTGCTATATTAATATCAGTTATTGTTGTTGTACTTGTTACTGCTTTTAATGATTATACTAAAGAAAGGCAATTCCGTGGTTTACAAAACAGGATTGAAGGGGAACACAAGTTTTCTGTTATCAGGCAAGGAGAAGTGAAACAAATATCAGTAGGAGACATAGTTGTTGGAGATATTTGCCAGGTAATAAATCATCTAAATGTAATACCGCACTTTTTCAAACAGTTAACAAAACTGAATTAATTAATTATTGTTCAATAATTTGATGAAACCTACTAAGTAAAGCAGTGCTTGTCTTATTTGAACTCAATTTCTTCAATTTTTAAGATCAAAAAATTTATATTCATTATAATTAGTATGTAGATTAATTTATGAAATAAATCAACCTACTAAAATTTCATCAAGTCTATACTTATTGCAGATTAAATATGGTGACCTCCTTCCAGCTGATGGCATTCTGATACAAAGTAATGATCTAAAGGTTGATGAATCCTCGTTGACAGGAGAATCTGATCATGTCAAAAAGGGAGAATCAAGTGATCCTATGGTTCTTTCAGGTATGTTATAATTAAAAACACAAAGCTGCCGAATCAATATTTGTTGTTATATATGTGTGTGTGTATTTATATATATTTAATAATTCTTTTAAATAAACTGGTATTAAGATGAAACATTCTGGAAGAAGTTCTGCTTTGATTTTTACGAAATACAATTTGTTTGTTTTTTTTATTTCATTTATGTACTTATGAACTGTATATGTTTGTTCATTAGAATATAGAGAATTCTGTTTGAACCTGAAAATAATAAATACTTCCTTTAAAACTAAGTCTAACTAAAAGAATAATATTAAAATTGTGTAGATTGTTTTGTAATAAGGTAAGATTGGGTGGCCTGGGTTGCTTTTTATATCTGATTACAGTGGTTAGATGTCAAAGATAATTTTAAATTTTTTAAAAAGAGTTTTTTGGCTTACTGAATTAGATATTATCTCCCATCTGAACCATGATTGACAGCAGTAGTGTCTCATACCTGTAGGTAAAGTACACCTTTATTTTCCAATTTCTCTTTTAATATCTGTCAGATGTAAAATATTTTAGTTACAGTTTCTTGGTTGATGTGAATATATTTTTTTAATTTAAAATATCTTCATCAGCCTTAAGTGAATTTTTTAAAACATGAGTAATTTGAATAAAAAAACACAATACAATGTTAGTTATTAAACAGGGTATAATGATTCAATATATGATTAACTTTGTATTTACATCATATGATTTAATTTAAAATTTCTCCTTTTCAGGGACTCATGTTATGGAAGGAAGTGGAAAAATGGTTGTTACAGCAGTTGGTGTTAATTCTCAAGCTGGTATAATTTTTACACTTCTTGGAGCTGCTGTCGATGAACAGGAGCAGGAAATTAAAAAGAAACGAAAAGGTGAGTATTTTTAGGGTGAAGATATTTTTTGTTTAAATATAATATTGAATGGTATTTTTAATGAATGTTTCTTGCTCGAAAATAGATTCCTGCATGTAGGCTTAGTATAGAAAGTATCATTAGCCATGTTTAATTTTAAATAATAGAATAAAAATTTAAATTAAAAAAATAGTTACAAGCAACTTATATTTTAATTTATACAAATTTTAATTTGGTATCCTAGAAAATAAGTTTTTTTTTTATGGTATGTTTTAGTTTCATAGTTCATAGTTAACACTCTTTAAAAAAAAATTTTTATTTCAATTGTGAAATTAATTTATATTATTCATTGTTTATTTTTCATAATTTATGTCCATTCACTTGTATTGTTCAATTTCATTTTTTTTTCTTAGTAATTTATCCTATTGTTTTTTTTTTACCTCATTTTAGTATAATTACATGTATTATAATGAGACTTTTTAAAATACCTTTCTGGTGTTATATGTGTAATATTGAATTTTATAATTTAATTAAAAAGCATTGTACGGTGGTGTAACTTTGTTATGACCCACATATGGCACAAATAGTTGCTTGAAAATGTTGTATATGGAATAACTAGATTTTTGTGTGCCCCTCCTTCTTTCCAGTGATTTGTATGTTTTACTAATGCATTTACCTTTTGCATGCCCCCCATATCTTCAGAAGCTAAAAAGAACCGCAAGAAGAAGAGTTTATCAGGTGAATTATTTTATCGTTTTATATTATTAATTTTCTTTCATAATGAGTAGCAATTGTACATTTATTTTTTCTAGATTGGGAATTATTTATAATTGCCATAGGTAACTACTTAGACCATTTGTTTTAAAAGACCATTTATTGATTCATTAAATGTGTTCATTAATTTCCAAAAGAAGGATATATATCCAGGAAAAGAAATATAAATGAAAGCATATACTTACTAATACAGTAGAGTACAGACTCAGAGTTCTGAGGTCACTTCAATGAATTTCCTCCACCTCGGTCAACCAACTTCCAGTAATTACAATTAGAGATTAAAATATGAAGATTAGGGAAATCCGCCTATCAAAGTTGTTTCACGGTTAAGTTGAAATGTAACAAATTGTGAGGTGTTAAAAAATATATCAATAAGTCTAAATTGTTGAAAATTCAATGATGTGAGTTACTATAAATATTTCAAAATACTTTTAATAAAAAATGAAAATACTTTTAATCTTTTATATAAGATATTACAGATAATCTTCCCTGTCTTCTGTCCAAATTCTGGAAAGTTTAGATTTTCAGAATGAAATTTGGGAGATTTCAATTGGGTAAACTGAAGTTATTTTGAGGTGCATTGTACACTAGTTAACCAACTCCAAATTTGGAATTTCTAATAGAATGTGGTAATTATTTTTATCTTTTCTGATAGGAAATGAAATGTTTTAGCAATGTCATAAAAAATAATTTTGAAGGCATATTTGGATCCTCTTCAAAATACAAACTTCTGAGATGATACAAATGATTCCTGAGAATCATCAGTTTCAGTTGCCTGTGCATCTGATATGTATAGTCCTCCACTCATTGAGCATACTGTAAAATGATCCAGTCGGTTCAGACTGTTTCTGCCTGTATTAAACCTCTTCTTAACTACCTTTTTTTCCTTCATAGATTTTTATCACAGCAAGTGATGACGATATTGTAGCCTACATTTATTACAGTACTATAATTTATGTTACGGAAAATGAAAAATCAAAACAATTTCGTTTCATATTTATATCTAAAGGAACTCTTTATTGCAAGCAAAAAGTTAGTAAAATGATCTCTGCTGTCAGATCGAGTCATGAAAAGTTAGAGGCGGTGAATAGATGGTTAGGCAGAGAAATTTCTATTTTTAAAACAATCTAAAATAAATATATTTATATTGATGAATATCTTTCTATGAATAATTTAAAATCATTGTTCATTCTTGACAGCAGTTTCTTTATATACTATAGGAAATATTAATGAAAAATTGAAAAAAATAGTCATTTTAAATTATTTTCCGATATGTATAAAAGTTAAAATGTAATAGAAGCTAATTTGGCTTATAGACAAAGTTAAAAACAGCAGTTAATTGATTGTCGGGCCTTTTGTTATGTGCTTGCTTGTGAGGGTGTGTCTGTGTATTTCTTGGAAAAGTTTAGATAACCTTTTAAAAATTCTGTTGTAGACACCCCCAAAACATTTATTGTTTTAAATAGACTTATTTTCAGAATGCTACCAAAACTTTCCAGGAGAAAATTACAATACTCCTGACTATTAAGTAACATCTGTTACCTTAACAGACATTTACATACAATTTTTTAATAAATAAATTCACCATTTCATGAATAATGAAGTGCCTTAAACAGAAAGACCGTGTTAACAATATTCATTGTATGTATTACTGTCTTTTATTGCACAATTTAAATTTAGTAAATATTTTCATCACCCCTTAATTGGTTCAATGCACTTTTTTTCTAGAACATCATAGCTATATGTTACCTTAAACATGTTTTACACTGTTTCTTAACAATCCTATATTTTACCAGATGTTGGACTGCATGATTTATCATATCATTTTGAAGATTTTTTCCACCCACATTTCACTGTAGATTCAAGTGTGCTATCCCTCGTTTTTAATATAAAAATACTATATAGCATGTCATTATTTTATTTTGTCAATTCATACAATTATTAAAACATCTATTCATTGTTTGTATTCAACCTTTTTTTACTTATTTTACCTCATTGAAATTTTTTTCAAAGTACTAATATTCTTCTTTCTTATTTAATTAGAATTTAAAATCTTTATAGATTCCATAATTAATCCAACATAGTACCAAATGTTAGTTATTTTTCCTACATATTCTGACACTACTATACTAGAATATTTGAAATATACATTAAGCATTTAAGTAGCAAATTCAATTAAGTTAAATTGGTTTTACATAAACAAATGTTTTAACACACCTTTGTCAGCAGCTCTTTTGTTTTACCCAAAAACTTAATTTTTATTTAGCCTAAATCCGATAGAATTATATGTCTTCTGAGTCCCTTCAAAAGATTCTTTACTCCTTTGAAATCATATTTTTTTATTCCTAATTCATTAATATTTTGGAAATCATCATTTGTTTGTAATTTAAGTGGCATTAAATATAATCCTCTTATCCTAATCTAAGTCCTTAAGGTAAATAGCTGTTATTTCATTTTTAATATTAAAAATGTATTAATTGCTACTCAAATCTTTAAAAAAAAACTAAATATAATTACTTAAAATTAAATTAATGTCTCCTCCTACAGATGTATGTTTTAAAAAATAATAGCTTAAATTTGATATAAAAATAAATTTTAAAAATACATTACATTGGAAATTATTTTAGATTAATGTGGACATTTTTTTTTATTTTTCTATTAGTTAATAATATATGATTTTTTTTTTAAATGTGTTTTGTTTTAATGCTCAAATGTATTATTATCATGTACACAACATATATTTTCTAATTTTATCCAATAAAAATGTCAAACAATTCACACTGCCATTATTTTATCATAGATTAATAGAATTTTTGAAAACTTTAGTCTTGTTTTTAATTTGTCATGGATTAAAATTAAAAACATTCTAGAAAGTGTATTGTTCCATTTGAAGAGTTATTTTAAGTGGTCATTTAAAATGGTTTATTTATAGAAGGAATCATTTCAATTTGGTCTCCTTGACACTAAATTATACTTATTATTATATTTATAAAAATATTGTTGACTTCAGTGACCATCATCAAGTTCTGTCCTGTCAAACCTACAAATGTTACTTGGCCCGTTAGTATATGAGGTTATATTTTACTTACAGAGAGCAAATGAAACAGCTAAGAGTGAAGGTCTGCATGCATATTTCAAAATTACTGCATTTTAAAGAATTATTTCAATTAATATATAAAATTAAGGTGTTCATATTTCATAATAAGAAAAAGTAAAATTAATAATGAATAAATGGCCATTTAAAAAGTAACTGTCAAATGGAAGGATTTAGTTGCTTTAATTAAGAATTACTTTTGTATAATTTTCTTGTTGAAATAACAAATTATGTGATATAAATGATACGCATGTGCGTTGTCAAAGGTTTATTATGTTTATGTCTTGAACATACTAAACTTTTTTTATTTTATTTTTATGAGCTATTATACTATTATTTTATGATAGGTGATGAAGAAGCAGCAGTTACTGGAAATAGTCACATGGTAAGTGGTATCGGCGTAGGCTCTGCAACTGCCCAGACTAGTGGTGACGGTTTCACTCAAAAGAAAGAGGAACATTCAGATGATCACAAAAAAGAAAAATCAGTACTTCAAGCAAAGTTAACAAAATTAGCAATTCAAATTGGATATGCAGGTATTTATCGTTAAAATATTAATTTTTCTACAATTTATTTATTTTCCTCTTTTATTGTTATTGCTTTTACAAAACCAGTATTAACTTACTAACTACATTTTTTTAGGATCAACTATTGCTGTTTTGACGGTTGTTATATTGGTTATTCAATTTTGCATAAGGATATTTGTAATTCAGCAATTGCCCTGGAGCAATGTTTATGCTGGTGAATTTGTACGTCACTTGATTATTGGTGTTACCGTGTTAGTAGTAGCAGTACCTGAAGGCTTACCATTAGCTGTGACATTATCATTGGCCTACTCTGTCAAAGTAAGCATAATTATATAATTTATCAAAAGTAAAGGTGTCTAAGCGTTTTTAGTTTTAGTTTGAAACCATAGTTGTCTATTCACGTTTTCCTTCCTTTTCATGATTTTTTTTTATTTTGGGTTAAACCACAGGACAATGAAAAGAAGCATGATTTTGGGATTTTTGTTTGAAGTCAATCACATGGGTCAGTGTATGTTTAAAAAGCCAAAAAACTTGAGCACCACTAAAGTTAATATATGATGTCTTACTGACTATAGAGATTGGGATAATAGATCACAAGTGCCTTATGAAATAAATTTAGGTGTTAAATATTTGGTTGGTACGTGATGAAATACACAAAATTAAACAAAGTTAATCAACGGACTAGTACTTGAGAAGATGAAAATATTTCTCTTAGAGAGTTGGTAAAATGAAGTCGTAGCCAGGTATCTAAAACCTGTTTAATGGATCATAGAGTAAGGAAACAGATAAAGGTTGAAGAAAAACAACTAAGTCGATTACTTAAAGAGTAAATGTTCATTATTTCAAGCAATATGAATTTAAAAATATAAAGAAAGGGGTGTTTGGAGAACCATGTCAGTCTTGTCAATTTTTGGGTGAAAGAAGCTTACACTACCTCCTATACAGTCCAATTAATTACGATGGCTCCTGACCATGATTTTATTATAGTTACTATTTTGAGGAAAATCTTTTAAGAAATGTTTTAGGAATTCACCATAGTTGGTAATAAAAGAATGAATGGGAGTTAGTACGACTTAAAACTTGGGTGGATTGAAAGTTAATATTAAGCAGAGAAAGAGATTGGTTTTAGTGGATTGAATGACATGATTTATATTAAAAAATTGTGTTTTATTTTATAGTAATGTTTAAACAATTGCTTCCAATAGGGTAATTCCATTTCAAATCATTCAGCCGAAAATTAAAAATGAAACTCATTGTCTCATATTTTGATGATTTTTTTCTAAGCTTTATTTGTTCCATACATATTTTTTGAGATATTAGTTTTCCTAAATGTATGGGAAATGATGTCATTGCAATACTCAAAATATACAATAAATAATGAAACTACCTTCACTCCCATCATATTACAAAAACATATTTATATTTATACATTTATATTTAAAAGTATACAAAAATTCCTTAATGACAAGGATAAAGGAAATGTATGAAATTAATGTGAGGGGAAGAAACAAAGTCTGTAATATGTTCTCAGAGACCTACATATTTAATCAGTGATAAAAACGAGCTACAAATAAAAAAGTATGGATTCTCTTCATAACTAAGGTTTTTCAAATTTTATGTTTTATCAGTGGTAGAGCGCATGTCTGAATGCTTGGCAGACTTTTATTTATCTGTTAGCAGCTGGACATGGATCATGTAAGATATAGAACCCTCCTGGGACTCACCTAGCCTTTATAAAGTGGGTACCAAGAATAGTGGAAAAATCTGGCATGATCTAGAACAAATCACCTCTTTCCAAAACTGTTGTCCAAGAAATAGTACAGTCTCTACCATATACTGAACCCACAACCCTTCATAGGTTGTAGTGTTACAGGATTTTTTTTTTGGACTGAATCAATTCACCATAATTACATTTCACGAATCACCACATTCAAAGCCTATAAGGCTTAATTTTTTTTTTATTTGTTAAAATAGTTTTGTTTTTCTTGGCTTGAGGATATTTAGTTAATCTCTAAGTAAATAAAATTATGTCTTTGGAGACCACCATTATTATATGTGTGTATATGTATATATATATATATATATATATATATATATATATATATATATATATACATATATATATATGTGTGTGTGTATGTATGTATGTATATGTATATATATATATATATATATATAACATCAATGTATATATACTACATAACATCAATTCTACATCAATAAAACAAAGTGGCAGCTTATTTGAGAGAATGACTAACATAGCCAGTGATGGGTATTTCAAGATCATTAATTTCAACTGGCATAATTTCCTGTTTTATGAAAATGCTTGTATAACCTTTATTATATATAAAGAAACATGGAATTATGCCAGATTCTAATACCAAAATAAGTACATATCGACTAGGTGAAACATCTTGGGTTATTATTTTTTTATTTATTGTTTTTTCACTTATTTATTGGGAAGAAATTGTGGGAGACACTACCGATATAAATAAGACCGTGACGTAGAAATGACATAACCTGATGTCACTTGACAGGACTTAAAATACCCTAACACCAAGCTGGCAACTGTGGTACAAATACAGAATGTTTTAATTTCTAAACAATTTTTATGAGTTTTATGACTACTTATTGATATTAAGTAATTCCAATATTTGAACATTTATTAAATTATTATTTCAATTCTCAGAAAATGATGAAGGATAATAATTTAGTTCGACATTTGGATGCTTGTGAAACTATGGGTAATGCAACAGCTATTTGTTCTGATAAAACTGGGACCCTCACCACAAATAGGTAAGTTTTCATTATCTTAGTAATTACTATGAATTTATATATCTTATAATGTGATCTTAACAATAAGTTCTTTTTGTACCTTTGATATTAAAACCAAAATGGAGTATGTAATTTTTACATGTTGAAGATGAACATTTGTTGAGAAATTGATAAATTCGGCAGGATGTTACTGTGTTTTCAATTATTATACAAATTTTGTGGTGATACATTTGGAGAACTATTGAAAATTTACTAACTATATGGCTGTTGCCTATTATAATCTGTTCCTTAACGGTGTGTCATATTTACATTTTTAATGTAATTCCATTATTGCATGTTATATATTGTTTTCATTTCAAGGTGATCCATCTAAAAATATTGGTTACTGATGATGTTTATCTAAAAAAAAATATTTTACTGAAGTGATATAATTTAAAATATCAATGTAATTATTGAATTATTTATGAATGGAAATTAATATAATTTTAAAAAATTGGAATTGGATATCTAAATCTCTGCTTTTATAATTAGATTTGTCATTCAATTGATGCACAAATTGCTTTTCAAATTGGAGGATGGATATTAACTTAATATATAACTTAATGGATATTATTATTAAATTGAAACCTTGAATATTAATTCAACTTATTGGTTAAAAATTAAAAACAGTATTAAAATTATCCAGTAGGTCAAATGTATATGTATTATCTGAACATTTAAATATCCTTACATGTTGTCCTGGATTAATCTTAATAATTTTTGCTTTAAAAGCAGCACTTTTTCATGTATTCACTTATGGCTAAATGATGTAATATTTTTTTTAATATAAAAAACATTAGCTTACTTTTTTATTACTTTTTTTCAGAATGACTGTTGTTCAATCATATATATGTGAAGTTTTAAGCAAAACCACCCCAAAGTTTTCAGCTATCCCAGCAAATGTTGGTAATCTAATTATTCAGGCAATATCGGTTAATTCTGCCTATACTACACGTATTATGGTCAGTATAATGTTGAACAACCATTGTATAATTCTATTTAATTTGCCTGATAAAAGGAAGTTTAGATTGCATCAATATTATTTTATTTATGCCTTAAATATACAGTGACAATTTATAATTATTGAGTAAATTATTTTATTTTAATCATGATTAGTTGAAGAAGTTTTAAAGAAACAATTAGTTTTAAGCGTTACTTATTACTGTTTATCATGAAAACTCTTAGCCATCAGTATTGATAACAAACTGATATTGAAATACTTTCCCACCTTGAAGATTGTGGTACTTGGCAATGAAGGTCAAATATTTTCACATGTAATGTAACTTTTCAAATGTTTTCATAAAGTACCTTTGTTTTTCTTTATTAGCTCAGTTAATGCTTTTTTGTTGGATAAATTCAATATGCAGAATTAATCTTCGTCAAGTCAAAGTGATTTATTGAATGAAAATCTCTTAATTGATGGAAATGAGTTTATAAAATTCTTACTGCTTTGTATTAAAAACTCAGAAAGGACATTGGCTTCATAAACACTAAACTTAACTTACCATTGACAACTCTACAATTTATAATATCTGTAGAGGAAATTTAAAGACCATCTTTTCTACCTTGCTGAGTACAATGATTATCTGAAAATTACAGTAAAGATTAAAATGATCCTAACATTTAGATCTCTTACAATAATTATTTGAGTGAGTTCTAGTTACTCTAAATGTATAATGTGCTTTATACGGGGCAGGTATGCAATTATAAAGTTTTGTATATTAGGTATTCTTATGTATCTTTGTAATTTTGCAGCCTGGTGATGATCCAAATGATGTTCCTAAGCAAGTTGGTAATAAGACTGAGTGTGCTTTACTTGGTTTTGTACAAGCTTTAGGCAAAAATTACCAAACCATAAGAGATGATATACCGGAAGAAGTGTTTACTCGAGTCTATACCTTCAATTCTGTTAGAAAATCAATGTCAACTGTCATTCCAAGATCTGGTGGAGGATTTCGTCTGTTCACTAAGGGAGCTTCAGAGATCGTTTTAAAGAAGTATGAATCCTTCATAACAGTCAATTTTTAATTTTCTTAATTTTGGCTTTATTCTTTTATTTTATTATCTAATATAATTTTATCAAAGCTATTATTATTTTTCACATGATGGTCACAATAATTTTCTAGTATTAAAACTATATTTAAAGTTTATCCTTGTTTTAGATGTGCATTTATTTATGGACGTGAGGGCCATTTGGAAAAATTTACAAGAGAAATGCAAGAAAGGTTAGTGAGGAATGTTATTGAACCTATGGCTTGTGATGGCTTGAGGACTATTTCAGTAGCTTATAGAGACTTTGTACCTGGAAAAGCTGACATAAATCAGGTTCATATCGATGGTGAACCTAATTGGGAAGATGAAGAGTACATAACCAATAATTTAACGGCCCTGTGTGTTGTTGGTATTGAAGATCCAGTTAGGCCAGAGGTATGGAAATATAAAAATATGACATTGAATATTTTACTATGTACAATAAACTATCTTAAATCGTTATTTCTGCTTTTAAATTGAGTATTTGCATCATTCATTGTATCTTATGGGCTGAGAATTTTTTTTTCATTGTATACAGTTGTGAAGTAACTATTTTCCAATTTTAACCAAAATATTCACTAATTAATTAAATTAAGTTTACAGTTGATAAGCCAATATAACTGAGTCAATGATAAATCCAGTCACTTATTTATCTTCTTTAATTTCAGTTTTTCAAATTAAAATTAGCATTTTGTAATATTAAAATTAATGCACTATAGCATGCCAAATTAAATAATATAAATAGTCATTCTTTTTTCATTAATGTAATATTTCCTTTTTTATTTCAATATTAGGTACCTGAAGCTATTAGAAAATGCCAGAGAGCTGGAATAACTGTCAGAATGGTTACTGGTGATAACATCAATACAGCTAGATCAATAGCTACAAAGTGTGGTATTGTTAAACCTGGAGACGATTATTTAATTCTTGAAGGAAAAGAGTTCAACAGAAGAATAAGAGATTCAAATGGAGAAGTAATTTTGTATAATTATAAGTTTATATTGCTTTAAAAACATGCTTTGAAACTAAAAAAAAATTAAATTAAAAGGATTTTGCTGATGTTGTTAGGTGATGTAGATAAACTTATTCATATTGAAGATTACTTCTATACTAAGTAATGTAATTTGGTGGCAATTAATTTGGTTTTAAAAGAAGTTTGTGTTATCTGTCGTGTTATTAGGGTTAGTAAAATATAAAAATAAAAAATCCACCAAGTGACAAAAACAGTATTTATATTTCTAGATTGTTATTTTTGAAGTATAACTGTATTTTTTTTTTTTTTTAAATAGGTCCAACAACATCTGGTTGATAAAGTGTGGCCCAAACTTCGTGTCCTTGCTCGTTCTTCTCCAACAGATAAATATACCTTAGTCAAAGGTATTATTGACAGTAAAATAAGTGAAAGTCGTGAAGTTGTTGCTGTAACTGGTGATGGTACAAATGATGCTCCAGCTTTGAAAAAAGCCGATGTTGGCTTTGCAATGGTATTATTTTTATATACTACTTTTTTCAAATATTTTAATAGTTGTCCATCCAAGATATTACTATACCAAAAATTTTAGAAACTAGTGTTTGTCTTCTGTATACCCTCATTCATAATCATCGAGCATTTAAAGATTATTTGTTTTATATTTTTCTATTCTAAATTAAATCATAAATTTAATAATAATTTTTTTTTAAATTATATATTCTACAAAATAAGTAAATATTTACATACAAACCCATATTTGTATCATGGAAAATTTGTTTCAAATTAAAATCTAAATTATCAAACATTTGAAATTTAGCTTCAAAAAAACAAAGTATGCACTATATTGTCTGTATTGTGCAATCTTAAATCCCAAAATATTATTCAATAGGTTTCCCTGTGCCTCCTGTGGGAGAATTAATGTTTTTATATAATTTGTGACTGTATATACAATAAAAGGAAAATAAAACCTCATACCCCATATTTTTGTATTATATAAGCATATGCCTATTTTGCTACTCTATTGACTGCCTTATCATCACCATATTAAAATTATCATAAAAAAATCGTGTTTACTAATTAATCATTAGCAATATTGTTGTACATTGTATAGTATGTCAATGTTATTTACATTAAAAAGTGCTCTTTATAAATAGAAATAGTAGTTAAAACATTAAAGGCGGGAGTCATATTAGTACGGTTGCGGGGCGGTCGCCGCATTACCTAGCATACTTTCGTCAAGATCCCCTTTAATGTGTTAAAATTGGTAGTTTTAGTATGTTTTTTATTTTATTTTATGAAATTTAATTTACTTTTGTTTCAAGGGCATAGCAGGAACGGATGTAGCCAAAGAAGCTTCTGATATTATTTTAACTGATGATAATTTCAGTAGCATTGTTAAAGCTGTGATGTGGGGAAGAAATGTTTATGACAGTATAGCAAAGTTTTTGCAATTTCAACTTACTGTGAATGTTGTTGCTGTGATAGTGGCATTTATTGGTGCTTGTGCAGTTCAAGACAGTCCACTTAAGGTATATAATTTAGATTTAGTGTTTTTCATAATTTATTAAACTGATTAATTACTGAAATAATATACCTGCCTATACATATAACATAATCCAGTCTTCTATCGCTATAAAGTTCATAAATCTTTTTCTAAAATTAATTTCTAAACCCATTGACCTACATCCCTCAAAAAACGTCCCGACATCCTTGACATATTTATTACATCCCAGATTTCCCCCGCACAAGCCAATTTGAATCCTTGGACGACCTTTCATCAGATCATAGTCCAGTCCTCCTTTTCTTGCACTCAAGTTTCGCTCCCAAGCCTTCTCCTCCCACATTGATTACAGGACGTGTCAACTGGGACGATTTTTGTTATGACTTAGAGGACAAACTGGACTTGGAAATTTCACTTAAGACAAAACAAGACATTGATACAGCCATAGAAAAACTTACATCATCAATCAGAAGCAGTTTACATGATAACATCACAAATTATACAATTAATAACTATCAACAGACTGATTTGCCACAACATATTTGATCTTATCAAGAGAAAAATGCAGAGCGAGCTCATAGAACTCGATATCCAACAGATAGAATTATCTATACAAAATTAACTAACCAACTAAAAACAGAAATCAAGATGTTCAAAATTCAAAATTTTATTACCTGGACTGAAAATCTTACAACCAACGACAAAACATTATGGATGACCACCAAAAAACTCCTAAAATTCAAAAAATTTAATCATCCACTCCTTACTGAATCAAATAACTGGACAACATTTGACGGAGAATAATCACAGTTATTTGGTCAATATCTTTCCAAAATCTTTCATCCACATCCTGATATTAACCCAACTCACATTGAATATATAAAAGCAGCGTTAGATGTTCTCCTCCAAATGTCCCTTCCACCCAAAGCATTCCATCCTACAGAAATATCCTACATTATTCACAGATTACCTTCCCGCAAAGCTCCTGGGCACGACCTCCTCACAATTCATATCTTAAAACATCATCCTAGAAAAGCCATTCTATTCCTTACCTATATATATAATGCTGTACTCCGCTCCATATATTTTCCCGACCTATGGAATTATCCATTGTAAAAATGATACCCAACCTAAAAAAAACAGAATACCTATCCTCTTACCGTCCTATCTCTCTTTTACCTTGCATGGGTAAAATCCTAGAAAAACTCATCCTGAAACAATTGTACCCCATCCTTGATGCAAAACACATAATACCAGATCACCAGTTTCGATTCCGACCATCCCACACCACTGTTCAGCAATGTCATCGTGTAGTGGATGTAGTCTTCTCTGAATTATAACGTGGATCATACTGGGTGTCTTTCTTGACGTGGAACAGACTTTTGACCAAGTCTGGCATGGGGTTGCTCTACAAACTCCGTAAATTCCTACCCCCTACATACTTTCTCATCCTTCAATCCTATCTCACAAATAGGGCTTTCCAATTAAACCATAATAATGTCTATTCATCCCTCTTTTCCCAATCTTCTGGTGTTCCTCAAGGTAGTATCCTTGTCCCAATCCTTTATACAGTTTATACAGCTGAGATCCCTATCCTTACCACATTTGCTGATGATACATGTGCATTATCAATCAACACCAAACCAGTTATTGCATCCCATATCACTGATCTTGAAGAATGGTGTGACAACTGGAGAATTAAAATAAATTCTCAAAAATCACATCAAATCACTTTTACCTTACGTTGTAAACCAATGACCTCCTGCCCTTCAGTATCCTTTAATAATATCCCACTGGTGCCTGTAGAACAGATTAGATACTTAGGGTTGCATCTCGACCAATGATTAACCTGGAATCCTCATACAAGACTGAAAAAATAAGAAACTGCTCGACGTTTCAGGTTACTTCAACACTTACCAGACAAACGCTCTAAGCTCCCAATTAACTACAAAAGACTCATCTACATGACCATCATACGACCTATTTGGACTTACGGAGTAGAGCTTTGGGACTCCACTAAACCATAAAATTCTTCTCTTATCCAATCCTTACAATCCAAAATCCTTCGTAAAATCCTCAATGCTCCTTATTTTGTTAAGAATAAAGTCATCCATAATGACATTAATGTCCCATTTGTTGCTGATATGGCCCGAACCCGCTATCTGTCCTTTCCTAACAAACTTCATTCTCACTCAAACCCTCTAGTTTCGAACCTATCTTCCTTTTCAATTCCCGATAATCCTCCGAGGCGTCTGAAAAGGAGATTGCCACGTGACCTTAGTTGAACTTGTGATTTGAGTACTACCAGTGGGTAGTTTCTCTGCGTGTCATTATCTGATGTCATTATGTATCACTTAGTCTATTTACTTGTTGTATTATTTTAATACAGTTGTAAATATCAATAAATATATAATAAAAAAATTACTAAACATTTTTATAAGCCTTAATATTTTGCATTCCTCATCTATTGACTATTACATTTTCTTCAATTTTCCTTTCTAGAATATACAGCCTTTCCTTGCACTATAAACAACTAAAATATCTTGCATGGATAAAGTTTAGTACCTTTATGTAAATCAATAATCAGCAAGAATGGCTAAAAAGCAATAACTGTAATACCATTAATATCAAATTTGGTGTTATTTTTAAGCTCTTTAATATTAAACACAACCTATCTTGTAATTAAATAGTTTCTCTTCAAAACAAAAATATTTAAAAATAATCACTATCAAAATAATAATTAATAAAAATTAAATTATCTTGTAATTTTATTGAACTAAAATTAACAGGATTTATCTTGCTAAAATGATGTATATTTAATACTGTCAATTTTATTATTATTCTTTGTCAAACACAGACACAACTAAATTAACTATTTCTATATTTCATAAAATCTTATTATTTTTATTGTTCTATAAATTTATTATTTTAATAAAATAATTTTACTTTTATTTTACTTGCTTTTATTAGGTTTAATTCAAAATAGGAAAATACTTTTTATAGATAAAATTAGTGATAAAGATATGACTTTGTTTAGGCTGTGCAAATGTTATGGGTAAATCTTATTATGGACACACTTGCTTCTCTGGCCCTTGCAACAGAAATGCCAACATCAGATCTTCTGCTTAGAAAACCATATGGTCGTACTAAACCACTCATATCTCGAACTATGATGAAAAATATCTTAGGTCAAGCAATTTATCAATTAACAGTTGTCTTTTCTCTTTTATTTATTGGTAAGTTTTTCTTTTAATTTGTCTATATGGTTTCATTAGATTGTTGTTTATTATTTTTTTTCTTTATTGATTCATTATTTATTATAACTTACTTACTTATTTAATATATGTAAATTATGTGAATATAATTACAGAAAAAAAAATGTATTGCTTGATAATATATGCTCACCAATTCTTGGAAGCTTGTATGGAATTGCTAGCTCAAATTAAATGAAATTGTATTTAGTTGTATTGCCCCTGCTGATGTACTATTAGACCCCTACTTGAAATGTGTCAACCATTATTTAAATATTTTCATTTAAATGTTATAATTTAATCATTTAATGATTACATGTTATGAGTTTAATATTTTATCGCTTACTTTATAGTAATATTGTAATAATTAATATTTTTTTTACAAAAATATAAATTACTATTAGTGATCTACAATAAACAAAAAAACTAAAACAAATTTAACATAAATCGTTGTTGTAGGTGACAAGATGTTAGATATTCCTACAGGAAGAGGAGCAGAATTTGGAGCTCCGCCAACAGAACATTTTACAGTTATTTTCAATACATTTGTTATGATGACATTATTTAATGAAATAAATGCTCGCAAAATTCATGGTCAACGTAATGTATTTGAGGGATTCTTCACCAATCCAATATTTTATTGTATATGGATAGGGACAGTTGCAGCTCAGGTTAGGACATGTATAATATATAAACATCTTTAAAAAAAAATAAATAATAATATCCACTTTTGCTAAAATTATACCTATATACATAACAAAAATATATCTATCAATTAGGTGTTTATAATACAACTTGGAGGAAAAGCATTTTCAACTCATGAACTAAGTTTAGAGCAGTGGATGTGGTGTTTATTTTTTGGCATTGGAACTCTTTTATGGGGTCAAATTGTTACTACTGTTCCAACAAGGAAAATACCCAAAATTCTATCGTAAGTAATGTATTTATTTTATTTTTACTTCAATATTTAATATTTTTCCCCTTATTTATTTGATATATTATTTATCAAATACTTGTCCCTAGTTGTTGTCATTTTGTTGCTAATTATAATATATATTTAACTTAAAGTTGACATTACATTCAAAGATATCAAACTCAGTTGATAATAATAACTGTCAATTGTTATTTGCTACTTGAGTAATGCCCAAAATTCCTAAAAATGGTATGATTATATGTTAAAATTAGTTAGTTATTTTGATACACCTAATCATATAAAGTAGATGTTCTATTTTTTGAAACCAAAAGTTTTATCAGAACTTTTTCTATACATAGTACATGTTTTTTGAAGATCTAATTTCAGAAGCTTTATGGGATAAGGCCTAACATGTTTTAAATATCAGTTTTTATATTTTTTCATAAAGCAGAAATATTTTAAACTGATTCAACCTGTTTTACAGGAGCTGTCAATTATTTTAATATAGACTGGTTTATCCCAGGATATCTTAGTTTTAATTGCTTCTTGAATGTTTAGTGGGCATTTTTTTTTTAATTTTATTGACCAAAGGTTGTGTGTTAATTATTTTCTATAGCAAAATAAATAATTAAAATTAGAATGCAATTTGAAAAATCCTTAAAAGCAAAGCCTCTAAAATACTGGAAAACACTTACGAGTCAATGTTTTGCCAATTCAGGCATCATCGGAACGTATTTCAATTTTAATGTATTTTATGTGAATATTTTTGTCTATGTCCTGATGATGCTTTGATTTGCAAAACATGGACTGGTTAGTTTTTTCTGGTATTTTAGAAAATTAAAGTTTTGCTTTTTCCAATTGCATTCTGATTATTATTTTACGCCTCTTTTTGAGTTTTCGCTCATATTTATTAAAAAAATTAAGTTAAAATATTTCATACACATTTTAAAATAAAATGGAAATGTTATAACATAAGGCCATGATTTATGTTAGTTTATTAACTTTTAAAAATTAAAATATTAAAAATTGTATTTAAAGATGGGGTCGTGGTCATCCAGAAGAATATACAGAGGCTATTAACCTTGGTGAAGAAAAGTTTGATAGTGACAGTGATAAGAAGCCTAGAGCAGGACAAATTCTCTGGATTAGAGGCTTGACAAGACTTCAAACTCAGGTAAGCAGTTTTTACTTTAGTTCCATTCTGATACGTAGAAAATATCTTATTTTTTCTATCCCCCTTCAATAATATTAGGAACTGTATTTAACACTTTTATAAAGTATAATCACCCATTTTCCATTTATTCTTCTTTTCCTAAAAATTCTATCTTGTATTAGGGTAATACCAGATTTTATTTTAAACAAAATGTTCTTTCTATAACATGTTTTATCAATGTATATTTTAATTTTTCTCCACAAATGCAGATCATGCAATAAAAAAATTTCAGTCTTCTTTATTTATTTCCGTATCATATATTTTTTCAATATTCTACCAACATTATAAGATCCTTAATGGTTTATGTCTACTTTTTTATAGTCCCCCATTTTTTTATAATTAAGGAGAATATTTTTAAATACATATTGATGTCTGTCAAACATTGCTTTTTATTTAACTGGAAGTGGCATTATAATATATGTATATGTGAGCTGTAGCTAAAATAGATGTTCTCACATTTATACCTGGTGGTGGTAAGCATGAGCTTTCCTTTTTATGTCTTCTTTGTCACAAATAATTCAATGAATTTACTATCCCTGCCGTAGTTTTGGTATCTTAATTTTATTAATACAGATAAATTTTCTTCATACCCTAAGGGCTTTTTCCCCTTTTAAGGATTGTTCTATAGGATATTACATAAATGGTAACATCATATAATTGACAGTAGTGGTGACCTTTGTATGGTGATACAATTGTTGATGAGATACATACCACAAATGTTTTCATAATCAGGAGTAATAAAAATAAAATAATTATTTACTAATGAATTGTTTAATGTTTTATAAATCTATAGTATCTATAGTTAAAACTATAGTATAGGCAAAGTATACAGAACCAGCATGATTAAATTATTCTTTCAGTATGAAATAAACTGTCTATTTACTGGATAACAGCTTATTAATTGTTATGTTAAGCCTATATTTACCTAAAAGAGATAAAAAAGATCAGCAAAATAAATTAGATATAATTAATTTACTTCAAATGGCTTAATATAATTATTAACATTATCAATCGGTCATTGTGTCAATTTTTTCATCTATTTTAATGTATCTGATTGTCATTACCATCTTTTGAAATTTATCTATGCACTTACAAACTTAGAAACAACAATCTAATGTATTCATAATGTATAGCAAAAGACCTTGAAGTATGTTTTTGTTTTATTTTTTTAATTGGAGATGATTCATTGTATTATTAATGATAAATGATTTTAATTGGAAATTCCTCTTTTGTATTTTTTCATTTGAAATACCAAATTACTATTATTTTAATTATGGTAATATTATTTATATGACTGCTATTATTAAAACCTAGTAATTTGATGGTCCATAATAATTCAATAAGGTCCAAATAATAGTGTTGGATTTATTTATGACTGAAATAACGAAATATATTAAATTAAAAATCTACCTAATATTTTGTGTATTTTAACAAAAATTAATTATTTTTCAGCCAAATCCAAAATTTATATTAGTTTCAGATAAAGAAGCTTTGATTAAGGCCAACGATTTAACTTTTATAACCATTAGAGATAAAGTCATACACATATGTTTTTAAGTGTGTGTGTGTATATATATATATATATATATATATATACACATATACATATCCTGAAACCACTATAGAATATATTTGTTCTTTGTTTTGTTTTTCTGAGAATTTTCCTTCACCTACGTTCTTACTTTTTTTCATCACTTTCCTGCTGTGAAGTATTCTAATTTTAAAAATTGGTCTCTTATTGGACTGTGAGAGCTCTGGGAGTAAAGTCTTCTAGCATATGATCAGAAAGTATTGATTTATACCTATTTCCATTGGAATGGTGCTAGCTTTACATACATTTTTATTTTCAAAACTTGATGCATTTTTACAACAAAACTACTACTAAAACTAATGTGAAATGATTTAGCGGCACTAGTAATATTACAAAAATTGGTGGTCCCCGGAATAACACACCATCAGGACCCACATCCACCTTTATAGCATACTATCTGTCCTCACAACCAGTGTCAAATATTTTCATATAAATAACTAAATTCATTCAATCTTAATAATTAGTAAATCTAACGCATTTAGCCTTCTTTGATCTTAGATGCACTTTACCCATCCAGACTAGTTATTTCAACATTTTTTATGAAAGCCATCTGCAGGGTTAAATTATTTTTTTGTTTGTTTTTATCTATAGGAACCATAATAAAGTCTCAGTTTTATTATGACTTTTAAAAACAGGTCATTTTTGATGATTTAATGAGTGTTGAGATTTTTCTAGTATGGGTATTTGTTATAAATTCATGATGTCTCTAATTTATCATATTTTCTACCTCGTTTGTATATTATTCAATATTTTGATATATTTTAACTCTTTGTTTTAGTTAATTAATAATTTGATAGTATTTTTTTAGATTTTTTTTAAATTTATGCTATCTAAACCTTTTTTGATGTGTGGTTTATTGTTATGTATTCAGTTTAAAGGTAGTTAAATACTTGTTTTATCATGAAAATAACAACATTTTAGTCTTTTTATTAATCATAATCACACATTATAATTGAAAAAAAGTAACTCCTACAATATTACTACTGTAGAAACATATTTCGCTATGTATTTGATTAAGCATCATGGAATAATTAAAATAGTGTAGGCAATATAAATGTATTATTCTGAAACCCGATGTCTCTGACAGATCATACTTGTTAGTCATGATCTGGACTAAAATCGAATAAATGAAACAAGATATGGATTAAGAGAAGAGAACTTTTGGTAATATTACAAAAAGAAAAGAAAACATGAATATTAGATAAATAAGTAAAGTGAATTAAAGATCACTTTGTGACAATGATCTTATGACATAATGAAAGTTAAAATAATGTAAAAACAGCAGAATACTGTGAAATTAAAACAAATGGATATGATAAAACAATAGTATCTCTGGAAGCACTGAGGTGAGTAAATGAGTAAGGAGTGGGAGAGATACTGAAATGGAAGGAGACTTAAATGGCAAAATTTTTGTGCCTGGTGGTTAATCCAGAAACATATTAGAAATGGCATTTACTTGATAAAAACAGTGGTTGTAATCTAAATACTTAGTAATAATAGGAGCAATCAGATACTTTTGTTTTAGCAGATCCATCCATGTGTTATTTTATTTTGAAGTATCACCTAACTTTCCTCATTTTTCCACTGTTGATATTTTTTTGTATCTCTGATTTAATTTCAGCCCTCATGATGGCTTACAAGTGTGGGGCAAAATGTCGGCTATCAAAATAATAAATTTACATTTACTGTGTCTTGAATAAGTATTACATTATATATATATATATATATCACAATTGGCCATCAAACATCTATGCTAAAGCATAGTTCGCTCATTTTGAATTCTTAAAAATTAAAATCCAGAATACTCAAATTGTGGTTTATGTTAAAAATTTAGAAAACATCTGAAAAAAAAAATCAGTTCCGCTTAAAATAAAGTATGCAAATATTGCCAGTTATTTTTAAATGCAAGCCAAATGTTGAAGTTATTATCAGCCCAAGGATTAGCTGTGTCTGTCTGTATCAGAATATCATTATATAAAAATTAATCATCTCATATCAGTTACAAAGCTTTTAATTTATACCACTATTGTAAGGCAAAATAACAATTGTTTAAGGCTAAAACGTATATATATAATTAGGTGTGAATCCTGCGAGACAACTTGAGAACGAAGTTAAAAAATCAACTTTACATCCAATATAACTATAGTTAAAATTTAATTAGGCCTTTTGAAGAATACTTTAAGGTATATTGATAGGAAATTCAATTGAACTTTCCCTAGCCGATCACTAATTTTTTATTTATAATTTATAAAAAAAATAGCCTAATTGATTTTTTTTTTAACTTCTCAAGAACTTAATCATATTTAATCTTTGTTTATGAAATTAGTTTTTTATAGTATCTTTTTAATCCTGATCTCATTAGTCATGAAAATTTTCCCATTCTCATCTGTTCCAGTGCAAAGTTTAGATATTAAGTAAATTTTTAATGCTGCTAATCCATTTGAATTATCCAAGTTGTGAATTCCTAAAAAAAAAAAAAAAATAAAATAAAAACATATCTTTTTCTATATAATCTAGTTTATCACTGGATTATTCATTGCACATTAAAATTATTGTTTATTTTTTTATCGTGGATTATGAGTTGCTTTTTTGCTGCCAAGGTGGTCTCGGATATCTCATATTTATGACGAGTTAAAATGGCTTTTCCTCTTCTTCTGTAGAAATTATTTATTCTATTCTTTCATATTACAGTATATCGAATCCCAGTACACATTCCAGATGTACAGTCTCCTTCAGCCCAGATCAATTTACTGAATTCAATCTAAGTCTACTCACAAAAATAAGATTGCAACCTTTTCAATCTTCTCTCCCCAAAGAAGAATATTCGAATGTCTCTTTCTTGCCCACTTCACTGCACTGTGGATATCCTTCCCATCTATAATCTTCCATGCTTCTTCTCAATTTTCATTTAATTCCCTGCTTTTCCAACATCTCTTAAATTACCAAACAGATTTTCTTTAATCACATAAGTTTATAAATTATTGGTTGACACCTTATAATCAGAAAATAAAAAATGGTTTTTAATGCTTAAGTGGCAACATTTGCTACTCACTTCATTATTTCTTGTATTTTTAATCAATATTTTTCCACAATAAGAATTTTTTTTGTTTATTGATATTGATGAAAACTATGATATTAAATGAAACTGATTTTCATTACATAGCCATTTTGTCAGATATATCTTCTTTTATCAATGTATTTGTGCTACTCTATAGAGACCTAGTCCCAAAATAAAGTTTTTTCTATATATCTATCTATCTGTTGATTAATGTATGTATATTGTGCAAACATAATGAGGGGTTGAATCTTGGGTGCAGGAGTGAAAAAACACTTGAGGTTTTTCTTACTCATGTTATGGATCTACTGTATATACCTTGAATATTGAGCAATATTGCTTATTATAAGAGAATGAACTAATTTCTAATTATGTTATAGTTATATATGTATACATTATATATATATACATATATATATATATATATATATATATATATATATATATACACACACATATATACATATACATATATATATATATATATATACATATATATCTGTATAATTCAGCTTTTGTGTTATCCATAAAAAGTTTATTAAATTAAATCAATCAATTATTTCTTAATAAGTAATACTTAAAGTAAAACCTTTTTGATAATTAATCTATGAACGGGTTTTCTAGCTATTTACTACAATCGAGGTAAATATTATAACATAGAGACAAAAATTAATAATACTGAGTGCTTTATTATGATGTATTACTTGGGCATCATGAAATTGATTACTAATCCAAATTGTATTCCATTATTATCTGTTGCTTTGAAATAGGGATAGAAATAAGTAGCTATCTTGTTCAGATACTTTAATCAATATTAACGTGGATCATATTTAAAGGTTTTAACAACAATGGCAATTGTACAGTGCACGTCAAGTGGAATTCTACCTTCTATATTTTATGAAGTGATCTTCTGTTTCAAATAGAAAAGTGTACACATTTTTGGAATGAGATTTGGGAAATGTCATTTTTAATAATTAATTAATACTATTTAATAAAACTGTTTATCTTTTAAAAGTTCTTTCTGTCTTATAAAACTTTATTGGTACCAATATTGTACCTACCTTATGCTTAACTTAGCCCTTACATGCTATGAAAGCCCAATATACATTTAAGTTCAAATCAATTTAACAATGAATTACATTAAATAATTTTACAACGTAAGGAGTTTATATATGTTTTAGTTAGCAGGTAACACTATGCAAAGGTGACATGAACAATACATATTTTGACAATGAACGTTGATAGTTATAAATTAGTTCTTGGATTCTAATATTTAGTGTGCAATCGGTCCCCTAGAATTCTTTATGCAAGATAAGCTACTTTCTGTATTTGCTTGTTCTTAACTCATTTAATGTAAAAAGTTACTAATACACTCCTTTAGGTGTCAAATTAACTGTGCTCTAACACACAAAACACTGAGAATATTTAGTCATATAAATCAGTTGTGTATAAACTAAAAAAAATAATCAGTCACAATAATATGTAGTTTCATGATCACATGTTTTTGTTTTATTCCTAGATTTTTTTTTAACAAGAGAAGAAAAGGTTTATATTCTAGGTTTCAGTGTTTTATGTTCGTTTCTTCTGCATATTTTCCAAGCTTACATTATAACATCTTTTTCTATCATGTTTAACTAAAAATTATAATTAAAAATTCCCTTATTAACTACCAAAAGTTAACTTTATCTTTGAGCGTTTAGAAGTTTGGGATATTATGATGACAGGTGTTACTCTTTTTATTATTATTAATTTATAATATGTGTTTACTTGCCATAAATTTTGTGTTATGTTATATTTATTTTTAATTGCTGCTGATGAGGTACCAAAACTCAATTTAAATATTTTAAAACCCTGCTGGATAATTTATTCAAATCTCACAGAATTAGCTTGATAAATGCCCTATATTGTAAGTTACAAAAATTAAATTTTAATTACTTTGGTAACATAAAATTAAGGAATTAGTGATGCTATAACTGGTGGTGGAATAATTGTCATGCTTTATTTAATGAAAATCATATCTTCTATTTCTTCTAATTTTTCAATGTAACCTTAGCTTTCTAACTTGCACTCTATTCCAGATTAACCTCTTTCTTGCATGTCATAGATTTTCATTTGTAGAGTAATGATACACAACAATTACATATTATTATTTTTGTGTTTTGTAATCCTTCAATAAAGACATACACACACACTCTCACATATGTGTGAGTGGGTGTGTACATTTTCATATGAATATATGTTAGTGTACTAGTGCGTGTGTATGAGGTTTATGTGAGGTTGATTTGATTTCAATAGTTAATGTGATATATATTTATATATATATCAAAACTTGAAATTAAGTGATTAGTTGATTCTCATTATAAATTAAAACACAAACAATATTTAATTCTCAAAATCCTACAAATTATATGTTGTTTTACCTTCAAAAATTATGCTTTAAAATCCATTTTTCCCCTAAGGTTCAGTTTTTAGCAAAAATACATAAAATCTTATTTCCCATTATATCTGATTGCATTTTGTAATGTGCATTTATAATTCTTATTATTTAAAAAAATGTAATTTGCTTTGTTACATTTATTCAACAAAACATTCTAATATGCTTTCTCCGTTAAATAGTGTAGGGCACATATTTACAAAGAATATTTTATAAAAATAATTTTTTTTGTGTGTGTTTATATCGATTTTGTCTTTTATTTCATCTGATTGAAGGATAGGTTTTTGATTTTTTTTAAATATTTGATCTGTTTTTTCATATTCTACGCTTTTTATTAGACTTTTAGTTAATTAAAATATCTTGACTATAAGGATTAAGACATCGTTAGGAAGTAAGATTTTAGTGATGAAATGTTAAAATAAATTGCCAATCAGAGATTTAAAGATTGAATCCAGGAACAATAAATATTCTTGTGAAGTACTCATCACATAAGTAGTATCTTCACAATAGAGGACCTAATAATAAAGTAAATTAAGTATTCTTGATGGTGATCCTAAATAAATCATACAAAACTCTATGATTTATTAGAACACTTCAGACCAAGGAATTATTAAAGGTCTTTCAAATATCTGGTTTAATTGTGTAAATATTAAATTTTAAGACTAATTGTTACTTTTTAATGACTAAGTTTGTTTTAATAATTGTAACAGTTAAATACTTTCATATCAGTTATACAGATATTATGTTTGTATTTTGTTCTCTAAAGAAGGCGAGCATAAGAATATCTTTTATTAATTTACAACTAACTTGTCAGTTTTGTCTTGATTTATTTTTCAAGCAGTGTTTCTTTTTAACTATAAATCCATAATCCTTATATATAATACCATAAATTCATTTATTGTTTTTTCTAGTCCATTAATAACCATAGTTACATCCATGTATGGATTATATGTTCTTTTTCAAATTTAAGTTTAGATTTCTGTTTAATTTTTGCTGGTGAAGCTACATCACCACACCAAAGATTTTGAGTCTAAACTCAATAGTTTACGGTACCATCTTATTTATTACAGTAAGATAAGGTTTGGTTTTTACCATACACTATCTGAAATGAATTTCAGAATAAGATCAAGCATTATTCACTGCTATGCACGATTACCTTTTGTGAAACTAATCATTTCCCTTAAGGCTGAATCTCATTACCAGATTTTCTGATCTAAGTCTTGATCATGCTCACCCAGATTAGAAATGTTAACCATGTAAATATATTTTAATCAGTTAAGCACTCAGAAATTTCAAATATCCTACTAGTTTCCTAAGAATTTTAGCAGTAATCTCAGTGCTCAGGGAACGTACTACTTTCCACAAATTATTTATTTCTACTTCTTGGATTCACAAAATATTTTGAGCTTGTTTGTAGAAACATGTCTGTTTAGGCTGATGAGCAAATACCTTGATTGGTTAATCAAACTGTGGGGAAAAAGTGAAACCAAATGAAATTAAAGCTGTAAACATACCACACTATCAAAATATCTACACAAAACACTAATGCTAAAAAAAAATACTATAGTATTATTTAACTACTATATGAAAATGCTTTACTACAATTTGAAAATGTATTAATTTATATTTATAAAAAGTTTATCAATATTTTAAAATGTCTTGGTTAAATATTTTTATATATTGTTAAATAATAAAGTTGGCAATTTATTTTCTATTTTTTAAGTAGTCAACAGTTCTATTTATAGTTTAGTTAGGTTATTACTTAATTTCATTTCTAGGGTAAAATCAATGAATGAACTTATAAATTTAATTATCTGCATCTTTACTAAGAGAGCAAATATTAAATCTAAAACTGACTAAGACAGTTATAGAATATTTTGCATAAGGTATAATGTTATGTGAAGCAGCATTGTATACTCTAGCACTTCTTGTGGAAAATATGTAAACTACAAGTTTGATTTCATTGGTAAATTTTGTTGGTTTAATTGGATCCCCTAGCACACAATTTCCAAAGTACTTACCGTGATTGTAACTTTGGTTATAATCCTGCTCATATAAACCAGCCCTTGGCCATGGGAACAAATAGCACAGCAGGGTCTACTAGAGAAATAAAGTGTTGATATAGCAAAAATTAAAATTGTTCAGACTATAATTTTGGTTTCTTGAAGTAGTAATTATTTAAAAAAATTAATACATTTAAAGCAGATCATTCATATTTTAGAGTTTATATGCCATTTTGATTTATAAAATAATTCGATCAATCCGAAACATTGTTTGTTAAAATCAAATTTAATAATAAGGAAAACAGAAGTATTAAAGTTCATCCTGTTTCATTTAAAATAATTATGTTCTTATGGATTATGAAAATCTTATAAAAAACCCTTCTACACTTTAATGGTTGCTACATGACAAAGTAATATTCCTCATTAACATCTACAATTCATGTTATTCTAATCTTTTCTTCAAACACTTAGCATTAATATTTTATAAATGTTAGTATTTCAACAACTTTTTCCACTGATGTAACTTTATGCATTATAATTACTGCTTGCCTCTTTTGTCTTGGCTTATATGTCTATTACAGTGATAGAATGTGAACAGAGGTGAAATTGTTAATCTGCAATATATTAATTACACATCATAACTAATAGAATAGGTAAAATAATAGGAATTAGTCATGCATTTATATATTGATAAATGAATTATATACATAAATATCCATCTTTATAGACCCACATTATTTTAGATATGTTACAGACTTAGATCATGCAGTGTTTATACAACAACATATTAATATTCATGATTACTGTAGATTAAACCGATATATCAATAGAAATATTTGTTGTTGTATGAATTAGCTGGAAAGAATTAATAGCAAATGTTAACTTTAATTTTGTCATATTTGTAATCATTTTTCTCAAGAATTCATGGTAACATCTTCATATTAGGGTTTACCCTGAGAATTTCATTTTATAAATACCTTTTTTTGTTTCTTGGTTTACATTGTGTTTTCATATTTCGATTATATATGTAGAATGTATAAGGTAGAATAGTCCTAAAAGGTTATTTGAAGTTTCTATTTTAGTTTCTAATTAGCTTAACCCAGAACATAATATTTAATGTAAAAGAAAACTTGTCAGGCCGTAATATATTGAAGGAAAATTGGTTTTAGGATTTATTAACTTAGTTTACCCAGTCAACATTAGTGATGAATGGTTGTCTTTTTGATCTAAATCGTATTTGTTATTTCAAAAACTCATGTTTTCTGTTTTTAAGAGGGGAAAGAACAGAAATAGTTATTTTTTCAGAATACTACATTCCAATAATATACCGATGAACATAAAGATTTTATCTATCCATAATTAAATGATAAATATAAAAAAATATTTATATTTCTTTTAGTCAGATACTGCTATTTTCATTTCAGTGAAAACATCAGTGTTGGTTAGTTGGAGTAATATTTTATAAGTTTGTAGTTGTTATTGAAAGTAATGAGTTTATTTTTGTTCTGTTGAGTTATTCCAGGGAGTACAACTTCCATTGTACTCTCCTTCCATCAATAACAAAACCAGCATCCATACCTGGTTATTAGTAATTTTCTGATATTATCTTTTATAATTTAAAAGGTATCCATACACCTGTTGTTTAGAATTTTTGTTGTACATATCCCCAAGGGGGGATCCAGGATTTTTTTCTGGAAGAGCAGAATGGTCAGATGGGCAAAAAAATCAATAATAACTTCGAAATAAACTTGTAGTATTTATTGAAAGGTTTATTCACTCACTCCTTAGCACTATGGTCCTACAAGGACCTGGGCCTCATCCACCACTGCCTGCTAGAAAGGTTTATTAAAATATCAATATCATGGCTTGCCCCCATGCCCCCCCTAAATCCGCCCTTGCATAACCTAATTTCTATAACAACACTTGAATCACTAATCAGATAGTGAATGGATATATGTTTTTATGTATATTTCTATCTTAATTATTAAAATTAAAAATTATCACTGCTTGAACTTTCTCTCATTTAATGCAAATTGCTTGCCCAAATTTTTCTGTATAAATTTTAAAGTTTTTATCTTTGTAAAATCACAACCACAGATTATATTTATTTTTAGTATAGTGTACATAAAAAATTTGATTGAATCGGAATGAAACCATTGAATTTAACATGCCATAGTTAGGGAAAAACAACTTCAATTTGGCACTGAATTGTGAAATATTTAAATCTATTTGGATTCTATTGACAAACATATGATTATGCAATACAAGTAATAGAGTTAAAATAAGACGGATTAAGTAGAGACTAAGTTTTCTTCACCTATATTTTTATTTCTATAAATAATAATCAAACAAAATATGCATAGATTGCCGTTCAAAATATCTGAAAACAATATTATTTAGAAACTTGATAAAATATATTTAGTTGGTACGTAAAAAGTCAAAGATTTAGATTAAAGGCACTGTTATCAAATAAACTATCAACTAGTGTCAGTAAAAATTTTTTTCATGATTGTTTTTTCATTATTGAGAACTGTTAGTGAATAATATTGAATTATTAGGTAAATACATTCATAAATTTAAAAATAGTTAATTATCTTAAAAATCAAACACATTGCACAATTTTGATATTTTACCATGACTATTCCCCATATCAAAAGTTTTCAGCAACTATAAAGATCTGTAAATGTTTGTTTTATTGAACATTTTGCTCTCTTCGTTTAGTTTATTGACTGAGAGGGGCTTCATTATCCTTTACTTAATGTAATAATTTCTTTTTATTGTAACCACTTTCTTATATTTAATGCTATTTTGTGGTACTTCTTTTATTCTTTCAGCTCTCCACTATTCCTGGGATATTTTGATTATGATTAACAATATTGTTTATTCTGTTTTCTTTATTTGCTATTGTTTCTCTGTGGTACTTTGTATAGAATATGTTATTTAGCTAACCTGGAAGCATATTTTCTTCATTTCTTCTTTTTTTTTGCCTTTATATTTAACCAGACTTATAATTAACTATAGAAAATTAATCTTTTCATGTTTACAAATGCTAAAATAAAAATAAAAAGTAGCACTCTTTGAAATATTTATCTTATGTTTCTTTCTGAAAAATAATTTTATTTATTTAAAATGGAAAATATATTCAAACAATTACGATCTAAGTTTTCTTGGCATATTTTATATAAGCTTAATTACAAAATCTTATGATGCCCTAAGTTCTGTTTTGGTGGAGATTTAAGTCACAAGTAGTTGTTTTTAGTTCCTGTAATTAATGAGGGAGGTTAATTATTACTTTGACATATCTGTCAGTTCTATAGTCTATTGATTAATTGCTGTACACAGATTTAATATATGGTACCATTATTATACATTCCAATAATCTTTTCTTTAACAAATGGTGTAAAAAGAATAACATTATTTAAGAATAACATCTTAGGCGTTGATGACCTAAGGGTTTTACGCCTTTAAATACCAGCAAACAAACAAGAATAACATCTCTTTTATGGTATACTACATTTAGGAAAGGTTTTTAGAAAACATAGTGCTTTTTTTAGTTATTATTTTATTTCTAGATTTTATATTTGTTTTCATTCTCTAATAAGTTCTTGAAAGGAATTATTTATGGTTGGTTTTGTTCCTGTCGATGGCTCTTTAGATTTCAACCTCATTTCAGTGTTTAGTTTTGCAGTTTTTATATGAAGCTGTGTGTAGTCTAACCTCAGGGGTAATGTAACCTCAGGGACAGTAAAATAGTAATTCCATGAAACGTTAAAAACCATCGTTTTCATGACTAAAATTAGGTATATCTATGAACGGTGGTTTTAATGTAAGGTAGCTTTAATCTTTGAGCCTCCTATCTCTGATTATCACTGTTTTCATCAAGTACAATAGTGAATTTTAACAAAAGTATACTTCATACAATCATTCAAGCAAGTGAACATAATATATTTCATTGAAAATTTATTTATTTTTTAAAATCAAGACTGCTGAAGATTATGGAACATAGGTTCTTATCATGCACCATAGAAGGTTTCTCTTCTTTTGGAAGAAAAAAAAATGGTCTAAGGAAGTCCAACTAGGAATCAATTGTGAGTACAAATAAACAAGGAACCTAAATATAAGTCTGTGAAACCAAATATTTTTTGTTGTATTAAGAAAATAATATGGCTCAGATTTGTGCATTGCATCATGAATAACTTTTATGGAAGATTATAGAGTGATATCCACATTATGAAAGAGAATTGACGGTCTTCAGAGGATGTTAAGGTTGTCCGTCATTTCTTAAGTGATGAGATGAAGAAGAGAACCTGTGAAATGAGCTGAGAAGAGGAGCATTGTTGATGGGGCCAAGACCCATAATATACTATAGCCATGTTGGAATAATTAATTTGAGTTATAATGTTTTGTACTTGTACATTTATGATAATTTGATTTTTTCAATGTATGTCATCCTCCCCAATCATTTTTCCAATTGCCCATCAATATCTGTGTTAAGCAATTCACTTGATCATTTTTTGATAGCCTTCTTTTGTTGTAGTATGTATGTTCTTAAGATTTAATTTATTTATATTATAAAAAATCGTTAAAATAACAACATATAAACATAGATTTAGTTGTTAATAGATTGCAGAGTAATAGTACTAACTAATAAGAGTATTCAGTTTTATCAGTATTATTTACTGTACATATCGTCCCTGACATTTTCAACTATCGAATGTGAAAATCGGTACTTTTGAGGAGTATTAAAAAAGCAGTTTCAAGGTTCAATAAAAATTAGTACTTTTAGTCAAACCAATGACATTCGTTTTACATTGTTTTTGTGACTGATAGATGCCTCTATATGAATTTTATATAAATTATCAATCCTAAAGCAACTGCTATAAGTCAAAAACGAAAACTGTGGTTTTTTTTCACATTGGCAACTCTTTGCGATGGTAGGGACAATATAATGAAGTATTTTACTTATGCTGAACTCAATTAAATGATTTAATATGAAAATTTACTTTTATTAAAACTTACAATCACTCTAAAGAGCCTCTCTGATGGTACAAAATGTATTTTTAATTAGGACTTAGTTGTGTTTAATTAAACAATTTTAAACTAGCACCTTTGATTTTTAGCATTATCAATTTTCGTTGAATTATGCTGTGTTCCCTTGCTCAAGATATCACTAATTTTAAAGCGTAATTGTCAAATTTCCTTGTTTTAGTTCAGCAATCTATTTAGCTTATCACTCCTTATTTATTTATATGGTATAGTGTTCAATATTGTTTTTAAAATTTAATGAAACCCCATATGAATCAACTAATCACTGTGTATTTCAAATATGGCTTTAACCAATACTATTTTCAATAACTTATTTACATCAAGTACTAATTGATATTCAAAAAATTTGAATATTTTTCCAAAAATATATGATAAATAAGTTATCATTTAATTGATTGAAAGTGACTTATTCAGTTTATATCGTACTTACACCAGGTTTGAAAAAGAATAAAATAAAAATAAATTAAATAAAACAAGTTAAAAATTAAAAATTTTAGTCTATGATTTTCATTTTATTGAAGAATTACTTTCCGAATTTCACAGGCCTATACTTGGCTTCTAATTTATTTTGAAATCAGTATTAAAGCTTTTTGAATAGTTAATTTTTGTTTAATTTATTTTAGTACATTCAGTTTAAAACTGAATGAATAGCAACTCAGAATTTGAATTTAACTATACTCATGAGCAAATGCAGAGAATGAATGTTTAGCTTTTATAGAAAAAAAAAAAATTGTTACGAAATTTCCCTTTACTTATGACCAATTCAAGGTGTATGTATGAAAGCTGAATGTACCTATAATTTTGAATGTTGGGAAATTCGTGGTATGGGCATTCAAAATCTGAGACACTCGAACTGGGATTATACCAACGCCCTGCCTATGTTTTCCAGCTTCGAGTAATCAGAGCATTCAAGTCAACGCTAGAAGACCTGGAAGAACGCAGATCAGTGCATAGTTTACACAGTTTGCGCAGCTCTCGCAGTCACACAGGCCCTCGACCACTCTCAGATATCACCTATATTGATGAGGATCCTGTGAAAACACCATCACCTCATAATAACTCATTTAATTATCCACGACTGAATCATTCAACTTTAGCTCCTCCCACTGAACCTTATCGTTTCTCCTCGTCCAATAGTCTTATTCCTGATATTAGCAAAATTCCACACGAAACGAGTATATAACTTTTACTGAAACTAAGTACATTGGATGAAGTCCATATTTTGCTATGGGCCCACTTGATCAATCTGTTATGTGTAAGATATTTTGCATTGAAATCAAAGGCTCTCTCTGGATTATATAAGGTGCATTCTCATACAAGACTTATTTCTTCCATTACGAACTGCCTTCTATACTTCATAGACATTCCTTTATTACTTCCTGTATTTGACTTAGTTTATTGCGATTTATAGATTTTTGATGGTAACATTTTTTTTTTAAACAAAAAAGTAAAAAAAAAAAAAAAGTAATGTTAATACTTAAAACTGCATAGCTTACTTAAAACTGGCAATAATTACAATTTAAGTTTGAATGTTTAGATATGAACCAGAAAGATATATTGTTATAAATAAAGTAGATTAATAAATAAAAAAGGTTATCATGATCAATAATAGTATTATTGATACATTGATGTATGCATATGCACATAGATTTATTTTGGATCAGATAATGGGAATGTATTTATCTGTTTGTTGAATTATATTGTACAGGTGGTATTCACGTTTTGGAATATTGAATAGAATGAAATAATATTAATAAAAAAGCTCTTATTTGTGCATATGCATGCTCACCCAGGTATTGAATGTGTGATGAAGAAAACTTTCTTATAAATGTGTTCTCTACTTCAGGTTATGGATCCAAGTAAAGAGAAATATAATGTATTTTAAAACTTTTAACCTAACATAAATCATATACGAACATTTTAAAGAGATAATAGCTTTTTATTTTTAAATTTAAGGAAAATATCTTGAAATGTGAATATAAGAATGTATGTTGCTTTTATTATTTTTTTTTCTTTCTAATAAAATATTGACGTTATTACTGGTATCATAATGTACAAACATTTTGTTATAATTTAATTTAATATTGATGTTTCTAATAAAACAAATTGTTAAATCCATAAATTCATACAATACAAATATTTACTGTTTTCCTTTGACCACTCTCCTATATATACATATTTTAGTTTATATTTGAACATTCACATGACAATTTTAACATTTTGTTTAAATTAATTGTGTATGTTTTTATATATTCTAGAATTATGTATATTAATTTACAATCTGTCAGGAAAAGTGGAATCTATTAGGATTCCACTAATATTTTCAAAATTAACATTGCTTTATGATTAAATATTATCAGTAGTGACTTTGGTTATAGTTACCAATCATATTGTTAAGATTGTTTTGTTCTTTCAATATTTATTATTCATTAAATGTAACTAATACAATTTTTTATCTAACAGAATATTCTTTCTTGCAAATATAAAATGTACACTTTTCTACACTCATGTATGCATCCTTAGATCACACATTCAGGCATGTAAGCACACATGCACTCCAAGCCACACAGACACATATATTTTGTGTATGTGTGTGTGAGTTAATGTGTGATAGTGCGTGAGTGCGTGCGTGGGGGGTATGGATGCGTGTGTATCAGTGAGTGTTTGTTTACGCCCTTAGTGTGTGTGTGTGTGTTTTATGTGCCTGTGTGTATGAATAAGTTAGTGCATTAGGGCTCATGTAAATTCATTTTCCTATGTCGTTTTGCTAATGCAATCTGAAATTATCATTTGTATTCGAAATAGAAAATTCTGCTGAATGAAAATTAAAAAAAAAAATAATAACAGTAAATAACTGTATTTCATCTGTTTCTTCCTTATTATTATATATATTTTTTTCATGGATCTTCAGATCTAAATCATCATCATTTAGATCTTTGCAAAATAATTGCATTTGTTACTTATTTTTGTTAAAGGGACTATAAGTGTTTTGTAAACAAAATTACTTCAGGCGCATTCATGGTTACTTTTAAGGATATTTAGTATTATTTATGAAATTATGTAAGGAGTATATTCTTTCAGTGGTCTTTTTTAAATAAATTTCTATTTCAACTGTTATTATGGTTTTCATTTTTAAAGAAATGTATTCGATTAGGATTTAAATTTAAGGAATTTCCACTCAGACGTACATATTTGTTAAAAATTAATAAAAATTGATTTTTTTTATAGGTTTTTGATTAACCTATCATTACTTCATTAAATTTTCAGATTGCAACAGCTTTATTTAATCTTGTGAGGATAAAGACACATCAAAATACATAATATCAAGGGAGTGAAAGAGGGGCTGCAACAATTGCAAATTCCAAAACCTTTTTTATTTAGATGAATGTTGTCTTGTTCTGGATTACTGATCTTTCGTGACAGCTTTATTTCCATTCTTCCTTCTCCTTGTTGTATTCTATCTTTCTGCCTTTCTCTACTTTAAAACTTCTTTAAATATTTTTAAGGTTTTTTTTTTTTTTTTTATCATGCATTGCCACCTAAGCTACCTTTTAAAAGTAAAAATACTGTATTTGTGTACTGTGTAGAACTATTAACACATAAATTGCCACAGAAATGCGTCTACATTCACATATTGTTTAATTCCGTGCTGCTCACATATGTAGCATATTCTTGTCTCCATTTTATGCCTCTTTACTTTCTTAATGTTGTTTTATAATGTTTTCACTTACAGCATCACAGTCTATTATGACACAGTTAGTGTAAATGCTTATACAGGATGCTTGCTAGAAATCAGAAATATGTAAATAAAAAGTGTATTTAGCAGGCCAAAAAAATGACAGTCTCTTACTGTATAGGCAATTTCACATTTAAAACTATTACTTGGTTATGTAGTAAAGCACCCTATTCTCCCTTTTTTCTTTTTTTATGTTCTCATCATTTATGTTCAATCTTCTCACTGCTGTATTGGCCTTTACTCTTGAAGGTGATAGGTGGTGAATTGCAAGAGCGTTTGATTCCAGTTCCCTACAGCAAGAGCTCCACTGACCAAGCTGTAAGACACTTTCCTACAAACTACTGTCCGCTCGTTCGCAGATTGTAATTGCTACTGCTATTGCTGTTCTTATAGTATTTCTATTGTTAACTATGCATGCTGCCTTCAATGTCTTCTAATTTTTCCTCAAGCGAATGCAAAAGTGTTTCCAATTTAGAAATGTCATTAATAATGACCACGTCGTTAATTTAACAAAGATTATAATTAAGTAATGTGTAAGCTTTTGAAAATTGCCAGTAGGCCAAATAGAGACGTTTTTGCGAAATCCATTATTTGAGTTGTTTTATTTTGTGTGTTTTTTCTTTTCTGTTTTGCTCAGCTAGTGATTTATATTTGTGTGAATTGTGCTTTTATGAAATTTTATTTGACTTCTCAATTTTTTTAATAATTTATTTTATATTTATTTATTTTTTATTTTTTTGTGCATGAAACAGGTTTCACTAATAATTTTCAAATAAGAATTGTTATCCAATACTTGGAAATACAAACAATTATCTAGTACATTATAATCATTTTTAAACAGTTATAAGTAAATGTGAAGACAGGTAATTTAAACATTAATGTGTATAAATTAATTAATAAATTTTAACTATTCTTATATCTAGAATTGAATATGTCTCATATTTTTATAATATTTTTCTTTTTACAATCTATTTACTGTTTTGTGTTTTTATAATATGTATACATAATTCAAGCATACATACAGATTTCCAGATATATATATATAAAACCTAAAACTGAAAATTTTTGTAATCGTATGCACTCCAGAGCATTCCAATGTTAAAATTTCAGCATGACAGAGAATTGTATTACAGTTTATGAAGAAAAATATGTTTGTATGTGTTTTTGAATGCTCAGTTTGTACTGCCATGATATTTTTTTTTGATTTTTTTTTTATTTAAAACTTAAAATACAATGGGTTTCTTTTTTCAAGGTAGGTGAATTTTATGGTAATGCATGCTTCATTTTTTTCTGATGAAGATAAATGATTTTGCTGCAATTCTTTCATCTGACGTGTTTTGTTTCTTCTTTTAGTACCTGCATTCTTAATTTTATTTTGGTAGTTTTCAACTGTAATCCTGCCATGTGTGCCCAAAGGCTTTTTGATTTTTAACATGTTTCATCCTTTTCATTCCTTTCATCACTTTCTAGTGTTGCAGTGGCTCCTCTTTCCCTGCCTTACCAAAATGATATTGAATACCAAAATTAACTTATCCTTTTATGCATACATATTGATCTATGTATGTATTTCGCATGTGTGTTTATAAGATATAAACCCTTATTCACACATGCCTAAATAATATTCCAGACTTTAAGGTAACTATAAAAATATATTGAAACGTAATTTGTCTCTGACAGTAAATTTTAAATTAAATTTGCATGAAATGGGATAAATATTTGACAAAATTTTTCTCTATAAAGCAACACTGCTATACTATTCATAAAAAAAAAATAACATGTATTTTGGCATTTAATGCCTTCTGGGTTTGCTATTTTGCATTTAAATGATTGTATGTATTGTTTTAAATCTGGCAATGCTAAAGCTGCATGGTGCAGCAAGCTCTGTGTGTATTTTAAATTTATTGTACTCTACACAATAATTTTTTTTTGTGTGTTGATGTAATAATTTTTTTGCCCATATGTATGTCTGTTGGTGTGTTTTTGTACACACATATTGGCAAATATACACATATTCTTTGCTTGATTGCTGCGTTTTTCTATGCAATTGATTGTTTTATTTATATTTTTTATTAATTAGTGATCATTAAAGTAGTGTGAGAGATAATACGATATAATGCTGCATTAATTGTCTAGCAATATTACTTATATTTTTATGCTGAATTAGTTTTAAAATTATATTTTTAATGAGAAATTTCTTGTTGTTAAACAGATGCTTTCTGCATTTTTCACATCTATGCATATAATAATTATGCAATTTGATTAAAGCTTTTTTACACTATTTATTTTAAAAGCAATAGGCACTTTTAATTAAAAATGTTAATTTTAATATTGTAGTGCACATAGATCACTGTTTAAGTTAATTAGAGTTTTTAAAAAATAAATAAAATAAAACATAGATTAAAAAAAAATAATATATATATATATATATATATATATATATATATATATATATATATATATATTAATACAAGTAAAGTTTACTTTAAAAATTATAATAGTTACCAGATAGTAAATTTCGACATTGTTATTGTATATAATGTTGATTTCAGATGCAGTGCACAATCAGGGGAGCCGTCCTCTCAGAGCACAAATTCTTATAATTATTAGTGCTATCTAATTGGGGTTAAAGTGGATTTATTATCAAATCATCTGTGTGTGTGAGTGTGGTCATTTGTGTAGCAAAGAATTTCATGGTTTTTCTATAGAATGTAGAAATGCCAGGATTGAGTTTGCTTATGAGATTGCACGCTTTAAATTGTTTCGAGTATTTTATAAATTGGTCCAGATCATTTGAAATCTTAGGTTTCACTTGTGTGCATATTTTAAACTGCACATATTAAATTAAAAGATCCTTCAATGGTTTAAATTAAATTGTTGTTTGATCTTCCATCTATTAGAGAGGGCTAAATTTCTTGATTATTGGCTTTCTACTTTACATTCTTTAGAAATGTCTTTGTGATATTAATATTTTAATAAATATTTTCCTTTTTAGGATAATGGAGTTTCTAAATTATTTCATTATAATGTTATTGTTTTTAATTTAAATAATTAATTACACCAAAAGACTTAACTAATTATTTTAATAGTGTTAATGCTAATATTGAGCTTTTGTCCATTGGAGTTTATAGGTATTTATTTAATTAATCTGTACAGTAGCATAAAAAGTCATTTAAGTGTATTTATGTTTAGTGTACATGTTAATTAATCATTTGATTGAATATAAAAATATTAATATTAAAAAGACAAAGCTGAAAAATATGTAATATCCTTGATGATATTTACGTAATTTTTTAATAAAATTTTATATTCAATAATTCACTTGTATTTTTTTAAAATATGTATGAGTCGTGGAAATGATTAGTATTATAAGATTTGTATTATAGAAAAGATATTTTGTATTCTCTCAATTACATCATATACACTTGTTTTCAAGAAAATAAAACATGATATCATGTCTGCGAAAAACTGATTGTATTGTTGGCATTTATCATTTAATAAGAAATGTCATTCAATTTTAACATATTCTTAAATGATTGTTGTTGTTTTTTTGTTTTAAATTATTATAAAATTTCTTTAGCAAGGAATGTGCTACTTGTTATGATAGACAAATTATTATAATTTTTATTTTTTTCTTGTTTCTATGTTTTTATTTTCACCCTCACCATATTTGAACCTACATTCAATCTATTGTTAAGCAGTATTTGGCTGTACATTACAATATTAGTAGTATTGATTATTACTTTTTCCCCCCTGTAAAACCTTTCTATTCTGTTTTAAATGTTTATATAGTGTATAAATATCATCCCTAAATGGTGGATTGTATGTGAAATGAATTCGCATACAAGAAAATACATTCATGTGAGCTTGAAGGTGTATTTTTCACATATATGCTGGAAATTGGTTTACTGATTTTATGATGTATCACTGTGTGGATTATCAGTTAAAATGATATAACTGAATAAAATATTTTCTAGATGTACATAATTTCCAGGATTACCATTTTAAAATTAATTAATCTGTAATTATCATATGTGTAAAATATTTCAGGATAGAAAATTAAGAGGTGTATTATTTAGTAAAGTCAAGTTTTTAAGATTAAACCCTTATACTTATTTAAAGTAGCTAATTGTATTAGTTATCGATTATACTGTGGTGCCGTTTACTAGAAAATCAAATACAGTCTGAAGAGAGAAATTATTATAAGCCTTAAATGATACAGATGAAGAGAAAGTAATAGGTCTTGTTTATATAATTTTTTTTCTAGATTTTTTAGATTTTCCGAACATTTGTCATCATAACAATTTATTTTTGTTTCAAGTAGCATATTGCTATGGTTTATAGATTTATATAAATTTAGTTAGTGTGTCTTTGATTGTATTGAATGATTTTTTTTCTTTATTTAACAGTGATAAGTAATTTATGAAGTATAAGGCACATTGACACCTAAGGCTGTTGTAATTTACCCTTAGTCTAAAGCAGCCAAATGTAAACTTTTATAATGCACAATTTATGATAAATTTTGTACTTATATTTTATTAATCACTACTTATTTTAGTTTTGATATGTTATTAGTTTTTTCCTTCTTTTTTTATTAGTTGTCTCCTTTTATCTCAGTGAAACATGAATGTGTGAGAGTTATCCATTGCTCATGTTTGCAAATTCATGGTCAGTATATATGTTTGCTTAAAGACTAAATATGATTGTCTGTATCAAAGAAGTAACTAAAACCCTTCTATACCATACATAGACTTTCCATTATATTTATATTTATGAAGATGTAATTGATTAATCTGAGTATACATATATATTGACCCTCTTGTGTTCATGGGTAGTTAACACTCATACTTATATGCACTCATATACAGACCAACACACACATCAATAACAATATGAATTTTACTGGACATTAATTGTATATCTTTGAAAAAAAGATTAATATAACTAATCTAAATGATTTTTAAAATAAATTAAAAAACAAATATTTTAGTATTTTGAGTATAACTTTTTTTATTATATTTTTTATCTTCTTTTTCTTTTCTTTTTCTAATTAGGATATGTGCATAATCGTTTTTTGGTTGGTTTCTGTTTAATCATCTATTTATTACAGCCGTTTTAAGAATTTATATTGTTTTTCTTAGTTTGTATACCATAGTTTCGGAACTTCAACTAGGAATTGAACATGGAAATTTATAATGAATTTTAGCGCTAACTCTTGAGTATTGCAGAATTTTGTGGCGGATACATGGCCTTCTGCGCATCATCTTGTAACATTAAATGAAAGCAAAGTGGCCCCATCGTAAGCACTGCATGAGACCACTATCACTATCGCGCTAACGCCCTGCTTTTATTTTGTGAGTATAATATCCACTGTATTATGTTGGGCTTAAATTGTGCTTTTCTCTGTGCTGATTTTTCTTTTTTTTTATATTTTATTTTACGTGACATATAGTAGTCATATAACAGCAGTGCAATATAAATTAGTCTGATTTAAGTTATATTATTTTAACCGGTGTGCTGTTGAATAATAATTGATCATAAAATCACAAACCGTATCAATAAGATATAATGGACGAGAAATAATCATTAATGTCAATTGGTTTTTGACAGAATTTATATGATTTTTTTTAATTAGCTATTACTTTACCAATCTTGAACAAACTACAATGAAAATGACTGAAGATCCTCTTGATTTATTACAGATATATTTTATCGTTATATATTTTATTTTGATATCCATTAAGCATGTTATATCCTATGTGTCTGCTCTTTGCTTAATTATAAGTGTTTTTTTATCAGTGTATATGTGCATGGGTGTGCACACATAAATAATGAATTTCAAATATTTTTTCTCAATACACATTTTCGAAATTATATAAAATAAAGCTACCACAGCATTAAGTGTCATTATAAGAGTTTGCTTTTAAAGAAGTTATTATATGCATGGATATTTGATGTGTTTTATGTCATAATATAGAGGATATATGTCTTCTGTTCAATTTTGGCTTGTCATTTCTTTTCTTTTATTTCATAAGTTCTATGTTGGTCATGTTTTATTATTTTATTTTTGTTTTGATGGATGATTGTCAGGGGCATAACCAAACCTTTATTATGATGATTAATAAAACCTATTAAATTAAGAGAAAAGTATGCTAAATTTTTTTTATTTTCTCGGTAAATTATTTAAATGTTACGCCATTTGGTTATACCTCTTTGAATGTATGTCTTTTAAATCTTTATTGTATAGTGAAGTATGTTCCTGAAAAGTCAGAAGACTAGGCAAGGAACTAATATGCTTGTATGTTTATTTCATATCTGTATTATTATTCCTCAGTTTGTAATAAGGTAGCAGTAAAAATTAATTATAAAAATGCACTTTATATTATTCAGAATTAAGGTAGATTTTAATTTTCTTCATCTGTGTGACAGAAGTGTTACAGAAAACTATTGCACTATTTTTGTGGTTAATAGTAAAAATCATCGAGCAGTAATCTTTTGGCACGCACATCTCATGTGACAAAAAAGCATGACATCTTCATTCATATCACAGAATGCTTTTACATTATATCATCTATGTGTTACCTTGATGTATTTATATTTAAAGATGAGTAATGTAAATTTTTATGTATGTGTGTGTATGTCTCTATGTTTATGTATGTATGTATATGTATATATATATATATATAAACATTTATTTATATATACATATGTAAGATTACAGCACCTGCATGGTCTCGAAAAGTATATGAGCACTACATTTTTATTTATTGATGGTAAATGTTTTAGAAGGTGCATTGTTCTGTTTTATGTATTATGTTAAATTATGACAAATATTGTTTGATATTTTTCCATGTGCAAGAATTTTCATGTGTATGTCATTACAATCAGCTTGATAAATTTCCGATTGAAGTAGTAATGATTGCTACATGAATAACCTGAATTTAAAAATCAGGCTTAGCGGCTTATAAAATATCCAGCTTAATTGTTATTTACCATCTTGATTTTAATAGTTTATTCATTTTATTTTTTCATTATCATTGAAAATTTTTAGATAATTATTCTTCGTTAGGCTCTCGGTAATATTATGATTTACTTAATTTCAGCATAAATGTGCTATGAAATTCCTGCACGTGGTTTATAATTTAAAAGTTTGTTTCCTCTCTTGATTTAAATTTTTAAAAATTGTTTTTCAAAAATAATTTTGACTTAATTGAGTTTCAGATATACTGTAAACATAACTTCATTGTAATTTAATGTTAAAATTTAAATAATTTATAAATATATTTTGTAATTAACTTTTGTATTATTGATTTTAAAAGTTTGAATATATTACAAAATAGAGAAAGTAATTTGTGATTTAAATGTTAAAGCAGCTATTTAATACATATCGGTTACCATGGTTATGGGTAATTAAATGACCGTGATATTCCCATTTAAACGTTTTCCATGTTAATGTTAATATATGTATCGGATTTCTTTTCAGGAAAAGTCTTTATATAAACTATAGGCAGGCGATTGCTATGAAAGATGTCAATAATGATCAGTAAGGCTCCATCATTGTCAGCCTGTGAGTACGCTATTAAATTATTAGTAACAGTATTTTGTTTTTTTTAATAATTAAGTGATTTTTAAAAATTTAATGACTTAAAATAATGTCTCAAGTTTTAGGAAAAAGTAATGAAGAGATTGTATATATTTGCATTGTTGAAATATTTGTTCTAAACTAAGTCTTAAAGTTTAAGAATATGTAATATTCCTACTACACCTATCCTAGTTTGTTTATTGTGTTTTTATTAAATGTATAGAAAATTGTTGAGATTTAATATAAGATATGATATTGTATATAACTGTTATTCTTATACTCATAACCTATTGTTAGCCTCATAAATGCTTTAGTGGCTGTTTGTTTAATGTTAAAAAATAAAATATACAGTAGACTTTCACAAATCATAAAAATTAATTCTTATATTAAAACATATAACATTAGCTGTATAATTAAATAGGAAATAAAAATTATCAAGGTTATATTACATTTGTTAATGTTATTACATGACAGAATTTATTATTTGTTAATATCTAATTCTAAAGTTGTTATGGCAGAATTTCTCAATATCATATAGAATGAGAATAAGAGTGTGATAGATAGATAGATAGATAGAGAGAGGGGGAGGGGGGAGGGGGAAAGGGGGGAGGGAGAGAGAGAGAGTGAGGATGGGTGGGTCAAACTAATCATCTGTGTAGATTTCTGTAATTCCTCATGTTATATTTATGTAATCCTTTGTTTAAATTTATTATTAAACATTCATGTTACATATAATTTATAAACATTTAATATATGCTTTAAGATACTTATATTTATATTTTTAATTGTATCAAATGTTTGAAGATCAAAATTTTAAACTTTTTCTCATTAAATTCTATTAATAAAATTGTATAGTGCCTGTATAATTTACACCAATCATGGAATAAATATAAAATTTGTTTGAGCATTTGTCACATGTGATGGTGTTATTGGATGTTGTCATTTATGGGAATAATATTTCTTTATTTGTATTAGATATCTATTTTGAATTTTAAAACAGCAAAGTTATCTTACTTAGATGGATGGAAATGTTAATGGTCACAAAACCTTCAATTTATTTGTAAATTGAATACTTGATATGTAGATGTATGTGTGTGTGTGTGTATGTATATATATATATATTTTTATTTATTTATTTTATTATTTATTTATATGTATATAAATAGTTTCTTTAAGACCTATCTGAAATTTGTTAGAAATTATAATGAAAATATTATAAAATTATATAACTAATTAGTTATAAATAACCAATATAGCTTTGTAAGGTGTATTTAATTGTTAATGTGTTCTTAATTTATTAATTAATGTATTTTAATAAGCCATTGAATAAAATAAAAAGTTGAGAGAAAAAAAAAACAGTTTATTAGGATATTTTATTCAAGAACAATGTTTCTAAGAATTGTTACTTTTATTTAAAATAATGAGCTAAATTTTTTAGTAATTTACTTTTTTATTTAATTTTCATTTAACTAAGTATGCATATAAAATAACATTTACACACATACGCTTATCATTTACAGTGCCCTTAATTATTATTGTATTATCTATCCTCTCCCTTGTTGTATTTCATTTTTTATTTAACTTGTTTACAAAGTTTAGTGACTTATTCTCTAATTTAAAATAAGGAAATCCCTTCAAGAATATAATTGATTATTTAGTTTTATTTATTACATCATATGAGAAGATCAAGAGGCTTAATTATTATTTTTAATTTCTTTTAACAGTGTTAGTGCTATGTTTATTAATGCATTACGTTAGGCATAAAACATGTAAATAGCCCTTTAGGAAGCATTATTTTTTTCAGTATAAATAAAAAAATAAATTAAAAAAAGAATCGCAGAGGTTATTTTTTCTAACGTTCACACACACAGGTTTCCTGAGGACTATATTTTCTAAATTCTGATGGATGGCCCCTCTCAAAGTAATATTTTATTATATTGGTGATTATTATTGCAAGATGTAACTGCAGCAGCTCATATGCATGCAGCAGTTGTGCTTCTGTGCATTGGGCATGCAGTGAAATGGAAAATGATGGGTATGTTTAAGCATGTTTCTCATGCCCAGTTATTAAAATCTCATTGGCCTCCTTTTCTTCATTGTATTTGGTTTCAGATTCGAGTAGTAAATGCTTTTCGCCAAGGTCTTGATGCGAGGTATGGAGAATCGTTCGCAGAGGTGCTGAGAAAGCAGACTGCTTTGAGTAAACGTCTCTCCCAAACCTCTTCCATTGAATATGCTGATAATGTTAATGATGAGTTGATGATTCCTGAGATAGACGTTGAGAGATTATCTTCGCACAGTCACACAGAGACAGCTGTCTAGTCACGTATTTATAACATCACTTAAAAACACTGTTGCCTAAAAAATTAATTAAAATAAATTAAAAAAAAACAGGTCCTAATCACCCGTTGTTGTTTGTTCAAGGGTATAAGGTTCTGCGCATGTAATTATTGTACATTTTATAGTCAATAACTAATATGTTGATTTAGAAAAAAGTATTTTAGTTAATTAGTAAGCTAAATTAAGTAGTTTAAAAAATGCTGCCTCTATTTAAGGCCTCAAGGCCTTCATTCTTTTATGTTACTAATCATTCTCTCTTTTTGAAGTATTACTATAATAAGCCAAAGACAACTAAATTTCTGGACATTTTTATAAGTATATGAAGTTGCTACAGTACACATTAAACTAAAAATGATCATTAATTTATTCAAGCTTCAGGATTTAAAAAATATGTTAATTATAGAGAGAATGAAAAGTAAGTTTAATATAAATTTTATTCTTAAAAGTATTCTTGGATTAATTAAGATTGCTTGTATTTACATATAGGTCTATATTAAGTCTTTTTCTGCACATACATTTGGCAATGTATGTAAAAGTGAAAACATTAGTGTGAATCTATACCATTCTTTAAATGAACATTTTTTATTTAATCATGTGTAAATAATGTTTTAGATTTTAAAACATTATGTACATAAAACATGTTGAATGTGTCAAATTGTTTTCTAAAAATAAAGTTTTTAGAAATCGCTACTAAAATTAGTTGGCAATAACTTTTGATAATAGGTTGTTATAAACTCATTTTTGAGGCATTTAACTGTACATTTGAAGAAAAAAGTTAAAATTAAAAGGAAGATAAAGTCTGCCATTTTGTTCTGACCTTAATGACGTTATTCCACAAGAATAAAAATGTATATATTAAAGTAAAAACACCTAGTTAAGTATTATTTTTCAAGTTTCTTAAAGACATTGATGAATAAACTTCATCATTCCTGCTTCATTGTTAAAAATACCAGCTTAATACACCAATGGTTTTATAAAATGGATCATTTAAATTATTCTTGTGGTTGTTGTAATGGGGAACATAGTGTCTTAGATAATATAAGAAAAAATATGCTAGCCTCTATCTTGGAGGGACTTTCCTTATAATAATATGTAATCATTATGAACTGTTTTTTCAACCATTTGTTGGGTGCTTCTATTTTGTGCCATGCGAATATTTCTGCCAAAGATTTTTAAATAGGGATGGAGGACCTATTTTCTTCTATATATCACTGGCAAAGTTTTAATAAATATTTATTCCAATTTATCGATAAGTAGTATGTGTATATATCATGTGTGTGTTTAGTATGTGTGTATATATATATATATATATATATATACACACATATATATTTATTTATCACATCCTTATATACATGTGCTGATATACACACATGTATATAACTATACATACAAGTACATAAAAACACACACAGAACACAAAACAGACACTCACACACACACACACACACACACACACACACACACACACACACACACACACACACACACACACACACACACACACACACACACACACACCCATACACACACACACACACGCATAAACACACACACATGTATGAATGAATTTATGTAAAATTGAGAGTGAAATTCATCTTTTTATATAAATATAGCTTGTGCCCAAAAAAGGTTCGGTCGCTCTACTAAGGATTGTGTTGTTGAATTTACTCAGCATTATGTGCCTTATGTCATTTGCTTTTATTGTTGAAATTATATTGTTTAATTAAACGAAATGGCATCTGTTCATCTATATTATACCTGTTATATAGTAATATGGACATGACAGTGATAACCAGGTAGTTACTTTGTTGACTTTTTATGTAAGTTGTAGGAAGTGACGTATATAACATAATGTAAATACACTGTAATTTAACGTGTTTATAGTTTATGACATACACGTTAAAGTTAACTGATGTTGAAGATTGTGTTCATTGAAAATTATCATAACTGTTGTTATCTGCATAGAATACTTGAAAAATGCAGTATTCTTTTAACAGAATGCAAGTTTTTGTGACCATGTATAGCATAACTACTTATGTATTAAAGAACAAATAAATTAAAACATCTTTTTAAGTAATTGATTGAAGACTTTTAAATGTCCTGCAATTAAAACCATAAATGCATGTAAGTGCATGTATGTATATATACGTATATGTATATGTATGTGTGTATATATATATATATATATATATATATATATATATATATATATATATATATATCTCCATTCGTGGAAACAAATATGTTATATATTACCCATTATAATAAAAAAAAAACATATTGAGCTGAAACTGTATAGATAATAACCTATGATGGTATGCAGTCTGTGGAAATTGAATTACTTTTTTGCATATTGCAGAAAATCATATATTGTTAATAAAATTGTATGATGTATACATTTTGCATGTTTATATTCTATATTATATATGCATCCATATTACATACCATCATGGTAATGACATCAACCAATTACTAATTAGTACCTACCTATAACCTACCAGTTCTAATCGAAACATCTTGTAATTTTCATTTATTATTCCAAGTAATTGTACAATTGTTATTTCATAAAATAAAAAGGGTCTGGATTACATGTGTCTTTTATGTGTATAATTTATTCACTGAATAAACTTCTTGTATCAATAATGATTGTTTTATAAATTAATAATTTACAGTCCATCATATACATATTAAAAATTGACAGTTTTATGATTTTTAAATATTATTTAATTCTTTATATATATATATATATATATATATATATATATATATATATATATATATATATAAAATTTTATACACACAGATTTATGTATATGTATATATATATATATATAATTATATACACGTATATATATATATATATAATTATATACACGTATATATATATATATATATATATATATATATATATATATATATATATATATATATATATATATATATATATATATATGTATGTGTGTGTGTGTGACCTAGCGAAGTTGTGTTATATTTTTATTAAAAAGTGCACAATTTTATATTTTTTCAAAATTATCAATTCTATAATCGGTTTTACTTTGAACCTATATCCTGTGAAATACAGCTTATTGCCAGTATTGAGTTATTATAGGAATATTAAATTTATTTTTATTGATATTTTATTTTAAAATGTGATGTTATCAATATTATTTATTAATTTTTTTTTATTATTAAAATGTATCAATTAAACATGTCCGCATGAAATTTACATATTTTTTTAAGTGAATAAAATAATCCTGGTTTTAGGGAGTTTTTTATATTATTAAAACCAATTACACTAATAGTTAGAGAATGATTAGATATTAAGTAATGTTAATCTGAAAAATGGAATGTATGAGAACTAATTATATGTATATAGGTAGGATCTGCCAATTAAAGATCTTTGAAGGTATGTGGTATAATTCATTAAAAGATGGCCCTGGTGCACTGTATAGAATTAAGCTTGGAGTAAAACGATGATATGTCTTCAATTGCTTGAGCCTTTAATGTTCTTTAGAGCAAAGAAATAAGGAAAGACTTTTCTATAAAGCAGAGCTCTGTAAATGATTGTGTGATATTTCAGTTATGACACCATTGTTGAAATTAATTTTATGTCTGTTAGACATAATCTAAGCGCCTTTTTTTCTTATTTTTTAGTTGTTCTTTTTTTAGATGGGACAAGTTTAGGCCTAAGTCCACTGATTTATTATGACTTTTTTTTGCAAGTGTAATTATTGTTTATGAGGTACTTTTTTTTTTTTACAATTTATTTTAGAAGTGTAATATATATATATATATATATATATATATATATATATATAGAGAGAGAGAGAGAGAGAGAGAGAGTGGGGGGTGAGAAATTAGAGAGAGAAGCATATACTTCTACGATTTAAATGTTGGTAGATTTAATTGAGAATTATTAATCTATGTTTTATACTTATGGAATCTAAAATAATTAAAAAGAATAATAGAAATTCTTTAGCAATAGACATCCAAAAAGGTCTTTGAAATAAAAAAATGGATCGGTTATATGTTATAGGGGGAAAGTGTAAATCTTTTTTGCCTTTGAACTATTACTGCCAGAATTAAATTTAAACAGTATATTTTAAGAAATATTAAGACACCTGAATTAACTTGAAAGGAAATAAGACATATTGTGATAGCATTAAAGGTTAAAATAATTTGCTTTTGATAGATTTTTTGTTTGGCATAGTTATGAACTAACACTCAAGTACTATTATTAGATTAATTATACAACCGCCTTTACATTTTTTGATATAATAATTTAATGTTTTTTTATTATTTCTTACAGAACTTAATTTCTTTCTTTCCGTACCTAAGTTTGCCTAATTTGTATTTAAATTATATTTGCCTTGTTAATTAGTGGCCTTGAGTCTAAACCTGTCCCCTTCCGTTTCATCCTGATTAAACTTCAAGCTGATATAGGAAATATAAATTTTAAGTTGGACTCAAAGATTTAGACTATATTGTTAATTTAATTATATATTGTAATATGTACAAACAAATAAATTCGAATATTGGTTATTCATGTTTATTCATTTACTTTACTTAGATTAATTTGAACCTAAGCTCTTCTTAATAACACATCTTTCTGTTTTATCTGTTATTAATGTTAAAGATTCTTTCAGGAAAAGCAAAATATTCTTTCTTCTAGATTACTTTGAAACATAAAATTGTTTATTTCCTGGGGTTTAGAGGGTGTAAAACATCTAGGTCATCAACGCCCGTTGGTTATTTAGGTCTTGCTATGGTAACCCACCTCTCCAGGCCCGAGAAAGGAGGAAGCGAGAGGCGCGCCCAGGCCTGAAGGGGCCGGCCGAAGTCCAGAAGGCGTCCAAGTCCCACAAGCCAAGTTGTGGTTATATTGAAACATAAAACTTATTCAACCTATGTTATAAAACATGTTTATTAATACTTGTTTTTAGTATAATAAGACTTATTTCCTCTATAAATAAATAATTTTTGGAGATAAAGGGGTAAATGCGAAAAAAATATATTTGGTTCAACTTTTTTGAAAATGGTTATTGGTACTGATTGAACCTAAATATTTTTCATCTTTTCTAATATTTGGTAAATAAAAGTTTTTAGTTCAACAAAATTGCGATAAATACACTTGAAATTTTAAATGTTTTATTTGAGCACAGTATGATGTCAAAAAAACAGGTAAGCGTAACTACCCAATATGACCCCTGAACATTATATTTGTGTATTCGACGATAAATTGAAAGCTTCTTTCACTAAGAATAAATCATTCAATTTGATGAATCATTAATTAAAATTTTTGAAAGGGTAATTGTTCGCGGAAAGCCGATTACTGTTGATCCCATTCTGTATCATCTTAAACTTAAACGGATGGGGAAAAATCCAAATCTTATGTGATGTAATCCAAATGTAAGAATTGTGATGAGTCTTGTATAGATATGTCCTCAACTAATATAAAAGCTAGGATAGTTAACCATAAAAGTACAGTGCATATGAAACAAAACCATCCACGACATTATTTAATCACGCTAACAATTTTAGGCACGAGATATATTTTGATATTTTAAAAATACTGCACTTACCCAACTCAATATATATCTTTATCAATCAATATAAAATACTAAACTCTAAACAGGAAGTATCTCACACTCCAAAGCATAAAATACTATACTCTTATAAATATTCATAGTGAAATTAATAATTTTTAGTCATATATCCTAATTGAGCTAGTTGTACTGTGACATTAGTATTTGTATTATAGGTTGCGCTGACGACCCATAATTTCCTATAAAGGATATTAAATAAAACATATTTATTGTTATATAATGTTATATAAATAAAACAGTTATTAAATTTAATTCTTAGAAAACTGAAAAATTTTATATGATGAACATTTTCTGATAAAAAGAACTTCTGATAACATGATGACAAATTTGGGTTAGTTTGGATTGTATATGTGCTTATTTTGTAGCACAATATATTATAAACAATGATTACATATTTTCTGAATAATGGTTAGAATATATCTTTTAAGAGAGATGAATATGGAGTAGGTAACGAAAAGCTTTTCCTTGTTATATAGTTTAACAATGTGATTCGAGGCTGTTTTTGGCGAAAACCTAAATTATGAGGAAAAAAAAATTTAACAGCCTATCGACAATTGACTGGAAATATAAAATAATAGAAATCAATCAAATACATTTTAAAAATTAATTAATTGATATATTTTAATGTGAAAAGAAACGGCGAGCTAATTACAATGACTTCAAAATGATCTGTCAGCAATCAATCAACACTGGCTCTACAACCCAGCACGGGTCCTGGTCGCATCAAGGCGTCGCCTCAACTCTTCTCTGTCCTGCGTCAAGGTCCTCCAAGCTTTGGATAATTACTTGAATGTGATGAAATATAGTGTATTCCTCTGGAATCAATAAAAAGTTATTTAAATGAATCTGACATTTCTTGTCATTTCTGACGTCACAGAACCCCTCAGACAATTGGAGTATTCGAATAACCAAAACATCTTTCCCAAAAGAAATATTTATTTTATTCAAACTATTGAATGCTTTTACGATGTGTCAGCTTTTTTTTTTTTTGCAAAAATAATTTTTAAAAAGTTCATAAATATACCCTATTTCAGAATATGATTATTTTCATAGGGATTTATTCCAATTCTTCCATGTGAGTCATTCATCAAGAACATTTCTTCTTCTTCTTCCTCTTAATACTTTCCTCTTTCCGAGTGTTGAGGGTCTCGTTTGTAAAGCCTGATCCATGTAGCTGCGTCCTGGACCAGTTGACTCCCCCTGCTCCAAGTTAAATTACTCCAAGCATTTGCTCTTCTCTTCAAAAAGAAGATACTATTTCTTCATATGAAAATAGTATCGTAGTAAATCATTGTTTCGATGCTTAGAACCTATCCAATATCTTCAAAGATTTAATCTAAAGAGAGCAGGTCTTGAATAGGAGGTTGTGTCTTTTTAAGGATATAACAGAAAATAAAAACAAAAAAATTAAAAACTTGTCTTTATATTTTATTTAAAATATTCCAACTATTATTACTGTATTCATTTTATAAGGGTTTAAAAGATTTAAAAAGATTATTAAAACTAATTTTATTATTATGATCATACAATATTGAGTAGAATAAATAACTATATTTTAATATTATCATTTTTAATTATAAAAAAATTATTAATTTTTTAACACTCCATATAATTTTATCCGCTAGTGATAACAGTCCTTTAGTAGTGGGATCCTACAAATTCCAGCAGGTTAAGGAGTTTACCTACCTGGGATCACTTGTTACTTCGGGAAATGATATGGCTGCTGAGATGAAGAAGCGCCTCACTGCAGCCAACAGATGCTATTTTGGCCTTCTCAAGATCTTTCGCAGTAGGTTCATCAGCAGGCAAACCAAGATGATTATTTATAAGACTCTTGTCCGGCCTGTACTAACTTATGCCTCGCAGACCTGGACCATTTCCAAGCACGACGAAAGGGATCTGATGATCTTTGAAAGGAAAGTTCTACGTCGTATTATTGGACCAGTCAGGGATGTGGCTGAATGGAGAACAAGGAGCTATATGCCATTTATGGTGAACCGGATGTTGTTGAGTTTGTGAAGTTCGGAAGGTTTGGTTGGGCAGGCCATTTGACCAGAATGAATGAACAAGAAATCCCGAGGAGGGTACTAGAGGAGACACTACATCGAACTCGAAGAGCTGGAAGGCCCAGGCTGAGGTGGGCCGATGGTGTGGCAGCTGATGCTCGAAGCCTACTTGGGATCAGGAACTGGAAGGCGGTCGCACAAGATAGAGCCGAATGGCGGCGGCTCATTGAGGAGGCCAAAACCCACCCAGGGTTGTAGCGCCAAAGAAGAAGAAGAAGATATAATTTTATCCGTACTCACCCGTTTAAGTATACTCACTTAGTACCTACATGCATGTCAAAAAACAGGACAAAAATAATAATTTAACTTATTTTAATGCATCAAAACTGTACGACATAGTTAGAACCAATGTCGGATTTAAGGGACGTGCCCCCAGACGGTTTTTTTGTGTACTTACTGTGGAGTTTCCATAACAGTATATACTTATAGGAAAATCACATGGTCATTATTGTTAAAATATATGAATAAAATAACAGAAAGAACAGGAGTGATACAAATTCATGCACCAAATGAACCAACATTCTACAGATCAGGCTGTAAAACAGACATCCTCGACATAGCACTAACCAAATATTTTAGGCTTCCTCTCTCATCCCACGTGACCACAGCTCTAAACTCGGACCATATCCCAGTTTTAATTAATTTCTCAGCACAGATACACAAAGAAACGAAGAGAAAATCCCTCATTAATGGAGTAATCGACTGGGGAGTGTACAAAATTCTAATCGACGAGCAATTAAATATAAAGAATAATTATCCTACCGCAATAGAAATTGATACAAACATATACAACTTCAACGAATATATCTCACATAGCCTGTATGGTATGTGTACAATATGTAACTGTACAATCTTTCCAGTTTAGGGGAAAAACATTCTCGAGTAGATGTCCAAATTCAATTCTTTTAAAAATTAAAGAAACAATTATTACATAATTTTAATTTTCTATTTGCGTAATAGAAACCCTGCTTTTAAAAGAGATGGAACCACCTAAAACACGCTATTAAAAAGGAACTTGACGAATGGACATATGCAAAATATCAGACTTATGTAGGTGATTTAGACCCTGAGGATCAATCGCTACGGAAGGCTACGCGACGTCTGATGAATAATCATGAAAAAATTCCTAGTCTTGTAGACAACGGTGAATTCATCACCAGCGATGTAGAAAAGACTGAAATGTTCGCGGATTACTTTGAGAAAACGTTCTCCAACACAGAATGCGAAAGAAGCCCGCATATAGCTAATGACGTCGACGATTATTTAAACCACCCCGTTGCAACAGTGCAGCTTCCACCCAGATTCACGACCCCAAAAGAAATCCCAGAATTAATAAAAAAACTTAAAATAAAGAAAATTCCTAGCCAAGATTTGATCCCAGTCATAGCAATAAAGAAGTTGTCCAGGAAAGCTGTTGTTTTCATTTCGTCCATATTTAATAGTTGTCTAAGAATTGGATATTTCCCCGATACGAAAAAACCGAACTCATAGTTATCCACAAACCTGGTAAAAACGCTAAACAAGTCCGCAGCTATAGACCTATAAGCTTATTACCGATTATTGGTAGATTATTGGAATCAATTATAAAAAGGCATCTTTCTTCTTTTTTTAACAGTGATGACATTATCTCGGATTTTCAATTTGGTTTTCAGTATAGTCATTCCACCTCGCACCAACTAGCACGACTATCAGAATTCATAATAAGCGGATTCGAAATGAAGAAACATACGCTGGTAACGTTCTTGGACTTCTAACAAGCGTTTGATAAGTTTTGGCACCGAGGTCTATTGTACAAACTAAAGAAAGTAGATACCCCGAAATATTTATACGTTATTCTGAGCTCGTTCCTGAGCGGTCGAACATTCTCTGTTAGAATAAATAATGTTGTAATAAATAAAAGGAAATAATAATAAACACAATATAAACGTGATGATAACTGATTTATTCAGAGCGCACACAAGAGTACAAAAACAAGCATGAAAAACAGGAAGCAACAACCACTCAGTAAAAACTACCACTGCCATATATATCCAGTGGTGACATAATCACACATACAATTACACTTAATAATAATATTAACTATGTGGGGAATTATCAACAACACCCACCCTTAATTCCACATTCGGTCTAAGATTATACTTTAACAAGATTTACAAGTTTACAGAAATATTCAAACTTAATTTTTGTTAATGCCTTAGTTAACAAGTCTGCTATTTGTTCTTTAGACTCAATATAAATTATTTTTACAATTCCCTTACTCACTAGGTCTTTAACATGGTTGTATTTAATATCATAATGTTTAGATCTTTTTGTTTCTAAGGTTTGAGCTATTTTAATTGTCCCTTTATAATATAAACGTGGATCTATTTTTGATCTTTTAAATCCCAAATCAAGAATTTTATTATTTATGTAATTATTCCAAGTTTTAGGACTTTGCCTTAGACCATATAGTGCTTTAACCAATTTTAATACCTGCACTTCACTGCACTTGAGACCATCCAGTGGCCTCATATACACAGGAACTGATAACTCACTTTTTAAAAATGCTGAACGCACATCTAGTTGGTTGATGTAGAGATCACGTTCAACAGCCACAGAGAGCAGGATTCGAAGAGTGACCATCCTTGCCACTGGGGCGAACAAGTCTTCATCCTCTGTTGAAGGTTGTTGGTAGCCCCTTGCTACCAAACGAGCTTTCTTCTTGGGTGCACCATCCACAATTTTTGAGGTAAAAATCCATCTACTACCAATTATTGGCTGGTCTTCTGGAGGGTCAACCACCTCCCAAGTCTGATTTTCTTCTAAAGAAGACAATTCATTGTTTATGGCTTCTTGCCAACCCAAGTCCTTGATGGCATCATCATAACTTTGAGGAGTATCAGATGCAGAGAGAGCCATCTCATACGCCAGTGATGTGACAAAATCTTCAAGATATTTAGGCTTCATTGTCATTCGTTTCGATTTTTTTTTCTGATTTTTCTTCTTCTTCATCTAATGATTCGAAACCATAAAAATCTTCTACATCATCAGTAGTAGACTTCCTTGGGTTATCTTCTTCAGGCAGAACCACAATATGTTTAGTGTCAGTAACAGGCAATTCTTGAGATGTTTCTGATCTTCCATTTTCATCAAAAATAACATTACGGGCAAACTCTATTTTCCTCGTAGAGGGATTCCACAGCCTGTAACCGTTTTCGCAGAAACCGACAAGAAAAAGTCTCTTTGACCTTTCACCAAGTTTCCCTTTCCTGTCCTCTTTATGGATGTGAGAATATGCTGGGCATCCAAAAACTTTTATTTTCTTGAGATCAGGTTCAAATCCATCGCTTTGCAGGAACTTCACCATCGGGTAGGGCATTTGTGGGTAGTCTATTAACAAGATATGTCGCTGACATAATAGCCTCTCCCCACATTTCCTTTTCCAAATTACTATCAAACAGTAGGCATCTAGCTTTATCAAGCAATGTTCGATTCATACGTTCCGAGATGCCGTTCTGGGATGGATTCCTCGGCATAGAATATTCTAATACAATCCCTCTTGTTTTACAAAAATTAATAAAATCATGAGATACGTATTCACCTCCTCTATCGCATCTTAAATTTTTCAGTGACACACCAAATTTAGTTTCAGCCATTGCCAAATACCACTTAAATTTTTCAAATACTTCTGATTTATGTCTTAATAAGTAAGTAACACAAAAGTGACTAAAATTATCAACAAAAGTAACAAAATAATTGTACCCATCATAAGTGGGAGGTGTTATCTTACCACAAACGTCACTTGATACTCTCTCCAAAATTCTTGTAGACTTCCTTTCATCTGGGATCCGCTTAGCATAAGGTAGCTTTGCTTGTTTACCTTTCATACACACCTCACATCGTCCAACCGGGTACTTGGAAGAATGTCCCATTCTTCTGTGCATCAGATCGTTTATATGGCCTGTCACATTTGCATATTCCTGAAATACATTGAGTTTGACAACATATAAACGTCCAAAAACTTGTCCATATAACACTTTGTTTCCATAGAATATCATTACAGACGATTTTTCAAAAATCACGCGACATCCCTTTTCTTCTAATTTCCGAACTGATAACAAATTGAATGCTAAATTTTCACAAATGAGAACGTCAGTAATTTGAATTCGAGCACCGTCATCAGAAAAACATGATAAGTTACCTTTGTGAGTTGCTCTAACACATTGTCCTTCCTTAGCAACACTAATGTTAACTTTTTCCAGACCAATGTCTTTCAAATACGGTCTATAATCATTTTTCACCATGTGACTACTTGCACCACTATCAACAACAAACATCAAACTTGCAACCTTCTCACCAGGTGTCATCAAACATGTGTCCTTCTTAACAACTGATAAACAATCCACACTCTTTTCATTAAAAGATGTCATAAATGTAAACTCTTCCTCATTGGACACTCCAGCTACGTGTTTATTTCTTAATTTCGGACAATTGTTCTTCATATGTCCCTGCTGTTTACAATAATAGCATTTACCAACAAATGAGCTGGATTGCACATTAACTTTAGCATCCTTTGTTTTGGTAAATTTGAATTTGGCCTTTGGATGTTTATAAGACACAAAAGCACTCACCTGCTCTTCCTTCTTGCCTCTTCTCTCCTCTTCTGCAAGTAGAGTATTTTTCACATATTCTAGGCTAATTGTTGATTTGTCCCTATTGCACAAAATATCCAATGCAGAGACTACACTGTCGAAATCCGAAGGCATAGCCACCAATAACTGATTGACGATCTCCTCTTCGTCCAATTTTCCGCCGGCCACTTTAACCTCGGATGCGAGGGATTCAAATTCCTGGAAGAATTCTTGAAGTGCCTTATCCTTTTTAAACTCGAGCTTCCGCCAGATCTTTTGAGCAGTCACAAGTGATTTCATACCTTTCTTCTCATACGTGGATGAGAGGGCATCAAACATTTCATTTGCAGTCGTCTTATCTTTGATCATCGACAAAATACTGTCTGCCAAACCCTGAACAATTATGTTTCGTGCTTTGATATCATCTTGTTTAAACTTTTTAAGTTCCGCTTGCTCAGTAGGGGCTTCTTCCGTCAACACATGGGCCACACCATTTTGCTCCAACAATAGCTTCATACGAAAGCTCCAATTAACAAAGTTGGCTCCATCAAACGGCTTAATTCCCAACAGAATATTTGTCGCACTGGCCATCGTTTAACCGCGTAATAAACCCAGAACACAGTAACAAAAACTTCAGACCACGTGCGATAATAACCTCGAAACGGATACACACTAAATTTCCGAAATCACGTTTATCAATTTTCCACTTAAGAGTTTCCTCAGACGTCTGGGCCCATAACCTTTTGTAATAAATAAAAGGAAATAATAATAAACACAATATAAACGTGATGATAACTGATTTATTCAGAGCGCATACAAGAGTACAAAAACAAGCATGAAAAACAGGAAGCAACAACCACTCAGTAAAAACTACCACTGCCATATATATCCAGTGGTGACATAATCACACATACAATTACACTTAATAATAATATTAACTATGTGGGGAATTATCAACAACAAGCTATAGACCTATAAGCTTATTACCGATTATTGGTAGATTATTGGAATCAATTATAAAAAGGCATCTTTCTTCTTTTTTTAACAGTGATGACATTATCTCGGATTTTCAATTTGGCTTTCAGTATAGTCATTCCACCTCGCACCAACTAGCACGACTATCAGAATTCATAATAAGCGGATTCGAAATGAAGAAACATACGCTGGTAACGTTCTTGGACTTCTAACAAGCGTTTGATAAGTTTTGGCACCGAGGTCTATTGTACAAACTAAAGAAAGTAGATACCCCGAAATATTTATACGTTATTCTGAGCTCGTTCCTGAGCTGTCGAACATTCTCTGTTAGAATAAATAACACATATTCAACCGTGAGACAAATCCATACAGGTACTCCACAAGGTTCAGTCCTTTCCCCCATTCTATTCAACTTTTATCTTCACGATATCGTCCAGTCTACAAATACCTCCATAAGTATGTCCGCCGACGATACAGCCGTTTTCTCCCAACACAATAACTTAATAATAGCTAGAAATACTTTGCAGAGCCACCTGGATGATCTCGAGAAATACTTTACTAAATGGTGGATTACTCTTAACATCGAAAAATGTACCTCTAAAGTTTTTAACCTTAGACGCCCACCAGACCCACTTGAGCTAACCCTGGTAGGTAAAAAAGTGAAATGGAACCAGCCAGCGAAGCTATACGATACCTTGGAGTTCACCTGGACCGCCGCCTAACCTGGAATACCCATATCAATATTAAATTAAACCAAACATACGCAAGATTACCAATGCTCTATTCTATCGTACATAGGAAATCTAATTTAAAACCAGAGATAACAATTCTCATTTATAAAACAGTCCTAAGGCCATTACTGATGTACGGCTGTGAAGTCTGGGGAGCAGCATCCTTTATGAAAATAAAAAGATTGCAAACTTTTCAAAGCAAGGTCCTAAGAATCGCAGTGGATGCCCCCTAGTTCATCAGAAACAGTCAACTACACCGTGAACTACAAATGAAAAGTTTCAGAAAATTTCATACCCAACTACCAGCAGTTAAAGGAGCAATAAATTACAAAAGGAAAGCAGACATCATCTCGAATACTAAAGCCCAGGTTACTTCAGGACATCTTATTATAAGCTGTATAATTACATATTTCTAGTGAAATTACTATCTTAAATTTATTTAACAGCTATTTTATGTATGTATATATATTTTTTTTTATATGACACAATTCACTGTCATTTACATTTAACGATGTAGTTATAGTTATGTAGTTATGTATAGTTATAACGATAGCAATATGATACATATAATGTATAGTTATAACGATCAATAGTTATAACGATGTATTTAGTTAGGGGTGTCTATTGTACGGACTATACCCCCCCCCATAATCAATTGCTATCAATAATAAGTAATCAATATTATAACAGCCATGTAAAGGCCCACCAGGTCGATCTGGTAAAAAAATAAAATATAAAAAAAATCAAAAAAAGAAAAGGAGTGAAACTCTTGTCCATTTCTGGCTGGAATTGCGAAATTTGTTCGTTCCATCCCTTTTATTCAATCAGGCTGAATCCATCGCAAATAAAATTGGTGCAGAAATCGTCCGAAGATTCAGACTCAGTTAATTGAGGAATAATTACCTACTTTCAGTATATAGACCTTTACTAGATTATATGTTAAGGGAAATGTCATCCATGTTCTCTAGCACTCCAGCAGATGCTTAGAAATGAGCCACGGTGCTGCGCAAATATTATAACTCTTTGTCAATTGCTGTGCACTTTTCCAGTGACTACTAGCTCTCCGAGCGATCTTTCTCCACCTTACCCCGATTAAAGTCATATCGTCGCAGCAGGATGACATAAGAGCGTTTGAATGGACACGCTTTATTGCATGTCCATCGAGACATTGTGATAAAAATGAACGCTAATGAAGTGCTGGACATCTTTAGCAGAAAACGGTCTTAAACATGCATTTTTTCTATTGTTTTGATATTTTAATAAACCTTTGAAACCTTTCTATAAATTCTACAAGTTTATTTCTAACAGTTATTGTTGATTTTTTTCCCGTCTTCCCGTTGTGCCCCACCCAGAAAAAAATCCTGGATCAGCCCTTGCTTAGAACTGTGAATTCAGAAATAGTATTGAAATGACACAAATAAAAAAAAAACTCGATTTGAATCTAGGACCTTCATCATACTGAGTTACCCAGATTAATCATCAAATAAAGGTTCCAGGCTGAGTTTTCATACAGTTTCGGTCCTATCCACCGCATTTAACCTAGCACATCTATTTCAATGGTATGATCTCCCTTATTAATAACTACCCATCTTGGTTCAGCGTACCATACACTCGTTCTCATTGGATGTGTGCCACGTTCGAACAGAAATCAGAAGATACAGTCACTAAAAAGGTATGTAAGTACCACTGTTGTTTCCCCGATATTCTCGCATTCCTGATCTCACGAGATCAACTAAGGGGTCTGTATCCACATCGATCTTTGGTGTGAAGGCACGACATACAAACCATCATTCCACGACACCTCATAAATCCTGAATGAGACTCCTTCCTACTCAGCAAAACTTAGTTAGGAAAATAACTGTATTTTATTCAATAGACTGCATTCCTTGAAATCGATTAACACCAAGCCCGTCAAAAACAAGAGTTCTGTCATTGAAGAAGCATTGATGCAGTAAACTTTTCAACGTGGACCCGTACAAATTTCGGATAGAATAAGGAGTGAATTTCAATCTCTTTTACCACGGTACTTATTAGCACTGGTGGATCTAGAAGAATTTTCGGGGGAGGGGGCATGGGTCAATGTGAATTTGTTATCAATGTATACGATCTATATATGAATGAAGATAAATAAGATATCAATTTTTAATTCAAGACAACTGAGGCCAGAAAACAATAACAGGGATAAAATAAGCTCCTTGATCAAAGCGGTAGTCTATAATAAAAATCTATATGTGATTGAAAAAACATAAAAGGGTTTGTAATAGTCGTTTTCGGATGCACCGATTGAGAAAACATTCGATACAATAAATAATTTTGGCTTGTAAAACGTGTTTTTCTTGTTGAAAACCAACTAAAATTCAGGTTAATATCAACTAATGAGAATTCTAGGGGGGGGGGGGGGGGAGGCATGGCCTCAAATCCGCCAATGCTTATTAATGATATGTTTTGCATTAACTTATAACTTACTTATATACTTGGGTTGTGCAAGGTATAAATTCATTGCGGCAATTCTTTACTAAAAAGAAAAATATAGTTTTTGGAATCTTCAGACAGCATTTTATGACTAAAAATGGACTCATCAGGGCGTAATAAGGTAGTATTTGGTCTACATTCGACACTGATTTCTCTTGGATCACAAGGTTACTGGAACCTAGATTCTTATATTCTTTATAATTTAATATTCTTGTTGACAATCTTATGGAGTGTTCAAAATAAAGATAATGCAGAACCATTACAGTGTGCAATAGGTGTCAATAAACTTGCAGCGTTTTTGGATATAATCACATCTCTTGGTTATTTTCCCACTGGTCGAGGTAGATGAAAAAAAATCAGTGCTGCAATGACAATAATTAATCTTCTTGTGAGACCAGTATCGTTGGTGTTGATGTGTCGTATATTCAAAGAATGAGATTAGATACGGACAGTTTAGCCAATATTTTTACAGATAACAATATTGCAACTCCGTCTATCATGCAGCTGCCTGGGGAGCAGAGTCCTTACGGTCTCCTGAGCTCAATAAAGCATGCACAATCATCAGAACAGTACACCTCACACTACAGGTAAACACTTAGCATGCATTCATCCAACATGCAGACATAGGCACAAACTGTTGATAAAGATAGTAAAAGGTGATAGAGTGCAGGGAAACAAATGTACGAGTTACTACGATACGAGCACAGAATTTATTATGATATTCTTCTTTTAGTGGCGCGACAGATGCTTAAAGCGATCCTTGGCCTGCTCAATCTTCAAACTCCATCTGCTTCGGTCCTGTGCATGTATGGAACTTATTCTCAGTTTGTTGAGATCTCCCAGAACGCTATCTTTCCACCTGCCCCTGGGTCTCCCTCTACGCCTCACTCCATCAGGGCAGTTCTCGAACACTCTTCTAGCAGTTCTTTCTCCTCCCATTCTCAGCAGGTGACCCAGCCACTTCAGCCTCTGTAACCGGGTGAAAGAGGAGATCGTCATGTCATCATATCTTTCCTATAACTCTCTGTTTTTTCTTAAGCGCCATACACTGTTTTCCTGGACGGGCCCTACGATACGTCTGAGGATACGCCTTTCGAATCTATCCACTAGATGTGCATCCTTCTTGTTTAGGGTCAATGTCTCGCAAGCATATGTCACTATTGGCCGAATCAGCGATTTATAGAGAGTAATCTTAGTTTTGAGTTCGACATTTTTACTTTTCAGCAAACTGGTAATAGCAAAGTATGCCCGATTCCCAGCCATTACTCTTCTTCTGATTTCATCTAGTTTGTCGTTGATGACAGAGCCATGGTATTGGAAGCTGTTCACCACCTCGAAGGTATGTGTTCCCATTACGTAGAGTTGCTGCCGGCGAATTTGCTGATTTTGCCTTCCTCTTCTCAGAACCAACAGTTTCGTTTTTTCCTCTTTTATTTTTAATCCCAACTTTTCTGCTTCAGTCTCGAGCCTTTGCAGGTTGTCCTTAATATTAGGTAATGTCCTTCCAATAATTACCACGCCATCTGCATAGGCGAGTACCTGCGTTAATCGATTAAAAATATTCCCGCCTCCAAGTAATCCTGCTCTTTCCATAACTTTTTTTTTTTTTTTCCCTACCTGCCATCACAGGCATACGGGGTTCGGCAGTGGCGGGTTGATACGTTGGGTTTACGCACGCCCACCACTGCCAAAAAACTACTCTTTATTAAAAACAATCTCTTATTCTACAATCATTTGGGGGGTACCATATAATCTCCTGGATACAAATAAATAAAAATCTGTGGTGCTGCCCGGTGCACGGATGTGCACCTTACTGATGGGGCAGCACCTTTTAGGCCTCCTGGCCGGTCTGCATCCGTCCGGGTGCCGTCCAGCCCTCCTGGTCCGCCGCATCCGTCCGGTCCGCGTTAGGCCAGTCTGTATCCGTCCTGTCCTCTTGCTGGGGCTCATCTTCTGAATCCTGCTCTGGTGGCTCGCCGGGTGGCCGTATCCTGCTGATGGTGAATTTTGCAGGACCGACCACCTCCTTCCACCCCCCCGTGGACCCGTGGACAAACTCCCTGAAATGAGGGTAGTTGTCCTCCTCAACCAGGCGGGGGAAGTCTTCCTCGGCGAGGACGAAGATCCCGGTTTTCCTTGACAACCTGGCTCGGTGTCCTTCCATCGCGGTGCAGGAGAGCATCACGTGCTGGGACTCCACAGGTGGGGCACCGGGGGTCGATCTCTCTTCTATGCTCACAGCTTTCCCCGGAACCCACCGTGTCCCGTCAGCATCTGCGAGACCTAGTAGTCCGGGAGGACCCATGTGGCAGACAACCTCGACTGGACGGTGGGGAAGACCTTCCTCAGCGTAGAACCCTTCTGGCTCGTCAGCCACCGTCTGTTCCACTGCTCTATTGAGTCCTCCCTCAATATCTTCTTCCACAAGTTCGGGTTCTCGCCTCTTACGGAGTCCCTCCGGAAGCGTCTCCAGCCCCTGCCTCTTCACCTCGTACTTCAGGGCGTCCTCCTTCAGAAGGAGGTCCAGGGGCATAGCTCCGGCAAGCACCTGCACCGCCTCATGCGACACCGTTCGATAAGTCTTCGTGACCCGTAGCAGAGCCAGTCTCTGGATCGTCGCCTGTCTCCTCTTTTGCTGCTGCGTGAGGTTGCGGCTCCACGCCGGGGATGCATACCTCAGGATACCCAAGACCACGCCTTTATAAATGGTCATCGTTGCTGGGTACCTGAGGCCCCAGAATGCACCCCCTATTCTTCCAAGTCCATTGAGTGACAGGGTCACCCTATCCTTCAGGTATCCCAGGTGAGGAGTGGCGTCGAATTTTCTCCTAAACTTCACGCCTAGGTACGTCACCTCCTCACCTAGTCTAACCCTCTCTCCCTGAATCTCCAAAATGATAGAGTGAGCCCTGTCAGTGGAGCCTCTTAGGGGTATGGCCTGGGTCTTGGCTGCGGCCATTCTCAACTTCCTCCTCACGCACCATTCCGCTACGAGACTGGCGCACCTCTCCGCTTGCGTCTTCATTCTGGCTCTGCTGTTCGCGGCCACGATGACTACCAGGTCGTCGACGTAGGCCGTGGCAAGGAAACCTTCCTCTTCTAGTTCTCCAGCAACTGGTCGAAAACGAGTTTCCACAGGGCCGGCCCAAGGACCGACCCTTGTGGACATCCTCTCTCTATCTTCCTCTACACCTCGTAGTAGCTACCTCTAATCATGACACTCCTTTCACTGAGGTAGCTACTCACGAGGGAGTACAGGTTGCTGGGTGCGTCGAACTCCTGCAGCCGCTGGAGTACGAAGGGCCACCACACACTGTCAAAGGCGGAGGATATGTCATACTTCTACTACAAGCATGACATACTTCTCCGCCCTCTCTTCCACGTCCCTGCGCACTCTCAGCAGTGCATCTGTCGTTCCCTTGCCACGGGTCGAGCCGAACTGCCGTGGATGGCTCGCCGCATCAAGGACCGGCCTTAGGCTGGTGACGATCAGACTCTTCAGGACTTTACTCATCACCGGGAGGAGGCATATCGGCCTGTACGCCTTAGGCGTCTCCTTATCCTTGCCTCCTCCCTTGTAGAGGAGTCTCAGGTCCGCGATCTTCCACTCTCTCGGAAACCGCCCCTGGTCCAGACACTCATTGAAGATGCCAAGAAGGTCATCCTCAATGAGGGGGGTGCTATTCTTCAAGATCGCGGCGTCTATCCCGTCGAGTCCTGAAGCTCTTCCGGTCCTCTGCCTATCCACGGCAAGACGAAGGTCCCATACATCCCATGGTGGACACAGCTCGGTACCTGGAGGGCACACCGTGGTGCGTCTTACCATACTATCGTCTTCCGCATCCTGAGACGGATCATCCCTGGGGTATGTATAGTTTATATACATCTCCGCAGACTCCTCCAGGGTGGTTGCCTGGGCATCTCCCACTCTGATAGCCGCCATCATGGTCAGCGGCTTCACCTTGCCCAGTGCCACCCTGTACGGGATTCCCCAGGGATTCTTCTCAGATTCCTGGACGATAAACTCGTCCCAGGATACCTTCTTCCGGTGACGCACGCCGTTTCGGTATGCCCTATACCTAACCTTTGATTCTTCTCGGAGTGCCGGTCTCCTCTCCTCATCCCTGCACTCCTGGTACCTGCGTCTGGCCCTGTAGTACTCCCTCTTGAGGAGCGTCAGGGCAGGCGTCCACCATGGGACCGGACGCGCTCTCGCTCTGCGGCGCTGGAGGGTCATACTGGCCTCTTCCGTGATGGCGCCCGTCAGCCCCGCCACTCTGCGGTCAACGGCTGACTCGCCTTCCATCGGCGCCATCTCTTCCCATTCTCTATCGACCAGTATTCCCTCCAGTTCACTGGAGAAATCTCCCCAGTTTGCCGTTCGGGTCACGAAGCCTTTCTCTACTGGCAAGACTCCGCCTTCCTCCTCTACCACACTGAAGGCTATCACCCGCTGGTCGGAGCTCGTGTCAGACCGTAGGGTCCAGTCCGCAATGCGCCTCGCCATGGTGGCCGTGGCGAGTGTAACATCGATCCACCACTCTTCCTCTGGCGTCTGTGCGCACCGAACCCCAGGCCGTGCTCCACGAATTGGTGTCGGAACAGACCACCACACTCCTGTAACATTGTGCGATGGCCTCCACGGCGGACACATTCTCTTCTATCCTTTGCTTCGGCGGCATGTATGACGACACGAGGGCGAAGGATATCCTCCCCCATCTTACATAACATGCCGCCTGATCCGCCGTGGTGAATTGCTTCAGTTCCATAACATCGAGGTTTGGATTCACTATCACAATAGCCGCTCTAGGCCTCCTCTCTCCACTGCCCATAGCGACTACCCTCGACGTGACACCGAATCCGGCGACCACATTTCCTTGACACCATTGCCCCTGAATAGCCATGATGTCAGCTTCTCTAGCGAGAGCTCTAAGCTCGTCAGCGACCACTCGTCTTCGGCCCATGTTGACCTGCAGTATCTGCAGCCTACGCATACCGGGTTCTCTTCGCCTGCTTGACGATGAGCTCCAAATACGACGGGCACTCCCTGCTGCCCGCGCAATGGTTCAGCTCTTTCCCCTCTCTGCCGTTCGCCTTGCAATGCCTACACTGCGTTCTGGTGCCTCGCGCCTTTGCCGGGCACTCAATAACTTTGTGCCCGGTGTCTTGACACCATTTGCACGCCATCTCCTTCGTGCAGGTCTTCGTTGTGTGGCCGTGCTCAGGTCATACTAGGCAGAGTAGAGGGTCGAGGTAATCTCGGATGGTCAAGCACCACCATCCATTGCACAGCTTCTCCGTGGACAGGGTCATCACTGCGGACCTCATCAACTGGTGAACCTCTATCACCCATTTCTTCATGAGGCCGCCCCTCGCGGGAGTGGCGAAGCAGGGTCTCAGCCACTCCATCCTGCCCTTTTCCTCCTTCGGCGTCTCAATGGGAGATATGCCCCAGAGGTGTCTCTCCAAGTCATTCCCGTCCCAGTGCCAGGGGACGCCTCTCACTTCCAGGCGGGGGCTTTTCGAGGCTGCCAGCTTTGCCTCCAGCCCTTTCTTCTTCAAGGCGTCCCAGTCTATAAGCCTCTTCGCCTGGTCAGCTCCTCCAGTCCTGACCAGGATGGTACCAGCCTTTGTCACTCTGACCATGCTGACACTGGCACCAATTTCTTTTAGTTCCTCCTGGGACGGGAGCTGCTCGTAGATCTTTCCGGCCTCCCACCCTTCCGTGTTCTCCTTCAAGGTCACGTAGGTGGGGGCATCTTCAGACCTCCTCGGCACCGCGGGTATACTCGCGAGGACTCCAGCGAAGGTAATCTTCTTAGCCTTTATCTCCTTCTCCTTTGGCTTCTTTCCTTCTTCCTGGGTGGTCGGCTGCTTGTTCTTTTTCTTCTTTTTCTTCCGAACCACCTCCCAGTTCGCTTCTTCCTCTCCGCTGGAGTCCACCTCCATGTTCCTCCCGCGGCACGTCGGCGTGCAGCTGCTCCTCTGAGGCATCGGGGCCGGTTGGAGTCCATCATACTTGCTCTTGGGCTAGGGCGGGGGTACTCCAGAAGGTCCGGCCACCGCCTTCTCCACGGGGACCTTAGCCACCTTTTTCCTCTCCGCCGTCGTTGGCTTGTTCCCTGTCGCCCGGTCACCCTCCTCAATCATAATGTCCAGGTCCTCTATCAGTCCCTGTACATTTTTCAATGTCGGAGAGACCCCACAATCCCCACCCATGGCGTCGCCTAAGGCCGTCGCTACCATGGAGGCAATGATCTCCGACACCTTGTCTGCAATGATGCAGTGCAAGGTGTCCATAGTGAGGGCCTCCTCGACCACTCTCCTAACGATTGAGGGGACCATGTTCCATTGGGCCTGAAGGCCCACCACTACCCCCGCCAGTTCCCGAACTAGGCCATTTATATGGCTCTGGACCTCCTGGGACAACTTCTTTCGGACCATATAGGCCCTCACTAGGTCCTGCACCTTCTCCGCCTTAGCGGTGGGGGATTCTTCTTCCGACGGGGAGTCGCTCTCCTCCCTGGCCCTCTTTATTTGCCTGCTGAAGGCTTTCCCGAAGGCTTTCCCTTCTGCGTCAGTCTCTGCTGTGTCAGAGGCTGACAGCAATCCCAGGTTTGCCATCGGGAAGTCTTCAGTATCCACAGAAGGCCTCTCAGCTTCTTGCCCCGGCGTCGAAACCACCTGGGCTCCTCGGAGGGAGCTCTTCCCATCTACTCCACCGTTGAAGTCTCCGCTGGGCTGGGCATCTTTAACGGCGTTTTCCGCCTCTCCTGTAACACATTTGTCAGAATTTTTTTGGTCCATTATCCGTCCGACACTTTGCACAATAATATTACACAAAAAAATTTTTTTTTGAAAATTTTTTCGTTTTTGATTTTTTTTAAATTTTCAAAAACTCCTGTCCGTGGAGGGCACCGATTCGCAAATTTGTCCCTCGGGCCTCAACCACCACCACACTTATACGCCAGCGCACTAACACCGGGAACACTTTAAGATTGCCTCTAGAAAAGTGGGGTTAATCCCCAGGAGCTCGACTGGCACAGGTCCTTCTCCTACGACAGCCGGAGCGCTACTCACTCTTTCCATAACTGCCTGCAGGGCAATGTTGAATAGTAATGGGGCAAGAGGATCTCCTTGTCTTAGATCATTTTTTATTTCAAACTGTTCCGACAGTCCCTCTCTAATGCTTACTCGAAAGTATGTGTTTTTCATCGTGCATTGTACGAGTCGTATTAGTTTCCCAGGGATCTCCATCTCCTGCATGACTCGGAACAATTCTTCCCTTATAATTGAGTCATATGCTGATTTAAAATCTATGAACAGCATCCACATTGTCTGGTCGTACTCCTTCATTTTCTCGCAGATATTTTTTAAGGTCCATATCTGGTCAGTGGTCGACCTGTCGATCTGAGCTCAATAAAGCATGCACAATCATCAGAACAGTACACCTCACACTACAGGTAAACACTTAGCATGCATTCATCCAACATGCAGTCACAGGCACAAACTGTTAATAAAGATAGTAAAAGGTGATAGAGTGCTGGGAAACAACAGTACGAGTTACTACGATACGAGCACAGAATTTATTATGATATTAACACTATATATAATCGCATATGGACAGAGACAACCAACACTACACACAAGGTCTAGTCCTTACTACAAGCCGACGCTAACTGAGCGAGACAATGGCTGTTGTTACCAAGACACCATAGTGCACAGCCAACATGATCTCAACTGCCACTACAGTGTTATCCGTCTATAATACATTATAGATGATATACACAAGAGGAATTACTCCAACTCACCCTCCTAATTCCGCATTACAAAATATAAATAAAATACATAAAAGTAATTATTTCAACAAGCCTTCCTAATTCACATTACACAATATAAATAAAATAAATACAAGGAATTATTTTATAATATACACAAACATTACAAAATAAAAATAAAATGAATACAAGGAATTATTTTAACATCCTAAACAAATAAAACCAACAAAATGAATACAAGGAATTCCATATTACACAACACAAATCAAATAGGTACAATGAATTACTGAAACAAAAATAAATACAAGAAATTACTGAAACAATCCTAATTAAAAATAAATACAAGGAATTACCGAAACTATTACTGAAATACTAATAAAATTGCTGAAACAAATAAAAATAAGTACAAGGAATTACTGAGACACACCCTCCTAATTCCGTGTTACAAAATACTAATAAAATAAATTAAATACATATTATACACAACTCTCAAGATTTAACTGATTAATGAATCCTTCAAATTTCACAAGTGGTAATGACTTTGTCATTATATCTGCTATCTGTTTGTGGGACTCTATATAAAATATTTTAGCAATACCCTTAGCTATAACGTTTCTTACAAAATTATATTTGACATCATAATGCTTCGACCTTTTAGTTTCATACGTATTAGCAATTTTAATTGTGCTTTGGTTATCCTCAAAAATATTAATAACACCGTGAAATTGAAAATTCTCAGAAAGCAACTTCTTTAAGAAAAGTACCTCCCTAAAACAATCACTCAATGCATAATATTCTGCTTCACAACTACTTAGTGCTACTACACCCTGTTTCTTAGATCCCCAAGAGACAACATTGTTATTTAATTTGACAACATATCCAGACACACTCTTACGATCATTTTCGTCGAAGGTATAATCTGCATCAACATATGCACACATTTCTAAGGTCGCTATAGTGGATTTTCTGAAGATGAGACCAACATCTGGGCTGTGTTTTAAATACCTAACAACATATTTTAGGCGTTTCCAATGTATTGATGTATAACAATTTTGGAATCTGCCAAAATATGATATAGCAAACGTTAAGTCCGGTCGAGACCCAATCATTAAATACATCAAGCTTCCCAAAACTTCTTTATAGGGAATATTAGGGCAATTATCTGGATTTCCCTTTTCGAGATTTATTTTGGGCTCAATAGGATTTTTTTTTGTGCCTTTTCTTGTCTCATTTATTACATATTTTTTTGATAAGGTTACCTTGGTGAACAACAATATTTCCTTGATCGTTCCTAAAAATACTCAATCCCAAAAATTCTAAAGTACCATTATTATTAAAATCTTTACATTCTAATTTAAACATTAATATACCCTTTACAGAATCCATTTTTGATTTAGAATTAGTAACCAATAAAAAATCATCAACCCATACAAGAATGTAACCACTATCATTAAAACACAAACATGGGTCTACACAAGATCTACAAAATCCAAAATTTAATAGTACATCACTTAAATAATCATTTCAAACTTTAGGACTTTGTTTAAGGCCATATAGTGCCTTTTTTAATTTTAAAACTTTTCCACAATCACGTTTCAGAAGGTGGCTTTATATACACTGGCACTTTAATATCTCTCTTAAGAAAAGCACTCTGCACATCAAGCTGATCAATCAACAGCTCTTTTTCTGCAGCAATAGAAAAGAGAACTCGAAGAGTCATCCAGGTCATCAACAGGCTGCTGAAATCCACGGGCCACCAGTCGTGCTTTCTTCATAGGTTCACCATTGGATGTCTTAATCGATTTACAATCGATAAGTGTCACATCCTTTAGAGCATCAACAACTTCCCATGTATTATTTGTTTCCAGGGACTTTAACTCTTGATTTATGGATTGATTGCAATCAAGGTCATGAAATACCTCAGTGAATGTCTTAGGGACATTCATATCAGCGGAAGTGGACAAAGCCATCTCATTATAAACACAGTGGATGGTATAATCGTCCAAATACTTCGGTCTACTCTTCTTTCTTGTAGACTGTACTTGTCTAGTCCCAGAAGTATCTGGAAAACATGGAATTCATTCTCCAAATCAGAAGAATTGGCCACACCATCTTGTCGATCTTGAACAACTTCCCTTGGTCCACTCACAGGAAGTTCACTTTGCAATGGAGGTAAAGGTTCACTCACAGGAAATTCACTCTGCAATGGAGGTAAAGAAAACTGACTTATCGAAGAAACAGTGATGTTCTTCGTAACCTCAGATTTGATTTGTTCATCAAATACTACATTTCTTCCAAATTCTATCTTTCTTGTATCAGGATTCCAGAAACGATATCCATTGTTACAATAACCTACCAAAAATAATTTCTTAGATCGATCACTTAATTTTCCATATCTGTCTTCTTTGTGGATTAATGAATATGCAGGACAACCAAAGATTCTAATCTTTTTAAGATCAGTCTTAAAACCATACCAGCAATCAGCAGGCGACATGTTGACACGTAAAGCTTAGGATCTAATTCGGTTAGTTAGGAATGTGGCTGTCATTAATGCTTCACCCCACAGAGCCTTATCTAATGTACTATCAAGCAAAAGACATCTTGCTTTCTCCAGTAGGGTTCTATTCATTCTTTCTGCCTTACCATTTTGCGAAGGGTTCCTCGGCATGGAATAGCTTATGGTGGTGCCCTTGGTTTGGCAAAACTCAACAAATTTAGTGGAAACATATTCACCTCCTCGGTCACAACGTAAGTTCTCTATTCGCGAACCAAATTTAGCTTCAACCATTGCTACACACATTTTACATTTTTCAAACACTTCTGATTTTTTATATAAAAGATAAGTAACACAAAAATTAGTAAAATAATCATTGAAGGTGACAAAATAATTATAATTGTTGTAAGTTGTAGGTGAAATTTTACCACTAACGTCAGTAGAGACACGTTGAAGGACTCTGATTGCTTTCTAGTCATCAGGTATACTCTTCATAAAAGGCAATTTGGTCTGCTTCCCTTTCAAACAAACTTCACAAACACCCACAGGAAATAATGCACTATGCCCCATCCTACGATGCATTAGATTGTTATTGATACTAATAACATTTGCATGCTCCTGAATTAGATGAAGCTTTATTACATATAGCTTACCACACCTATGTCCAGTCAACACCTTCCTCCCACAATATATCTTCACACTAGAATTTTCAAACACAATTTTACACCCTTTTTCCTCCAATTTCATAACAGACAGGAGATTCATAGTCAAGTTCCTACAAACAACAGCATCACTGATACGAACTGTATCTCCATCCTCAGACATACACACCAAATTTCCTTTCTTAATGGCAAGCACAGATTCTCCTTCCTTGGCCACACTGATGTTCAAATTCATTGGGTTTGAATCCTTAAGAAAATTACTACATTCATCTCTAATGAGATTTCAATTGCTATCAACAATAAACAATTTATATTATAACAACCATGTAAGGCCCACCAGGCCGATCTGGTAAAAATAAAAAAAATAAAAGAGATCTCTAATGAGATGACAAGTGGCCCCTGAGTCTACCACAAAGCAAACTGTATTTGATGAACAAAAACTGTTATTATCCCCCAAGGCTTCAGCGCTATTATCAGAGGAGGTGAAGAGAAATTCATTATCTAGATCATGATTGGAAGTGACAGCAAAACTTTTATATTTTAATTTCGGACAAACCTTTTTAATATGACCCCGATCTTTGCGATAATAGCAAATAACATTTGATGTATTTTTGGGGTTTGAATTCCCATATTTCCGGAATTTACCCTTAGTACTGTACGCTGCAAATACATTCTGCGACAAATCCTCCTTTTTCATATTCTGCAAAAAGGCAGTTTTTCACATATTCTAAGGTAAGCTCTGATTTGTCCTTATTGAACATAATGTCTAAAGCTGACACTACCGAATCAAACTCTGATGGCAATGCAACAAGTAACTGATTCACTATATCTTCTTGTTCTAATTTTCCACCAGCCACTCTTGCTTCAGATGCTATGGACTCAAATTTCTGAAAAAACTCTAGTAGAGGTTGGTCATTGTTGTACACATGTTTCTCCAAGTTCTTTGGACCACGACAAGAGACTTCATACCTCGTTTTTCATAGGTTGCTAATAGGGCTTCCATAAATGCCTTTGCCGTCTCCTTCTCTTTAACAGTACAATAAATATTGTCCGCAAGACTACCAGCAATAATAAGTTTGGCCGTTGCATCCTGATCTTTAAAAGTTGTAAGTTCCGCTTCCGTCGTAGGGGGCTCTTCATTTAAAACTCCGAGTAAGCCCCAAGCAGCCAACGATAATTTAATTCTTGGGTACCAGTTACTAAAGTTGTATTCATCAAACTTTTCTGAAACATTCGGAACACTTGAACTTGCCATTATAACACTGACCGTAAGCGTCTAACTTGAACAAAATGGCGTACCGCAGAAACTCAAACGTCTAACCTGAACAAAATGGCGTACCACAGAAACTCAAATCAACAAACAAACAACTATTGTTTCACAAAACCGACTGACCAAAACCGTGTGTCAAAAGTTATTTCCAAACAAATAACTAACTAACAGTGTCTGCCCCAAAAACTTATATTCAATCCAAAATTCGGCTCTACCGTCAACAAAACATAACAAGTACAAACAAACCTACACTGGGCCCATAACCTGTTAATAAAGATAGCAAAAGGTGATAGAGTGCAGGGAAACAACAGTACGAGTTACTACGATACGAGCACAGAATTTATTATGATATTAACACTAGATATAATCACATATAGACAGAGACAACCAACACTACACACAAGGTCTAGTGTTTACTACAAACCGACGCTAACTGAGAGCGAGACAATGGCTGTTGTTACCAAGACTCCATAGTGCACAGCCAACATGATCTCAACTGCCACTACAGTGTCATCTATAGAATACAATATAGATGATATACACAAATCCTAGTATCGTAGATTTAACCTTTTGTAGTTCATACATTAGTCACAAATTTTCTTGGCTCTACATGAAACTTTTGGCAGTGACCATAAAGTCATAGTAATTGAAATGAAAGCTATGAATTTTTCCGGAAAGATGTACTGCAAAAGAAACTATAAAAAACTTGACTTGGAAAATATACCGACATATTAAATAATTCTAGCCTTGAAATAATTAATAGAGACTTAACCACTATCGAAGAATTGACATCTATTCTAAACCATGCTGGAGAGTCCTCTATACCTCGATCTCATCCAAACAAAAATCAGAATTTCAATCCCAAATGCTGGTGGAACGAGGAAATAGCTAAAGCATATAAAGAAAAGAAAACAGCTATCAAAACATATTGCTCTAATATGACTATGGAAAACCACAAAAACATGAGGGCGAAAATCAACAAATGCAAATCCTTAATAAAGAAAGCAAAAAGAGACTCCTGGCAAAACTTTACAAACATTAATCCCCATGACTATGGAACAATGTGGAACAAAATCTCATGCCTAAGGGGGAGGTATATAGCAAAGGTAAACCACATTACAACTAACAAAAATCTGGCTTTCACATTCATAGAAAGATTATGTTATATTTTCGAACCTCGACAACACCAACAATACGGCTGTGTAGACGAATCCGACATCTTAAATCAACCATTTAATGAAAGAGAATTTGAAGCAGCTCATGCTGGCCGCAAAGGAACAGCACCCGGCCTCGACGAAATCAATTATGAAATGATAAGTCTTGCTTCTTGGACTATCAAACTTGGCAGGCCTTCAATTACACGTGGCGCAGCTCCAAAGTTCCCACAGCCTGGAGAAATATCCTAATATTTCCCATTAAACCTGGAAAAGATCCCGAGCTAGTAGAATCCTACAGACCTATAGCCCTTATATCATGCTTGGCTAAAGTTTTTAATAACATTGTTAAAGCAAGGCTCGAGTGGTTTTTGGAAAAAAATAAAATTCTCAACAATGAATGCTATGGTTTCAGGAAAAACAGGTCTACCACGAATTGTTTGTTATCGTTAACAAATGAGATTGGTCGTGCTTTCCACGAGAAAAAAATTTTATTGGCTGCAGTGCTAGATATTGAAAAAGCCTATGACAACGTCAAAATAAACACGCTCAAATCCATTTTAGTAGGAGTAGGGATACCTCAGCTCATCACAAACTGGATAATCAATTATTTATCTTACCAGACCTACATCATTCGTACAGATGAAGGGCCGGTATCCTATGATTCGTTTAATGGCCTACCTCAAGGAGATAGCCTCAGTCCCATTCTATTTAATATATATACATCTAGAATAATTAACAACACTCCTCCAAATTGCAGAATGATCCAGTACGCAGACGATTTCATACTTTACAGCATAGTTAAATCCGCCAACGAGGGAAAGCTCATCATGGAAAATGCTCTATTAACCTCAATTAACTCTTTCAGCAACATTAACTTAAAAATCAATCCCGGGAAATCATGCTTGATCCCTTTTACCCGGAAAAGAAAAATTAACATTAATGACTTCAAAATTCATTTTGACAATTACACCATTGAGCCAGTAAATAAAATAAAATTTTTAGGGGTAATATTAGACTATAAACTTCCGGGACCACATCAGTTAAACATACAACAAATCACGAAAAAACTTAAACATCCTAAAATCTCTTGCAGGCGTGTCTTGGGGCACACATCCTTCACGCACAAGGTTACTGGAACCCAGATTCTTATATTCTTTATAATTTAATATTCTTGTTGATAATCTTATGGAGTGTTCACAATAAAGATAATGCAGAACCATTATAATGTGCAATAGGTGTCAATTAACTTGCAGCGTTTTTGGATATAATCACATCTGTTCGTTATTTTCCCACTGGTCGAGGTAGATGAGAAAAATTCAGTGCTGCAATGGCAATAATTAATCTTCTTGTGAGACCAGTATCGTTGGTGTTGATGTGTCGACTGTGTATTCAAAGAATGAGATTAGATACGGACAGTTTAGCCAATATTTTTACAGATAATAATATTGCAACTTCATCTATCATGGAGCTGCCTGGGAGCAGCGTCCCTACGGTCTCCTGAGCTCAGTAAACCAAGCACAATCGTCAGAAAAGTACACCTCACACTACAGGTAAACACTAAGTCTGCATTCACCCAACATGCAGACAAAGGCACAAACTACATACCTTAGGGCTACCTTCCCTAAGTGCACATCCTCTTCGGGGGCAGAAATTAAACGGAATGTTCAGTTTCCCTTAAGGGACAGCGCCCCGACTGAACTAGGATATGAGAGAGGCCGATTCCCTTCCTATCCGAAACTCTTAATATCATAAATATACAAAAAATACGAGTTGGACGAATCTTAAGGAACCACACTTGACGAGGAAATAGGGTTTTACGTTTGGTTACTTGAAATAAGCGAGATGTAAATTCATAGCGGCTGCTCTTTACTAAAATGGAAAATATTGTTCTTGGAATCTTCACACAGAATCTTCAGGCACAAACTGTACACACCTTGGTGTTGCCTTCCCTATGTGCAGAATGTGCGGTATTTTATGTTTAAAAATGGACTCATCAGGGTGTAACGCGCATAAGGTAGTATTTGGTCTACATTCGACACTAATTTCTCTTGGATCACAAGGTTACTGGAGCCCAGATTCTTATATTCTTTATAATTTAATATTCTTGTTGACAATCTTATGGAGTGTTCACAATAAAGATAATGCAGAACCATTACAATGTGCAATAGGTGTCAATTAACTTGCATCATTTTTGGATATAATCACATTTGTTGGTTATTTTCCCACTGGTCGAAGTAGTGGGACAGTTTAGCCAATATTTTTACAGATAACAATATTGCAACTTCATGTATCATGCAGCTGCCTGGGGAGCAGCGTCCCTACGGTCTCCTGAGCTCGATAAACCATGCACAATCATCAGAACAGTACACCTCACGCTACAGGTAAGCACTTAGCATGTATTCACCCAACATGCAGACACAGGCACAGATTACACATTTTAGGGCTACCTTCCCTAAGTGCACATCCTGTTTTAGGGCAGATATTAAACGGAATGTTCAGTTTCCCTTAAGGGACAGTCTCCCCCCGGCCCCCCGGCTGAACTAGGATGAGACAGGTCGACTGCCTTCCTTTCCGAAACTCTTAATATCATAAACAAACAAAGAATAAGACTTGACGAGGAAATAGAGTTTTAGGTATGGTCACTTGAAATGTGCGAGATATAATTTCAACTCTCTACTAAAATGGAAAATATTGTTCTTGGAATCCAGACAGAATCTTCAAGCACAAACTGTACACACCTTGGTGTTGCCTTCCCTATGTGCTGAATGTGCGGTATTTTATGTTTAAAAATGGACTCATCAGGGTGTAATGCGCATAAGGTAGTATTTGGTCTACATTCGACACTGATTTCTCTTGGATCACAAGGTTACTGGAACCCAGATTCTTATATTCTTTATAATTTAATATTCTTGTTGATAATCTTATGGAGTGTTCACAATAAAGATAATGCAGAACCATTGTAATGTGCAATAGGTGTCAATTAACTTGCGGCGTTTTTGGATATAATCACATCTGTTCGTTATTTTCCCACTGGTCGAGGTTGATGAGAAAAATTCAGTGCTGCAATGGCACTAATTAATCTTCTTGTTAGACCAGTATCGTTGGTGTTAATGTGTCGAATGTGTATTCAAAGAATGAGATTAGATACGGACAGTTTAGCCAATATTTTTACAGATAACAATATTGCAACTTCATCTATCATGCAGCTGCCTGGGGAGCAGGGTCCCTACGGTCTCCTGAGGCCGATAAACCATGCACAATCATCAGAAAAGTACACCTCACACTACAGGTAAACACTTAGTATGCATTCACCCGAGTAGCGTTCCAGCCGTAGACGAGGAAGGACCTACGACTGATGCGCTCCTGGAGATTATCCCCACTTCGTAGTTGAAAATCTATGGACATTGTGCTTCCAGCTGCCAGATAGGTAAGTTCAGTTTTCCCCCTTGTCCGAGTTTATTGCGACCTGGAGGGGGAGTGTTTGACTGGTTGAGACCCGAGGGTCATTATTGCAAATCGGGACTCCCAGGAATCGTGTGAGCCTGCCTAATTAATAAAATATTAATCAGATGGATTGGTGTGGACCATTGTATATTTTGAATTTTAAATCGGTTATAGTTAAGTGATTAGTGTTGTTGGACAAACTTTTTCTTCTGCCTCCTTATTTATTTAAGGTAGGTAATATAAACCCCAAAGTTGGAGAAAAACCAACAAAGAATAAAAGAGTTTTTTTGTAAATCATAAAATTACGTAAGAAATTACGTTATGGATGAAAATAAAAAAAAAATTGACAGGAGGAAAAAAAAATGGAGAAAAAAATAGCGGACGCCAAAGAAGAGGATAAAAAAAGTATCATTGGGAAAGGAAAAAACCTAAAATCAACGGAAGAAAACAAAATGGCGGCCGAAGAAAGTGACAAGATGGAATGCCTAGAAACGGAAAGAAGCACGATGGGCGAAGAGGAACCGAGCCCAATGACGAAGTTCGTGGAACAGGTCACTGGTGAAGGGACCAGCAAAATGGTCATGCAGTTCACCAGTTGTAGTGACATGAACGATGGCATAGACACTGAAAGGGAAAAAATAATTTCCAGCCCCTGCTTAAAGAAAAAGAAGAGGCTAAGGGAGGTAACTCCTCCCCTACTCTCCTCCGAGGATAGCCCAAGTGATAGGGCGAGAATAATCCAGGAGAAAATGAGGCACTACCTTGAAAGCGCAAGGAACACCATATCTAAGGAAAAGCAAGAATACATCAACGCGAGTATCTCCAGGCTGGACGAGGGATTCCTGATATCATACTCGAACTGGAGACTGAGAGGTAGGTAATCCCTGAGTTGGTAAAGCATGTTGTGAGGGAGGTCCTCTGTACAGAGGAGCTTCACCAGATGGTAGCAACAAAGGTTAAAGAAATAATAGCCCCGAAAATAGGAAGAGAGTGATAGAGATAGGAGAGTGCAGACGCCGAAAGGAGAGATTATGACCCCCAGGCAGACAGAGCCAGAGCCTGGGACGTCAAGGACGGAAAGCAAGTACACCGGGGCGGTACCAGCGCCGATGCCTCAAAGAACCTGCAAGACAGGCAAGACATGTAGAGGCAGGAATATGGCAACGGCTACGGATGATGAGACTGAGGAAGAGCCATACACGACGGTGGAGAACAAGAAGAAGAGGAAAGGGGAAAAAGGAAAAGTAAACCCAAAACCAAACCCGGAACCTGGTACGGCGAAACCAAAAACTATGGCAGAGATTGTGAAATCCCTGCCGACAAAACCGAGCAATGTAAAGGCGCCGTTTTATAATACAATAGGCGCCGTAGGGAAAACCTCGTCGGAAGTGTTAGATCAAATCCCGTCCCCGACGGAGCTGGGAGTCGGAGTGAAGCTGATAAGAGCCACTAAGGCCGATGGTGTATTGGTCAGAGTAGAGGACAGAGAAGTGGGAGATAAGGCGGTGGCCTGGCAGAAGCTTAAGGATGCTGGCCTTCAGGCCAAAGCTGCCAGTAGAAGGTGCCAAAAATGGAGGAGCGAGGAGTACCGAAAGGATGGAACGAAGAAAAACTGATGGAAACAATAAAAGAAAGAGTGAGGAACAAAGGAACAGATGTACAGGACCAACAATTGAGGATCATGTATGGGAGACAGGCCAGAATGGGGTTCACCAAAACCTGGGTGATAGAATAGGATTCCCAGATAAGATATACCCTACACAGCGAGCAGGTGATAGTCGGAGGATGGTGGACCCTCACCTTCCTAGACACTCTCGACGCCCCGAGATGCCTGCAGTGTCAGGGATACGGACATTCCAAGGCAACCTGCAAACAGGAGGGAGTAACATGCAGGTGGTGTGCGGGATTGGGGCACTTAGCAAAGGAATGCCCCAACAGGACCGCAGGTGAGAAACCCACTTGCAGTAACTGCAAGAAAGGGAATCTAAAGAGCATAAGGCACCAGGCAGGTAGCCGGGACTGCTCGGTTCATTATAAGGAGTCCCAGAACCTCGCGAAGAGAACGCGATATGATTGAAGAACTGAGAGCTCTCCAGTTAAACATGGGACGGAGACGCATGGTGGTGGAGGAGTTGAGCGCCCTCTCCCACCGATATGACATAATGGCGGTCCAGAAGCCGTGCTGCCGAAGAAATGTGGTCGCGGGCTTTGGTCTGACATCGAGGGTGATAGCGCTGGGCAGTGCAGAGAGGAGGCCCAGGGCTGCGGTGGTCATCACCAACCAGACCCTTGATGTGATGGAGCTGCGGCAGCATATCACTGCGGACATGGCCTCATGCCTGATAAAGTGGAGAGGTATGACCTTCGCGTTAATGTCGGCATACCTCTCTGACAGGATAAATATAGAGGAAGGAATTGGGGCCATGCAGGGTATAGTTGCCGCATACAGGAACGTAATCATCTGCTCCGACACCAACGCCTGGAACACGGTCTGGGGATCCACGAGAACAGATAGACGAGGAGAGAGCCTTGGCAGGTTTATTAATAGTCAGCAGCTGGTGGTCCTCAATCAGCCCTCTAGCACACCAACGTTCGAGGGGCCCAGGGGACACAGCTGGATTGATGTGACGATCGCGTCGCCCGCCATGGCGAGATATCTTAAGAGGTGGACCCTCAGACCATAGACGAGTTCCGACCACACGGCCATAGCCTTCGGCCTCACTAGACATGGGGCCGACGAACCATCGTTCAATGGTGGGGAAAAGGGCTATGTAACAAGAAGAGCGAACTGGAACGCCTTTAGGAGTCACCTGGAGGGATTGCTGGTGGACGATGACTGGGAGCGGATGATGTCGGATCAGGACGATTCGATTGATGCCGAAGTCGGTCGGCTCACCGACATCATCCGGGATGCGGCGGAGCAATCCCTTCGGAGGAAGACAGCGGTTAGAAGACCGGTCCCATGGTGGACGCCGGGCCTGACCACCCTCAAGAGGCAGCTCTACCGGGCTCGGCGGTTGTACCAGAAGTGCAGGTGTGAAGAGCGACGCACTGCACTTCGGGATGAGTACAGGCGCAGGTCAGCCGCCTACCGCAACGTGGTCTGTGCGGAAAAAAGGAAGTCCTGAGAGGAGTTTGTAACGGAAGAAGCGGGGAAAAACCCCTGGGGCATACCGTTCAGGGTCGCGTTGGGAAAGCTCTCGCCCATGCAGACTATAGCGGCCCTAAGGATCGGAGATGAAAGAGCGGTCACTATGGAGGAGTCCGCGCAGTTATTCATCCGAAGCACATACCCCAGGGATGACCCGAACCAGGACTCCCAGGAGCAAGAGATAATCCGACGGACCACGGAATACCCGCCTGGTATTGACCTGTGCCCACCATGGGGCATCTGGGACATCCGTACAGCCGTGGGCAAGCAACACACGGGACGCGCTCCAGGACTGGACAAGGTGGACGCGACCATGCTGAAGGAAACTATCCCTTACATCGAGGAACGGATGTTGAAATTATATAACGCCCGCCTATTTTATGACATAAATTGTGAAAGTTGTAACAAAAACTACATAGGACATACCAGTACACACCTTAAAAATAGATTTTATTACCACAAAAACAGTTTAAAACCTACATATGAATAACACATCATTATCTAACCACAGTAAAACAGAACTACATACTTTTAATTTTAACAGGCCTAAAATACTGCATAGGGAGAGTAATACAACAAAACGTAAATACTTAGAAGCACTTTATATAACAGATAACTTAACTAATATAGTAAATGATAAAAAGGAGGGAGGGGATTTGTCAAAATACTACTCCTCCATTTTTTAAAAATTAAATGAACATAAAAATAAAAAAAACATTAAGTCTACAGATTATCAATTTGCTTATATCAATAAAATAAGTGCAACCTTTTAACACACCCATTTCTGCTTCTTTATATTTTATTATATTTATTATATCAGATTAGCAGTTTTATAATAACAATAATTAATGATTTTTGGATGTTTTTAAAATAGAATAATAAGATAGTTCTCAATATATATTAATAGAAAGAATATTCTGGAATTGTAATAGTAGTGTTTTTGGCCTAGAAATAATAATTAATGAGAGACAATAAAACATAACAAGCTATTATTACTCAGATAATCCAGACTGGACAAAGTCCCAGTTCTACTTATTATTAACAGTAGCTGACTATGGGTGACCCCACCCAGCTTATTCTTCTTCTTTCTTTATTTAAATGTTGGTTTCCAGGAAAAAAAAATAGGTATATCTATCTGTGTACTATTGTGAGGATAACAATAATGTAAGAATTGTAATTTATATGCAGTGAATTTGATGATGCCATGTATAATGGTGTGGCTGATATAATAATACTTAAGAAGATTCATGTTTTTCATATATATTTATAAAAAAAATTTATAATGTTAAATTTTATAATGTAATGTTTTGCTTTTTTTGAATATTCTATAGATGTATTTTGCGGATTGAAATCAGCTGACTGAATGATGATTAGAAACATGTATTGAGAATGACCACATGGGTTGAAACGTTTACATGTAAAGAAAAAATAATTAAATGATTGCTTGGACAAAAAAGGGTTTTTGTATTTATAAAACAAAAGGAAAATATAATTCAAGTCCAGTACCTTAAACTATTAATATTAAATAACGCCTGCTTGGACAGGGGATACTTCCAGGAGGAACGCAGATTTGAGATTGCTCTACAAGGGAGGGGGCAAAGATAAGGAGCTACCTAGCTCCTACAGGCCTATCTGTCTTCTCCCTGTGATGAGCAAAGTCCTGGAGGGCCTCATGGTGAACAGCCTGCGATCCACACTCAGCCGGGCCAGTCACCCGCGGCAGTACGGATCGACCAAAGGCAGGGGAACCGCAGCCGCACTGCTGCAAGTACGCAATGACGCTGAGGCGAGGGCGGAGAAGTATGTCATGCTAGTCCTATTTGACATATCATCCGCCTTCGACAGTGTGTGGTGGCCGAGCGTCCTTCAGCAGCTCCAGAGATATGAACCACCGAGCAATATTTACGCCTTGGTAAAGAGCTACCTTGAGGACAGACGAGTCACGGTCCGGGGTAGCTACCACAAGCACGTGGACAGGGTGGAATGTGGATGCCCACTGGGTTCGGTCTTGGGACCGGCCCTGTGGAAGTTAGTATTCGACGAATTGCTCGGTGTCTTGGAGGAAGAGCGGTTCCCTGCCACGGCATATGTGAACGACCTTGCGGCAATAGTGTACTCGAATAGCAGAGCCGGGATCTCGGCAGAGGCAGAGAGATGTGCCAACTTGGTAGGAGCTTGGTGCGAGAGGAAGAGGATGAGGAATGCCGCCGCCAAGACACAGGCCGTTCTTTTGAAAGGAAGAACAGATAGGGCTCACCCTATCAACATCAGCGTGCAGGGCAGCAGGATAAGGGCAAGTGAGGAGGTCACTTACCAAGGTATAAGAATTGGAAAAAATTTGGATGTGACACCTCATTTGGACAACCTTGCAACGAGAGTGAGTCAAACACTGAACGGTCTCAGTCGGATTGGCGGTGCTTTCTGGGGCCTCAGATACCCAGTGAGTATGGTAATATACAAAGGAGTCATACTGGGTATCATGAGGTACGCAACCCCCTTTTGGGGCAGGAACCTCTCGCAGAGACAGAAGAACAAGAGGAATCACACTTGACGAGGAAATAGGGTTTTACGTTTGGTTACTTGAAATGTGCGAGATATAAATTCATAGCGGCTGCTCTTTACTAAAATGTAAAATATTACTCTTGTAATCTTCAGGCACAAACTGTACACACCTTAGGGCTGCCTTCCCAAAGTGCAGAATTTACGTTATTTTATGTTTAAAAATGGACTCATCAGGGTGTATTGCGCATAAGGTAGTATTTCGTCTACATTTGGCACTGATTTCTCTTGGATCACAAGGTTACTGGAACCCAGATTCTTAAATTCTTTTTTATTTAATATTCTTGCTGACAATCGTATGGAGTGTTCACGATAAAAATAATGCAGAACCATTACAAGGTGTCAATTAACTTGCAGCATTTTTGGATATAATCACATTTGTTGGTTATTTTCCCACTGGTCGAAGTAGATGAGAAAAATTCAGTGCTGCGATGGCAATAATTAATCTTCTTGTGAGACCAGGATCGTTGGTGTTGATGTGTCGAATGTGTATTCAAAGAATGAGATTAGATATGGACAGTTTAGCCAATATTTTTACAGATAACAATATTGCAACTTCATCTATCATGCAGCTGCCTGGGGAGCAGCGTCCCTACGGTCTCCTGAGCTCGATAAACCATGCACAATCATCAGAACAGTACACCTCACGCTACAGGTAAACACTTAGCATGTATTCACCCAACATGCAGACAAAGGCACAAACACCTTACAAGAATGTGCTACCTTCCCTAAGTGCACATTCTGCTCTAGGGTAGATATTAAACGGGAAATGTCCAGTTTCCCTTAAGGGGCAGCCCACCGACAGAATTAGGATGAGACAGGCCGATTCAATGCCTTTCCAAAACTCTTAATATCATAAATAATGAAAGAAAAAGAGCTGGACAGATTTTAAGGAATCAGACTTGGCGAGGAAAAAGGTTTTTACGTTTTGCTACTTGGAATGTGCGAGGTACAATGGTAAGAAATATGAACTTATAGAGGAGATGGAGAGAACGAAACTAGTTTTCGTAATTTATTTCCTGGGGATCACGGAATTTAAAAAGAGAGATAAAGGACAAATAAAAGTGCTGGATCACATCCTAATTTATTCAGGTTACACAGAGATAGGACCGGCTAGAGAAGGAGTTCAAGATCCTTGAAAAGAGAATCAGAAGGATGGTTGAAAATAAGTTGGAGGAGGAACAGAACGTATTCCGTGCTAATCAATCCATTCAGCATTTCATTTTCACCATGAGACAAATCCAAATATTAGAGAAAGGCAAAGAATGGTCTGTTTGTTTCGTAGATCTAATAAAAGCATTCGACAAAATCCAGAAAAGAGATATCTCCAAAGTCTTAAGAGAAAAGAATGTGGACACGGGACACATATTGGCGGTGGAGAGTCCTACATAGGAAAAACAGGAATGTAGTCAGATTCTCTAACAACACCTCAAAATAATCTGAGCTATCTGCAAGGTAGCAGTCTTAGCCCACTACCGTTTATTTTGGTCCTGGATTCAGCCTTAAGAAATTGTAAGGAGAAATTCAAAAAGTTCCACCTTGGGGATTTCAATCTTACGGCTCTAAATCTATCTCTACTTTATTTCAAATATCTGGAAGCGCACCTGTAGGAGAGTGGCTACATCGATAGTGAAATAACAGAGCGTATTGGGGCAGCAAGCAGAGTGTTCATCGCTGTGAAAAGAGGCTTCTTCAACCGCCACGAGGTGACAAAAAAGACAAAGATGGCTGTCTTCAAGTCTACCTTTATTCCGATCTTGACATACTCCTCAGAGTCATGGACTCTAAAAACCAATTATAAATCAAGGCTTCAGGCTACCGAAATGAGCTTTCCTAGGAAGGTGGAAGGAAAGACCAGAAGAGACCGAGTGCGTAATAAAACAATAAGAACACATCTCGATACAGTTCCAGTCACTGAACTAATAGAGCGGAACTGGCTCAGGTAGGTTTGGACATATGTTACGTATGAAGCCAAGACGCACAGTAAAATATGAGTAGACCAAGACTAAAATGGTAAGACGGAGTGAAGGAGATTTTCAGGAAAAGAGGAATGTATTTGAATAGAAGAAATGAGGTGGTACAGGACAGAGACAGCTGGGTCATGCTCTATAAAGGGTCTCCTCACACTCCACTCCTCTATAGATGATACACGAGGATTAAAGATTATGATGATGATGTGGAGCAGATAAAACCATATTTTATATATAAAACAATGATGATTTCATCCGTATAAAAAGAAGAGCAGAAAGCTCGGAAATTTTCAAGAAAACATGTCTAAATTAAACCAAAAATTATTCTCAAAGGTACTTTCGGTCGAAGATATTTTAGCAAAGGTTTGGCTACTGGTAAGATCAAATTTCAAGGCAAGTGGAACAAACTTTTAATCGATTCGCTGGAATATACAACTATACTGTAATAATACAACAAGTATATATTATGAATGGACTAATGGCATGAGAAAAAGGAAAACAATAAACCACTGATAGTACTCAAAAAACATATTTAAGTTAGAAACACTGACCTTGAAGAATGAAGAGGATATAAATAAATTCCGTCGAATCACCTTTACCCATTCTCGGAAACCAATGACTTCCTATCCTCCAGTATCCTATAATAATATCACATTGACTCCTGTAGAACAAACCCGATACTTAGGATTGCATTTTGACAAATGTTTAACTCGGAATCCTCATACTAGACTGAAATGACAAGAAAATGCTTGCCGTTTTGGACATACAGGAAGACAGTTCTTATCTTTAAGAGGAGTGACCCAGATAGAGGTGATCCGATGAAGATAAATGCTCAAAAGTTACGCTGAAGAGCAGTGAGGAAAAATGAAAGAGCCAGAAAAAGGTATAAGCTTCTCAACACTTTCCGCCGTAGATGAGATGTATTGTTACATTATGGAGAGGGTAGATCGTCTTTCGGAATTTTTCCAAAAACTAGAAACTCCACAAAGTTTACCAAATCCTGGCAAACAGCTTGTGAGGCTTCCTTGATTAGAACTCCCTAATTTTTCGGGGGATAATCGTGAATGGCCTGTGTTTTATCTGTTTTAAGACATCAATAAATCGCTTACTTCTTCCGATAAAATTAGGTTTTAGCTCGGAAAAACTGTCGAAATCTGCTCTTCGGACGGTCTCGAGAATTTTGCCGACGGCTTATAATTATATTATAAGAAAATTATAATATAATTTGGGACTCTCTCGCTGCTAAGTATCAAGATGAACGAAGCCTGGCTTCCTTCTATTTAGGGCGGATGCTAGATGCTCTTAAACAGATGAAAATTGAGTCTGCCAAGGGTTTAGATATTTTCTTGCAAACTTTCGGACCCGCCGTAGAAGCGCTAAACGCCTTAAACCTTCCTAATATTTGTTATTTCTTAATTTTACACCTCGCTTTGACTAAATTAGACCATTCAACGATTCGAGCCTCTGAAATGAGTTCACGTGATAAGAAAACACCGACTTACGAAAATTTAATAAAATTTGTTAAAGAATAGTATACATGTTCAACCTCGTTCAAATTCTGACAACAGATATTCATCAAATAAAAAACAAACCTCGCATTCTTTGGAGGCAAGCAATAAGGGAGATATGCGCTCGTGCAAAATTTGTAAAATGAGCAATAATGTTGCATTCGCGTGCCCGAAATTTGTTGGTCCGCCACCGGAAAAAGTCGCTTTGGCTAAAGAAAATGTTCTTTGCATTGATTGTATCTCGCAGCAACACTGCACTTGGAAATGTAAATCAAAAAGCACGTGTTCAATTTGTAAAAAGAGACACCATACTTCGCTTCATTTTCCGACCTTGGAACCCGCTAAAAACGACTCAAACCCTGCATCTGAAACCCTTGAACTTGTCGCGCAATGTTCAACTTCGGGCCGCAAATAATAAGAACCACCGTACACTCAAATTATATTATCCATTGCAGTTGTAAATGTTAAAGATGGTAGTTAAAGAAGTAAATGGTGTAGAGTTCATAAAGTTTGAGCCTTGTTGGAATCGGCCAGCCAAGCCGACTCATTCGGTATTAATTCCGAAGTTCATAACTAGAGACTGCTTAACTAAATTAGGACTTCCGAGAAAACACTTCGCCTCCTCAGTTCAAGGTATTGGAACGGCTGCACAAAAAACCGGGCATCACACAGAAATGTGTTTTTTCTCTCGATTTGATCCCTGAAATATTTACCATGTTCGGCCGCTAATTACAGACAGTATTATCGAAAAACTGCCTTCGTCGAAAATCCCGCATAATTATGCTGAACAATTTAAAGATATACCGCTTTGTGAAACCCTCACAAAAATTGACCTCATGTTTGCACTAGGCGTACTGCCCTTATTGTTAGGTTCGGAATCCGTTAAGTCATCAAAATTACTGGCCATGAATTCTGCCCTCGGATATATAGTTATGGGAAAAATCGGAAATAAGATTCTGCCTAAGTCGCAATTCAACCCTTTAGTACTTTGTCCCATACTCGACGAGCCCGCCTTGGAAACTAATAAAAAGATTCTGGGCGTTAGATGAAGTTCCCGATCCCAAGGCTACGGAGAATGACGGCCCGACCGGCTGGAAGCTGGATGGTGGGTAGTCCCAATCTCATGCTGGCGAGATGTGCATGAGAGAATGTATGTGTTAAGAAATCTGAAGAGAAAAGAGTTCAGGAGTGTGCGAATCGTTATAGGGTAACGGGAAAAGACCCGAAGCTCCGAAATGAAATAATCGCGTATTCGGTTGTGAGATGCCATGAACACATCTTTGCTGGCATGCGGTCGCAATACCAAAACATGATATGAGAAGTTGGTTTGCTTGGTGTGGGAGAGGTAAACAATAGGCAGAGAGGCTAAGTATCTCTTGCATCAATGGCTGTAAATCAATAGCATCTCATATATACAATGTCCCTACCTACTATCTAGCGAAACCACGGCCAAGGGAACGGTTGAAGTCTGAGAGAGACCTCAGGAGACTGGGTGTGAAGAAAGATGCTTTGGCATGGATCACTTAGATAGTTATTAGGGGATCGGTTATTTCTTTTTCGAGGTGGAGAAGAAGAGCGGCTGCAGTAACCGTCGAGAGAGAGGGACCGGACCGTGGAGGCGGCCGATAGATGAACCGGATCCACCGCCGATGCAGCTTGCACGAGGCCTCCAGATTGCGCCAAGAGAAGGAACAAAAGGGATTAGGCAAAATTTTTTTGTTTGGAAAAATAAATTGATTTGGACCTAGATATAATAAAGTTGTTTTTGTTGTTATTATTCTTTCTTTTTTGTTTTTTGAGGGGATACTTGTTTTTCTTTTGTAAATAATTTATTGTTCTGTAGTTATGTTTTTATCTTTCTCTTTGTTTTATGTATGATAATTTTTGTAGTGCAGAAGGTCCAAACGAGAATTAAAAGGAAAAAAGGATACCATGAAAATTGGATTTCTAGATGAGGGCAACTGATTTAATGTTTGGCGACCTAGTCGCCTTTGACCCCTTCAGGGTCTTTCCTGGTATTTAGGGAGCCCTGATGTAAATATATTGTAAACTTAGCACCCGCATAATATTTGATAATGACCCCAATGAAGAGGGGTCAATGTTTGTAAATAAGTTTAATTCTGTAAATCTCAAATAAAAACTTGTCAATAGCCAAATGCCCCGTCATCTAATTATTCTCAGAGAAGCAGCTGCACGCCGATATGCCGCCGGAGGAATATGGAGGACTCCAGCGACGCGGACGCATCTCCCTGGGAGGAGATGAAAAGGAAAAAGAAGAAGCAGCCGACCTCCCAAGAAGAACAGGTGAAGCCAAAGAAGGAAAAGGCTAAGAAAATTACCTTCGCCGGAGTCCTCGCAAGCATACACGCGGTGCCGAGGAGGTCTGAAGATGCCCCCTCCTACGTGACCTTGAAGGGGAACACGGAAGGCTGGAAGGCTGGAAAGATCTTCGAGCAGCTCCCGTCCTAGGAGGAACTAAAGGAAATTGGTGCCAGTGTCAGCATGGTCAGAGTGACGAAGGCTGGAACCATCCTGGTCAGGACTGGAAGAGCTGACCAGGCGAAGAGGCTTATAGGCTGGGACGCCTTGAAAAACAAAGGGCTGGAGACGAGGCTGGCAGCGTCGAAAATTCCGCCTGGAAGTGAGAGGCGTCACCAGGCACTGGGACGGGAGTGACTTAAAAAGGCACCTCTGGGGCATATCTCCCATTCAGAAACCTAAGGAAGAAAAGGACAGGAGGGAGTGGCTGAGACCCTGCTTCGCCACTCCCGCGAGGGGCGGCCTCACGAAGAAATGGGTGATAGAGGTTCACCAAACGATGAGGTCCGCCCTGATGACCCTGTCCACGGAGAGGCTGAGCAATAGTCGACCCCCTGTGCCCCGCCTGTGGAGTCCCTGAGACAGCGGAACACGTGATCGGTGGGGTGAAGGTGTGGTCGGGCCTGCGCACTTCATCCTTGGCAGGACCCGGCCCCTCGGAGAGCCACCAGATGAGGAGCCAGACGAGGAGGCCCCCCCCGGAGAGGGAGCTGATGACCGGACGGATGCGGCGGACCGGGAGGCTTGAAAGGTGCTGTTCCATCAGTAAGGTACATCCGTGCACCGGGCAGCACCACAGATTTTTAATTTTTTTAAAAACTGTCCCCCATAATTATACATACCCTCCACAGTTTATGTATAATAAATAAGACTATCTGAATAAAGATATCCATTGTCACCCTTAAGGATCATTTTACAAAAATTCTGATTCGGCATATTCGTGAAGTTAACTTTCATACTGGCCCAAGTTTAACATTGCCTTTGATTCGCCAAAGATTCTTGATTCTACGAGGCCGGAATGAAGTTAGAAGCGTTTTGCAAAAGTGGATTAAATATTTTAAATGCAAGCCGAAGTCCGTTTTTCCTACGATGGGAGATTTATCCCTTGAAAGAGTATGCGGAGCTGCGCCATTTTTGTACACGGGTATTGATTACGGCGGTCCATATTTAGTCTCTATGGGAAGAAAGAGGGGTGTTTCTCCCCAAAAGGCCTATATATGCATTTTCATCTGCTTAGGTAAATATAAAAGCGCTACATCTCGAGCTCGCGTCTAACTTAACCACAGAATCGTTTCTGGCTTTGTTTAAAAGATTCTTATCTAGGATAGGGTCATGTCAAGTCGTGTTATCGGATTGCGGAACAAATTTTATTGGGGCAAAGGCAGAACTCGATGATTTTTTTTTCATTTGCTAACTCGGATTAGCAACTCTCCAACAGACGGTTAGAATGGAATTTAAACACTCCATCAGCTCCACATTTCGGCGGGTTTGGCAGGCAAATGTTAAATGTGTCAAAACGCATCTGCGCAGAGTAGTGGGGAGTCAGATTCTTTCATACGAAGGGATGACTACGATTTTGTCACAAATCGAGGCCCTTTTAAACTCTCGTCCCTTGTCAATATTAAGCCCTGACCCTTCGGAGGCTATAGCTTTTACTGCCGGACATTTTGTTCTTAAAAAACCCCTCACATATCTAGTCGCAAAAGACTTTTCCGAAGTTCAAGATAGTAAGTAGACTTCCTAGATATCAGCTTTTGAATAAAATAGTTCAAGATTTTTGGAAGCGCTGAAAACTGGAATATTTGCATACTCTTCAAACTCATGAAAAATGAAATGCTCGATCCCGAAAGTAAAAAAGGGAACTATTGTCATCCTAATGAAAGAAAACTCTTCCCGTGACAAGTTTCGGTTTGGAATTAAAAGAGAGAAGACGTGCCTAGCGCTGCTAGTTTGTAACCAGCTAAGACAATCATTTTATTATGTATATTCATTTAGCTATCATTATTTATTATATACATCCATTTAGCCTTTTCATCTAGTTATTTTCTTCATATTTCTATATATCTATGACGACCCCATAGACCTTAGTAGTCCCAAGGCAAAAAGGAAACGGCCTCGTGGTCGTCCGAGATCGTTGTCGGGCACTGTGGAAAGTCAACCAGTAAGTCCAACATTTTTAGTTATAGAGCGAACCGATGAACAAGATTTTTCTAAAGTGTCGCCTTTTCTAATAAGTAAATTTCTTAACGGTTATGCGGGTGAACTAAAAAATGTAAACAAATTGAGAAATGGTACACTTTTGATTGAAACTATTCACGGAAAACAATCAGAAAAACTATTGAAATACGAAAATTTTGCCGGGTATTTTCCCGTTAAAGTTTCCATTCATAGTACTCTGAACTTCATACGATGTTCAATTTTTGGAGATTGAAGAAATTAAAGAAGAATTATCGCATGTGATAAAAGATATAGTTCGAATTAAGATCAATAGAAATAACAGCGAAATTCTTACGAACACTTATATTATAACATTCCCAACCCCGAAAATTCCAGAGTCAATAAAAATAGGTTATTACACGGTTATAGTGCAGCAATACATTCCAAATCCCATGAGTTGTTTCAACTGTCTAGGATTTGCCCATCCAATCCATCTTTGTAAACAGCAGAATGAAATGAAATTAGAAAATAGAATAAGAAGAAGAAGATATTTAATAATAAATATATTGATATTTTCCAATATCCTTAACTCACGCCAGCCATCAAATATGCGAGTCATACCGAAATCATTCAAATACTAGTCGCACCAAAAAGGTATTACAATGTTGCTCTCTCTCGCTTTCAGACATAGTCTAAAAAGTCTGACAGTATAGGAAATATGATTGCAACGATAATTATATTTATTAAACATTATTCCAAAGGAATCATTTTAAAATTTTGAACTGTAAGTTCGCTGTAATGCCATTCTCACCTCGTTTGGCGTTGTCATGGTGAGTTAGTTCAATAGCCCAGAGCATTCACTACTCGTCCCAATGCTATTATTCACACTCCTATTGTTAGCATTAACCAAATGTACCAATACACAAATCGCGACATAATTGAATCTATATATAATACAGGGAACGAGGTATCATGTGAACAACAGGATAATCCCAATAATAAGTACTCTACTACAGATGTGACACTCAGAGAGTTTTTCGATTTTCTCTCATCCGCATGTAAGGCGTCATTGGACATAGAAGAGAAGCATTATAAAGATTTATTGAACAACGAATTCGTTACGAAACTTCTAGAAATATGCGTGGACAAATTTAAATTGAACATAGAACTCAATGATGGGAGTAATGTATCTGAAGTGTATTCCCTCAACTGTGAGAGGGTTCAAGAATCCGCTACATTTTGCACATCTAAAGAGGAGGAGAAACAAAACCAAGGTATACGGTCCTTATTAATTAGGATAAACAGGAAAAACGATGATCAAAATTTTTATTTTTCACATCTCCCGATATTCGAGGCTGAAAATATTTTAAAACACAAAGTGGAAGGGGTTATCAGTGAAGGTGTGATGGACTCGATTTTTCCGTTTTTTATTTCAAAATTTAGTGTTCATCTCAATTCCAAAAACGTTGGAACCTATGCGTTGTCTGGAGAAAATCACAAAACGGGTAAACAATCAGTCAAACAAAGGACGAAGAAAACACAGGATTCAGAGTAAGTTTTTGTATTTAACTATTTATATTTGTTTTTATGTTTGATTATTGCCATAATAAGATATGTTTTAATAGCAAAATAAATTTGAACAGCATAGGGCTTAAATCAATCACTTCATTCAATTTTAGAGAAAAAAATTAAATATGACTTTCAGGGTATCTATACTTATGAATTTTTAGACTTGTTGACTATGTACGGATATGTAAAGGAGTATTTTTAAGTATGTATAGAAAAATAGATTGAAAATGAAACCATAGTGTCGAAACGTCTTGAATGATTTGATAATCAAGAATAATCATGACTGGAAAATGGTTTTTATTTCTCTTACCCTAGTATAGAAGAAATAATTCCAGTTTAATATATAATTTTTTTTTATAAGGAGGATAATAGTATAATTGTCTTCAAGTGAATAATTGAACTTTGGTGTATAAATGACTATTAGTTCTTCAGACTAATAATCTTAAGGAAGTTAAATAAAATGTGAAGTACGATTCCCTTGTTATCGGAAATGTTGTTTCATTTTCATTCATTATTTCTCCCCGAGGTACTCAGAATCACCTAAAACTCAAAATAATTATATTTTTTGTCAAATATTAGTGTTTCAGCTAAAAACTTCAATATTCTTAACTTTTCATCAAAAATAAAGGATAAGTATAGTAGAATTAGTATTAATTAGGACAGGCACGTAGTGTTAGTATAGATAAGGAAGTCGTTTTGAAACAAAATGATGATTTTAAACACTTTCACAGTTGAAACAAGACTTTTAAGAGAATTTTTATTAGGTTTATAATTTTGATTACCATATATGGATAACTAGGAAAACATATTTTAAAATGAATGTAATACAAAACGTTATTGCCATAAAACGATATAAAATTGCCCTTACTAGATTCATTGACGCAGTAGAAGTTATAAAAAATGTTTTTCTACACGATATATGTCGTTAATATTTTGTCTTTGCATATGTTCATGTAATCTAATGAAGTAATTAATTTTAATTCTTGTCTAATATACTGGACTCTATATCTATGTAAATGAGTAGTGGACAATTGACCATGGGAGGATGGGGAATCCCCAGGAAAATGAGAAAAAAAAAAAAAATTTAAATCAGTTCACAGCACGCGCTGTAGTGAGTAACATCGTCTCTGTGATACTTTTTTTTTTATACCTATTAACTTTATCGTATATTCACGGCTTTTTACATAGTCATAGTCTGTGTACCAGTGAAGTAAAATGTGAAGTTTCGTGGCTAATTACGGACTTATAACGTGAGTACATTAAATATAAATTAAGTGATTTAAGAGACAGGAGTTGCTTATCTTTGTGCTGGTCGTGACAGGTTCATCCCCACCCAGTAAAAGGCAAGACAGACCCAGTGCTATCAGTGCAGCCTCTGGCACCGAATGAGGCTGATCTGTGCCGTATTCAGATCTGATCTCATACGAACTCTTTATTTTTATTTAGTTCCCTTTCCTCTCTGTCCTACCTTTCTTTTCTTTACTACTATCTGCTCCAGTGACATAAAAATCCAAAATGAAGTTTTACCACCAAGTATTATCCAGTAAATCAGATAAAAAAGGAAATACAAAGAGAAGTCGATCCCTAGAATCAACTACGAGAAATAGCCCTAGTAAACCTAAACCTAATAGAAGGTGTCGAAGGTAAAGTCGATACACCTCCTACTACTCCAATTGATAATAAGGAACCCAAGGCAGGACCGTCGAATGAAAATACCCAACCAGGGTCATCTACTCAGTTCACTGATGATTCTCCCTTCTACTCACCCAACAGATTCCAGCCCCTAACAAATCTACCTAGTGAAGCAATGGAGACCACATCGGCCCCTAAAGTCCACAGGCCTCCACCAATTTTCATACGGAGCATAAAAAACTTTAGGCTTCTTTGCACACAACTGAATAAGGCAGTGGGCACCGGAAAATACTATTGCACTAGCAGGACCAACGATACAAAGATCCAGTCATACACGCCCGAGACATACCGACGAATAGTTAAGTACCTAACGGAGACTAAAGCTGATTACCATACGTATCAATTAAAGGAGGAGAGATCCATCAGAGTTGTAGTCAGGAAATTGCACCCAACCACCCCTGCTGACGTCATAGAAGAAGAATTGACCGCCATGGGCTTCAAAGTTAGACAAATTACAAATGTCTACAAGAAGAATACTGTACACCCCGGGACAGGCAACAAAACTCCATTACCTCTCTTCTTCATAGGTTTAGAACCAGCACCAGGAGTAGAAAAAATCTATGATGTTAATAGACTTTACTATACCCAGGTTCAAATCGAAAAGCCTTACCCAAAAAAAGACATTGTGCAATGTCATAACTGCCAAGCATACGGGCATACTAGGCACTACTGCCATCATACTCCAAGGTGCGTCAAATGCGGAGAACCGCATAAAACTGAAGAATGTGTCAAGCCGAGAGAAACACTAGCTGTCTGCGCACTTTGTCTTCAAGGCCATCCAGCCAATTATAAAGGTTGCCAAACCTACAAAAATATAAAATCTCATGTTCTGGCAGCACGTCGGCCCAGCGAAGAAGTGAGGACCTCAAGAAGACAGCCTTCTAAAATTGTAGATGGAGCTGTCTCCTAAGCTGAAATGTCAGGTGGTCAACAAACAAATAATCTCGGGGCCACGCTACAACCCGAACCCCCAAAACACCTCTCTAAACCACAAATCAATCCTTTACAACCACAAAACCAGCCCCAACAACCAATACATTCCATGAATCAAAATCCAAATATCCCGCACCAAATCCCTCATATCCCCCCTTCAAATGCTACTGATCTCACAACACTACTCACATCATTCCTCTCCGAGTTCAAATCCATGGTCACACCACTAATATCTCTCTTAACAAATCTAGTTTCCCATCTCTTTCCTGTCCAACAAAATCCTTAAATGACATCTAGCTTATCCATTCTCCTTTGGAATGCGAATGGTATTCGAAACCACACTGACGAACTAACATCTTTACTGCATGATAAAAAAATTGATGTAGCCTTAATTACAGAAACTCGACTGACCAGTAAACGGAAGCTCAACATAACACAGTACCAAAACTACCGGACCGACCATCCTGATGGAAAAGCTCACGGTGGTACTACTGTCATAGTCCATCAATCCCTCTCCCATCACTCATTTCCACTCTCGTCAAACGATCTCCTTCAGGCTACAGCTGTTACAATCAAAACCTTTTCCTTTCCCATCACATTAGCATCGGTGTACTGCCCTCCTAATAAATCCATTTCCCATTCCGAATTCAGCTCTCTCCTGAACTCCTTAGGGATTCATTTCCTTTTAGGTGCAGACTTTAATACGAAACATCAACAATGGGGCTCAAGAACTACTAACACCCGAGGTCGCATCCTCCTCTCTGCACTTAACTCCCATAATTCCAGTTTTATTTCTCCAGGCACCCCTACATATTGGCCCACTGACCCAAACCGAAATCCTGATCTCCTTGACTTCTTCATCCATGCTGGCTTAGGTCCCTTAAACTATTCCATAGAACGCCTTGATGAACTGTCCTCAGATCACAGTCCTTTGATCCTTACCCTTTCTATTGTCCCAATATCCAAACTTCCTCCACCATCATTTATTAGGAGACCAATTGACTGGAACCTATTTCACCAGCTTGTATCCGACACCATTGACCTCAGAGTTTCCCTAAAAACACCTCAGGAGTTAGATGATGCCGTCAATTCCTTTACCAATATGATCCAGCAAGCAGTTTGGACTGCATCTTCACCCCGTCCTTCCTTCAAAGTCCGAAAGAAAAATCCATTACCGCAAGATCTTAGGGATCTTATCCTTACCAAACGCCGTTACCGATCCCTTTGGCAAAGAACCAGGCATCCTCACGATCGGAGACTGTATAACCACTTCACCAAATTAGTCAAAAAGAACCTGACAACCTATAGATCCGAATCCTACAAATCCTACCTTTCCACACTATCTGCTTCAGATAATTCCCTTTGGAATGCCACCAAAAAAATACTCAAATACCATTCTATTTCCCATCCTCTCCGACGTGAAGACGGTTCTTGGGCTGCATCAGATGAGGACAAAGCAGAGGAATTTGCCAAACACCTTTCAAATACATTTATCCCACATCCTGAAATCCACCCTAACCACGTTTCCAATATTAATGAATTCCTTTCTTCACTCATTCCTCTATCCTTACCTCCTAAAGCTGTAAATCCCTCTGAGGTCAAATTTCTCTTACAAAAGTTAAAAGTCCGCAAATCTCCTGGACATGACCTTCTTACCACCCAGATCCTTCGTCTTCCTCAAAAAGCGATTATTTTCCTTACCTATCTATACAACCGTATCCTTCGTACAACTCACTTCCCTTTGCTGTGGAAACACTCCGTCATCATCCTATTCCCTAAACCTGGCAAACCACCCAATGTCACTTCACCATACCGACCCATCAGCCTGCTTCCTATTCTTTCCAAAATTTTTGAAAAAATCCTCCTGAAACGAATCCTACCCATCATCGAATCCAATAATATTCCCTCACATCAGTTTGGATTCCGTCCCAGGCACTCGACGGTCCAGCAGGGACTCCGAGTTATCGATCACATATCCTCTGCTCTTGAAAGCAAACAATACTGCACAGGCGCATTTCTGGACGTAGCACAAGCTTTCGACCGGGTATGGCAGGCCGGTTTGCTGTTCAAGCTCAAAACCCAGTTACCTCAATCCTTATTCCTAGTTCTTCGATCCTACCTCTCTGATCGCTACTTCCAGGTACGCAGTGGTAATGAATACTCCAGTCTTTACCCAATTCAAGCTGGAGTTCCCCAAGTCAGCGTCTTGGGTCCTATCCTATACATATTGTACACCGCTGATATCCCAACTACTCCTGAAACCTTCCTTGCAACGTTCGCCGACGACACAGCTATCCTATCATCTCATCCAGATCCCGAAATGGCTTCCTCGAACCTATAAAGCCACCTTTCACTCATTGAAATTTGGTGTAACCAATGGCGGATCAAAGTCAATGAGGAAAAATGCAAACACGTGACTTTTACCCTTCGCCGGGGAACATGTCCTTCTGTCCAATTCTATGAAACCATCCTACCTATTTCCGACACAGTACGATACCTTGGCTTCCTCCTAGACAAAAGACTTACATGGAATCCTCATACCAGAATCAAAAGACAAGAACTTAACAGACGATTTAGCCAACTATACAGATTACTATGTAGGACCTCCGATCTTTCAATAGACAATAAATTACTAATATACAAGACCATCATCAAACCTATTTGGACCTATGGACTGGAACTATGGGGGACCGCAAAACAATCGAATATCAGGCGCATTCAATCCTTTCAATCCAAAGTCCTGAGAACTATTGTCAATGCTCCTTATTATGTATCCAACAAAACCCTCCATAATGATCTCAACATTCCTTTCGTACTAAATTTTCAAACTTTCACCAAAACCTTGCCTGTCATCCCAACCCCCTGGCTCAGTCACTATCCAGTTCCACACATCCATATAACCCACCCCGCCGTCTAAACCGGCAATGGCCCCGAGATCTGTTGTAATAATGTTATTTGGAGTACTGGCACTGGCCAGATTCTCCACTCACGACCTGTGTGTGTGAAGCGCCCTTAACCAGCTTCCATTGGCGTTTAATGCCAGTGACGCGGCTGGGAAAGGGGGCTGGGGCTTCCCGGACTCCTGCTTTGCCCTCATTCCTGGGGAAGAAGCTCAGTTCGGGGACCCCAGGCAAATTGTAAATAGGGTATGAATGTGTACATTTTATTTTATTTTTTTATTATTAGTATTATTATTATTTATTTTCATTTATTTATTATTTTTTTATTATTTTTTTTTACTTTATTTTATTATCCCTTCCACATTAATTTCTTTCTGTTACCGCATGTATATATTTTTCCGCATTTATATATTTATTTATTTTATTTTGTTTATATTATTGTTTTGTTATGGAATGACTGTAAGCTACACAGCACTATTGCTTATTGCCCACAAGTGGCAGATTGTAATATTTCAATAAAATGTTAATATAAAAAAAAAAAATTTTAAATATTTCTTTATTGAGAATTTTTGACTTATAACTTTTTTTAAAGTTATGTTTAGAATGTTGATGTATTTTAATATTGAAAATGGCATTTAAGTTGCCGAAACGTCTTGTTTATGAAAGAATAAAATAAATTGACTGGAAGCTGGTTTTTTTCGAAGATAAAATTATGAAGAAATTAATAAAAAAAAAGAATAAGTGATACAGGATATCTCGTCTCCTGTTTTTATCACACTTTGCTTTTGAGCGTTGAACGTTGATAAATTTTTATCTGAATTGAATCAATAATATTCTCAACGAACCAAATATTAACACCCCCAAATATATATTTATACATATATATATATATATATATATATATATATATATATATATATATATATATATTTGTAAATTTTTAATATTTATTGAAAAATATAAGAAGAATTTTTAAATGTTTAAATTTAGTTGTCATTTAGTTTTCTTGGAAGCTTATAGATCAAATTAAATAATAGCACAATATAAATTATCATTTACTTCAGTATATGCCTCTTTTTTTTCAATCTATATTACCTTCAATTAATTTCTATAGTAGGTAATAATTTTTCCATATCGTTTAGCTCTCTAACAACTATAAATCTGCTGATATAAAACCAGAAAGAAAGGAGCATTGTCAGGGATATCCCACCCCGGATAACTACGAGACAAATGTACAAAACCACTAAGGAATCGTACCTATAGAGGCCAAAAGTTCAAATCATGCTCTTTGAAATGGGGTGTGAAACCATTAATAATTAGAGCCCGTTTATATTGCTTATAAGGGATGGGTATAAGGGATGATATCTACATAAAAGCTGAAAAAGAAAATACAGTTTATAATAGGTTGCAGGAACTCGTTTTTAAAAGAATGACTAGAGCCACAAGGTCTAACTTCCACGTTTTAAAACCTCACTTCCACTTTAAAACCTTGAGGTGAGCGTTGTAAAAATATGCAGTGAAGAAGTCTTCCAAAACGTGGATTTCGCCAGCTGAAGAGCATGAATTAACAAGTCTGAAAAAATGAAGCTATAGAAAAGGCACTAGACAAACATTGTCTATAGCTAGATTCCCAGTGTTATTGTGGTAGATTAGTATGAAATAACGCCAAACTCCAATTCCAGAGGCAATAAATCCCTCTACATTGTATTGTGATAGCGAAAGCTGCATCTACCAAAACTAGTACATGGTCATGATTAAAACTGCTGAAATAATTTAAAAAGAATGCTGGGTATAACCAGGAGACACAGAATAGTAAATTTAGAATAAAATAATTCCTGACCCCACCTGAAGTCAACATTAACCATTAACTTTACATACATATCAGTCTCAGAGTCTTTCTCGTACTGTTAAGAGCTCAACTGTGTGTCTCCCGTTTATCCTTTTAGCTCTGCAGTTCTTTTTGGTTATTTAAATTCAAGAATTGTTTTTCGTATTGAAAATTGACTATAAGTAACACTATTGTTATTATTGTGTTAACTTTTAAAGTTAAAATTGTTAACTATTATAAACAATTTCGTATTATAATAACATTAGCCAGGGCCGTGATAAAGTAGTAGGGACACTTGTTTACTAAGCCTAATTCTATCAGTCGCCGCGTAAAAAAACAGGTACTATATTTATTGGTATTGTTATTATCTCACTCTATCTTTTCATCTTAAAGTAATTAAATTATATTATAATTAAAATGGCTAACTGCAAGATCTGTAACAAGTCAGCTGGTAGAGATGAGAAAGCAAGATTAGTATGTTTTACCTGCCAACATTTCACATTTCATGTTAAATGTGTAAAAATAGATATAACGAACACTGAAAGCATAAAAGAGTTAAATAAAAAAATGGACCTGCTCAGATTGCGAATTAGTATTGCGGATACCGTCTGAGTCCAATACAATGACTACTAGCTACTGAGGGCGCTCTCGGAGGAGGTAAAGGAAATGAAGGCCAAGATTAAAGCGATAGATGAACTGAAGGAAATAAAAGAAACACTTCAGAAGCAGTCGGAAATTTCCTTTGAAATTTTGGAGAGACTAATACAAATAGAAATAGAAATAGGGAGCTAGAAAAAGAACTCCACGAGCTCATAGCACAGATCTGGGAAGAAGAAGCTATACCCAAGGAGTGGTGCGAAGGCATCATAGTGCCAGTGTACAAGAGAAAGGGCGACCCCTCGATATGCTCTAACCACAGAGGAATAACGCTCCTCTGCACGGCATACAAGGTGTTTTCAATAGCAGTATATAATCGACTTCTGCCATATGTGGAGAGGAAGCTGGGGGATTACCAAGTAGGCTTCAGAAGTAACAGGTCGACCACTGATCAGATATGGACCTTAAAAAATATCTGCGAGAAAATGAAGGAGTACGACCAGACAATGTGGATGCTGTTCATAGATTTTAAGTCAGCATATGACTCAATTATAAGGGAAGAATTGTTCAGAGTCATGCAGGAGATGGAGATCCCTGGGAAACTAATACGACTCGTACAATGCACGATGAAAAACACATACTGTCGAGTAAGCATTAGAGAGGGACTATCGGGACAGTTTGAAATAAAAAATGTTCTAAGACAAGGAGATCCTCTTGCCCCTTTACTATTCAACATTGCCCTGCAGGAAGTTATGGAAAGAGCAGGATTACTTGGAGGCGGGAATATTTTTAATCGATTAACGCAGGTACTCGCCTATGCAGATGACGTGGTAATTATTGGAAGGACATTACCTAGTATTAAGGACAACCTGCAAAGGCTCGAGACTGAAGCAGAAAAGTTGGGGTTAAAAATAAATGAGGAAAAAACCAAACTGATGGTTCTGAGAAGAGGAAGACAAAATCAGCAAATTCGCCGGCAGCAACTCTACGTAATGGGAACACATACTTTCGAGGTGGTGAACAGCTTCCAGTACCTTGGCTCTGTCATCAACGACAAACTAGATGAAACAGAAGAAATCAGAAGAAGAGTACTGGCTGGGAATCGGGCCTACTTTGCTATTACCTGTTTGCTGAAAAGCAAAAATGTCGACCTCAAAACCAAGATCACTCTCTATAAATCGCTGATTCGGCCAATAGTGACATATGCTTGCGAGACATGGACCCTAAACAAGAAGGATGCACATCTAGTGGATAGATTCGAAAGGCCACTAAAAGAAGAAGAAGAATAAAAATAGAAACTCTCCTGGAAGAACAGAAGCGCCAGGTTGAAAACTTATCAATAGAAAATAGCTCTCTGAAAGCTAAAGTCAGCGACTTAGAGATTCGTTTAAATCACGCAGAACAGGCCCAGCCAGGAAGAACTGTTGAGATGGGAGGCATCCCGGAGAAGCAAGGAGAGACCCTGATGGGTACTATTTTAAGCGTCAGGTCTGGGCGTTAAGATGAGTACGCACTCAGGCCACGCAGTACGACTCAGGCCGAAACAAGAGGGAACGCCAGGTCCTATAATTGTAGGATTCGTCAGGCTAGGGTTTGCCTGTTGAGATGAACTTGTGCGACAGAGAAGAATCAAGAGAGACTTCTCAACGCGTCACCTCGGCTGGGGAGAAAATGAATCTCACCATGTATATGTCAATGAAGCCACGACGCCAGACAGAAGAAGGGAACAGCAGAAATTAAGTATGTCTGGTTTAGTGGAGGCAAAGTTAGATGCCTGCAGTCATGCGGCTACCCAGCGGTCATCATAAGCAAGCCCAGCGACCTGGACAAATTCAGCTGAACATGTTATACTGGTCACATCGATTTGGAAGACGTTCTATTACTTTGTATTAGTGGCATTTTAATTTTATTTTTACTCATCTTCTATTTTTATTTACTTTTAATCTATTTATTTAATTATTTAATTTACTCATAAACTTCTTTTTTGCCTGATGTTTACACTAAGGATAATTATTTACTTTTCATTTATCTGTGTTACCAACCACGGTATCTATGCTTATTCTTTACTTCTTATTTATTATTCCTCTGTGATTTACTTTTTAAATTTGTTAAAATTATTAGAGATTCGATAATTGATTTTTTCCAATTAGTAATATTATTATTATATAATACACTTACAAATTGAATATGTTATTAAAAGTTGTATCACATCCCTCAACCTAGATCTTTTTACCTATAATTCCATTCCCTTTACCTGGAGTTATGGCTAACATCCTAAATACCTGTCACGTTAATGCACAATCCCTTCTGGCCCATTATGATGAACTCAAACAATACTTCCTTGACAATTTCTATCAAATGGTAGCTGTTTATGACACCTGATTAAAGCCCTATATTCCTTCCTCTCAAGATTCCCTCACCAATTACTCCTTCCTGCGCCATGATCCATCTGATCGAATGGAAGGTGGAGTAGGCCTATATATCCATGAATATCTCCTTGCAAAATTCCACATTCTTTCGTCTTGGAAAACGGCCCTGGTCCGACCATTAAACAAAATTTTGAACCCTTCCTCACCTCAAGACTTCCGCCCTATTTCCCTTCTTTCTAACCTTTCAAAACCGCTAGAACGCCTATTACAGAACCAACTTTCAAACTTCCTGGAAGAACGTTCCCTCATTAATCCTCTCCAATCTGGTTTTCGGTCTGGACATTCAACTCAATCCGCTCTCCTGAAAATAATCCATGACCTCCAGACTTCCATCGAACACCAACAACTATCCTTATCCTTCTAGACTTCTCTAAAGCATTTGGCACAGTTGACCATAACATCCTACTTACCAAACTTCAAAACCTTCCTTTATCCAACAGTGCCTTGCACTGGTTCAAAACCTTCCTTTCAAACCGATCACAGTTTGTTGTAGTTCCAGGCCAACCTCCAACCAAGACTCTCTCCTTCTCCTGTGGTGTCCCTAAGAGCTCAACTCTGTCCCCTACACTATTTTCAATTTATTTAAATGACCTTCCCCACCACATCCATCATTCCAAATACCATATCTACGCCGATGATTTTCAAATATACCTGTCCTTTCCCCCATCCGACCTATTACTGGCTATAAAAAAATTACAAGAGGATCTGAAACGAATAAGTCAATAGGGAGTGACTAACAAGTTGAGGCTGAATGCGGAGAAGACAAAGGCGATGGTAGTAGGTTCCAATCACCACCTTAAAAAAGTTCCTCACTCCCCACTCCTGTACTTGAATAAGGTTCCCGTCAAATTTTTCCTAACAGTCAAAAACCTCGGAATCACTTTAGACCAATCCCTCTTCATGGAAAAGTCATATTTCCAATATATCCCGCCGTACTTTTTCTACCCTGAAGAGACTAAACTACATCCGTCACCTATTTCCATTTGAAATTCGTAGACTCCTAGTTACCTCTTTAGTATTCCCCCACTTCGACTACTGCTGCGCCGTATATGGGAGTGTCTCTGTGGAGCTCGAAGCCAAAATAAAACGTTTGATGAATCGCTTTGTACGCTTTGTCTTCGGGATCCCCAGGGACGCCCCTGTCTCCCGATTTTATGAAGAGTTGAGGTGGTTGTATCCTCCCTATCGCCGTAAGTATTTCCTTACATCCTTCCTCTATCAAGTTATCCAATCCCGCCATCCATTATACATTTATGAGCTCTTCAAATTTAAATCCTCCATCCAGTACCAAGTGTCATGGCCGCAACTAATGTTAACTTGTTAATTCGCTCTGTGCTTGTTACGTTATTTTAACAATATTTCTTTTTAAAAACTCTCAAAACTGTGTCAGAAGAATCCATAAGTACTTTAAGACATTTATCGAAGATCAGTGAGGTGAGTGACTGTTTTAAACAATAAATTCAGTAAATACATTGGTGACGGGCTGCTGAAGGTAGCAACGTGGCCAATAATCCCTCCACGGGACTTAAATATTTACCTTAAGTTCACGGTCAAGACTTGGCAACCAGCCTCTCGATCGAATCCCGCATTCGTCAACATTTTTTTTTTTTTTCTTTTCTTTTTATTGTCTATTCTTTTTAAACATATATATATATATTTATTTATTTTATTATTATATAAATATGAAAAGTTGTTTAAAATTTATTTCTTTTGTTTTAGTGAGATTTAATTATTTATTTCTAATTATTTTAATCATTAATAATAATTAATTATGTTCAACATGCAAGTAGACAATTCGGGTAGTGAAGTGTCGGAGGCAGAGACTCCATTTTCAGAAATAAGCGAGACCGATTCCCAATATTTAAAACGACGGACTCTCCAAAAACGTCAGAGCAAGGCTGCCCCTGGCTCAGCGGGCAACTCACCCAACTCAAAAAAAAATAAATCAGCTGGGTCAAAAAAGTCAGTGACCAAAAACAACACACCACCGGAGCCTCCCATAACCCGCAGCAAAACTACTGCAGTCAATTCAAACAAATCTCCAATCGCCTCATCTTCCAGCAACCCTGGAACTACAGAAAGCAATCGTGACGAAAACCAAGAACACCGATGGTTCATTGACCCTAACCCTCCTCCTATTTTTGTCACGAAATTTTTATGAATTTGCTCAAGAAATATCGGAACTCATAGGACAAACTAATTTTAAATGCTTTTCTAGAGTAAAAGACATTAAAATAAATACATCGAACAAGGAATCCTATAAAAAATTAATTAACCATCTTACAGTGAAGAACTATGATTTTCACTGTTACCAATTACAACAGGATAAATCGTATCGAGTCGTTTTAAGAGGACTGCACTCTTCAACGCCCACAACAGCAATCAAAAGTGACCTCGAAGAAATAGGTCACAAAGTAAGAAATATTTCGCCAGTGTTGCATCCCACCAAAAAGTACTCCCTTCCATTGTTTTTCGTTGAACTTGAACCAGCCCGAAATAACCCAGAAATATTTCAAGTTTTAAGACTTGTTTACTCAACAGTAAAATTTGAAGAACCTAGGCATAAAAATGCTATAGTTCAGTGTACTAACTGTCAAGCCTTAGGCCACACTAAGACGTATTGCCATCATCAAGCTATGTGCGTCAAATGCGCTGGACAACACTCATCTGACACTTGTCAGAAATCAAGAAACGAGCCTGCTAAATGTGCTCTTTGTGGTGAGGATCACCCAGCGAACTATAGAGGCTGTTCAGTTCATACGAACTTTCAAACGCCTTAGAACCAAGAATTATCAACTAAAAAGTCAAGAGAAGAGCACAATCCAGGCTCCTGAAGTTGACAATTTGACAAGTTGACACTTTTCCTGAATTGCCTAGACCTGCCGTATTACAACCGTATATAACCGTAAACCCCACAGATAGACTTCCGGACAACATAACTAGAGAATCATCAAGCATTCAGCAGCAGCCTCGAGCTCAGACGCCTCAAACCTCCAAAACCAAATCTCAGAATTCCTTTACCAAATCCCAGACGTCCCAATCCAAGCCTCGGGAACCCATATCCAAGCCCAAGGCAGCCAATCCCTATTCTCAACCTCCACGTCAACAAATTCCTCCCCACCATACACCCTTACGGGTCAAATTACCTCCTCAACAACCAAATCCTCTCCCTTCCAACCACAGCATTCAAACGAATGCTGTAGTTCATCAAACATTGAATGAAAATCCAGCACCTCGGGTACAATCCCCAGTCAACCCTCCTTTGCCCATTAATTATCCCTATCAAACTCAAGGCTCATATCCATTCCATGTCCAAAATCCTATCGACATAAATTCTATCCTATCATCCTTCCTCAAAGACCTTCAAGAGACTATCAAGCCTCTCATCAACCTACTCACGAGAATCTTTAGCGAAGTCCCTCTTAATTACCCACGATGAGCATAAAGCCCTTAGCTATCGTTCTGTGGAACGCTAATGGCCTGCTTAATCACCGTTATGAACTTGACATATTTCTACACGATAACCAAATATATATTGCTTTACTTACTGAAACACATTTCACTCATCGCGGACATTTCTACATACGGGACTACATCACTTACAGATCAGACCACCCAGATAACACTTCACATGCCGGATCTTGTATTCTCATTCACAAAAACTTAGCTCATTCCCTTATTCCTTCCATTCCAACTGATGCAATCCAATCAACCTCAGTCACCATAACAACTCGTCCTTTCCATATCACATTTTCAGCTGTATACTGTCCTCCTGGAATTTCTGTTTCCTATAATCTTCTTGAATCCTTATTCCAATCTCTTGGTTCACACTTCATTGCTGGAGGAGACTACAACGCTAAACACCAACGATGGGGTTGTCGAACATCCAACTCCCGAGGAAATATCCTGTCTGCTGTAACATCCAAAAAGAGTTATTCCATATCCACCTATTGGCCTACATCTACTAAAAAACGTCCCGATATCCTTGACATATTTATCACATCTCAAATTTCCCCCGCACAAGTCAATATTGAATCCTTGGACGACCTTTCATCAGATCATAGTCCAGTCTTCCTTTTCTTGCACTCAAGTTTCGCTCCCAAGCCTTCCCCTCCCACTTTGATTACAGGACGTGTTAACTGGAACGATTTTTGTTATGACTTGGAGGACAAACTGGACTTAAAAATTTCACTAAAGACAAAACAAGACATTGATACAGCCATAGAAAAACTTACAACATCAATCAGAAACAGTATACATGACAATATCACAAATCACACAAATAATAACCATCAACAGACTGATTTGCCACAGCATATTCGTATCTTATTAAGAGAAAAACGCAGAGCAAGATCGAAGTGGCATAGAACTCGATATCCAGCAGATAAAACTATCTATACAAAAATAACTAACAAACTAAAAGCAGAAATCAAGAAGTTCAAAATTCAAAATTTAATTACCTGGACTGAAAATCTTACAACCACCGACAAAACATTATGGATGACTACCAAAAAACTCCTAAAGTTCAAAGAATTCAATCATCCACTCCTTACTGAATCAAATAACTGGACAAAATCTGACGGAGAAAAATCACAGTTATTTGGCCAATACCTTTCCAAAATCTTTCATCCACATCCTGATATCATTAACCCAACTCAAATTGAATTTATAAAAGAAGCGTTAGATGTTCCCCTCCAAATGTCCCTTCCACCCAAAGCATTCCATCCTTCAGAAATATCCAACATTATTCACAGATTACCTTCCCGCAAAAGCTCCTGGGCACGACCTCATCACAATTCATATCTTAAAACACCTACCTGTAAAAGCCATTCTATTCCTTACCTATATATATAATGCTGTACTCCGCTCCACATATTTTCTTGACCTCTGGAAATTCTCCATTGTAAGAATGATACCCAAACCTAAGAAAAAAACAGAATACCTATCCTCGTATCGACTTATCTCTCTTTTACCTTGCATGGGTAAAATCCTAGAGAAACTCATTCTTAAACGATTGTACCCTATCCTTGATGCAAATCACATAATACCAGATCACCAGTTTGGATTCCGAGCATCACACTCCACCATTCAGCAATGTCATCGTGTGGTGGATGTGGTCTCCTCTGCATTAGAACGTGGATCATATTGTTCGGGCGTCTTTCTTGACGTGGCTTTTGACCGAGTCTGGCATACGGGCTTGCTCTACAAACTTCGTAAATTCCTACCCCCTACATACTTTCTCATCCTTCAATCCTATCTCACAAATAGAACTTTCCAAGTAAACCATAATAATTTCTATTCATCCCTCTTTTCCCAATCTGCTTCCGTGTTCCTCAAGGTAGTATCCTTGGCCCAATCCTTTATACAGCTGACATCCCAACTCATCCTAATACTATCCTTACCACGTATGCTGATGATACATGTGTATTATCAGTCAACACCAATCCAGTTATTGCATCCCAAAGCCTCCAATCCCATATCACTGATCTTGAAGAATGGTGTCAAAACTGGAGAATTAAAATAAATTCTCAAAAATCGCATCAAATCACTTTTACCTTACGTCGTAAACCAATGACTTCCTGCCCTACAGTATTCTTTAATAATATCCCACTGGTGCCTGTAGAACAGATCCGATACTTAGGGTTGCGCCTCGACAAACGATTAACCTGGAATCCTCATACAAGACTGAAAAGACAAGAAACCGCTCGACGTTTCAGGCTACTTCAATACTTACTAGACAAACGCTCTAAGCTCCCAATTAACTACAAAAGACTCATCTACATGACCATCATACGACCTATTTGGACTTACGGAGTAGAGCTATGGGGCTCCACTAAGCCATCGAATTCATCTCGTATCCAATCCCTACAATCCAAAATCCTTCGTAAAATCCTCAATGCTCCTTATTTTGTTAAGAATAAAGTCATCCATAATGACCTTAATGTCCTTTTGTTGCTGGTTTGGCCCGAACTCGGTATCTATCCTTTCATAGCAAACTTCATTCCCACTCAAACCCTCTAGTTGAGAAGATGGCCACGTGACCTTCTTATTTGAACTTTGATTTGAGTACTACCAGTGGGTAGTTTCTCTACTTGTCATTCTCATGTCATTATGTAACACGCATTCTATTTACTTGTTGTATAATTGTAATACAGTTGTAAATATCAATAAATAAATTTTAAAAAATCCTCCATCCATTCCCGTGATACTCGTTCACACCCTTCCGATTTGTATATAGAGACCCATCGAACCGCTGCTTTCGACAGATCGTTCCTGATTCGGTCCTGTTCCCTGTGGAATTCTATCCCTTCTTCCATCCGCTGTTCCAAGACCCTTCCTAACTTCAAAGCCCACTTATTTGATTACTTCCTGTGTGTGTGTGTGTGTGTGTGTGTTTTTTTTAAAAATATTCTACAGTTTGATTTGTATATAAATCCATTTTAAATTACGTAATTCAAACTGTATTTCCAAATTAATATTTTTGAAATTTTATTGATTACAAAAACAAAAAATGCACCTAAAGGGGAAAAATACGTACGTTGTTCGGTTAGGATGGGACGAGACTTCTTCTCAGTTTCCGTTAAAAAACAGCGTTAAGATGCAAGTGAAGAAATGGGAACGTCTAAGAACCCCTGAGATGAAACTAGTAAAACTATTTTTATTTTATTAACCAAATTTATCTTTAAATAAAATAAATTCTTTTAGGTAATTAATTTTATTTTTTAACAACTGGATTTTGTTAAATCTAAATTTAAAAAATCTTATTTATATGTTTAAATTTTCAGAGCTGAAATCGAGATACAGGTCTGTGACGAAGTTAATAATGTGTCAAAGAACTTCAAGTGTAGTCAGTCTTTATTGCTTTCGAAAATGGAATATTTCGCAGATGTCACCGAAGGTAAACATTGAAATATCTTATCACAAACGTCTATTCATTTTCTCTGTCAAATTAACTTATTCGGACAAAACGGTGTAAAGCCTATGTTCATATAGACTGTCTGGGATGATATAGCATAATAAAGGGATGGATATGATACTGGAAAGTAACATTTCCATTTTTTATAAATATTAGACGGTATTTTTCCATCAGAAATGATAGATTATTGTTATTTTAGGATAAATATAGATATAACGTTTCAAACAAGAAACCTAGCGATTTAGAATTAGAAAACCTGGCACTATTTAGCTAATTCAGGCATCATTTCAGAAAAAAATACTTATATATAAAGAACAAAAAGCAACACATTTCATAATCCAATAAAAATAAAGACCAGGGACCGCAACAGACACCCGCAACCTCACCACTGAAGCAAAAGGAAGGAAGGTGACATGATAAGATCTGGGAAAGGTTAAATAGTATACAACTGATCTTACACTATAAGCCTGTTCATCATGCAACCTATGATCGCGAGTTGTCTCTGATTTTATTCACCACCCATGGACGGTTCTGGTCGTAGTGAACTCAATATTTGATGTATTGCTAAAGAGGTCTCTTATGTGCTTAGTAGGCCTCTCATTAAATATTTTCTTAGGTATATTATAAAATATTTTCATAATTCTGGTATAAAACATTTTAATTCTAATTTCATTTAATCCATTACTCTCTCGTTTAGATTTCCGAGGATATGGACTATAGTTGTTCCTTGTTGGGTTGTTCAGAAATAGGAATTTTGGAGTGACACATGTAATACGTTCTTCTTCTTTTTCTTCCTCTTCAATGTCATTGCTTGCGTCGAGGAGCTACTCTATCTACCCATTGTTGCCATAAGCAGCCTCATTTTTTGAAGGGTTTTTCTTCTCTCCCCTCCAATCCGCTAAATATATTCTTGATAAGAATGCTGGTACGGGCTCTCGGCCTCCTTCCCGTCGGTCTAGCTTCCATGAACTTCATTGGCTCTCTCTTCCTCCATCCGTCAAAAATGGCCAAACCAATTTAATTGTCAGTTTTCTATTGAAGTCTTTAGCTTTGTTACTTTCAGTTCTTCTCTTGTGTGTTCATACCTCAAGTGGTTCTTCCTAGTCTTTCTAACGATTCTCTATAGGAATTTCACTGTAGCAGTTCTCACGCGGCTAGCTTTCACTTCCATAAGTGAGAGTTGGGAGGTGAGTTGATTTGTATATAAAATTTTTGGATTGCATATTCTCTACCTCATCCTCTTCGATGACATATTGACTCTCCAGAATATTATTATCTGCCAGTTGTTCTCCTGGGTTAATGGGTTCATCGCCAGAGAAGTGCATCTGATAGAACTGCCTCCATCATTCAAGAATTTTCTCTTCTTCTGTGATTATTTTGTCACTCGAGTCATTGAAATTTCTCACCAGCTTACTTCTTTTTACTCTTTAATTTACATGTCTTAGCTTCTTGCCAAAATTGTTTAATACTTTCACGGTGGCCTTCGTCGAGGATTTTTCCAAACCTCTCCCTTGCCGCTCTTTTTGCATGATGGACCACTCCTTGACAATGATTTCTGGTTAGGTTATACTGAATTAGTTTTTCAGGAGTTTTATCTTGAATATAGGCTTTCCACGTTTTGTTCTTCATTTAAATAGCATGGCGTACTTTTTCATTCCAGCATTCTGTGCGCTTTTGTCTACTTGAAATGTCTTGCAAGCCACAAATTCCCCTTGCTGGTTCCAGAATACAGGATTTTAAGCTAGTCCATCGTTTGTTTGTTTGATGTTGTTTAGGGGCGAAAAACAGCTATGGTCATCAACGCCTGATGGCTTCGAATCCCGCAGGGCCCCGACGAGGCGGCACCCAGGCCGATGGGGGCCAGTCGGAGCAAAGGGGGCGCCCCGGTCCCACATGTCAGATGGCGGCTTCTATGCGACACGAGGCTTTATCGGAGGATGTGGATAAAAACCATGTTGGCCACTTAACTTCATTACATTAGTACAGCCCACTAATGTTTACAATTATTGTACATGGAAAAGTCCAAATCCTCTCAAGTCCTCGGAGCTATACTGCTCTATGAGACCAGAGACGTCCCCGATTCCCCGGCACGAGCCCCCAGGAGCCCCGGCCACACATCCCCCGGCACCCAGCGGGCCGCGCCGATGGCGACTCCATTGTTGTTCTACATCACCCTCTTGACTGACGTGTCTTAATTTTACTACCAGATTTTACCAGATTTTCTGCGTATGAGGTTATTTTTTTCTTGGTTGTCTCGTATATTCACTTCTTGGTAGTTCTTTTGTTTAATTTTCCGTTTGTGCAAAATTTAGTTTTTAGCGGATGATTGCTACCTATTTCTGCCTCTCTTATAACTTTAATATCTGCAAAATATTGTTTTATACGACGGCTACATACGAAACAGTCGAAAACACTGTTTCATTCCATGCTCGAGAAAGTCATTTTGTGTATAATTTTGTTAGGAAACAAGGTATTCCCCACGAGCATGTCGTTGTCCTTTTCCATTCCTTACACTCTCTCATCATGGAGTCCAAAGGCACCGTCAGCATACAACCTATTCTTGAATTAAAGTCACCGCTAAGTATCGCGAATCAGCCTTTGCCGTTCATTTTATGAAGCAGTCTAATCAGAAAAGGAGACTAAGCCCTCTCAATACCTTTTTGATTTTGCCATTTTTTGTCTTGATTCTGCTAGTTTTTGTCCTGTGAGAGTCCACTAGAGTAACGCCTTTATTATCTGTTGTCCAAACTTAACTTTTTATAGTCTTGCAATTGCAACCATATTCGGTCTTGATCATTATAAAAATACATAATAATCAAATTAAAATAAATCATTATGATAAAAATAAACAAATGAATATAAAATTATTTAACTAAAATAAAATATCAATGTTAAATAAATACAAAGAAAATGGCCCAGTCATAAGAGGTATTAGACGCGAGTCGAAATCTATCGGTGATCCAGCGTTACCTTTCCGGTACAGATTAATTGCGTAAAATTTATATATATATATTTATTGTATAATCTATATAGTTATAATGTAATGGGAATGTTTTATCATAAAACTTATTATTTTTACAACTTAGTTTAATAAAATAAAAAAATAATAATAATACTAAATTATAATTGCTTGCACTGTCTACACTCTATTACAAATAAGGAAAATTATAATTTAGAAAATAAAAAAAAAACATTGAGTATTATTGACAATTCTTAAAATTGGTTATTTTACCCGGTGTTGATAAAATTTTACTATACTCAATTGAAAAGTATTCATTATTACCTTTCTCTTTTAGTTGGAAATGGAATGAGAGGAGAAAACGGGGGAAAATTCTTAGGAAGAGGAGAACGTTGGACAACCTTCAAAGAAATTTCAGGGAAAGCGTACAACGGAGACTTTGGGCGGTAAGGAATTTTGATTCCACCTTATTTTGTTTCGGCTCACAAAAAAATAAAATAATGCGTAGCATGATTTAATGGTTAGTCAGAACCACGAACTGCAATGAGCTTATGGTATTAAACTCACATTTCATTACTAATAATCAACATAAAATAAACGGTTAAGCTATTACGCACAGTGGGGCATGTATGACAAAAGCCGAACATAATTCAATAATTTAAACGGAACGGCATAGGACATAAGTCATGTTAATTTGTATAAAAATAAAAGTAATCTATAAAAATAAAAGTAATCTATAAAAATAAAAAAAAATAACATAATGGCATAATTCAAATATGTGTTTGTGCTCGAGCGCGAACTAAAAATTTTCAAAAAATTATCATTTCAACAGATAAAGAAATGCAGAAGACATAATATTCAGGAAAACTAATGGAAACGCAGGATGATATTTTTATGTTTTTTTATATTGAAAAAGGTCGGAGGGTGCAGTCAATGAATTTTTTTTTATTTCTTCCAACTTTGGCGTACTCAGGATCAATCAATTATGAATTTTCTCTACGCCCAGTATTTCCTCATCCACTCTGATATTGTATTGCTTTCTTCATCGGTTTTTTATCCCACTTCGTTATCGCTTTAAACCTCATAGTCTTGTCTCGGATTATGATCTTGGCAGTTCCATCCCTGAGCATATCTTCTGTTAACCCGAGTTCTCTCATGGCCCTCTCTGTTTCCTTAAACCAATTCGGTTTACATTTTTTATTTCTAATAGGTAATGAATATTACACAAATAAAAAAAAAACTAATTTTGTTCCAACGTTTCTTAGGCATTATGCTTAATTCTTAGGCATTATCATAAGAGCAGAGGAATGTACAGCCTACCAAGAGTGGAACCAGAAAGATTATCATTTTATTTTTAAATACACATAAGTGAAATAGTATTACAATCTACCACTTGTAGGCGTAATAGTATTAAATAAGTAATAGCGCTAAGTAGCTATACAAACATACAATAAAAAGAGAAAATACCGCAATCATACAAAAAAAAAAAATATATATATACATGCGGATGATAAAAGCAAAATATGTAAATACTTGCGAAATTGATAGTAAAAAGAAAGTCTAAAATTAAAATAATTGCTCACATTCACATCATAATTGCAATAGAAAGATTATTAATTTAGATCATAAAAAAAGTTGAGAGTGAGGACTAATGGACTGTTGAAGGGGCAAGAATGATTTTTTGACATGGTGATGTTAAATGTTTCGGAAAGGAGGATCTCATGATTGATTGGATATCCGAAGGGAACAATGATAGTCAGTTGGTATTGATAAATTGGACAGGTTGAACACTGGAGGAAACTCAACTTCTGACTTTTTTCAAAGTTGATCGATTTTTTTTTCTTGAGAAGTTGGAAACTAAAAATGCGCAAAATGAATGTAATAATGGTTGGAAGATCTGGTTAGACTATTTGATTTGATAAAATTGTTCATGGTCCTAAAATATTTTTAAAACGTAATATATTAGGAAGAGTTTGATTTAGAGGGAGTATTAATTTAGTTCATCAGGATTAATAGAGTGATAAGCACGAACTTAGGAGATAACGGCTGTCGTTTTTAAGGGATTTCCAATCTGAAGGGAATCTAATATATCAGGTTCATCTGATAAGAAGCTATGAAAGACACTATCCTCATTAGAAAAAGTGGGTTTTCGCAGGTATGTAGAGGAAGATATCTGTTTTACGTTTGGTCAGACACGGTATGTCTGAAGCTTGTTCAGAAGCCATCTGTTCCCTTTATCAACTTTTAATTTCTAAAATAATCCTGGAAGAGTAATCTTGAGAACCTTGAGTGGGAGCCTTAAGGGACGAATTAAAAATATAATTTTTGATTTTCAAACATACACCTAATGGTTAGATAAAATAGATTTCAATATTTCTTATATTTGAGTTTTTGGCTCTATTTTATTGATTTCAATATTTCGTTAATCGAGGAAGGAGAAAAGTCCTGTTCAAGGAATTTAGATTTTTAGGGTGTAGTAAGTTGAAATCTCGCTAGAAAAATTAGCTTAAGTTTCTCAACCCAACCATTTTACACATGAAGTATAGACATTGCGAAATTACCAATTAATAATAGAATAATAGAACAACAATCTAGAAATACAAGAATAAATATAAATATTTCATCTACTGTTTTTATTTATGTTCTGATAAATGTTCTATTTTCAGGACAAAGGCTTGAAGACATGGATATATCAGTGCACTGTGACGTTACTATATTTGAATGGCTGATGAAATGGGTGCATAAACCGTTGAAAGGAACACGTCCTGTTTTAAGTAAGAAATTTTGTAAGCGAAAAAAAAGAGAAGGAAAACAGTAAATTTTTTATCATTTCACTGCGTTTTAACATATTTCTTGCTAAAATGTTAAATTTATAAAATTTAATTAATAATCTGAATATTAACCTGAAGAATTATATATTTTTTTAAATATGTTTAAAAATATTGCATATTTCCATCGCTCTTAATATAAAATTTAAATAACTACATTCCTTTAAATTTACTAACCTACTAGTTGTCACACAAGGATGCTTTGCTTAAGATCAGTAAGACGAAGTCAAGTTAAATTGGTAACCGTAATTTGAAGCAGAATGTTTTGGGGCACTATGTGCCTAGAGCATTTTGAAAAAAATATTACACTACTTACTCATACTCACGAAATCAAGGGAGCGAGCAAATCATCAAAGAGTAAGGTGGCAAGCATGAAAGCCTTTGATGTTTGCCCCCTCACTGGTGGTGCAACAAATGATTTTTGCTTCGCAATTGTGTTGTTCTACACTAGAGGATTCTAGATCATTCCTTCATTTTGCCTATATAAACGGGTGGATGGCCCTAATTTTAGTTCAGTTCTATTTGAGCCACCGAGGTGATAACTCCGACAAGCGGTATTGTCAATTTGCTTTGTGACTTTGTGTGCATCTTGAGTGCTTACTAATGATTACGTTTATCGAACAAAAAGTAACCGAAAATTATGTCTGGTGGATAGAAACGAAAAGTATACGCAGAGAGTCGCCAGTTTCAAGAGAAATGGACTGAAGAATTCTTTTTTATCTTGCACAATGGTAAGCCTATTTGTTTGCCGGGTAATGAATCCATTTCATTGATGAAAGGATTCAATATAAAGAGGCATTACTGAACTAAGCATCCTACGCTGCTCTCACTGACATGACAAATAAGAAAAGACAAAATCCAGAAGCTTACCGCAAATTTGGAAAAACAACAGTAAATATTTCATAAACAAAGAACACAACTTGATAATGTTGTGAAAGCTAGTTTTATAGTTAGTTCAAAAGTGGCAAAGTCATTAAAACCATTTGCCGAAGGAGAATTTATCAAGGAGTTTATGTTAGAAGTTTGCAGTGTTTTGTGTCCTGAAAAGAAAAATGAATTTAAAAAAAATAGTTTGTCAAGACGAACCGTTGTCCGACGTATAGAAATGATGGCTATTGATATAAAAACAACATTGACTTACCATATGGCTGGTTTTGAATCATTTTCCATAACATTAGACGAGATCACCGATTTGTCTGACACATCTCAACTGATTATATTTATTCGAGGTGTTAAAGAGTTCACTATTACTGAGGAATTGCTTTCTTTACAGCCACTAAAAGGAACCACTACAAGATAGGACATTCAATGAAGTGCAATAGGTATTGACAAGTTTTGCTTGCCATGATCAAAATTAGTTGGAGTATACACAGATGGTGCACCTTCTATGGTCGGTGTTACGGTCACAGGAAGCAAAGGATTAGCGGCTTAAATCCGTCGGCGGGAGAAGTTAAAATAGGATTAGGACCTTCTAGATCGTCTCCTTTTGTCGAAAAAGGATTAAGAAGGTTCCAGAATTGTCTCGCCCCTTCTAGAATGTTCGGCCTTGCCTATTTAAATACTTCCCTCGCCTCGAGCGAGTCAGTCTTAGTCTGAGAGAAGACCACGCACGGTGAAGATCTGTGATAAGTGAGTGTCAGTGTGATAAACTAGTCAGTGTTGAACCGGCCAGTGTAATAAGTGTATCAGTGAACTGTGACAGTCTCGCGAGTGTAATAAACTGTTTCTGTTTGTTACTGTGTGTCAGTTTGTCATACTTGGAGAATCTTAAGGTCGGTGGACTAGTGAACTGTAAGTGTTAATTATTAGTTATAAATTGTAGTGTAATTTTATAATATTCATAGAAACTATTGTAACTAGTTAAGCTATCTAGAATTAGTAATATCTTATATTATTGTAATAATTAAATAGGAGTTAGGCCTAGATAATAAATATTTAGAATATTGTTATTATAAATTTGTATTAGTTTAATAATTTAATTGTTAATAGTTTACTTGTATACTTTTTATCACTTTTGTTAATAAATATTAGTATCTTTAATTAAGGAATTGTTTAATTCATTTTAATACCCAGTAGCCCGTAACAGTCGGCTTATGTAAAGGTTTCGTCGGAATTTTGAATGAAAATCAACTGAATTAAATGTGCAAAATGATGATTTGATAGTCCTTCATTGCATTATCTCCACCAACAGAACTTGTGTTTTAAGTCCATTTGACTCCAGAATGTTATGAATGTGGTTGTAACAAGGACAGTTAGTAAATGATTTGTACAGACTTTTGAAAGCGTTTCAGAACAAAATCCGCTTGTGTCAGGTACATATGCTGTCTGGTAACAGTTACCATATCACCACACTCTCTGCTTATGAAAATATTGCTTATACTCAATATGCTAAAGAACTCAAGTTACTGTCGGAGCAATTTTCGAACAGATTTAGCTATTTCAAAAACATGGGAGACTGTTTCAATTTATTGACTCCAACAAAAAGTAATGTACAAAATGCTCCAATGCACTTGCAAATGGAGTTGATTGAGATTCAAGAAAACTCACTCCTAAAATCTAAATTTGAATACGTGGAGTTGTGCGATTTCTACAAAAAATACCTCGAAGAAGACCATTTTCCGAAGCTTAGAAAATTCGCAAAAATATTGGTTTGTGCATTTGGCAGTACTTATAAATGCGAATAGTTCTTTTCATTGGTGAAAGTTAATAAATCAAAACATTGTACATGGCTGACTGACGATAATATGGAAAATTCTTTAGGTATTTGTATCAGTGGAATTAATCCAAACATCGATGAATTTCCCAAATTCAAGCTCGAAGTCTCATTGATTTCGGTATAGCTATTTAGCTTTCGTAGTTTGCAACAATTCCAAATTTACCGATTTAATTATAATGTTGTACCTATTGTTTTCATTTCATTTTGTTATTTTAATAAATTTTATTATAATAACATAGTCTTATGTCTGATATCTATCGCTAAAAATTATGAACACTACTTTAAAATGCACTACTTTTAAATGCGGCCCGCAAACGTATTTGCATACTAAAGTTTGGCCCATAACATGTAAAAGGTTGCCCATACCTGGCCTAGAGGGTAGACCTCTCTGAGTTACCACATGGCGAAGGTCCCAGTTTTGAATCCGGCTATGGCAGATAATTTATTTACTGTGCATACAGTCGGGGATGGATCATATGGGTTAATGGTGTGAAGTGGAGAAATATATTTCAGGAAGGATTTTGTTTTGAAAAACTGGAAATGCAAATTTTTTAAGAACCCAAATAAACTTCATAGTTTTCAGATTTATCACGAAAAAAATCCTAGTTTTTAAATTAATATTCTTCTTATGAACTTTAATCATTTATGAGTTATGTCCATGTATTCATATTCATTTTTATATTTCAGACATTAACAATGTGACTCCAATATTGATATCAGCTATGTTTCTTAGAATGGAACCTTTAGTGGATGAATCTGTTCAATTTTTCAAGAACAATATAAAAGAAATCATCGAAACAACGACCAGTTTATCTTGCCTCAATGATAATATATTGGAGAAGTTCGTAATATAGTAATTGAATAATTTGTTTATTTAATAATAACTATTCATATAATTATTTATACTGAATTAATTTTCAAGAAACAGATTATGTGGTTCATACTCTTAGGCCTTAAATTCTTATTTTTTGAATTATCAATATTGCATAAAAAAAATAAATAAAAAAATCAAAAATCTAGATAGAACCGCAATATTATACTACTAGTATACCTACTCCTTAGAGAATTATTCTGCCTTTCGAACTTTTTTTACCTTCTTTACTGGAAGCGTTTTTGGAGTTTGTAATTTTTTATGCATTTAATATATTAGGCATAATATAATAATGCAATTGGTGCAATGATGTAATTGAGAATATTTCATATTATTTTTAAAAATGGCACGTAAGAACTTTAGAAACCAAGTAGTTCCGAAACAAAGGCTGTATATGATATGTCTGTATATGGCTCCTTTCACACTTATACGGTTCGGTGCGTATTCGATTCGTTTTCGGTAGCCGCCGAAAACGAATGTAAACTCTTCACACACACTCGGCTAGTATCAGGTTTCACAACCGAATCATCGAATACGCAGTCCCCACTATGTCCACAATGCTTACTATGGAGGAAAGACAAATTATTGCTATGTTGTTTCTCTATAGAAGAAACAAAAAACGAAAGAGGAATAATCGACTTCTGGGTGCACCCTATCCTCACCAAAAAGGTAGAGCAGCTTGGTGCATTTTATACCACTTTTCCGAAGTTAAGGGAGCATGATGACAAATTTTCCAATTACTTCAAGATCAATATCAAATGAAAATGAAATAATATTTTCGCTTGCCGAAAATGTAACCGAGCCGAAACTAAACCGTATATGTGTGAACGATTGTTTTTGTGGATCTTGGACCCGAATAGAAACCGATTCGTTTCGAGGGGGCTTTCGGTTCTATCAGTTTTCTATTAGGTACCGAACACACACCGTATCACCTTACATTTGTACACTACACACCCACACACATTTGTCCGACGGCTACCGAAAACGAATCGAATACGCACCGAACCGAACCAAACCGTACGTACATAAGTGTGAAATCAGCCTAAAGGAATACGTCCGTCCCTTCTTTTAAGTTACCTAGTTAGCCATCTTATAATAATTCAATAATTTTTTATTTCAATTGTTTTCAGTTCAAAAACGTCATCTTTGATAAATTGATTCTGTATATTGTATCTGTATATACATATATATTTTAAGAAATTATGTTCTTTGCAAAAAATAGATTGCACCTCCCAAGATAGCTACGCTTCCAAAATTAAAAACACATCCTTAAAACGCGAGTATGGTTCATATTAAAATAAGTATTTTGTCAGCTAATATTTTATATTTCTTATATATGACGTATGCAGAGTCGTTAAGATTTAATTTCAGCATTTTCAAAATGCATTTAATAAAAAATTACGTTATGAATTCGTAAAAGAATAACTGGAAAAGAGAATGAAAAAAATCAAAAGAAACCATGGAATATAGTAATGATAATAAAACTTTATAATGATGATAAATGAAATAAAAATAATAAGAAAAGCGATAAATATACTGTATCGTAAATATCGTAAACATTCTATAATGGATTCATTATTATCTTAAGTAATAGGATAAAGGATTGTTTTTCCTCTTACTATGGCATTTACACTCCTAATAAATCATGTTTTCTTTTTTCCATTTTTTTCAGAATAGCAGATACTTTAACGAATGTGGAATTAGATAGCTTGAACGATCCAACGGATAAAATACAATCTAAGCTGTTTACTAAATTCATCTTATCCCTTGGGAAGAGAAAAATAGATAAAAGAAAGGGTCATTTCTCGAGCCTTGCTAGTTTGTACAGATGTTTTTATTGCAAAAAAATCCTACATGAAGAGTATGGACAGACCGTACCGTGCATTCCAGATCTTCTGGCAGTTGATTCCTACGGGGACATCAGGGGGCGACACAAGGAGTATGATCATTGGATATATTATTAATAAAAAAGGAAAAAATCTAAAAAAAAAATACAGAAATAAATGCTAGAATATAATAAGAAGATTACAAAAAATAATGCTTACTTAAATACGAAAAATAACTTAGTTATATAAAAATTTCAGTTATAAAAAAAAATCATTTTTTTTAATGAAAATTTTATCAAATATTTTACGAAAGTAATGTTTTGAGTTGCGTCTTCACTTGGGAGGAGTCAAGTGAAATATTATGAAATCTTGATATTTCAGTCTTAATTTTAAATATACCCATATAATGATAATCATCTTTATTGTTGGTAATTATTCCGCAGGTTGTAGCTTCGAGTTGAGTAGTCGCAAGTTTTAACTTTTCATTCGTTTCCCTTTTAATTTTTTCCAAAAATACAAGTTATCAAGAGCATCAGTATGGAAAAGAGAATGTAATAATGGGAAATGTGTACACTTCGGTAATCGTTTCTATACTTTACATTTAAATCATCTATCCTTCGAAATGCCAGTTAAAACTTTCATTTCTTGATTAAATGATTACCGAAATCTACTCATTACCCATAATTACATTCTATTTTCCATACTAAAGCTCACGATAACTTGTTGGAAAATATTAAAGATGAGATGAATTAATATTTAAAACTTAATGTAACCCAACTAGAAGCAACAACCTGCAGAACCGATAACTCATTTTTTAACTCAAATTAACTTATTAATTCTATTATCAACTCGACTTAACTTTTAATGATTACCGAGTTTCCAGTCATTTAAAATAAATAAAATAACTGAATATTCCTTTTCCAGAGACACTAGTTGGAATCTCAACTCCTATGTGAAGCAGCTGAAGAGAGAATTGAATTCGTGGCAAAACGTTTATTGGAAACTTTGGGGGACTTGCCATTATTTGGAATGCGTTAAATGCAAGGTGAACTATCCGATAGTTTCGTCAATGAATTGCCGATATCATCCAAATGGAGCTCATTTTGGCGTACGATCTGATTCGAGCAACCTTCTAATTCCTGTAGGTGTGTTCAGTTTCGGTAGAAGTATCCATGTATAAATAACATTGAATACTGTTATTTATACAGGGCTCTACCGAGTTCAAACTCCTTATTTTTCAATATATCAAATTCTAAATGTAAAACTGTAATAATGTCAATGCAAATATCATTTTGTCGAAGTAGAGGTATTAAGAAGTATTTATTAGAAGGCCTGGACAGAATGTGTTCAAAAACAAGGTAATGTCGGGGTCTGTGAAGGATTGAAATTTATTTCTCACAACACCCTTAACTACAGAAAATCAGTGTTGCTAAAGCTAAAGCTTGATATTGACCGGACCACAATTCCAAAACGGTAAAATAAAATAAAATCCGTTTATAGAAAATTCTAAATTCTAACCATATTTCCAATACTTGATAATTGATATTGATCAATAATAATAAATAAAAACTGTAAACTAACATGTACTGGTGTTCAGTACATGGTAGTAGTAGGTAGAGACTGTACTGTTTCTTGGACAAATGTTTTGCGGGGAGGTGATTTGTCCTAGATCACGCTCAACCGCCAGATTTATCCCTTAAAGAGATGCCAAAAGCACGAGATTTTCCCAGGCGGTCACCCTTCCAAGTAGTAACCATGCCCGACGTTGTTCATCTTCGGTGATTGTGGTATGGCCGTTAGCAAAGATTGGCCAGTAATTCCAAAAAAAAATATTCTTCTTCCATAAACTCTTCGCAACACTTCTTCCAATAAGGTCTACTCCATATTGAAAAATCCTCATCACCCAATTCCCTTCAGCTTAAAAGCATTTCATAGTCTTAAAAATATTAAGAAATTGAGAATCAGCAAATTCAAACACCCTTCCTCTTTCTTACTATCCAATACAGATTACCAAATTATCCGTTGTATTCCTAATTGCAACTCCTGCTAAAAACGAAGAAGTTCACCAATAGTTCCAGGTTCCTGAAACTTTTTTAGATTTTATTTCTGCTTTTCATTCGCTCATCTTATTTCATCTGTCCTAGTTCATTTGTATTTATAATTATTAAGTATGTTAATACCATTAAGGACACACTGATTAATAAAATATCATATATACAATTACGATCATCTTATAATTAGATTCAGACAAGTTATTTATATATTTCATAATGTTTTTCACTAATCTGCTTTATTAAGTTCATTCACTTGTGGAGTCACTGCCCTTCCTTGTCCCCTTATATAAGGGCCCATGATCTTTCCTACATAAACTGTATGTATGTATATATATATATATATATATATATATATATATATATATATATATATATTGATACATGACGCAACTATCGTCTAATGAAGAAAAATATATAATCACTCCTTAATAAACCTGGACGCAAAGACCGGAGGATATTTCCTAAAGAACTTTGAAGAGTTTAAGTAAAATACCGCTAGGGGTCGGCAGTCTCACCTATCCCTTCCATAGATAAAACAACCACTTCAGTTCAAATCTTCCTAGAAGTAACATTACTCTTCAGTTCAAATCTTCCAACAAGTAACATTACACTTCAGTTCAACCCTTTCAGCGAGTAACATCAGACACTTCATTTCAACCATTCGATCAAGCAACATCAAGCGCTCCATCTCAAGCTATGGAAGAAGATTGACCATCGCGGGGGGAAGGATCACCTCGTCTGTCAACGCAAGTACTATATATCATTATTCTGCAGAATACGTCGATAACTACAATTTGTTTAGAGCTCATAAAATTTAAATTCAATAAATTCAAAAGCGCTATATGTATATAGATTTAATCTGTTAATTGGTTATGCTTTAATCATAAAGAAATTTGAAAGTAAGAAATTAATAATTATATTTAATATTTGATAAATGTAAATTTTCAAGATCAATTTCTTTGATTTGTTCATTATACTGTTTTCTATTGAAATTAATTTATTTATTATATTATTTATATTGAGATTAATCTGTTTATTATATTATTTTCTATTAAGAAGGATCTGTCCATTATATTGTTTTAAATTGAAATCAATTTATTTATATTATTGCTTTTAATTATGGTTAATAATAAATCAATGTTAGTGAAATGTATTTTGCCTTATCTATTGATTGCCTGATGTTTATCCATATTTATATTCAAATGATAAAAGGTTTATTAGTAGTTAATAAAAGTAATTAATCAATTCAAGGTAAGATTTTCAATTTAGCTTAAGTAATTTATTCCAGTTCTTATCAGTGAATATAGGTAATTAAAATCTGCCCATTTAAACCCGTAAATACCTTAGATAAGCAGAAGTAATGAGTATCAATTAAGAAAATAAAATTTTATCACTGGTAAGAAGGGAATAGTATATATGTATTTGCTGAAACGTAAACAAAAAACTAACAACTTTTTATTACAGGTAACTATGTCTGCTGTGGAGCAAAAACATATCGATTTGATGTCTTAGGTCTGCCTAATGTAAGTGTTTAATAATAATAATAATTTTAATTTATTAATTTATAATTAGCATGGCAATAGGGTTAATTTATCAAATGTGTCTTGATAAAATGCTCATTACAAAATCTCATTAAGGATTTCTCAAGTAATGTTTTGTCACAGTGAATATTTTTTTTAAATTATTACTTTTCATGATATTTTACGGATATAACTAGAATATGGTAGTCCGAAATGATGACTTAGGTCTCTTAAATAGCAGTTAAAAATAGTTGAAGCTGTCCAGTTAGCATGTAGCCGATTCACATTAACAGCTAAAATAAGATGGATAAACTAAATATTGGCAGTACATAACTACAAAATATTTCAACAAATAACTTATTGAACTTCCTTGAAGTAATTTACAATTTTAGTTTAAGATTAGTCTATGTTGGTGATATTATGTTTTGTATTTCTGAACATAACTGGTTAGTATTTATTACTACTGTTAAAAATAAACTATGCAGTAAGATCTCCAAATCTCTTAACTGTAGCTTTAGTCTCATTTATTGAGTTTTTGACGTAATTAGTATATCATAATTGATCGGAACAAAGGCATAAAATATATAATCTGAAACATTTTTTTCTCTTTCAATGTAATAATATCAGTACTTATGATATTGGCTACACAGTCAGCAAATAAAATTATTAATAAATACAAAATTATATATTGACTATGAAGCAGTAAATAAACATGATGAATAATCACTTATTTACATTCATAAAGGGGATTGTGTAAATATACTACAGCTACATTGTGTAAAAATATTGTCCAAGTTGATTAATCCATTATTTCCCTTTTTTTTTTTTTTTTTTAGGTGTATAGTGATGTCACATTCTCCTCTTCAATTATAGAGATTGTTATATATTATTTTACATCAAGATCGTTATAATATATTTTTTTAATAATAGTATATGTGTATTTTTCCTATTTTTTTTTACACATTTTATATTATTTATTATCAAATTATAACAAATAATATAAAATTTGATATGATCAGAAGGTAATGCTGAGCATAGGAAAGCCCCTTTCCCCTCTAAATTAATCAACCAATCAACCTAGGCACTCTAAAAGAAATATTGCTTCAATGACACCAGGCAACATATATACATATAACACCAGGCATATATATATATATATATATATATATATATATATATATATATATATATATATATATATATAAACTAAAATTGTTTCACATCATGGTTTGAATCCTATGATTCAGTTTAGATTTTGTCTAAGTAGTCATATAATTTCAAATGTAATTAATTATTGCTTATTCCGATTAGCCATAGCAGCATAAAGTGACATTAAATAAACAAACAATTATTGCTCCACTCTGCTAAGTGGTTATACTATAACTTATTATGGATATTATCAAAATGCTTAGATTCATATTCATCAGTAGGTAAATATTGTTCTCTAGCTTAATTTATAAACATATAAACCTATATAGTAAAAATAATAAATAAGACATCACAGTTTAGTTTATTAAAATTGTGTGCATCTATTCTAGAGGAATTATCCAATGAACCTCTTTATATTTAAATCATCTGTTTTTTATCAGACTATTTTAAAGCAATTTAATTATTTTGGACCATTTTGATATATTTATTTCTATCATTGAAAACAAATTAAATTATTTTAGGGCTGTATGATAAAATCACATGTCCCATTGGAAAATGAAAACTCTAGCAAATTACTTTCTATATTAGAAAGTAAAAGAAGAATTATATGTGATGGTACTCAGGTGCTCTGTGCACAGGAAAAAAAACTCGAAGAAGTAAAAGGTAAGAGTAGCGATTAGAATGTGGAAGAGAGTTAAGTTAAAGGGTGAAAAAATTAAATGGATAAAAAGGTAGTATGAAATGAATCAATAAATAAAATTGTATACTTCACAATTAATATTAGATGAATGTTACTGTATGCTGTAAGTTTTAATTTTATAGAATCGGTTAGATATTGTGATATAAATACGTATGATGTGGCATATATACTGTAAACATTTTATGTTCATTGAATATAATTTTACTTTCAGAAATGTACGGAACCATGGTTGGATGTAGTTCTACATGGAGACCATTGTCTCGAGGCAATTACATTGATAAAGTATACTCTTTTAATGATATTTTAAATGCAATAGATGAACGGGAGTCTGATGGTGGTAAGTTGTTATTAAAAATAATTCATTATTAACCCTGGAATTTTATGAATTATTAATACTTGAAATTGAATTATTTAACAATTTTATTAGCTCTTGCCATAAAGTAGTTTATTCCATTAATTTTGTTTTAACTAATTTTGTTTTAATTCTTTCTTCATTATTTATTACTATTATTAATTGTTAATAATGGTACAACAACCAATCCAGGCCTCCTCAACTTTCTTACCTCACTATTTCCTTTGAATATTTCGGCTTCCTCTAGCTCTTTTCTTTTCCATATTTGCTTTCTTCTTTTAAGAAGCTGTTGTTTTTGCTTTTCCATCCTTCTGAATTCCTCAGCTGTCCACTCAGTCCTTTTCGCCAGCATTGCTCTATATGCTATGTTTTTAGCCTCAGTTATGTATGAGCATACTTAATCAAACCATGGACCTGGTTGTTCTTTCTTTTGCTCTTAAGATGTTCTCGGTCACGCCGGCGTTTGAGTGGGTCTTCCTCCATTGATCATCAACTTCTTCCTCTTCATAGTCTAACATAACTAATTTTTTATTCAATGTGGTAATATCCCTCCCGCAGGGTCAGCTAGCTTATCTATATTATATATTCCTTTTCCCGATTTTTTATTTTGAGATATAATTCGGTCAGCGGGGGTCCTCGGTGGTGTGATGCGCAATGTATGGTACGAAAAAGTAACCACTTAGCCTCTCCACCTCAACTCCTCTCTCACCTATACGTGACGGACCCTATCAAGCCGTCCAAACAAAAACCCAGTCCAAGGCGGTGGTAACCAATACCTGCGGAGGACGGGGTCGATGAACTAACGAGAGATATGGAGCTCATATAAAAATGGGTGTTGTTGTTCCGAACTTACGGAACCTCTTTCACTGGGCCAGTCACCCATAAAATTATTACCTGATTCAGAGCTCAAACATTGGCATCGGACTCGATCGTTCTATTATTTATATCGTTAAAAGGATTTAAGAATTGCAACATGGAATATAAGGACGTTTACTGGAAAAGAAGTAGAAATAGTCGAAGAAATGCGGACACACCATGTTGATATATTGGGTATGAGGTGAAAAAGAAGAGATGCAGAGACATGAAACTACCTGGAAATTACACCCTAATGTATTCTGGGGTCCCAGAAGGAATCAGAGCTAAGGAAGGTTTTGGAGTGGTAATGAAGAACACCCTCCTCTCGAACACATCAGAATGGTTTCCGATATCCTCAAGGATGATAGTCATCAATATTAAAATCTCCATTGGCCAAAGCACTTTTAACAAAACACTAAGTATACGCACCTACAGAAGACTCAGATGTGATGGAAAGGGAACATTTCTATACGAACTTGGAAACAAAAGTGATTAAGGCCCAAAACAGCTGAAGAGAGGTCATAATTATAGTTCATTTAAATGCGAGAACAGGGTGCGATTTTAATAGCACCCATGGAGTGATGGCGAGACACGGAGGAGAAGCTATTAAAAATACTAACGGACAACGACTTATGAACTTCTGTTTAGAAAATGACCTGTTGATAGGAAATTCTTTCTTCCCCCATAAAAAAGATTTTATCACCATAGAAATAATTTAAAACCAAATTCAAAAACAAACACCGCACTTTCAACACATTGCAAAAACGAATCACATGCATTTGATTTTGAAAAACCACGCATTTTGCGCAGAAAGAAAAATAAGATTAAAAGGAGATTTTAGGAAGCATTGTATATTAATGAAAAAATAGATAATGAAGTGAACGACAGAAAAAAAGCGAAGGAAATAAGTAAACTGTATTAATCTGTTATTTTAAAGTTGAAAAAGAAATAATAAATCTATAAACACTTATAGATAAGACAGATAGTATAACCTGTCACAGGATCCTCACAAAATTTTTCCATTTTTCTATGTTCTGATACACAAATTATCCAGCACAGGAGGAATCCCTGCAAAAATACGAAAAAATAGAGGAATCCAAACTTCTCATACCAGAAAATCAAGAGAAATATGCCAAAGAACTGGAAGAGAAATTGAGAAGTATTAATATGGAAGCGAATGTGGACAGCTTATGGGCAGAAATTACAAAGCACATCCTTCAGACAGCAATGTCAGTATTTGGCATCAAAAGACATTCTTCTGGTGGAAAACAAACTGATTGGTGGAACGATCGGGTAAAGGCATCTGTACAAAGAAAGAAACAGGCGTGGAAAGAGTAATAAAGTAATAAAGAGTATAATAAAAATAAATGCGATGAAAAATGGGAATTATATGTTAGAAGAAGAAGGGAAACTAAAATGGTTGTTAGAACTGCAAAAAGAAAGAGTTGGGAAAATTTTGGCCGAAATGTCCAAGAAGGCTATAAGGATAACTCCTAGAAATTCTGGAAATATATCAAAGCACTAAAATCCAAAAAAATGAAAGCCCATCCGCAATATAAAAGACATATCCGGAAAAATATGAAATAACGATACGGATATTCTAGACAGATGGAAGCAGCACTACTCCCAGGTGTTTGAAGAAACTAGAAGAGGAATGGATGAGGAAAATGAAGAAGGACCACATAATGAAAATGAGGAAACTATATGGGACGAAGAAGTTGAAGCGGCTGTGGAAAGATTAAAGATAGGAAAAGCACCGGGGAGAGATTACATCGCGCCTGAATTCATAAAATATGGAAGGCGGAGTCTGATTGGGATTCTTCAAGGTTTATTCCAAAAAGCATATGCAGAAAAAAAGATACCAAAACAAAGAATGGGAATATAATATCATCGTACCTATCTTTAAGAAAGGGAGTCAGAGCGAATGCCAAAGCTACAGGCCCTTCTGTCTATCTCAAGTAGTATACAAATTATACACATCTATTCTTGAGAGAAGATTGAGAAAGTCCTCTGTATGTTCCATTCTCTATACTGTACATTGAAATTGAATAAGTGTTTATGAAACACACAATCATTAAAAAAAATAATAATTTTATCGGGATAAAAAATGTGATTTTTGTTTTAAAACTTAGGAAAAAAATCAGCTAAAATCTAAGCTTATACAGGACATCTACAATTAAAATACTTTAAAAAAACAACTTACAATTGTAAACCATGCTTTCTAAAAAAAAAATTATGTTGCACTCTATTATTGTTTATAGTTTTATTCAATATTAATACATTTTGAATAAAAATAGCAGACTTAAAAGTGGAACTGAACAAATACAGAAAAAATCAAGAAGAGGAAATCAGGGTGGTAAAATCACAGGTTGATGAAATTACAAATAACATTAAAAATTCTAGTGAAAGAGAGATCAATCTCACTAGAAGGAAAAATATAGTTATATTTGGTTTAAATAGAGAAAAATCTTATTCTTCTTTTGCATCATCCTTTTTTGCCTTTCAGCGTAGGGGAGCGTCTAACCAGGATTTCCAACGTTCCCTGTTACCTGCAAGATTTCTGGCTTGGCGTATATTCTTGTTTCTTCTTTTACACAGACAGTCGACGTATTCGAGGTACGAAATTCTCGGTCTGCCACGGGGTCTTCTACCATCGGGGACATAGTCCATAAACTTCAATGGATTCCTGTGATCATCCATTCTGACATGTCCAAACCATTTAAGCTGCCGAGTCTCAAGGACATCCTTCATCGGAAAAACCCCCAACTCCTCCCTGATTCTCTCATTGCGAGTGCAGTCACGTCTCGTCCTCCCTGCGATCCTTCGGACAAACCTCATTTCTGCAGCAGTGACTTTTCTCTCCAGTTTGTCCATCAGCATCCAGCTTTCAGCCCCATATGGAGGTACAGGGACGTACACTGCTTTAAATATGTGTAGTTTCACGCCTCTGCTCACTTCTCTCTTGCCCGCAGAGGCTAGTCTAAGTACCACACTAGTGGGGTCACGAGTTCAGTACACGGTACTCTCTCACCCAGAACAGTAAACTATACAATTACTCATTATATAAGGTCATTTACAGTACTCACCTCAGGCCCACCTTCTCTGGGAAGACCCAAGGTTGGGGGTATACCTAACTACCAGTGTTCTTACTGGGCCAATCACCCGTACAAATGATTCAAAGAAAATTAGCGAATAGCCTCGGATCTGGACAGACTAAAAGGAAAGGACTCGACATGGAAAAGGACATACGGTTGGGGACTTGGAATATTAGATCTCTTACTGGCAAAGAGGTGGAAATCATCGAGGAAATGAAGACGTGCAGGTTAGATATTCTGGGGAGGAATCAGTGAGATGAAGGAAGCTGGAGTGATAGCGAGAAAAATCTTCATATATAATTATTAGGGTAATAGAAATATTTAAGTGCATTATATCAGACTTTCGCACTTATTCGATATTCTAGAAATAAGAAAAATAAATCCTAAGAATTGAAGTATAAGAAATAAAGTAAATAATGGCTCAGTGATAGTCAAGCTAAATTCTTAAAAAATGACATTATGACACAGTCTGTGTTTGGTATTAGAAGAGAGAGGACCACCGGCTAGCTCCGCCAGATAAGAACTTACAATTTCTTTTATTTTAAATTAATTTTTAACATAGCTGTATATATATTATTATTTTTATTTTTATTTTTATTATTATAACAGATAATCTTTTCATTTGTCTTCTTCTTTAAATTTTTTTTTTTTTTTTTGTTTTATTTCTTATTTTTATTTTTCTGGTTTATACTTGGGTGTTAATTAGACTTCAATGGGAGATCCGATAGATCTCAGTAGCCCCAAAGCTAAAAGAAAACGGCTTCGTACCCGCCTTAAACCGTCAACCGAAAAAAATGACGCAACACCGATCCAAATTAGCCCTTCTTTTTTAATCGTTCAAAGAACCGATAATAAAGACTTCAAAATGGTTTCACCATTTCTAATTAGTAAATTTCTATCAGGACATGTAGGTGAATTAAAAAATGTAAAAAAGTTGAGAGATGGCTCTTTACTCATAGAAACTACTAATGGTAAGCAGTCAGAAAAATTACTAAAATGTGAAACTTTTGGTGGTCAATTCCCCATTAGAGTAACACCCCACAACACCCTGAACTACAGCAAGGGAGTTATTCGCTGTTATGATCTCCAATTTCTGGAGATCGATGAAATTAAAAAAGAACTATCAACCAAAATTAAAGATATAATGAGAATAAAAATTAAAAAAGATGGTAATGAAATTCTAACGAACACCTACGTGGTTACATTTCCGACTCCTACTAATCCGGATTATATAAACATAGGATTTCTGAAAGTTAAAGTTCAACAATACGTCCCTAATCCCATGCGCTGCTTTAACTGTCTCGGATTTTCTCATCCTACTAATCAATGTAAACAAGAGGCCAAATGTATAAATTGCGGACAGGCAAAACACGGAGAAAATATTAAATGCATCCTGCCGGCTAAATGCGCGAATTGCGATGGCCCTCACAACGCACTAGATCGCACATGTCAAATCTTCAAAATTCAAAAGGAAATAAAAGCCATCCAAGTAACAAATAAAGTTTCTTTAAATGAGGCAAAAAAAGTCTACAAAGAACGAAATCCTGTACCATTCAACAAAATTTAATAATATTGAAAAAAAAGACATAGCTATTCAAACAGACAGTATTTTTAACTTTGGAGAAAACAAGATTAATCATAAAAATAATACTAATAATAATTACGAACCAACTCACTCTTCAGTAACTATCCCCCTCCCCCTCCCAGTCCCTATCTCCCTACCCCCCCCAGTTCCTACTTCCCTACCCCTACCAGTCCCTACATCCACACCCCCTCCTCCCTCAGAACCTTCAGTTTCCCTCTCCCTAAACCCTTTAACCTCACCTAATGTGCAGGAAAATACCGAGAGCTTCAAGATCGCGATCGCGATCTAGTAAGCGCTGCGATACCCCCACTCCTCTCCCCACCACTCCTCTTCCCGCCGCATCCCGGCCTGGAGATGACCCGTCCTCCTTATCAATCGAGTCTGAGCTAATGGATGCCCAATGCTCAGAAGTTGACCCAGAAGGAGAATTTACTACAGTAAATAACAAAAAACAGGTCAGCCGCAAAGCTAGAAAAAAATAATAATGATACGTACGAAACTTATTTATAACATTATGTATAATGGAATAAACATCAACACCTACACCCTGTACCCTAATTCACCTGTAAATTTGCACTTAAACAATAATTATCGTTTATATAACAGAGTACACAGCCATAATAAATTTAGTAGCAACAATAATACTAATCCGACTGACAAAACTATACCGTATAGACTACAAGCCCTGTTTATCCCATTCACTTTTATCTCTGCTCTGTTTATAATGTTGAACACCAATAAACTACTTAATATCAGCTCTGAAAACAATAGTCCATACCTGTTATTATCACTCGTTCTCTTAGCGAGTATATATCCATCTCTATTTATGAAAATAGCCACATACGATATAATGTACTACGTACTTATACAGAATAACCAACATTATATACATATAATTTCACATATTTCATACGAATACGGCCTTATATCTGTACATACATTTATTTACTATTTAATACGTCCGAAAATGAGAGAATATATCTACATCTCCGGTATATCTCTGTATATGGGCGTGTGTGTATACACACATACGAGTGCGTGCGCGTATGGATGTTTATATGTGTATATGTATGGGTATTGTTGGGTTTGTGTTTATATGTACATATGGGTATGCAGGTATATTTACTTTTTTCTTTTTAGTCTTTTTCATCTTCATTTGTTACATATGTTTGTGTATTCTTTATTAATTTTAATTCTCTCTCTATTTCTAATCTATTTACTAAATTTTATTTTTTTGTATGTGAGTATTCATATATACCGGTCTATATGTACGTGTATGAATACATGTGTGGGTACGACTTATTCTGGGTTTATTCACTCATTTACTATCAATATAATATATTACCACTCCTTTACTTTATTTTATTTGAAATTTAAAACGGATTGGACCTCCAAATCTTTTATTTATTTATTATCTCTCACATTCCTTAAAAACTAAAAATGACCCTTATACAGTGGAATTGTAATGGATTAAAAACGCACTTTAATGACCTAAAAATACTCATAAAAGATGAAAATCCATTCTGTATATGCATACAAGAAACGCACCTTAAAAAAAGAGACAAAATCTCGTTAAAAGACTTTGCCATTTATCGTACTGACAGTCCGAACGATGATCATGCATGTAGAGGAGTCCTCATTGCCGTTAATAATTCCGTATATTCCAAACAAATAGAAATTGAATCAAACCTCCAAATTATAGCCGTGACTATTCACTTTGGCTTTACTTTCTCAATCTGCAACATCTACCTACCCCAGGACCGACTCATACAAACAGAAGACATTTTAAATATCTACAATAAGCTACCCCAACCTGTTCTTCTTGTCGGAGACTTTAATGGCCACAGCCCAATGTGGGGTTCCATAGACCTAAATGCGAGAGGAAGAATGATAGAAACATTCATAGACCTATCAAACGTTCTACTCCTCAACACAGGTGAACCCACATACCTAAGCTCCACCTACGGCACCTACACATCTCTCGACCTTTCCATGTGCAGCCCCTCACTATACAATATCATTGAATGGACAGTATTACCAGACCTATACGGTAGTGATCACTTCCCTCTCCGCATAAAATTCGAAAATCGCAACCAGAACAGAAACGGTAAACCTCGGTGGATAGTCGAAAAAGCAGATTGGACGCTTTTCACATCAATCGTTAAACCACCTGAAAAACATCCGTCTGAAATAAGTATTGAAATAGGATGTCAACTTTTTACAGATACCGTACTACAAGCAGCAAAACTTGCGATCCCTAAAACTAAAAACAACACTAAAAGACCCTCTGTTCCCTGGTTCAACGAACAATGCAAAACTGCTATAAGAAACCGTAGAAGAGCATACAGGAAGATTCAGAAAAATGCCACCGTAACAAATCTAACCGAGTATAAAAAACAAAGAGCCATATGCAGAAGAACAATAAACAATAGCAAATCCGAATCATGGAAACAATTCGTCGAAACCATAAACTCATCCACCCCCTCTAGCCTCGTTTGGAATAAAATAAGAAAAATTCACAAAAATTACTCAGCCACTCGATACACCTTACTCTATGATGGTAAACTTACGGACAACCCTGAGATAATTGCTGAAATGTTCGCTGGATATTATTCAGAAACCTTCAACCTACCTCCCACTCATCCATGTGTAACAAAAGAAACAAATCCGGAAAATGAAATCACATGCCATCACTCTGAAGCCTCCGATATGATATATAACCGATCGTTCTCTATGTGGGAACTTAGATCAACCCTAAGAAGCCTCAAAGGATCATCACCCGGCCCAGATGATATTCACTATGCAATGATCCAACAGCTCCCACAAAACTGTCTAAGCTGGCTACTGAACTTCTATAACCATGTGTGGGAAAGAGGCGAATTTCCCAGCGTCTGGCGACAATCAGAAATAGTGCCAATTCTGAAAACTGGCAAAGACAAGCGCCAAGTAAGCAGCTATCGCCCTATATTTCTCACTAGCTGCCTCTGTAAGATTATGGAACGCATGGTTAATAAACGCCTTGTGTGGATCTTCGAAAAAAACAACGTTCTCCAGAATTTCCAATGCGGCTTTCGCAGAGGAAGAACAACTATCGATCACTTAGTCCAACTCGAAGCCGAACTACAATACGCATTTATCGAAAAGCAGCAAGCAGTTGTAATCTTCTTCGACATGGTTAAAGCATTTGATCGCACAAGCATAGATATTATTATGAAAAAGTTGATATCTTTAGATTTTTCAGGCAATCTCCTAAAATTTATTCAAAAGTTTCTAACACAACGACAATTTAAAATTCGAATAGGAAACGTGATGTCCCGAGACGTCAATCAAAAAATAGGAGTACCACAAGGATGTGTTCTGAGCACAACTCTCTTTGCGCTGGCAATTAATGACCTGGGAAGAAACTTGCCCAGAGGAGTAAAGCCGCTGCTTTATGTACACGACCTCGCTATTATGTGTCGCTCAAACAATGTAGATTCAATAAAAGGAAAACTCCAGGAAGCCCTAAATCGACTTAATGCCTGGTCACAATCCGCAGGTCTTGAATTCTCCCCAGAAAAAACTAAGTGTGTCCACTTTAGCCGCAAAAGACGAACTCCACCGTCCCCTGAACTTACTCTAGGAGCGACACCTTTGCCATATGTCGAACAATGCAAATTTTTAGGGCTGATATTCGACAGGCGATTATCGTGGAATACTCATATTATTAATCTTAAAGAAAAATGTATTTCTAAAATTAAAATCTTAAAAGTTCTCTGTAGAACATCATGGGGAGCAGACAGATCAACGATGCTAAGAATATATAAGGCTTTGATCTGTTCCAAAATAGACTATGGGAGCTTTGTATACGGCTCAGCTCGCTTCCAAAGCTTAGCCAAACTCGATACCATCCACAATACCGGAATCCGCATTGGCACTGGTGCATTTAGGACAAGCCCCATTTTAAGTATATGTGCTGAGTCAGGGGTCCAACCACTATTATTCAGGCGTCAAAAACTAGCAATGAACTATCTGTCCCGACTATACTTGCAACCCTCACATCCAGCCTATAAGTATATATTCCAACCTAAATTCTCCAGACAGTTCCTACAGACAAGAAATGCAACGCTGCCAATCGCAGAAAGATTTTCTTTCGCCATCAATGAATTAAAATCAATAAACGTTAAAATTCTAGATATGAACACACCTCCGTGGACTTACCAACCTCCAAAAATATACCTCCAACTCTCCAAATTCCGCAAACAAAACACAACACCTTTACAATATCAGGAAAGATACCAGCAGCTCATCCATACCCTACCAAAACACACAGCTATATATACTGATGGATCAAAGTCTGATAGCTCAACAGGATCTGCTTTTGTTACACCAAACTCAACACACAAGCAAAAACTACACCATCTATGTAATGTCTATTCAGCCGAATTAAATGCCATCGCATCCGCTCTCTACCTTTGCATGATAGAAATACCAATAGATAATATAACGATAGTATCCGACTCACTTAGCGCTCTCCAAGGATTGAATGATATGTACTCAGACCACCCGATCATTCACCGCATTCACGAATACTTAATAATGCTAGAAGGTATAGGCAAGTCACTCCACTTCGTCTGGGCTCCAGGCCATGTAGGCATCATAGGAAATGAGATGGCCGACAAAGTTGCAAGAGAAGCACTATCCCTCCCGGGTAGAGGCACAGCTATCTTAACTGGCCCAGAGCTTGCACGCCCTCTAAAGGAGTGTGTAAAAAATAGATGGCAATCAATGTGGGACGAAAGCCCATCCAATAAATTAAAACGTATTAAGAAATGCGTAAATCCATGGACTACCTCCAACCGTAGCAAACGCCGTGAAGAAGTGGTAATCACCCGCCTCAGAATAGGCCATAGTCGATTAACCCATGTTTACCTAATGACAAGAGAAGCACCTCCGAAATGTCCAAAATGCAATGGCATCTTGACCATCAGACACATATTCGAAGAATGCCATTACTATCGATCTGTGCTACACCAACTCGGGTTACCTTTTAATATCTCAATGGCTCTGAGAGATGACGAATCCACAATAGATGCGGTCATTAAATTCATTACCAAGTGTAATCTGATGACCACCATTTGATGTGAAATATATATGTGTATATATAAGTGTTTATGTTTATATGTATATGAATGTGTGGGTGTGTATATGTATTACACATCTTGTTCCAAGCTAATTTTTCGATAAATAACCAAGTGTTGTTATTATCATCCATTATCTATTATAGCAAAGTAGATATATAACATATACATAAACTAAAACGAAGCTCACTGGTGCGGGCCCGCGTGGGCTGGGGGGAGGAGTGGCCTGGGCTCCGGGGGGGCTGGTGCTGGGGGCTATGGGGGCGCCACTTGTCCCGCAGAGCATGTTAGCTCCGAAGATCTGAGAGGATTTGGACTTTTCCATGAATGGTCCATTGTAAACATTAGTGGATTGTACTAATGTCCTTAGTGTGGCTGGGTGGTTAACATGGTTTTTATCCACATCCTCTGACCAATCTTCGTGTCATAAATAACAATATAACCACCACTTGACTTGTGGGACTTGGGCGCCTTCTGGACTTCGGCGTGCCCCCTCGGGTCTGGGCGCGCCTCTCGCTTCGTTCTTTCTCGGGCCCAGATAGGTGGGTTACCATAACTTAACAACCAACGGGCGTTGATGACCTGGATGTTTTACGCCCCTAAACCCAAGAAAACAAACAAACAATGACATTATGAAAAATAAGTTTAAACTGATGAAATCGGAAGACTTTAAAATGATAAAAATCAAAGATGATCTACCAAAAAATGTTAGAGCAATTAGAAAAGAATTATTTCCGTTTATGAGGGCTCATTTGGAAAAAGGAAACAAGGCATCATTGAGGTATGACAAACTCCTGATAAACGACCAAAGTTTTTCTCTAGAAGAACTGCAATCTCAAGAAAATTCAAAGAAAAAAAGGGAAAGGAACGAAGAAAAAGAAGTAACTATGAAAATACATATAAAACATCAGAGCCAATTCCTAAAGGGAAGAAAAAGAAAAATACTAAAACTCATCAAAGATCTATTAGTTTGGATAAATTGTAGGTGACTCATAAAGAAGATGATAGCGACGCTAATAAAAATGAAGCCCCGAGCAAAAAGAAGATCCTAATTTTCAAGGCAATGACCAAGGCACTCTCAAGGTATGTACATTAAACGTTAGAACGTTGTTAACTGAAGGCTGGTTGGAGGAGCTCACTCACGCTCTCGAGGATATTAATTGGGATATTAATGGTCTGGCGAAGAAGGAAATTTTGTTCGGTTTTGGAACGGAAATCAGGACCAGGAAACGTATTCATCCACACAGCATCTCAAAACGGGATGTTTGGCATTGGATTTCTTGTTTCAAATAAGTTAAGAAACGGAATAATAGATTTTAAAGAAAAAAACTGCAGAATAACTGTTTTAATGTTAGAAATTACTTCCAGTAAAAATATAACTATATTACAAGTGCATGCTCCTACAATGGCGGATTCCTTCGAAGCAAAAGAAAAATTAGGACACCATTTGACCGAAAAAGGACGATACCCAGAAATTAAACAGAAAAAGATATCCATTTAGGTTATGGCAGGACCCTTCTGGTGGAGAGCTGCTAAAGAGAGAGATGGGTAGAAGGAAAAATGGTTGGCCCTTACAAATCCCGCATCCCAGTAGGGCTAGACACCCAGGGATATGTAGACTATTACTCTGAAAGGAAGACCTATACAGGAAAAAACTAATAATAAAAAGTTTGTATAAATATTTATTTGTATATAATGTAAAGAATTGTTTTTATGTTGTTTATAAATTTATGTTTATAGTTATTGTATAATTTACGCATAAATAAAGGCTATTTTCATTCATTCATTCATTCAGTACATTTCGAATTAATAATTTCTACTTGTATTTTAATTAAACAGTTTGAATTAAATATTCTTAATGATAAAATTAATTACTTTCAAACAGATATCGATTACGATGCAAACTGCACAAGATCAACATTAGATGATATCGATAATGCCAGCTCTGAGAGTGAGTTCAATGATATTGCTAGTATTGGAGATGGTGAAGATTCAGATGGTTCATCTTCTTCTAAAAAATATTCTCCCCAGAACAAAACGTAAGTAGTAATCAGAGATGAATATGCCATTTGATTAAATATCTCATTACATACAAATATATACAATTTTTTTTTTTTAGTGAGAATAATGTGAAGTTGTGGACAATACATAGGTCTATTAGATTCAATCAGGATAATCAGAGAGAAAGAGAAGAGAAGATTATTAAATGTATTATTAATAAGTTAAACCGCTCTAAAAATGACAGCGAGTTCGATATATTTTTGGCTAACAATGGGAATGATCCATACCATACAGATGGTGAATTTTTTAAACAATTATGTCAAATTTATACATTATTTGTCCTTTGCCAAACTTATACATTTATTAATTTTAACGAAATTAAAAATTTAACATTTAAATTGAATTTATGTTATTATATATATTTTTAGGTGGGGTCTATGCATTTCTAGAGGAGGAGTGGAGAGAAGAATCGGTACAGCAAGAAATGTGTAACCCATGTTTTACACCATCAAGATCTCCTAAACCCAGAACTACAAAATACACATACAGCCAGTGAAATGGAGTTCATAGTGTAATATAAAGTTGCCAAATTTTGATGTGTTCAAGAATTATTAATGATAATTAGAAATTAATTTTTGAAAATGATATGTGCATAATTTTTAGGTATTATTTTGTAAACAATTAATAAAAGGACTGAAGTGTTGTTTGTTCCTAAACAAGTTTTTTTCTAAAATTAAACTACATTGGAGCGTCGATTCTCCGAACGTTCAATTAACTGTGTTTTTTTTGTTGTTTTTTTAAATGTAATATTAATTATTTATTTTATTTTTTGTTAGAAGTTATAATTTTTAAATAAAAATATTTAATAATATTAATTAATTTGATCAGATCATCCAGTTTCTCATTTGTATTGTTAAAATTATTGTTATTTTAAATAAAATTTGATGAAAAATAAAATGGAGAATGAAGATAGTTGGGGGTGCAGTAAAAAAAAACACTAAATAAGTACTAGACTTATATTTATGTGCCGATGTTTCGACCTACAGTGTAGGTCATCTTCAGGGCTATGAGAGAGAAACAAACAGAACAAAAACTATATAAAAACCTTACAGTTACAATAATATAGTGACATGTAATGTAGAACATTAAAAAAGTGACAGATATGAAAATTAAAGATAACGAATATTAAAAAAGTGACAGAATATAATAAAATTGAGATATAGACAGATTTAATAAAATTAAAGATAATGAACAGAAATTAAAATAGTGACAGATATAATAATTAAAGATAACAAATATAAAATAAAATACAGAAAATAAATGTACAGAAAGGGTAGACAAGTAAAAATAATATAAAGGGAAATAAAAAAGAAGAGGTAAACCAAAGATACAAAATGAGAAGATTAACATATAAAAAAAAGGTTGGAACATGCAGGATTTAGAAAAACTAGTAAAATAAAGATATAAAATGTATGATAACGGACTTCTAGAGGTTACATAAGTAAATTGTATGAGACATAATAATAAAAGAATATGTAGAAAGAAATGAAAGGTATCTCGTAGAATGACAGATTATAAATGTAAACAAAATGAAAGTATAAGTATGGAACTGTATGTACAATAACTATTGTGTATAATAGTATTACTATTGTACAGTAACTATTGTGTACAATAACGATTTGAAAAATAGTTGATAGGATAAATAAATTTGAAAAATTAAAAAAAGTGCTTATAAATATGAACTCTTTGATTACCAACATATGATGGATGCCAAAATGATAAGGGGGAAATAGGAAAATATGTAGTGTGAAGAATGGAGAAAGGCTAAAGAGAAAAGGATATAATAAATAAAATATTAAGAAAAGGCGTACCGATTTGGAGAGAGAAGCCGTTGGGTGCACCGGCTGACAAACAATGAATAATACGTTACGGAGCAAGGCGGAAGAGCTAGCAGCGATCTCTAGCGGCCAAAAAGGTAACTATAGAAGGTAACCATACTGGAGTATAGGAAAAATGAGGGAAAATGAATAAATGGATAAAATTATATTGACAAGCCAAAAAATGAATGAATAAATGAGAAAAGTGGAAAGATAATATCAATAAAAAAATATAAATGTCAATAGTGCGATAACAAAGGAAACATCAGTGACGAAGTAACAGAATTTAAGGTTTTTTGAGTAAATTAAAAATTTGGGAGTAGGCAGAGGAAAGGTGATGTGAGTCAGTCTTAAGATTGATAGTGGAGGAATCTAAATTTATGTGGATAGTTTCAGAGGGGATGCGTTTATCATGGTTAGGAACAGTAGCTAGGAACGGCATATTATCAAAATCAAAGGTGTGGTTTAAAGAAAGGGCATGTTCGGAGAGTTTAGAGGAGGTATGGTTATGGGAGAAAATGGCATATTTGTGTTGGGTAATACGATCTTTAAGGAAGTTTTTAGTTTCACCGATATAGGAAGAATTACAATTAGGAGTAGAACAGGGGATACGATAGATGACATGGGAACGTAGTTTGAGGGGAATAGGATCTTTGATACGGGTATAAATATGGGAAAGTTTGTTATGGGATTTAAAGGCAATACGTAAATTGGGGATAAAGGAACGTAAGTATTTTTGAATGTTATTAGAGAGGGAGGGTATATATGGCAAGGATCTGTATATAGGGATATATGGTGGATGTGGCGATCGGGTGGGGGTGGGGAGGTTATAGTAGTCATGGATGAGTTTATTAACAATATAGGGAGGAAATTTGTTTTTTTTAAAGGATTTCTTTGATACGGTGGGTGTTGGTTTATGGAAGCAGGGGTCAGAGAGGGATAGGCCACGGTGAATGATATTTTTAGCGACATTAATTTTAAGGTGGTGTGGATGTTGGGAGTAATAATTACGAAGTCTGCCAGAGTAAGTGGGTTTAGTATACCAATCTGTTGATAATGTGTGGTCAGGATTTTTAATGATAAGGAGGTCAAGAAAAGGTAGTGACTTATTGGATTCGAGTTCTACGGTGAAATGGAGGCGGGGATGGTATGAATTGAAGGACGATAATAAATCAGTAATGATGTTGGGATTTATGATAAGGAGGAGGTCGTCTACATATTTTTTAATGAAACAGACATCCTCAAGGAACTGAGGTAGAATGGAGTCCAGAAGGTCATTTAGGACAATATTAGAGAGGTCAGGAGCGAGGGGATTTCCCATGGCAAGTCCAGAAATTTGGGAAAAGAACTGTCCATGGAAGGTAAGGTAGCCGGATTCACAACAGAGTTTTAAGGATTGGAGGAATGAGGACCTGACTTGGAGTTAAGAGAGGTATGGGGTTCTATTAGTGACCAGTTGTTATCTATTATGACGAGGGCTTTATCTAAAGGTATGTTGGTAAATAGGCTTTCGACATCGAAGGAGGTGAGGGTGTAATGATCAGGAATGGTGAGGGATGTTAAAAGATCACGTAGGTGAAAGGAGTTTTGGATATCATATGGGTTGTTACGGCTGAAAAGATGATTTTTTCCATGAACGTCCAAGACTTCAATACGTATTTGTTTACTAAGAACAGTAAGTAATTTCATTTGTTTCTCTGTATACCTTTCTATCCATTTGGTTGGTTTTTATTTTTAGTGAATTTCGATTATTCGAATTTTTTATTATCCAAACCACCCCTGACAACATTAGTTCGGATAATCGACGTTCCACTATATATTCAGGCACAATAACGCAAAGTTTTAAACACTAGTCCCTATTAATATAGAAAAAATAGAATCGAATTGAATTTAAAAAAAAAATGTATTGTGGGATTAGGTCCCGTTAGAATAACAAATGTGCACATAAAGTAACAGAAAATACATTTGGCCAAAAGGCTACATAGTAAAAATGAGATGGTATTTATATCATTGCCAAAAATGGTAAATAAATACAAAAAAATAGGTCTTATCAATAATAAAAGCGTAAAGAAATAACGTAACTACAAAAGCAACTCGACAATAAAACCATTATTTACTTCTAAATGATGTAAACCAATAATTATAGCTGATTAGAGTGCATTATTTAGGAAGTGAGAAGTTGGAAAATCATGGATTTGAATGAGCGTAGGGAAGTTGAGGAATAAGCCATTGACAAGTACGGAATGACTTTTGGGAACGTATTGACCGTCAAGATATTTCGGGGGTGTAATGGTATTTCCTGAAAAGGTTATGGTTAAAAGTGATGCTAAGGTTTTTAACAAAGAAGCTGAAGGTAATGGAGAGGGGAAGGAAACAGCTTTTAGTGTCCGGGAAGTAATGGTTTTAGGGAGAATTATTGGAGTTATGATATTTAATTTTTAATTTTAATAATTTAATTTAAGAAGAACGATATATAATATAAAATCAGATGGGGATGAAGAATCTAGGATACAGGATTTTAGGGTATTATGGGCGTAAGCCACCAGTCCGATCTATCTGGCCTAAAAGCAAAAAAATAATAATCAATTAAGGAGATATAAGAGATAGTAGCACTATTTTGAAGACTGCAATAGTATGGTGAAAGTTGTGGAAAAAACATTGATGTAATTCGTCAAAATGAGCAGTTAATAATTAACAACGTAACTGGAGGTAAAGACACTAGGCATACTGGAAGAGTAATAGACAAGTTCTCGATATCTGAAGGAAAACGGCTATAAATTAATAGATGAATTATTGATAAAAAGTAAATAATAAATAAAAAAATAATAATTGAACAAAAAAGACACATATCAAAAAGCATTAGAAAAAAATATATTACTACTATTTAAATTTCGAAAAAATTGTCTCGCACATACTTCCTGACAAACGGAGCTATAACTGCTAGTGGTCTCGGGTTATCTTTTCTAAGTCTTCGGCGCTCTACGTCTTGATACCAAGAACCACACTGGCCAATTGGACAACGGTTGTTCAGGCGAACCGGTAATTTAATGATTCAAATTTAATAAGGCGAACATCCAGGTCACCATCAATAGATTTAAGGACTTTACTTTCGGTTGTTAACTATTAATATGACCCTCGAGATTTTTTCTATTTTTGAGAACCGAAAATTCAATTTGAAACTTAAATGCCCATATTTTTACAGCGAGTATTTTCGACTTTTTGTCTCGTTTGTTTTCGCTAAGCCGGTTTGCCGCTGCAGGGATATCACCTGCTGACCCTTCTGTTCAGAACACCTTGAAGGGCTAGGCTCTTTTTTTTTTGCTCTCCATTTTCGCTTGGTCACAATTTTCACCTAGACATATTTTCTTAATTTTCGTCGACTCTATTTCTATATAATCAAATCAAAGGCTACAGCATCTGCCGTGAAATATTATACGGTTTTTACTTCAGCCCAAATTATATTTATCTACTCTGGTTATTTTATAGCACCATCCCAGCTAGAGTATTCAGCAATTATGAATGCTAAATAAATTTAAAATTTTTTTCTAATACCTCAATTCCCAAACACAATTAATTATATTTATTGCCTTACACCGATTTGAAGTAAAAAATTACTTTTATTTATTGTTTAGTATCTTTTCTGTAACTTTATTACTTTTTATATTTTTCATTAACTGTTTTATTTTGTTGCTTTATGTTTTATTTTAACAACAAAAAATCATATTTTTGGTTTTTATTTACTTTGTTTATAAATATGTAAATCCCATCTGATCTTATCACGTAGACCTTTGGCCAGATGTGTATTTCTTTCCTTACAGATTTGTTATTCTAAGACTACTTAGTCTCAGAATAAAATAAAAACAAAATTTTCATTATTATATTATAATTATAATATTTATATCATATTCTAAATAATAGCGGTACTTACAATTCAAATGTTTGTCCATTAGTAGCGAGTAAAGATGGCCTTAATCCTCAGAGCCTCAAGGATTAAATTCTATTCCTCCGCTTGCAGCGCAATAATATACAATTTTTAATGTAATTAAATAAATCTTAAATGTTCATAGTATATTGCTTTTGGAAATTTAAAGTATTTTTAAACTTTGTTAAAAACAAATCAAAATAAATAAAGTAACTGTAGTTAGGTATTAATGTAAGATAAGCACAGAGAGATGTTCACTGGTTGCCACCTTTGGCCAAACTGATAGATACATGGTATCCTTCAAAATTACAAACATATGACAATGTTATTAGAATCAATAGAAAAAATAATCTAAAAGAATTAAAGAAAATATGGATAGGACAAAACGCGGAAAATTTTGCAATTATTGAATTTAAGTACTTTTTTTTACAAAAGAATGGGGGGGGCTACGACATGTTCCTGTATTTTTTGAAAATGCAAGACGAATGTAGAATAACCTTTGAATTTTTCAATATCATTGTTCCAAAATTAAAGTGTCGTAACTGAAAAAACATAGAACTGATAATTTTTGGTTTGAGTTTTGAGTACAATTGCAAAAGGAACTAATTTCTTAACTAAACCGACCATATTCTGATTTCTTAATAATCACTTATTCGGTTATTTATTTTCGTTATGGAAAAGGCAGGAGGAAACTGCATTTAAATATACAACATAATTCCAAAATAAATAAATTTGCAGGTAAGCCACTTTGACTTTGGACCGACTATGTTTCTTTTATAATTAGAGATGCAAGGACCCAATTTGATAAGACAATATCGAATTTCTTATGTTTCTAATCATTAGACCTCTATTAATTAAAATAATAATTGGAACATTCATTGGAAATCATTTTGCTGCAAATGATAAAGATGAATTTTAATTTTAAAAAGTTAATACGCGGTGGAAATCAACACCATTCTTAGGGAACTAATAAAAGCGTGTGAGGAAGCAGGAGTTACTATGGTCCACCTTTTGGTTACAAAATCTGAGAAAATGAAAAAAATCCTAAACTATGGAATGAATCAAAACTTATTTCGATCAACAAAAAAAAGGGCTGAGGACGGATCGTAATATCATGAAATTAATTAATTAATGTATTCAAAAATACCATATTCGGTCCGAAAAAGAATGACACCACTAGAGAATGTAGGAGATTATACAATTGCAGAAGATGCACCCGGTTTCTCCTTTGTAGTATTTCCTAACTCTTCAGTGGAGCTAGAAATCAATGATTAGTGATGCTGGTAGCCTACTGCCCCTTGGGTATTCAAAGGTCTAAGCCTTTAACACTTTACCATCTTCACAATGAACAATTTGTTAAGTATCTAATGACAAGTTTCTGTTGTATAGAGTAGTTTGTTTTGTGAAATTTATAAAGTTTCTTCAGTTCCTTTCCCTGGTCCAGATATTTTAAAGTTCTTGTGTAGATTATTCTCAGTGCTATTTCAATAGCATTAGCATATTTTCCTTCCATAAAGATGACTAAAATATCATGTTTACTATGAGGTATCCTGTGATCAGTTATGATATTTGTATATTAATAGTTGAGTAGTATAGTTGAGGTCCAATGTTGCAATTGTTGAAATGACTCTTGAATTCTTCAAAATAGCAATATTTCAGTGAAGTGATATCTAAAAGTATTAAGTGACCCAGGTGAGGTCAGCAGTTGTGTAAACAAATGTGGAAAGATCAGAACAGAATAGGTCATTTTTCATTATATTCAGTTAGGTCTTGGTTCTTTTCCAGCTTTAGTAATAATGATGTCATGGACTCTGACTGAATTACCTTAGCCAGAAACTTGTAGAAATGAGGATTTGGTAGGATTGTAAAATTTCCATTTTACACCAAATTAATTATTTAAACAATAATAATAATAATACAAAGAGTTTTAAAATTGTTTTATTTAATCTATCTTATTTAATTAGAAACATGCCAAAGAATATAACAAGCCAATGATCTTGGTACAATATTGCAGGAGAACTAAAAATAGTTGAAAATAATTCTGCTAGTCACATATCAAATTCCATCATAAAAAATACCGATTCAAAAAGTAATTTAAATCAATCGATTGATTAAATACAACAATAATTTTATGTACATCTATTAACAACAATTATTCTCATCAGCTGAAAATAAAAAACATAGTAATGAAAACAATAACAATGCCAACTAATCTGTCTTCTTTACTTTCTATACCACATTTGAAATGAGTTCATCTTCTTAATTTTCTTTTGCAGCTGAAGAACACCATAGAGAAGGGCTTCAGCTGTAGGTGGACATCCTGCAAAAGCATTATTATGTAAATTTGTATATATTTTTATATTAAAAAGAAAAGAAAAAAACATAAGCCAATGCAACACATAAAGGGGTCTTTGAACTTGGTAAAAACTGTACATTGCTAGGTCAATGGTTATGCAGAGATATAATTTGGCACAAGATCATACTCAACCACCTAGCTTTTTTTTCTACTGTGTTCAGATTAGGTTTCCAATATACACTATCATCAGAATAAATTATTCAAACTTATAGGTCACTAACATACACAATTACCCTGTTCTGAAGATTCACAACAGTCATGAATCTTCAGAACTTGACTTCGTCAAGCCAAACAGGGTAACAATATTTTATTAATGCTTTTGAATCCATAATAATAGTTGGAATTTTGTTTAATTCATATTTTATAATCACATTAAGAATCCTCTTTTAAGAATGGATAAATACACATACAATTCATTTTTAAGACGAAATTCTGAACATTTATTAATTTTCCTTTGAAATTATTGAAAATAGCTGGGTATCAGTTCCGCAGGTAGTCCGCTTAGATTTGTCACAACAGCTTTTAATTGTTCATTCCTTTCCTTTTTAATATTCTCGAAAATAAATTTTCGAAAAATCTAAGTTTTAGTATGAAAAAAAGAATGTAGTTATAGGAGAGTGAAAATTTCGCTAATCATTTCATCAAAAAATGAACATTTCGAATTATTGATGATATATGTTTGTTGAAACGTTCATTTCTTGATGAAATGATTACTAAAATATACACATTTCCCATAATTGCACACATTTTTCCATATTAAACCAAGATTATTAGTATTGTTGGAGAACATTAAAAAGGAAACAAATGAAAAGTTAAAACCTGTGACTCAGCTCGAAGCGGCAACCTGCGGAACTGATCACAACAGCTGTGTAAAGTAGACAATTAGAAGTTCTCGGAAAAAGTTTATGGAAGACAGCTAAAAGATGTTGATTTTTCTTCATTAGTCAGACTAGTACTGGTTTTGCGACTCCTAATAACAATAGAAACATTGAATATACATTAAACATAAATCATGTATATAAAAAATGTTGATTTGGAGTTATATTATATTTAACATCATCATAATTATTTCTTCCCACAAAGGCCATCTAAGGACTATGTTTAAACTTCAATTTCTCATACTTAAAGAATTATTATTATTGAGTTATAACTTCCTCTTTGTCTTCAGAAATACTTCAATTTTCGTATGACAGCTCATTAATTTATTTTTATTTCAAAATGTGAAATTATATAATACGAGAATTATATATTACCTGGCACATAAATATCCACAGGAATTATTCTGTCACAACCACGTACAACTGAATAAGAATAATGGTAGTATCCACCACCATTTGCGCAGCTTCCCATAGATATAACCCACCTTGGTTCAGGCATCTAGTAATATATATATATTTAGTCAATAAAATGTAAATTAAAAAACAAAAATACATAAGAATAAAATCATAATAAAAAATATATCTTATTAGAAATTTAAATAATATGGGCATTCATAATAATTAATTACCTGGTCATAAATTTTTCTGAGAGCTGGAGCCATCTTATTAGTAAGTGTTCCTGCAACAATTATAACATCGGCTTGCCTAGGTGAGGCTCGAAATACTACACCATATCGATCCATATCATATCTTGGAGCAGCAATGTGCATCATTTCAACAGCACAACAAGCAAGACCAAATGTAAGAGGCCATACTGAACCCTTTGAACATAAAAACAAATATATTTTTTAAATAAATGTCATTTAGATTGTACACTTTTTGTAACTCATTAGACACAGTATTGAATGTTTTTTAAGTTAATCCACAATGTGATTTAATAAAATGCACTGATACGAAATTATGGGCGAAGACCGGAAAACAGATGTTGAATTGTCTTTATATAATAACTAAACACAAATAACTCACAAATTTTAGGTCAACCTAGGGATATAATTAGTTTTGAAAATAACATTTTTCCCCTTTTTTTCCAACAATGTTTTTAATGATATGAAGGTTTTTTGACAATATTCATATCTCTCTCTAATAACTCAGTGATGAAAGTTTAGTTATTTCCATTTATCAATATTTTATCTTTAGATGAATGATTTTATAAGAATTTATTACCACCAACAATATTACTTTAGTTGAATTATATAATTTTTTGGTTTTATCATATTTTATTAATTATTTTTCAGGATAGAAGTTTCCTATAAAACTGTATTTATTTCTTTTTTTCGCTGTATTGATGAATTGCTCATCTCCAATTTTAATGGCTCAAATTATTACATTCTTAACTATATTTCAGTCTGACCTTTGGACATGTTGATTTAACATTCCAAAATTTTTTATTAAAAATAAGTCACCTTTTTTGCCATGACCTTTCAAATTAACTAGACTAGGTTTTTAAAAGTTTATAAGAGATTTTCCATACCTTTCTACCCCAATTGATTAAATCATCAAGTCTCGTAACAGCAAACTCAGCTAAGTTGTTTGCTTTGGGAAAGGGAGAGTAAGGCCTCTTTTCTTGTTTATGATCTAAAACAGTGAAAACACATTTTATATAATTAATTTGAAATATAACAGCTAATAAAATAAGCATAAGTAAAGTTAATCTTAATTCTAGTTAATAGTTTATAGTAATGTTATAGTAGTATATAGTATTATTTATAGTAATCTTAATTATCGTAATAGTGGGATCACCTATATAATAAATAAGCTTGGGATTACATAAAAAACAGTAAAAAAGTCGTTAAAAATGTGCCATGCTGCATCATTACTAATTTAGGAGAATAACAGTATAATTTCTTTATCAGTAATCAATAAAGCCAACTTGAGCCTAAATAAAATAAAGACAAATAACTAAACAAGCTATATGTAATCTAACCATGTTCAATATTTGAATAATATATGAAATTTAAGACCATAAGCAAATTTAGTATCACATCCTGGTTGCAATGAATATGAAGCAGGGAAAGATATAAAATAAAAAGACAAGTAATCAACAAATAAGAAGATATAACCACCAAAAACATTTTAATGATTTGTTATAGTTGATTTTTTTCCCTGACAATTTTTATTAGCATTATTAAAAATACAGATATATATTAGTCTCAACTACACAATGTAGTTGCATTATCAATGTTGGCTAAAGCCTGTCCCCAAGTTACCCAAAGGTGGATGAATTTACCTTAGCAGCTATTTATTCAACTGTAAATCTTGGATTTTTGGAATTAAGCTTTAATTAGTTATTAATTCTATCAACATCTGGTGCTAGGTATGTTTTACGAAACAGTAATAAATGAAGAGTTTTATCACAGCTCATGATTTGTTGTGGGTTTTTAACAAGCCAAGAGAGCTGAAGTTGAAAGCAGTAATTATTTAAAACTTTATATAATTAAAGAAGTGACAATTTGAATTCATTGAACATTGATGTGTCTCACGGTAAATTCAGGGACCATCACTGATAATGAGACCTCATTATTGTAAAGTTGTGCCATATATTTTTTCATACATTTGGCGGGTAAGGAGATGATACATAACCCCTGATGCCACCAATAGCATATGTCACTGATACTGGGAAGTGGTGAGATGGGTGCCTGAAGTGGGTGAGAAATGAGCTTGAAACTGATAATTGAGATCTTAGAGAAGAAGTTAAAGTGGATCGATCACGTGAATTTAATAAGTGAAGATCAAGCACAATACAAGCTCTTTGAAGTTGTACCAGCACGTATAATCCAAAAGGCAGACCAAGGATGTCGTGGATGGAACAATTGCTTTGATTCGAATTGGGGAGAGGAAAGCAAAGGGATTCAATAAGGGCTTGGAAAGAGATCACGACAGTTGGCACGATAGGACCAAGCCTATCCTATTCAAGGTTATCAAGCTAAAGGACACAAAAATGGAAAGAAAAGAAGAAACCACATTAAGACAGTTATGTTTTTGAGGATGAGATCTACGTTTTATGATCTAACAAATATAAAGAAACAGAATTTAATATAAGGAATAAATCTCTTTAAATTCACTCATTCTTAGATAACCCAGAAAACAATGTCAGTTTTCTAAATTGAACTTCAGCACAAAGATAGATCAGTTTAACATAAAACTAAAAAATATACATACCTGTCGAAGGCTGAACTGCTGAGGACATATGCTTATTACATACTGATAACGTTGGAGTCAACTTAAACAGCTGCGGATTGCAGGCGACTAAAATCATAAAACCACTATTATTGGATCAAAGTTCTTCACTTAATAGAACCATATATTTAAAAAATTATTCAAATTGTATTCATATAAATGCCACAATCTCTGTAAATATAAAAGATCTTACTGTATAATTATCATATCCTATAAACATATTACTTTTTTCAATGCTTATACTAAAAAATTTACAGATGATGCGTATGTTAATTTGGATCCATTTTATTTGAACATTTCAAATTTCTAATAACTAATAAAGAATTCTTGAATACTTATATCATAGGATTGTATGTTCTATAATAGAAAAGATCCATTCTGTAAGCAGAAAAGATATTTGAACCATTAATGACAGGATTATATTAGTATTTTTCCTAATTATACTGCATGTTGTCGCTTTGAGTTGATTCACAAGTTTTAACTTTTCATTTGTTTCTCTTTTAATATTTTCCAAAAATACAAGTTATCATGAGCTTTAGTATGGAAAAGAGAATGTAATTATAAGAAATATGTATACTTTAGTAATCATTTCGTCTAGAAATGAACGTTTCATCAAATATACATCATCTATACTTCAAAATGTTTGTTGAAACTTTTATTTCTTAATGAAATTATTACCAATATATACTCATTACCCACAATTACATTCTCTTTTCCATAATAAAGCTCATGATAACTTGTAATTGTGAAAAATATTAAAAATGAAACAAATAAACAGTTAAAACTTGTTGTAACTCATCTCGCAACAACAGACTGCGGAATAATTACCAAAAATTGTTATGGGAAGTTGTTTTTTTCGCGAATTGATAAATCATAATACAAATCGATCTCTTCTAATAGTTAGAAATCATATAAACTTAAAACTGTAACAATACTTACATTGCCTAATAACACACAACAAAACATTGCAATGTCAACGGTTAGTCAACTCAAATTATAACTTCAGGCTTCATTGAGATGAATACGATTGTCTGACAAATTTAAATTTCAGCCATCATTTTCCTATGTCTACAGAGAAGGATTAGTGAAGGATCGCAGCCTAGGGATAAAGGTTTCATAAGGAAAGCATTCAGTTGGCAGGAAACAAGAAGTATTTGTGTTACTTGATAAATATGAAATGTTGAAATATTAAAATATAACAAAAAGGAAAAAATATGTTCCAGACTTATTTTGAATAACACATTCTTATAAATTTCTTTAACACATTAAACTAGCTACTTTATGCTTAAAAAAAGGCTGTTTACAATGAAAGAAAATATATTAAAAATAAATCTGTGTAGTAAATAGAATATCCAAAGTCAATAAAAAAAGGACATCACAAAAAAGAAAAATATATAAATTTAAAGGTAAAAGTAAAAGACTTACTAATTTTTGACAAGGCTCTCATATTTATAAATTATGTATTAAAAATTTGCAACTAAAGAAGATTTGTTAAAAATATAGTTATAAAGGCCTAAATAGAACGGTTCACACAATTTGAACGGGTAGTCAAAGAGACTAGAGCAATCTTCTGATAAGATATATTATGAATGTCCAAATTACGGCTTGTATTTAATTACAATTTAAAATTTTACTTTTAAGTTCAGATCTAACAAACGACAGCTATATTAAATTTCATTAAATTCAGAACTGCAAGGCGAATCTCTAATAATTGTAAAATCTTCGTTTGAGAAAAATAAAGAACAGTATTACTAGATTCTCATTCATTTTCTTTTATCTTTTCAGCTTTACTATTTACCGTTTTAAGAACTATGTCTTCTCAAATGTATCAAGATTTTACGTGCATTGAATTGGTTAACAGGAATGTTAACCAATCTTTTGCTGCTGGAGTTATAAACAAAGAAGTTTCGCGGAGATCCCCAAAATAACTGGAATTAAACACTGAAATGAAGATCACAAAGTAAAGGCATTGATATTTCTCCACTCCAATGTTTCATAGTTATTTATTTTACTGTTTTACTTGTTTATATTCTGGGTTTCTGGTCCAGCGTTGTATAATGATGCGTTTGACTCTGTTAATCCTTCATTTGTTGCGTTATATGCCCCATCCCATAGCTTGGTTGTTGCGGTTGAGGGCGCATAATTTCAATTTTGATGTGTTTTGCTATTCATTACCAGCAGTTTCTTAATGGAGATCCCATCTAGGTAACCTTCCAAATACTGGCTGTTATTGAACACAGTTTTCAGAAGACGTTTCCGAAAATTTCCTTCAAACTGGAATTCAGCAAAGAAATAATAGTCTCACCTGAAATGACTGTCAGAATGATAGAAAATTTCAAAATCTTTCTTCCTCTCCTTACAACAATTTGCCTTTCAGAGTTGTTCCAGTTATTTGTGCAGTCCCTTTTCTTTCAAAGTGTCTGGTATTAGAGGTTTGACCCGCTATGCTTCATTCAAAAACTTAATTTTAGCTCCTGTAACAAGACTTTGCGTTCACTCCCTCGTCATCCTGATTTCCACTGCTTAGAGGCTAAATGGTAGGATAAAAAATTTGAATTAGTGAAGATTTTCATCTTATCTCTCTTCTCTTGCCCTATAGAAAAATTAAAGATCTGGTGATATATAGACTTTGCCTGATATGTATTTTTCCAAATTCAATTTACCAGATCTACTGATACACAGTAGTTCCAAGTAACTTCAATTCCATCACCATTTCTACTACCTCTTCACCACAGACAATCGGTAGGTTCTCTTGAGTTCTAGCGACTTGAATTCTTCCCTTTTTCGTGTATTATATTAAATCCTTTTCTCCTATCAATTCCATCTGCTACTGCCTTTAAAATTGCTCGTGGGACTCACTAAGATTTCTACACGCGGAAAATGTAAGATATGTTGGCCCGTGTTCATTTGTGCTGGGCTTCTTTTACAAATGGATTCGATCTAACCCTCTCTTACAATATATCCTCTCCTGTCTAAACAATGTTAATTACTAGCCAGAGCATTGTGGATCAATCCTTTAGCACTGGGGTAACCAACCTTTTTGCATACCAACCACCGATATCATGTGTGATCCGATGTGACTTATATCTTGAGGACTTCATACAATCTTATCTTCATAGTTAGGGGTAGACAATGGGGTGAGAGTAGGTTAGTTTTGCTTTGGAGAGAGAAATAAATAACTTTGTTGATGACGCAATTAGATTAATTATTTTGCGGTAGTATATTAGAGAATTAGTCAGTAATCATATTTCGTACGATGTGATAATCGCACTGTAAATGTGACAGGCTGATAGAGAATCTCTTTTTGTATAGTATATATCTGATATATTTGGATCAGAGTCTGCATACAGAGTGAGATCAGCTTGTAGCTTGAATTTTAACTAGTTACCTCACAAACAATGCAATACAATTCGTATAAATATAAAGATTAACGAATATATCTCAAAATCACAGATTTTTAATATTATAGCTATTGTATGTTTCCAACAACGTCAATTACGTTCCCTTTAAGATCGATTCTAAAGTTGGTTTATCTTGTTTGATTGGCGCATCTTGTATAAAAATTGGTATCTATCTCGATACTTTATTATGTACGTTGCGAACGTTGGTTGGCCGGTGCATTGTTAGTATAAATTATGAGTACAAATAGATATCTTGTATAGTTGTCATAGTATTTTAATTAACCATTTTCACGATGGCTCCACATGGATTAATTTTGACAGTTATTAGCATCATTTCTGTTGGAAGTTTTATTTCTGTTGGAGGTTAGTATTTCTTTTTTTTAATTTTGTTAGTTCCCCTATCAGAAAATTACATTCATATTAACTGTTCTGGAATAATACTCGAAAATATGTATTAAAAAGTTGAATTTAAGTTTTTTATCCAAACCATTGTTTAATAATATTCAGAATTTAATTTCATTATGACATCGAAATATATACTGCTGTAGACAATTGTAGTATTTTGAATTGAACAATCTCATTTAAAAAATATATAGGATGTTAAAATTATTTAATGTATTGAAATACAGATGTTCTAATGTCAAAAAGCAGAGTTTCTCCATTGTAGTTCATCGAAATCATATTTTGTTTTTATTATGTCTGTTGAATATTGAAAAGCTGAAAAATATCGTGATTTTTTAATTTTAAACAATAAATAAGTGTTTATCTCATGATTTTTCATAATTTCATATCAACTCTTGAAGGGTTATCGTTAATCAAAACTTTAAAGTTAACCTTGAATAAAATTTACTCTTAACACACTTTGGTTCTCTTTTGAAGAATTTTGTCGACCATTACTTCTTGAAAATCTAATTTAGTATTTACCATTACCAGTTCAAAAGAAAGAAGGCAATTATAAAATTTATTGGATGATAAAGACCACTACTATCAGTAAGACATTAGTTATATAGTTAGTTTATTGCATCTTACTGAAACTACTCGCACTTTAACTTGAAGAGATAATGGAATGGGGGAATTAAGTTGGAATACTTTTTATTCTCTGACAGTTATCCAACTAAAGTTACTCATAAATCATTAATTTCTTTTGGTTATCTGTTTAAAATTGAAAGTTATTTCAACAATACTACCAGGTAGTTATTTTCTAATTAGTTATCTATGGAAGGAATAATGATTATCTTATCATATCTCTATCAGCATACCTTATCATATCTCAGGGACCTGGTTCCTCAGTTTTTCCAGAGGAACAGTTAGGTTTGTCATCATTTCCTCATTATATCAAATCTATTTGGAATCCTTAATATTTGATGGCATCTCTTATGTTCGGTATTTAGATGAAGTCTCAATTCTCAAGAGAGACCATTGTGACTCAAATGGGCACTTATTTGCCCAGAATAGCTAATCGTTCACAAATCCTTTTAGGACCACACATTCTTGGTCACTTTTTTCGTTGTATTCAAAGTTGTTGAAAAAATCTTATTTATTACTCAATATTTTAAAAGCTCTAACAAAGTCAAGAAATGTCACAATGCAATAATTTTTCTTTAGTGTGGCATATTTTATTATCGTTTCAATGACTTGCACTGTTGTGAGTTCCAGGTCATCGATTTACAAAACCATTTTTCTTTGTTCACTATGTTCTGTATGAAATCTTTTCTTCTGTTAATAATTTTACTTCACTAATACATATAAGTATTGTTCTGCTGACCCTGGAGCCTTATCGTTTTCCTTCTTTTTTCTTATATTTTAAATTGTAATGGCAATTCTACGTAATTGTGCATTAAAATATATATATTTATTTAATATCATTGAGTTAGTTTCACTTTAGGAAAGGTGATGTTAGAAATTGATTGAAGGATCCATAGATATCACTAATATTCTAAGAGTGAATTCAATACCTGTGATTCCTGTTAGATGCCAGTTTTTTTTGTTTTTTTTTCAAAAGTTTATTATATACTTAATAATGCTCTAATTACTACTAATAGCATTTCTTTAACCTGTTTCTAATAACTCTCGACTTCCCATTATTTTTTAGGTTGGAGTTTTAAGCAGGTGCTTGAAATTATTTCTATTTGTAGTGATTCTGTTTATCATCTGTATATCTGTTTATCTAGTCATTTACAAGTTAAAAAGAATATTGAGTTCTATTATTTTAATTGATCAGAAGTTAATTATTTTCTATATTTACTTGTAAAGTAAAAAGAAAAACTTTAAAATATTTTTTTATTCTTGTTTCATTAAGTTTATGCTATTGTAGTGATAATTTATCTTCTTATTGCTGTAGGCTAATTTTTATGATTTAATAATAATTGCAGTTTCAACCATTTCAATCGTTTCATATAAATTTCATTTATTTTATGAGTGTTTTTATCTTAATGTTTAGTTTCAGCCCGTAAAGATGAATTAGTCACTTGTGGCAGTGTTTTAAAATTAAAAAATATTGATTACAATGTTCGACTTCACTCACATGATGTTAAGTATGGAAAAGGGAGTACACAGCAGTCAGTAACAGCAATTGAACAAATGGAAGATGTTAATTCTCATTGGGTTATCAAGGCACCTACCAAGAAGTTATGCCCTCGTGGGTAATAACCATTTTATTTACTTATACAATAATTTATAAAAAAATTAATCTTTTGTTTTTATTACACGTTTCTTTTCTTATGGATATTGCTTATTACTATTTTTTTTTCACTTTTTAACCACAAATCTCTCTTGTTATATTCTTCCTAAAATGTTTACTCATGTTTTAATAAAAATTCTATTGCATATAAACGCTTGAACCAAAACATCACATGATGTGTAAGTTTGTTATATAAAGAAAGGCGATTGTTTTATTACTAACATATTTATGGTCTATTCTAATTTTATTAATTTTGAAAATCAATCAAATGTTTTTTTAAATTAGTATTTATTCACCTTATTAAATCTCATTTAATGTAAAACAGTTGATTTAGATATTTGATGAACAGTAAAATATTGTCTTCCTGTAAGAATTGCTATTTGTTTTACAACTGTTTGATTTTAATGATAACAGGTTTCATTCTAGTCCTTTATCCCGACTTTCAAAAGGAACTATTTTGGGCAGTCAAGCAAAGAGAGACATTTAGTTTTATTTCTGGACTAGCCAGTTAACAAATACTGGCTGCTAAATTAATAAAAATTCTTGCAGGAAAATAACACCAGTTATTCCCAGTTTGTTGTAACCTATAGCTGTAATTTAAGAATATTTACTTTCGTTTCCGGTGGATATGTAGTATTTCTGGTTCAATCTGATTTAATATTTGAGTGTTATTGAGTTTACACTATTAAATATTTTTGTGAATTTTAGGGAGCCAATAAAATGTGGAGATATAATCAGGCTGGAGCATCTTTCAACATCTAAAAATCTTCATTCTCACCACTTTCAGTCTCCGTTATCAGGATATCAGGAAGTTTCTGCTTTTGGAACAAATGGTATACATTTAGTAATCTATTTTTATTAATCCATAAAAATAATTTTGATAAATATAGCTTTTTTAATTCCCATTACTAGTATTAGTTTCCCTAAATACAAAGGCACAGGTCTCATTTCACATTTAATAGGGGATAAGATTTTTATAGTCTTTACACTGGTTTACTAATTCTGTGTTCTTAATGTTCCTTTCCTTTATTAATTTATTAATTCATTAACTGTAAACTTTTTTCTCAGAATTATCGATTATTTTTTCCTCTAAATTATCAAGGAATAATAAAGAATTGCTTAATAAATTAAATTATATATATATATATATATATATATACACACACACATACATATAGATAGATTGATAGATATTCTTTTTTATCACATAATGCACCCAAGACCCTTCATGAGTTTTAGTGGTACAGGTTTTTATTTATATTATATATTGGAAAAATATTTATTTAACGAAGTAAGTACTTTACTTACTATGTTCTGATCTGAACAAAACAACTCTTTTATTAACTCTTATTGTATAAGTCTTTTTAACTGATTTATTTATTCTGTAAAGAATAATTAAATTACACGTTATTGTAATACAACTTTCTGATAAAACATTCACAATATTACCAGTTCAATCTTAACTAGTGAAACCTCGAAAATGTAGATATCGATGTATAAAGTATGGAATTTACACCTCCCCCTCTCAGGTTACTTTAGGTGAAATGAGTATAAAATGACAATTTGCTGCTGAAAATACTTGATATTTTCTTCTTTAAAGCCGCAGCCGACTTCATACATTGTCGATGAAATTCTTCTCAAAATCGGAAAAGGTCCTATCCTGACTTTGTCCATTTTCCGCCGGTTGATCTTACTTCCATTTTCAACGTACACCAGATCCCCTATTTGAAAATCATGTTCTCTTCTTTGCTTATCCACTCTAGATTTGTTAGTTGCGAAACTCTTCATTGAATTGTGAAATGCTTCTTGATCGGTGGCCAAATTTCTGATATTTTCATTGTCTACTGGGCTAATGATGGATCGAATTCCTAACAATAAGTATTCCGGCTCAAATCGAGTAGAACTGTGAATGGTCCTATTATAATCTCGTGTACACTCTTCCGCTATTTTTGAACAAGCTCTTGTTTCTCCACTATTGATTTTACATCTAATTCTGTTGACTAGCATTTGGTTCAGTCTCTCATTGAGACCTTTAGATTGTGGACAGCCGATTGAAGTAAATACAAGTGTAATATTCATGGTTTCCAAGTAACGTTTAAGTTCTTCCGAGAATAAATTTTTTTTCCACTTCGTACAGTTTTACTTTGTTATGATTAATTTTCAATTCTAATTCTTTTATCCTCTTTAACAAAATATTTTCAGTTTCCAACTGCTCAAGATTTTCAGTGAGACTAATAGTTGGATAGACTATTTCTTCTAACGGCATATTCTTGTAGCACAAATTTTCTTCTTCATCGAAATATTCCCTTTTTAAGTCTTCATCTACCTTCAGACTAATCTTGCGATATCCATTTAACGGTTTTATTGCTGAAATTGCTCTCTTAATAGTTGTCTTTGAACATAAAATTTGATGTACCTTTAGATCTTGATGTTCAATTGGTAAGGCGTACCAAACCAGCTTATCCTCCGATAATCCAGCTAACATGTATTCATTTTCATCTATCCGTTCGATATGAACAAGTAGTTTCTTTCCGGGTTCCATTCTATTCCTCAAGTTCCAATATTATGTAATTTAATTTGTAAGTCTTTTTAACTGATTTATTTATTCTGTAAAGAATAATTAAATTACACGTTATTGTAATACAACTTTCTGATAAAACATTCACAATATTACCAGTTCAATCTTAACTAGTGAAACCTCTCTCTTAGATAACCAAAAACACATGGCGGGCGATTGTCGTAATCGATATGTAGATATCGATGTATAATGTATGGAATTTACAATTGTTTAATTAACTAAGTTTTTATTAAACTGTGTTCTATATATTGTATTGTATATTCCATTTATTCTGTATTGGTTTTAAAAATTAATTTCAGTATGTACTTTGTGTTCTTTTAGGTGATGGAGATAGTGGAGACCACTGGACAATTATTTGTGATGGCAATATTTGGGAGCGTGATGATGAAGTAATGTTACGACATGTGGATACATCTGTGTAAGTATTTACTGAGTTTTGCTTATATGTATGTTATTATAAATAAACGACACATCATAGATATATGTAATATGCATTCAGTATAATAAAACTAAACTAGTTACTATCAGCCTTTACATGACATCATTTATGGTGTATTGATTAGTAGGATGTATTGATTTTTAAGGCTGGTTTATTGAATTAATAAAATTCAAAGTGATTAACTTCTTATTTTTCTGCAACTGGTTTTATTTTTCAACTTATCTCATTATTTACAGAAGGCTTTCCAGCATAAGATAAATTTAATTGTTTCATATAGTTTAAGATTTTTTATTTATAAAAGTGTTAACTGTTTAACAAAGAGTTGTAATAATACATATTTCAAGATATAAAAAACAAAACAAATTATTCTACTTTAATTTTAAATAATATGATTCCTTTGATCCAATTAATCACTGTTATGAAGGTTCCTGTTTGAAAAAAAAGGTTGCTGTTTCATAAAATGTGTTTCTAGTTTACTAAGACACTGAAATGTGTTTTTCTCATATCTCATAAAATAAGAATAATTTGTTTGTCCTTTTCTCTAATATTTTCATAGTAATTAATTAATTCTTTAATAACTGTTTTATTCATATCATTAAATGTCTCTTGATTAATATTTCCTCGAGCATTTATTAGATTATGTACAGATATTTGAGAACTTTCTGTAATCTGGTCATAACTTTTCTAAAAAGCAATTTTCAGTTATTTTCTTTTTTTTCCCCTCTCAATTATATTAATTAACCCTCCAAAGCTGAGAATTATTTTTTTGAAAAATATTTGATTTTTTCTACATTTTTCTATCTGTTACCAATACTCGCAATGAAAAATCCCAAGTAGGTCTCCCAGACTCCCATGTGGCCGTTAGGGTTAAGAAAGACAGAGTATGAAACATCAGGTTTATAGAAAAAAAATTAAAAGTAAGTCAAAATATTAGAGTTAGAATTAGCTGAAATGTCCTGATAGTTTTAATAAATTTTATGGTAGATATTATTGATATATTGTTCCTAAATAGCTGTGAAGGCATTCCTGATTTTTTTTCTTATTTTTATGTTGTAACAATATAAATTTTGCTCATTTTAATAGATGATTGTTGCTTGAAAATAACGTTCTGTCATTAAATAATCCGATGCAAAAGAAATACTATAATAATTTATTAGTCACCCTTTGAACTTTAAATCAACCAATAGAGCTGGCACGTGTGAAAACTATTCATTCCACAGTGATGGAAAGCGCTAAGTGCGCAGTCTCTCTGGATTGCATCTTTCAAGAGTCGCCCACACTTAAAGGGTTAAAGACATCTTTGCTTTCTTCAATTTCTTCTTGAAAATTCTTCCTGGATTTGAACTCACATTTCTATCACAAGAAAATTTCTCCTAAAATTTTTCTATTATATTTTGTCTGCTGAGCATTTTATAAGTAAGCATGATATCTTTTACTACCGTAGCTAACTTGAAAAAAGGTGGTTGTAGAGCCAACCTGCTGTTATACTCAGCCTTAACACAGTAACAACCCTTGTTGCGTGTATTTACCCTTACCTTTTCATTATATTTGAATGTGTTGTTGTTTTCTTTTGTCTATAAGTAGCAACTATTTTTATATTTTGGTAAAAATTAAATTAATTAAATACCACGCACACACAGACACAGATACGCACAGTATTTAAAGGATTTAAAAACTTCATCATTGAATTGAAAAAAAATATTACAATTGAAGAAAAGTATATTTACTATTATATATTCAATAATGAAATATAACTTTTTTAACCTAACAAAAGGTTAAAGAAGTATGCAACATTTTTGATATTAATGTTGTTGCAAAATCCATTCTTCAGATATTCATACTGAGTACAGTCCATCAAGATATTAGTATTAATTATATTTTTATAATCTTGTCAAAAGTTAATTGATTTTAATCTAAAACTCTTTAAAAAATATTTTAAATACATATTTTTTAGATATTTATCAGTCAGTGGTGAACAATATGGACAACCCATTAGTGGACAGATGGAAGTTGTTGGAACTCCTCGTGTTATGGCTTCAACGTGGAAAGCCGCTGAAGGACTTTATGTTCATAATAGTGACTTCAATCCAAAAGAAAGTATTTTAAGCCATTCCCATACAGAATTATAAGCCTTTTTTTAATAGTTAATTTAATTTTATATCATTTTGCTATGACATTTATTTCCTCTATTAAATTATAATGTTTTAGTATTTCTGTATTCTCTTTCTTTTTTTCTGTAAATTTATATTCATAAATAATAGTCAAATATTTCTAAAAAGGATATTTTCATTATCACAATGAATTATATTTCCTACGTTTGTTTCTCAATGTGTTGGAATTTTTTATTCAACACAAAATAATTCAAAACTTAGTGATTAGGACTAAATGAAATTATAAAACTAAAATTTATAATAAATATTTTTAAAATGAAACTTTATAAAAACTTTTGTATTATTCTTTGGTTCAACCAAAAATAATTCATGAATTATTGTTTTATCAGAATTGCTACTCTTCGCTTGATTATTTAAGTGTTAATTATAAAGGTTTTATCAAATAATAAAATAAAAATATTTACACAATAGATTTTTATGATTTAAGTTACAATTTACAAAACGTATTAACTTATCAGCTAAAGATGAAATGACTTTATAGTGGGCTTTGAAGTGTACCTTTTTATTTTATATTTTGTAAAAACTTAATTTATTATTTAATCTATCATTTACTGCTTAGTCATTTACTATTAACCTTAGCACTAATTATGAAAGTGATATTAGAACTTAAAGTGTATAATAATAAATGACATTAAATGTCTTGTCTGTTTATATATTGGACATGTAAATAATGTTTTCTTACAATATTTGTAAGTCCCTTGGTGTATCATAGAATGTACAAATGTATCTTTTTAGAAAGTTTATGAAGAATTTTTGGTAATAGAAATACAAAATTTAAACATTTAACTTATTATTTTTTAAAACCATGTTTTATGAACTTCTTCATATAAAGCAATAATTAAAATAGCTTGAGCTATTAGGCAGAGGACCCTAAGTTATATTGTTCTATGATCATTCTTTTTTATGGTAAAAATGGTTAGCTATGATTTTGATCTCTTACCTAATATTAATGAAACTCCTTGTGCATAAGTTTTCCTTCAAAAATGGTATTGTTCTTAATGATAATTGCCGCTTGCATAGGCGGATCCAGGGGGGTCACGTGCCCTCCCTGACGGTTTTTTTGTGTATCTACTGTGGACATTCCATTACAGTATATACTTATAGGCAAATCACATGATCAAAGTTGTTAAAGTATATGAATAAAATAACAGAAAGAACATTAGTGAAACTCTTGTCCATTTCTAGCAATGGAATTGCGAAATTTGTTCTTAGTGTCTCTTTCAAGCACTTGCAAATGAAAGAGATGATAGATAATTAGTGCTGGCGGAGAAGAGCGGTGCGTAGGTTCTGTCTCAGCGCTGAGTGCTGTCAGATGGCGACAGGTCATTGTAAGTTTTTCATGCGCTTGTTATAATTACGTAAAATAAAACAAACTTCTCTTTGTAGCCCACTTTGTTTAGTGTAATTTTAGCGAGTAACAAGTAATATTACTGTATATAATGAATGATAAAGACAGGAAAAGACAAAAGAGCATAAATGCGTTTTTCTTTACAAAAAAACGACAATGCAGTTGCAGATACAGGGAAGGAGATTGAATTTAGCGGTGTCCCATGTACATCCTCGGATGCAGCAACTACATCAATACCAACAAATCCATCAGTAGCACCAAGGGCGGATTTAGGGCACATGCCCCCCAGGCGGTTTTTTGTGTAGTGTGGAGAATCCATTGCAGTACATACTTATGGGCAAATCACATGATCATAGTTGTTAAAATATATGAATAAAATCACAGAAATAACATGAGTGAAACTATTGGTACTTGTGTCTTAACGCAGCCCTGGTTACTTTTCTCTACTTGTTCGCGAGCAGTAACAACATTTTTGTAACGGTTACATTTCTAACAGTTACCTTCTATTTATTGGGGTTGATTATGATGAACAATTACAAATCAAAAGAATTTATTGACAAACGGAAAATAATAATAATAAATTATGAACAAATAAAATAAAAGTAATTAAAAATTATGTACAAAAAATTAATTTCAAACAATTAAGAAATAAAAGTAATGAAAAATTATGTAAACAAAAATTGAAAAATGCAATATATGATGAACAATTAATTAAAGAAGAATGAACAATTACAAAATACAAATAATAAAAATTTAATCGCATTTAGGTGGAAAATGTGTCGAAATAGACTTCAATATAGATTCAAAACAGTCTGTATTTTGTTTTGACTGATGCTGTCACCGTAGGAACTCGCATAAATATGATTCATTTCCAAAAAAACCTTTCACCACAATACAATTTAAATTGATGGGAGTTGCTACATTTTCTTTGTTTTGGTAAAATATTATGCTCCTGCAAAAAATGTATAGCTTGTTCTTCTGTTGAAGGCAAATCCCAAATACGCATCATTTTACACTAATTAAATAACTAACTAAAATAATAACAACGAAAAATCTATAACAAAGAATAAAGAACAAATAACGAACGATAAACAACAAATAAGAAACAATAAATCAGCAATAATCAAAACACAGTAAACAAGATGAAACATAGAACAAATCAGCTGTTAGAAATGTAACTGCTCGCGCATGTGAACAAGCAGGGAAAAGTAACCAGGGCTGCGTTAAGACACAAGTACCAACTATGGTTTTGATATTTTAATATACCTTTGAACCCTTTCTATAAATACTACAAGTTTATTTCTAAGCTATTGTTGATTTTTTTTGCCCGTCTGCCTGTTGTGCCCCCCCCCCAGAAAAAATCCCGGATCCGCCCTTGTCCGTTTGGATGCATAATAGTTTTAGTTTCAGCTATAATACTAAAGCATCTGTGAAAGTGAAATAAATTACTACAATCAATTACAGCAATGTTTCTGTTCATTAGCTACTTATAAAAGAAATTAGTGTTGGTATTGCTATATTAATCTTTATGGTATCAGAACTTCAATTTTCAATTCAGAATTTCAATTTTTTTTTTAATTTTAATTTTTATGTATAAAAAAAATTGTTTTGATTACATTAATGAAACATATTTTCAGTGCTTGTATTTGTTATTTGTTTGTGTTCTATAATTTTTTTTTTACTTCAGTATATAATTTTAAGAAGCATTTATATGAACTAAAACAGCCTATTCTAAAAGTAGTAAATCAAGAAATGGATGTGTGGTACTTGCATATAGTGATATATACAGGTACCCTTTTTGTTGGTGTTTATAATAATAAAGATATTGATATTTATGATTTATTTTAAATGCTTCTAATTATAAAAGGTTGGTATTTTTTACTTAAAAATATGAATGTTAATATTTCTGAAATTTATGGGGAAAAAATTGATGTTCATAATTTGAAGAATTTAAAATAAGTTATGACTAATGCCCGGGCAAATCTTTTCTCTTTAAAAGAAAAGTATATAAAAATTAAAACAATTAACAAAAAAAATATCATATTTTAGTTAGATATTGTTCTTTTTAATGAACATTGCTTGTAATAAATGTTTCATTTTTTCTAGTTTTATTTTGTCTTCACATGTATCTCATTTATTCCATTTCCTAAAAATCTGTGCTATGACAATGAAAGGCAATACTATTTGAAATAAACTGTTGGCAGCATAACCTGACATGGTCCAAATAGTTGAGGTATTGAGGACACCTGAGCGCGCTGATTTCAACTGACGTCCAAACAGACAAGTACCGTAAAACTTTTTTCCTAAGTTGGGAGGAATGTTTATTAAAGAGGCCTGGTGTTATGTGCCAGCAGTTAGTGATGAATTCACACTGCCCCCACCCCCTCGACAGCCCTGGAGAAGACCTGCAATGTGGGCCGCAACGCCGGCTTCAAAATAAACAGTTCTCTCTATATAAGTTAACTTTTTTATCTCCGCCCGGACCATTTTCTTCCTCATACAAATTTTTGTTTAAAGGATACACTGAGAAAGAATCCTGAATTGCTTTTGCCTAAAGTTTATATTTTTGGAATATTTTACTGGAAGCGTCTTTTTATTTCTGTTTCCTACATTTAAATTCATTTAGTATGATTTTTCTTTTTCTTTTTTTTTTTTTACTAACTTCATTTTTCTTTTTCTTAATTTGTTTACTAACTTCAAAAAAAATCTGTTGTTATATAAAAACTTTGAAATCAATGCAGAAAACCGTAATCAAAGTAACCGTCAAAATTATATAAAAAATATTTTTGATTAGCTCCTAGGATGCATTGGCAAGAACCTCAGGCACACTTAAATTATTTTTCCATATAACATCGTCTAAAAAACGTTTATTTATCTAGAATTTTTTTTTTCATTTTGAACAAAATCGTTCTTTTGTATTTTGTTTCTTGTACTATAAAAATATACTTTTTTTTATCCTCCCATTGTATCACCAGAGGATTTTTTTTTTATAAGTGTAATTTATAGTGTGTATATATTTGATTTGTTTGAATTTAGCATATTTTTATAATCTCAAAATTTAAAAAGATCTACCCCCTTGACTGAGAATAATATAACAATAAGCTTAAATAATAACAAAAAAAAAATTGTACCACTATGAAACATTAAGGGTCTTGGGTTCAGCACATGGTAGAGACTGTACTGTTTGTTGAACAACGGTTGTGGTGGGAGGGGATTTGTCTGAGATCACGCTCAACCAATTAAGAGTACCCACTTTATTTAATAAGGGCTGGGCGAGCCCCAGGATGGTCGGCAGATTCCACAGGGCCCATCCTTTGCTGTTAAGAGATTAAATATTTTATCTGCGGTATTCGAACCGGGAACCTTCAGCCTAGCATCTCTCTTCATGCTTCATAATATATCATAGCATTCAGCAACACTCTTCATCTTGAGCTACCCCAATCCATTAATTAAGATGGCAGCTACAGTTAAAATGTTGGCAATAAATTTCACAAATTTTTAATTTCTAGCATGGAAACATTTATTTATCTCTCAAGGAAGAAAGTTTATTTACTCCGACTTCTTGAAAATTGAAAAATATTTAAAAATGTAGATACCATCTTTACAATTGCATACCTCAAATCGAAGCATTTTTAATTGAAATTAGAATTTTAAGACAAAATAATTAATTTCTATAGTAATGTCTGCATTAGGCTTGAGAAATCAGCCTAATTTGGGGGTGACGCGGGTATCAGTTCCGCAGGTTGTCGCTTTAGGTTAAGTCACAACGAGTTTTAACTTTTCATTCGTTTCCTTTTTAATATTCTCGAAAATAAAAATAATCGTGAGTTTTAGTATGGAAAAATAGAGTGTAATTAAGAGAAATGTGTAAATTTCGGTAATAATTTCCATCAATAAATAGAGTTTTCAACAATACTTCGAAATGTTGGTAATATTTTATCCACGTACATAAAAAAAAAAACTATGGTGACACAATGGGTGGATAAAAAAACAACAACTTTTTTTGGCTAAAATAGTATGGAACACAAGAACAAAAGAATGATTTTGTTCTGTAACTTTTTTGTCACAATGAAAAAAAAAATCTGATTAGATAAAACTTTTTTGGGCTATATTATATTGAAAAATAATTTAAATGTATCCTAACGTCTCACTTGGAATCCTCATACAAGACTGAAAAGACAAGAAACTGCTCGACGTTTTCGCCTACTTCAACATTTACTGGACAAACGTTCAAAGCTCCCAATTAATTACAAAAGACTCATTTACATGACAGTTATCAGATCTATTTGGATCAGACCTTTGGGCCTCTACTAAACCATCCAATTCTTCTTGTATCTAATCCTTACCATCCAAAATCCTTCGTAAAATCCTCAATGCTCCTTATTATGTCACAAACAAACTCATCCATCATGATCTTAATATCCCATATGTTGCTGATTTGGCCCAAACTAGATACCTATCCTTCAATGACAAGCTCCATACACAATTGAATCCGCTAGTCTCTCAACTTGTTTCCCATACTATTCCTGAAAACCCTCCGAGGCATCTGAAAAGAAGATGGCCTCGAGACCTTCTACTATAGGAGTGCTACCATACATGACATTTGTTCATATTAGGAAATTTACTTGTAATATTATTACAGTTGTAAATATCAATAAATTATTCTTTTAAAAAATGTATCTGAGTTTCTTGCTAATGCACTCTAGGCACTAATCAAAAACATTTTATATAATTTCGACGGTTACTGTGATGGTTTTCTGCATTGATTTCAAAGTTCTATGTACCAATAAATTTTTTTGAGAAATTATATACTACAAAAAAAAGAAAGGAAATTGTATTAAATGTAGAAAATATTACAAAAACCAAAAGACGCTTCCAGGAAAATATCCAGAAAAGGTAAACTTAAGGTAAAAAGCAATGGACAACCAAAATTTTTTTAAAAATTAAAAATAAATGAATTTTTAAAAAATATCATTAGTGGTGTCCAAACTAACAAGGGTCTTTGATTAGTTTACTTGAGCAACTTAAATTTATTTTGGAGCATCATTATAAATATTTGTCACTTGGGCCCAGGACAGGGTGTCAAATATTTACTAATATTATAGATTTAAGCTAAAAACGTTTCAAAAATTACAGGGAAAACTGGCGACAACGATGCGAGATAAACTGACTACAAGCCTGATGACGTCACATCATGTGTTATCAAAACTAACCGTTTTGGCGCGCAATTCAAACAGAAAATTTTCAAAGTAAAAAATTTCATGTTTCATGTTTAAAAAAATATTTTACCATTAAAATTAGCGGTAGCCCATTATTAATAGATTTCATTGAAACGACTGTTGAAAATCACCTTGGTTGTCCATTCAGGATTCGTTCTGACCTTATATCAAATCCCTTTAACAATCACTCACTCATAGTCTGGCGCTATAGTCCTTGCAGGACCTGGGCCTCCTCCAACAACTTGCTCCACTCCGCTCTATCAGAAGCTAACCTCCTCCATCTCCGCACTCCCATCCTGCGCAGATCCTCTTCCACATCTTCCATCCATCTCAATCTCCTCCCCGGATTATCCTACACCATTTTTCGAGGAAGTCTCTTCGAATCCATGTGTTCAACATGACCCAACCAGCCAGCCCTTCTCTTCCGTGACTAAGTCTGGCTCCGCTAACAATTCCATCAGTTCTGCATTGCTTCTCATTCTGAATTGCTCGCCTTCCTCAATAGGGCCATATATTGTTCTTAATATTCTTCTTTCCCAAATTCTGAGGGAATTTTTGGATGCGAAAGGACCCATGTCTCGCTGCAATATGTCACAACGGGGCGTATGAATGTCTTGTAGATTAGTCAATCTATTGTAAATTGTGCCGTTTGGGCTCGTCTTTATACATCTGATTGCTACTTCCAGAATCAGAATCATCAAAAACATCAATCACAATCAAAAACACTTGTTGCCCGCTGTATTTCTAGCCTTGACTTCCATTGTCATGTCGTTTCTTGACAACATCCCTCCCAGGTATCTGAAGGACTCACATGAAAGATGAAAATGGATGCTTTGTGGAGACATTGACCTGAATCTACAAAGGTGGGCTAGTTTCTTCGGTAAGGAGCTTAATATAACAGAGAGAAATGATATGGAACATCAAGAGAGGATTGAGTGCAAAGAAGACGAGGTACCTCCCGATAGGGAAGAAATTAAGGAGATAATCATGAATCTAAAAAATGACAAATCCCCAGGTCCAGACAATATAAATTCAGACATAATAAAGTATGCCGGAGAGAACCTGTGGGAAGAAATATACCAGATAATATGGGAGTGCTGGATGGAAGAGAAGATGCCCCGTGAGTGGTCAAAATCAGTCATCTGTTCAATATACAAGAAAGGCTGTAAGCAAGATTGTAGCAAATATCGCTCAATATCACTGCTTAGTACTGGGTATAAAGTTCTGTCCATAGTCTTGTGCAGAAGAGTGAATGAGTGGGCAGAAAGAACCCTGGGAGAGTACCAATGTGGTTTTAGGATAGAGAGTTCAACAGTGGACCACCAATTGGCCAAATGCTGGAGAAGTCCTATGAATTCAATGTGGATCTCCATCACTTATTCATTGATTTTCGTCAGGCATATGATAGTGTGGAGAGGAATTAAATGTACAAAGGACTGAAGAACCCGGGACTGTCGTCAAAATTAATTAGGATCGTAAGAATGCCTTTGATACTAGGAGGAGAGTAAAGATCCAGGGAAAGCTTTTAGCAGAATTCAAGGTAAATAAGGGACTAAGACAAGGAGATCCTCTCTCACCTGTGATATTCAACCTGATTCTGGAAGTAGCAATCAGATGTATAAAGACGAGCCCAAACGGCACAATTTACAATAGATTGACGCAGCATCTAGCATATGCCGACGATGTGCTTATATCGGCCAGAACAATGTCAGCTTTATCGGGGGCTATGCAAGAGTTTGAGGGGACAGCAAGGAGACTTGGCCTCGTTCTGAACAATGCCAAAACAAAATATATGATAACGACGAGAAGCGGGACATATAGGCATGGACCAGTAAAGATCGGTGACCGGGAATTCCCTAGATGTAAGTCCCTTTAACAATAACATAACTTAGAATAATATAATCACTTTAAAAATAATTTGCGTAATAAAACGCGTAGCTGTTAAATGTCAACACGTTTAAGATAAGGAATTTTGAATGGGTTAACATAATGCTCTTCATTTCTTTTGTCCCAATTCATTACGCGAGAGATGCCAGTTACTGACTATCGCCAGAAAATAATATATTGTAGGTACTGAACCCACCCCCCAAAAAAAACTTAAGAACGGAAATCTAAAATTTTCTATCCTAAATTTTGTATTAAAATTAAAAAATAAATATAATAACATATAAATACTGGATAAAAATGATACCGAACGTTACTTCTATTTTTTAGAAAATGGGCATAGTAATATTTAAAAAATATATTTCTTGTTCAAATTGAGCAATATGGAGCCCCAAAACTTCTTGCTCTGTAAGTTTTTTACTACGCCCAACCAAATAAAGATCCCTATCCACATACTGGATAGGCAAAATTTAAGACTCCCACTTAAGCATCGTCCGATCAGCCATAGCAGCTAAAGCGATGTTAAATGAATAATAAACAAACCAGCCTAATTTTCTCATTTAATCGATTCAAGCCCTGAGGGTATTCGTGGACATTATATTTTTTTAAATAGTGATAATAGCCATTAAACCCGTGATTCGAATAAAAAATGATTTATTGTGGAATATTTATCGACTCTGATTTTTTTTCTGAGCGCATTGTCTTGTATTCTTTGCAGGTTACTTGGGTATGAAGAAGGCACGTGTAGGCCCATAGCCACCCGGAGGAATTTAGCGTGTGGGCGATGACACGTAATAATGAGCGTATGAAGGGTTTGGAAGGGAGTGGTGATGGTATATGCGGAGCAGCGACAAGGCAATAACTTGCTGGGATGGCTCCCAAGGGGGGAATCAACCCCCCAGAACCAACCCCCACCGCTTCCCGCCCCTACATTAAGTAACCAATCGTTAACCATTGTGTTTTTGTTTTTTTTAAGCATAATTGACACCAGAGGTGGCCAAACGACATCTCTTAATAAAATCACCATTTCGTCATACATGTTAAATCAGAAAAAAACTGCATTACTACAAACCATGAAGGGTCTTGAGTTCAGCACGTGGTAGAGACTGTACTGTTTCTTGGACAACGGTTGTGCAGGGAGGCGATTTGTCCTAGACACGCTCAACCGCTAGATTTTCCCCCTATTTTGGGTACCCGGTATCGGAGTGGCTCAGTGGTAAAGCACTGAGTTGCCGTTGCAAAGGTTCTGAGTTCAAATTTCGACTGGCAGACTTTTATTTAATCTGTTAGCGGCCGGAGAAGGATCATATGGGATCCAGGACCCTCCTGGGACACCTCTCATATTCTCTATAAAACGGGTTCCCAAAATAAGGGGGGTAAATCTGGCGGTTGAGTGTGATTCAGGACAAATCACCTCCCTGCACAAGCGCTGTCCAAAATACAGTACAGTCTTTGCCATGTACTGAACCCTAAACGCCTCATGAGTTGTAGTGGTACAGGTTATTTTTTTTATTTTTTAAGGGTAACCATTTTATAAAGGCTGAGTGAGCCCCAAGAGGGTTCCCAACTAGATCCCCAAAATCCATCCCCGGCCGCTAACAGATTAAATAAAATCTGCCAACTCAGCGCTCTACCACTGAGCCAATCCGCTCTCCCTGAAGACATTAATTTTGTTTATTAAAATGGCATTTTTGTCGGATAGCGTAATGCGTTAGATTCTTCTATGACATAAGAAAATAAATTGATAACTGAAATATCGAATTTTTAATCCCGTGTCGAAATGTTTAATTATCAAGCTTGTATCTCTACCTTTTAGAAAAGAAAAAAATCTCTTTAGATAGCAAACCTAAAATATTTTTCAAGTCTACAAAAAATTTCGTTTCTACAGAAAACAAAATGTATTCTGGTACAACTAAGAATGTCATACAAACATAGATTTTAGGCTGCTTGTATTGGCATTTATTTATTTTTTTAATTACAATTTTTCTTGTTTATAATCAATCAAAATATTCTTTATTTAGGCTTGGATTTATATTTCTTAATTACGATCATAAAAATTAAATTATCTCGGCTATCGTCCTAAGTTAGAATCTTTCAGGGGATAAGAAAATAAATTTATAACTGAAGACGCGATATTTTAATACCATATTGTATTAATTCTTAATGTTTCATCATCGAGCTTGTATTTTTATTTAAAATAATTCCTTAAATAGAGATATACTATTTATTAAAAACCGACGTTAGAACCACATTGTTGAATTGCCTTGATACAAACATATTACAAGCATGACAGTAGTATGTTTGTATATTGTATATTATATTTATATGTTTCATTGCATGTTTTAATATCATTCTTTCATTTAAAATATTTCATTTACTTATTATTCTCTTGTTTTATATTTGCCAACATCCCTCTTCCTCATTATTGTTAGTAACTCATATTCCATTGTTCTAGTTCTAATATTTTTAATAATACTTTAGTTTTATTTTATAATTTAAATCGTTCCTAGTTTTGTATCTGTTTTACTCCAATAATTTTTATATATTATTTTATTCTTTATATATTTTTTTTCTATTCCAATTATTTCATTTTAATATTATTGTATCTTGTCTATTCAGCCCTGAATAAGGAATGCAATATATGGCAAAACACTCTAATAAATATTTTAAATATTTTTATTTTGAAGAGAAAAGATTTGTATCTTCATCGATCCTATATTCTCGTAATTTTTGCGATGTATACAAGGGGAAGAATGTACATTGAACATTCCTTTAATTAGGATCTCGTTGACTTACGTCCATTTTATATTATAATTTTTTTTATATTTTATTTTCTTATGATGGTGATAATTTTTATTTTGAAGAGAAAAGATTTGTCCAAGCTGGGATTTGAATGGATTTGTCTGGCCATGTTGCGAGCCAGGTTAGCTCAGTTGGTTAGAGCACCGCGCTAGTGACGCGGGCGACCAGGTTTCGAACCTCGGCCTGGACAAATCTTTTCCCTCATTCAGATTATCATATTGCATACATAATGAGATGTTTGTGCGGATGGAAGAAGACATTGGAGAAACTATGTTTGGGTTTCTTGATGAAATAAAATAAAATTCATATTTGGTATAATACCACCAACGCTTGAAAGAATAATTTATACTTTATTATAATATTATTTTATATTAAAATAAAATTAAAGATGCAATTAAAAATATTTTCTCAATATTCGACACATTAGTGTAACTATTTATCAAGGACGCAGAAAAATCATAAAGCTAGAAGAATAGGTTTGGGCTCGATTGATATTTCATAAATTTTGAAAAAAGAGGCCTTTAATATAATAAGTGCCATTGCAAATTTTTTTTTTTATTATAGAAAGAAATACACACAAAAGTCAAAAAATATACATAACTAAAATATGGGGAAGAAAATGATACGGTAGGAGGTCGCAGAATTAATTCCTTAAATAGTGACAAACTATTATGTATTAATTCTTTGAACCCCATCAGACCATTTTCCCCCAATATATATAAGATCAATAATATTAATCATATAACCAAGTTATGTCATCGCGACTAAATTTTTATAGTTAATTCTGAATTATAAAATTTTGGTAAGAAGAAAATCAATAAATATCACGAATCATTACTTATCAGTAATGTTAACAATTCACGATAATATTTTATTTTACATTCACAGAAAATTTTGAATAGACAAAGACCGAACACCGAAAGAAATTTGTATTAGCTTTAGGAGGAATAATTTCTTATATTTTATTTTCCATGTTTGAAGTGGGCTCCCAATTCTAAAATTTCCCAACATTTGGAGATTTCCAATTACAGAGAGAAGTAAGACCGAGAAGAAGAATTATTCTATTACTTGTGATAAGCGAGTTCATATCTCGTGTTATCTGTATCCCTACAACCAGTGAAGGGTCTGGGTTCAGTACATGGTAGAGACTATACTGTTTCAGAAACAAAGGTAGCGAAAGGAAGGTGATTTGTCCTTGATCACGCTCAACCGCCAGATATTCCTCTTATTTTGGGTACTCACTTTATAGAGACTGGATGAGCCCCAGGAGGGTCCTAGACCCGATAGGATCTATCTCCGGCCGCTTAATAAAATTATGCTAGCGAGCGGGTTTTGAACCTAGGACATTCGGCATGGCAACTCAGCGCTCTACCACTGAGCCACTCCGCTCCCCTCCATAATTATAGTATTATTAATTATATAATTTTTAATCTTGCATTTACGTTAGCCAGCAGTACCTTCAATGGAAGTTTTCTCCATCCGAATTCCCTCGTGAATCCTTAAAGATGGGTTACAATAGAAGAACACATATACAATGTATGCATTTTTAGAAAATTCTCAAATAAATATATTATTATCAATTATTAATAATTTAAGTTGTTTCAATTCGCTCGCTAAAAAAAAGAAAAAATCTGATTTATCATTTTAGATGTGTAGTGAGGTTTCATTTTATCTTTTTGTTAAATTATATTATTTTTTTTAATTTGCAAGAATCTTTTGTGTTAGCTCTTCCAGCAGCCTGGCACACGTGCTGGGTACGTACGTGATGTTTTCAAAACAAGTCAACTTGTCGGCAAATATCTTGATTAGTTGAAGTGCAGACAAGAAGTGGAAGGTCGTTTCTTGGGTCGCCTCCTGGCGTCCGGAGGTGCAGGGGTAGGACAGATTTATGACCCTGAGGACTCTGTGTCGGAATACTACAAAGACCTAGTTTCTAGGCTTTTCTTTCTCTACCTGATACATTCCGAAAACAGGAGTTTTACGACACTCGGACGTGAGATCTCGGGAAAAAATGGCGGCTGTGTATGGACGCTACAATTGCTTTTTTTTCGTTTGGTTTAATACTCTCAACATTCCTTTGTCCTTAGTTCTTCTCGTGGTGCCATATCGGCTTCGGTTATTCTTCGGTTATTAATTTGGCGACCTTAATTTTGTTTGCGGCAATAATAGAAATGTGGTGTGGCTAGACCACATTGTCTTAAATTATATGGCCTCCACCTTCCTGGCCCCCTCCTACTATCAATCTCTCCCTGCAGTATCAGGTGCAAAAGAAGATATTTGTCATCTCGCATGATGTGGCCAAGGCACTCTAATTTCCGATTTTTAATAGTTTAAACAATTTCTTTATCTTTTCCCACTACAAATATCACTTCTCTGCTGGTTATGGGTCTGTCGACGAAATTCGGAGTACATGACAACATTCCCACATCTTAGATTATTTTAAATAAATATTACTAGTTGATTAATAATGTATTAAAACACGATATTATAAATAGAATTCTATGTTTGATTAATACACTATCCAAAGTTATATTAAAAAGCAAACCTATACCACTACAATACATCAAGGGTCGTGGGTTCAGTACATGATTGAGACTGTTCTGTTTCCAGGACAAAGGTTGTTTGGGAGGTGATTTGTCCGAGAATACGCTTAATCGCCAGGTTTTTCCCAATTATAAGAACGCAATTTATAGCGGTTGGGTGAGCCCCAGAAGGTTCTTTAGATGGTCAATCCGTAGGTGATAACAAATTAAATAATTTATCTACCACAGCCTATTTTGAACCCGGGACCTTTAGTACAGCAGCGCTCAATCACTGATTTACACCGCTCTCCGATTAGTTATTAAATTATGAGTAACTTTATTTAACAATCACTTTCTTTTATTTTATAAATACTTTCTTACAATTACCATACTATTTATTTATTTATTAACATCTAGTGGTTTACGCTATTATTTTCGGTTAAAAGTTACCTAACCCCCAATTTGTTAACTAAAAATGCATAAGTAAACTGGATATCTAATTTAATTGGTGGCAATGTTTTCAGTTTTCAAATGTTTATTTTACAAGTATATTTAATTTTTTACTTAGTCATAAAACAATAATTACTGATGCTACTTTCCTAAGACAATCGAAATGTTATGAATAATTAATTATGTTATGTTTTTCACGAAAGCGTATTTGACAATTTAAGTCTTTATTTTAGGAACTGATTCTTTATCTAACAATGTGAGATGGCTAAGGTCTATTTCTTCTAAAAATCTAGTTTAAAAAAGAAATAATAAATTTATCCTTCAGATCCATATTTAGGTATACTATATCTGAAAATTTGAAGAAAAAAAATGTCTTTTGCCTACCATGCAGGTTTTTTGAAGTAACAAAAAAAATTACTGACTAAAATACAAACTTACATTAAACTACTTGCTTTTTTGCTATGATGTGGTACTATTTCTTAAGGGTACTAAGATATGCATAATATTAAACATTGGTGAAAAAAATTAATTATTTCCCAATTTTTAATAATAATCAACGAGATGATTATTTTTGTATGACCAAAAGAGAGTGAGGCCGCTGGACAACATTATTTTTTAAACAAAACTGTTTAAAAAATGTCGACTGTTCTTACAGTCGAACGGGCTCAAGACCTTATTAAAAGAAATACAACATAAGTAATTTGTAAAAATTCTTTTGAATTTAGAATTTTTGTGTTGCACTGTTCTTATGCAATGTTTCAGGGTTACGTAGCGAAACTGATAATTTGAACTAAGGACCTCAAAAAAAAAAAAAAATGATTTCCTAAGGAGGTATGCCCGTATACGATTTATTTAGTAGATATCCACACCTAAAGATTTTCATTGTTATGAACTACTTAATAATAGTCAATAAATAAATATTTTAATTGTCAAATACCTTATTTATTAAATTAAAACATTATTATTCGTATTAAATGTTGTTCAACGTGATTTTCTTGAGCATTCAGGCAGGCTCGCCATCTTTCTTCAGCAGCAGCAGTAGCAGAACGACACTTATCCTTCGTAAAGAATTCAATTCAATCCGCAAAAATACATTTCTTTTGAAGGGAAAATTAATAGAAAATAGTGAAGATAATCATAGAGAAGATGAATTATCATTTATCATTCATTTCCTCCCGAATATCGTTTCTTTTGATCATTGTTGGCATTCTTTATAATATTTATAGGGAGAAAAAAAAGAATAACTCCTCGAGATTAATATTTCCAGGAAAAAATGTGTTGATTTTTCTCTAAATAAAATGTATGAATATTTTATTTTGTCTTCTGTCATCCATTCTTTAGATATGAACAATCTTAAATATCTATTTTTTATTGTTTCTTATATTTCCTCTAATTTCTCATAAATTTCCTTTATGCTTGTCGAGTAGAGGATGGATCATTATTAACCACAAAGAAATTATCCTCAGTAGGTGGGTCAGCCATTTCGGAAATTTCTTAGGATTTTCCTAATGCTCAATAATAGAGAGGGAAACATCACCTTTGCTTAATACCTTTGAGTTCGCTGAACCACCTGAAGTGGACAAAATCAATGATGTGAAAAGCAATGGAGCCCCAGGATCAGGCAATATAACATCGTAGCTTCTGAAAGCTGGGAGCAACGAGTTACTCAAACCTACCTGTGGCCTTCTGCATAGTTATATTATTGGATAACAGGGATAATCTCAAAGGAATAGTACACAGGAGTCATCATCTCCCTCTATGAAAAGGAAGATCGAACCAACTATAATTAATTGGAAGTCTCTTAATTAATTTCCAGTTACTTTCATTTATTTATATAAGTGATACACGTTATGCATTATTATATACACATGAATTATTTGAATTCCTATAATTTTACTCCTACTAGGTGTTTAAACAAAAGAAAACAAAACTTCAACAGATTTTTATAAGTAGGAATGTATTCATACCAAAATTGTAAGATGTGTCTAGTTAATAAGTATTTTTTTAATAAAAAAAAAAAAATTAAAATGGACTTCTGATTTCTCCGTCATTTATAAAATTATAATTTATAATAACCATCTATATTGACGCATTTCATCAAATATAATATGGTATTTTTAATAAATAGGATGAATATTTAAGCAAGATTCCCCTTCTTTTTTTTTTAGTGAATTTACAAGAATAGGTAACATGGTTACATTTTTTTACTTTATATAGTATGAAAACGCTTTGGAGTCAATTTGTCGCATTCAATTACAAAAAAATCTTATTAAAAGTCAGCCACCTTATATATTAAAAAAATAGCATATCTCTGAAAAACAACGATTCGCATATTTTTAAAACTAAATAAGTGTGCTAATAATACGTTGATTGTTTTTTTACAGTTTATTTTGGCCAAAACTTGTTACTTCAATTATGATAAACTTAATCTATGGAAAACAAGATGGCGTTCAGAGCTCTACAGGTCTTTTGAGGATTGGGGATGTTGAACCTACCCTATAAGTGCCTGGTTCTTAGAACTGACGTCTGTCTTAACTTGTCACCCAAGAAGGCCCTCACTTCTTCCAGGTATCCTTCTTGTCAACAATTCCAATCCCCTCTCGGCACCTTACAAGCAATCTTGAGGAACTGCCTTTCAAAATATTTTCACTTACAATTTTTGTCGGTCCCAAAACATCAATAGTGAGGATGTCCTCCTGTAAGTTACTCTGAATGGGGTAATATTTGTAAATATTTAATTACATGCTCGTCAAAAGGATGTCATACCAACAGTTTGATATTGGTATTATTCACAAGGGTAAATGGAAAAAATATATAAATAAAAATAATTATTTATTTGATTCTAATTAATTTACAATGTTTCAAAAATGTCTGGCCAACATGATGAAACTTATTGATTGTTCATATAATGCTTTGTTTGTAAATGCTTTTAAAAATATAAGAAAACGCTAAGCAGTTATTTTCAAATTCATTACAAAACCTGTCTAGTTATTAAAATTAAATATGTGTTAGCTCAGAAAAAGCAAAATATGTTATTAAAACTATGATGGTAGCATTAGCTTAATATAAATTGTTTTAATAAGTAGGATATTTTTTTTTAAAGATTGATATATTGATATTTACAACTGTAATAATATTACAACAAGTAAATTTGCTAGAAACATGAAAACAAAAAACACTTGTGGAGAAACTACCCATAGGTAGCACTCCTATAGTAGAAGGTCTCGAGGCCATCTTCTTTTCAGACGCCTCGGAGGGTTATCAGGAATAGTATGGGAAGCACGTTGAGAGACTAGCGGATTCAAGTGTGTATGGAGCTTGTCATGGAAGGATAGGTATCTAGTTTGGCCCAAATCAGCAACATAATAAGGAGCATCGAGGATTTTACGAAGGAATTTAGATTGTAAGGATTGGATACGAGATGAATTGGATGGTTTAGTAGAGCCCCAAAGCACAACTCCGTATGTCCAAATAGGTCAGATAACTGTCATTTAAATGAGTCTTTTTTAATTAATTGGTAGCTTAGAACGTTTGCCCAATAAATGTTGAAATAGGCGAAAACGTCGAACAGTTTCTTGTCTTTTCAGTCTTGTAAAAGTGAGACGTTTGTCCAGATGGAGTCCTGGAGGATATGGAGGATATTCGAAAGGAAATATACCTGAGTAAGATGTAAAAAAAAAAAAGCACCACCTCAACTCATGGAGAGTCTTGGGTTCAGTTCATGGTAGAGACTGCACTGTTTTTAGGATAACGGTAGTTCAGGGATGTGATTTATTTAGTAAGATGAGCACAAAGCGAGAAAATACTCAGAATATCGGTCAATAAGCCTTCCAAGTCACACTCTCCAAATTTTACTCAGTATACTTCACAAAAGGGTAGGAAATAAACGCGATATTGAAATCTTGAAGAGACACAGAAATGACAGTACACCAGTAACTATAGGGCCACTCTTTACACTGAATGTATTTTTGCCAAAATATCGAGATCAAAGAAATTGTTTTCATGTCCTTCTTGGATTTGGAGAAAGCAGTCTGACTTAAATATCGACTTAATGAAGAAACTGTGATAAGATATATAGCCTTATAGTCTTATAGATAAGATAAGATATACTGATGTACATTTAGAATAAGCACTGGAACCAAAAAATACGTAACGTACCATACGTAAAAATTGGAAATATCTATAAAATAAGGAGTAAGACAGGGTTGTATTCTGTCCCCGACATTATTCAATATGTATTCAGGCCAATTATTTAAAAAAGCACTACATGATCAACAACATAGGATAAAAATAAATGGAGAAATTCTTAATGTTCTAAGATGAGCGGATGATGCAGTAATTACATCAGAAAGTGTCAAAGGAACTGAAAATGCTTGATCGTAATAATAAATTGGGAGAAGAAATGAGCATAAACAATTTTTTTATATAAAAAATTATTGTATAAAAAAAATGTATAGTATATATTATATAAGCTCATGTCACAATAAATCTAACCCCTTCTTACAAGAAGTTTACTGTTTGTTAATTCTTTATACTGACCACCTCAACTTATGATTAATGTAAAGAATGATTAGGAGCTATATTTGATCGGTACTATTTTTATGGAGTAGAAGAATTGACATTAAAATAGGCATCAATAAACCGTGTTGGAGCATTAGAAATGTGGATAACTTGGGCGAATGCTTGAAATAACCAAGAAGTACTAAGAAAAGACAAAAAGGATACAGATTGAGAGTTTCCAAAAGCCGAGAATACTTCAGAACTGTGTAATAAATGCAACTTACTGCTAACACCTTTACCATCATGATCTTTGGCTCTACAACCCGGAACAGTTTGGATCAATTCATCGTCTTCATTTCTCTGTGTCCTGCACCATGGTCTCTCAGGCAGTTGCTAGGTTAAGCAGACATGATAGTCCATCTCCTTGTCTCAGCCTCTCGTCCTCATGAATATCTCAGACAGGTCTCCATAGAATTCTGATTAGATAAGATGATCGTATATCAATAACTCCATAAGACGGATCAATTCAAGTGGAATACTCATTTCTTCCATTGCCTAAACAACCTCTCTCTTGTGATACTATCATAAGCGAATCGATCATAAGGTGTTGTGTGGTGGTATGTATTCTCTATGTATTATTTCAAGCAGGATCCTCAAAGCGAAAATTTGATCACACCTCATAAAATCACCCTGGCATGCTCCTATCTCTCTTCTCCATGCGGAAGTATCCTCTGATAGGATACTCCAGCAGGAGTGCTGTGCCACGATAAGTATTATTGTTGGTTCGATCTTCCTTTTCATAGAGGGGGATGATGACTCCTGTGTACTATTCCTCTAAGATAGTCCCTGTTATCCAAATACTATGCAGAAGGCCACAGGTAGGTTTGAGTAACTCGTCGCTCTCAGCTTTCAGAAGCTACGATGTTATATTGCCTGATCCTGGGGCTCCATTGCTTTTCACATCATTGATTTTGTCCACTTCAGGTGGTTCAGCGGACTCAAAGGTATTAAGCAGAGGTGATGTTCCCCCCTTTGTTATTGAGCATTCGTCCTAAGAAATTTCGGAAGTGGCTGACCCACCTACTGAGGATAATTTCTTTGTGGTTAATAATGATCCATCCTCTACTCGACAAGCATATAGGAAATTTATGAGAAATTAGAGGAAATATAAGAAACAATAAAAAATAGATATTTAAGATTGTTCATATCTAAAGAATGGATGACAGAAGACAAAATAAAATATTCATATATTTTATTTAGAGAAAAATCAGCCAATTTTTCCTGGAAATATTAATTCCGAGCAGTTAATCTTTTTTTTATTTTTCTCCCTATAAATATTATAAAGAATGCCAACAATGATCAAAAGAAACGATATTCGGGAGGAAATGAATAATAAATGATAATTCATCTTCTCTATGATTATCTTCACTATTTTCTATTAATTTTCCCTTCAAACGAAATGTTTAAAATAAACGTCTAATTATCGGCACATAGAAGTGTATATTATGTACCTTATAATTAAATATTAGGTAACTGTATCAAATCATATTATCGCACAGTCTTGGTATATCTTTGGACGTTTACTAGTTGATTAGGGTTTTGAAAAATTCAAACGCCACTCGCTCAATCACATCAATAATTTATGTGATTATTTCCTATTACTAAATTATAAATAACTATATAAAGGCACTTTCAAGTTTCCACGGCCACTATTTATACACAAAACTTTAGTGGTTTCTGTTTTAGACCGTGTCGAGAATGTCATGGCTGATTCTCGATCCAGCCTTGCAGAAGCTAGCAGTATGTCTGGTGAAACGTTGGCGAAGAAAAATTTAACAACACGGTCTAAACCAGAAACCACTAAAGTTTTGTGTATATATTAAGGCAATTAGTTTATTAAACAAGTTAATGATAGCGCTATTTTTTACATTATTAATTTATTTATTTTTATTTTACCATATTAAATAATATCTAAAAGTTTAAGCTGAAAAACCTATGCTATATATATATATATATATATATATATATATATATATATATATATATATATATATATATATATATATATATGCTCAGCATTACAAAATTCTATACTATTTAAGAATTTATAAATCCTTGAATTATCCTCTTTAAACATTACTTTTTTTTCGTAGATTTGGTAATCATAAATTATGAGTCTGTTCTTGGCTGTCTAGTAAACAAGTATTGTTATCATGTGGAATCTATGTAAGTATGACTTGGCCTGTCCATCTTTGCTATCTACAAATTTGAATGAGTCATCGTATGAATCATCCAATGCCGACTTCAAGGTTTAAAGAAAAGATAACAACATTCAACTGTTATACAAGGGAAAAGAAGTCCAAAAACAATTGGCTTATTTATTAATAATTACTTACCAATTTTACAAATGGGAGAAATAAATGATAACAAAGACCATAAGGGTACCGAAAGGATTGGCCTATATCAATGAATGATTTTCCGACCGATTTTATAAAACTCATAAATATAATAGATTTTGCAAATTTAACAACAGTTTGAGAAGGTTTTGAGCTTAAACATTTATATATTATTTAATAAGGTATAATAGGAAAAATATAAATAAGTAATGTAAAAATAGTGCGTTTATTGACAAGCAACTTGCCTTTATGTAATTTTTTTTTAGAAAGTAATTTATAGCATTTTGTATAAATTATTGAGGTGATATAGTGGCGTTCGAAATGACCGTATCAAGTTGCCGGGCTCGATAATGAACAAATTTTCAAAGAGCTAATCAAAGGTGAACCAACAAATAAACGTTCAAAAATTCAAAAAAAAAACTATGATGTATTATATTATATTGCAAATATCTATTATGAGTTAAATAGTATACATTTGTGTGGAATTCGCAGATAATTATAGGTTACTTTCAAAGATTTACAATAAAGCTAAAAAAAAAAAATGTCATCTTTATTTATTTTTTATTTAATTTATTATTGTTTTCAATATCAAAATTTTTTAATTAAAAAAAAGCTAAGAAAATATGATAAGATGAGTTACCATTTATTATTAACTTGACTTACCGAATACAGCTAATTTTAATATATATGTCCCTATGCAGTAACTACGGTAATTTTTACTTTTCATTTGTAACTAAATCTCAAACTTGGCAGCCAAGCAGATAAAAAAATACAAAAAACAATAGATTATAATAATTATCTCCAAGGGTTTACTAAATAAAGTTCAATAAATTAATAATAAAATAACGAGACTATTAAACCGTAATATGTTTCAATTCGATAAAAACTTCAAGCGCCTTCTTATAAAAAAAGAATAAAGATTTTGGAGTTGTCTTATTTCAAGATTGTGATATGTACACGGTGTGATAATAGTGGGCTTAAAGGGGAAATCCGTTTTCACAGTATAATTTTTGAAATATATGTAAGATAACAGTGTTGCAACCTTTTTCTTGTGTTAGACTTTTGATAAGACACATGTGCTAAAGTTAATTAAATTAATTTAGTTAAAAGTGTTTAATTACTAGTTTGAAAGCAAGTGTAATTTAATTCCTTAATAAAATCACGTTGAAACAATCTTCCAAATTAAATCTTTCTATAGTCCCAATATCCAAACTTCCTCCTCCATCATTTATTAGGGGACCAGTTGACTGGAACCTATTTCACCAGCTTGTATCCGACACCATTGACCTTAGAGTTTTCCTAAAAAACCCTCAGGAGTTAGATGATGCCGTCAATTCCTTTACCAATTTGACCCAGCAAGCAGTTTGGACTGCATCTTCACCCCGTCCTTCCTTCAAAATCCGTAAGAAAAATCCATTACCGCAAGATCTTAGAGATCTTATCCTTATCAAACGCCGTTACCGATCCCTTTGGCAAAGAACCAGGCATCCTCGCGATCGGAGACTGTATAACTACTTCACCAAATTAGTCAAAAAGAACCTGACAACCTATAGATCCGAATCCTACAAATCCTACCTTTCCACACTATCTGCTTCTGATAATTTCCTTTGGAATGCCACCTAAAAAATCCTCAAATACCACTCAATTTCTCATCCCCTCCGACGTGAAGACGGTTCTTGGGCTGCATCAGATAAGGACAAAGCAGAAGAATTTGCCAAACACTTTTCAAATACATTTATCCCACATCCTGAAATCCACCCTATGCACATTTCCAATATTAATGAATTCCTTTTTTCACCCATTCCTTTATCCTTGCCTCCTAAAGCTGTAAATCCCTCTGAGGTCAAATTCCTCTTACAAAAGTTAAAAGTCCGAAAATCTCCTGGACATGACCTTCTAACCACCCAGATCCTTTAACTTCTTCCTCAAAAAAGGATTATTTTCCTTACCTATCTATACAACTGTATCCTTCGTACAACTCACTTCCCTTTGCTGTGGAAACACTTCGTCATCATCCTATTCCCTAAACCTGGCAAACCACCCAATGTCACTTCATCATACCGACCCATCAGCCTGCTTCCTATTCTTTCCAAACTTTTTGAAATAATCCTCCTGAAACGGATCCTACCCATAATCGAATCCAATGTTATTCCTTCACATCAGTTTGGATTCCGTCCCAGGCACTCGACGGTCCAGCAGAGTCTCAGAGTTGTCGATCATATATCCTCTGCTCTGGAAAGCAAACAATACTGCACAGGCGCATTTCTGGACGTAGCACAAGGTTTCGACCGGGTATGGCATGCCGGTTTGCTGTTCAAGCTCAAAACCCAATCACCTCAATCCTTATTCCTAGTCCTTCGAGCCTACCTCTCTGTTCGCTACTTCCAAGTACGCTGTGGTAACGAATACTCCAATCTTTACCCAATCCACGGCAGCGTCTTGGATCCTATTCTATACATATTGTACACCGCTGATATCCCAACTACTCCTGAAACTCTCCCAAGGCATCTTTCACACATTGAAATTTGGTGTAACCAATGGCGGATCAAAGTCAAGGAGGAAACATGCTAACATGTGACTTTTACACTTCGCCAGGGAACGTGTCCTTTTCTCCAATTCAACGAAACCGTCCTACCTATTTCCGACACAGTAAGATACCTTGGCTTCCTCCTAGACAGAAGACTTACATGGAATCCTCATACCAGGCTCAAAAGACAAGAACTTAACAGACGATTCAGCCAACTATACAGATTACGAAGTACCTGTATGTTATAAAGGACCTCCCCTCTTTCAATAGACAATAAATAAATATCAGACGCATTAAATCCTTTCAATCCAAAGTTCTGAGAACTATTGTCAATGCTCCTGATATAATAATGTTATTTGGAGTACTGGCACTGGCCAGATTCTCCACTCACAGGTCGTGTTTGAAGCGCCCTTAATCAGCTTCCATTAGCGTTTAATGCCAGTGACGCAGCTGGGAAAGGGGGCTGGAGCCTCCCGGACTTTGCCCTCATTCCTGGGGAAGAAGCTCAGTTCGGGGACCCCAGGCAAATCGTAAATAGGGTATTAATGTGTACATTATATTTTTTTTTTATTTATTTATTGTTATTATTTTTTTACTTTATTTTATTATCATTTTCACATTAACTTCTTTTTATTACCGTATGTATATATTTATTTATACATTTAGTTATTTTAGTTTGTTTATATCATTGTTTTGTTTATATTGTAAGCTAAATAGCACCATTACTTATTGCCCACAAGTGGCAGATTGTAATGTTTCAATGAAGTGTTAAAAAAAAAAAAAAATTAAATTACACTTTTTTAACGTTTTGCAACGTCGCCGGAGCATTTTTCAAACCAAATGGAAGGACCTTGAACATGAACTTTCCATATTTTGTTCTAAACGAAGTTTTTTCTCTGTCTTCTTCTTTTAGTGTAATAAACCAAAATGCTGAATTAATATCTAAAACCGTAAAGTATTCACAATTTACAACTTTGTCGACTACGCCCTGTGTCGTAGGAAATGAAAAAACTTCTGGTACTAACAATTTATTTAATTTGCGAAAATCGATACACAAGCGTGATTTCTTGTTCTCCTCTTTCTTGAACGCGAGGGTTACAGGGGAAGCGAACGGAGAATCAGATTCTTCAATAATCTTTGCTTGCAATAATGCCTCAATCTGATTTCGTATTTCTTCATCGTCAGGAATTGAACATTTATACGGTCGACAAGTAACTTATTCATTAGTTAATAATTTTATCTCTGCTTCTTTTGATTTCACTTTCCCAATATCAAATTTATCCTTTGCAAATATAGATTATGCTTTTCTATCAGCTTTGCAATCTGCCGTTTTCGCTCTTTATTTTCAATATGATGTTAATTGACGTCGAATTCTTCTATTTTTAAGCTTTCATTAAAATTTAATTGAGTATAATCGTTGGAATCATTATTATCAATTGAAACTTGATTATCACCGACATGATTTTTTTCCATCTGATCTAATTTAGATCGAATAAAATTATCGGTACTTTTCCAATCTAACGACGACCTACCCCAGCACGCTCCTCTGGCACTTACCTCAACTATTTGCAGCCTGTCAGGTTATGATGCCTGAAATATATTTGAAATAGTAAACAGACAAGAGGATTCTTAGGAAATGAAATAGGAGATGATATACAGCTAAAATATGATTTTTTTTTTGTATTTCTTTTATTTTTAGCTCTTTAAAAGAAAAATAGGAGATGATATACAAAAAAAAAATCATATTTTAGCTGTATATCGCAATTTCTTTTTAAATTTAAAATATATAAACTACTGAATAAATAAGAAGATAAAATATAGCATTTATTATAAACAAAATTCATTAAAAATAACAATATCACATCAAAACCGTGTCGTATATACAGAACAATTAACCAAAAAACATCACATTGTAGTTAAATATAATTATTTATGTTTAAAATTGAAATATTTAAAATAGAAAATAAATAATAAGATATAACAAAACATTTACTATAAACAATATTGATTAAACACAACGATATCTAGCAACAATTATAAACAATATTAATTAAAAAGAACAATATGTTACAAAAATTATAAACAATGTTCATTAAAAAGAACAATATTCAGTTGCAGTTTCATATTATGTCCCTTTCTACAACACATTTTCCGGGGAATGACGTTCCGCTCCTGTAGAAATACCACAGCTGACTTTTCATCAATCACCTCGCGAAAAATCTTCATCAAATTCCAACTCATATTGTATAATTAACATGAAAACAAATAAACGTCCACTAGACACAAACAATAACAAAGGACTAAGGAAGGTTTCGCTAACAGTAGCAGGTAGTTAACGAAAGTGACACTTGGGGCGCTGGGGTAGGTCGTCGTTAGATTGGAAAAGTACCAAATTATCCTCTCGATCACTATTGGATCGGTTTTCATGTAAATCTATCACACTGTCGTTGTAATATTCTTAAGTTTTCATTTTGAATCAATTGGAACTTTTTTATGGCATCAATCCCCAATAAGATGTCATAAGAAAAGTTTTCGTTCTTGACAACGTAAGTTGTTATGTAGTCTGTAATATGTCCAATGCGAAGTAAAATTTTAGCCCGGGCTGAAGTGAAATTTAATCTGCTGATAGTTTTCAATACACTTTTTTTGTTTAATTTATTTCAACTTTATCAAGTCAGCAATTCGTTGAGAAATTAATGTAAAGTTGGATCTAAATAGCCAATCATAAATAGCCTTAGTTTTAATCTTGTCATATATGATTACATTAAGCTTTATCAACGGATCTAATTTCGCCCGGTTCTTCAGTTTAAATGTTTGTCATCCAGGCCTGTTTGTAATATCTTTATGTCGCCAATCTCAGATCCTTCAGTCATGTTTGAATTTTAGTTTTTCTGAAACTTTACTTTGAATGCGGCATTCCACTACGAGGTGGTATCGATTCGGATAGCTGGCAAATTGAACATGCTTTCCTTTGAACTTCGTTCTTTGAGTGAAATTCGTCTCTCTTAAAAGTTTTCGGGGCAGAAATTATTTTCAATCTAGGACTTGACGGATTTTCCTTCTTTCTCGAAAACGAGTTAGTTTTCGGAGTTCCGAATATAAGCCTTCAAGGCTGTTAATTTTTTCTCTATCAAGTTCTTCTTGAGCTTCTTTCGGCAATCCAATTTATAACTTCTGTAAAAGTTGCCATATTTGTGTTAGAAATAAAGTCCGTCGCAGTCGAGCTATCGGCCTTCTCTCAGAATTGGGTCCTGCCACTGAGCCGTTCCAAATAAAGTCACTTGCTACTGTTGGAGAATTTTCAGGGAATCAATCACCAAAGAAATACATGCACATTTTGGTGGTACATGGATCTCAACGAGTAAGAGTCAAAGCGCTCACGACATAATTAATCTGATTAATCCGATTGCTAAAAATAATAATATTGAAAAGTAAACAAGAGACCTTACATAAATGTTAAGACCGTGGAAAAATTCCAACGAAAAGCCTTAAGTCTCCAAACTAAAACAGAAATAGAAATTATCTGTCCGATATTTCGCCCATTCAGGTATCCTCAGGGTAGAAAGAGAATAACAGTAAAACAAAACATGAATAATGCACCCAAGACACATCCCACCAACTCGAAGGCTCAAATGCAACTAATGAATCATAATGAAGGTTACTCGACCCCAGCTGGTTAAGGTTAGATAAAAACAGCTGATAGATTCTTCAGAAATTCAAAATTCAAGATACACTCACCAAATTTCAAAAAGCACCACAGGAAAAATAAATAATAGCAAACATCACAAAACTTAAGACGAAAGACCATATGAAAAAATGAAAGTAAAAATGCAAGAAAAAAAAAATTATCATTATCAAGAAACCAGTGGACCTACCAGTTTAAATTAGGTAGATAATTTCTATTTCTATATAATTAGATAATTTCTATTTCTGTTTTAGTTTGGAGACTTAAGGCTTTTCGTTGAAATTTTTCCACGGTCTTATAATAATGTTTCGATCCTATTAGCCGAACAATATGCTTCCGTAAATTCAACCCATTTTAAAAAATGTATGAGATGAAAATAGTTGACTGGATGATCTAATGTAAAGGTGATAGTTGGGGGGTGCAGTCAGAAAGAACACTGAATAAGTAATAAACTTAAAATTATGTGCCGACGTTTCGACCTACAGTGTAGGTCATCTTCAGGGCTATGAGAAAGAAACAAACAGAACAAAAATTATAAAAATGTACAGTAACAATAATATGGTGACAAGTAATGTAGAAATTTAAAATAGTGGCAGATATGAAGATGGAAGATAACGAATATTAAAAAGTGACACAAGTGTTAAAATTAAGATATAGATAGATTTAAAAAAATAATGATAATGAGGAGAAATTAAAATAGTGACAGATATAATAAAATTAAGATAAAGACAGATATAACAAAATTACTGATAATGACAAGAAAAAAATGACAGATATAATAAAGTAAGACAGATTTAATAAAATAAAGAGAATGAGCAGAAATGACAAATTATAAATAACGTATATAAAATAAAATACAGAAAATAAATGTACATTAATTTAATAAAATTAAAGAGAATGAGCAGAAATGACAAATTATAAATAACGTATATAAAATAAAACACAGAAAATGAATGTACAGAAAGGGTAGTAAAATGACTCTGTACAATGACTGTTTTGAAAAATAGTAGATAGGATTAATGAATTTTGAAAAATTAAAATTAGTGAAAAACTATTGTACAGTAACAATAGTGTACAATGGCTGTTTGAAAAAAGGTAGATAGGATTAATGAGTTTGAAAAAATAAAACTAGTGCTTAAAAATATGAACTCTTGATTACCAACATATGATGGATGCCAAAATGATAAGGAGGAAATAATAGTGTGAAGAATGGAGAAAGGATAAAGAGAAAAGGATATAATAAATAAAGTATAAAGAAAGGACGTACCTATTTTGGAGAGAGAAGCCTGCTGACTAATGCTCAAAAGACCGTTAAGGGCGGAAGGGGGAAGGGGTAGAAGCGATCTCTAGCGGCCAAAAAGTTAACTATAGAAGGTATCTATACTGGAGTATAGGAAAAAAGGGGGAAAGTGAATAGATGGATAAAATTAATATAAATAAAATAAATAAAATTAAAACTAAAAATTATACGAATTAACAGATTTCTATATTAATATAAATAAAATAAAATAATTAAAATTAGAACAAAAAAAATTATAAATGTCAATCGTGTGATAACAAAAGAAACATCAGTGACGAAGTAACAGAATTTAAGGTTTTTTGAGTAAGTTAAAAATTTGGGAGTAGGTAGAGGAAAGGTGATGTGAGTCAGTCTTAAGATTGATAGTGGAGGAAATTTATGTGGATAGTTTCAGAGAGGAAGCGTTTTTCATGGTTAGGAACCGTAGTCTGTAGACTGGTCACTAATAAAACCCCATACCTCTCTTAACCGGTCCGCATTCCTTCAATCCTTAAAACTATGCTGTGAATCCGGCTACCTTACCTTCCATGGAGTTCTTTTCCCAAATTTCTGGACTTGCCATGGGAAATCTCCTAGCTCCTGACCTATCTAATATTGTCCTTAATGACCTTCTAGATTCCACTCTACCTCCGTTCCTTGACGACATTTGTTTCATCAAAAAATATGTAGACGACCTCCTCCTTATCATCAATCCCAACATCATTACTGAGTTATTATCTGCCTTCAATTCATACCATCCCCGCCTCCATTTCACCGTTGAAGTCGAATCCAATAAGTCACTACCTTTTCTTGACCTCCTTATCATTAAAAATCCTGACCACACCTTATCCACAGATTGGTTGACATCGAAAGTGGAATCAAATTAAATCGCAACAAACTTAACCCCGTACGAATTGGACCTTTTCCAATCGTCCGAAAGATTTCACCAACATTTTATGATGTGGCAAGTGGAAAAAAAAAGAAGAAGATTTCCAATTTCTTTCATTCCAGCAAGCTGCTTCCCTTTTCTCCGTGTGAATCGTCTTCAGGGGTGAAGGTGTAAGGTTGCTCCATGTGATAACATCAATGTGTGTTAGACTTTTGATAAGACACATGTGCTAAAGTGTCGTTAGTTAAATTAATTTTGTTAAAAGTGTTTCATTGCTAGTTTGAAATGACGTGTAATTTAATTCCTTAATAAATACTTTTTTTTTAAATTTAATTTATAGATATTTACAACTATAATAATATTACAATAAGTAAATCTGCTATATGTACAATACGACTTGAAAACACTTGTGGAGAAACTACCCATCGGTAGCACTCCAAAAAGTTCTATAGTAGATGGTCTCGAGGCCATCTTCTTTTCAGACGCCTCGGAGGGTTATCAGGAATAGTATGGGAAGCAAGTTGAGAGACTAGAGGATTCAAGCGTGTATGGAGCTTTTCATGGAAGGATAGGTATCTAGTTTGGGCCAAATCAGTAACACATGGGATGTTAAGATCATGATGGATGTGTTTGTTTGGGACATAATAAGGAGCATTGAGGATTTTACGAAGGATTTTGGATTGCAAGGATTGGATACGAGATGAATTGGATGGTTTAGTAGAGCCCCAAAGCTCAACTCCGTATGTCTAAATAGGCCTGATAACTGTCATGTAAATGAGTCTTTTGTAATTAATTGGGAGCTTAGAGCGTTTGTCAAGTAAATGTTGAAAGGACGAGCAGTTTCTTGTCTTTTCAGTCTTGTATGAGGATTCCAAGTGAGGCGTTTGTCCAGATGGAGTCCTAGGTAACGTACCTGTTCGACAGGGTTCAGAGGAATATTATTAAAGGATACAGTAGGGCAGTAATTTGTAGGTTTACGACGAAGGGTGAAGGTAATTTGATGGGATTTGTTAGGATTAATTTTAATTCTCCAATTTTTTTTTTTTTTAATTTATTTATTGATATCTACAACTGTATTACAATAATACAACAAGTAAATAGGCTAAGTGATATATAATGACATGATAATGAAATGTAGAGAAACTACCCACTGGTAGTACTCAAATCAAAGTTCAAGTAAGGAGGTCTCGTGGCCATCTTCTTTTCAGACGCCTAGGAGGATTATCGGGAATTGAAGAGGAAGCTAGGTTTGAAACTAGAGGGTTTGAGTGGTAATGAAGTTTGTTATGAAAGGATAGATACCGGGTTCGGGCCAAATCAGCAACAAAAGGGACATTAAGGTCGTTATGGATGAGTTTATTCTTAACAAAATAAGGAGCATTGAGGATTTTACGAAGGATCTTGGACTGTAAGGATTGGATACGAGAGGAATTCGATGGCTTAGTGGAGCCCCAAAGCTCTACTCCGTAAGTCCAAATAGGTCGTATGATGGTCATGTAGATGAGTCTTTTGTAGTTAATTGGGAGCTTAGAACGTTTGTCTAGTAAGTGTTGAAGTAGCCTGAAACGTCGTGCGGTTTCTTGTCTTTTCAGTCTTGTATGAGGATTCCAGGTTAATCGTTTGTCAAGGTGCAACCCTAAGTATCGGATCTGTTCTACAGGCACCAGAGGGATATTATTAAAGGATACTGTAGGGCAGGAAGTCATTGGTTTACGACGTAAGGTAAAAGTGATTTGATGCGATTTTTGAGATTTTATTTTAATTCTCCAGTTTTGACACCATTCTTCAAGATCAGTGATATGGGATTGGAGGCTTTGGGATGCAATAACTGGATTGGTGTTGACTGATAATACACATGTATCATCAGCATACGTGGTAAGGATAGTATTAGGATGAGTTGGGATGTCAGCTGTATAAACTGTATAAAGGATTGGGCCAAGGATACTACCTTGAGGAAAACCAGCAGATTGGGAAAAGAGGGATGAATAGAAATTATTATGGTTTACTTTGAAAGTTCTATTTGTGAGATAGGATTGTAGGATGAGAAAGTATTTAGAGGGTAGGAATTTGCGGAGTTTGTAGAGCATGCCCGGATACCAGACTCGGTCAAAAGCCTGTTCCACGTCAAGAAAGACTCCAGAATAATATGATCCACGTTCTAATGCAGAGGAGACCACATCCACCACACGATGGCATTGCTGAATGGTGGAGTGGGATGCTCGGAATCCAAACTGGAGATCTGGTATTATGTGATTTGCATCAAGGATGGGGTACAATCGTTTAAGGATGAGCTTTTCTAGGATTTTACCCATGCAAGGTAAAAGAGAGATAGGACGGTAAGAGGATGGGTATTCCGGTTTTTTTTTAGGTTTGGGTATCATTTTTACAATGGATAATTTCCAGAGGTCAGGAAAATATGTGGAGCGGAGTACAGCATTATATATATAGGTAAGGAATAGAATGGCTTTTCTAGGAAGGTGTTTTAAGATATGAATTGTGATGAGGTCGTGCCCAGGAGCTTTGCGGGAAGGTAATCTGTGAATAATGTTGGATATTTCAGAAGGATGGAACGCTTTGGGTGGAAGGGACATTTGGAGGGGGGACATCCAACTCTTCATTTATATATTCAATGTGAGTTGGGCTAATGACATCAGGATGTGGATGAAAGATTTTGGAGAGGTATTGACCGAATAACTTTGATTTTTCTCCGTCAGATCTTGTCCAGTTATTTGATTCAGTAAGGAGTGGATGATTAAATTCTTTGAACTTCAGGAGTTTTTTGGTGGTCATCCATAATGTTTTGTCGGTGGTTGTAAGATTTTCAGTCCAGGTAATTAATTTTTGAATTTTGAACTTCTTGATTTCTGCTTTTAGTTTGTTAGTTAATTTTGTATAGATTGTTTTATCTGCTGGATATCGAGTTCTATGCCACTTCGATCTTGCTCTGCGTTTTTCTCTTAATAAGATACGAATATGCTGTGGCAAATCAGTCTGTTGATAGTTATTAATTGTATGATTTGTGATGTTATCATGCAAACTGTTTTTGATTGATGTTGTAAGTTTTTCTATGGCTGTATCAATGTATTGTTTTGTCTTAAGTGAAATTTTTAAGTCCAGTTTGTCCTCCAAGTCATAACAGAAATCGTCCCAGTTAACACGTCCTGTAATCAATGTGGAAAGGGAAGGCTTGGGAGCGAAACTTGAGTGCAAGAAAAGGAGGACTGGACTATGATCTGATGAGAGGTCATCCAATGATTCAATATTGGCTTGTGCGGGGGAAATCTGGGATGTAACAAATATGTCAAGGATATCGGGACGATTTTTGAGGGATGTAGGCCAATAGGTAGGATTTTTTGGGGCAAGGATTGAGTAGCTCTTTGAAGATGAAAGTGAAGATAGAATATTTCCGCGGGAGTTGGATGTTCGACAACCCCATCGTTGGTGTTTAGCATTGTAGTCTCCTCCAGCAATAAAACGCGGCCCAAAAGATTGGAATAGGGAATCTAAAAGGTTATGAGAGATGGAACTACCGGGAGGACAGTATACAGCTGAAAGTGTGATATGGAAAGGGCGTGATGTTATGGATACTGATGTTGATTGAATAGCATCAGTTGGAGTGGAAGGAACAAGGGAATGAGATAGAGTTTTGTGAATGAGAATGCAGGATCCAGCATGTGAAGTGTTGTCTGGGTGGTCTGATCTGTAAGTGACGTAGTCCCGTATATAGAAATGTGTACGTTGAGTGAAGTGAGTTTCAGTCAGCAAAGCTATATCTATTTTTTTGTCATGAAGAAATATGTCTAGTTCGTCACGGTGATTGAGTAGGCCATTTGCATTCCACAAAAGGATAGTTAAGGGCTTTATACCCATCGTGGGAAATTAAATGGAACTTCGGTAAGAAGTCTTGTGAGTAGGACGATGAGTGGTTTGATGATGTCCTGAAGGTCTCTCAGGAAGGAAGACAGGATAAAGTTTATGTCTGTTGGATGGTGGACTGAATTTACATCTGGAGGTTGGGGTGGATAATTTATCTGGAAAGGAGGGTTGGCTTGGAGTTGAATCTGTGGAGCTGGATTTATTCTTGTACTATTTTGATTTAGGGAATTCATTTGAGGGTTCTGACTGGATGGGACCGGATTTTTTTGTTGTGGCGGCAATTTGACCCGTAAAGGTTGATGATAGGGAGGAATTTGCTGACGTGGAGGTTCAGCTGTAGAATGGGATGTCTGGAGCTTGGATTGGGAGGTCTGAGTTTTGTTAAGGGAAGTCTGAGGCTTGAGTTGAGAGTTTTGAGGCGCCCGACTCCGAGGCTGCTGCAGATTAGTTGTAGTGCTGTTGTCTTTTCGTTTCTCTGTGGACGTTGTGTCAGTAGTTTGTTGTAGTTGTAATGACGCTTTCGGCAATTCAGGGAAGATTTTGACGTTGTCAACTTCAGGTGCCTGAGTAGTAGTCCTCTCTAATCTACTATCTTTTATTTTAAGACTTCTCTGGCGATGAACGGTTTTATAGACCGCACAGCCTCTATAGTTAGCGGGATGATCTCCGCCACAGAGGGCACATTTTGCAGGTTTGGCGTTGGATTTCTGGCAAGTGTCAGTTGGGTGTGGACCTGCACACTTGACGCACCTGGCTTCGTGATGGCAATACCTCTTAGTATGGCCCACATTTTGGCATTTAGTGCATTGCACTAAGGTTGTTCTTTGTTTCGGCTGTTCGAATTGAACAATAGAATATACGAGTCTTGAGACTTGAAAAATTTCCTCATTATTGCGAGCTGGTTCCAAATCCACGAAGAATAATGGTAGTGGATATTTCTCTATGGGGTGTAATACGCATGAGACGTTTCTCACGTTGTGACCTATTTCCTCTAGGTCTTTCTTAATTGCTGACGTAGGGGTGGATGAGTACAACCCTCTCAACACCACTCTGTATGATTTGTCCTGTTTCAATTGATAACAGTGAAAATCATATTGTTTCACAGTCAGATGATCTATGAGTTTTTTGTAAATGTCTTTGTTATTAGTGTTTATTTTGATGTCATTCACTCTAGAATAACAACTAAAATTTGTCTGGCCAATCAATTCAGCAATTTCTTGACCGAAGGCATAGAAATTATTTATTTTTGATACGTAGATCGGTGGTGGCTTCGGGTCAACGCGTCCCTGGTTTTCCTGTTTAGGAGCTGGATTATTTGTAAAATTACCACTAGTTGAGGCTATTGGTGGTTTATTTTCCAGACTGTTTGTAGATTTTTTGGCTGCAGTTGTTTTACTGCGAGTTTTAGGGCGCACTGATACCTCAATGTTTTGTGCGGGTGTCTTTTTTAAAGTTGTCCTGTTTTTTTTTTTATTGGGAGAGTTTCCGGCCGAGCCCGGTGCAGACTTTCTCTCCCTCTTCTGTATTCGTCTTGTTAAATACTGTGAGTCCGTCTCACTTATTTCAGAGAAAGGAGTCTCTTCTTCCGACACATCACTACACGATTTGTCAACATCCATTGTCTATTAATTAATTATAAAAAGAGAGAAAGAAAAAAAAAATATATACATATAAAGATATATATAAATAATTAAAAATAAAATCTTAACCCTAAATCATATACATACATCCTGTACTGTACTGTAGTTAAATAATAATTAAATTAAATTAATTGATTTGAAAAAAAAAAAAAAGTCTCTCGTGGGATTCGATCAGAGGATCGGAAGAGCCACGTACCAAGCCTTGGCCTTGAACTTGTGGCGACTTTGTTAAGTCCTGTAAGGATTAGTTGCCACGTTGCTGCCTTAGCAAACGCCCACCAGTTAATAAATGTATATTTATAATAGTCACTCACCTCACAATCCTTGATTAATAAACTATTGTTAATAAACTATAATCCTACACATTTTCAGTTGTAGCTGTTCAATTGTTCATCAATAAATGGTAACAAATGCGGAGCGTCATTAACAGTGAACTGTTTATGCGTCCATGACACTTGATACTCAATTCTCCAATTTTGACACCATTCTTGAAGGTTTGAGATATGGTATTGAAGAGTTTGGGATGCAACAAATGGATCATTATTTACTGATAACACACATGTGTCATCAGCGTACGTAGTGAGGACAGTGCTTGGATGGGTTGGGATGTCAGCTGTATATATCGTGTATAGGATGGGACCCATGATACTACCTTGAGGAACTCCGGCAGACTGGGTAAAGAGAGAAGAGTAGGAAAAATTATGGTTTACTTTAAAGGCTCTATTACTGAGGTAGGAACTGATAATAAGGAAGTAAGTAGAAGGTAAGAATTTACGGAGTTTGTACAACAGTCCTGGATGCCAGACTCGATCAAAAGCCTGCTCTACATCGAGAAAAGCTCCCGCGCAGTACATTCCGCGCTCTAATGCGGATGAGACAACGTCCACCACACGATGGCATTGCTGGATAGTGGAGTGTGATGTTCGGAAACCAAATTGGTGATCTGGGATTATTTGATTGGATTTTATGATAGGATGAAGACGTTTCAGAATGAGTTTTTCAAGTATTTTGCCCATTATGGGCAGGAGAGATATAGGACGGTAAGAGGATGAGAGTTCTGGTGGTTTTTTAGGTTTTGGTATCATCTTAACTATGGATAATTTCCAGGAATCAGGAAAGTACGTGGTGCGGAGTACGGCGTTGTATATATATGTAAGGAGTAGGATCGCTTTCCGACCTTAATAAATAAAGAATAAAATCACGTTGAAACAATCTTACATATAGTCTCCGATTTTAATCTTGATAAAAACTAGGTGGTTACTCTCTGACCAGCCCCTATTTTATAAATTATACAATTATTTTGTATAATATTTTGTACCCCCTAGAGTGCCTATTAAAATATTAGTATCCACTTTTTTTCCATATCCAGTTTTGTTTTGAATATTTGGAATTAAATAAAATACTGAAATGTTTTTTTGTCGTTTTTTTTTTATTTTATAATTTTTTTTTGTATCTATAGAATAAACCGAAAAAAATAGTTAATAGGAAAAATGCCTTAATCTCATTTCACTGGATTCTTTTGAAATTTTGAAATGACAATCCTAAAACCGAAATATTAGCATTAAATGTAGCTTGTTTTATAATTTAAATCGGTGCATGACATTTTTTCCATTAGGTTTGAAAACTGAGTACTACCACTGGGTTGTTTCTCTACTTGTCTTTATCCCTGTCATTATGTGTCATTCCTGCCATTTATTTGTTGTATTGTTATAATACAGTTATAAATTCCAATGAATAAATTAATAAAAAAATATTTGAAAACAGTGCTATATCTTGAGTAACAGCTTAAACAAGTCAGGAATAGTGGCTTTCTGATTCGCCAATTTTTTAAAATCATTTGACAAAGGTAGTTCCTAGATCCGTTGCTAGGCAATGCCGATTAAATATTACATCACTAAAAACCTTTTTATATAATAGAAAGATAGTATTATTATATGTAGTCTGTATGTATTTGGTTATTTTTACAGTTAGAATAGCATTAATAGATACTTAAAAATATTTACTGATCAGTATTTTTGATATAAAAGTGTGTAATATAGCGGAGTAATGATACTTATGAATCGGAATATAACGTTTTTTGGATGAATTCATACAAAAAAAATTAAATGAATGAGTAACTAAACTATTAAGAGGGGAAAATAGGCCCAAATACTTGATCATCTGGAAAATTGCCTATTTTAGGTGAGAGCGGACCAAAAACTTTAATTGCCTGACCAGAGATGTATAAGTGTAATTTGACCGTGGTGACAACTTATGATCCTTATGAAGATATATTGAGCGTCGTTTACATCATACTAGCAATATTTTATGGCTTCCATTTACTGCTGATTTTCATGATAAGATTACCTGGTTATCATAATTTTTATCTCTTCCATATCTCTTTCAATCGTTTCCTATGTTTATGCTTTCTTTCTTCAGTCCGAATTGCGCCAGTCTTTCTTTTCTCAAAAACATCGAGAATTTATTTATTTATTTATCATTACTGTTAATTGAGGCGTTTAGTATCAAAACCAGTTCGATCCATTTCATAAATTTTTTCAGGAGAGCCAAAAAACGTTTTTAAAAATTCATAACCATCTTTTGGAACATTTTATACAAATTTTTGCTTCAGACATATCAAAAGTAGGTTTTTATTAGATTGGTAGAACTATTTTATTCCATAATGTAGGGGTCATAATGTATTAAATTTTTTAATTAATTAATAACCAAATTGAATGCTTAGTCAACTAATGACATAAATTTGTAGTATTTTTGATAAAATTATTTTGTAAGATGAAATATAAATATTGGGGATTTTCCAATATGCAATATTTAAAACCGTTTTTAAAAATAATAATTATTTTAATTAATATAAATTGAAATAACATACTTTTTTTTTAAACTGCGAATTTAAATCAGTTTCCCAAAGGAAGGTGACTGTGAAAATAATAACACATGCTTTAGTGAGAAAAATCATCTTTTTAAAAATTATTATTAATGTAATTATTAACTATTGTAAAAAAATATTATAAAACAAGGATAAAAAAGTAGTAGTTATTTATTATTAAAATAGTAAAATAGAAATCAATTGAATTGCTGTTTTATAAAATTATATAATAGCAAGAAAATTAAAATTGTTAATTAAAATTATTTTCAGTTAAAATGTCTTCATTTTCGCTTACGTTAGAATCTTCAACAGTGGGTTGTAGTCTGTTTTTGATTAACGCTCGCAGCGGCAGAGTAAGCTTGGATCGAACTGATTTTGTTGCACACCTATTTTGTGGCCAATTTTGTATGGGATGGAACCACTTTAGATCCATACGGTTAAACACACTTTTAGAATACCTTTTAAACTTTCAAAACACATTAACAAAATTTTTTTGATTAAAATAGGATCGAACTGGTTTTGATACTAAACGCCTCAATTATTGTTATTGTTTTCTTTTTTTAATAGAGGCAGAAAACCCTGTAATTGTTTCTAGAATATTATTAATAACGTTGACAAATACAATTATAATGCACGGTTATAAATGCGTGCGTTGTTTGTTAACAGGTCATTAATGGTCTGAATGGCTGAAATCATGGTAGTATAATAAAATTGTTGAAATAACATACAATTTTTAAATAAAATAACTATGTTCATAATCTACAAGATTTTTTTTTTATGTAACCAAAATAAATCTAACCTTCCAATATGTGTATGGCAACATTTCGTAACAAAAAAGTTTATATATCAACAAAATTATATCAAGAAACGGGCACCAAAAAAATAGTTAGTTCATTGTTGTATCTAATGCAAGTCTTGAGTGTCAAAAATAGTATGATGGGTTATTTATATTTTTCAATTCATGTATATGTATATGCATAATTTATTTATAACGAAAGGATACCGCATTTTTTCCATACCTCCTTCCTTCTTTCATCTTTTTTCTATGTATTAGACTAAATATATCAGGAGCCTCTCTTGGAGCCCAAATTTTTAAAGTCTAACCTTAAATGGAAGACTAGCAGTGATTCACCTCCTTGCACAACCGTTGGCTTAGACACAGCCCCGAACATGTACTAAACATAATACTCTTCATGGATTGTAGTTTTAGTGTTATGTTTACATATGTCTTAAATATAAATAAAACTCAATTTCCAGGAAGAAATTCTAATGATGTGTTTATTAAGCAGACAAAAAAAAATAATTAGAAATATTAGTACACCAACGATTAAACGAGACAAAATAAGTGTACTGACCAATAGATTCAATAAGCTTCTAACATCTGTTATTACAAAAGATTAGGCATCAGTTCCTCAGGTTGTCGCGTCACAAGTCACAAGTTTTAACTTTTAATTAGTTAGATTTTTAATAATCGCGAAAAAAAAATTGTGAGTATTAGTATGAAAAAAGAGTGCCATTATGGGAAATCTGTATATTTCGGTAATAATTTCATCAAGAAATGAACATTTAATAAAAAATTTCGAAGTATAGGTGTTGACATAACCTAAACAGTATGTGTAAGTAAGTTTTTTGTAGTATTTTATAAAATAAAAAACCTTTACCACTACAACCCGTGAACAGGTCTGGGGTTCAGTACATGGTAGAGACTGTACTATTTTATTGCCAACGATTGTGCAGGGAGGTGATTTGTCCTAGATCACGCTCAACCACCAGATTTCCCCCCCCTTATTTTGAGTACCCACTTTATAGAGCCAGGTGAGCCCCAGGAGGGTCCTAGATTCCATATGATTCATCTCCGGCTGCTAACAGAGTCTTGGCACTCTCAGCAGTGGGATTTGAACCAGGATTTCGACATGTCATCTCTGTGCTCTACCACTGAGCCACTTCGCTCCCTAGTTACTATATACAGTATGCAATAAATTAATATAGAGAAATACAGTCATCTAAATAATAAAATTTCAAATTAATATACCCAAATATATAATAAAGGTTTTAAATTTTTTACATGTTAAATGGCTCTCTCTATATATTTTCAAGTTATTGTAAAATTTGTAGTATTTAATTTTATTTGCTCAGACAACTATATTTATGTTTATAATTTATTTTATTTTATTTTTTTATTAATTGTTATAATTTTTAAATATTTTTATTTTGAAGGAAAAGATTTGTCCAGGGCTGGGATTCGCCTGTTTTTTTTTAAATAACAATTAATAAAAATAAAAAAAAGGCTCGTACCTCGGCCAGACATTACTGTAATTAGTTTCATTGAGCATTACTTTAATTGGATCTTGTTGACTTACGTCATTATATTATTTATAATTTTTATTTTTTTAATAATTGTTATAATTTTTAGATATTTTTATTTTAAGACTTAAGTCAACAAGATCCTAACTAAAGTAATGTTCAATGAACATTCTTCCCCTCGTATACATCGCAAAATTACGAGAACACGGGGATATGGGATCAGTGAAGAGAATGGATTTGTCTGGCCGTGTTACGTGTCAGGCTAGCTCAGTCGGGAAAGCACCACGACGGATACGTGGGAGACCCGAGTTCGAATCTCGGCCCTGAACAAATCTTTTCTCTTCAAAATAAAAATATTTTTGTCTATACACGAGTATATATTTTTTTTAATTTTGTGAAACTTGTCCAGTGCAGCATTTTTGGCATAGTAACAAGTACTTGTATTGCAATATTATATCTGTGGTATTATCTATTTTGTCATATCGTGTATCTTCTATAAACCTAAGTTCTGCAGGTCGATAATATTATGAAGTATTATAGTACAAATAAATTTGTACTGCAAATATCGTGCAACATTTTCAAATTAACCAAAGACCTCATTAATTAACTAAATCGATGCGGATCATTATGAGTTACGACGTAGCTGTCTTTGTAAAATATGGGCTTAATATTGCCTCCGCACGAATTTCTCCTAAACACGAAATGAAATAAAAAAGTCTTTTTATTTATCAAATCTCCTGAAACATAAATATATATACGTTATATATATGCAGTGTGTTTCAGGGTTAAGTGGCCAAACTGAAAATTTGAACTAAGGACCTCAAAACAAGAAAAAAAATTCCTATGAAGGTATGTCCGCAAACGCTTTGTTTAGGAGATATTCACATCTAAAGATTTCATTGTTACGAATTATTTAGGCATAGTAAATAAATAAAACTTATTTTATTTGTTCCAACTACTTTATTTATTAAATGTAAATTTTTAACATTCATATTAAATGTTCAAAGTGATTTCCTTGAGAATTCCGACAGGCTCGGCATCTTTCTTCAACAGCAGCAGTGACCAAACTGAAAATATGAAATAAGGACCTTTAAACAAGAAAAAAATATTTCTTACGAAGGTATGCTTGCAAACGCTTTGTTTAGGAAATAAATTTAGATAGAATATTAATATGACCTTGTCTCCCAAACTGTACATAAACTATGGACTTTAGGATTAATACTGTTTGGAATAGAACATCAATAACAAATAATAATAAGAATACAACTATCAATGACATTTATCAGTTTGTCTGAGGCTTTCGCAGAGTACTCATTATGCCTTCCATTTATACTAATACTGAATAGGCCGATATGGTGTTTGTGAACGGTTTTTGCAATGGTAATGCCAATGCTACCCGACGTGAATATTCCATGCGATTTCCAAATAGAAGATAACCTAGTAAGTCTACCTTTAACTCTACGTTTCAACGTCTTAGAGAAACTGGTTCATTCGCTGTCGTACCGCATGCTGATGGTATTTTAGCCCCTTTACAAAATGAAGAAAGGAGTGCGACCGTATTACAATATTTTGATGATAATCCATCTGCCAGTGTACGAAGAGCTGGAGCAAAATTAAATGTTACGCCAACTACAGCATGGAAAACTCTCATTGCAGATGGACTTCACCCATATCAACGGGTACAAAAATTTTTACCACAAGATTTACGGCAAAGAAGACATTTTTCAGATTGGTATTTAAATCAAGCTGATCACAAATTGTGATTCACAATCCACACTTTTCAGGAGGAATTTTATGGACAGAGCTACCTTAAGCTACCGTCACAAGAAGAGGTATCTTCAATCAGAAAAATAATCATCTCTGGTTGCATGAAAATCCCCATGCGATTCGTCAGCATCATTTTCAGCACGAGTTTCAGTGCAATGTGTGGTTCGGGATAATAGACAACATTTTAATAGGCCCGCATTTCTTACCACCTCGACTCAATGCGGACACATTTTTGGAATTTCTTAATAATGATTACCACGATTTAGTAGAAGATATTCCACTACAACTGAGAAGGAAAATGTGGTTTCAATTAGATGGTTGTCCTGCACATTACGGAAGAGTTATATGACAATGGCTAAATGCTAATTATCCTAATCAATGGATTGACCGTGCAGGACCAGTGGCTTGGCTCTCCAGACCTGACACCACTGGATTTTTTTGTTTGGGGTGACATTAAACAAAAAGTCTATGCAAGGCCAGTGAATGACCTTAATTCTTTACGAAGAAGGATAATTGAGTCTTCTGAAATAATAACACATATCCAGTGTCGTTCTGCTACTGCTACTGTTGAAGAAAGATGCCGAGCCTGTCTGAATGCTCAAGGAAATCACTTTGAAAATTTAATATGAACGTTAATGGTTTACATTTAATAAATAAAGTAGTTGAAACAAATAAAACAAGTTTTATTTATTTACTATGCCTAAATCATAATAACAATGAAATCTTTAGATGTGAATATCTCCTAAACAAAGTGTTTGCGGACATACTTTCATAGGAATTTTTTTTCTTGTTTTGAGGTCTTTAGTTCAAATTTTCCGTTTGGCCATTTAACCCTGAAACACCCTGTATATGAGCTTATCTTGATATTTTTTAATAAGCCATCTTCTTCATTATGACTACTATTGCCTTTTTTGAATTTGACTGGTAAAGAAAATAAATAACAGATAAATAAGACACTAATTATAAAAATTAAAAATTCTTATTCTATTAGCCTCTTTTCGTTTAACAGTCCACTACTTGGCTGTTCTCAACTCTTTCTTGGAAGCCAATGTACACCTGAAGTTTTTTCTTGAGAAGAGCATGTTTCAGGCTGTCTTTGCGTGGGATACCCATTTCTTCAAGGTCTTTTGCAGCTTCAATGAACATGGGTCACTTGGTTTTCTACTTAAAAAAAAGTAGGAATAAATGTTATTGCTGTGTCTCTTTATACTCTGCGTGTTTCATAGCCATAAGGATTAAACCTCCTTTCCCAAATGGTGTCCACTATCCTCTCAATGTGCTGAAGAATTTCGTTGCTGAAGCCCTATCTATATAAATATTAAAAAGAAACTATAAATTCAAGAAAAGATATAGAAATTTATTTGTTCTTTAGTTCCTTTTAGATTCTACACCTCTTTGCCCTGATGGCCTAAAAATAAGGCTGAAACGTCGGTATAAATAAAATAAGTTGTACTTATTCGAGTATAATTTATTTATGGAACCCCAAGGCCATTTTCAGCATTTCTTAAGATACATTTAGTCGACCGTTTCTTCATTGATAAAAGTAAATAAATTAGGGAAGATTTCAGTCATGTTATTGCGCATGAATGAGATCCAAATATAAGGCAGTCGTATAATTTTTCGAAATTAGTAATTAATAAATATAAATTAATAACTAGTTATAGACCTTCCTAAAGTGAGGGAGGTACGTCACTTATAATGATATCTCAATATGTTGTGTTTGAAGCAGTACAGAATAATGAATAATTAATAATATATTCTAATATAGAACACACCATTAATTACACTGAATCAGAATAAGTGGAAATTCCATTAAATAAAAGGTATAAAAAAATAAAATAATAAACCCTGTTCTGTACTGCTTCAAACACAACGGTTGTGTAGTGAGGTGATTTGTCTTAGATCACGCTCAACCGCCAGATTTTCCCCTTATTTTGGGTACCCACTTTTTAGAGGCTGAATGGGCCCCAGGAGGGTCGTAGATCCGATATGATCCATCTTCGGCTGCTAACTGCTAAATATTTTTAATAGCTTTTCTTTTTTAATTGTCAAATTTATTGTTTTTGCTTTTTTTTAATTACTCGCCGTTTATTTGGGTTCCAGCAAAAACGTTGAACGAGTATATAAATTAAGGATTTATACACTTGACAAAAGTATATGTTTGTAAAGTTAAGTAAAATGCAATTTTTTAAATTAATTTTCTCACCGATATTACGATAAACATTGTGGATAATCTCTAATAAAAAGAAATTTAAAGTCATACGACCAGGAGCATTGTATGCAGCAGAATCCCTTGCAACGCACAGATGAACCTAATGGAAAAGGTAAAAAAAAAGAAAGAAAAATTCTGATAATTTAGGAACGAATTATACAATTTTTACTGTGAACAATATAATTGTCTATGTTTGACTCGGACACAGAAGTATATTTCTCCTTCCTGTGTGTTAAATAATGTGAAAAAGACTATGCCATCGGCCAATAGATAATGTGATATCCGTTTGTGCAAAAATCATGTAGACCCAAGCATATCATGTTTTTGTTACTAATGTAAATGAATATATTTATAGCCCCGGTGAATAATTGGTTAAGTCGAATTTGGTCCAGAGAGAGTTAACTATATTGAGTGAAGCGGAATCGTGTCCCTCTCACGATTTTTTATTTGAAATGGATTTGTAGTATAAGCAATTTCAATCCAATGCTTGACTTTGCCCCTCATTCACTACGTAATTAAATAAAATAAGTTGTACTTATTATTATTATTATTATTATTATTATTAGTAATAGTACGGCACAACAACACGTTGACGCGTCTAGGCCTCCTCAATCAGCTTCCGCCAGTAGTATCTGTTGATTGCTGCTGCTATCCAGTTGCGGAATCCCAGATTCCTGGTGTCGACTCTCCTCCGTCCGTGGATGAACTCCGTCAGCAAACGCTTTGGGATTTCCTCCTCGCTCATCCTCGCCACATGTCCAGCCCATCTTAATCTGGATCGCTTGATAAAACTGACCACATCAGGCTCACCAAAGAGATCGTACACCTCATTTTTTTTTCGCCTCCATCTTCCATCAACACAGACGGGCCCAATTATTATTCGGAGGATCCTGCGCTCGAAGACAAGAAAATTGCAGATGCTTATTTTGTCATTGTCCATGTTTCCGCTCCATATGTCAGCACTGAGCGAATAAGGATTTTGTATAGGATGATTTTTGTTTTTCTTGTTATAACCCTACTTGCTAGGTGTAGTCTTAGCCCGAAATAGGCACTATTGCGGACAATATTCCTCTCCTAGTTTCTACTCTGATGGCGTTAGTACAAGACTTGGGATCCAAGATAAGTGAACTCTGAGACACACTCAAAGAGGTAAGTTCCAAATTCCACCTTGTCTCCGGGGTGTCTTGGGTGCTCTTCAGCTACCATGTATTTGGTCTTGTCTTGGTTAACCACCAGACCAAGTTTTCTCGCTACCTCTGCCAGGGAGAGAAACGCTTCTTCAACCGTCTGCTTAGATATTCCTATTATATCGATATCGTCTGCGTAGGCAAGGAGCTGCACGGGTCTATTAATTATGGTCACCGTTGTCTGAATTCCAGAGTCTCTAATGGACTTTTCTAGAGCCAGGTTAAACAATAGACATGATAGTGCGGCGCCCTGACGTACACCTCTTCTTGATGAGAAACCCTTGCTGCGATCATTATTTATTTGGATGAACCTTTCAAGGTCTATCATAGTCATTCTGATCAGACTTATGAGACTAACGGGGATGTTGAATTGGCCTAGTGCACTGTATAGACCTTCCCTATGAGCACTATCATAGGCCGCCTTTTGGTCAAGAAATAGGTGGTGAGTTTTGAAACGGTGTTCACGCCCCCTTTCCAATATTGTCCTTTATTGTTGGCAGAACTACTGGTCTTTGGTGTATTTGCCTCTTCCGAATCCACTTTGGTAAGGGCCTATTTCTCTTTCTGCGTATGGAAGCAAGCGTTGGTAGAGGATGTTAGAGAGCACTTTATAAGCACTGGAGAGAAGAGATATGCCTCTGTTATTGCTGCTTTCAAAGGGATCTCCTTAGGGCCTTCACTAGGCTGTCTCCACCATACTTAATAAGCTCTCCTGGTATGTCGTCTATTCCTGGCGATTTGTGGTTTTTGAGCTTCTCTACTGCATCAGACACCTCTTCATCATCCGGTGGCTCAACATCCTCTTCTGCCAGTGTTTGCTGGTTGTCTTCATGCACCTTTTCCGTATCTCCTCCATAAATGTCAGCGAAGTGTTACTTACACTGGCTTAAACAGGCCGCCTTTTCAATAAGGATGTTTCCATCACGAACTATACAGGTTGCGTTGGTTGGTTTGAAAGATTTTCTGCTACTATTGATCGCTGCATAGAACTTTCTTACCTCACCGCACGCTTTAAACATTTCGGCAGCCTCTATCTCTTTTCTTTTCCATGTCCGCTTTTTACTATTATGAAGTCGTTTTTCCAAACTTCTCATCCTTCTATATTCCTCAGCTGTTCGCCTGGTCCTTCTCGCCAGCATAGCTCTGTATGCTATATTTTTGGCCTCAGTTGTACTTATTTGGGTAAACTTTTATTGACTGCACTGGCTCCACGAGTATTTTTTTTCCCACCTAACCTTCATTATCCAACAACTGGAGGATCTTCATTTCATCCAAGGGCGGCTCCAGGGAGGCACGTGCCCCCTCCAGACAGTTTTTGTGTACTGTGGAGAATCCATTATAGGCAAATAACATGATCATAGTTATTAAAATAACAGAAAGAACATTAGTGAAAATATTATTTTGACATTTTAATAAACCTTTGAAATCTTTCTATAGATACTACAAGTTAATTCGTAAATTATTGTTGATTTTTCCCGTCTGCCCTTTGTCGTCTGCCGTTGTGGATCTGCCCTTGATTTCATCCAAGCTTAACGTTTCGAAAATAATTAGATCGGAGATTCACCTCGAAGCCTTTGTAGCTCAGCCGACAGAAGCATCCATTTTGAAAGACCTTTTACGATGGTTCCAACAAGGAAGGCGACGCCATCACTTGAATAATCGAGCCAGGAGGTGTAATTTATGCGGGATGTTAATTGGAGGCCTCTATAGAGTCACATTCAAAAAAGAAAAAAAGTAAAAATTTTTTTTAAGTATCCAGATGGTCAAGATACATTCCACATCGTGGAACCATTAAGACCTTAGTATGGCTTTTATCGTCTAGGCAAACAGTGTATCCCATTACCTGGGTCTTCCTATAGAACCCTATAAACCCTGGTATAAGAAACGGCTTTGATACCGCTCCTTCGACCGGATACGATTCGGCCTCAAGTCATGATTGTTTAATGGCTCGATTGAACTGTATCTCGGGATCGGAAAAGGAGCATATATTATATTTTATTGCTTTCTGTTTTATGACGAGTAAAGTTAAGTTAAGAGGTTCGGGATAAAAGGAATCGGTAATATAGCACTTAAGTCATAGAACTATTAATATTTTATTATTTAAAAAAAATAACCTATATCACTACAACCCATGAAGGGTTTTGGGTTCAGTACATGGTAAAGACTGTACTGTTTCTAGGACAACGGTTGTGTAGGTAGGTGATTTATCCTAGATCACACTCAATCGCAAAATATTCCCTCAATTAAGGCTACCCACCACATTAGTAGGACTAATTGAGACCTTATTATTACTAAAAATAAGGTTACACATTTATGGCTACCACAGGCTTTTATTCTGTTTGGCTCATTGTATTCTCTATATTGTTGTCAAACGTTGATTTCCTGCCAAAAGTAAAAATACTATTTACTTAAACTTATTTTTATGAACACTTTGATAGTTTTATGAATACTAGGTATGTTCATAAAACACTAAAGTAATCAAGGGCACTTTCTAACTGGTTCATGATACCCAATTTAGCCTGAAGTTGAGGGCGAAGTACCTACCAATAACCTACTGTTTTGGGTGTCAATGATTTTCTGGTTCACCGCACCTGCCTGCCTTTGCCTATAATTTAGTATTATTGCAGTATAACTTTACATACTCCCCATTTCCTACTATGCTGTATACATGTTGTTTGTTCATTTAACGTCACTTTTTGCTGCTATGGCTATTCGGACGATTCTACATTGGGAGCTCTAAATTTAGCTATCCAGCTTTAATTAGGATAGGGATTTTTAACGAGTAAATTATTTCCGACATCGTACAGGCTCGGGACCCCCGTTTCGCGTCCATTCCGAAGGAAGGCGTAACTAAGGATTTTTTATTAAGGATTAAGCACTATACGACAGATCGCCCCTTGCTGTATATATAACTTTTATGAATGAATAAATCTGTTAGAATTACACATTCAATCGACAATATAATTTTTGGTGAACAGTGTTAAACCACCAGTGCTCAATGTGAAGCATTTAATAAATGAATACCTTGTATAATTCAAACTATTGTATACAGCCTTGTATAAATTACATGTATGGATTGTATACATTTAAATTAGATAGTTTGGTGAATTTAAAAGATTTTGGAGGGGTAGCTCAGTGTGTAGGGTGTAGAGTTTCTATGCTGAAGTTTCCGGGTTCAAATCCGGTTGTGGCAGATAAATTATTTAATCTGTTTGAAATTCACGGGCGAACTAAAACCCGCACATTTGTGGTTACCCCAGGCGTTTTCTTATTATGGTTGGCTAATTGTATCTTCAAAGTTGTGGTCAAACGATAATTTCCTGAACAATGATCCAGTAATAATACTTGACTTCTGTTTACTTCAGGTTATTTTTATGAGTAGTATGATTGGTTTATGAACACTACGTACGTTCATAAAACATTATAGCTCCCTAGGGTCCATACAAACTGGCTCATAGTACCCAATTTAGCGTGAAGTGGAGGGAGAAGTACATACCATAACAATCTTTGTTCTGGTTGTCAATGATTTTCTGGTTTGCCTCTAATAATAATTTTCTGGTCTGCCATTGATTTAGTATTATTACAGATTCATATGAAACAACCCAAAAGTAATATTTAATTTTGTACTAAATATTATTTTAAGCACATTTCCTTTATCATAATTTGTGTTATTATTTTTTTTCTCCAAAAGGCTAAAGAAATCTTCAATTTCGTACAACTTCATGTTTCTGCAAGACTGATGGGAAATATACAAGAAAACATATTTGTTTTGCTAATAGGCAGAGTTTTCGTATCCAATCCCGTTCATTAGATACCCTAAACATCTTTATAAATCTTTATTTTTTTTGGGACAAGTCCCTTTAGAATAACAATACAAATAATAATATATAAGCTGACATAATAATTAAATTAAATTAAATTTTTATTTAATATTAATATAAATATTTTTAAATTGAAATAATTTAAATATTTAAATTTAAATTTGAAAAAATAATACTTAAGTATCTGCTGACATAATCGTGTATTTCTAACGTTATTTTAAATAAAGACAATTTCTATTTTTTTTTTTTTTTTACTCAGTCTTTCAGATAATCTGCTATTTCGCTTGAGGATTTCAAATTTTTTTTGGAGTAGGCAAATGGTAGTTTCTATAGTTTATAGTAGTCGATTTTTTCACACCTGTTTCACCAAGCTTTCAAACTTTCATCAAAGCTGGGTTTGTTCTTTTTAATTTCCATTTTCCCAAGACATAAATTACTGATTTATTCCTCTCCATTATCTTCTTTTTCTTCTTTCAGACGTTATTGGCGAAGAGGGCCTAAAACAAGAGTTTCCAGTTATAAATTGCTGACTTCTTTAATGTTATTCCCGATGTCTATCCCCTTCTTAATGCTCTAATAATTCAAATCCATTGATATATTGATTTATATAATGGAATGATTGTTCCGACCAGAATTCCACCTTCACTTTTTAGTTATGAAATTCGGCTGTAGCCGTCTTGCCAAGACAAGATCGAATTTATTTCTGGTTTACAAATGCAGGTATTAGAAATATTATTGAAAACTTACCTAGAATATATCCTACGGTTAGTATTTATTCTTAATGCATTCCACAGCCTGCATTATACAGTTCACGAAATACTGGGAAACTATAATTGGCATCTGCTTGCAGTTTGCAAACTTCCAAAGTCAAGCTTTGACTACCTGTGTTTAAGTGTATAAACCTATAATGATTTATTGCCAATAAAACTGACAGCTAGAACTGGAACCCTTTAGCTAAAGGGTTCCCGAACCTTTACTAGTAACTGTTTAAAACTTTCCAATACCTGTCCCAGATAATAGTACCAAGAAAAGGGGGGTTAGCAAGTCATTTTGTCTTCACTTTTGGCTTAAGAAACAACTTCACTTCTCATTCACAAAACCAAACAAGTCATTGAGACAACTAGAAACAAAGAAAACATATTCATATAAGTAGTGAAATGGTGGAAAATAGAACGCATTTATACTTATGCCTTAAACGAATAATTTTGTATAAAAAGAAGAAAAAAATAATGTCACAAATTAAAAAATTACAATTTTGTAGATATTTCATCACTCATTAAGTATAAAATGTTACCTTCCAGTATTATTTTATTATAAATATTCTTTTATGCCACCGTGTAGTGGCAGTGGCAGTATCTGGGAGCGGAGTTGCTCAGTGGTAGAGCGCTGAATTTGCCATTTATATATATATATATATATATATATATATATATATATATGTATAAATAGAAAATACTGGTTCAAATCCCGCAGGCGACAAGACTTTCATTTAGTCAGTTAGCAGGCGGAGATGGATCCTATGGGATCTAGAACCCTCCTGTGGCTCAACCAACCTCTATAAAGTGGGCACTCAAAATAAGAGGGAGAAATCTGTTGGTTGTGTATGATCTAGGAAAAATTACCTCCCTGCACAACCGTTGTCCTTGCAACAGTACAGTTCCTACATATTATTCTTTTCTCCTTGGGACAACAACCCTATGTGGGGCGGAAACAATATTATATACCATTATATGTTACTTATTACAATAATTAATTTAGGATGATATGTATGAAATATAATTAATATAAATATAAAGGTTGTATGTTGAACGTCTTAGTGGCGGGGTGCTGTCTCATGTTTGGAGCCTGTTTGGGCTGTTGATCGTTGGGATGTTTTGCACCTTTTTCTTCGAGATGCGATTCACATAACCCCCTTTTTGATTTTGGTGTCTTGATAATGCCTGAATAGGCGAAACGTCGACTGGTAAGTAGGTGTATTTTTTGAAACATAAGGCTTTGCATTGTGGTTTTTCCCAATTGCATTATAATAAATATAAAGGTTAAATAGTTTAATAATAATTAATAATTTAATAAGTTTAAATAAAAATGTATGTAATGTTATTATGTTATAGGCTTGGCGAAACCGAAGGCTCGTTGGCGATACCACCAAACTCTGCTTATATATATATATATATATATATATATATATATATTATATAACATAATTATAGAAAATATTAATAATTATTTTTTGTATATTAAAAAACCCTGTATCACTACACCCCTTGAAAGGGTCTGGGGTCCAGTACATGGTAGAGACTGTACTGTTTCTTGGAAAATGGTTGTGCAGGGAGGTGATATGTCTTAGATCAAGCTCGGCCACCTGATCTTTTCCCCTTATTTTGCAGAACCCAGTCAATAGAGGTTTCGTTCCGGAATATGGGATTTTCGCGGTAGTCGGACCACCGAAGTTTGCTACAAGTCTAAGCGAACAAGAATCAACACAACTTCCAGGAACATCGACTTAAAAATAATACAATATGGTGAAGATAGAGAATTACTTTGTTCTCCATTTTGCTTTCCGGGTTCCGTTATACAACGGTACTTAGAGTGCTTCTACCCAATTCCCAAAAGTATTTTGTGCAGGTATAGTGAAAGCATATTTTTTTTATTGCCCTTTGACCTGCCCTGTGCCGCCTAGTTCCGATGACATCTCTTAATTTACAGCTTCAAAAATCGTTAAAATGTTTCTAAAATATAAATAAACCTTAAAATAATCCAAACCTAGTACCTTTTTATACTACATATCCTAAACGCTGCCTCTCGGTCGAGTTCTATGTGTCGATATAGAGGATCGAGTCTTGCTATGTACGATTCATTCTATTTACTTAATAGAATGAAAAAAAAATGGAATATAAAATTTGTTTAATTATTTAACGCCACTTTAAGCTGTTCTGGCTAATCGGACGATGCTAAAGTAGGAGTTCTAAATTTTGCCTATCAAGATGCAATTAAGACAGAATGACCCATATCTGTAATGAGAACCTGACACCTCACAGTCTCGAGATACCCATTTTACGTCCCTTACAAAGGATGGCATAAAAATGGATTTTTCGCTCCCATTAAAGGGAATCTGCTGGACTACGAACCTGGGATCTTGGATGTAGTAGGTTGTTATGCTGACCACTTGAAAATATCCTTTAATCAAATGCTTGCATTGTACAATTTTGCTTATTATTATAACCTAGGTAGCTAATCATTGAAAATAAATAAGTCATACTGGTTTAATAAAACGTGTTTTATTTGAATTACATTTAATTGGTCTGAAACCCAACATTCTGTCCTTTAAGCAGCTATGGCTAATCGGACGATGCTACTACGGAAACCTTAAATTTTGCCTATCAATTAGGTACAATTAGGATAGGGATCTTTAATGAGTACCTACACCACATAGGCTCCAGTCCATCATTTTACGTCCTCTACGAAGGACGGCGTTACTTTTACACATATAATATTTCGCTTCCTAATACCAATTCATTTTCAAGGGATGTTGTGGAAACAGTGTTGAAAAGGTGGAAGCATGCCTTAAATCCCTGCGTCATAAACCTATATAATATATAAGAGACATTTCTTAGATTATAAAATACTATCTTACGCTCCCTTGGTATTGCCACCACGCTTAGTTGTGTGTGAACGCATTTTTTCTTCTACTTTTAATTGATTTTCTTAATTTTGTATAGCTTTATTATTGGGCGAATTTAGTTAAATATTTTCATGTTATTATTTAAATGGTTTAACTTTAACATTCATTTTTCTAAAGGATTAGTTGGAAAACCTGTATCTCTATAACATTAAGATTTTAATGCAATATTTTATCGGTACTGCTTAGAAACGAAAACGAAGAACTATTTTCGTTCAGCCTTCTTTTGTTGTGCTCTATCAGATAACTTATAAATATTTTTAAATTTAAGCCACTGTCCCTGGCTTCTTTAAACAGTTAAACAGAATGGGGCGACCAGTGGTCTAGTGGTTAGCATAACAAACTACTAAGCCCAAGATCGCGGGTTCGTAGCCCGCCAGGTGGCACTAGGATTTTTTAAAGGGAGTAAAAAATCCTTGGTTATGCCGTCCTTCGGAAGGGACGTTAAAAGAAGGTCCCGAACCTGTAAGATGCCTGGTACTCGTTAAAAATCCCTATCCTAATAAAACCTGGATAGGTATAATTTAGAGCTCTCTCTGTAGCATCATCCGATTAGCCATAGGCATCATAAAGTGACGTTAAATGAACAAACAATAACAGTTAAACAAAATATACCAATGTTTTTTTCATTTAAATGGAATATATCGATTTAAAATATACAAGTCATATCTTATTCCAATATTTCGATTTTAGAACTGTTATTTCAATACAGAGAATCAAATGAAATTTTGAATTTAGAAAAAAACGATTTTCTAATAAACTATACATTTTTTTCTTATGCACAGTTATATTTCACAAATTATTTGTTTAAACTTCAAATATATAAAAATATAATAGAATAGGTGATTTAATATTTATTTTTATTTCCTTCCAACTCGCTGCAGTTGTTCACGTAATGATGTGACGTTGCATAACCTCGTAGTTTATCTTGTTCAAATTTTGTATAATCCTTAACTAAAACGTAATTGTTCATTTTTTTCTTATCTGTTCTACTTCCAATCTTTTTTATCGTTTTTGGATTTCGGAAAAATTATAAAATAGATCATATTAATTCAACACGTTAGATAAACAACGAGGTCTGAAGCTGGAGGTTTTGGTGTGTTTAAATCTTTACTACCCATTATAAGTGTTATTACTAATAATTTATGATGTCTACTATCGTGAATAAGGTTGGTTGGTTATAGAAATAAAAATTACGGTTACGAATCTGTTATTGTTTTATTATATTGCGCTATTATGTATTATGGATCATATGAAACGACCCAATAAAATAAATAAATAGAAAAAAATAACAGAAAAAAGCATCATGGTACTCCAGACTGAACAGAATACTATCAAAGCATATTTTATTGGGGTGCTTCAAGTGAATACTGATTGAAATTAATTGTTATTAATTCTGTATTTTTTAATATTTATTATGAATGGGCATCGTTTAATAAGTCATCAAATATTACCACGGAAACACGCGATTTTCGTTTAATTTTTGTATATGTATTTAAAAGTGGACATTTAGCAGCCGAAGCTGCAATATATATACTACCACTTTCAGGGAAGGGTGTTGTTTAATTTAAGACTCGGGCAAATGCCGAAACCAAGTTTGCACCCGAAAAAATAATTGGTTTCTGTGTGGTGGTCAATGACAGGAATGGTTCATTTTCAGAGGGATATAGGTAAATGCTAAACTGTAGAAATAATAAATCAATGGTGAAAGCAAGTGGTAAACCATAAAATCATTGAAACCCAAAACAATGTTATTCATGTGCCCCTGTAGGACCAACATAAGTAGTTCCCTTTTCCCTTCGAGTCAAATTGGGTATCGTGTGCCAGTTAGTAAGTGCCCTAGGTAAGTTCAGTATTTTATGAACGTACCTAGTGTTTATAAAACTATCATACTGTTCATAAAAATAACCTTAGGTAAAAAAAAGGCATATATTTTTACTTTAGCCAGGAAATTATCATTTGACCACAATATTAAGGGTACAATAAGCAAAACAGAAAAGAAATTCTGAGATAGCCATGTTGTAAATGTATGGACTTATGTTTGGTAATTATAAGACATCAATTTGTCCCACTAATGTATTTATTGTATGTAATCATATTCATGTAATTATCCGATGGCTCTTATTTGGAAGGGGAAGTGGTTGAGCGCTGAGTTGCCATACCGGAGGTCGTAGGTTCAAATCCCACCAGACTTTTTTTTAATTTGTTAGCTGCCAGCGATGGTTCCTATGGGATCTAGGACCCAGCCTCTATTTACTGGGTACCCAAAATAAGGGGAAAAGATCTGGTGGTCAAGCGTGATCTAGAACAAATCACCTCCCTGCACAACCGTTGTCCATGAAACAGTACAGTCTCTAACATGTACTGAATTCCAGACCCAATCAAGGGTTGTAGTGTTACAGGTTTTTTAAAAAAATTATATTGAGTAAATTTAATAACAACTTAAAGATCCAAATCTATTAGCCCTTGCCCATCATTAATAAATTACTAATGTGTTTTTTTAGAAACTTAACAAATAATAATTTCACCATATATCTTTTAAAAATTTCATCCCCTATCCAAGAACCGAACAACTAAGTAGGATAACTGGAGGTATTGTTACACTCGTAAATAATTTAATAGAAAAAACAGAAAAAAACATTATGGTATTCTGGACTTAATAGCATATGATTAAAGTATCTTTTGTTGGGTCGTTTCATGGGAAATGTCCGTTTTTATTTTAAAATTCAAAGTGGATTTAGTGGACTTCTGTTGTTTATTATGTTTATGTTTACAGATTGCAATGAGCTGTTATTAATCTTTTTTATTAATTTTTTTTTTTTGATAATATTTCCTATCTAAAATTGAACGAACATTCTTCAGTATGTAATCAAATATGACTGTAGAAACGCAGGATTTGCATGTAACTTATTTTTATGAGTTTAAACTTGGGCACTGGGCAGCCCAAGCTGCAAGAAACTTTACCACCGCGTTCGGGAGTTTTGTAACGAACGGACCATTCGTCGTTGGTTTGAAAAATTTTCAGCTGGGTAAAGATTAATCCATGAATAAAAATTTAATTCATTTCTCCTTTCTACCCAGATGTGAAACCATCAACCCCAAATCGCACTGCAGGAATTGATATAATGCAAATAAAATTTATTTAAAAAAAACATCCTGCATTGGTTAATCGGAAGGGTTAATTGGTTAATCGAGCTGTGCTAACCCACCTTACTCGCCTGACATCTCCAACAAATTTCCAACTGTTCGGAAATTTGGACAACTTCCTTAATGGGAAAACTTTTGAGAATGAACCCTGAATTTTTCAGTTCTGGGATTGAAAATTTTAATAAACTTAGGGAAAAATGTATAGAAAATTAAATACTTTGAATAAAACTATTTTGATTACATAAAATCGTTTTGGACCATTCATATAACTAGCTGTATATGGTTAATGTAAAGTAAGATAATTTATGTGATGTTTTATATATTTAGTTAATAATCATTTGGTACCGTGTTCGAGATCTTCTCTGGCAGATAAATATTTATTCTTTTATCAGAGGTTGATCGACACTCATGGGGCTCACGCAGCCGTGAACTCCGCGGAATCGCATCCTTGCACAACCATCGGCCTAGAAACAATATTCGGGCAGACCTGAAACGATTTTTAAGAAGCAGTGAATTCGAGGCTCCTTTATGGACTACAGTGGTACAGGGTTTTGTATATATATAATATATAGATTTATATAATGTTCTTTCAAAATCATAACAAACAATGCTCATCTCGGTTAATCTCCATTAAGTAAAAACAAATAACAGAACGTGCACAAACGAGTATAGTTATAAAATCTTAATTAAATACGTATTAATTAATTAAAATGATATAGTTGTATAGTTAAAGTGTATTAGTCAGAAAAAGTTAAAAATCGTACCGCCCATAAGCGAATCAATAGATAAATAGGGTACTAGACAATAGATAGATTCATATGCAATGCTATTCAGGACTCTAGATTAGGTCCTATCTACTACAAAATCCAAATGAATTGACAATCTAATGAAACATATTAATAAATCATTAATCTTCACGCAATAAACAATCTATTTACGTCAGAGTGGTAGAGAATTCAACGAACTGATCATAGAAAAATCATAATTTTGATGCGATTATAAATAACCTCATTCTAAAAAAAAATAAATATTAAATCGACTTCATAGAACTACACCGAACAAGAATTAACAGTTTTTCATGTGTGACCGTGGTGATGAAGAGTTTTCAAATTCAGCCTACGAGATTTGAAATTTGTTTCGTGGTGTACACGGAATGACTCTCGGGCCTTGCTTGTCTGAATAAATAGGTTAATTCAACATGAACATGCACAAATATTTTAAAAAATTATTATCGATATGGATGCCCTATAGTATGTTTTGAAAGAGACTCATTTTCCTTGCCAATTCAAATTATTTGCCGGGAGAGAAAATGGTCCAGGTGGAGGTTAGAGAAATAATTTCTTAAATAGGGTTGAATTATTTATTTGAAAGCCAACCTTTCGACACACATTGCAGGTTTAGATATACAAGATTTTTTTAGATTAATTTATTGATATTTACAACTGTAATAATATTACAAGTAAATTTGCTAATATGAACAAATGACATGAAAAAAAAACACTTGTAGAGAAACTACCCATCGGCAGCACTCCAATAAAGTTCTATAGTAGAAGGTCTGGAGGCCATCTTCTTATCAGAGGCCTCGGAGGGTTATCAGGAATAGTATGGGAAGCATGTTGAGTGGCTAGCGGATTCAAGTGTGTATGGAGCTTGTCATTGAAGGATAGGTATCTAGTTTGGGCCAAATCAGTAACCAATGAGATATTAAGATCATGATGGATGAGTTTGTTTGTGACATAATAAGGAGCATTGAGGATTTTACGAAAGATTTTGGATTGTATACGAAATGAATTTGATGGTTTAGTAGAGCCCCAAAGCTCAACTCCATATGTCCAAATAGGTCTGATAACTATCATGTAAATGAGTCTTTCGTAATTAATCGGGAGCTTAGAGCGTTTGTCCAGTAAATGTTAAAGTAGGTGAAAACTTCGAGCAGTTTCTTGTCTTTTCAGTTTTGTATGAGAATTCCAAGTGAGATGTTTGTCCAGATGGAGTCCTAGAATTGTAAAGCATACAAATTTAAAAATAATTTATATATTTAATAAATCGTGGTATTAGAGAAAAAAACATATACAAGCGTGGGGATGTTTTAAATTAAAAGATAAAATAAAGATATTATTTGAATTATATGAACTAAAACAGTGGAATTTGAGTAATGACAATAATGATAAACGTTGAAATAGAAAAACTAATTATAGGGTATTATATGATAAGTAATAAAGAAAGTAATACAAATTAATCGAAAATAAGTGGCATTTGAAATGGAGAAAAATGGAGGAATATACAGAGAGAAGAAATATATTTCATATTATTTTTTAAAATGTTGATGCGTCATTTTAATTTTTTTTTGGATTTTGTATATCTACCCCTGAAGAAGATCTACAATGTTGGTCGAAAATTTGGCTTTCAAATAAGTAGTTAAACCCTATTTACTTTACATTTACAACCCTAGACACATGTATAAGATCAACTAATATTATTCAATACAAACTGTTTTTCCTAGCCATGGCTGATTTCAGTAATGTTAGGATAATCATTGTGAAGACCCTATTTTTGTAAATCTTACCCGAAATTTTAATCATAAGCCTTTTGCAGAACTTCTTAATATAAATTGATACAAGAATAGACTATAGCTGAGTCATAGGTTCCACTAATTAGTAATTAAGAAGTATGGCGTCATTTTTGGAGAAACATCCTGGTTCATTTAACTTTTCAGACAAATGGCTTATAAAAAAAAGTTTAATTGTTTAAAGTAAGCCTGGTATTACTTAATTATATCGATAGATAAAACCTCTGATCGGACTCAAGCTGTTTCCATTCATAATCAACCATTATCTTCCTAATTTAAAATAATTTTGTTTTGAAGAGAAAAGATATGTCCAGAGCCGGGATTCGAACCCGGGTCTCCCATGTTTCCGTCATGGTGCTCTACCATCTGAGCTATCCTGGTTAGTACCTCGGTCAGACAAATCCATTCTCATACTGATCCCATATCCCCGTGTTCTCGCAATTTGCGATGTATACAAGGGGAAGAATGTTCATTGAACGTTATTATAATTAGGATCTTGTTGACTTCGTCATTATACATTATTATAATTTATTTTATTTTATTTTTTTATTAATTGTTATAATTTTAAATTGTCTGACCGAGGAACGACTCAGGATAGCTCAGTTGGTAGAGCACCATGACGGAAACATGGGAGACCCGGGTTCGAATCCCGGCCCTAAACATATCTTTTCTCTTCAAAATAAAAATATGTAAATTAAAACAATTAATAAAATGAAATAAATTATAATGACATATAATGACGTAAGTCAACAAGATCCTGATTTAAGTAATGTTCAATGAACATTCTTCCTTGTGTATACATCGCAAATTGCGAGAACACAGGGAAAGAGGATCAGTGAAGAGAATAGATTTGTCTGACCGAGGTACGAACTAGGATAGCTCAGTTGGTAGAGCACCATGACGGAAACGTGGGAGACCCGGGTTCGAATCCCAGCCCTGGGCATATCTTTTCTCTTCAAAATAAAAATATTTAAAATTATAACAATTATTAAAAAAATAAAATAAATATAACATTTTCTTCCTACTTTATATTGTCCGCAGGAATATCGCATTGCTTAAGCATCTCTACTCTACATTTCAATTCCTACGTCAATGACTTAGTAAGGTAAAAATCTAGGTATCAGTTTTGCCCATACTCTTTCTGGGGCATCCAATATCGCCCAAGTTTTTTCCCAAAAGGGAAATTTGCGCGATATTGGATCATTATGGTTTCTAAAGTTTTTTAGAGACCTTAATTCAAATTCAATACAAACTTCCTGTAATAAAAATATCAAAACGCCTGTATAGAAAATTTGAAATATTTTCAGTATTTTGAATTATTTCAGAAGTATTTCAGCGTTTTGGATTTCGGATGGTGAAATAAGTATAAAAATATTTAACTTGATAAAAGAATAACTGTAAACATATTTATTATTACTAGACATGAAAGACCTAGAAACCGAAATAAGATTTAGAAGACTAAGATCCCACGGGCACATGCTAAGAATGAATCAAGGGAGACTAAAAAACAAGATAGTCTTAGAGAAAATTCGTGAATAAGAGAGAGTAGGAGGGTATGTAAAACAAATGAGAGAGGAAACAGAAAAATAAAAAATAATAGAAAGAGATTTCTTAGATAGAGAACAATACGGAAAAAAATTTAAAAAATCAGGGTTCTTGTGAAAAATAAAGAAAAACGGAAGGATACTGCGTTGTCGAAAGAAAGAAAGCAAAGACACGCAGATATGATGAGAAAATACTGGGAAGGGCGAAAATGAGAAAGGAAAATTAATGGTTTAAGTGGAAAATAATATTTAATTTATGAAGCAAAAACCATTTTCCAGTCAAGTTTTTCTTTATTATTTTCTATAAATACATTTCGACCCCTTCGGTCATTTTCAATTTCTTAATTGTTTGTTAGGATTTACATAATATGTCTGTAATTTATTGTTATTGATGTTGATAATTTTATATTGTTAAATTACAGACATATTATGTAAATCTTAAAAAACAATTAAGAAATTGAAAATGACCGAAGGGGTCGAAACGTATTTATAGAAAATAATAAAGAAAAACTTGACTGGAAAATGGTTTTTGCTTCATAAATTAAATATTATAAAATATAGACCAGTATATCATCGCCCCCCCCCTTACCCCGGCAGCCCTGAAGATGGCCTACATCTTAGGCCGAATCGTTAGCACAATAAAATAAGTTTTGCTTATTTTGTGTAATTATTGACTGCACCCTCTGACTATTTCAATCCATTATTATGAAAAGTAATAATATTCGCGTGGTCTTAAAAGGCCGTTTCGTGAAAAATAAAACAAATCTCATACTCTAATTTACATGAATGATTGATTATATTAACTGTTATTTCAGGAATGTAGATAAGTAATGTAGATAAACATTTTTTTAATATGGCGGAATGAACCCACTTTCTAGATTAAATCTAAGATGGAGGAGACTAAAAAAGGGCCGATGTTTGCACATTGGAGAGCTGGGATGATAATACCCACATGGCGGTCGTCCTGTTTGCCCTCAGCGGCAATAAAATGTCACATTCCAAATTCCTCACTATGTAAATATTATAGGGTTACGGGAGGGAGCGAAATTAAATCAGTCATCTAACTGGCTCCTTACTGGAAAGTCGGGCATTTTTTTCCAGTTGGAGGGTGAAGGTGACACCACTTCCAGGCGTACATAGTTCTCTATGTGATCAATGGTATGGTAATATTCTGGAACAGATAATTTTGGTGAGTAACATATCACAGCATGTTTTTATTTTTCTTCTAATGAAGGAGTATGTGGTTAAAATTGTATACTCAACCCATTTTTCTGATATCCTCCGGTCTACTTCGAGCTTAATTACTAAATCTTTGGTTTTTGGCTAAATCCGCTACCTTACGTCTATAAATATAATAACAAAAAACCCTGTAACACTACAACCCGTGAAGGGTCTGGGGCCTAGTACTTAGTAGAGACTGTACTGTTTCTTGGACATCGGTTGTGCAGGGAGGTAATTTGTGCTAGATCAGGCTCGACCATCAGATCTTTCCCCTTATTTTGTGTACCCAGTCATTAGAGGCTGGGTGAGCCCCAGGAGGGTCCTAGATCCCATAGGACCCATCTCTGGCTTGAACCCGCGTCCTCCGGTATGGCAACTCAGCGCTCAACCACTCCCCCTTCCAAATAAGAGTCATCGGGTATTTACATATAATTGATATCATTATAAGATTTGGTTGATAACCTTAGGTTATTGTGTATTCTTGTGGGTTCCTAACCCCTAACTTATGAAATATCTTCCGTGTTGTCACTAATATAACTTTCTTGGCCTTCTCTCTTCTTTTTCCCATAATATCAGCTCTAAGAAAAGAAGAGAGAGAATAGAGAGTAGAGAGGAGATGTGGTTAGTTCAATGTATGTAAGGAGAGTAGGCATAAGTTAGTTATAGACTAGTTAATAAGTTATAATGACAGTCCATAATAACAAGTTTTATTTAGTTAGTTCATATAAGAAAGTCTCTTTTATATCCATGTTGTATCTGTTCAATTTAAAAATAAATATATATCTTTATTACAAATCGTCTACCATTTCTTAACTTAAGAAATAAAGATCGAATAATGGAAAAAGTCCTCCCACAAGTTTGAGATCCACAGAGAAGGCTTTCTTATATCCTCGATATTTTCATCAGATGAGCATTCATCCTGTTCTGACACTTGACTGGGATGTCAGGATAGGAGTTTAAGGATTACGGCTTATAGCTTCCTGATCATTTTATTTTATAATCTATTATAATATATGTAATATATTATGGTATAATCTAACAAGCAATCTCTGTCTGTGGGTCTATAAAACTAATCTAATACAACAAAAGGATATTGTCTAAGATACTAGATTAAAGCTTTTTTTAGCATAATAACGTTTCCATCCCTATAAATAAGCAAAATTTGTGAAAAAAAAAACAAACTATGTTTAGATATCGAACTTATATCTATTATAAATAAGTAGTATTGATCTCGCTTTATTAGTGTATCGTAGTTGGAAGTTATAAGGATCAACGAATTAAAATTCAAAGAAAGTTTTTCGTTAATTGTTTTTTAATGACTAAATTTACTGTGCCTTAATTACTTAATTGAATCAATTGAAATACAAAGATCTGACTAAGAAATGCCTTTCAAAGGCATCTATATTTACTAATCAAATAAGAAACATGTGACAAATATTTTAATGAAAACAATTTTTTTTTAAGGAAATGGGTTTTCAGAAACTTTTTTGAGTACAAAAATTATATTTATATTATTGGGTTATTTCATATCAAAGGGAGTGTTATTTACTAAAAGAGATTAGTGAAATGAAAATATTTTTATTCAAAATATTTACCCACATTTTTCATTTATCGTTTGCTTGCTTGTTCATTTAACGTCCCTTTATGCTGCTATGGCTAATCGGAAGATGCTAATAGAGACCCCTAAATTTTGCCTATCCAGGTTTAATAGGATAGGAATTTTTAACGAGTACATGACATCGTACAGGCTCGGGACCCCCCGTTTAACGTCCCTTGCGAAGGACGGCATAACCAAGGATTTTTTACTCCCTTTAAAAATTCCTAGGGCCACCTGCCGGACTATGAATCCGCGATCTTGGGTTAAGTTGGTTGTTATGCTAACCACTAGACCACAGGTCCTCCCTAATTTTTTATAGATACATTGTTCACTGAAAAATTCACGACTTTGTGATGAAGTAAAGTTTGAAAATGCATTTTTTATTTGATCATTCAAAAATTTTACCCTTAAGGAAGTTGTCCAAATTTCTGGACGGATGGAAATCTGTCGGAGATTAGTCAGGAGAATGAAGTGGATGCGGGAGTACTTCTTAACACAGTTCATTTAATTTCTTCTCTATCAGTTGATACTTGAGGTCTGGTACTGTCGAGTATAGTTCCCTTCCGATTTACTAATGCAGGTGGATTATTATGTTTTTATTGCATCAACATCACTGCAATACTATTTGAATTATTATTATTACGAATTATTATTCGTTAAGTTTCTACAAAATAAATTGCTAATTTATTAGTGCATGGACATGAACTTAGTTAATAGCTTGAAATATATATTAACATTGCTCAATATAATTACATACAATAAATACATTAGTGGCACCTATTGGGACCTTATAATTACTAAGCATAATCCCACGCATTTATTTCTGTCTACACGAGGATTTATTTTCTGTTTGGCTCATTGTAACCTCAAAATTGTGGTTAAACGTTTATTTCCTGACAAAAGGTAATAATACTTCTGTTTACCTACCTAAGGTTATTTTTATGAGCACTATGGTAGGTTTATGAACACTAAGTATGTTCTTAAAGAACAATAGTTGCCTAGGGCACTTTCAAACTGGTTCATAGTACCCATTTCAGCGTGAAATTCAGGGAGACGTACCTACCAATAACCTACTGTTCTGCGTGTCAATGATTTTCTGGTTTACCACCCCTGACTTGGCCATTGATTTATCATTATTACCGTATAACATTACGTGCCACTTTGCTGTATATAAAACATTAGTGAAAGACTAAATCTGTCTGGATCACTCATTCATTTGGAAATATAACATTTCAATAATCTTCCGTTCTGTTTGTCAATGATTTTCTGGTTTACAACTCCGGCCTTTGTCATTGATTTATTATTATTTTAGTTTAACATTAAATACTTATCAGTGTATTATATATAGGACTTTACTAAAATAATAAATCTGTTTGGATTACTCATTCATATGAAAATATCAATTTTTTGGAGCAGTATGAAGCTTATCATTAACCTATCCTTGTTAACAAAGATATTGTAATCTGGACTTCTGTTTGCTAAAACTAAAACCCGGACCTTTGTGGCTACCTCAGGCTTTCTTTTATAATAGGGTAATAGAATCCTCAAATTTGGTGTCAAACGATAATTTCCTGAACAATGATCCAGTAATAATACTTGACTTCTGTTTACTTAAGGTTATTTTTATGAGTACTATGATTGGTTTATGAACACTACGTATGTTCATAAAACATTATAATTGCCTAGGGCTCATAGAGACTTGCTCATGGTACCCAATTTAAGCGTGAAGTTGAAGAAGTACCTACTAGTAACCTTCCGTTCTGGGTGTCACTGACTTTTTGGTTCACCACACCTGCCATTATCATTGGTTTAGTATTATTACAGTTTACATTACATACTGCCCATTTCGTATTATGTTGTGTATATAACTTTATTTATGTGCTATAGGAAGGAATGAATCTGTTTGAACCACCTATTCATAGTAAAATATCATTTTATGTGAGCAGTGTGAAGTATTTAATAAATGAACACCTTTATATAGTGTATAATTTAAACTATTGTATATAGCCTTGTATAAATTAAATGTATGGGTTGTATACAATTAAATTAGATATTTGTATATACGCTGAAGGTTCCGGGTTCATTTCGTTTGCGACAGATGAATTATTAAATCTGTTAACAGTCAGGGATGAACCATGTGAGATTTAAAGACTCTCCAAGATGAGAACCAAGCCACCATAAATTGATTTTGTCCTTAATTGATGGGCAAAGGTTCACATCATGTCCACAAATATTATTTAATCTGGACTCCTTCTGTTCGTTAGCTAAAACCCGCATCCTTGTGACTCTAGGCTACTCTAGGCTTAATTTTCTTTTCGTTTAATTTTATCATGAAAGTTGACGTCAATCGTTAATTTCCTGACCAAAGATCTTGTAATAATACTCGCTATCATAACACAATACGAACTCCTCAAGGAACCTTCACCAGGCGACTCCATCCAATGATACTTAATAATATCCAATAGTCACGGACGTTTAAGATTTGTCTGGAATCCTGTGCTACTCCATCTGTCCATCCTTTGACAGGGTCCAACTTTCCATTCAGCAGCTTCGTTAGTCTATTAATTTTTACCCCAGTAATAATGACGGGCTCCCCAAACATCTTATACACTTCTCGTTTGATTCGCCTTCTCCATTGACCATTAGCATTAATAGATCCGAAAAAATACGGAGCAGCATTCTTTCGACAAACAGCTATCTCTTTTTCCTTGGTCTTTGATCCATTTTTCAGATCCTTAGTTCAGTACTACTGGCCTATTCAGGGTCTTTTACCTTTATGCTTCCTCAGCCCAAAATAACATCTATTATTGCTTATAATGGTGGATTGAATTGGTCAGGGGTGCAGACAAAGATAACGCAAAATAAGAAAACTTATTTTATAATAGTGCCAACGTTAGTGTTTAGTGTTTGTAGTTCTCTTTTTTATCCCTTGGGATATATCATTTGAAGAGGTTACAACACTTCCAAGATAGCTAAACCTATCAACCTTATGAAACTTTTAAGGACCTATTTCTACAAACTCCTGTACTACATTGCTTGCAGGTTCATCTGTCCTCATTATATTTGTGTTTTTCTTCATTAATACATTGATCCATCTCTTCTGCCGTCTCCATGAGTGACAATATCTAGATCATCCATGTAGCCTAATAAGCCTGTTGTAAATTGTTTTTGTTGGTCTTGATTTTCGACTTCCTAGCAATCTTGAATTCAGGGGAGAGACCCCCTGCATTTTGACAGCACAATAGGTTTCATCCATTGCAACCTGGCGAATCAACTTTGAGGTTGTTCCTAACTCTTTCATAACTTATTCATAGATAGTTTGGCTCGTTTGACACTGTCAAGACGCGTTTAATCTACAAAGAGGTGATGTGTGGGCATTTTATATTATATTACCTTCTCAAGGATGGTCCTAAGGCTAAAAACAGTCGACCTACCACTTCGAAAACCTATATTCCTATAAGCCTATTCTCCTATTTCTCTTCCGGCAAATGATACAAGTTTTTTAAATATTTTATTTGAAAAGAAAAGAAATGACCAGGACCGGGACTCGAACCCGGCTCTCTCACCTCTCCGTGGTGGTGCCTTAACCATCTCAGCCATTCTGGTTCGCTTCTCGGAATTATATGTATGACTTTTATATATGTAAATTCAGTGGTTTGGAGAATTTACAAGATTTTGTATCTTATTTCGTTAAAATTAAAACTAATGTTCAAAGAATATTCGTTCTAGTGTATTCATCGCAAAAATTGCAAGAACACGAGGACATGGGATCGGATAAGAGAAAAGATTTGTCCTCTGCCGGCAGGCGGCCTTGGTGGCTTAAATGGGAGAGCGCTGTCACGGAAAGACAGAGGATCCGGGTTCAAATCCCGGCCGCGGGCCTATCTTTTCTCTTTAAAAATAAAAAGACTAGGAATAAGGATTGAGATAACTGATTCAACAGCAAACAGGCATGCCATACCCGGTCGAAAGCTTGTGCTACGTCCAGAAATGCGCCTGTACAGTATTGTTTGCTTTCAAGAGCAGAGGATATGTAATCGATAACTCGGAGACCCTGCTGGACCGTCGAGTGCCTGGGACGGAATCCAAACTGACGTGAAGGAATGTCGTTGGATTCGATTATAAGTAGGATTCAAAATTATCAAAAATTTTGGAAAGAATAGGAAGCAGGCTGAGGGGTCGGTATGATGAAGTGACATTGGATGGGTTGCCAGATTTAGGGAACAGGATGATGACGGAGTGTTTCCACAGCAGAGGGAAGTGAGTTGTGCGAAGGACACAGTTGTATAGATAGGTAAGGAAAATAAACGCTTTTTGAGGAAGGTGTTGAAGGATCTGGGTGGTTAGAAGGTCGTGTCCAGGAGATTTGCGGACTTCTAACTTTTGTAAGAGGAATTTGACCTCAGAGGGATTTACAACTTTAGGAGGTAAGAATAGAGGAATGGGTGAAGAGAGGAATTCATTAATATTGGAAAAGTACTTAGGGTGGATTTCAGGGTGTGGAATAAATGTATTTTAAAAGTGTTTGGCAAATTCTTCTGCTTTGTCCTCATCTGATTCAGCCCAAGAACCGTCTTCACGTCGGAGGGGATGGGAAACAGAGTGGTATTTGAGGATTTTTTTTTTGTGGCATTCCAAAGGAATTACCTGAAGCAGATAGTGTGGAAAGGTAGGATTTGTAGGATTCGGATCTATAGGTTGTCAGATTTATTTTGACTAATTCGGTGAAGTAATAATACAGTCTCCGATCGTCTGGTTCTTTGCCAAAGGGATCGGCAACGGCGTTTGATAAGGATAAGATCCCTAAGATCTTGCGGTAATGGATTTTTCTTACGGATTTTGAAGGAAGGACGGGGTGAAGATGCAGTCCAAACTGCTTTCTGGATCAAATTGGTAAACGAATTGACGGCATCATCTAACTCCTGAGGTGTTTTTAGGGAAACTCTGAAGTCAATTGTGTGGGATACAAACTGGTGAAATAGGTTCCAGTCAACTGGTCTCCTAATAAATGATGGCGGAGGAAGTTTGGATATTGGGACTATAGAAAGGGTAAGGATCAAAGGGCTGTGGTCTGTGGACAGTTCATCAAGGTTCATCATGAAGTAGTTTAGGGGAACTATAAGTATAAAAATATTTCACAAACAAGTATCATTACTTTATATGATATTAATATTATATTACATGTACTGTTGGAATGTTCTATAAATTATTTTCATTTAAATTTGTTATTATTTAAATATTATTTCATTAGTTGCCTCAAATATTTCCTTTAAATGGATCCATCCGATTAATTCTTTTCGATATTTTAACCACTTATATAGTACAAATTATATTTTCTATTCACGGGGGTTTATATTCATATATAACTAGTATTAATCTCGCTTTATTAGTGTATCGTTCTTTATCAGTAGATATTATGATCAATATACAAAGAAAGATTTTGTTAATTTTCTTTTCTGAAGGTGGCAGCATATATTGTGCCTTTACTGCTTCAAAGATCTTACAAAGAAATGTAATACAATGCATTTCAAAGGCATCTTCATTTACTAATCAAATAAGGAAGAGATAACAAACTCCTTGAGGAAAAACATATTGAGAAACTTAATAAACACAATATAAAAAAAAGGCTGATGAGTTGAAAAGCAACACAAGCAAATGTATAGCTAAATTGGTTCAACATCAGAAATAATAATAATAACCTTTATTAGTTCATAAAATATAATAAACATATACAAAAACTTTCAATTTTTTTTTTTATACCTATTCACGTATGAACAAAATCAACCTTTAGTTGAGGTTTTAAGTTCGATTGTTTCTACCTATCACCAACCACACTAAATAATGTACCTGTTCCATCCGTTTCCACTCTTTCCTATCCAATGCTACTCTCTTCCAGGCTGCCCCTCCGCAGCTCTTCTTCATCCCCTTGTCCCAGTCTGTCGGAGGACGTCCATCATCAGAAATAATTTACTTTAATTTATTGTGATTTTTCTTGAATCGGAGGAAAGTCGGTAGCCCAAAGATGAAAGGCAAACTATATTTTGTGATATCTTTATTTTCAGATTTTTTTTTACTAAACAGCATAGAGGAATGTTTGTAGCAGGGATGATAGATATTCTTTTCTTCTTCAGATTTTTGCCTTTCGTTGAGTACAAAACAAGAACCTAAGAGAAATATGAAACGATATGTTGCGTAAGGCTTTTATTTTTTTTCGGATTAGAAATCAACAATTCTCTCCTCTTAGGTTCATTAATGCGTCTTACGTCCTTCGTTTCAAACCTGTTAATAGATTCAGGTCGTTTTCAAGACGAGTCAAACTGGTGTTTTAAACTGGTCGAGTATGATTTTTCAACTTACCTTTTTACTTTTTTGAAGTAGAATCTAAAAAAGAAATATATAGACTGAAATAAGATTAGAACTTTATTGCTTCCCTTTAGGATTATCTTGAACAGCAGTTGGGCAAAAGTAACCCACTTTTTAATCCTTAATTCTCGCTAACCACTGAAACAAAAAATATTTAAACGACACTATCTACGTCTTTAGTGGATCTTCCACAGACCCACCTCAATTATTATGTTCCATATAATATCAGAAAGAAAATGGTCAGGGTAGAGGTCAAGAAAATTTTCTTATATAGGGAGAACGTTTTATTGGTAAGCCAACGTTTAGACCCACATTGCAGGTCTTCTTATGTATAATATCATAAAACATATAATTCAGGTATAATGTAATATATAATTAATGTTAATATTATATAGAATATCATTTATACGTAAATCGACAAGCATTTAAATATATAAGAGGGTGGTCTGAAAAGTTTCTGGCCTAACAAAAATACAAGACATTTTTTTTTCAACATAGTCTCCTTGTAAACCTGCACATTTTTCCCAGCGATGCTCCCATCTCTGTAACCCGTCCAAAAAGTACTCGGTGTTTTTCTCTGCAAAATGGTTGTTCACGAAGGTGATTGCCTCTTCATTTGACGAAAATCTCTGTCCTCCGAGCGAAACTTTCAGATGAGGGAACAAAAAGAAGTCGCTTGGAGCTAGATCTGGTGAGTAAGGGGATGGTCAAGCAGTTCAAACCGAAATTCGTGGATTTTCGTCATGGCAACCCCTAAGGTGTGAGACGGTGCGTTGTCTTGGTGAAACAGGATTTTCTTTTTCTGCAAATGTGGCCGTTTTTCCGCAAGTTCCGCCTTTATCTTGTCAAGTAATAATGCGTAGTATGCTCCTGTAATGTTTTTTCCTTTTTGAAGATAATCGATTAAAATAACTCCATGACTATCCCAAAAAACAGTCGCCATCACTTTCCCAGCAGAGAAAACAGTTTTTTCTTTTTTTTAAAGCTGGTTCCCCTTTTGCAGTCCACTGTTTGGACTGTATTTTTGTTTCGGGCGTATAATGGTGTATCAAGTTTCATTAAGTTTCATCTAAAGTAATTAATCGGATTTATTGCGCCTAAACTGCACCAACAGAGCGTTAGAAACGTTCATGCGGCACCCAACGTGCGGACAGCTTTCTCATATCTAAATGTTGATTTAATATGTAACAAACACGTTCTTTTGACATGTTCATAACCTCTGCTATCTCTCTCACTTTAATTCTGCGGTCATCTAGCACCATTTGGTGAACTTTGGCGATGTTCGGCAGAAACTTTTCAGACCATTCTCGTAATTATATTTCTTCGTACTAAAATTCAATATGTTTTTTCAGTACATTATTCTTCTATTTATTCTTTATTATTTAATTTTTAAGTACCCAAATACTCCCAACTATGCGTACGCCAGTCGGCTCAGAGCAATATTAACATTTTAGGAATTCGTTCATTAATAAAGCTAACAACTTTACAAGCTAATCTCAACCTTCGCGATGCTATCATTTCAATTATAAAGCCCATCCTTTTTCAGACCGAAAATTCTACACAATATCTTATTACCAAATACCTTAAGACATTGTTCATTTTTCAATGAACATGGCAACGTTTCACATCCATATAGAACAACTAGGATTTCCACAGCTCATTTTAAATATAATATTTAAGCTAATAGGAAGTAGGGTAAGTTATACCAACTAATAATTCAACCGTTTCAGTCATATATTGCTTCAAAGGCCATTCAATGCTCTACTTAAAAATAGGATCCTTTAGATCCATTGATCCACACAGAGAGAAACAGCTAACAAGCAAAAATACAGCCTGTCGGGCATGAGTTCGCATTATCATCAGGCATTTTGAATAAAGATGTATAAGTTTAAGTCTTAACGCCTGGATGAGAGTAAAAGTGGCGAGATCTGCATAGATAATACCGTGGTATAGAACTCATTTGCAACTTCAAGAACTTATAAAAGGAAGCCTGATCTAAAAATATGCAGATAGGAGATACTCAAGACCTCTCAACAGCTACAGGACGCTGGCATGTCGAAGAGAAAAACCTCAGCAGTTGGGAATCTCTGAAGCTACTCTAAGGAAAAGGCTGGTAAAGGTAATTATTCTTGCTTGGGGTAAATATTTTCCTAACATGCTTATTGAGCAAAGAAAACTTCGGAGGAACATCGAAAGAGGACTGGATTCAACGCAGTAAATGCCAAGAATGTTGGCTTTAATTTTCCAATTATGATGGTGGGGTGAATTTCATAAACAATTATTAAACTGATATTAAATGTTCACGTAGGCTTCCACGATCTGCGGTATTGTCCATATGTTCTTTTTCCGGGATGGACCGTGTGGTGTTGGTTTTGTTTGCCAAGCTTTCGCTCATCGTGTTGTCAGCTTCCTCAGGGCTAGGTCAGTAGATCCGCTCTTCATTTACTGACTACCATCCGCTCTTCATTTACTGACTACCATCCGCTCTTCATTTACTGACTAACATCCGCTCTTCATTTACTGACTAGAACACGATGAGCGAAAGCTTGGCAAACAAAACCAACAACACACAGTCCATCCCGGAGTAAGAAAATATGAACAACTGATATTAACTTTTACTGTACAAAATTCAAGTTTTTTTGTAACATTTAGTTCAGTATATAATCGTACAAATAAAATCTTGTTAAATATATATTGCTTATTTTTATTCCAAGATGTGCAAACTTTTACCCCATAATGTGAGAACTTGCCCCAACCACGGGGCTAAAGTTCGCATTGGTACTTTTTTTGTATACAATTTTTCTAAAAAATTTCTACCTAAGATAATAACGCAAAAAAACATCATTTGGTTACCAAACACCTGTAGAATATTTTTTATTAGTTTTTGGTCAATTAAGTATTATTTAATCCATTTTGGGAGGTATCAAACTTTAAGTGCTTCCACTTGCCCCGACCTTCCCTACTATATTAAAATATAGTATATTGATTATATTTTACTTTGCATACAACATAATAATTGAATTGGAACTTTGGAAAATCCACTGGGAACGTAGACAGTGACATTTTTACAACTTCAATGGCCGCTCACACATGTGTCTGATGCTGTGAAGTTTTTGGCCAGTACCACTATTTCTGGGCGATGATTTATGAACGCAAACAAGTTTGGATATTGCGTCTTTTATTTTATATAATTATCGTTTTATTGCTTGTTTTTTGTTGTTGTTTTTAATTAACACAACGCCAACCGGGTCAAAAAAGGTAGTGTACGGGACAAAAAAAAATATAATTGTCTCTGAATATCTATTGTATTCGCAAATATGAATGCAATGAATATAAGAAGGGTTTATCTTATGCGAATAAAATTAGAAAACCTACCTATTTGATGTGCAAGATTTGACAAATACTATCAGTAATACTCGTACAAAATTTTTCTTGTTGTAAATATTTTGTTAAAGTGTTTATTTGCACACGTTGAATTATTTCATGAATTTACATACAATTTTTAAATTAATTCTTCTAAAACACTGCCGGCCCCTGGCGACAATTTACACCGTAGACGTGCGGACAGAGAAATGTTAAATATCTTTTGGTTCTGTGGACTTCTCCATTATTCCATAAGGTATATCCCAAAATTTACATAGCCTTCTTGATTGAATTCCTTTTTTTAAATTTAGTTGAGCTTTAAATTTATTTACCAGAGTCTGAAATTCTATCGTTAATTCTTCATTTTGAAAAAAAAAACGTCGAAAAATATTTTACAACTATTTATAAACTGTATGAGTTAACTTAGTGTCATAATATGTCCTTCCAGCGGTTATGTTTATGGTAATGAATCACTAACCATATCTGCCTAATTGTGATGGCATAATTACTTTACAGAGATAACTATTTTGACAAAGCGTTCTAAATGTTGAGAACACTCTTGCCCTTGAGTAAGTATTTGAACAGGAATTACCTGAGGGTAATAAATATCACCCTTACAGGTATAGCGCACGACCCTTAAGGGAAAAGCTACTGGCAAGTGGCAGATCACTTGTAGGTGCTAAAAGTTTTTGCCTTGAAAGATATTCTAATAGCAAAACATATTTCAATGCACAAAGAAAGCTTTGGGGAATTGTCTAAATAAAACATAAAACTGAGGTACATTCAAATCTATGGTCAATTGGAGCTAAACTACGCATATCAGCTTAAATTTTATTGTCAGGGTTATCCAAACGTTATTTACAATTACAGCATTAAGTCTTTAATTAGAGACTTTCATTAATCGATGGCATAAGTAAGGTAACAAATATGCTATTTAGCATATAATCCTATATTCTATATAAATTATTTTGATCAAACTATAGGGGGAATGATGGTGACTCCTTGCAGTACACCACTTTCAGTAGAGTCTAGAATTACGTTGATAATAAACCTTTGCTTTCAACTATAAACTATTTCATCACGTTCGGACGAATAACAAAATAAATAATCGATGGCTGATGACTGTAACCAATAACAGATATTTTAAACACATATTTAAATAATTGATGCTAATAAATTTCAGTTATAATAGCAACTGTGGAATACTTTAAGTTGAGTAAACAAATTCATTTAATCCTATTTAGCCCATTGGTAAACAATTGAAGATAACGTTTAAGAGTTTAAACACTTATTCTTACCAAGATATTCTTCTTTGATATTAGGAAATAGGTGTTATTCTAATTTTATTTTTTAATTTTCGAAATTCAATTATTAAAAAAAAAACTACGACTATGGACTTACATTTGAAAAAAATAATTGAGTACAGTATTGTTATTTAAAAGAATAGCCCTCGTATATATACAATATTGAATAACGAAAAATACTTTTTCGACATTTGTATTATATTTTTGAAAGACGTTAATAATAAATGGAATGGGGAAATACGGATAATACGGAATCGATATTTTATTTATTTTTTTTAGTTAACTTATTGGGTTTAAATTCTGGAATAAAGTAACAGCAGAGCAAAGAATGTTCAATTTCTGTCTTATTTATTTCATTTATATCGAACATATTGAGGTAGTATTTCGAGATATAACTAAAAAATATCAATATTCCAATTCATCGGGCCACGATGCTTTTAATCTTTTGAATCAGAAGGGGTTTCTTTGAATAGAAGTATAGTGTAATTAAAATTAAGTCTTAGATATCTCATAAAATTATTTATCTATGACAAATAAAATCCTTTAAGCGAAACGAAAAATTTTACTTATTATTGATGTTGATTTGAACTCGACGACTATTAAACGACAATTTACTTTAAATTAGGTAAATTTAGTTAATTAGGCTGCTACGCGTCTCGGGCAATTCGTCACGGACATATGGCTCATGTTGACGCGGATTCCGATAGTTTTTCCCTACCAAAGTATACGTGGCTGAAAAAGTTTTCACTTCAGAAAAAGCAGACGATAATTTTGACACATGTTGGCGGTCCACTGTCCTCCAAGTCATAAAGTTAACGAGTCAAGGAAAGGGATCTGCAAGTGAAGTAAGAAAACTGAGGGAAGGCAAAGCAGGTAGCGCGGTGTCCTCTGTCCCAAGTGTCCGTCTGTATGTCCGTCTAGTCAGGTAGAGAAAGCAATAGTTATCTGGGTAAGTGTGGGAATTGTGAAATCGGGTCTTGGCTTCTGCAATCCTCTTAGTGGAACCAAGCATAAAATATGTATACGCTCTTGCTGCATTCATTCTTTTTTCAAAAACAATCAAATAATCCTATTTGTCATATTTGGACAAGAAACCTAAGAAGTCAAAAACGGATTCCAACCCGGCCTGGACAAATATTTTCTCTTGAAAATAAAAATATTTAAAAATTATCACCATCATAAAAATAATAAATATAAAATAAATCATTATTATCATAATCTTTCCTTTGTGCCAACGTTTCAGCCTAGTTTTAAGCCATCATTAGGGCTGAGAAAACAGACTAAATAAACAATCTACCACCAATGAAAATACGAGTATAACAGGTTATTTAAACAGAAATGAATATAGAGAAATGATTTATTTATTATATATAAGTCTAATTAATAACTCACATACACTAAATAAATATAGTTGATAATTGCAAACTAAATAAACTTAATTACTTTATTATGAAATAAGTGATGAGTAATGGGATGGAAAAAAAAACTAGATCATAAAACATAGTAAAATTACAAGTGTAAAGAAATGATTTTATTACAAGATATAATGAATACCATGCAATTGGCGAAAGACAGGATGAGTTTGAAAAATAAATATAAATATAATAAATACATTTATGTACATAAATAAAAAATATATATATATATAAATATATTTTATATTAACATAAAATAAAAATAAATATACGTGCTCGTATTTTTTAGATAAACCTAAAATATAACTCATTATTTAAGACAAATAATTAAAGAACCTTACTATTAATAAATTAATTTGTCTAAGAATAAATTTATACTACCTTAGAATAATTTATACTTTAAAAATTTAATCATCTTAACATTTCTACTGAAACCAATATACACATGTCCCATCTCTGATTAATAATCAAAACAGTGATATTTTTTATCAGATATTGCAACTCGTATAAAAGTATGAAGTAATAAAAAAAAGTAAATAGAAGATAATTACACTTTACAGAAACGTAATTCGATAAAAAGGCAGATGGGATTTGTAATTATTAAGAAATTGATGGATTATAGGCTTCTAGTTACATGACTTCTTCAGACACGTGTATGTCTATATACATATATACACCCCTGGGCGATATGAGGTTGACGAGTCCACTTGTTTAATACTGAGATCTGTTGTTCAACACCACCCCCTATAGAGGAACGTGAAGCCTCCCCTAAATCTATAAATTCGTCCATAATGTGTAAGTCATTCATTTCATTGGCGGCACCCTCCTCCACTGGTGAGATTCAGAGGGACGCAACTGTGTTACAAAGTTTCCTTTCAGCTAATATTCAACCCCCTAACTTACTCCAGTTCCTGGCTTTAACTCCGGATTTCTTTTTTTAGATTTGAATTTTTTTTAAATATATTTATTAAAATTATCACAACGGTGTTTATTTTCTCTGTGACAGAGAAATAAGGCAACTGGTATTAAATTAATTAGAAGTGCGTGTTATCGACCTGATAACACCTGATAACTAGTTACAAGAAGTCGAGGGACAGACGATCATACTTGCAAACTTAAAAAGTCATAAACATACAACAGATGGAGAATCCAGAATTTCTATTCCAGTGTTTCTATACTGGAGCACAACTGCATTAAAATTTGTTTAGATATTTCAATAAACCTTTGAACCTTTTCTATAAATACTACAAGTTTATTTCTAAGTTATTGTTGATTTTTTTGCCCATCTGCCCGTTGTGCCCCCCAGAAAAAAAACCTGGATCCGCCCTTGAATCAGAAGATTTAATTTTAAAAATATGTTGATGAACAATGGACTCAAAGGTATATTATATGAGCGTAGATATAGAGGTCTGTATCATACAGAAAGCGAGGAAGATGCAATGCCACGATTAGATTAAATTACAAATCGGACGTAATTTTAAGAAGTAGTTCTCATAAAATATTTATTACTGTAAGGAATGATTGATTTGTTTCCTTTCCTATCAAGTTGCGTACATCAAATTTGTAATACACATTACAGAGAAATGGATGTAAGACATTGGATTTAAAATGCTATATGTTTAAGATATTACATTTTTTTTTAATTTATAACAATATTATAATACAATAAGCAAATAGAATGAATGATATATAATTGTATGAGATAAAGGAAAGTAGAGCAACTACCCACTGGTAGTATTTTCTAATAAAAAATCACAAGATCATCCTTTTTTTCAGGCGTCTCTGAGGATTTATCAGGAATTGAAGAGGTTGCTAGTTTTGAAACTAGTGAGTTTGAATGAAAATAAAGTTTGTCATGAAAGGATTGATATCGGGTTTAGGCCAAATCAGCAACAAATGGAACATTAAGGTCTTTATGGTTGACTTTATTCGTAAGAAAGTAAGGAGCATTGAGGATTTTACGAATAATTTTGGAATGGATACGAGAGGAATTCGATGGATTGGTGGAGGCCCAGAGCTCTACTCTTTAAGTCCAAATGGGTCTTATAATTAGATTTTACTTTTAAACTTAATCATTAGCACGAAATAAGTCATAAAATTCTGATTTGCATCCGGTCATGAAAGAACGACTTTTGGAAAGAGAAATCCTTCTGAATTCGTGTCAAGATTTATAGGAATGAACTCACTACGAACTTTCTTCGCCTTGCAACTGAAACTAGTCATAAATATTAGGTCTGCGTTTTTTCCATACACACTTAACATCGACAAAGTTATTACCAATAATTTAAAATTTCGAAAATCGCTGCAATTTATGCTTTCATCTGCCACACTTCCACTTTAAATTAACAAGAGATGTTACCGAATTGAGAACTGGTACATGGAGTTAATTTAAGATAATTATGGTTACTAAGCTACTGAGCAATCTCTACAAACTATGCATGGATTGAATCTACTAGCTATTCTAGTGGCACATGTCTTTTCCACCACACATACTGCCTTGTTGAATCTCATGAAGGTGGACTATTGTGATTCCTAACCAAAGATCTCATCAATATATCTCCAGCCCCGATGAATAAGTGGTTAAGTCTAATTGTCTCTAAAATGAATTTCTTGTACTTAAGTAAGCGGAATCGAGTTATTTTCGCAGTGAATAAGGGTCTAAGTAAGGCATTGCCTTGAAAAGGAGTTATTGCTTATATTACAACTCCATTTCAAGCCCAAAACTACAAGAATGATTCCGGTTATCTGGAAGCAGTTAACACTCTCTAGACAAAATCTGACTTAACCACTTTTTTACTGGGGCTGTAGATATATCAGAGCGTTTTATTGTGTAAACTCTTCCGTAACACACCGTTAAAATAAATCATATTTTCCAAATAAAGGAGGTAATATTCGTCAATTAAGAAGTTAACAGTGGAATTAAAGTGGGGGAGCATCATTTGGATAGATTTGAGGTATAGGTTGTTGGCGTTTGTCATTTCAATCTCTACGCTATATTCATGCTATGTCACAAATCAATATTATAATAGGACTTATCATACTATTAAGTCCATTAATAGATTTGTTTTGTTTTTTTCTCTGACATCGCACCACATCAACATTTATAAAATATGAGATAAATATATAGGGTTAATGAAAAAAAAAAAGAAGGCACTGAAAAAAATCATTTCAATAAGAATAAAAGATTCAACTAACATTTCGAAATATAGATAATATATGTTTGTTGAAACGATTACCGAAGTATAGAAATTTCTCATAATGATATCCTCTTTTCTTTACTTCAGCTAATGATATTTTGTATTTTTGGAAAACATTAAATGGGACACTAATGAAAAATTTAAAACTTGTTACTCAGCTCGTAGCGACAACCTGCGGAATAATTACCCAAACAAATAATGGCCATAATGAAACATACGAAAATAAAATATGTGTAGATAAAATTTGCATATACGGAAATGCAGTCTTTTATCGCCGTTATCTAGAGAACTATAAAACTTTATATTTGTATCTCAGGAAAGTATCTTTAAAATTCCATAATAGTCAAAGTACCTAAGATTTACTGTAGCTTTTCACTGAATGTTTTTTTATGTATATATTAAATAAACATAAAAAACACATGTTTACATGTGTGAAGCGACAAACTGTGGAATAATTACCAATAACCCAGTATTACTTTCATAATCAAGGGTATTTTTGATGTGTTTTAATATAACTTCTAAGATATCTCATGATTATTTTTATTTTGGAGGATATTAAAATGTAAATAAAAGTCATAAGATTCCAAAAAAATATATATAAAAACTTTATGAGATGAATATTTAAGCAAATTAAAATATTAAAATGGAAATTAAAGAGGATGGAAATGAGGGGTGGGAGGATTGACGTGAGGGGTGGGGATGGGAGGGGGTGCGAGTAGGCGTGGTCTCCGAGGAGTGGGAAACGGAGGTGTGGTCGGTTGTAAGCGAGGGGAAGAAGGTAGTAACCATGGACTATCAGTCACCGAATAACAACGAGCTCGTGAAAATGTACTACCAACAGTACAATATGTACAAGCAGGGATGGTACGGGTACCAACCTCAGCAATACTTGAGCTGCATGCATGAAGAACAAGGATGGGTTGCCGTTCAGCATCCTGGAGGACAAATACAAGAGCCCGTTGTACCTTCTGGACAAGAGCCGCAGATGTGGGAGGAACCTCCTCACCCCCAGCAGCCGCAGCCGCAGCCGCCGATAGAGCACCAACAGCACCGTGTTCCGCCGCCTCGAAGTCCGTACGAGTGGATGAAGAAGCCGTCCTACCAGACGCAGCCCACACCAGGTATGTACCAAGTCTTATCCACTACTAACTGATAAATGTACTGATAAGGGTCCTAGCTCCTATATGGCAGCTGTGAAGATATCTTTAATTTTGGTTCATTGCTGCAATAAATATTTTATTATTTCCACAATAAATCACTTTTATCAAATTTGGTAATTTTGCGTGTGCGGCGGGTTGTTTATTTTCATTATTTAGTATGACCCAAAGCGCGCTATTTCTGTTCAAAAATTCAAAAACAGATTGTGAATTTTGTGTACTGATATTTAAACGATAATTAATAACGATGATAATTAATAAAATATACAGAATATATTAGAGTATGTTTTCATTTTTTAGTACAGTGATCAAAACCATTAAAAGCATAAGAGATAGCCTTTCTTGTTTCACTTTGATTGTAACAGCAGATTATTTATCAAGAACTTTAAATATTATGTATTGCAAATGTAATAACACTTTTATTATATATATTATTTGTAAATATTTGTCAAAACTTACCTTTTGAAAACGAAAATTTAGTACAAAAACTTTTTCGCAACATGGGAAACACGATATTAACCATTTTTATAAATCACTAATATAGCTAATATTCGGATATTTGTATTTGGTAAATTCCTATATGAATTCATTGAAGATAGAGTGGTTTTAATAAAAAACGATTTTTTATAAATAAATAAATTGTAATTATTAGCGAAAATGATGTCCATGTAATTGATTTTTCTCATGCTTGACGGACCGGGTTGACATAGACTAATAACTAATGTATAATAACTTCTAAAGCATTTAACGAAACACTTATGTATATTGAATAATTTTATTAAAGGTTATAATATTAGGGGATATGAGATATATTTGTGATTCTATCATGATTCTTTTAACATTTATATAAGGCGAAGTCGGAGGAAAAATTCTTCATTTATATATAGTTTGCACATTTGCACATTTTTCTTGTAATGAGACAAGTAAACAATGAGAACGTAAAATAAATTTGAATAAAGTATCAGAACAATATAATTGTCCGTTTTCAATAAATCATTTTTCATGTATGTATATAAATATTTTTCATATATGTACAACTTCAAAAAATACTTTTTATTAAAACCTTTAGTGTTCACTATTAGCATAAAAAAATACTGAAATAGATTATTACAATTAAAAAATAAGTTATTTAAAAATACCGTTTCCTAATATATACAACAATTTCAATGGGCTCGGAACATTCAATAAAAATTGGAAGAAACAAACACTGATTCTTTATAACACTTGCTAAATCCTTAAAATGTTATAAATAATTTTTGTTTACTGTAAATCTGTGTAATACTAGTTCTGACTTAAACACTAAAGAGATATTGTAGAGTATTAAATTATCAGTTAAAACTAGATTGAAAAATGTTATGATTCAAATGAAAATCGGCAAAGTATAAAAATGTATTTATAGATTCAATATACATTTTTAAATTAAATATTATGTTGTAAATACAGATTTTCTTTTAATTGTAATTTTTAGAGTCAGTTAAAATTCATTTAATAAACTATGAGTGGTATACAACCGCATACAAAAATTTATGAATCAACCATTAGCAATAAATTAATTATGATTCCATTTTTATTATAAATAATTCAAAATATTGAGAAACGTCCGTTTGTTTTACCTAATGTAATAAATTGATTGAAATCATTTCGATTTATTTTCTGTTTATTTCTTATATTTGTTAATGAGCAAATAATTAAATTCAATGTTTTACTGTGTGTTATTATTATAGCATTAATTTATTATTATAAGTTTGTTCTAAATCATGCAATTACAATACTATAACATTTATACCATATAATTTTTATTAGAACTAAGATTCTAATTTTATTTAATAAGGTAATAGTCAGCTTAATTATCCACTATTTTGTATTATATATTTTTTTATTATATCTATTTTTTGTAATTTTTTTTGTGCGTAGTAGAATGTAAATTGGCTTAGCTAAATTAAAACTATCTTCAATCTTCCGACACTTTTATTAAACTTAATTCTAATTTTGCCAAATATTCTTATATGTATGAAATTATTGGAGAATCATTTCATTTAAAATAATTCTATATGTAAGTCTATAAAACCTTGTATAGGAAATTATATAGGACATTTTGTTATTAAAAAATAGCCTAATGTTTATAACAATAAAATTTAAAAATTTAATTTAAAAAACGGTAAGGGTAAAAATAAAATACCAATTAGGCCGGAAGGGTTAAATAATTAAATGGAATGAAACATTTTTTTCGTTATAAACATCCGTGAAAAAAGGTAGTTTAATCTTATTTCTAGTATAGGAACTAAAAATATAGTTTCGATTTTAAACAGCTGATGAAGATAATGTTATTTTTATTTTCATACCCATAGTATGAATTCTTACGCGTCTTTTTGTTTAAAAAAATAGCACAAAAATAATTATGACAGCAATAATTTAAAAAATACAATTATATTACACGTCTTGCATAAACAAGCAACCTAGATGAACGTAACAGTCATACAATTTTTTTTATGAATGGAAGAGTTTGATTCATAGTACTTTCTCCTTAAACTAACGAAAATATAAACATGTATAAATTTTATGTCCTTATCCTAGTTGCCACCTTTCTGTATATATGCTTGTAATAAAATGTAAACACTACACACAAAAATGTTTTATAGCACTATTCTGGTCTGTGTAAATAAATAAATGGCTCGCAATCCCATAAGCTAAGGGTAATAAGTTAATTACTCGTAGTAAATAAACTTAAATGCTTGTAGAATTAGTTTCAAGTGCTTTTGTAGGGTCCTTAATCACTTCGGTCGCGTGAAGACTATTGAGTATTTCATCTGGACTTCAAAAGAGCTCAATTTTTTTTTTTTAATATTATTTACCTAACCTTAAAGGGATCTCATTAAAATTGATTTTGAAGTAATTAGTAAGAAAATAAATATTAAAATATTATTCATTGATACAGCCTAAATATATCTTAAAACAATGATATATTTTTTAAATTACCTACAGTAGTAATTGTTTCTAATAAAATATAATATTTAAAATGTTAGTGAGGAATGGTATATATACATACATATATATATATATATATATATATATATATATATATATATATATATATATATATATATATAATAATAATAATAATAAATAACAAGTTATCGATTATGTTGCATCTCTGTATTATTTTTATAAATTTTAAATAAAACTATTTAAAGTTTACAAACACCCTGAGAAATTGTTTTAATGTTGGAGCTAAATATCATTTTGTACATTTAATGATTATTTTTTACAAATTTAAATAGAATTTATTCTGCATGTTTAAAAGTTGAAAATCAAATTCCAAAAAAGTACCCAACAATAAATGTTACAAAATAATTTTAAAAAGCCTTTAAATAAAATAGGATAATTTTGACGGATTGTTATAACGGAGTGGGAGATATTACAAACATAAATTGAAAAAAAAATCTTCATTTATCCAAACAATAAAAGGAGAAAATTTGTTCGATTTAAAGCGAACATTTTCAGTGACAACATATTGTCTGGTAGTCATATACAGCAATAATAAATATGGGAATATATATTTCCCTTGGAATTAATTATTTAGTTGTTTTAAGATTTATGAATATATTTTTGATTTATTATTTCTAATGCTTTTTGGAATATTATTCTTAGAATGATTGCTTACATAATGTTTTTTGTTTACTTATTAAAATTCCAAATATTTAAATATTAGTCTGCAACATAAAATTTTGCGAAATAATAATATGATACTATAGTAATATAATTACCTTTCCCGTTGTAGTTACATTGTATTTAGTACAATAGATCTTTTCATTCTTTATATATTTAGGCCAACATTTTTCTACAATGCTTAAATGCAGTAGTGCAAGTATTTTCAACACGTGTTTAAGGCCATTCGTCACGTGTACCCCATAAATCGTAAAAGGTCTAAAAACCTTTCCATTTGGAAGGTCCAGTTTAGGGTCCCTTCAAAGTTGCCGACTACGCCACTGTTTTGACGTGTTTATTACTAGCAGGTAGCTAGTACCAAGGCAATACACATTACATGCTTTTTTTGGCACGTATACATGTTGCCACTTACCCATCAACACAAAAAATACCGCCTGTTGGTTGAGAGTCAAACAAATTGACAACTCACTCTACTCCTTATTGAGACATCTTAGGTTAACTAGAATGTATTGTATATGTATACATATGTATGTATATATATATATATATATATATATATATATATATCTGTGAATGTAATCAGACCACGTACATGACAACTCCTTGTGTAAAAAGTCCAAAAATTCAGAAAATGTGCAATAGGTCTATTTAAGTTGTACTCGTACATTTGTTTACTAATTAAAAAAAAATTCACAAGATAGTTTAATAACAGATTCCATAGAATGACCCAACAATAAATATAACGTAATCGTTTTAAAAAACATATAAATAATAAAAGGATATAAATAAATAATAAAAGGAGTTGTAATTGAGTAGGAGATGTAAAAACATCACTTTAAAAAAAATATAATTGATTTATGCAAAAAATATATATATAAATATATGTATATGTAACTATTTTTTTTTTTTACTTCAGAAAATTAATATTTTTACATAATATATATAAGCTAATCGCTCATATTCAAGAAAGGTACGTTGCTTTTAATCAATAATATATTCGACTCATTATTAACAAATAATGCTCGAATTTCATGAATAAGTTTACAATTTTTAGAATTTTTTATCAATTGTATTAATTTTTAAATTAATACAATTCCCTTCTCTAGGATCCCGGCCAGAGCAAATCTTTTTTATTCAAAATAAAAATATTTTTAGATTAAGTTGAAAATTCAGATTTAAAATTTGTTGGCGTTTGGACCACAGATAATAGGTTTTTTAAAAATAAAAACCATAGTAATAAAATCTTTATCCTCAGTGCTTGTATGGAAGTTCTATTTAGTAACATAGCAGCAACATATGTATGTTGAAACGTACATATTTATTGCTTCTAATATTTATCTAAATATAATAATTTATATTGAAAAAATAAATTCATTTTAGTAATATATTGAGATGGTTTCTATTTCAATATCCTGCTTCTACAGCGTTGTCTTCTCATTACATTCGTGTTTGCTCTGTCACGAAGATAACAACTGTCTCACTAAGGTTTAACTCACTGCCTTGCCTTTTTCAAACAATAACATGCCTTTACATGACTTCTAAAACTTCCTTCTTGCCGTCTTACACTAATTGAATAATTTATTTTCATAATTTTTAGTAACATTATTATAAATATAACGTTGTTTGTTTATTTAAGGTCATTTTATACTGTAATGGATAATCGAACGATGCTACAGTGGGACCAAAATTTTTCCCGCCCAGGCTTATTTAGAAAGAGTGATTGTTATTTTTGTAAAAAATTAAGATAAGAATATTAGTAGTAATTTGAATTGAAAAACAAATTTGAACCTCTACAATCCATGAAGGTTCTAAGCCAACTGTAGGTGATTTGGCCGAGATCACACTAGCTAGAATGTTCCTTAATTAAAGATACCCGATCTATAAAGGCTGGGTGAGTCCCGAGAGTGTATTCAGCTTTCCAAGGTTGATTCTCGGCTGTTAACAGAGTAAATAATTTATATGCCACAGCCGGATTCGACTTAAAAATCAGTAACCCTACGTAATGATCTACACAGCTCTCCAGAAAATTTGAGAAACTAATTATTATAATAATATCCTAATTATTGATGTTAATATCCGCAACATTATAATTATTGAAAATACTATGAGTATGTTAAAGTGATTATAATTTTATCAGTTCGCTTCTAAATATCAACAGTTTTTTTATAGAGTTTTAATAATAATTACAAGCGTAACGTAATCAAGGCCTGATTATTTGAAAATTTCATTAACATTCGTTTAAAATTTGCTCCTTTATCCAAAGACGTCTACACAGCAATTTTCAACTCTTGTGTTGCACTCTGTTGATGCCCCTAGATGGTTAGTTAGCCAGTATTCCGCTTTATTTATTTATTTTTATATATAATTACTATTATATTTCTCGTAGCGTTTATAGCCTTATTCTATATCTCGCTGTATCTTCTTCCCAAAGGAGATAAACTACGTCTTGTGCGGGTTTGCTTTAGCACTAGCCGGATTTTAGACAGTCGAAAGACCATAAAATAAAGGCAGTAAACCAACCTCTGTCACCTTTATCTTGAATTAAAGAGATACAAGATATACAAGTTGATCTGGCGGAGATGGTTGTGCAATGTTTGCCTCCTCTGTTTGCTTCTGGGTTTTTTTTTTTTTTGTCTTATCTGGCAAATTGGAGAAATCCAAAAGTTAACAAAACCGAGATATTTATTAAAAAAAATTATTATGAAGTCCATCATGTGTCTGATGTCACGTCCCTGAAAGCGTCAAAGAAACACGACAGTACACCATGAGATTATCTCAGGTGTTTCTCAACTTAATATTAACCTATATTTAGGTTATAACATATGACTTAATATTATAGATGGTTTGAAGTGCTTAAATACATTAATTCGTTAAGTCATCAACTTAAAACCGTTTCTGAATTATAAATGGTTATATTTGTATGAATGAACTGAAATAAACTTGAGGCCTCACTGACCATTACAACCTAATTAATTTAATAATTTAAAAGTATGATTAAATTAGGGAGTAAAAAAAAAGTCCCGTTACTAATCTCTTTCGTGGCCTTCAATCTATTTTGTTATTAAATTATGTATTATGTATATATTTATTCATAGGTTAGCTCAACATATCCCCCAAATAATAATATTGCTAAATTCATTTAATGAAGTTGGAACTGTGATTGAAAACCTCTATTTTTTAAACTAACAAGAAATTTGAAATTCATAATAACCAAAACAATATTAGTTATAAACAAATTTAAACATATTTTTAAAAATTTCTACCTAAAACAATAAAAAATTTAAGTTAATTATGTTAGGGAGTTTTGATGGAATGTAATAGGACAAACAATACAAAACTATATATTAGTGGAAAATAATGATGGGGTGAATATAAAATTTAAAACATTTTATTTTAGTGGATAATAAAACTTTAAATTCTAAATCTGGCTGTTTTGGACGTAAAAAAATATACAATCGTAATAACTCAATTATAAGCATACATTCTCCAATTTATGTCTGAGTAATAACCTAGAACAATTTATACAAATAATTTATAATTGGTTGCATTAAACAAATGACGTCTAGAATTTTCGCTTTATTAATGGCTATGAAAAAAATATTAGGCATTATGATTGATTATTATTGTCTTTATGATGTGATAAAAATATAAATAATACGAATACTACAATACGAAATATTGATGCATTTATAATCGTAATTTTTTAACGATTTTCCCATGGGTTTTTATGTTTTTATAAGAATTTTCAATGTGTTTTTTTTTAATACTAATTATATTAAAACAGTGGATGAGAATTTTAATAAAATTCATTCGTCGTAATGATTGTATGTGAACAGTAGAATGCTAATGGTGAAGGTGTTAAGTACAATTCTTTCAATGTTGCTTTCTCTTGACATAGTTCTTTTTGCCACATCATACTGCTTGATTTTTCTTTTTGTTTATTACACCCCTGCTAGTAATTACGATAAACATACATAATTTAAAAAAATAACAATTATTCTTTTCTCGAATAAATTCTTCATTAATAAATAAATTAATAAATCATTAATAAATTCTCGCTTATTAAAAAGTTAAACGTGAAATTTAAAATTGTATAAGCCGCTATGAATTGAGTGTTTTATTTTTGAAGATTTATAAATGATATATTGTTATGTTTATATATTATATAAATATATATGTATTATTTTCGTCTGGCAAAAGAAAGGTATTGCAAGCATACTCAAGAGACTTGCCGAAACCTCCCTTAACGAGACTCAAGGGATGAATAAGGGAGCTTCAACCCCTCATTCTTAATATCGTTCCTCTGTTATATTTTCGCCAACTCGTACCGAATCTTTTATTTTTTTATCTGGAAAAAAAGAGGATTATAGTATATTTATATATGTTTTCTCACTAAAACATCGGAAAGTACTATTTTGTCCGAAAATTCCTATTAAATTTTTTTCATTTTTTCCCCAATTTGATGAGTTGGTGTTTGCTGGATAGTTTTCTAAATTGCCAACAGAATAAGATATGATTTTATAAATTATTTTTAAATTCAATTAATTTTTTTGTCGACAAAATTTTTAACTATCAGATATAGAGCAGTAAACATCGCTTAGACGTAATCGCTATCTTATCACAACTGATGTGCAAAGAGAAATTTTTAGATCACAACTCAAGCTATCGTGTAAAGGATAATAATAATTTATAATGATATTATTTCATACTATATAAATTAATTATTAATTAGTTTAACTGAAACTTATTAGATCATATGATCTAAATAAGGTAGTATAGTCATAAAAAGGATCTCTCGTCAATGATTGTATCTTCGAATCCTGAAAAATAGATTATTTTAATCACAATATCGATACCGGTTTTAGAAATATTTTGTTTGTTTATATAACGCCATTTAATGCTACTTTAGCTAATCGGACGAAAGAACCGAGGGAGACCTAAATTAGACCCGTCCAGATATAATTACAAAAAGGGAACTAAAGGGAGTACCTGACACCACACATGCTCAAAACCTCAATTTTACGCCCCCTCCGAAGGACGGCATAACCGAGGATTTTTTTTTGTTACTCCTTTTGATAAATCTAAAGGTCACCTTCGGGCTGGGAACACCCATAATATCTATTTTGATTAGTTAAAAAAATATTTTCGTTCCTTGTATAATAATATTTCAGCTATAATTTATTAACAATATTTATAGCTATAATTTCAGAAAACCAGTTGCTATAAACTTCAAATTTGAAATCAAGATTAACCTACGTTTATTCAGTTTATAATATTTATTGCAACCAGGGTAATAGTAACACTTTATCAAAGTCGTGTAAACTTTTAATTTTTCCAATTATTATTGTATTTTATTTGGTATTCCGATAAATAGAGAATATTTGTAGTGTTGTCCCTATCATTCGAAAGTAAGTAGTCCCAAATGCCATTTCGAGGTGTCATATGTTGTCAAATATCAAACAACAAATAAAGTGTTTGTTCAACAACAGATAAAAGCTATAAGAGTGTAAGATAACATAATTTTTTTTTAAATGTTCTCAGTTTGTATATAAGAGTAGAGTAAATACATCTTAATTAGTCTTAATATTTTTAAATGGCGGAAAATAATTTAAACATAAACATAAGACAGTTTTTTATCTACACTCTACACTAAGTTATAAAAATAAATATGTTAGTTCGAATACAACTTCTACTAAAAAGCGAACAATTATTTTAAAAATATATCTTTTAGATAAGAGTAAAGTATTGATGAGCATATTGCTCACAAGTTGAGGACGGTATGCTACCAAAAATAAATTTCCTCTTCTTAGATAAAACCTAACAAACGTTATGAGTAATTAACAAGGTTTCAATTATTTTAATAGATTAAGATCTTATATCAATAGATATTTACAGAATGATGAGAAGCTAATTAACTAAAATGGATATCTCAATTTCCAAACAAAAATAAAAAGATTGTTTTTTTATAAAACCGGACAAAACTCTGTAAAAAAGGGTTTTCTTCATGGAAGTATATAGTTATTATTATTATATTTATCATTACAACATTAAGTAGATTGTGATATTGACTCTTGATAGATGGCTTCTAATACATTATTGTTCTTTTTGAATATTATTTTTCAGTAAACCCATCAAAATAATTTCCTACGTATTTAATATGTTTATTAAATATATCAAATTTGAGAATTACAATTTGCCCACTACTTATATTTAATAATAATAAAATTAAAAGTAATCCCTATATTAGAGAATTTTCTTGACCTCTACCGGACCATTTTCTTCCTTATATATTCAAGGTCAACTAATATTATTCAACATATACTATTAATAATATAGCTTTTTATGTTGAAATGTGTCCTTGAGTATCCATGTACACATATCCTCATATCTATGTAGAAGAAAGGCTATACTCCCGCCCCAGTTTATGTAATGCTCACGTCACACCTTCTTCGGTCAGAGAATACCTAAGTGATACTTACTTCCTGATCTAGGGGAGGAACCTACGTGGAAGGTCGGCTACCTGAAGTATGTTGAAGGCAAAGGGTCTTAGCCCTAGCAATAAAACTTTATTGGTCCACCAAACCTGCCCTAAATCACTCTGAGAAAAATCTACATTCCAGGAAAAGTAAAGGGTTTTAAGGTCAGTTTAGACAACAATCTACCAGCACTTACCTACGACCAACGTAAACCTGTGTTGGTACAATATTTAAATCACAACATTTCACAGTCAATTTCAATCTCTGTATGTTATTACTCACCCATAACATAATATAAATGTAAAAATATACGTACATAAATCTATATGAAATGAATTTCATTGTTTGTTTTTTTTTCATAAAATAGTTTCGTGATCTGATTAATACCAATCAAATAATATTCCACACATTTGATCTGAATTTCTGATAGATTTTTTAATCGAAGACTTTTTTAGCCAATTTTACAGACTTTTAGTAGAAAAAAAACTATTGGGTTCACTATCTATTTATGAGTTATATGATTTCTTTAATCAACTTCAGCTTAAAGATTAGAGTATTATTTAAATAAAAGGTTGTTTAATATCTCTGCAATTCATACTAATAATAACTTATACTTCATACTAATAATAGCCAGTTAACCTTTTACCTTTAAAGGTTTTATTTGTCAAATATAGTTATATAGTTAAATGTATTGTTTTATGTAATGATTGCATGAATAATATAACTAATATAGGAATTTTTTTTAGATCAATTTATTGATATTTACAACTGTAATAATATTACATCAAGTAAATTTTATAGGAGCAAATAATATAGCTATACTACTATATTACAATTGAATTATTTATACTATGTATTGAGCTTGGGTAGCCCATCGTATGCTTTGATTAATAAATAAATTACTTGAAAGTGTATATAATTATTGTTCGGATTGTCAGTATATGTGAAAACCAGACTAATGCTAAAAATTTAAATAATTCAGGCTATAATTGATATAGAAATTTTTTTAAAAACAACACTTATTCCAGAGTTTTCACTTCTGTCGGCAGTTCTCATGATCCCCTATTTGTTAATTTTTTTTAAGCATTTGGTACATTTTTTTGAATTACCATTTAATTCGATTAATCATGATATAAATTTTAATATCGGAAATCTTCTTTCAAAAATTAAGCAAATAAAATCTTAACAAGTATTGCAGTTAGATTGTTTAGAAAATATAGATATTAAAAAACTACCTTTACTTAACTCGATAGTTAGATATTATCGATGATTATCGAGAATCAATATTTTTCCAAAAATTAAACAAAAAAGAAAGCATGTTTACTAGTGCTGTGATTTTTTTTTTTATATTTAAGCAATAAAACATCTAAACCAGAAACCACTGAAGTTTTGTGTATAAATAATGGCCGTGGAAACCTGAAAGAGTATTTAATAAAAACATTGTTTCTGGTAATGAGTTTTTTCTTGTACTCTCGCCATTCTTTATTACAAAAATTGATAAACTGATTTATTTTAAAGGAAGAAATATTCTTTTTTTTTATTGTTCCTATAGAAAAATAGAAAACACCTTGAGCTAATTTAATTGCACTATACTTCAATTTAATTAATACACCTCTCATTTAGCACTATTAAAAACGTAGTGCCACGATGTACTGGAATATTGATAACTCGAAATACCAAATCAATATTTGAGTTGTGTAAACAAAAATATTTAATTAATATAAAATCGGTTTTTAACATAAAAAATCGATATATTTCCTAATAACATAGGTTCCCCACTATTGTTAGAACGGAGAACAGAAGAGTTTGGTACCTGGCAGCAATCTGTGTACTCTTATCATAAAGGAAACAGGAAAGGCCTGATAGTGTTCTTTGTCGTCTAAGCCAGGAGTACTTTTGTCTTGCCGCTAAAGTCGGTATTTTGTAAACATGTTTCGATTTTTTTTTTAACCAATTGTTTACCTTTTCTATATCGGCGGCGAAGGACATGAAGTAGGATTTTTTTCTTTCGATAATCGCTTCTCTACCATTTCTTGTACAGTATTTATACTTATTATTATTAGGACGAACTATTGCTAATATGTAATTGATTAAAGTTTAATATCTAATCGATTTTATGTCTAATCGTTAAATCTGCTAACGAAAAATTTACATAACTATAGTTTCATGTATTGCTGAATTATTTTCCTGTTACGAAATATTAAGGTAAACCACGGTTTTGCCTCGATCGGATCAATAAATTTAAAAACAATATAAACTAATTGCTTACAAAAATTATAAATATATTGTTGAAATTAAAGTTCAATCCCATCATAATGCTGTGGATAATTTCAGAGCCCACATGCATCAAGATTATTCTTAATTTTAGTTCTTGGATATGGGATTAACTATTTTTTTGATAAGTACATAATTATAATCATAAATAGGATGGAACTTAGATGTTTTTTTAAAGATTATATAAACTAACATATACAACTTATAATTTATGTTTATACCAATAAATAAACGAAAGTAAATTTCATCTTAAAAGCAATATACTTGTACATATCTGATTAGTCACAATTGGTTTTATTGGCATTTATTGTCCGGAAAATTTCATGAAACATATTTCATAGGTCACAACCAAAAACTTCTCAAATCCTTGTCTTGAAGCAAAAACCTAAAAAATTCATTAATATTGAGATGTTTTTTAATAGTAATTTCCAGCAAGTAACTCAGTAAACGATCATTAAATAATATAACAATAAAAATCTACTAATCACTTAATGAGCTTTCGTTGCCCTCCGTTACTGAATAGTTTATATTGTGTTATATCCGGAACTTTGCCTGAAATTATATTTTTCTTTCTTTAATAATAAATTTGTTTATCCATTTTTCATGATATATAAAGCAATATATAAAGTAATATAACATTGTTTGAACATCTATTTATGTATTAGGTATTCTTTGTTATGTGCTAGGATCGGAATCATTGTATAAAAACTAAGAATGTAACTAATTTCTAGTTTACATATTGATTTGTTTACAAGGTCCAACTGACTGAACGTATTCAAATCTCAGTTTGATGTATTTATATGTTTAAATACCAAAATTAAATGTATTCACAGATATATGGTCCATATGAATATACTTGTAAATATGATCATATTTAAAGTAGAAATTCGTACTTCCATTTTAAGTGTGTTCACTGTTATAATACAATACAAATACAAAAGTCTTCTGAGCTGGTTATTCAGGAGATGTATTAAATTTTATGGTTGATTATGATTGTACCATAGCAAATTTAGTAATTAAAAAAAACATATTGATTTTATACAAGAAAATTCCCCTATCAAGTGCAGTTTTTACCTGTTGTTTTTAAAACACCATATTTTAAAATAAAATTATAATATTAATAAAGTGTTAATGTGGTTTAGTTAATTTGAATTTATGAAATCAACGTCAAAATCTACAGATTATTTCAGAGATTAGTGGTTTTAAGATATAATAAAAGCTGTTCAATATTAAAATTATAACAGTAAAAAATCAACAACTTCTGTAAACAATCTATTTGTATATTATTTAGGCTAGTTTATTATTATTATTTTTTTTGCAATTCATATAGCATTACTTCTATATGAATATAGAATTTCTATATTCATTATTGGAATTAAATAAATTTTAAATCGTATCCCATATCAATTCTTCATAATATATTAAGTCGTTCAAAACTCAGTATCAATTGCGCCTAAGGAATACTAAGCCTGCAAGTCGTGCAGGGCCTTGACACTACTGACAGGGTATAGAAAGTTATTTTATATTATATTATATACTAATACTTATAAATATGTAATATCTATTGTAAAAAGTGTAAATGATGTAAAAACAATGATACACGTGTTGTTCCATACACTGTTACACGCGATGGCCATGTTTTGTATTTGATTCTCATATTCCTTTTAAAAAAAAAAGTTTAAATTTAATTTAAGATCTCTTTAATGAAATAATATTGAATTTGTATTAAGGTGTATTTATATTGATGGAAATTAAAAAAACAAATTATACTTTTATTAGATGGTTGATTGGCAACACTGAAAAACGGTTTTTATGGATCTTCAGTTAATACAGTTCTATAAATACATATATTCATATATAATTCAGTTATTTTTTTTTATTTGTAGTTGTACTCTACATCCTTCTGACATGTTCTATTCTGTTAGTTTTATTTTTTTCCCTCATTGATTCTCTCTACCTCTGTCTTTCTTTCCCGACATACATTTATTTTTCACCGATAACCTGACATTCATCATTGTTATAAAATCATTTCTATTGAAAATTGACTATTTTTTAATATCTTTTCGCTCTTGTTATTTCACATTAATTATTTCATAATTTAACTTTTGCTGATTCTATTCCTTTTTTGTCATTCCTATCGTTTCTGTTTATATTACCTTTTTTATTTTTAGTATCAGTTCCGTAGGTTGTCGATTCCAGTTAAATCACCTATAGCTTATACCTTTTCATTCCATTCCTTTTTAATATTCCCGAAAATAAAAACAATCCTGAGATTTTTTTTATGATAAAAAGTGTGAAATTATGGGAAATCTGTTTATTTTAATATTCATTTTATCAAGAAATGTTAAGTCGGTTCTTAGTTTATAAACGATCATTAATACTAACTATATACAGTCAGTAATAAAATTCTTATTTAATCAATTTACATTTTAACTAAATTCGTATTAAAATTATATATACTAACTCATAGATACACACATCTTGTTAATTTTAATAAACGCTACACCTGACATACCAGTATACCCTGAACCAGAAGTTTTTTAGGATCTTTTGAGATTTGATTCTCATGTAACCTTTAAAAAATTATGTCATATAAAGGCAAGATTAATTTATATTAATTAATAATATATATTGAACTATATTGTTCTAATTTCTGTTTTTTTATTTATTTTTTACAATATAAGCTGATCCCATCTTAACGAAATTTTTTTTAGCTTAGATATTACCTAGCTTGTAATTTAATTCAAAGTGACAATCTGAATAACTGCTACCCAAACTTTTCTACAATCGAACTAATGTTTAGGTTGTACACAAAGCCGAAAATTAAAGTTTCGCCCCGGACATAGTTAACTTATATATTATCCTAGAAGGAGATAAAGAGATAATTTGATTTTTACACTTCTGAAGAGTTGGATATAACAAAGATCAGCTCGGTAATGGCCTCACGGGGTAATTATGGGCAATAAAATTTATGTATTCCAAAGGGGTTGCGTGTTAGATCCTCTCCCTCGTGTAGGTTTTATGGCCTAGCAAGATTCTATCAGAGGGCAATAAAATACCATAAAAGCTAATGATTATTTAAAAGAGAGGTGAAGGGGCAGGACGCCATGTTGAAGGCGGTGCCGATGTAGGGCGTGGCTTTTGACGCCGGAGCCAATCAATTTCGACTGTCTTTATCGGCACGCCTACCTTACATCACTCCTAGTCCTAATAAGTCCTATCTGTGATGTTTTGGTCCTTGGCTGCGTTAAAACCTTCAAAAAACATCTAATTCGGTATTGTTTTGATTACAAAATAGTACACTATCAATTTTTATGAAATATCAGCACATAAGTAATTGTCAATTCCAATCCATTTTTAAAAAATGTATTTATTGAAATTTACAACTGTATACTGAATACATCAAGTAAATTTAATGAAAGATAAATCATGCCCCAAAATAAAGGCATGTAGAGAAACTACCCAGTGGTAGTACTTAAATAAAAAGTTCAACTTAGAAGGTCACGAGGCCATCGTCTTTTCAGACTCCTCGGAGGATTATCAGGAATTGAAGAGGTTGGAAGGTTTGAAACTAGTGGGTTTCAGTGGAAATGAAGTTTGTCATGAAAAGATTGTTATCGGATTTGGGCCAAATCAGCAACTTTGTTGCTCGTAACAAAGTAAGGAGCATTGAGGATTTTACGAAGGATTTTGGATTGAAAGGATTGAATACGAGAGGAATTCGATGGCTTATTGGGGCCCCAAAGCCCTATTCCGTAACTCCAGATGGGTTTAATGATTGTCATGTATATGAATCTTTTGTTATATTTTGGGAGCTTAGAGCATTTGTCTAATAAATGTTAAAGGAGTCTGAAACAGCAAGCTGGTTCTTGTCGTTTCAGTCTATCAGTCTAGTATGAGGATTCCAAGTTAAGCTTTTGACAATGTGTAGTCCTAAGTACCGGATCTGTTCTACAGGAATCAGTGGGATGTTATTAAACGATACAGGAGGACAGGAAGTCGTTGGTTTACGACGGAGGGTAAAACTGATTTGATAAGATTGGTGGGAATTTATTTTAATCCTCCAGTTTTGACACCAATTTTCAAGATCAGTGATAGGGGATTGAAGAGTACGGTTAAAGTATCCCGTTTAACTGAAACAGTGTTGACAGATAACAGACATGTCATCCGCATAAGTGGTAAGGATAGTATTAGGATGAGTTGGGATGTCAGCTGTATAAACTGTGTAGAGAATTGGGCCGAGGATAATGCTTGAGGAACACCAGCGTGCCCCGTGCCCCGCCCCCCCCCCCCCTGGATCCACCCTTGACCTATAGGAGAGATCAGATTGGATAATGAGAAAGTATGTAGGAGGTAGGAATTAACGGATTTTGTAGAGCAACCCGGGGTGCCAGACTCGGTCGAAAGCCTGTTCCACATCAAGGAAGGCCGCTGGACAATACAATCCAAGTACCAAAGCTGAGGAAACAACATCCACCACAAGATGACATAACAGCAATCCGATGTCTTGTTTTGAGTTGAATCCTTTTGGTAGGGATTTGAGAAGAAAGAGGCACACGATCACAAATCTCTGATTCAAGCTTTATTGTTTCAGTTCTATTGTTTTTCATTATTTTTTGTATTATTTAAAACACATATGAACTTTGTGGCTATGATAAAAATGCTGTGACCGTTCCCCTTCTCTGTTTCTACTGTCTAAAATCCTAATAATGCGATCTAAAGATTTCTTTTTGTATTTGAAAAAATTAATTTAATAATGGGTTTAAAATAATAATAAATTTCGTGAACAGTCCTATCTTAATAAGCAATGTGTCGCAAACTAAAGTCCCCTAAAATTAGGTAGGGTGCAGAATCGCTAGAATTTATACAAAAACACCTTTGGACTAGCATACAATAGCAAAGATGTGCATTTCAATAAACTTTTTAAAAAACTCAGATGCCTCTAAGAGTCTCACTTCATGGTTTTTCTCTAATGCGATTATCTATATGTCTGTAATAAAACCTAAAAGGCATAATAGTAACTGAAATAATTAAAAAGTAAATAATTTATAAAGGGCGAATAAGAAAATAAAAATAAATTATTAGGGATTATTTTTTTTTTGTCATTTTTGTATCGCCAATGAGATAATTATTATTTTTTTATGAACCACAACAAACATTCTTCACGTTACCGGGCTTATACATAATTATTAACGAACAGACAAATATTAACGGGAAACGTTCTGTCATACTACAAACAAAAATAACTTCTGGATGGCATACAAGAAATAATATAACTTCATAATGATATTGATAATGATTCATCGTCATAATGATATCAATATCAATATAATATTTTTAAAAAAATTATTGAAACTTACAACTGTATTATACCAATACAATAAGTAAGTTGAATGAATGGGATAATGACAAGTTGTCAAACAACTGATACAACTCAAATAACGAATTAACACGAAATGTCACGAGGCCACCTTCTTTTCAGACACCTCGGAGGATTATCGGGAATTGAAGAGGTTTGAAACTAGTGGGTTTGAGTAGGAATGAATGCCATGAAGGGATATCGAGTTCGGGACAAATCAGCAACAAATTGTATATCGAGGTGTATGATTTGAATCGAAGTATAGTAAGAAGCATTGGGGACTTCGGAATGCAAGGATCCGATACGAGAGGATTTTGATGGCTTAGTGGTTCTTCAAAGCTTAGCTCTGTAAGTCCAAATGGGTCTAATAATAGTCATGGATGATTTGTATATGATTTGTAATTAATTAAGATCTTAGAGCTCATGTTCATGTGTTGAAGACCCCTCAATCGACGAACAGTTTCTTGTCGTTTCAGTCTAGTAGTAACACAACAAGCAGAAACGTAGTTATTATAGTATTTTTTTTAATTCATTTTTTCTTTCATTGTGAACTATGATTCTGCACAGATACATTTAAATGAGTACAATTGTTTTTAATTTGAGACTGTTTTTTTTAATTTTTTTTAAATTAATTTCTTTTTAATTTGCTACAATTCACAAAAATTATATAAACTCAGGCAGATAATGTGGAATTAAAACAAAGGGATAAGGCAAAACAGTAGTACTAATTTGCTTCAGATTTCAAGTTACTGAACTGAGGTGGTAAGGTCCAATATATACATTTTACAGGTATACATTATCCATGATTTTTATTAATTATTTTTCTTGTAATCAAATCTGTTTTTATCAGTCTTCATGTTAATTACTGAACTTCCAAGAATGAATAAAATAAGTAGTGAGGGTAACAAAACTTGTATTAGAACTGGTCAATAAAAAGTAAATGAAGTTCTATAAAATTTAAATTAATAGCGTTTCAAATTAAATAATCTCATACTAACCTATAAATAATAAACAATGAACTCCGATAAATCCATAATAATAATAACATAATGACGTTATGAACCTGTTGATCCGACCATTCGACATTGGAAAGTCAAGAAACCTTCCCCTCCAAATAACCCTAACATACAATCTAACATCACCCATTCTCAATCTAAGTTCAGTACAGTTCTTGCAAAGGGCGTGCGTTCTGTGACTACAATTCATGTATTCTAGTTGTCTTAATTGAATCCACTTTAATTAACTATACAAATATATGTTAATGCGGCATCGAATTAGTCAAAATATTAACGCCATTTAATTTACTGCGAATTCGTTAAAAGTTTTCTCTCAGTTAGGGAACGATTACGAAAATGAATAAATATCGAATCGCCGCCGAAATACAGTCATTTCTTTAGTACAGTTATCACTGCCGAAGTACAATCTTAATTGAATGAATCTCTAGATCCTTAATATTAGGTATACTAAAAAACAAAAGCCGGTACCATTATAACCCATGAAGAGCTCAGTACATGATACAGACAATGTCGTTTAAAATGGTTGTGCAGGGAGCTGATTTGACCTAGTTTATCCTTAAGTTGAAGGTACCCACTTAGGTGAGGCGAGCCTGTAGGGTTTGCACACAGGGTCCATCTATAATAGATTCAATAATAAATTTGTTACAGCCGGATTCAAGTATAGCGTTCAGTTTCTGAAGGTCTCGGGTATGAATTCGGGAAAAATAAAATATCCTTATGTACGAGGCGGGTCAATAAGTCCGTGACTTATTGAATGAAATACAGGTTTTTATATGAAAAGTTATTTTATTTTTTAGTTCTATAACACTTAGTCCAACGTTTCTCCAATTTTTTTATCCCTTCCGAAAAATATGATTTGTCGAGGTCATCAAAATATGCATTTGTTTGTGAGATGACTTCGTCGTTGGAGTCAAATCTCTTTCCGCCGAGCCATTTCTTTTCTTTTCTTCAGTTTTGGAACAATAAATAGCTCGGGGCTAAATCTGGAGAATAGGGCGCATGAGGTAGCAATTCGTAGCCCAATTCGTGGAATTTTGTCATAGAAACTGCACATGTGTGCACCTTGCATTGTCCTGGTTGAAAAGAACTTTTTTCTTGGCCAAATGCGGTCTTTTTTTTTTCAATTCCTCATTGAATCGACCCAATAAGTTGGTATAATATTCGGCATTGATTGTTTTCCCCTTTTTAAGGTAGTGAATGTGGATTATACCGCGTGCATCCTAAAAAACGGTCGCCATGACTTTATTGGCTGACAAACCCACTTTTGCCTTCTTTGGCGCCGATTCACCCTGAGAAGCCCACTGTTTTGACTGCTGTTTCTTCTCCGGTGTGTTGCGGTAGGTCCACGTTTCGTCCACGGTTACGAAACACCGCAAAAACTCGTCCATATTGCTGTTGAACAATGCCAAACATCCCTGCGAAATTATCAAACGGTTGCGTTTGTGGTCAATTGTGAGCAAACGCGGTACCCAACTTGCGGAAAGCTTTCTCATACCCAATTCATCTCATTCGAAATTGAAACCACTGAGCCATGTGAGATGCCTATGGCTTCCACAATCTCTCTCACTTTCAATTACCGATCGACTAAAACCATATCATGAATTTTTTCAAATTTAGACAGGAGTCAACTGACAGTTGCCTGTTGACAGGAGCAGTGTTGTCATTTTAAGAGGCGGGAAATTCAAAAAGTCACGGACTTATTGACCCGACATCATATATAATTCTTCTGTTCGTGTGTATGTCCCTGTCTAATCAATTAAAGTAGTGTCTATACCACTTCTTTATAATTTTTTTTTTAAATGGATAATTATTACCGATCAAACCATTTCATTTTATGTAGGTTAGTAATTAGAGACATTGTATCTAACTCTTGTATCTTTGTTACATTCATAATAAACCTTTTTATAGAGTTCAGCGATTCAGCATATTCAACTATATATCAAATTATAATTAAACTTTGCTAGCATTATTTTAAATTTTTGATTGTTTCATTGATTGATTAGACGCTTGCTGCATTACAGTTCAATAAATACATTTTAATAAATAAAACAATATTTGAACCAGCTTTTGCGTTTTCGCAAACCAATACTATTGGAAGAGAAAACATTCAGTTTACATCCGGAGCACCATTCGGGACAAGTTGGACGGGTCTACTGCGGTTTTTACAGGAAATCGGGAAATAGTTTAAATGAAGTTAGATAGAGGGTGAGGATTATAAGTGACTAGGGAGCGATTCGGCCTGTGATTGCCATAGGGTGGGGGGTAGGAGGGTGGGGAAATATTAAATCACCAAGGGAGGGGAAGGTTGGATGCTAAACGGAGCAAATGGCGAAGGAGCCCTGAAGGGCTCGCTGGGGACCCATTGCGGTAATTGCCGCCCTTCCCCACAACTCTCCCTTCTAGGCAAATTGGATGGGTGCCTGTTGCATTGTCAAACAAAACCTCCAACTGTTAACATCAATCGTTTCCTCAACACAACCGCCTTTAGACTTTTCATCCATCTCAACCAAGTGCAGAATCATTAATCATAAGTGATCAACTAATTAGTTATATATGGGCCATTATAAAAAAAATAAATCTTTCACTGTCCCTCACTCATCGTCCTATAGTATCCCATCGCTATCACTAGGTTAGAGATTAAGGACAATTTTAGGTCCTAAATTCTCCCACGACAAGTTTGTCCACACGCGAAATAAGACCATTTACATAGCAACAGAAAGAATCTCCGCCACCATAAGGAAAAGAAGATGTCTATGGACATATCCTGCGAATGAATGCAGGATTATTCATTATTGAAAATAATATTTGAATTCCTCAGAAGTGAAAAAACAGAACAGTTTTTAACATCCGTCCTTGAACATTCCTTTAAAAACAAGGTTTGTTTCTTAATTATTAGTCACATTGTTGCCATAAAAAATTTCATATTCCTTGGGGCCAAGCAAGGTTTTTTAGTGAATAAAAGAGAAATCACACAGTTACAGTCACAATTACACAATTACTAGTCACATTAGTTACCGCAACAGGTTTAAAATGACATTTTTTTTTCAAATGATGCATATTTGTTTTTGTTGTCAACAGAGTTAATCCTTAGCCCAAACCAATATTAAGAGTAAAAATCACACAAAAGTGATTGTCATCTGATTCATTCGGAAATTCAAAATGATTCTCTACCACAGATTACTAGTAGTATTAGTAAGTTCGATTTTTATTTTTAAGAAGTTCAACTTAGGTAAAGGAGTGTAAAGGACTGAGGGTCACCTGTAGTCTGATGGTTAACATAACACTCTACTATATACCAAATATACGAAAGAGTTCACACCCCGGAAGGTGGCCTCAGGATTTTATAAAGGGAGTAAAAGATGCTTGGTTTACGTCCTTCGGAATGGGTGAAAAATGGGGGTCGGAATGCTGTGAGGTGTTAGGTACTCGCTAAGTATCCATTGTCCGATTAGCCACAACAGCATAAATGAATTAACTTTAGTTTTATTTTATATGTACTATTTCTTTACAATTAGGAACCTTGATGATTAAATCTAAACCTAGGTGCATCTGGAAGAGCGTACTGTTTCCGCCTGTACGTCCATAATAGATGAGGTTTAGCATGCCGTAAGAAATTTACCTGCAAGTAGTTTTATCTCGCGAGTGGATTAAGGGAGCGGTGTTATGGCTATCTGAGATGAAAGGGACCGGCTCTTCCTAAGCCTTCTTATCACCTTGGGCTCACCGTATCATCTCGCCCTACACCGGCCGACCTCAAACCTCTATACCGATAGACCTCTATTGTTCGATATCAGCAATGGATAAATGATTCCAAAAAATTATTTCTTTTTCATGATTCATATCTATTTCTTCTCCCATAACGTGCAAGTTGGCAGTTCCAGAAAACATATAGCTTCTTCTTTTCTTTTTCCCCTTCAAGGTTCGAACAGCCATCTCTTGGGAGTTCCCTCATCTCCCAGTTAACAAAAGGTGGACGACTTGAAATAAAGATATATATGTATAGTGATATTGAACAGATTTAACATGAGTATAAGTAGGAGTATATGAGTATAATAGACTTCATATATGAACAAACTAATTGACTACTGACTGACATAGCTGATCTACAACTAACTTAGTGACTACTCTCCTTACATACTATAAACTAACCACACCATCTCCTCTCTACTATCTGATCTCTCTAATCATAAAGCTATTATATCTATACATCTAAAAGCAGAAGGGAAGTAAAGGAAGTTTACATTACTGACTACATGGAAGAGTTGATGAGATTCCCTTGTTACAAATCCAATTCACTACAGGTCGTTGCCATGTAACTTCTACTTCTTAACCTATCACTTTCCATCGTCATCGTCCTAGCTTGGATACGATGGATACGATTACTTCGTAACACAGTCGTTGTCTCCCCTTAAGTCTTTTGACTTTTGTTTGCAATTCGTTGAAGCTTCTCGCTTCTCTATATTCTCCCATTCTGCAGACATGGCAGACCCTTTTCTCGAGCATTTGTCCCAATGGTTCGAAGTCTAAATCTGCGTTGTCTTGTCTTGGTTTTCGTCTCTTCGGAGATATCTCATTTCAGTCGTAGTTATTCTGTTTTTCTTCTTTACATAGTTGTCCAGTTTTCCATATGTGGGTAATGGGCTAGATGAAAATATATTTTCTAAAAAAGTACATATTAATTGTCACACATAATCTAAACCCCATATTCATAAATTGTAAATTTATTAATAACTTTTAAATTTTAAATTTAAAGTTTAATTAGATTTTTTAATGAGCAAACATATATTTATTTTTTTTATTTATCTGGTGCTGTTTTTTTCCCGTTTCTGAAAAATAGACGGGTATCTGTTTTGTTTTAACTGATTTATGATATAAAATTACTGTGAAAAAAAATGACATTTAATGCTAATTTCAATTTCTTTTTTCTTATTTTATAGGGAAAACCCGAACAAAGGACAAGTATAGGGTTGTCTACACTGACCATCAAAGGTTGGAACTTGAAAAGGAGTTTCATTTCAGTAAATACATTACAATTCGACGAAAAGCTGAACTAGCTTCCTCACTCGGACTATCTGAAAGACAGGTAATTATTAACAATTCAATGAGTATTTATATAGTATATAACTTTATTTTAATTACGAAGTATATCCTATCATTTTCTTGAATTGAGATTTAATTGTATCTAATTAAATAATTATAAATTGAATTATCTCACAAATGTATACTTTTCAATATATCCTATAGTAATATATCATTTCAGTAATATTATGCTCAGTTTATCTATTTTGAATCATTATTAACAATTGATTTTAAATATGAAATATCTGTTATATATATTTATTTCTATGAGGTTTTATTTATCATCGACATTTATAAATTATTAACAATTAATTAGGTTTGAATATTTAACACAATTTTTTTTTAAATTCCGAATATTCGAAAATTTAAAAAAAAAAGGCAAAATTTTACTATATCTGTTTTTTTCGTTTTATTTAAGATATGTTATTTTTATAAGACACAAAAGAAAATCGGTGAAAATCTGTCATTTTAAGAAAACTATTGATTTTTTTTAAGACACCCTTCGTGCCAAGATGTATAATCATTAAACATTGACCTATAAATTAAAACACTAATTTAAATTCTATAATATTTTTTAGTTTTGTAATCCTTGAATAAATATGAGTACAGCAAAGCATACACGAAGTGGTCAGCGTCTACACGTGTAACGAAAACGAATAAGTCTGTGTAAAGCTCTCTGTAAACTTGCCTAAAATTGTGTTATACAGATACAACAAAATTATAAAAAACAACATATTTTTCTAATTATAAGTAAGATTAATAAAATAAGTTGACATTATATAAAAAATATATTTAATGGGTATACCATTATTAATGACCACCAGTGGCCCAAAATATATGTCTCCTATTTATTTTTATATTGGATAGTTTTTTTTAAACAAAATTCCTATATTGCGTTATCACAGAAAAAAAATAATTATTTATAGAAGGCAGCAAGATTCGTGTTCATCTTACCAAAAATTTTGAGCTAATAAAATCAATTACCCATTAAACCTTTCACTCCGAACCATCAGTTAATAAAAACTTGATTCCGATAACATTAGTAGCTATATTTTATGTCCTTCCTGGCGCAATAGTTAATTAATTATTTATACTAAAAAACTAAATAATAAATACATGTGTTAACAAATCATCATACACATCACAAATCACAAGATCATACAGTACTCATTCATAAAAATACAATATTAATATAATAGTGCTATACTTATTACTGTAATACTTTGAACATTATTAAGTTGTTGTTTAAACATTAATTTAAATGTTACAGGTCAAAATCTGGTTCCAAAATCGAAGAGCCAAAGATCGTAAGCAGGTCAAGAAGATGGGAGAGTTAGTCCATAAGGAAAAAATGCAGCAACTGGCATTAATCTAGCAATGAAACAATTTCACGTCAAAATGTTTCTTCTCAAAACTTGTAAATGTACATACAAATAGCGTACATATAAATAAATTGATGCCTTCTCATTTTTTTAAAAAATTCAGAGATTACTCCGTAACGTCAAGTTAAAAAAAAAAATTTATATTATGTAATATACATTGTTTTTCAGGGTTAAGAAGCCAAATTGAAAATTTGACGTAAGGACCTCAATACAAGAAAAAAATTTCCTATGGAGGTATGTCCTCGAAAACTTTATTTAGGAGGTATCCACACCTAGATAAAACTTACTTCATTTGTTGCAACCATATTAATTAAATGTAAATTTAAACATTTATATTATATTAAAAACGATTTCCTTGAGCACTATGACAGTTTCGGATTATTCGAAATTATGAAATTATCCTCCTTCGTAAAGAACTTAGGTCATTGATGGGCCTTTAATGTCATCAAAACAATCCATTGGTATCGGGTCTGGAGAGCGTGCAGGCCAAGCCATTGAATGGGATAATTAACATTTGTCGTGGACCTCTTCCGTAATGTGAGGAACAATCATCTAATTGAAACCGCACACCAGATATTCCACTGCAACTTGAAGTGGAATATCTTCAACTAAAGCATTATTAAGAAATTTCAAAAATGTAACTAGCATTGAGTCGAGGTGGCAACAAATGAATACTTATTAAAATATTGTCCTAATTAGTGCCCAACGAAATCCCTATGATCAACATTTAATATAGTTGGAACAAATAAAATAAGCTTTATTTATTTACACTGTCTAAATAATTCGCAACAGTGAAAAACTCTAGGTGTGAATACCTCGTACATAAAAATGAATACCTCCATAGGAAAGGAATATGTGCAAATGAAAGGAGTAAACGAAAGTTTGAGGTCCTTAGTGCAAATTTTCAGTTTGGCTACTTAGCCCTGAAACAACCTGTATAATTGTAACTATCTTGATGATAATGTTGTTTCAAATTTAAAGATATTAATTACGTTTTAACACTCCTAGTTATACAAATTGTTGATTTATCATATATATTAATGAATTCTCATGTGATAAAAAATATATAGATTATATTTTATTCAACAATTTTAATATTTATTAGTAATACAACTCCTTCTATTTATAATTAACACAAACTATATACTACGATATTTTTATTATTTTTCGAGGTTATTAATTATTCTTTAGACCATAGGATCATTGAGATCAGTAAGTCAATAACAATATTACCGACGTTATTCTCACTCATGTTTTTGAAATAAATTTATTTATAAAAAGCAAAAGACATTTTGGAGTTCTTTTAAACATGCTTACACGCACCGTTGTTATATGGTTTGTGTTATGTTAATCTATATAGTATGTATAAAAAGGGTAAAACAAAAAATAATTAAGCTGTATATATCTACATATAATATGAGTATGTATATTTATACATATATAAAATTAAGATGTAAATATCATTTGAGCTTAATTTATACTTTCTTTAACTTCATAAGTAAGTCCCCATTATGCTTTGTGCCCTATATTTGTATAATTTTAATTCTTATGTTTTAGCTTTGTAATGATGGTACTGATTTAGTGCCAGTTCACTTAATATGGTAATACACAAACAATTGGTAATACATGTTGTAGTAATGTAGTAATAAAACACATTCACATGCGCGCGTGCGCGCAGCCCCGAACACATTATTATGTACATATTATCAATTGATTTTTAATTAATAAAATCTGTTACACAAGTTCTGTTATTCTTATTCATTTTACCTCCAATACCTATATTTGAATGATTAATTTTATACACCCCAACCATACTATAAAGGTATCCTCAGTAACATCTATAGTATTGTTAAAGGGCTTTCTAAACATAAAGGAAATGTATTTGAATATTGAATATTGAAAAAAAGGTTTGATTGGGGAATTGGTTGAATATATTTTATTATTTTTGGTGTAGAGTTCTTCGAAATTGGTCGCAGTTTTTGGTTATTGCTGATAGATGGAATTGCCCATGGTAGTGAATACCCTATCGTTAGTTATTCAATATCCGTTTGTATGGCAATATAACGGAAAGTGATATGCTGCGACCCTTTATTTGGGTTTTCTCGGTTTGGTGCAACAAAATGATAGATACCCTTACGCAGAGTATCATTGTAACTGTGGTCTGGTATATGTAAACGTACCGAAGTAACAGGAGTTTCCTTATATGATTTAAGGGCAATTCTCCAGCTTCACTTAGTAACAACTTGTTCCAAATGCTCCAATCGAAATTCTTAAGGCGGTATTCTGTATCGAATCGAGATTTTATTACAGGCTTTTGCAAACTGATTAGTAAGTAAACTATTATCTAGCTTAGACCTTTTTCTGTCAGCTACCCAGCTTTGGTGGTAAAGATTTTTTAAGATGCTTAACCATTTACTGCAGTCTATTTTAATTTATAATCGAATGAAAGCCCAACGATTCGGATATCTTTGTAAAATTTAATTTCGCTATTGGTAATCGAAATATAATGTACTTAGATTTTCCAATTTATTTTTTCTTGCACCAGCATTTATCAGCAAAGAATCCGAAACTAGTCTAGCTTCCCTATCCTTCTAGTTGGAAAATCGTCGATTGCATGATCTATCGTGTGAGGCTTAGATCCTTTCCTACGCAGCATAAATCATCGGTGTAAAGGAATGCTTTAGCTGGGAGGGTTATCCGATCTCCGATATCATTTATAGCAATAAGGAATAACGTTACACTAAGGACTGAGCCTCGACGTACACCATTCTCTTGCTCCATTTCATCGGAGTAAATTTTATTACTTTCACCTGCATTCCTCTGTTGTTGAGAAAAGTCTTAATGGAATTGATCATATTTCCCCTGGAACCGTTCTGTAAGAGACTCTAAATTCGTGGTAGGTAGACTATGTCGTAAGCCGGTTTTATATCAAGACTGATTGCAATTAAACTCATTTTTTCTGAAAATGCGGAAAGTATCTCGCTAGTGATCAGTTATTGAATCAGGTATCTAAAGAAATATTTTTTATGCTCGAGATACCAAATAAGTCGTTTATTGATGATCAATTACATCAGTTTACACATAGAACAAATCAAGGATATTGGCCTACCATACAGCTATGGGGATCTCGCTAGTGATCAGTTATTGAATCAGGTATCTAAAGAAATATTTTTTATGCTCGAGATACCAAATAAGTCGTTTATTGATGATCAATTACATCAGTTTACACATAGAACAAATCAAGGATATTGGCCTACCATACAGCTATGGGGATCTTGTCTACTTTTATTTGGGTTTAATAATGAAATTACAGTAGATTTTTTCCACCACGTTCCAAGATATTTTGAGTCCAAATTATATTACATACACAGAAAAGGTATGCGTTAACCAAGGCCGTAGCCAAGGGGGGATTAGGGGGTCAACCCCCCTCCCCGAAATTCCGAAATTTAGTTAGTATTAAAAATTAATACACTAGGTTAAAAAGGTGCAAATTAAATTAAAAACAACACACACAACAGAGGATCCAACCATTTTACATCATTATGCATTGCAAAATGCATACTTATATTTATATTTGCTTGAAAATGTCCTCCAACAACTTCCCAATAATTAACAATCGCATCGAAAATCAAGAATTGAAGTATTGTTGTTGTTGCGTATTGCATTTAAATCATTCATCATCCAATAATAGTTTATATGGGCAAATTTTAAAAATTATCATGAATAATGGTATTAAAATCCTCGATCCTGACATGACCCCCCCCCGAAATGTTTTCTTGACTACGGCCTTGGTGTTAACCGATGGGGGCAATTTCTTAAGGAATATGGCCGGGTCCTAGAGATATACTTTATTGAAATATTACAATCTGCCACCTTTAGGCAATAAGTAATAGCGCTAAATAGCTATACAATCATTCAATAAAAAATAAATAAAAGAAATAATAATATATACATGCTGATAATAAAAACAAAATAAATACTTGCGAAGATGATAATAAAAATTAAATAATTTCTCACATTGATACCATAATTACAATATTTACAATTTGCCTGGGGTCCCCGAACTAAGCTTCTTTCCCAGGAATGGGGGCAAAGCAAGAGTCAGGGAGGCCCCTGCGCCCTTTCCCAGCCGCGTCCCTGGATGCTGGTTAGGGGCGCGTCACACACACAGGTGGTGAGTATAAAATCTGGCCATTATTATTATTGAGGCATTCTTCTAATTCTAAGAGTGTTTAAGTAGTATTCATTATCTACTGGGACATTTTGGTGGTCAGTCACGACTGGGTTTGGAGGAATCATGTAATTAGATGTCGATAATGGGAGAGAGAAATGGTTGCACAATGTGTTAGTAATACCTTTACAATTAGAAATGGTTTCACTTCCGTTGGTTTTCAATCATGTTATTTTATTATTTTTTCCAAAGTTTCTTTAATGGTTAATTCATTAAAGACTAAGACTATGAATTATTAAGAGGTATCGTTCCCAACTGATCTTTTAGATTCCTAGATAGTTCTACGACAGAAGCTCTTTTCTTTTTGTAATCAATCAGGTTTTCCATTGTTTTGTCTTCGAAATTTGTTGAATGATTTTTTGGCTGATTTTACTGCTTCTTTATTCCCCCGAGGTACAAGAGGCTTTTTACAGGCACTTTTTGTTTTCCCCACGGTTGTCGTTACTACAGTTTTTATTATTTCGATATTTCTTCATCTAATTTATCTATGTTTGCCGTTTTGGATATGGGAAATTTGTTGGCTAACATCAAATCAATATATTGGGCATATTTTGCCCAGTCAGCAAATTTTAAATTCCATCTGGTAGTTTTCAATTGTTCTTCTATCTTATTTACAAATTGAATTTTCAGAGGAAAATGGTCGCTATCAAATAATTCATCGAAAGTATCCCACTTCAGGTCTGTTGCTATGTCAGAGCTACAGACTAGTTCTAAGTTAAAATTTTTTGGAATTTGCCGAGAAAACAATTTTTTTTTTCAAATATTGTTACGCCACCTGAAGAATAGTCTGTTTGTTTGTTCTTAGATAATGAATGATAGCCTGAAAGCGAGCCTATACGTTTTGCATTAAAATTAGTTTCTTCTAAATAAAGCACTAGAGGGTTGGGTTTTCTTTATTAATAATTTAATTGTGGTTTTCTAATTAAGAAACTATTAATATTCCACTGGATCATCATGGGTTAATAAAATAATTGTTCTATTGTTGTTGGTACAGGTAGTTTCGAGCTGTAATTTATGGGTTATTTTCGTTGATCAGTTTTTAGCTGAGGGGTTATCAAATAGTTTATGGATTTTTGTATTATGTCAAGACAGTTTCTGTATTTTTGTATAAGATCCTGCGAATTGTTTAATGATTTTGATTGAATCATTAACATTAATAAAGTTGGTAAACCGATCAATATTAATTTTTGTGTCAGTTTTGTGTTCACTAATTGTTTTCTGAATAGCTTGTATAGCAGCAGTTTTTGAGTTGGCCGAAGCTTTACCTACTACATCGGTTTTATTAGATTTTTGAGTTATATTGGTCACGTTTGCCTTGGTCTCTCTCTAGGTCTAGTGCCCACGGGTTTGGCTTCCATTAACTTTCTTGGATCCCTGTCTTGACTCATTCTGTGGGTATGCCCAAACCATTTGAGCTGACGCTTCTCCAGGGTTTCTTTCAGGGAGGCAATGCTCCGCTCTAATAGTATCGTTCCGAATCCTATCTCTTCTTCTCTTGGAAGTTACTCGTCGGAGAAATTTCATTTCGGCAGCTGTTAAACGGCTTCAGTCTTTGTCCAGGAGTATCCAACTCTCAACCCCATATAAGAGAACTGGCAGATATACGCTTTTGAATATACGGAGTTTCACGTCTTTTCCTACTTACCTTTTGCCTACAATAGTAGATCTCTTTTCTTCCATTTCACGTTCATTTCATACAATATGTATATCTTCAGGATTCCTTCCAACTTGCAATATTTTACTTTTATAACATTTATGATGTGAGTGAGCTCATTGGTCAGATCTCACAAAACTGGGCAAAATGGTGGGTCAAACAATATGGTTCTCCATGAGGCATGACATTAATAGGATAGAAAATGGGAGTTAAAGGAACTCACGTTCCATTTTGTTACCACAGGTACTTGAAGCAGGCTTTCATTTCTCTCTCTCTATATATTAATCCTTGGCAGGTGGATTTGCAAAATTTTCTTGTCATTATTAATAAACTTATTCTAGAAGAAAAAATCCCTCTTATTAATGAAAAATATTTTGAGAAGCCAGCCATGAGGTAACTGTGTTTTGTTTCAAAGATAGAGTTAATATTCCAGGCAACGAAGGAAAAATGGCGGAAATAATTTATGTAGAAGCCAATTTTGGCACACTTGTAGGGGAAGGTGTTCTTAACAACATACTAAAAGTACTGAGGGGTGGGGGGTCTCTAAAGGTCCCTTTTTTCCAGTTTTTTGTTAATAACTAAAAAAATACTGCCTCTAGCGAAAGAATGTTCATATACTAAATTAATCTACATAAAATGTTCTATAAAAAAGAATCTATACACTTTTTTGCTAGGATCGATGCTTAAGGAGATATGGTGGGGGGAGGATGGAAAATTTAAAAAAAAAACCGTTTTATTGTTAAAAATGAAACGTTTGTAGTTAAAAATAATATTTTTATTGTTGAAAATTAAGTAATTACTGTTTAATGATGTATCTTGAACATTAAATTTCGTCGAAATCTAAACTTTCATCTTCATCGAAGTTGTCTTCGACGGGGGCTCCGTTCGTACATGAGCTGAGGCATCCACAGGCACCGGAGCAGGCAATCCCTACTATGCGACAACCGCAACGCACCCCACACCCAGTCGTGCATCGGCAAAAGATCATTTTCAAAATAGAGTCGGGTGCCACAGGATCACTGCAATGCAGTCCATGAAGACTCTGAGAGACTTAGGTATTAATTGTTCAAAATTGTTGCGCCTTCAAAAGCGTGCTTCGGAGGTCCAACGAAAAAAGATATGTAAGTTATGTGGGAATAATGCTGCAACAGAACGCACTGCTCGAAAATGGTTTACCAAGTTTCCTTCCGATGATAGGAGGATCAAAGGTGCACCCCACAGCGGTCAACCCACTGAGGTTGATTCGAGCGACATTGAGGCTCTAATCCAACAAGACCGGTCGTTATAGGTAGGAGAAATATCTGAGAAACTGGAAATAGGATTTGGAACCATTCCGAGATAATTAAAACAACTTAGCTAAGTGTACCGCCTCAATGTCTGGGAGCCACACAATCTGACTAGTCGAACCTGGCCAACTGAATATCGATCTACAGCTCTCTTCTGAACCGGTATGAAAGAGACCGATTTCCCAAACGAATAGTGACGGGTTACGAAAAGTGGATCATCTATGACAATAAATCATGGACTTTTTTTTTTCATTTCTAAGCCCCAGATGGCTTAAGGGGATTAATGAAATGGTTAGAAAGATGGCAAGAGATCATTAATCAAAAAGGGCAAATAGATTTTTGAATAAAATTCATACAGTGGAACGTCGATTAACCGAACTAATGTTGTCAGGGGTGGTTCGGATAATTGGAATTCACTAAAAAATGAATAGGAAGGGATTCAGAGAAACAAATGAAATAACCTAATTAGGTTTACAGTTATTAGTAAACAAATACATTTTGAAATTCATTTTTTGCTATTTCCGAGAAATGATTAGGGCCCCCTTATTGAGGTTCATGGAAAAAATCATTTTATTTTTCTTAAAATTTTATTTAACATAACAATGTTCAATTTTTTTACAAATCATCCAAATAACTGGATGATCTGATCAAATTAATTAAAATTACTGAATGATAATTGTTGACCTTGATAATATATATGGAAGAAAGTGGTCCGGGTAGAGGTCAATGAATTTCTCTTACAATTGGAGAAAACCTTATTAAGTAGCCAACGTTTCGACCTACTTTATAGGACTTCTTCAGGGCTATATGCAAAATACAGACAATCAAGAACAAAAAAGTAAAAATATATTTAAACATAGTAAATATAAATAAACAAAAGTATGGTGAATACAGGCAATTGAAAATAAAAATAAAAATTGCACAGCAAGGTAAATATAAAGGTTAAAATGTATGAGTGTATCGTATAAACAACAAAGTGCCAGGAAGGTAGTAAAATACATAATAAAGAATAAAATAATAATAAAACAGAAAGCGTTGAAAAATAAAAAGTAAGTTAATAAAGATAAAAAATAAAAATTGAATATTAAAATGGGTAAATGTAAAAAATGATATGGGTAAATGTAAAAAATGATAAGAAATACAGTAAGAAATAAAAGATTGTAAAATTATAAAAAATCCAGAAAAAAATATAGAAAATACTATAATAAAATTGATAAGAAAAAGAGACTTGACATAAATGTTAAGACTTTTATTTTTAAAGAGAAAAGATATTCCCCCGGCCGGGATTCGAACCCTGAACCTCTATGAGATTACATAAAAGAAAATACAGTAGGCAATAAATAAAGTAAGTAATAATAAAGTAATAAAAATACAATTAGGCTATATTGGACTAAAATTTAACTTCAACTTGAACCAGTATTTTTATTTTTAATTATATTTTACTCATCCACATATCTTTGCCTTTTTACATGTATTTTAGTCCAATTGTATTTTTATTACTTTATTATTACTTACTTTATTTATTACATACTGTATTTTCTTTTATGTAATTAAAAGTCTTAACATTTATGTAAAGTCTCTTTTTACTTATCAATATTAATACTGTATTTTCTATAATTTTTTCTGGATTTTTATAATTTTACAATCTTTTATTTCTTACTGTATTTCTTATCATTTTCTACATTTACCCATTTTAATATTCAATTTTTATTTTTTATCTTTATTACCTTTCTTTTTATTTTTCAACACTTTCTGTTTTATTATTATTTTATTCTTTATTTATTTTAGTACCTTCCTGGCACTTCGTTGTTTATACTATACACTCATACATTTTAACTTTAATATTTACCTTCCTGTGCAATTTTTATCATTTTTTTTTCAATTGCCTGTATTCACCATACTTTTGTTTATTTATATTTACTATGTTTAAATATATTTGTACTTTTTTATTCTTAATTGTCTGTATTTTGCATATAGCCCTGAAAAAGACCTACAAAGTAGGTCGAAACGTTGGCTACTTAATAAGGTTTTCTCCAATTGTAAGAGAAATTCATTGACCTCTACCCGGACCACTTTCTTCCACATAATTAAAATTACATTAGAAAAAAAAAACAGTTCTGTTAATTGAACGTTCCGATAATCGATGCTCCACTGTACTCTGTGTTAAAAAATCTTGTTTTATTTCACCCTTCAAAAAACAGAAAACAATTATGGATCCATCCAATACTAATCTTTTCAGGCTGGTTGATAATTTACCAGTTTAGATAATTAACTGGCTGAAAGTTCCTCTCACAGAGTATCAATTCATTTATTACAACCACAACATATAACATTCTTGCTTGTGATAAAAAAAATATTAACAATGATAATCAACAGGATCTGACTAACTAGTCTAAAAGAAAAAGATACTTTGCATTTGGCATCTTTAATTAAAAAATAATTGTATCCTTAAACATCTCATTAACATAATATCAAACAGTACTCATCAAAATCAACATCAAATTTGATGAAATAAACGAATGGAAGTGTGTAACTGATTGCTGAGGTGTAAGTTCGTGAGGGACCAGTCCAAAGCACTTTTTCACCTTCCGAATGGAGCATAGATGCTGACTAACAGTATCTTTTGGCACAACAAACTCCCAGGCAAGTCCACGAGTACTTGTGGATGGATTTGACTCAACAGCTTCCTACAGAATCTCATCAATATCCATTAATGGTCACCCGAAGCCCTTCTTCCTTTTCAACATCGTATCTCCACTACTAAATTTTTCAAACCAATGCTGCACAGTGCGCTGGTCAAGGACACCATTACATTGAATTTATTACATCTTTCATATGAAAAACATTTTCATAGTTATAACTATAACATTAAACACAGAAAAGTTATTCACTTAACTTTTTTTTAAATATATTCTTTATTGAATAAAAACAATAAAAAATTAATTTATAGAACAAAATCACTTAATGCCCAAATATTTGTTGTACATTTTTTAAACAAGAAAATGAAACAAAATATAAACAGTTTGATTATATACACAAAAATGTTTTCACAACACACGTATTTTATTTGGATAAAATGGATTTTATACAGAAGTCTCATTATTATCAGGAACTATTTCTGGTTCATCATTTTTTTCCAATTTACTTTCATGTAATTCACGGCATTTATCTCTGGTCTTAAGTGGTGTACCTCTTGGGCTCATTTTTCTGCTTCCTGCATATGGTTTCAGTAAACGTGCACTAAAAAATATTTAATTTGATTTTATTTAATTAGTTCTGAACTACTAATTTATTTTCTCCCAAAAAGAACTTTCGAAACTTTTTCAACAGACAAACTCAAAACAAAATATCAATTATACATCATATACTTATATATATTTATTTTATTATAAAAATAGCATTTTGGGAACTAATAAACATAAAGAGGTCAATTAGGTCTCGATTTTAATAATGACCATGCTATAAGTTGGGAATTTATATTTTCCAAGTCGGTTCAAAACGGAAAAACTTTAGCTTAATTTTTGTTCAATTACTTTAAATTAAATTGACATGTTGCATTTTGAAACTGCTTTCATGAACTGTTGATTTTAGAAAAATTTGTAACAAAATTATGATAAAAACACCATTATGCATTATTAGTCCATTAATTTGCCAGTTAAAATTACATTTATACAGGGACAAGAAACAGTTTTCAAGGATTAAAGGCCATTTATTAACAATATCAGCTGATAAATAAAAGCACCCTGGTATTATTAACTAGAATTTCATATGAAAATTGAATAAAGAAAAGCCAAAACTTAACTTTTATGAAAGTGAATAAATGTAGGTCATAGCATGATAATGAACGCAGGTATTAATGCATAATACTTAATCATAGACAAAAAAACCAAACCATTTCATATAATTTAATAAATGAATAAAATAATATGTAATTTAAACTTGTCCTGAAATAGATTGTAATAGACTCTGGAATTTAAACAACTGGTACTATATTTGATCATCCTGACTTTCGCAGATGATGTTGGCAATATAGGTTGCTCAATTGATTGCTTGCAACCATCATTCCTGGCCCTGCAAGCTGCAGCTGAATTTTTAGGCATGATTATAAATGAGGAAAAGTATATGGTCTCTGAAGATATACCCAGTCAAGTAGGGGCAAAAGTTTCACTCGGAACATATAAGTTTGAACAAGCGCCCAAATTTTCTTAACATTGATCGTAGATAGCGTATGACAATAGGATAGGATTAGATATTAAAACCAGACTAATGGCCACCAACGAATGCAACTTTGCAATGAGAAGTATGATTTCGAGTAAATTTATCTCAAGGCAAAGTAAGTTAACTGCATATAAGACCCGCCTCGTGTTTACCTATAAAAAGCTTCAAATTTTCTAAAGAAAAGTGCTCTGACAAATTTTTGGTTCTGCTAATAAAACAGGAGAAAAACCTAATCAACAACGTAGGTATCACCAAAATGATAAAATTAAATTGTCAGTGGGCAGGTCATGTCGTAAGAATGTAAATAAATGCCGCTGATGACAAAACAGTTACAGAGATGTCGAGTGGTTGGTAGACCAACAGCCATCAGCAGAAGAGCATGTCGATTGATGTTGGAAGAGGACAGGACTCACTTACAGGTAAAAGCGCCAACATAATAATAATAATATGAATAAATATATAATTTTAAAAATATATTTTAAATTTGCTTTGTTTTATACATACGCATCCATCAGTTTAAGTAAAATTCTTGAAAACATTTGATATTCTTCATCACCGAAGTCAGCTGGATCATGACGAGCATGTTCATATAAATCACAAAATTGCTGTACTAATCTTTGTCCAACCCCATTCAATGGGGCACCTAAAGTGTTCAGTAAATATACCCTTAGATTGTCACTTGGATGCCTATGCAAACTCGGATCTTGTTTCAAAATCTCTTTCTCTGTTACAAAAATATACATATGTTTAACATATAGATTATAACAAATATTTTTCAACATAATTGATGTTTAAGGTAAAAAAGAGAGTATTTATAAGATCTTAATTTTCATAAGTTCGCCATCATTTGAGCAACTATTTTTAAATGACTAATGGGGCAAGTTGGCAACTAAATCTTTTTTTATAAAAATTATTATTTACTGCATTTGATTTTAAACCAGACAATTATAAAATATTTTCTTCAATGCCTAAAAACAATTAAGAAATGAAATTATAATTAATGAAAATATATTTTAAAAATAAAATGTGGTGCAAACATCACATGACTTAGTAGCTTTTAGGGAATTAAATTGTAACTTTTTCTACACATATTTACGAACACAAGTTAAGTTGTACACTAATAAAATTTATTTTTGTAATGAAATAATAAATTAATACAAATTTCAGTATAAGAATATTGTTTTTAATCTAGAATTATTATCTTATAGGGACAAGGTATTGTTATAATGTGCACTAGGGTGTGATAATAATGCATTATGGTCTTATAAAATAAAAATTATGTGATAGTGATACATGGGTTTTGTTTCAAACCTACTTTTATAGTAGAGAAGCCATTTATGGCATATTGAAGTAAATAATAAAATTCCCGTAGATTCTCATAACAAAATATATTTTAAATAAATCCCCTTAAATGTACTAACTAAAACATACATATATATACATATAAAAAAAAAACTTTTTTTTTTTTCTATACACATTTTAAATTTAAACTATTATAGGGTATAGTGTAGAAATAATGTTTCTATAAGGAGAAAAGATTTCTGTTATTATATTTTAAACAATGGATTTCTTAAATAAATATGAAAGTAAATTGTGATTCAAGGTACAACAGTCACTCCTTCAACCAAAACATTAAAAAGAAATAAAAAAAGAGAGAGAGAGGGAGCTATAAAAATAAGATGGGGACTAGGAAAGTGAACAAAGTCAAAATAATTTATTGAGCTTAAATATATTAAGGATTTAGGTTTCATAATAAAAAGTATATCTGAGAATATAACATATGAGAGCAACATTGATATACAAAATAATTCAAACATAAGCAAAATTAAGACATGTGAAAACCAACTGCAGATGTAAAAAACTTCAAAACAATACATGAATGTTAAAAAATTAAAAGTAGTCAATTAATCTATTTATTTTTATCCCTTAATACATTTGTATACAGGCATGCATCAAGATTAATTATAAAATAAATAGATTTTGACTAAACATACCTAAAAGTTTAATATCATCACATGCTTTGAGTCTATAGTAAAACGGTTGTACGTCTGAGCCAGGTGGTAATATATATCTGGATTCATTATCATTGCTCAAAGGTGGTTCATAAACAATTTTCGGAACAAGATCTATTCTTCTATGAATTTCTTTTTTCAGCGACTAGGAAAAAATATATTGATACAATCAAATTAAAACTAATTAGAACAGAGGCAAATAGATTGAATAAAATTTATAAAGATGATAACAAGCTTTATATTAAAACTTAAAAACAACTTTAAATAGTGCCAAAGGGGGAGTAATACATCTTGCATAGTCAGAAGTCGCTATTCCTTCCAAAATACACTCTCACTAGCCCATGGTATGCCCTGCAAAAGGCAAGCAACAAAAGTGAAATTAAGAGGAAGGGCGTGATGAGTGAAATTAAACATATTAATCCATATGTAACACAATTTTGTAAACAATAGAGATTGGTTAAAATGGGAAAGGATTTATTAAATAAGGTGTAAGAAGGATATTAGGAAGAAGCATATTGGGAAGTGTGATGGAAGCAAGTTTAGGATTATTTCTATCCTTGTTACTTAATAAATTGTAGTTTTATTAATTTTTTTTAATTTTATCTTAAAACCCTGGTGTATCATTTAATACAAGTCATTGAGTTTAAAAGAACAATCAATACATCTTTAATGAGTGAACCATCTTATAGTAATTGTTATGCATTTCATTCTTCTTAAATTTTCTATTTGCGCCTTTCAGAACTAATGTTGAGTGAATCCCCTTCTTTCTCTATCAATCACTAGACCCAAATTGTCTTGCATCCATGAATTGTTGTGGTTCCCATTCTCCACTTCTTTATAATTCTTCCATGATATTTTCATTTCTAATTCTATTTCCACGTTACATAGACCACTGTGTACAAATAATTTATTTTTGCTGCAGTTATTCAGTTCCATTTCTTGTCTGGGTGGACCCAACTCTCTGTTCCATATAATAAAGCGAGACTTATACAGCCTTGAAGATATAGAGTTTGACATCTCTCGCAACCTCGCTCTTATCCACAATTGTATTGCAAATGGAATAATATATAATAAAGCCCTTCTTCTCAATCTCACTTAAACCTAGCATGTGCAATTTTTATTTTTCAATTTCTACCCTTTTGACCCCATGTTGAGTTAGATTATGAGATATTGAGAGTTGTATACAGCAGGTTACACATCTATTTAATGTGCATACATTTACATTGAACAATATAAAAATAAATGTGGTAAAAAATAAAAATTGAGAATTTAAGAAAAAAAAGAAAAGTTGGGTAATTTAGATCCAAGATATAATTTTAAACCATCTTGTTTCAGTCTACTTCATAGTATTTCTTCAATACAAATGTAAATTAATAGAAACTGAATCTATTTTTATTGTTAAACAACAATTAAAGGTGACTCATGAATGTGAGAATCATCCCTCGAATCAGTTTCACAGGGTGTTCTCAATACAACTTACTATACCACCGTAAACACGGGATTGCAACAGTTTTTACACTATTTTGTTTTATTTTTATCCACCATATTATAATAGGGTAAACTATGTCATGAACGAAAAGGCTGTGAAATTGGGGGATACTGTTAGGAAGGAAAATGTAAATATCCATTTAAGTGTGTGACTATATTTTAGACTAAAAAGAGAATCTTAATTAAAGCTAAGCAAAAATTATCATTAACCCTTATGTAACAAGACAAATAACGTACTGGAATTATTATTATGAGTTATATAGAAATAAAATATAATTGTGTTGAGTAAATGAAATTAATGATAACTAAATGAAAATACAATAAAATCAAATATAGAAAATATGTAAGGCAAATTTTCTTATTAATGTATCTTGAGGCTATTTATTTTAATCAATTTATCTTATTTCATTTAGGATACCTCATTTTTCTTAGTCCAGCTGAAGGCCATTGACTTAGGTCAAAACATCGGCATTCGTAAAAATAAGCTTATACTTATCAGTGTTTATTTCTCTTGACTGCACTCTCCAATAAAGTTCTCTTAATTATTACAATCCTGATTACAGCTATCCTTTTGCAAATCACTACAGCAAATCAAACCAACCTCCCCAAAAATTTGAGGAGATCCACAAATTAAAGACTTGTAATAAAAGGCATTAATTATTCATATTACCTTAAACATCGAAACAATCAATTTTTTGTTTAATATTTCTTTTTAAAAAAGAACAAAAAAAGTATTTTAAGAAACTCCAGAACAACATAATATTGAAGAGTACCAGTAATATTAAAAGATTTTCAGTTCATCATAGAACAAAATTTCAACAGGTGTGAATATTTACAAAGAATAATTTAGAAAATAAAACAATCCTTCAAAAACTGATTACCTTTATAGCACCATGCCCAATCGGTACATGAGGGCCTCTCCTCGATCTTAAAGCAAACCTCATAATTTGTCTTTTAGCAAAAATAAATAATAACATTAAAGTTAATACTCCCCCTGCTATGATTATAACAACAGTAGCACCAGAAAGTTCTTCTACCATGATAAAACGTTTGTTTATCTTATGCTTTGTTTTATAATTGGCACAACAGTAAAGAAAAAATTTATGTAGAATCTTTCAGAAGCTCAAGACTAATGTAGTTTGAAATATAAACTCCATAAGACAGATTTCAATAAAAAAATAAAAATTCAATAAAAGTATTTGATTCGAAAATTTGACCATAAAATATCCTGACAACTAATATGAAGAATGAACGATTAAATATGCTATTGTAACGAAAAAAATATTAAATATCTCAGGCAATTTGCAGCAAATGAGCTTTAGAAAACAACCCAAAGAGGTTACAATAGTACATTCTTTCAAGAAATAGGTTTACCCCAGCAACAAATAGTTGGGATTTTAGTTGATGATTCGGGGCCACTTTACCGCCCATATTTCTTTCCAGGATCGGCTTTTGGTAAAAGTTCGTTTTAACGACCCCTCGCTAGGTGGCAACCATATATATCAATCGAAAGAGCTTTCGATTTGTAGTCGAATGGCATAACTCCCAGTGTCCGCAAAGGTCAAATAAAAAAGCTAAGGCGTCCGGAAAGGTCAAATAACAATTTGTTTGACCTTTGTACAATTGTTTTTAATTTGAGACTGGTCTATTGGTACAGCATTTTTATTTTGTGAATTGTAGCAAATTATACAAGACATAAAAAAAAAATAATGGAAATTGAAATGTACAAAATTTAGTAATAAATTGTTGATTCTAGACCCCTCTAGCCACGCTTTTCTTCTTCTTATTCTTATTAAATTTTTTCCCTACACTGACGACGAAAATATCTCCATTTATATCATTGCCAAAATCCATTTGATGACCTTTTTCACAAAATTTCGTCTTTGGAATTATTCCGTACTTCTGGAAGTATTCACAGCTCCTTCTTTGAAAGATGACTATTCCCAAAGTGTTATTCTGTACATTTTAAATAGGCAATAACAAAAGGAACAAGACAAAAACACAAAACTAAATTTAATAAACAATTCAGATATTCAAATAGCTGATAAACAAATATTCATGCGAGGTTACTGGGCAAACGTTAAAACTCAACAGAGAAAGCAGTTGGAATAGCGTGGTCCTTAGATGCCCGTAACGCAAGAAGAAGAAAAACAAAATTAACTGGACAAAAACACTAAGAATCAATACAGAAAAAAATATAATAATCCACACCCAAATAAATCAAATGAGACGAGTGATAAGGTGTTGAATGAGATGAGGAGGTAGATTTCATGCAGACTGGCTAATACACATGTACCGTTAAGTGTTAAAAGTTTTAAAAAAGTTATTTTTCGAGTTACGTTATTTAATTGTTTATGAAGATTATTTGTTACTCATTTTTATTTAATTTTTGTATACATAATAATTTGGGGGAGAACAGAATGACTTTCTTGACTCCCTTCCTTTCAATGTTAAGGTAATAACTTTGTTCAATTATTATTATTATCACTGACTCTACAACCCAGCACGGGTCCTGGCCGCATCAAGGCGTCGCCTCCACTCTTCTCTGTCCTGCGCCAAGGTCTTCCAAGCTCTGGATCCCATGACGCTGCCTGCATCACTCTCGACTTCATCTGACCATCCAAGCCGTGGACGCTCACGTTTTCTTTTTCCATCAACGAATCTAAACAACAGTCTTTTCAGGATAGCGTTGTCCTCCATTCTGGCCACACGTCCAGCCCATCTCAGCCTAGCTATTCTTATGTGCTTCACCAAGTCAGGCTCCTGATACAAAATATACAGCTCTGCATTTTGTCTGAGTCTAAATTGATCGCCAACTCTTACAGCTCCAAACATTCTTCTTAATATTTTTCTATCGAAGAGCAGTAAACTGTTGGCATCTGCCCTGGACAGAGGCCAGGTTTCCGATCCATAAGTTAAAACAGGCCTGATGATTGCTTTGTACAGCATGTCCTTGGCTCTTCTTAATATCAGACGACTTCGTAAAATTTTTGCCATCCCAAAATAACACCTATTAGCGGCCAATATTCTTCTTTGAACTTCTGGGCTGGTTGAGCTATCTGCTTTGACCAGAGAACCGAGGTAGACAAAACTGTCAACACTTTCGAATGTGTAGGCACCAAGCATGATGGTGGGATCCGATTGTCTCAAAGAGTTAGCCACCATATACTTAGTCTTTACTTGGTTTATCCGAAGACCTATACGCCGTCCAGCCTTCTCCAAAGCAAGAAAAGCCTGTTGTAGATCTCTCGGTGTTCTTCCCACTATATCTATGTCATCTGCATAGGCCAGTATTTGGATGGACTTAGTCAGAATCGTACCAGTGACTTGCAACCCTGCGTCTCTTATGACCTTTTCTCATGCAAAATTAAATAACAGGCACGAGAGTCCATCCCCTTGTCTCAGACCCCTAGTTGTCTTGAATTCTTCAGACAAATCATTCTGAATCTTGACCTGGCTTCTCGACTCCCTCATCAGCAATTCCACGAGGCTTATCAATTCTCTGGGGACATTCATTTCTTCCATACTTTGATACAGTTTTCCCCTGATGATACAGTCATAGGCATTGCTGAAATCCACGAAAAGATGGTGGGTCGTTATATTGTACTCTCTAGTCCTTTCCAAAAGAGTTCTCAGGGAGAATATTTGATCAATGCAAGATCTACCATTAATAAATCCGCACTGGTACATTCCAATCTCTCTCTGGGCATGGGGAAGTAGTCTTTGGAATGCCACATTCGAAAGAACTTTGTAGGCAGAGCTTAGGAGTGTTATACCACGGTACTTATCACAAAGCGTCTGGTCTCTTTTCTTGTGAAGAGGGAGGATAAGTCCAATGCACCAGTCATGCGGGACAGTTTTGCTTATCCAAACACTATGTAGCAGATCTCGAATCTATTATTTATTATTTATTAGTTATTTCTAAGCTTCTGAATTGCAGCCTCAATTTCCTCATCATCTGGTGGGTCAAGAAGCTCACACTCTTTGTAATTTTGACTTGTGTCAGAGCCATAACTATCTTCTAGGGCAGGGCTCTGAACACTCCCCAGCAGACTACCGAAATGGTCGGACCATCTTTCCAGGATACCTTCTTTATCTGTGATCAATTGACCGTCCTTACCTCTACAAGTATTGGATCTTGGATTAAACCCCTTTCGCTGGGCATTGATTGTCTTGTAGAAAGCTCTAGTATTAGCTTGTCTACTCAAGACCTCAATCTTTCTTATTCTTTCTTCTTCTTTCTCCCTCTTTTTTCTCCTATGCAGGTGTTTCTCCCCCAATCTTTACACTCTGTAATCAGAAACAGCCTGGCGAGTCCTATGCACATTTATTATCCTATAGGCCTTGTTTTTCCTGTATGTAGCCTCTTGACATTCTTGATCAAACCATTCGGACCTCTGAGGTGGCCTCTCTAAGCCCAGTACTTCTTCAGCAATTTGTTTAATAGCATCCCTACACTGGCACCATATTTTATAAACGCCATTCTCCACAAACCCACGTTCCAAAGCTACATCCAACCTTTGGGCAAACTGTAGTTTGTACTCTAGCTCCTGCAGCTTTAGAATATTTATTCTCCTTGAACGGGTACCTCTAGTCTTATGTACGTTGCTAATTTTGGCATGGATACGTGCTATTACCAGGTAATGATCGCTATCTAAATTTGCTCCTCTGTATGTTCGAACCGCCATAAGTATAGAACGCTGTCTTCTGCTGATAAGAACATGGTCAATCTGGTTCCTTTGTTCAATTAATGGACATAAATTTCCGGATATTATACCGGCAAGTTGTTTAAATCTTTTTTTCAATTGATTTGAAACCATTCTTCACAGTGAAGATTATTTAACAAAATTTTTTAATTTATCAAAAAGTTTATGGAGTACTTAAAATTATGAACAATCTTGTTGCTTAAATTCATTCAAACTAACATATCGAAGTATAGATAATGATTTGTTTGTTGAAACGTTGTTTTGTATAATACAAGAATTATACAAAATTCCCATAATTACATTCTTTTTTCCCCAACACTCACAATTCTTTTTATTTCCGAGAATAATAAAAAGGAAACGAATGAAAAGTTAAAACTTGTCATTTAAGGAAGAAATAGTTGGGACTGCACCCCCAACTATTTCTTCCTTAAATTAGAAGATACAGTCGACCAACTCTTCTCTAACTTAAAACTTGTCACTTAGCTCGAAGCGACAATCTGCAGAATTGATACCCTACTAAGAACCTCCTATCCATTTTACTATTCACTACGATCGAATAGATCCTGAACGAGTGAAAATATGTCAAACATAATCCGGTACAATTCAAAGTGAAAATAGTTTATATCAAACTAAGTTTGATTGTCATGTTTCGTATGTTATGAAATGTTTAAAGTTAGAAACAGATTTTTAAAGGATAAAAAGTTGATTATTTCAGTATTATTTTTATTTCAGTTACTGTTTCTATATTGGTCATTTGTTAATATTTTCCCGAGAAGTAAGTTAAACTTAAATTTATTATTTAAAGGTGTAAATTATATTTCATAAATATAAATACTGTGTAATATATGTATGTATGCTAATGCAATAACAATATCAGGGTTTTCATTTGTTAGAATATGATACTTGATCAAATACAAGTTGTTACTTCAATATAGATAATTCGGGATCCTCCATATAGATCAAATGTCTAGTATCAAGTATATAGACTTTTATATTTGGAAGTTTTAACTGTTTTTCATTTTTAACATTTTCCAAAAAATACAAGTTATTGTGAGCTTTTGTATGGAAAAGAGAATGTAATCATGGGTAATGAGTAGATTTTGATAATCAATTCATTAATAAATAAAAGTATCAACTAACATTTCGAAGTATAGATTAGGATTAGGATGAGGTTGTGGGGCGATCAACAGCGGGGTTATTACGCCCTTACTTTTGAATTGATAACTGTGCGGAATGATACTTATTATTACTTGTACAGTAATGTATATAGAATACTACATAATAATAATAGGGAATAATCTTTGTTTTGGAGAACTGCATTTTTTTTTCCTTTTATTTTTTATCCCTCCATTTTTTCTTCTTTTTTTTCTATCTTTTATTTATTTTATTTTTTTAATTATTTCTTCTTTTTTTTTCTTGCATTTATTATGAGGAGTTATACAATGTTTTCAGTGTTCTCCGACATTACATACACAGTCAATAGATTAGATCAGATGTCTTATAATTAACTAATTATAACTATATATAGTCAAATGTTTTAAATAAATATGTTTCTAAGTCAAACACACATACACACACACACAAAACCTTTCAAACGCATATATATTTGTAGACAATTTTGGTAACTAACAATATTATGTACATTAATTCTACTCACTAGAATAAATCGGTTTTAAGGATTTCTTGATTGGACATAATCTAATTCTAGGACTGTAGATTATGCATTAAATTTTGGTGTATAGATCACTTTCTTTTAAAATTGCAATAAGTTTCTCTGCGTTTGAGGGGTTGTTTCCAAGAGATTCAATCAGTCACCTTGGCAGCTCTTTGGAATTGAAATAATTAGGTAGGAAGAGCATTCTTCTATGATGTGCTGTACGGTGAGTTGAATATCACAGGTAGGGCACTTCGGTGGTTCAGCGGTGGTTCCCTGTTAATGAGGTAAACATGGGTTAAGTTCGTATGCCCTATTCTCATTCGGGTTAGCACCACTTCTTCTCTTCTGTTTCCACGTTCAGAGCTGTTCCATTTTTTGGTAGTGTCCTTAATGGCTCGCAGCTTATTTCTAGTCGACTCGGATTTCCACATGTTTTCCCACTCTAAGTTAGTTTTCCGCCTCAGCCATGTCTTGATGTCTCGAAGTATAGATGATATGTTTGTTGAAATGTTCATTTCTTGATGAAATGATTACTGAAGTATATACACTTAAATGCTCGTGATAACTTGTATACTTGGAATATTATAAGGGGAACGAATGAAAAGTTAACTTTATAATTTTTTGTTAATTGTTTCAATTTTTAAATATATTTATTTTGAACAGAAAAGACACAGAGAGACAGACGACCCGGGTTCAAATCCTGGCCGGGGCAAATCTTTTCTCTTCAAAATAAAAATATTTGAAAAGTTAAATTGTGACTCAACTTGAAGCGACAACCTGCAGAATGATTACCCCTTAGTGTACTATCCCCTTAAGTACTTCAGTCTTTTGCTCAATGGAAGTAGGGTACAGGAAGATCATCGGGAAGATGTGGACCTTAGTCGAACTCCTGAAGATGACATTGAACCCCCAGACGAAGAGGAACTGTGTGAGGCCATTGATAGGCTTAAGAACAACAAAGCACCAGGCTTTGACTTTCTGCTGAGCTATTAAAAAAAGGGGGAGATCAGCTCTTCCAAGCTTTACAAAATCTTCTTGTTACGATTTGGACAGAAGAAATCATTCCGAAAGCATGGAGTAAGACAGTTGTATGTCCTATTCACAAGAAAGGAGATCTTCTTGAATGTAATAACTATCGAGGCATATCTCTACTGCCATGCGCCTACAAGATTTTCTCAAGCATACTTTATCAACGATTACTACTGCATGTTGAGAGAGTTCTGGGGAAATATCAGTGTGGCTTTCATAAATGTAAATCTACAACAGACCAGATATTCGCCCTAAGAACCATACTTGAGCGCGGAAGGGAATACCAGGTACAGAAGCACCATCTATTCGTTGATTTTAGATTTGCTTATGACAGCATTCAACTTGAGGCCCTGTATCAGGCAATGAAAGACCTCAATTTGCCTGTTAAGCTCATCCGTCTTGTAAAACTTACAATGAGCAATACCGAATGTATGGTGCGAATTCAGGGAGATCTGTCTGAGGGATTCACCTCTTATAATGGCGTTCGACAGGGAGATTCCCTGGCTTGTCTGCTCTTCAATATTGGTCTGGAAAAAGCTATTAGAGAATCTAAGATTCAGACCAGTGGGACCATCTTTAACCATGTGGTACAGATTCTGGGATATGCTGATGATATCGACATTATTGGGAGATCAAGCTGTCAAAATATTTATCATCATGTTACGTTTAAGCAAGGCTGGGTAGAGGACCATGGTTTTGATACCTTTTAAGTAAAACTAGTTGAAGACATTCGGTTTGAGACCCCAAGTTTAGCCTATCACTACTTGCAAATGAAAAATTGTTTCTCAGTAAGGCATCCAACTGCCTTTTATATGAATCTTTCCTGTGAATTTAAATCATGCAGAAACTGCTTGTGTTTCTCCCAATGATTATGTGAGGTCTTCTTCTTGTGTTTGAATCAAGTAATTGGAGGCAAGTGATGCCTCCAATTCTTTTCTTTGAAATTTTTGGCTTGCTTTAAACAGTACTATCACCATCCTTGAAACGCCATAACCGTTCCCAACATGATTTATTAGTTAGACCATTGTTACTGTAAACTTCCACTAGCTTTCTCTTTATGTTACCTGTACTTTTCTTTTAAGTAAAATAGAAAGTAAAACCTGTAAATTCTGCTTATTTGCCACACAGTTTGACGTTTTTAACACAATAAAAAAAAACAAAGCAGTATGAGTTGTATTTTATTCATGGATGTATAACCTCTCTAAAACCACCGAAATCAGCTGTCACCCAGTTAAAACAGCCTGAGCCCTTTTTAGAAAATAGATCAAATTAATTACCACTAATAACTATATCTTTATTTATGTTTTTTTTCTCTTGACAGCCAACTTCCCCTCACCTCTTCACCTACATCCCACCAGTGAAAACTGTTTATGTGTTGTAAAGAAAGAACACTTTTTTTCTAATTGGTGACTTTTCTTATATGCCTGGAGCACAGTACATTACTTATATAATTTCTTTTATGCATATAGTTCTTAATATTAATATATTGGCTTTGAGTTTTTCTGGCTTAAACATTCAAGGACAGCTGTCTTAAGATTCATGCCATAAACTATATTGCTTCCTTAATGGTTTTAATAATTATGAAGATTTCAATTATTTTCTAATTAATTATTTGGTAAACTGGAAGTTGCTTAAATTCTGTTTGAATGAATGTTGTATTTTTTTTTTTTTTCAGAAAGATTAACAGTAACTGAAAATGTCAAACATAATACATATAATAGAGTTTATATAATTGGGAAGGCTGCAATTGGACAATATTTATGGTTACATTTATTTAATGGAAGCTTGAATATTAAGGAAAAGGGTTTTTATCAGAATGGAAACAAAACTATAGACAATATTATATTCAATTATTATAGTGGTCCTGGCTACATTCAGAATTCTATTCCACAGGAAATACAGTTTTTGGTATTAATTATAAATGGACGAACTTCTAAACATATTTTAAAAGCCAAAGAGTGGTTAGATTTCTTACCTGAAATCCATTCTCTCAAAAAAACTGCGATAATATTGTTAGGTAATGAAAACTGTGAAAATGATTGGATTTTACCTTACATGAAGTCTAAAGGAGGAATCATTGATATTCTATTTATTGTTTATGACTCAGCTCTTATCGATAATAAGGAAATTTTCCAATGGCCTCTAGGTGTTGCCACGTAAGTACTTCAAGTATTATAAATGCTGTCTGACTGTCCATTTGATGTGTGTCATGCATTATTTTTCTTTGTATGTACTTTAACATTTATATATTTCAATATGCAAAGTAGTTATAGATTTTTTTTCATTTATTCACTGAAATTTACAACTATATCATATGAGGGTGGGTCATTTGAAAAGTCTGCACAAAAATGAAAATTATTTGATTTTTCGGGATAAACCTTTTTTATTTTTAAACTTAGTCTCTTTTTTGGCTTATAAACTTAGTCCTGCTGCTCTAATTTGTTGATCCCTTCAGAATAGTAGGATTTGTCCAAGTCTGCAAAACTGCCTTTCATTTCTACATTCATCGCCTCATTCAAATAAAATTATTTTCCTGCCAGTAATTTCTTCATATTTGGGAACAAATAATGGTCCAAGTGAGCCAAATCTAGAGGGGGAATTCGAAACGAGTTAGTACCCTATTTCCATCAGTTTTAAGGCCACAACTGCTGGGGTGTGAATTTTCTTGATGGAAAAGGACTGACTTCTTTGCATGTGCAAATGTTGGTGTTAATTATTATTTATCTCTTCATTCTAGATGCCCCCAGCACTAGCAATCCTATGCATCTTCACTGTTCTGCCTCCATCACTATATCATGGATTTCACCAACGATTTCTGGAATAGTTACCTCAATAGAGCATCCAGAGGGTTCATTGTCAATTGTGCCCTTTCGGCCACTCGAAAATTTTCAAACCACTTATAAACTTTTCTGAACACAGGTGGAGAGGCATTGCAATGATTATCAATCTTTTCTTTAGTCTCTTGAGGCATTTTGCCTTTCCTAAATAATGTTTAATCAACATACACAAATCGCTTTTTAGGTGAACCTAAAAATGAATCATGAGTACTAGAGGTACTACTTACAGCTTTTAATTGAATGTGATCTGTTAATTCTCCACAAGAACCTTTAGTTTGTTGGTCTCCAATTCCAATATTTTCACAATGGTTAGTTTCACAATAGACTTTTTTCGTCTATTTTTTAAAATCACTCGATTTCCTTGATTCTTACAAATGCCAAAGATAAATAAATAGCCCGATCTGGCTGAAACTTGTGGTGTGTTTTTTTAAAAGATGCTTCTAGCTGACACCAACCTCAATATGCACCTGTAGTGCCATCTCTCTCACTTTGCATGAACTTTTCAAACAGCACTTGTAACAATACAACAAGTAACTGGCAGGAATAATATATAATGGCATGGATACAGACAAGTAGGGTAGTTTCTCTAGTTTGAGACTTCAATTCAAGCCCTGAGGAAGCCATCAGCATGTTTGGCGAAACGTTGGCGAGAAATTTAGCCGTCGAAACCACTGAAACCTTTTATATAAATAGTGGCCGTGGAAACTTAAAAGAGAATATAATATATGTTCCAAAGCAGAGGAAAGAATGCCCACCACACGATGACATTGCTGGATAGTGGAGTGGGATGTTCTGAATCCTAGCTGGTGATCTGGGATAATGTGGTTTGCATCCAGGATGAGTTACAATAGTTTTAGGATGAGCTTTTCTAGGATTTTACCCATGGCAAAAGTGAGATAGGAGGTAGGGGGAAGGAAAATCCTGCTTTTTTAGGTTTAGGCATCATTTTTAAGACGGATAATTTCTAGAGGTTAGGAAAATATTTAGTGCTGAGTACAGCAGTAGGTGAGGAATAGAATAGCTTTTCTAGGGAAATGTTTTAAGAGGTGGATTGTGATTAGATTGTGGCCAGGTAAGTTGTGTTTGTTGGAAGGTAATCTGAATAATATTAGATATTTCTGAAGGGTGGAATGCTTGGCGAGGTTGAGTCATGTGGAAAGGAAGATTTAACTCTGCTTTCATATTCATCCCTGCCATTTCCAACTATTGAATGTGAAAAATCTGATTTTGATATTGAAGTCAAGGAGAGAATTACTTTTTAAAAATTAAAAGATAGTGCCTACGGGACATCGTCCACGCAGTCTAATTCCCCTTCCTATGTTGAGGACCGCCAATGACGGTGTGTATAATTTTCATTTAACTAAACTGGTAAAAATTATGTTAGGTAATTATTGCCTTCAGTGAATTAGATATAATGACAAATTATTATTCTTATAATTTTGTCACGGGTTTTTCAGATGCTTAAAACGACAATTCTGGTTTGGATCCTACATTTTCACCTACAGAGACAAGTAGTTGTGAATCTGATGACGAATTATACCATCAGCAAGGTATTTTTCTTTTCTCTTAACCGAATTACTTTGCAATATTGCAGAAACTTTTGTAACTATTACCACTTTTTGGAAATCGCACAAAAACATTTCTTTTGAAATAGAAGATTAAAAATAGAATCTTTTCCTAAACTAATTGTTAATGGCTCATTCAAGTTATAATAATTTTGTGTTAGATCCTTCGTTAATTTTTTTTTTAACTTTTTATTATTTTAAGGTACTGAAAATCATGAAACCACTAAATGAAGGAAACATCAGTCAAAAAGTTTCGAATGGCTCGTTTGTTGCGGAAACTAACCATTATGAAAATATTGGAATTGGAGACCAACAAACTAAAGGTTCTTGTGGAGAATTAACAGATCACATTCAAGTAAAAGCTGTAAGTAGTACCTCTAGTACTCATGATTCATTTTTAGGTTCACCTAAAAAGCGATTTAAATCAGATCCCAGTTGTTGGAAAAGCAATATATCCAGAGCCCTTCCCGTCTAAAAGGGGAGGCTTACGAAACAAAGAGTGGTAATTAAGTTCCTGCAAAGCTTATGAGACCGTTCGCGTGCATTAATAAATCAAATCACCAGTGTTACTTGAAAATCCCAAACAATAAAAGAAAAGTATATTTGACCATTTTCATTCACTAGATTCACTAAATAAGCAGCTTGAGTTTTTTATCACGCATATTTCTGAAGAATCCCGAGAAAGAAAGGCAGTCAGTGGGGTATCAAGGAAGAGCGTGATAAAAACATATTCATTAACCAGTCACAAAGTTGAACATCTAGAGTGCAGACAGTTTTTCCTTGATACTCTCGGTGTTAGTGAGGGTTTAATCAAAGGAGCTTTTCGAAAATTAACTTCAACGGGAATTATTGAGTCTGATAGGAGAGGTGGGAATAGATTTAATAATAAATTCGTGGCTGATGGTCAACTTGTCGATGATGACGATTTTGTTAAAGAGCACATTCTTTCATTTCCCGCTTTGCACACTATTGTAAAAAAAAAATCTGATTTTAGATATTTAGATTCAAAATTAAACATAAAAACTATGTATGAAATTTACAAGGAAGAATGTAAAGTTAAGAAAAAGAAAAGAAAAATGCTATGAAACCTATAGGAAAATGTTCAGAAAGTATAAATTGAAATTTCACAAGCCAAAAAAAGATCTATGTTGGTGTAACCTATAATGGTAGCTCAGATTTTGATATTTTGATAAAGGCTATAAAACGCGAAGCAAACACCTTGAAAGAAAAGATGCAGCGAGAAAAAAAAGGGAAGAAGACAAGCAGTCGGCTTTGGAAGATAATAAAATCGTAGCATTTAATTTTGACCTCCAATCTGTTTTGTCAAACCCTAAAGGGGCTGCAGGACCTTTCTTCTACGTGAGAAAACATGCCTACTTGACTATTTATAATTTAGGGGACGGGAGCGTGCAGTGTTTCATATGGGATGAAACCGAGGGAAAACAGGGAAGTACCGAAATTGCAACATGTATATTCAAATACATTATGTCCTACCCTGACATTAAACATGTCAAAATGATGTCCAATAATTGCAGTGGACAGCAGAAAAACTTTAGTTTTTCTGCCATGTGTCAGTATGTGGTTAATTGTTACCCAAATTTAAAAACAATTGACCATGTGTTTTTTGAACCCGGTCATTGAGAGATGGAATGTGACTCTGTCCATTCAAAAATTGAAGTCAAATAAAAAAATTCCCCTGTATACACTGTTGAGGGATGGGCCCACATCATAAGACTTGCACGCATCAAGCCATGTCTATTTGAAGTGACACACCTACTTCATGACGACTTCTTAGATTTTAATAACAGTAGGGTGACTTTTGCGATGGAAAATAAAACAAAAACAAAGAAAAAATGAGATAAAAATTGAAGTGCAAGATAAGGAGCTAGGAAGTAATGGAAATACTAATTTTAAATACAGTGATGGTATATGGTAACAGTACCGGATAAATGAGAGTAACAAACTTTTCATGAAGGTTAACATTGATGGAAAATTTATAACACTTGCGACCCAAAAAGAAAGGGGTAAACAAAATAGGAACCCCCTTAAAGCATATGAAGGAAGGCTCCCAATCATGGATGAAAAGAAAAAAAATCTCTCATCATTATGTGAACAAAATTTAAAACCCCGGCCATACCACCCTTACTACCTAACTCTACCAGCATCTATTGATGTCAGAGGTTGCCTTCCAGAGCCTGATTCAAGTGAAGACGATGGAGATGTTTAAAACAAAATTGTAAACATTTAAGTTATCATTATTTATATATTGAGAAAGAGGAAAAACATTTTCCAGTCATTATACTACTGTGATCAAAAAGTAAGGTGAAATTGTCATTTAAAGCTCTCGGGCATTAGGAAGGCAGGTAAATTTTTTTTTCAAGGTTGGTAGGACTGTCTGTCGTTATGCGTCGTTTGTGTGAAGCTGTTCGTCTGAAACAGCCGGAATTATGGGCGAACAATTCTTGTTTCCTTCATCACGATAATGCACCGGTTCACACTGCATTGGTTCTTCGCGACTTTTTTGCCAAAAACTCGATTCATATCGTTCCACAACCACCGTATTCACCTGATTTGGCTCCATGCGATTTCTGGCTATTCAGCAAATTCAAAAGGCCAATGTGGGGGCGCCGTTTTGACATGATTGAAGAGATAAAAACCAAATTGAAGAAGGTCTTGAAGGCTTTACCGAAAAAAGACTATTCCGACTTTTGGGGCCCGGAAAAAGCTTTGGAAAAAGTGCGCTTTATCGGACGGGGATTACTTTGAAGGGGATGAAATTGATTTGGAAGAATTAATAAAGAATTTACATTTTATAAACAAATTCACCTTACTTTTTGATCACAGTAGTGATTTCTACTATATAGAAATGTAATTATAAATTACTATTATTATATATTATTATTATTACTATTATTCTTTGTATAATTATAAATAAATGTAATATTATTTTGGCCAAGGAGGATAAATGATCCCCAAGAATTTTATGAAAAATTTTAAATATGACTTTAAGAATTTTTAGACTTGTAACTGATATGAAGTTATATAAAGGAATTGTTAATGATGCAGAAATGACACATTGCTGTCGAAACGTCTTGAATAATTGTAGAAATCGAGAATATATAATGACTGGAAAATGGTTTTTCTCTTTCCCAATATATAAATTATGAAAAGTGAAGTCCAGCTTATAAGAAATGTTTTATAAAAATGAGTTATCATTATTTTAAAGCAATTGAGGTCATAACTGATATGAGTACTAGAAGTATCTACAATACATTCACGTTGTTTTATTATTGTAACAATTTTTAACTTTATATTTTTACTTTTCTAGCTAAATATTTTATTAATAATACCCACTTTTTAAAAAATAGTTTTTTTTTACTTCATAATTTTAATAAATTTTTCAAAGTAATTTTCTCATTTTATACATTTATTTTAATTATTATGGAACTACATACATTTTCATCTCTAAAATTTATAATGAACTTATAAGAACTAATAATCATTTTGCTCTTCCTCTTTTTCAACAACGATTATGAAAGTATTGAAATTGCTACAAAATAAACTATCGAAAATGCCACATTCGCAATTTCGAAACATTAAACCAAGGAAAATCGCTGATTAACACAAGATGCAAAGTGGCGAAAATGAATTTTTGCTAAGTAAAAAACAGAAAACAGTTAAGTCTTGATAGCATTCTATCAAGTAATAAAAATTACTTACAAAAAATAAAAAACTCTTAAAATCACCGATTTTCACATTTGATAGTTGGACATGGCAGAGACAATATGTTCAGGGTAAGTTGGATTCATGATATCAGGATGTGGTTGAAAAGTTTTAGAAAGGTATTGACCGAATTACTGTGCTTTATCTTTGTCAGATCTTGTCCAGACATTTGATTCAGTAAGGAATGGATGGTTAAATTCTTTGATATGACGACAGATCTTTTTGGTGGTCATCCATTATGTTTTGTCAGTAGTCGTTAGGTTTTCTGTTAGGTTCGTTAACTTTTGAATTTGGAATTTTTTAATATCTCAGTTTTGTTGGTTAGTCAATTTTTATTGATAGATTTATCTGCTGGGTACCAAATTCTATGCCACTACGATCTTGCTCTGCGTTTTTCTCTTAATAAGATGGCAAATCAGTAGGTTGAGAATTGTTAATTTTATTATTTAAAGTGTTATCATGTTAACTGGTTCTTATTGATATAAATTTTTCTATGGCTGAATCAATGTCTTGCCTTGTCTTAAGTGAATTTTTTTAAACCCAGTTTGTTCTACAAATCATAACAAAAGTTGTCCCAGTTTACAGTCCATCATTGGTGTTTAGCATTGTAGGACAGTATAAAGTTGAAAGTGTGATATGGAAAGCACGAGTTGTTATGGTTACTGAGGTTGATTGAATAGCATCAGTTGAAGTGGAAGGAATAAAGGAATGTGATAAGGTTTTATGGATGAGAATACAAAATCCGGCATGTGAAATGTTGTCGGGGTGGTCTGATCTGTAAATGATGTAATACCGTTTATAGAAATGGGTATAATGAATGAAGTGATTTTCAGTTAGCAAAGCAATATCTGTTTGGTTGTCATGGAGAAATATGTCAAGTTCATCACTGTGATAATGCAGGCCATTACCATTCCAAAGAACGATAGTTAGGGGCTTTATGCTCATCGTGGGTAATTAAGTGGAACTTCGATAAGGATTCTCGTGAGTAGGTTGATGAGAGGCTTGTTGAAGATCTTTCAAGAAGGATGACAGGGTACAATTTATGTCCATGAGGTTTTGGATTTGGGCTGGATATGGGTCTGGAGTTTAAAATCGATAATCAACTGATAAAGGAGGGTTGGCTTGGGGTTGTACCTGAGGTGCTGGATTTACATTTGATGTTTGTTGAATTACAGGATTTATTTGAGTGTTGTGATTAGAAGGGGGAGGATTTGGTTGCTGTGGCGGTAATTTTGTCTGTAAGGGTGGGGAGAAATTTCTTGACATGGAGATTGAGAATTATGATTGGCTGCCTTGGGCTTGGATAGGGGTTCTCGAGGCTTGGATTGGGAGGCCTGGGATTTGATTTAGGAGTTTTGAGGCATCTGGCTTCAAGGCTGCTTGAATGCTTGAGGTTCTCCATGTTCCGTTGTCCGAAGTCTATCTGTTGGGGTTATGGTGGAATTCTGTTGTAATGTATGTGGTTTAGGCAATTCAGGAAAGATGACATTATTATCAACTTCAAGTGCCTGAGTTATGCTCTTCTCTTGGCTTCTTAGTTTCTTGTTTCTTGTTCTAAGTCATTGAAACTACTTGTGGACTGATCAGCCTCTATAGTTTGCTGGGTGGTCTTCACAACAAAGAGCACATTTGGCAGGCTAATTTCTTGATTTGTGACGAGTGTCAGATGAATGTTGACCAGCATATTTGATGCACCTGGCTTGGTGGTGGCAATAGTTCTTGGTGTGGCATAAATTTTGACAGTTAGAATACTAGACTGTTGTATTTTTATGCTTAGGTTCTTCGAATTTCTCAGTGGAATATACAAGTCTTGAAACTTGAAATATTTCCGGATTGTTTCGGGCTGATTCAAGTTCTAGTTTTACTGCGGGCTTTTGGAGGCTCTTTTATTGTTTTCTTCTTGCTGGCTTTTTTGAAACAGCCAATTTGTTTGTTTGTTTTTTTGTTGGGTGAGTTTCCCACTGAGCCAGGGGCAGATTTTCTCTTATGTTTTTGGAGTGTTCTTTTAAGAAATTGTGAGTCCATCTCACTAACTTCCGAAAAAGGGATCTCTTCCTCCAAAACTTCACTGCACAAATTGTCCACTTGTATGTTTATTATTATTAAGTAATTAAACAAAATAAAAATAATTAGAAATAATTTCTTAAACCTAAAAAGTCACTAAAGCAATTCAATTTACAAAACTATTCATATTTAAATCAATAAAAAAATAAAATTGAAAAAGAAGAAAAAAAATAAATGAAACCACTTTGGCAAAAGTAAAAATACTATCATAATTTATTTAATTGTTATATGATATAATTTTTTTTTAATATTTTATTTGAAAAGAAAAGATAATGACTTAAAGTCAACAAGATCCAAAATAAAGTAATGTTCAATTAACATTCTCCCCGTGTATACATCGCAAATTGCGGGAACACGGAGATATAGGATCAGTGAAAAGAATTGATAAGGCTGGCCGAGAAACAAGCCAGGGTGGCCGAGATGGTTGAGGCGTCACAACGGAGAAGTGAATACCCGGGTGCGAGTCCCGGTCCTGGCCATATCTTTTCTTTTCAAATAAAATATTTAAAAAAACTATCAATGGTCATAAAAAAAGTATTACGTCATGTCCTTTTCATATTGTCATAATGACCATCTGTTCTTTTTTATAAAGAGTGGAGATTGCTGCAGTAAAATATTATGGGAAGGTCTTGACATTAATGACCCTCTTTGAAAGAGACAAAAAAAACAACTCTATTTTTGAAGTTGTCTTGATTTTCTTATTTGAAACTATGTTATATCGTTTTATTCTATACATATAGCTTAAATTCTAGGTATCGTGGATTTCCTAATTTGAACTTCAAACAAATAAAAAATGTATCCAGGCATAGGAAGTACAAATGCAACTTTATGGGTACAGTTTATGAAAACTCTTCACGTGAGATTGTAGAAGCAGCAATAAAAACGAGCTGGCTCAAAAACATATGCTACTTATCTGCACGTCACAAGTAAGAATCTGTTGTTTGTTCTACTTATAATTAGTGATATTGATTAAATATGAATAATACATTTCATATTATAATTCATGTAAACTGAGGCCACTAATTCTTAAATTTTATTATCACAGTTAATCAGTAATACTTTTTTTAAATATTTTATACTCTTTTCTACACTATTTTAAACCTGTTCTATCCGACAAGTCAAAATAATTTCATAAAGTGTATACGATTCTTAGTTATTGTTTTATTCAGTAGTCTAACTAATATGATTTTACCATTTAAAATCTTCAGTAGGTCTATATGTCTGGATTAATAAAAAGATAAATACAATACAATGCTAAGTAATGGTATGATATTGTTGTTATTTACATGAAATTTCCTTCCTCTTAATTATATTTGTAGAACTTAATGATGGGTGTAATAGCTTATTTTTTGTTATCTTTGACTGCACCCCCTGACCAATTCAATCCATCAATATAAACTATAGTTTATCATTCACTGCCCTGCCTTAGTAACAATCGGTCTTCAGGGAGCTCATATTGTTATGCATTCTTCTTGAATGAATTTAACTCTGAACCTGCTCCTTTGCAACCTTGAATTATTTATGGGAATTGTAAGAAATTCATCTCCAGAACAATTTAGCAATCCTAGGAATTTACTCTGTAGGGCCATACAGCATTGTGCACATCATTCACCTCAGTGTTGCCACATTAAAATGTGATTGTCTGAAGGCTTTATACATTCTTTCATCTCATTATTTGGATAACTCACTTCCAATCCTATGTTATCTGATCGATGAGCTCAAAAACCAATAGAAGGGCGTGCCAATTCACTCACCTTCTTCAGCATGAGGCTATCTCCTCAAACGATCTTTAAATATAGCTCAATGTGGTTTTTTCTACATTATAACACCTTGAAACCCGATGCAAGGTGTACCCTTTTTCAGTGAAGATTTACAGTAAAGAGCTCTTATTAAAGCATCCCATCATTAAAATTCCTTTTTAGTCTACTTAAAATATTTTGAAAAATGGAAATATGAGGAAAAAATAAATCCTGAGAAAACATGAAGGACCAAAGTAGAACTAATTGTGAAGAATGCTCACAATATCAACTTTGGCATTTTTGTGAATAAAATGATTTAAGACAGACAGAAAAAATAGGACTATTCATTTTGTTTAACTGTACTTACACTATTTAGCCCGTTCAATCCATAGTTTAAAAAATTGTATATTAAGAGTCATTATTGCAAAAAAAAAAAGTACTGATGCTTAGAATGTTTCCTCAAATGTATATTTGTATATAAAAAAAATTACTGCATGATGAATTGGAATTAATCATATTCAAATTTAAAAATAATTCAAAAATGGTGTCAATCCACTTACTGTTTTTATCGATGATTTTCTTTAGGTGGTTACCTAGTGAATCAAAAGAAAGTCTAGCGGAATACTTGAACATTCTTCAGGATTCAGACTTCACTTTAAACCCAGTTGGAAAAAATACTGAGTGTTATCGTATTTATGAAGCTATGGCAATGGGGAGTATTCCTATTGTTGAAGATAATATGACTCCAGGACAATGTGTCTCACCTTTAATATTGCTAAAAAAATTCAACCCTCCATTTATATTTGTTAAAAATTGGGAGAATCTCAATGAGGTGTTGCAAACAAATACTTTAAAATTCAAAAATATTATAGAACAACGAATAAAGTTACTACTATGGTATGATGTTTTTAAGAAAACTATTGTTACCTACTTCTTAAAAAATTTAAAAGAATCTTTTTTTAAAACTTAAAATGGTTAATCATTGGTCTCATGGCTTCTACGAAAGAAATAAAGTTATTAATGCAAAGGTTACAATTATAATTTACGGAAATGAGAGGCAGTATATCTTTTAGTTTATATTTTCAGAAGGTGGTTGAAGGAGGGAATTTTGCTCAAGAAAGAACATAAAAAAAAATATGTGGAACTTATTTTTCATTTGTGTGCCGATCTTTATCGCTTTAAGTATTATGCTATGATCTGGGATAAAATAGTAGAGGGTTACAATGACAGTATCGAAATATATAAAAAATTGAATAACTGTAATATTTTTATAGGGGTGCAAATTGAAATTGTCCTGTTTCACCATGCGCTACCACGAGGTTCAGTCCTACTCCACCATTGCAAATTTTTAAAGAATCTTTTTTAACTTAAAATTGTTACAATGATCGGTCCCATGTCTTCTAAGACGGTAATAAAGTTATTAATTTGAAGATTACAATTTTTTTTTAAGATTAACCATTGTTTCTTAGAGTGATAATTTTACAAATTTATTGCCAATCAAATATAAAACAAATTCAATCAAATACTGAAGGATGCAGATGATGATGATTTTTCATTATTTGCCCAAAATTTAAAAATAGTTAGACAAAGTATTAGTACTCCGATTTTGTTCTTTTATTTGGTTTTATCCCAAATAATAACCAAAACAGGTGCAATATAAAATTAATTCTACTGATCGTCGATCAATTTCTTTTTTTAACTGCATCTAAGACCAACTGCACTCTCAGTTTGTCTTTTATACTTCCAATTTTGTTTTATTTGTTTACATCAATGTAAATAATGGAATAAAATCATATTCATGTATCAGCAACAGTGAATTAAATTTCTTATTCCATAAGAATTTAATTATTAACTTCTTAAAAAACAGATAATTATCTGTGTTGCTGAAATTCATTGGATGTGTTGTAGTCACACAACTTTGTCTATCTTATACTATTTTATGAAGTTTTGTAAGCAATAAACTGAATGTTATTGTGGACTTGTTCAAATGTTTTCAACAAACCTATGTCCTTAAAACTATCAATACAGCAAGCTGGATGTGAGTTGAAATGTGCAAATAGCTTTCGAGCGGTAAAAGTAAAATGTATGTTGAATTCTTCAAATCCAGTAATCGACTACGGCTTAGACTTCACGGTAAGTTATCTAATCTTTAATATTTTCAATTTTACCTTGTAGATAAAAATATGGGAGATGATGCACCGTTTTGAGCTGCCGATATTTTGTCACATGATTAAAGCGAACAAATTTAATTTAAACTTTGATCAAATTTTTAATATCGCACTGCACACCACTAATTTTCACCTCATGATCTCACCTCAACCTAACCCAAACTATGAGGGCACCGCCAATTTTTCACTCACTCATGCATATCTGGTTAATCAAAGCGGTCCATCCTTTAGAAACCAGTTTGGTTTTTTCTAGATTATGAGACTAAAGGCTTTTTCGAATGCTTAGTTTTCATATATAGAGCTTGAGGCTTCTCAGCTACCGCATTGCTTTTCTATGATTTGAAAAGCTCGAGGGTTTACCTATAGTTTCCATCCCCACTTTACTTTGGAGATTCAGGTCCATTAAATCGACAACCTTGTTAAATTAGAAGTAGGAAATAAAAATTCCTAACCTAAATAAAAAATTTGCTTGGCCGTGAAACAAGCAGTTTTTGATGGCAGGTGTCCATTAAGCCATCCAACATCTTGGATCAAAACAAAAAATAAAATAAAATCACTATAAAAACAGCCTTTTCCGTACTTCAAAGAACTTTTGTGACAATTTCAAAGAAAATCCAATGACACATTAGGTAGTCGTAATCTCATAAAAAATGAAATTTGAAAAAACTGACTAGTTGTGTTAAAACCGAAACTTTCCTGCGCTTAGTGAATTAAATATATGTCAAAATAAATTCAGAACTCGCAAGTATCGAATCTTTCTATTAGATATCTTATTGGTATTATAAATTTCAATAGGTTCGTGTACGAGTACTGGCAAGGTTACAATGTCCATAGTATTAATTTTAATTATTGAAATCAATAATTCTTCAATAAATTGTTGTGAACTATAGGTACTATAGTGATAAATTGTTGTGAACACAGGTACCGATACTGTCCATTAGGCACGGAGTGGTAACAAATATTTTATTCAAGTGGTTGAATAAGCACTGGTATTGATTTGATTTCTGATGGTACAAGAGAGGGATTCATGGATCAGGCTCTATAGAAAGGATCCTCACACCATTGGCGGTAGAAGAGAAGACTAAATAAATTGATTTGATTTCTTTAAAATTAACTAAGTTAACGATACAATTGGATAAGTACTTTTAATATTAAAACATTTTCATTTAATATCTTTGTATTTTTAAATGCTCCATTTGAGTACTTGAAAACGTACCTATATTGATACTAAGTCTTTAATATTTATTTTTTATTTCAAATTAATAGTTCTTAATGAAAATATAAATATACATTGTATATGTTCTGCAGGTTGTCGATTCGAGTTGATTTACAAGTTTTAACTGTTTAATCGTTTCATTTGTTTATATTTTAGTAGAGTTCGTTAATCATTTCATCTAGAAATAGAAGTTATAACTAACATTTCGAAGTATAGATGATATATGTTTGTTGAAATGTTCATTTCTAGATGAAATGTTTACTGAAGTATACACATTTCCCATAATTACCTTCTCTTTCCCATTCTAAAGCTCACGATAATTTGTATTTTTGGAAAATATTAAATGAGAAACTAATGGAAAGTCTAAACTTGTGACTCAACTAGAGGCGACAACCTGTGGAATAATTAAATGAGCATATGTTACGCTACGATCTCATGTCATCCCTATAATAATAAAAATTTGTATGGGAAATAAAATGAAGTGATTATTTTAAGTAAAGAACTCATTCTTGTCACTTAAAGTTTCTTTTATAAATAAAAATAAATCCCTCAACCTTACTGTCTAATGTGTAGGACATGAAAATAATGAATGCTATGTCTTAGAGGTTCCACGTCTTCAGTCGCTATGCCGACTTGAACCAAGTTTCCAATGGCAACAATTCCAAGATTCTATCTTTTTCGAAGCTTCAGAACTTGAAAGCATCCATACATCCTCAATTTGTTTCTTTGTTCATTCTCTAAATACCAGATCCAAACCCTTAAACTTGTAAACCCCATCTCACAAAATTGTGTCCTGTATAAAATCCTTTATTTTTTGGGCCACTTTGTTTTGTTATTTTAAATTCTGTCTGTGCCCATTTCCACTCATTAAACCTCACATCTCCTTAATCATCAAACTTCTGCGAACATGTAAAAATAATAATAATTGCATGTCCATCTGTGTTCATTTATCTGTTTGTAATTTTTAATATTTATAAGATTAAATAAACCAGACAAATGGTACTAAATTCTACATTGGTCTTATTTCAATAGGATAAAGGTGTCTAGAATAAAAATTACTTTACTTTATAATTGATATCATCTATATATTATTGTAGTTATCCATTACTACTACTGTTTATGTAAGATAGCATTGTACTGTGAAAGTGTAAAAATGAGCCAACGTGAGGTGAGGATTAAGCACTGTCTGCATCCAAGACTTGTATCTACATCAACAAAGCTGAGTAAATATCTTCATATTTTTAGTGTTAGTAATGAGTATGATCATAGGATAAGAAAGTATTGTTGTTAGGAAACACTTAAAGGATTTTTTTTTGGCTGGAAGAGAGGTGCTGAGTTCCAAAGTGAGCTACAGGTAAAAACTTTGTTTTCTGGGGTTTAGAGGGTGTAGCAAAAAATACCGGAGTTGGTTGACAAGGTTCTCAAATAAGATTGAATAACATCTGCTCATAAATCTTTGTCCTTAGGGAATATTATTAAAGCAACAACAATCGGTAGTTCTAAAAATAATGAAATATATTGCAGGGAAAACAAAACTGAATTGCATATTTACGATAGCTTTAGGTCTGTGATGTTACAGCGACTTAATATTATTGGATTTTTTCAATTTTCTAAAAAAAGAACAACTCATATAGATGTACAATTTAATACTCTTACTACAATATTATCCTTATTGAAGTATTCTGACATTGTTGGAATTTCCTTTTCAACTATATGTTAACTTGAATTTGAATAAAGATAGAAAAGAGCATGGTAATGTTAGAGAGGAAGGAATTCCAGATTAAAATGTAATGAACAAGAAAAATTTTTTCCAAAGTTTTGGTTTTATGGGAAGTGGTATTGAGTTCAGAAAAGTGCTAACTTGTTTAATGAAACTGGACTAGAATGTAATTCTTGGAAGAAGTGAATATGGGAAAGGTGATATAAGTAATTTCATAAAGGAATGTCATCTGACCTGCATTTGGATGGTCAGAGTATAAGGAGACACCAAGGATTTGAGACTTAATGACAAAAATATACCAACACATACACCAGTCCAGCCAACCTGTAAGTGGTGGGTAAATGATTAATCTATTAGGAAAATTTCTTTGCAATTATAAAGTATATATTTTCATTTCGAAGAGAAAAGATTTGCCCAGGGCTGGGATTCGAACCCGGGTCTCCCACGTCTCCGTCGTGGTGCTCTGCCAACTGAGCTAGCCTGGTTCGTAACACTGTCAGACAAATCCATTCTCTTCACGGATCCCATATCCCCGTGTTCTCGCAATTTGTGATGTATACAAGGGGAAGAATGTTCATTGAATATTACTTTAATTAGGATCTTGTTGACTTACGTCATTATATTATTTATAATTTATTTTATTATTAATCGCAAATCCACATGAATTCAGTTTTGTTACAAGGTTACCTTTAAATGCATACCAAATCATCTATAGAAACATTTAAATAAATTTCTTAAACCAAAAAATTCCTGTAAAATTTAAATTACCGGTACTATTCACCAGTAAAGGTCACACAATGTATTCTATGTTTTTCTTATTCTATTTTTTATTTGTATGTGTTTCAACCTCCACTTAGTCATAGGTCACTTAAGTCATTTTTCTTAAAATGAAAAAAAAAGAAAGTATTTTTACAATACTGGCTACCCGGTCAATGAAGGAGAGATAAATAGAACAATTGGCAGCGGGGTATGTGTCTCTTCTAAGTTCCTAAATGAACAACTGAGTTGAAGGAAACCATAAATGTCTGAAAAGGGCTTTTAGGCAATGACAATAATGAAAAAACAAAACATATATTTTCTGTAATTACATTAAACATTTCATCATTGGGCGTTATAAAATTGTCATAAGACAAATACATTGAATGGGAATTTGTACTTCAAATTAGTTTTTAATAAATCAAGTTATACTTCAAAATATTTCAATGCAACATATATTTGGATCTGTATCTTTCAAAGGCTTCTATTATAGCTTGTCTGAAACAATAAATAAAAATTTTATATACATAATTTTACATTAATATACATATATATGTAAGTATGTGTGTGTGTGTTTGCCTTTGGGTTTGTAAACAGGTACATTTTGCAAGCTCGCAAGCCTGCTCGGCCACCCTAATCTATACATTATCTGTATGTATATATGTATATGTTTGTTGTGTGTGTGTATATTATATATTATGGTTCTTATTACGCAGATTGATAGCTTGGTGGTAGGGGTACTTAAAGGCCCATCAAGTGATGTCACGTTACATCATTCCTACATCAAGATCTTATCTATATCGGTGGTGTCTCACCATTTCTTCCCAATTAATAAGTAAAAACCAATTCGTAAAAAAAACAATAACCTGGGATATTTAACCTAACGTACTTATTTTGGTATTAGAATCTGGCATAATTTTCTATTCAGCTACATATAATAAAGGTAGTATTAGCCTTCTTACATAACAGGAAATTATTCCAGTTGAAATTATTCATCATTAATTACCTATAACTATGGCTATGATACTTTGTTTTATTGAGTTATATTTTCAAGCCAACTTTTTCTTGCCATTCCAATTTTATTGATTACAAAAGATAAAAATTGTGACATCACTTGACAGTACTTTAACTACTCCTACCGCCAAGCTGGTAAATTGCAGAATATAGTACCTATATTTTTTACATATTTTTAGATGTAATTTATATTAGTTACATATTTTTTTTCCTCCAATTATTTTGGTTTGCACTTATTCATCTCATTTATGTTATGTCTTGTACCATATTGGCCTAGATGTGGACACAAATCAAAAGTATATTTAATTTCTAGAAGATTATTACTAACCACAACTTCAGCCATTAAATAAAAATTAGTGGTCTAATCAGTCAAGGATTTTTTACATATAATAAACTATTTATACAGCATACAAACTATAAACCTACCGAAATTCCTTCTGATGTAGAACAAATGCTGAAACATGCCCTGCATCAATAAAGCGCACATCTGCTCCAGGCCAAATTTCAGAGAGATCAGTGACACCATCTCTTGGAACATATCCATCGTCACGAGCACACACACTTATAATGAGCGATGTATCAACAGGTACAGAAAAATTCTTAAGATGAGTACATTCATCCATGATCCCTCTCATAAAGTTGATAGTTTCTTGTTTGTAAGACGAAACAGAGGAACGAACTAAAAATTAAAACAAACAATAATTGGCATCAAACTAAATAACGCTTTCTTGAAACAAGATCTATACTAAATAACTTTTATAATTATTAAAATTTCATAAATATTCAATCACCTGCTTTCCTTAGAATTCCCAAAAATCGGAAATAGTATGTTGTTTTGAGATTAAGGTTTTCTAAATGATGGATGAATGATGTATTTGATATATATGTGTGTGTATCTGTAAAATTTTATGTGTGCATGCACGTGTGAGTGATATACATACATTTTTTTTCTCTTCTAATTTGAATGCTCACACCTCCAGTCACATATTTTTATATTTATTTATTTTTTAAAATAGCTATCATAGTTAGTATTGTTTATATTTTTCTTTCATTCTTTTATTTATTTTTGATTTTGTTGTAATTTTGTTTTCCATAAAATGTGTGTGTGTGGTGTTGTGTTGTGTTGGTGTGTGTGTATAATGTGTAACTATCAATTGTTTCTCTCTCTATAATTATTGTTATCTCATTTCTATTTTCTCTTATTCTCTTCTTCCTTTATAGGAAATAGTTTTCTTTAAATATTGTTTTAGTATTTATTTATATAGGAGGCATATTTATTTATTTCTTCCTCATTTATTAATCTAATTGTAATTAATTAATTAAGTGTATTATATTTTACTCTAAGACATTTTAGATTATACATTATTCATGTATGGTTATTCTTAAGGGAGCAAAAAAAGAAACAAAACAAAAATGTTACAGGTAGCGATTATCACCTTTCAAAGTTCGTCAGGCTAGGCAGTGAGATATGTAAACACTTAATGTTATCCTTTACATTCTTTTATTTGTTTACATTTTGGCTTCCTTCTAGAATTATAATTCCTAAATCAGTCTTCAGTCAGTTACTCAGATATTTTTGTGTGAATAGCATCAGCCACAATGCCGCATACATATTCTAATGCTGAATACGCTGATATGACTTTTGTGTATGGTTTCTGTAACGGTAATGCTTTAGAAGCGGTGCGGGAGTATGCACGCCCATTTCCAAATAGAAGAGTGCCTAATCGACGAGTCTTTTCGTTACCTTTTAATAGACTACGAGAGAATGGGTCATTCTTCATACGTAATGACTGAATATTGAATGGTATCACATTTACGCATTTTTTGGAGAACGACTTTTCTAATTATTTAGATGACTTTTCCTTACAACAGCGTATTGAAATGTGGTTCCAACTCGATGGATGTCCAGCTCATTATAGCAGAGTTGCTCGAGCTTGGCTGGATATAAATTATCCACTGCGATGGATTGGACGTGGAGGAGTAGTACCTCGACCACCCAGATCACCTGATATGACACCCATGGATTTCTTCGTATGGGGAACCTTGAAGCAGAAAGTTTATTTGGTGTCAGTCAACTCAAGAGAGCAATTAAGAGACCGAATCATAGATGCAGTGCACCAAATATCATCAGAACAATGTTTAGCTGCAATTTATCAAGTGAGTGCTAGATGTAATGCTTGCATTGGTGCAAGAGGACAACATTTTGAGCAATGTTTACATTAAAAAGAACATAACATAAATATAAATGTAAATAAATAAGTAAAAAATGAAAACTTGTTTTGTTTCTTTTTTTGCGATTTTCTCTAAAACTAAGCAAAAACGAGCCATTCTCTAAAGGACTTTTTGTCTTAGTTTTTCGGTCCCCTATAAGTTCCTGAAGTTTTGCCATTTGAATTCGGGACACCCTGTATATATAGTATGAATTGGCTGAGAGCTCTTAATGTTAAGACAGCAGTTCCCAACCTTTTTAGTTATGCAGACCACCAATTTTGAAAGGAAAACTTCGAGGCCCACTAGCTAAATATAAATATACAATAAATACACAACACCAATAAATGTCTCTACACATTTGTCGAAAATGTTGGAACATTACATTTTCGAATTTCATACTGAAATGCTTTAATATAAAAACAAAAACAAAAAATTTTATTAACTGATTATAAAAATCTATCAATGATATTTTGGATACAGTTTGTCCCCAACAATTAAGTTAATATATAGATTAAAAATTCTTGCTAAACAGTAAATCAGAACGGAACCCTTTGTGTTTTTTTAAACATTGATTTCATAGTTTGGTCGCATGATAGCTTAACCAAACAGTCTCTACACTTGAAGAAATTTTTAATTTTTGCTAGAATTCTTCAATTTTAGGGAAAATGGGGAGGGGAGAAACTAATCATGGCTTATTAGCTTATATTTAGGATCAAATTTGCAGTTTCGATCCACTCCTGGATTAACCTCTAAAACCAGTAGTTACTAGCACTTAAGTGACTCAAATTGTTTTCACTTAATTTTTTTTCCATCTAATCTACGCAGCCCAGTCCACCAAGTAGGTCGCGGCCCATCGGTTGCAAACCGCTGTGTTAAGATATCGCTCTTCGAAGCCTACATGGCTCACTGCCGAAAGGTTATGATAATATTTCTATACAATTTTCTCTAAAAAGTTTATTAGGTTTTCGAAAAACTGGTAAATGAGCAGTTTCCAATAGAATAATATAATTAGGAGTTGATCTTGATTAGGTGTTTGAGTAATTTGACCTGTGCTAACTCAATGGATTACAAATATCTTAAGCCCAAACTTTCTCTGCAAAAAGCAGAGTTGAAAAGAAAATTGAATCAAAGAAAAGCATACTATACTCATAACTTTAATTTAGTTATCAACATAGGTTTTAAAAAACTTGGAACTAAAAAAGTAATTTTATATATATATATTAATAACTTATAAGCTCACCGGTATGTTTGGGAAGTAAGACCTTTTCCAACAGCAACGAAAAATTATTCGAATCTGACTCTGGCTCACCATTTACTTTTAAAAGTTTTGTTAGTGTCTGATTAATAGGAAATAGGGCTGATTTAAAAACCGGTATTTCCTTTTTCATATCTGGACCAGAGGCATGTTCCTTTAAATGTAACATACTTTCAGGAAAGTTTTTAACAAACTCTACTCCAGCTTGGAATGCATCCTACAAAAGAATATTTTCAAGTATTTTATTAATATTATAGAACTTATTAAAAAGAATTAAATGATATATATTAAGGTTAATAGAGTAGCAAAATAACACAGCAGTGTGTTCCATTGTAAATATCCTGAAAAATCAGCAAAATTAATAGATATTGAAAAACTATAATCAAGTAATTTAATATTATTTGTTTCTTAATATTATTTTAATATTATGTCTAAACAAACTCATAACTAAAATATTTTTATAAATTAATAACTTATAAGCTCACCAATATATTTGGGCAGCATCACCTCCGATAATGGAAAATTAATTAATTCTGACACTGACTCAGTATTACTTTTAAAAGTTTTGTAAGCTTGTTGTATTTACTTTTTATGTTTAGTTAATTAAAACAACTTAACATATATCGACTGAAATAGACTTTTCTTATGCCATTATCATTTTTATGGATAAATATGATTAGGGTGCTTGTTTTTATTATGGTCAACCACTTGTTAATTGTATTTTCTACTTAAAGATCCAACAAAAATTAAACCCGGAAAATTGAGGTCCTTCCAGAAAGTCCTTCTGACAGAACTTAGATTATTATGATTTATAAACTTCACTCTTCCGTCTCATATGGCTATATAGGAACCAGAAACCTACAGTCTGTTAGTGTGAGTCTATTGTATCCTTGTGCTTTCCTGTTATTTGCATTGCCAATAACACTCAAATCATCTTATCAATTACAAATTGCTATCTGGAGTACTATTTACAATATGTTGAGAATCACACAGAAGTAGTGGCACTAAAATGGACAGGTTAAACGAAATATTAAGGAAATCAATCCACTTTTCACTGACAATAATTGAGCTTCCCATAAACTTCCTCTTTTTTTTTTTAATTTTCAAAGTCCACCCAAGGGAACCTTTGAATAACCATAGTAAACAACAGAAGTCCATTAATTCCGCTTTGAATTTAGAAATAATAAAAATGGGCATTGCATATGAAAAGATCCAATCTATTCTCAATAGAATGGATCTAAGCTTATTTAAAATAATATAGTAACAAAAACTATATATAGTGGAATAAAGAAACCAAACTTACACTTTCACGAATTTGCACCATTTTATTTAATTCTTTTCTAAAGGCCTCATTTTCTTTGTATTGAAATTCCAACATATCCCAATTGATAGCTCTACTCATTACTCCCTGAGAAAAAAAAAATTATATAATTTAAATTGGCTAAATATGGGACAGAACATTAAACAAATATTATCTATAAAATTGAAGCAGTAACATAAAAATCTAGTAGTTCTTGTTTTGTTTTCATAGAAATACAACACTTTTTCAAATGAAAACCAAAGGATTACTTAATGTGCATGGGCATCTATCTTAAGGTTTACTAAAATAAACACTAGGGCTGGGATGAGGAACTATTATGAATCCAAAGATTGAAACATGGTGATTTGTTAAACCATGTTTTATAACAATACAAATCACCACAGCTCCATTATCTGTGAATAAAATATACTGAAGTCAAAAATTAGTGTTTCTGAATACAAGGAATGTGCCTAGCCTATAAAGGTAACCATGACAAACTACCTAAATAAATCTTAACACTCTTTAATATATCCTGGAAAAACTTAAAGTAGAAAGTGTTTGGAAAAAATCATCAATTACTTATTGATTTAAAAAAATAACTTTAATGATAAGGACAACTATCCATGTTAATACACTAATCTTCAATATAATTCAAATAAAAATTGAATTTTAATTAAATTATAAATCAGAGTAGAAAACACAGTTTCATTTAGCATAGTTTAAAATATTACATAATAGAATAAAACTAATACTTGGAGAATATTTAGATAAACGAACTGAAAATGAAATTTAAAATAAATTTCCTGGATATATTTATCACATCCCAGATTTCTCCTTCCCATGTATTAATCAAATCCCTGGATGACCTCTCCTCAGATCACAGTCCAGTGCTGCTCTCATTACACTCAACCTTCATTCCTAAGCCCTCCTCTCCTTCATTGATTATAGGACGAATTAACTGGGAGCAATTTAGTAACGATTTGGAAAACAAATTAGACTTACGGATTCCACTCAAGATTAAACAAGACATTGACAGGGCAATAGAAATACTTACAGCAACAATAACAGACAGTATAAAAGATAACACTACCAAAAACAGAAATAATATCACACAACAGAATAACCTGCCATAGCACCTTCGCATCTTGTTAAGCGAAAAACTCAGAGGAAGATCAAAGTGGCACAGGACTCGTTAACCAACAGATAAAACGTATTACACCCAACTGACTAACAATCTGAAAACGGAGATTAGAAACTACAAAATCAAAAATTTACTTAGTGTGACTGAAAATCTTATGACTACTAACAAATCACTATGGAAGACTAACAAATCACTATGGACGACCACCAAAAAGATCCTTAAATTCAAAGATTTTAATCATCCTCTCCTTACTGAAAATCAAACTTGGTCCAGATATGATGAAGAAAAATCTCACATGCACGCCCAACACCTCTTCAAAACCTTTAATCCAAACCCTGATATCCTCAGCCCTATTCACATTGAAGCAGAATTGAATATCCCACTCCAAACGACTCTCCCACCTAAGGCTTTTCATCCGTCAGAAATATCCAATATTATTCATAGTTTACTTTCTTGTAAAGCTCCTGGACATGACCTAATTACAGCTTACATCCTAAAATCCCTTCCTCGAAAAGCTATCCTATTCCTCACATACATATATAATTCTGTAATCCGTACTACCTATTTTCCTGATACATGGAAACTATCTTTAGTAAAAATGATCCCAAAATCCAAAAAGCCTCCAGAACTCCCATCCTCCTATCTCCCTCTTACCCATAATGGGCAAGATCCTAGAAAAACTCATTCTAAAACGTATGTATTAGATAGTCACTAATACTCATATAGTCATACATATGTATGACTCATCATATATATTCTATGTATATTCTAGATAGTAACCATATAATCCCAGACTACCAGTTTGGTTTCCGAACATCCCACTCCACTATCCAGCAATGTCTTTGTGGGGTGGATGTTGTTTCCTCTGCATTGGAGCGTAGATTGTACTGTATGGGAGCCTTTCTCAATGTAGAACAGGCCTTTGATCGAGTCTGGCACACAGGTCTCCTTTACGAAATCCGACAATTCCTTCCTCCTCCATACTTTTTAATCATTCGCTCCTTTCTAACTGGCAGAACATTTAAAGTAAGTCATAAAGGTTCCTACTCATCCCTCTATTCCCAGTCTGCTGGTGTTCCTCAAGGTAGCATCCTCGATCCTATCCTCTACATAGTATGTACAGATGACATTACAACCCATCCTAACACCTTCATCTCCACGTATGCTGATGATGACACATTTTTGTTATCACTTAATAACAACCCATATATTGCATCCCAATCCCTTCAATCACATTTATTAAGCCTCGAAGAATGGTGTCGGAGTTGGAGAATTAAAATCAATTCCAGCAAGTCCCATCATATTACCATTACCTTCGCCGAAAACCCATGACTCTGTCCTACTGTATCCTTTAATAGTACTCAACTTATCCTGTTGAACAGATTCGCTACCTAGAACTTAACTTAGACAAACGTCTTACTTGGAACCTCACACAAGACTGAAAAGACAAGAAGCAGCTAGACGCTTCTGATTACTTCAACACATACTAGATAAACGCTCAAAGCTTCAGATCAATTACAAAAGACTTATTAATGTGACTATTATAAGATCTATATGGACTTACGGAATTGAACTATGGGGCTCCACCAAACCATCAAATTCCTCTCGCATCAAATCCTTAACGCTCCTTATTTTGTCACAAATAAAACTATCCATAATGACCTTAACGTTCCATATGTTACCGATTTAGCCCATTCCAGATACCTACACTAGTTTCCATCCTTGCATCCAATTCCATCCCGGACAGTCCACCTAGGCGTCTGAAGAGAAGATGGCCTCGGGACCTTCTATTATAGAAATGCTATTAGTGCTGCCAGTGGGTAGTGCCTCTACATGTCCTGTCATGTATTTATTTATTCATATAGCCCTTGTTCTAGATGTATATTACAGTTGTACAATTCAATAAAATAATTTTTTTTTTTTAAATTTGACAATTCAATATCAAATATGATAAAAGCCAATAAACTGAAAAATGAATTTGTTTTCATACTTTCATATACTTTTTCTAAATAATAAATTTCTAAATACATCTAAACCAAAGGAATTTATGAGTTAAAAACAGGTTACCTCTGTGAAGACACCAGAAGCTGTAGACCAAGACAAGCAAGGTACAAGAACCAAAGGAAATGGCCAATTGGTAGCAGCAAGGGATGCCATCTAAACCATACAAAAAAATAAATTAAGTTTTTATTAAAATGAAATATTTTTCACTCAAATATTTCAAAAAAATTAAAATTCTGGAAATAAACTATAAAGCACAGACAATATTCCTATTGTCAACATGCACAGATATTAGTACTAACTTGACAAAACACACACACACCAGTCCTTCTAATGTTAGTTCAATTCAAATTAATAAGACCAAACAACAACGTTTTTTTATATATATCATGGTCTACCTTTGGCATCTCACTGGGGATATAGATTACCTTTTAAGTGATTCATTTGGTATTTAACCCAATAGTTTTACACGTCTATTTAATTGGTCGTAGCGTTATAACATCTATTATATTTACCGGATACAAGTATAGCAGATCTGTCTTATACAGCTGTCTTCATTCTCTAGTTGTTTCATCTTTCTTCGGGCCAAATATTTTACGCAATATTCTATTCTCGAAAAATTTAAGGGGCTGTTTTTACTTGAGCACAAGTGACCACATTTCACATCTGCAAAGAAGTAGGAAGTATAAAACCTTTTTTAATTCTTACTTTCTGATTTCTGAATAGAAGTCGTGAAATAGGTACTTTGTGAAAGAAAAGCAGCTAGTTTTCAGCTTTTTACGATAAAATGGTGAGCTTAAATACAAATTTTCTAATACAGACCTTGAATAAATAAAAATAAAACTTAAAATCCTACAATTATAGGCATATTGCAGTAACAGTGGATTTAAAAAAATACAAGTCAAATTATTAAATCTTGAATGTGGTGAGATGCCAGTATAAAATCACTATAATTTAGGTACACTGTAAGGGCAACTACCAACATAAGGAAAAATAAGGCCATTGAAGATACTCAATGCATCATTACAATCATAACAACTAAATAAATCATTCAAGCATAATAACTGAAGAGGTACAAATCAATTGCACAAATATATTTACACAACATACAAATCTCATTCTCGTCAAAACAAAAAATGTTTGAGCAGTTAAAAAGGAACTATATGTTATTTCTATACAAAAAGGGTTATTCTTGACAATAGAATATTGTGGATAAATACTCATTTATGAATGTGAAAAATTTTCACATTGAAAACTGAAAATCGTTTGAACAAGATAACTGGAAACCTGTCTGGCTAGAGCATATCAAAGAGGCTTTCATTCACTCCTCAGGCAGGTAAAAAGGGGACCATTCACTTTCTAACAGGTTGAAGGACCGGACCAAAAACTTTCTTATATTCATACAAATATAAAAAGTGAGAGGTGTGTTATGAGAAGGAGTGCGTAGTTGTAAGAGGAATTTTAATATGAAACTTCTTTGCTCCATCATAAAAAAAGAAGAAATTAAATTTTAGCAATTATAAAAGCAAAAACAGAAAACAGTAAACAAAAAATCTTTTTCCCCCTACGTTTTATTCCACTAGTGGGCCACACTGCACCATTAAGTGGCCAGGGTCTAATGTGTTTATAAACAACTGTGGTCGTAATAGTGACAACTTTGAAAAACTACCATATTAATATTGGATTTTATTTGTCAAAGTTTCTAATCTAAATTGTCATAAAAATAGCAAGAGAGGAAGTAAAAAAAAATTACCAAGCTGCCAGAATAATTTATATTTATTATTTAGTGTATTACACCTAGACCATGTGAGGAATGAAAGCATAAGAGAAGATCTGGAAGTAACAGAGCAAAGGACTACAATTGAAAACCAACACCTAAAGTGGTTTGGCCACATTCGTTGGATGGAGGAAGAGAATAAGACAAGGAAGGTCATGTAAGCTAGATCCACCATTTCCTATCGAGGGTATATTAAGCAGCGGATTGGAGGAGAGAGAGGCAAAAGCCTCCAAGAAATGAGGCTGCTTAGCAGGGATAGAGAGGCATGGGATTGAACAGAATAAGACAAGGAAGAAGAAGTATTACCCTTTGAAAAACTGAACAATAAAAGGTGAAACAATCCAACAATAGTCTTGTGATCTGACTCTTATGAAGACCTGTGGACACAATCAAACCTCCTACAGTACAAAGCTAGTCCTCTAAGAAAAGTTGTATGACCTTTTACGAAAGTGAATGACCCCTTAAGTAAGAAGACAAAGCAACAGGAAAGCAGTATACATCGGTTTAACATTTCAAATATCTAAATGCAAATAAATAATTTACAAAATATTACAATAAGAAAACAAATGTAAATATAAAACTATTATTGACTTAATAACTCAAATAAGTGAGCGCCTAACATGTTAATGTATATAAATATATATCAAACTATTATTTTGTACAAACAATTTTCCAGATAAAAATATGCTTAATAATTTACATAACATAAATAAGCTTATATGTATGATAAAAAACAACATTCTCAAAAAACTCCAACAACTTACATACCCACACATGCACACAGAGACACCGACACAAACACACGCACACATACACAATTGAAATATTATACTAAGTTTGAGTTGCCAACTAAGTCAAAAGTCTACATCATTAAATTAAATCAACTACTTAATTTAAGCCTTAAAAAATAATTCAATGATTAGAGTAGTTTTGGCTTGGATTTAATAAAATAAGTAAGAAGTGTTTTCTAGTCCTGACGATGCATTGTTTGACAAAATGTTGACTATTTAGTTGTTAATTGTGATTTTAGGTATCAAAGTACAGTGAAGCGTCAATTATCCGAACGTTCAACTAATGGAACTGTTTTTTGTTTTGTTTGAATCAGTGAATAATAACTCCAAAAATAATCTTTAATTCAGGACAAGAAAAATTGTGAATAGAGAATTGGGATGTGCATAGAGTTTTAAATTTTCTCAGGCTCTAATCATTTATAAAAGTCAATAACCAATTTAAAGTATCATTAGCCCAATCATTATCACCTTAAAATTGAGGAAATACTGTTCCACATAAAAAATTAAATTGAAACAAATGAACAATTCCTGAGAAATAAATGGAAAATGCTAAAGAAAAAAGTTTAGATCCACGGATTATGGCTGCTCGGGATCAGCAGGCAAACAAGGCTCTATAATCCTTTCCCCAAAGCAGACCATCCCTGGTTATTGATATCACTGAAAAACCACAACACGATTCATGGTAGTAGTACACATGGTAGGGTCATTACTCCTAGCCTATATATAAATATAAATATAAATATATATATATATATATATATATATATATATATATATATATATATATATATATATATGGTATACCAAGGAAATTAGAAAATCTAGTAAGAATGTGCATCACCTGAAAATTCAATGAAGTAACAACTGGTTATCATTTTTATGTATGATTTTTCTGAAAAATTTGAGGTATGCTCAGGATTAAAATAAGTTGATTAGCTTTCACCTGTACTATTCAATTCAACACCAGAGTAAGTTAATAGAAAGGTGATATACACTGAAAAATGTTTGAATAGTGTATATATAATAGGTATCACAATATACATTAAAAATGACGACAAACCTATATAATTTAGTAAATTAAGCAGAACATAAAATAGCCAGATTGATACATAAAATTAGAGAAAAAGAAAGATGAGTAAATAGGCTTACAGAAAATATGATTTAGGTCACACCCAACAAGATATTGAATATGAGGGTCGGCTGATAAGTCCTGGGCCTCATACAGAGGTAGCGCCACTATGCCACGCTAGCATCATATAGTTGTACTTCAGACTATATTGTTTAAATAGTTACAGGTCAGTAACTTGGTTAGTTTTTGAACAACAGCATTTTTAATAAGATAACTTTAGAATTTTCACAAATATGGAGGGCTTGGAAAAACGAGCAGTGTTTAAATACTTCCATTTGAAAGGCTTAACGCCTAAAGAAATCAAGGAGTAAGTGGATAGTACATTGAAAGACTCCTCCCCTTCACATTAAATGATTAAAAGATGGGTTGCAGAGTTTAAAATGGGAAGTACAAGCACGAGTGATGAGCCTCACTCTGTACCGCCCTGTGGAGGTAAAAACTCCAGAGATCATTGAAAAAATTCATCATTTAGTACTGGAAGATCACAGACTAAAGTTGTTTGTGATAGTAGAGGCTGTAAACATATCAAAAGAATGTGCAGGTAATATTTTAAGTCATTTTTGGGGCTTTCATAAGGTCTGTGCGAGGTGGGTGACACATTTGCTACAGCCATTGTTCAGTCATTGCAATGGGAAAAATTTGTGAATTAAAGTTCGAATTGCTTGAACATCCACCCTACTAGCCAAATCTATTCTAAATCTCCCAGTGACTACCGCCTGGTCCCTAATCTCATTTCTTGGTCAAAACATTTCTTGGAGGATGAATTCACAGCAATGAGGTCGTTGATGGGGTAAGCTATTTAGAGGACCTTGATAAATCGCAATACAGAGATGGTTTAATTCAATTAGAACACCAATATGACCAATGTGTCAGCCTTTCTGAAGATTATGTTGAGATTGAGGCCAGGAATATATCAGCTCAAATTTTATGAGTACAAAATTAGTAAAATGAGTAAACATTAATTCTAATACTCACATGTCCTCCCATAGAAAGACCACTAACACCGAGGGGTCCATACCCATGTTTTGTACACCAATGAAAAAGTACTAGAGCTTCAAGTATCAGGCATCCACCCATAACAAAAATATCTGAGACATTATTTAAAACTGACCTCCTGCAAAATGTTAATGCACAGAAATAATAGTCAATCAAGCTATAAAATCATCCTCCAACAAAATATGTAAAAAAAAAAAATACTTCAAACAATAAATAAGATAACAATACTAATTAATCAGAAATAAATGAAAAACTTACAAAAATTTTAAGAATGTGGATAGAAATAATTTTTAATTTCATTTGCTAAAATATATGCACTGCTGTACAATGGCATTGATTGCAGTGATAAACTGGTTATATTGATTTAATGGTCACAGTTTCGGTGTACGTATCGGTTAAAAAGACTCATTTTTATCCAGGTGGGGGATATAAAGTTGTTTATAATGTCTGGGTTTTGGAATAGGGAAGATGGAGTCAGCACAAAAAGTAAAACACCTAATAAAAATTTTCAAGGAACATGTTGATGGGATTACTTGTGCTTTTAAAAAGTTTTTACTAAACAATAACTTTATGAGTGAAATAATCAAGCAGTATACTAACATTGTACTACTATTAGTACTACTAATAACTAGATTGAAACAAATTTTCAAAGCAATCATGTTTAATTAAATTCTTTAGTTAATGAGATCATTTTTTCTATAGCCTAGGTATCATGAGTTTAATTTGACAAAAATTGTTCAACATATTGTACAATAAGAATGAAAGAATACTTTCAATAATTTATTTCTCTCAGAGTTGGAGTCTGTATAGTGAGCATCCACTATCAAAGCGAAAACCCACCATAAATGCTACAAACAGACCCATGAACCTTTTAATTTATGGGTGCATTAATCCATTATTGACCTAATCCAGTCAGTGGCAAGATGAGACCATTCATAATAATATTTGCTATCATTATTATTCTTTTATAGAGTAAAATCAAATCAGAGAATTAGCAAAACCATCATCATAGCTTATAATTATTAATCTTTTACCTTTTAAAAAGTCGGTTAAAACATAGATTCATTGCGCCTATGGGGGAATAAACTATCTATAATGTACACACTTTTTTTATTAATATATCTATTTTTTACATAGAAAATAATGTTTCTACTTTTTTTTAACCTGATATAATGCATTTTTTGAAATGAAAACTTCTTTAAATATTTTATTTTGAAGAGAAAAGATTTGTCCAGGGTCGGGATTCAAACCCGGGTCACCCACGTATCCGTCATGGTGCTCTCCCAACTGAGCTAGCCTGGCTCGTACCACTGCCACACAAATCCATTCTCTTCACTGATCACACATCCCCACACTCTCGTAATTTTGTGATGTATACACTTCTTTTTAACTTTGCTGCAGAGAAAGCAGTACGTATGTCCGGAATCCAACTCAACGCAACCCTCCTTAACAGTACAGTTCAGTTTCTGGGGTACGCTGACGATTTTGATATTGCCGCCAGATCGGAACGCGCATTACGAGAAGCGTTTTTGGCCATAGAAGATGCAGAAAGAAACTTGAGTTGCACATTAATGAAGCTAAGACCAAGTATATGAGAGTCGGAGGAGATGCACTAGGGACCAGAACTTTTGAGGCTGGACCACATAATTTCCAAAAAGTAAGCAGATTCGTCTACCTCGGGTCTGAGATCAACTCCGGAAACGACAACTCTCGAGAAGTAAACAGGAGGATATAAGCGGCGAGATGGTGCTACTTCGGCCTTGTGAAGCAGATTCCTATCGAACGGGACTAAGATCACTCTCTACAAAACCTTGATCCGCCCTGTTTTAACTTATGGACCGGAAGTGTGGGCCTTTAAGAAGCAAGATGAAAATAGGCTTCTGATCTTTGAGAGACTAATCTTGAGAAGAGTTTTTGGCCCTGTTAAAGAGGGGGGAATGTGGAGAAGAAGGAGAAATGCTGAACTAGCTGCCCTTTATAAGGATATAGACTCGGTCAAGTTTATCAAGATAGGACGACTTCTATAAATATTTAAAAATTATAACAATTAATAAAAAATAAAACTTCTTAGCCGCATTGTGCGATTTTCAGTAGGCGAGAAACTTATGGGTTCATGTCACCAGCATCCTCGTGAAGTATTACACAAGACTGGCAATGCATAGCGCCCTGTGTATGAGTTATACGATTTGTTTTAATCAACTTTAGTTTAAAAGTTGGAATTTGATTGATATAAAAATAATTATATTTAAGTAAAAGGTCATTTAATGGTAGCGAAATTGACACTACAAATAACTTTTAAAACAACAACAAAATTTAAAATACATAATTATTAGATTAATTTATTTTAGATTTAAATAGTTTAATCACAATATGAAATTTACAAATATTATATGGAAACAGTCAAAAGATATTTGATACAAATATTAATATAATATTTGTAAATTTCATATAGTGATTAAACTATTTAAATCTAAAATAAATTAATCTAATAATTATGTATTTTAAATTTTGTTGTTGTTTTAAAAAAAAAAAAATAATAATTTAATACATAAATATTTTTAAATAGCAGTAAGGTACAAATAATATAATCATAATAACTCACATTACCTTACAGATCAAAGTTCAAGCCATTAGTGGACAATTGACCATGGGAGGATAGTGAATCCCCAGGAAAATGAAAAAAATAATTTTTAAATATTACTATGTATTCTTTATTGAGGTATCTATGCTTGGTTTTGCTAACTGTTTTTGGGACAAGTCTTTTTGTTTTTGGATTGTATAACATATTTATGATTGTTGTTTTTTTTACAGAATTTAGACTTATAACTTTTTTTAAAGTTATGTTTAGGAAGTTGATGTATTTTAATATTGAAAATGGCATTTAAGTGCCGAAACGTCTTGTTTATGTATGAATAAAATAAATTGACTGGAAGCTGGTTTTTTCGAAGATAAAATTTACATAGAAATAGATAACTTAGCAGTTAAACAAATAAATACATAGCTGGCTGTATGGATGGAAATATCCAATGCCATAAATAAAAAAAAAAAATAAAAAAAAAAGCCTCTTCCGGTTATAGATAGGGTCAGAGGAGAAGAATATATGGCCAGAAAGCAGAAATTGTGCTGAGTTGTGATCATCTTGTTGGTTTGTGTAACCGAACTCTAATGCACTGTGATGTTAGGAACCATCTCATACATAAAATCAAATTTTTTTTTCCATCAAAATGTACAATAATTTAACTCACTAAAGTTTTAAAATCAAATTTTTAAGCAGATTTTTAAAAATCAAAAAATCCAGCTCTCAGACATTACTATCAGATCCAGATAATAAATTAATGCACTACAGCGAGCATGTTAATAATTGATCACAAAAAATATTAATTAGTACATACACACATCTAAAATATTTTATCTACAAATTTAACTTAAAGTAAATTAATCATTATAAGCGTAAAAAGCATGCAGTAAACAAGCACACACACACACATGCTAGTTGTAAGTAAATATTATTACATTTGGTACACAGGTTTCCTGGTGCCATAAAAAGGATTTTCCAGAATAATAGAGCCAATGCCAGCTTCTCGTAGTAAAGGTTTAGCAGTTAAGTGACGCCTACGCCAAAAATACTGTAATGAAAAACAAAATATGAATTTTATAAATATAAGATTACTTTCAAATGTTCTGCCATCAAGTAAAGTACATAATTCATTTTTACATAAATAATCAAAACATTGGCCTGACAAAGTGGAATATTATATATCCTTTTTTTTTTATTAATTTATTCAATGTAATTTACAACTGTGTTATAGTAATACATCAAGTAAATAGAATGAATGTATGCAATGACATGAAATGACAAGTAGAGAAACTAACCAGTGGTAGTACTCAAAAAGCAAGTTCAACTTAATAGATCACGAGGCCATCTTCTTTTCAGACACCTCGGATCTTAAAATAATTATCAGGAATTGAAGAGGTTGCTAGGTTTGAAACTAGTGGGTTTGAGTGGGAATGAAGTTGTCATGAAAAGATTGATATCGGATTCGGGCCAGATAAGCAACAAATGGGACATTGCTTCATGGACAACGGTTCTGCAAGGAGGTGATTTGTCCAAGGTCACGCTCAACCGCCAGATTTTCCCCCTTATTTTGGGTACCCTATTTTTATAATATTTTATAGAGGCTGAGTGAGCACCAGGAGGGTCCTAGATCCTATATGATCCATCTCTGGCTGCAAACAGACCAAATAAAAGTCTTGCCCGCAGCGGGATTCGAACCAGGATTCTCGGCCTGGCAACTCAGTGCTCTACCACTGAGCCACCCCGCTCCCTTGTTTTCTATTCTAAAAACTCAATTGGTTTAGGTAATGGGACATAGTGGAGTCAACATATAGAAAAAGCCAACATTCAGGGCAAGAAAGCTGCTTAAGATAATTCATTGTCTTAAAAATATAATTTAGCTTGTTTTACATATGTTTAAAAAATAACTATTAACAAACTTAATCAATGAGTGGCCATTGGGAATAATCAACTATGGAAGAACACAACACAAATACACCCAAAACATCATCTCACAAAACTACAATATACCCAAAAACACCCATTACTAACTGATCCGATTCCTTACAGAGCACGGCTTAAAGATTTCACTAACAAAATACAAAGTCGGGTAATTGCAATGGACTAACTCTACAAACTTTCATACACATCTTAACCATTACTTCTGGTACAAAAACAAAACATATACTTTATTAAAGTCTGTAATAATAAGAGGAATCATCAGCATAGACTTTCAAAAGAATCATTTAAAATCCAAACCCATCTCATCTTATTTTTGCAGTGAAAATTTTCCCTACTTTGACAATTATTCGTTTTTTGTCATGCATTATAAATTTATATTTATGTTTGAATATTTTATCTGGTTTCTGTGAGTAATTTTATTTACTCATTTAGGCCAAGGGGATGCATTAGCATGCCTCCTGCTTAATTTGGCACTTGAGAAGGCAGAGAGGGATGCTTGTCTGCAAACCAACAGGACAGTTTATACTCGGATGATCCAGATCTTGGCATATGCGATGCGGACATCGCGGGACAGTTATTGGGTTCCAACAGACAGAGGCTCCTAGCCCTGTTGGAGGCTGCCAGAATATTTTAGCTAGAAGTGAATGAGACCCTATTTACTTCAAGAAAGTGGCCGAATTCACATATTTGGGTTCAACGGTGACTGAGGTTAATACATTTGAGGTGGAGGTAAAGAAAAAAATATGAATGGCTAACAGGTGTTATTTCGGTCTACATAAGGAATTCTCCTCTTGCCTTCTATCTCAGTGGGGCTTGGTCTGCCGAGCCAAACTCTATCTGTACAAAACATTAATTTGCTCAGTTTCATTGTATGGATCGGAGACAAGGACAATAATTAAGCAGATTGAGCATGGCCTGCAAGCCTTTAAGAGAAAAATCCTTCAAAGAATCTTTGGTGGAGTTTATTTCGATGGAAAATGGCAAAGCAGAACAAACAACAAGGTCTATTGAATATAAAATGAAGCAGTGTTGTTTATTCCTTGAATATTGGAAGACTACAATGGGCTGGCCATGTGGCTAGAATGGAAAATGAGCCTAATCCAAAAAATATGTTGACAGATCCTCTCTACAGCATGAGAGGATGGAGACCGAAGCTGAGGTGATCAGATGGTGTGGACAGAGACGGGAGGAATATCCTGGGAGTCAGGAGCTGCATAAAACAGAGAAGACTAGAGGGGGCCAGGACTCGTCAACTAGTTGTTTTACACACACACACACACAGACGCACACTCACACTCACACGCACACACATATATTTCTATTTTAATTATATGTGTGTGTGTTTATAATTAGGTTTAAAACTGTTAAAAATTAATGAAAATAATTTTAATATAAAATCTAAAATAATTTGATCAAGAGAAATTCACATATTTACATATTCATATATATTTAATATTCAATGATATAAAATTTGTAGCTCTGAATATTCTCTACGAAGAAGGGTTCAACTTTATCATAAACCCGAAATTATAAAATTGATGCCTGATTATGATGCTCACTAACATGATCTCCAGTTCCAGCCATGTGAATACAAACAGGTTTAAAGCCATTATCTTTCCACTTTTTTGGTAAAATCATTTGAAAATGAGCTTCTTTTGACTCTTTTGGAAGTAGTGTTGGTAGAAACAAATTAAAAGGAGAATAAAAATGTCCTTCAAGAATATGTATATCACCTTCATATTCATCCTGGAAAATAGATAACAAAATCAAATCATAAATAATGTAATAACTATTAGGGTTTATCTTTATGGGTTTAACAAGCATATCATTATGGAACGTATTTTCTCAGAGAAGGGATTTTACTTGATTTTATCTTCATGAAATAATTATACTTGTTTGCATCAGTTACATTTTATTAAAATATAGATTTTTTAGGAATTTCACAACTTAGGTTCTTTTATCAGAGAAACAATCGAATAAAGCAATATTTAAGTGAAGATAATAACCATATTTCAATGAAGAGCCCCAAACACAGTAATTAACCAAACACAATGATTAACAATGAAATTTATATTATATATTATATATACCTTGTTACCGTAAGAGAAAGTACTTTTATAGATCTAAGCTGATAGGAGAAATATCTGTTATAAAACATTTTTTGTGAGTCTCAAAAATCTTGCTTATTTTTATTACATCAGTTTTAAATTAACTCTAATCCTTTAGAGTTAAAAAAAAATATTTAACTGTTACGTCATAAGCAATATGTCTTAGTATTTAAATTTCTGGCTTAATCATCAGTTTGAATAAAGTATAAATATAAATTGCACAAAAATAAATAATCCTGCCAAGATCTGCACTGCTTCATATGATGATGTGCGATACGCCCTGGTCACTCTCAGCGGAGCTGTTCTCTGAGCCGATGCCAGTTTTCTTCTTTGCTGCTGTGAGAGGTTCTCACTCTAGAAGGGGGGCGCGTACCGCAGGATACCCAGGACCACTCCTTTGTAAATAGTCATGCTGACTGGGTACCTGAGGCCAAAAAAGGCGCCGCCAATCCAACTGAGGCCATTCATCGTCCGGCTCACCCTCGTTGCCAGGTAGTCCAAGTGAGGGGTCACGTCCAGGTTCCTTCCAAACCTGATTCCGAGGTACATGACCACCTCACTTGCCCTGATCCTGTGTTCATGTATGTTGAAGTTGATAGGGTGAGCCCTATCCGTTCTTCCTCGCAAGAGAACGGCCTGAGTTTTGGCGACTGCCATCCTGAGTGTCTTCCTCTCACACCAGGTTCTTACGACACTGGCACATCTCTCGGCCTCCACCGAGACCTTGGCCCTGCTGTTCGAATAGACTATCGCAGCAAGGTCGTCACGTATGCTGTAGCGGGGAACCGCTCATCTTCCAAGACGCCGAGCAACTCGTCGAATAACAGCTTCCACAGGGCCGGCCCTAAGACCGAACCCTGTGGGCATCCCCACTCCACCCTGTCCACGTGCTTGTGGTAGCTACCCCGGACTGTAACTCGTCTGTCGTCGAGGTAGCTCTTCACCAGGGGGTAGATATTTAGATATACACACTATCAAAGGCGGATGATATGTCAAAGAGGATTAGCATGACATACTTCTCCGCCCTCGCTTCAGCATCATTACGTAGCTGCCGCAGGGCGTCAGCGGTTCCCCTGCCTTTGGTCGATCCGTACTGCCGTGGGTGACTGGCCCTACTGAGTGTGGGTCGTAGGCTGGTTACCATGAAGCCCTCCAGGACTTTACTCATCACAGGGAGGAGGCAGATAGGCCTGTCGGAGCTAGGTAACTCCTTATCTTTGCCTCCTCCCTTGTCCAAGCAGGCGTTATATATCCTGAGCAGCCGTTCCTCGATGTAAGGGATAGCTTCCTTCAGCATGGAAGTGTCCACCTTGTCCAGTCCTGGTGTGCGTCCCGTGCGCTGCTTGCCCACGGCTGTACAGAGGTCCCAGATGTCCCATAGTGGGTACAGGTCAGTACCCGGCGGATATTCCGTGGTCCGTCAGATTATTTCCTGCTCCTGGGAGAATACTCCGTCAACTATCACCAACAGTATCCGGTGACCTCAGTTCACTTCCAGTCACTCCTGAGGTTCTTAATAACCATCCAATACCTCTGCTAAACCCTCATCCGCTGCAGACATTGATCATATAAACTTTAATCCTGACAACTTCTTTTTCTCCCATGTAACATATGATGAACTTTTAACCCTTCTACCCGTCTACCGGCCTATGCTACATACTTTTTACCTGCATTCTAGGTAAAATTATTCATTACGCCCCTTTACTACTGTCTGTTAACGTATTTCACTGTTTCCATCCTCCTTTCCATTTCCATTCTCCATTTCAAAAAAAAAAAATTGTGAAACAAAAAACTAATACAAAATAAAATTTATGGAAAATAAATTAATGGTAAAGGCAGTTGAACTGAGGATTGTTTCACAAAGAGAGCAAAAGAAAGAATGAGATTGGTTACCTGGCCGGAGAAGGTAGCCACCGATAGCCCAAGCAAATAGTACATGAATGATATATAAATAAGAATTAAGCAAGGTCACGTCGTCTATACTCAGCTTAAGCAAATAGATAGAAAAGCAGTGCGACAGTATATATCGCCTTTAGCACTGAGGGTTTGTGTGATGCAGGACAGCTTATATCGTCTTTAGCCCAGGGGGTACGTTACTTAAGCCGGCATATATCGCCCATAGCATCTAAAGGGTTACACACTATTCTATTCTATTATACACTATTGAAATCCCACACCAATGACTACGGTCCCGACATTCCTTTAAAGCTAGTAAAATCCAGCCTCCCAGTCATAATGCCCATATTACATCATATTTACAATTTCTGGTAACAAAACTCCATATTTCCCACTCCTTGGAAAACCGCCTTAGTGTATATATTAACTGTCAATTGTTTCTCTCTCTATAATTATTGTTATCTTATTTCTATTTTATTTTATTTTCTTCTTCTTGAAATAGTTTTCTTTAAATATTGTTTAAGGAGGTAATTCATATTTTTTTCAATTATTTTTTTTATTTATTCCTCATTTATTAATTTAATTGTAATTAAAATAGTCTTTATTGTTATTATTATTATTAAAACAAAATAAAAGGTTTTAGTCGAATAATATTTTTAATTTTTCTCGTCTTTTCACTATTATAATCCAGTTATGTTTTCATTAGTCATGTAAAGACATCTTCTAGAACCCAAAGTTCATAATATTATTGTCAGAATCAGCAACCAAGGTCACTGGCAAGTTGATATCTTCAGAATATTGTCTCCCGGGCATTATCTAGATTCGAAGACTGGGAGTGCCAATAGGAGGCCAGGTAGTGTGTCACAGCACATTACAACACAAAGAGAGGATAGCAATATTGTCATAGCTGCTAGAAGAAACTCCATATTGCCCAACAGATTCTCAATGAAGTTCAAGGAGTTTTTTTGGCTAGTCCTATATCCACACTAACGATTCATTTGTGGGAAATTGTCCTTACATCTTATGCCCCTTTGTGACAACCTGCAGCAACATCCCAGTTCATGCTCCCTTCGATGCAGTTTGTAGGAATGGGGTGCAGTTAACACCTAGAAGGGCACCAACAAACTGTACTCAAGGGAGCATGAACTGGGGTAATTTGGCTGAGAGGCATCTGCTACAACTGTAAAGACAGAAACGCGACTCATTAGTAAACATGACAGCATTCCAGTTGGTCCCCTGCACAACAATCTTATGAGCTGCTAGAGGCTGGTTGTTGAAGTAGATTGTCTGGAAGATATAAGGCCAACTTCCCACAAAGGCTTATGACTTATTTGATTGCATAAAGGCAAAGCCAAAACTCCTTGAACTTCATTGAGAACATGGTAGGCACTGTGGAAAGGGTTTCTTCTGGCAGGGATGACAATATTTCTAACCTCTCTTTGTGCTACAATGGACAGTGAAACACTACCTGGCCTCCTATTCTCTCGGAATCGGGCTAAAACCTAGGAGACGATACAATACATTCACATATGACATACGATTCGATTTACATCGAAATAATATATGGATAATAAATACACAAACAAGCATGCTTTATTAATTCAGAAGCTCATTTAAAATTATGTCAATATCAAGTAAGTCAATAATGTTTATTGTATTTGGCTAGATTGATATAAGCCAGAACAAATGTATTTCAAGATGCATATAAAATATTTCTAATATTCATAATATAGATCGTTAAAGAAAATGGAAAATAAAACAACAGATAAGTCCTAAGATGGAGATGAAAAGTAGCAGGCAAGGTAAAATAGTAGGGAATTTATGTGACTAAAAGTGAGCTTTCATAATTGCATGCACCTGAGGATCGATGTTGAACCATGTGATTGATACTTGCGATATTGCTTTCATAAATAAATAAAATTCTGATAGTACATTTAAAATAATCGAAAATTTAACACACAAAATGATCACACTTAAATAAACATTACATTACCTTTGTTATTTCAATTGGATAATGTTCTCCAACTAATTTAAAACAATCACTACGGTTAGAAAGTACCTTTCTAAACAGTAAAAGCCTGTAAACCGAGAAAAAAATAAAACACGTATATTTATAATAATAGTAATGATAATGACAATAATAAACATGTAAATATAAAAACTGAACTAATCATATTTTTTCTGGTAAATCATTACAATGTGGTCGCACTATCAGTATTGGCAAGATCCAACCCCTGAACTAACCCCACCTTCTAATTGACTGGCATTATACTTAAAAAATTAGTATCCATTGGAATTAAGATTAGGCCCAGTCCAGACCTTAACTAAAAGGGTTCTGTTGCAGCTTTGTTATTTAATAATTCATATCCATTGGAAGATCTGTGTGGAGACAAACACCTCCAGGTTAGACCGGCTTCTTTCCTGTGTCTTCAGGGGGTAAGCTCTAGCCATAACTGATAACACAACCACATTGTAAACTTAATCCTTTGAAATTTTAAAATAGACCATGTAAAATTAGATTATTAGTTATGAGTTCAGATTACACTCTCAAAAAAGCAACACCCTATGTCTTCAGAACCAAAGTTTAGTAAAACATGATACAACTAAGGATAACAGCAACTAAGAGTAAATATAAATAAAGTAGAAAATAAATAAGAAGATCTGAAACAATTAAATATTATACATAGAAAAATTTTAGTATATATTTTATGATATTATTCACTGGAAGAAGAAAATGGTCCGGGTGGAGGTCAGAAAAAATTCTCTTTAATAAGGATAACCATCTATTAATAGCCCCTTTTCACCCGTATTGCAGGTCTTTTTCAGGGCTTAAAATGGGTCAAGGGTGGACTGGTCAGTGTCAGAAAAGCATGGTTAGCACTTGAAACGTGAAGCTCGAGAATCAGTCTGTCAGGCTACAGGAGAAAAATCACAAAGACCAGACATACCAGTATGACCTAACCCTGTATACTATTGGGTATTGTGTTGTTCAATAGCCACCTGGAAGTTTGGTACAGGGACATTATGCTTTGGGGAAAGAAAACTTGAGTATTACGTTAAAACCAAAATTATATTTTAAAAAAAATTAGTTCTAAATAATGGACCATGACTATAGGAAGAGCAAGTTAGTTTTAATCCATTCATCACATATTTCTTCTGGTTTCAACCCTGTTGTCAAATACCACCAAAACGTCGGCAAAGAATTTGACGACACGGTCGAAACCAAAAGAAATACATGACAAATGGATTACAAAATATTGGCTGTGGCAATTTCAGGGAGTATTAAACAAATTAGTTGTCTCAAATTAAGGAAGAACTGATAAGAAAGACTTAAGACACTCCTCACATATGAGCAACTTAGGTCAACTTCGATTTAATTTAAAATAGTGTTTATTCCTTCAATAGTCTGTTTTGTTTTTAAGTATTCATTTTTTTTTCAAGTATTCACCATTAATAAATATTTTATATATGTCTATATTATATTCACCTTTTCAGATTTTCAGGAGTACCCCATCCTTTAATGAAGTATCTAGATAATAGGATACTCCTATAAAGCCTATCCAATTTGCTAAAGGTCATTTCAAATCAATCCTCAACCCAGTATGTTTACATTCAATATCATTCTGCGTCTTCTTTAATGCTTTATGGGGTAAACTGAATAAAAAATTATAACAAATATAAACCTTAGTATAAATGAAGGACATACAAACACTAAACAACACGTTTAAAAATAGGTTTCATAAACATGTTTACTAACTTCTTGAACTACCCGGCATGAAACACATTTTGAATACTATCACTTGACAGACTAAAATAGAATACAGAACTTGTTCCAACTAGACAAATGGTTTGATTAGGACAGTCCCGGACTAATTTTTGTGCGCATGCTCAAGCTACAATTGTTTTGGCTTATCAAGGGTTCAGGACTGTGTGGGAACGCTTTAAAACAATTCTTGGACCGATATGCACAGACATAGAAGAATATGCATCTAGGTTACCAATTCTGTATCTATAAAGTAAGGCTCACTTTTTAAGGTTTTTTAGTGTACTGAAATAATGCGAGTTTGTGAAAAACGTCATATAGTTCAAGTAAAGGCAATTACAAAATATGTTATAATTTTCTGTTTGTAATTCTTCAAATGTGACGTCATATTGTTTGTAGAAAATTAGAAATCATGCATCATATCATAGGCCTTTAAGTTGTAACTACTTATGGCTTTCTTATCTCTTTCCTCCTATCCCTATTATATTCAGCTCTGAAGTAGAATACATCTCAGGCTGAACCTTTATCCTCTTTTTTGATTTGCGAAAACCCTCCAGATGACAGTATCTTTTATAAGATCCTGTTTGCGAATACCCTCAGGTTGTCTTTAATGCGTGGCTAAACTGGAAGCAAAACTGTCGGTGGGTACTTATCATGCGTTGTAATGATGATTAACATTGGGTTTACTGGTCGTAAGTATTGTGAGTGGCACTCCGATGGTTCGGATATCTCAGAATCTGCTAAATCCCCGCAGATACTACAAATTCGAATTGTATACGATTTATTTGAGTATTTCTGGTAAAACATGTCTCCTCAACCTCAGTAATCCGTGACATCCAAACAAGAAATGTCACATATATTCCTTCATCATTGGATGTGGTTGAAATGCTAACCCAATCTTTACCAGATGTGAGTATTAACGATAAATAAAATGACAGAGGAAGTCAAGAAAGAAATCGATCCAATTAGACAGGGAACAGCAATCCACAGATTGACATTTATCAGTGTCATGATTCTATGCTTCTGGGAGGACAACGTAGCACTCTGGCCTGGGTTATGCGAAGCCGTTTTCTCAGCGTCATCCTAGAGTTACTTCAAATTCAAACTACTATTAAATTTCGGTTTTATAAATATTAATCGAGATATGTTAATGAAATTTCAAGATCTAGTTACCGAGCCAACTACTCCAGACAGGTGAATCGGTGACACTCCAAATCAAGAGAAGCTTGGAAGACATTTTGTTTTTTATACGATTCTAACTTCTACTGAGACGATGCAGTAACGCGCTGGAATTTTTGTGATTACTATGTATTCGATCCTTGTTTTTCGCTTTAGTCATATAGTTTCTATTTAAGTATATAACCTCCGCCAAACAACACGTTTATGAACAACAGATTTTACAGCACTTTTTCCATTTAATGCTCGAATAGTTTCTCAAACAATTATCAATAAAGCTTGTCGCGCTGAATTAAAATAAGGAACATGGAATCCAATAAGAAGTTATAATTATTAATGAGATGAAAATAATTGGAAATTTTCCAGTTTTTGGAATATTAGCATTTACTTATCTACTAATATCTATCTAATGGTATCTAATGAATTTCTGACAAACCAGAAACTTAATTAATTTAAAATACGTTTAAACATAATGCATTGAATCAGTTTAACAAACTGCGACTTTTAATGCTAGCCTTAGTAATACTAATTTTTGGGAAAGCTGCATAGTGAAGTTTAGCACAAAGAATATGACATTTTATTTTTCCATTAAGATTTAACATAAATTTCCACCTCATGTGTCTTCTCCGATGGGTTTGAAAATTTATGAAATACTAAAGCATTCAAGTTCCCATTCAAGACATTGCAATGAATAGATAGTCATATATATATTATAATGTAATAAATAATTAAAAGATGTAAAATGTAATTAAAAGTGTATGAAATAAATTTTTTAATAGTATTTTAAAAGTGTTATTATCTTTGATTAAAATCGTTATAGCTTTGATGATGGCCTAAAATTATGTTGAAACGTTGGCAAAAAATTAAAGAAGTTTTTCTATCGGGATTGCTCTACAAACTCCGTAAAGTCCTACCCCCTACGTACTTTCTCATCCTTCAATCTTATCTCATAAATAGAACTTTCCAAGTAAACTATAATAATGTCTATTCATCCCTTTTTTCCCAATCTGCTGGTGTTCCTCAAGGTATCCTTGGCCCAATCCTTTATACAGCTGACATCCCGACACATCCTAATACTATCCTTACCACGTATACTGATGATACATGTGTATTATTAGTCAACACCTGTTTGATCGCGTGATTAGACTGAATAGAAAAAAATTAAATATTCTAAATATGAGTTGAATAGATTCGTGGCGTTGAAATAAATTAGGCCAGATACTGAAACATGTGGTTTTATTAAATCTAAATATATTAAAAAAGGTTAGGCAATTTTTACATATAAAGAAAATACAGAAATTGTCAATTTTACAAAGAAAGAGAAAAAAAAAGGAATGGTTAATAATAATGTTATACAAAGAAATTAGTAAATATTAATTTCTAACTCGAAATGATGATTCATATGAACAAAATGTTAACACTGGACGATAGAGCCACACGGTGTTTGAGTCTATTATAACGGTGATTTAATATTATCTTAGGAGTGATGAACGGTGAAGAGCTCCCTCCCACTAATTAAATGAAAAGGTAAATACCTAATGTTGAAGCGAAGGATTCGTTTCTTTGGCTCCTAGTTATCTGGTTAACAGGCGGTCTAGTAGTAACAAGGGCAGACTTCTCCTGGTGCTAGGTGATTTAGGCTTTGGGCGAATATTATCAATGTTCTTGCTCCATGTGGTGAACAGCGAGGTTAGCTTCTGTCGAGGAGAGCGGAGAGATCATGTGAGCTAGCGGTCTGAAATTGGAAGTCCAGAGAAGTGAAGAACTAGACGGTCGAGAAGGGGGAAAACAAAAGTTCTCTCTGTCTGTTGCCAAGGCAACAACTGTGAAGCAGCTCGCGGAATTTAAAGTGGGTTGATTCGCGACTGAACAACACCAATCCAGAGCATCCCAAAGCCTCCAATCTCATATCATTGATCTTGATGAATGCTGTCAAAACTGGAGAATTAAAATAAATTCTCAAAAATCGCATCAAATCACTTTTACCTTACTTAGGGTTGCATCTCGACAAACGATTAACCTGGAATCCTCATACAAGATTGAAAAGACAAGAAATCGCTCGACCTTTCAGGCTACTTCAACATTTACTAGACAAACGCTCTAAGCTCCCAATCAATTACTAAAGACTCATTTACATCATACGAACTATTTGGACTTACGGAGTAGAGCTTAGGGACTCCACTAAGCCATCGAATTCCTCTCGTATCCAATCCCTACAATCCAAAATCCTTAGTAAAATCATCAATGGTCCTTATTTTGTTAAGAATAAAGCCATCCATAATGACCTTAATGTACCATTTGTTGCTGATTTGGCTCGAACCCGGTATCAATTTTGACCTTCTTAGTTGAACTTGTGATTTGAGTACTACCAGTGGCTAGTTTTTCTAATTGTCATTATCTCATGTCATTATGTATCACTTGGCCTATTTACTTGTTGTATTGTTGTAATACAGTTTAAAATATAGTTTTAAAAATTATAAATAATATATAAAAACATTTTATTCTTATTTATATAACATTCATTGACTGCACCATTCGACCATTTTCAAAAGTGTTAACAATACATCCACTCAACGATTTGATCATCTATAAAAGTTTTTCTCTAAATTTAGTCCATTTTAATTTTAGTCCACCTGAAATAGCAACATCGCAACCAAGACCTAATAGTCAGAGTTCTTGTAAATATATCATCATTACAGTAAATCATCATGGAGCTTGACCCAGTTGTTTCTTGTCATATACCAGCTTATTTCTTACATCCCAATTTATTCCTCTGTTCGCGAACGCTTCTTTCACCCCGTCTTCCCACTTCAATCTTCCTTGCCCTACACCGAAAAATCCGCTACAGTTAACAGTTGCATGCAGCCTGCGTGGGGAGTAAAGTCCCTAAGGCTTCCTGAGATCAATCACTAGAACAGTGCACAGGCACGAGCATTACACATCTTAGGGCTACCTTCCCGAAGTGCACTTTCTGCTCTAGGACATATACTATAGGAAATGTCCAGTCCGCCTTAAGGGGTAGCCCTTCGATTGAACGAGGATGAGGAAGGCCGATTTCCTTCCCATACGCAACTCTTAACATTACAAATAAAATAGGAAATAGGGCTGGAAAATCTTAAGGAATCAGACTTGACAAGGAAAAAGGTTTGTAAGTTTGGCTACTTAGAATGTGGAGGAATAAATGGAAAGGAGTACGAAATTATAGAGGCGATGAAGAGAGCAAAAGTAGATTTGCTGAGGATCACGGAAATTATAAAAAATATATATCCTTCACTCTACCATAACTGGCCAAATAAAATTCCTGAGTTTAAAGTATAAATTTACGTTAGACTCTATTGGGATCCGGTAATTTCAAAAAACTATATTTTCCTAGCACTTTTGTTTTGGATGATCCCTTTATATATTATACGTAAGTGAACTTGTAAAATACAGAGATAGAGCTAACTCATCTTAACTTGGCTTGCAAACTTATTCAAATTTTTTTACAGATGTAATGCAACTGGTCACCGTTACTACCTAAAGAATGTCATTTAATGCCGCTCCATCCCAGGTTACACTGTCATAATAACATAATGATCAGCGCAGTTTTAAATAGTCAAAGACATTTTTTATCAATAGATATGAATTAACTTATCAAAAACTAAGAGTTCTTTTACGACTTAATATTGCACATCCCAAAATTATACATTTTATTTAAATCTCCTGCCATATAGGCGTCAATAATTAATGTTTTGAATAAAAATTTGCCTTATATTTATAAAATTCCCCCCTGACATTCCAAAAGTGAAGGTATTAACTTTTAACAGAAAATTCTTCAATTGTTTTAATTCAAACAATTAGCGGAAAAACGAACGCGGCCAGTTTTTGTAATAGTCACTATATCGCTTTTTTTGGTAAAGTAGTTGGGGTGTATTTCTATATTTAAATGGCGGAATAAAATATTACAGTAAATAAAATTATGTGCATTGATGAGTATGTACAATAAATGACATTTAATATAAAATTATGTTTATCATTTTAGTGGTTACCAGGTTTAGTATCGATCCATGATGACTGCTATGCCTTATCTGTGGGATTAAAACAGCTGGTTTGGATGGCCTTTGGATTCGTTCCTTTTAGAGTCAGGAGTGTTAAAATTTTTAGCCGATTTGTTTGATTAGGAGTGTAATTTTTTGTTTGGTTCATTTTCTGATAATATATATTAGAACCATGAATTTATTTCCGCTATTGTTACTTTTATTAGTTTGTTCTGTTTATGGAAAAGAAGGTAATTATTTTTTTTTATTTTCTTGTAATTTTGAACATTGTGCATTCAAACTCCCTTCCTTTTAATTAATTATGCATTTTTATGAGCTGGTTTGTATTTGTTGAATTAACTTTTAGTTAGTATTAGTATGGTATTATGCTATTGGTCTATTTCAATTCCTTACATTTTCTGTTAGTTGATAATGTTAAATAGTTTAAATCTAAATCAATTTGATTACAATTAATAGTGTATTCTGTCTCTTTGATAATATGTAGTGGCATTTATTTGATTTATATACTGACAATATTAAGTCGTTTGATCAAGTTATTAATTTAATGATACAGAATCTTTAGTTATTGGAAGAAATACATGTATACTTTTTTTATCGTTCTCCCAGTAATGAACTTAAATTTTAATTCATTTGATATCTTATTTTTTTGAAATTTTTAAGGTCAAGGATTGGGAGGGGCCACTTAATCTGTCTAGTTTATTTTAACAACATAGTAATTGTTTGGTTGTTATTATACTATAAATTATCTTTTATTTTATCCACTGATTTATCTAGATTGTGTAAACATTTATAATTTTTATCATTATTCAAACAAGATAATCTTTTGTTTAATATTCGTAAGACGTTAACCACTTCTATAATTTAAGTGGTTAATTATTATTATATAACTTGGTAATTTTATGAAATTAGTTTTTTTCTGTAATTTTTAAATTCCCTTATACATATATTCAAACATGCCTCAAAATACATTTTTTTTAAAAATATTATGAAGCGTTATTTACTATTGCCTATATATGTTTGTAATGGTTGTGTTGTAATGATATAACTGATATTTAAATGTCACCTATTACTATTTTACTTTTCCTACCTCAGTTGTTTACTGCTAGATATTAAGAAATATTAATAGGGTTTAGTTTATTTTTTACAGTTTTTTGGCAAATGCTATTGGTTTTGCATTTTTTAAATCTCTGTTTTTCAAATTAACTTGTTTATTTATTTTATTAATTGAAACTTCAATAGACTAATATTGAGAATTATTTCATGGAGATAAAGTTTAAATTAATAGTTTAGGTTCTTATCTTGTGCTAATTGCATCTCAATAATTTTTTCCTTTCAACGTTGAGCAAGCTTCTTGTGTAATTCATTCCTGGAAAAGTGAATAGAAAGCAAAAGGTCGTAGTTTTAATGTCCTTTGCTTCATTTGCTTCAAGAATCATTGCGAATCCGAAGTATATGAGGGCTATAGGTGCTGGCTACGAAAAGTGATGCTGAGTAGGTTTTAGCGTAGCTCATTGAGCTTCCAAAACTGTGTCAGAGATATTTAAGGAAAGGCCGACCACCAGGAGCGAAGTGCAGTTTAGGATGGCTAGCTACCCTAAAACTAGGTCAATATTTTCCCATCAAAGCAGAAAGTATGATTATATTCTGTCTACGATTATTAGTTTAATTTTCTTGAGGTTAACCATATCTTCCATTCTCAACGCATGCATATGCATATACCATTACTTGTTGTAGTTTATTCCTGATGGTACCATTGCTGCGTGAATTTTAACTCTTTAAACCCTTATCCAGAACTAAGAAGCACAGTTTGTTGGCAAGGGCATCTCCCTTTCTTAGTCCACCTTTCTGTAGTAGTACTTGCATTGCCATGTTTTAATAATTACAGTATTGCCATCTTTTCCCCTCTATTTCTATCTGTTATAAATTTTTGTTAAAAGTAATTTGGAATTAGTGATTAACTTTTAGTACATTCAAATCAAGAAAATGTTAGCCAAATCCCTTATAGCTACTAACTTTCTTGCCTCTTTTATTCGAGTGGTCGTCTTTTTAATTAGTCTATCTGGGGAGCCAAACTCGAATAAGAAAATAAGTGGATAACTGATTTATTTGTGCTATTGAATGAAAGTAATGGAAGGTAATAAAATTCGTGTATGTGTACATATTTAAGGTATTAACATAAAAAATGAGAAGTTTATTTTTATAAGTCTGAGTCATAGTAGTTTATTTAGGGAAAGGAAGGGACTTGCTAGTTATGCTTTGAGGGGTACTTCAGTTAAAAATAACCAGCAACACCAGGGGTGGTGGCTAATATTAGCTTCTAGTATTCTTAAATTAAAGTATTTATTGAAGAACAAACATCTGAAGAGGTTTACAATAACTATTCAACTATAATTCTTCTATTATTAATATAATCAACAATTAAAATAATTCTTTTTACTCTATTGTGCTTCTGCTCAGCTATAGGCCAAGTAGAGTAGAAAAATGGTATCTTTTCCAATACCTACAAAGTTCAAAGTCACCTGTTATTACTGGTTCTGGATAGCAATGTCAGTAAAAAAAATTTAGATTTCATAGCATACATAATATTAGGTTGTCACACATGAAATGACCGTTTTTAGAACCAGGAAGAAAATAAAAATTTGAGATCAAATCTAACATATTTTTTATTCAAAGTATTTACCATCATTTTCGATACACTTCTGCCAACGGCTTACCAAGTTTTCTATCCCAGATTTGAAAAATGTTAAGTCACGTGATGAAAGGAATTCAGAAAATGCACTTTTAATGTCTAAATCATTGGTGAACAATTTTCCTCACAAATAGTTGTCCAAACTCTGAAAAAAGTGGTAGTCTGTTGGGGATAGATGAGGGGAATATGGGGGGTGTGGTAAGACTTCATAGCCCAACTCCTTCAGTTTACTCACTGTCTATATCGAAACATGAGATCGGGCGTTATCATGATATCATGAAGGAGAATAGGTCCTTTCCTGTTTACTAGTACTGGCTGTTGCTTGATCTAATTTTGATGCAGTCGGTCAATTTTTTGGCAGTATGATGTTGAATCAATTGCTTTTCCTTTCGGTAGAAAAGAAAAATGAATGACCTTAGCCATAGACCATCATACATTAACCATTAACTTTTTCGGATGCAGATTCTGGTTTTTCATGTGCCCAGGAGGCTGATCGGCATCTAACCATTGACCAGATCGGCGTCGATTGTCATACATGATCCACTTTTCGTCACAAGTTATTAAGCGGCCGAGAAATGGTTCGTTTCTTTGACGAGCAAGCAAAGAAACACACGTCTCTAGACGATTCAACTGCTGATGTTCGTTGAGCTCGTGTAGGACCCAGGAACCGAGCTTTTTTGCCTTTCCGATCAATTTTAAATGCCTGGAAACTGTCGTACAACTTGTGCCTAGCTCTGACGCATATTCTCTGACTGTGTTTTGAGGGTGTTCTTCCACAGCATTCTTAAGATCTTCGTCCTCTATTGATGTTTGAGGCCATCCACGGGGCAGATTTTCTAATGTCGTATCTCCTGAGGAAAATTTTGTAAACTAACGACGGATTGTTCTTTCATTAGTACTTCCTTCACCAAACGTATGATTAATATTTCTATCTGTCTGGGCAGCGAAATGACTGAGTTTGTACTCATTAAAAAAAAAAATTGTTCGGAAATCACGTGTTTCCATGGCCACTGTTAAAATTATACTAAAATCTGTATGCCTACTTGGGGAAAAAACAAACAGTTTGCAAATAGAGGATTAACAAGTGCTTATTATAGATAGTAAATATTTTTCTAGGAATCAACAGGCAACGCTTTAATCCTCTATAAAGATTAAGATTTAAAAAATCGGACATTTCATGTGTGACAACCCAATATTTTTACCGTTAGTTTTATAGTACAAATTTTAAAATTAAGTAGTCTTCTTAACATGAAATAACCTTTGTTATACATCCATAATCATATCTTAGTAGGAACAATTTTGTTTAACCTTTTAATGATTTTATCATTTAGCCAGAGTTCAGTAGTCTTTAATTGTTGACAAATTAATAAAGTATAGTTTATTTTATGAAGATATGTTTTCTTTCTTAGTTAAAGTTAAAGCTGTCTATGATTTTGATAATATGAGGTTCTTGGAGTATAAAACAACAAATATCCTGGAATGTAATATCACAGAATCGCCTGGACCATCGAGTGAATATGTTTGGACATGGTGTGTATTTAGATTACATATTTACAAGTTTTGTTTTAAATTAAAGCCATTAAATTGACAATGGTTGCCTAGAATTATGATTGAATTTTTTTATGTCTTATTGCTGTACTCCCTGAATTGTTTTTATGATTTGTCTTATAAATTTTCTCCTTCCAGGCTTAAAGATGATAAAGTTATGGATTATGGTGAAAATAGCCATTATTCATCTCACGATAATAAGCTATTCATACAAAAGACAAATGAAGATGATATTCGACAATATAGTTGTCTTGTTTCTGAGAAGAGTGCACCTAAGTCATATTTGGCTAGAGCAGACATTAAGACCCTGGGTAAGTATATTATTTTGTGTTTAATTGGAAGTATTTGTGTTTAGTCTTTAAATGTTTACACTTATATTGTTTCAGGCATACCTACCACAAAAATAGTCTCGCAGGGAACATTCATTGAAGGCCAAAAGATTATTTTAGAATGTGTTGTTACTGGAAATCCAACTCCAACAGTTGAATGGCGTTTCGGTAAATATCTTATTTGTATTCTTTCTGAATGGAATAATATTTTTTTTAAATTTCCTTTTTTTCAATTGTTAAATCTTTGGCTAGTAAATATATAAATAATTAATCTGCTCATAATAATTAATCTGAAAAATAACTCCTCTTTAAAATTTTAGTTGTTAAAGTATAATACAGTCGTCTGTTATACCCTAGGAATATATATATATATATATATATATATATATATATATATATATACACACACACACACACACACACACACACACACACATACCAAAGAGTCTGTTATACACCGAGTCGTCACTTATGCACCATTCTCAATCCTTGATACGATATAAAAGTAGGAAGGAGAACATTCATTTATGCAATAACTTTGGCTTTTATAGTTAAATTATATATACACCTAATCCCCAAATGTAGGGAATACTTATATTTAAGCATTACACCCTGAATGGATAATTGCTTTCTTATAAATTTCGGAAGTGGACATGTTCCTAATCTCCAGCTCTGATATGATATTGAGTACTACTAAGGCCATTTCATATGTTTTATTTCTCCTCATTTATTCATGATTACCATGACTGAGTAAAGCCTAAGGAGTGAGAAAGCAAGAGATGTGAAGAACAAGAAATAGCCAAACTGCAAGCCAATTTTAAGGAATCAACACAAGAATTGATTTACTATATATACTAAAAGTATAATTGAAGATAATATCTTTAAATAAATTTTTTTTTTAATTCTTCCCAATCTGAGAAAAAATTGAATAATTTTTTTCTTCAGGTGAGGCTTATAGGCTTCTCTGTAAATCTGACTAATTTAGATAACTTAATCATTATCAATTCTGAATTAACTTTGAAATCGGGAAGTCCTCTTGCTGCACATTCATTCTCTCTAAAGTAAAAACTTTATATCTAATACCTAGGGATTCATGTGGATCACATCACCTTCTAGTTAATTGTTGCTCAAGAAATGGTACATTATTCGTAAATACTGAACCCCAATGTCTGTCCTTAATGGGTTGTAGTGGAACATCTAATTGTTATTATTTTAACTGTGACCACAAAGTAATGGGCAACATTTACTCTAATTAGTATGGTATTTGTCAGTAGTACAGCATGTTAAAACTGTCTTAATGTTTAAATAAACTTCTTTCTTTTTTTTTCAACTACTGTCAATTTGAAAAATTCTTTCATACGAGTATCTTAGAGCTTTTGGTATTTTATTTTAAATTTTAAAAACATTTAGTGTTGCTTTTTATTTTTAAAGGAAATACTAGTTTTACTTCAAGTACCGGAAGAATAACTTTATCAGATAGCAAAAATGTCCAGAATGCAATTTTACAAATTGATGAAGCTCAAATGCTTGATCGTGGTGAATATTTCTGCAGTGCTCATAACATTGCTACCTCACATCTTAATGCAACTCGACCAGCTGTAACCTTTGTCAGAGTTAAAGGTAAGAAATTGTGATTCAAAATTATTTTGTTTTTTAGTTTCATGAGGTTACTTTTCTACTATGTTGAGTTTACATTCCTAGGAAAGCTTATTATTTTAATATTACTTATAGCCAAAATTAACTAACTTTTAATAAAAATTAAACCCTTATTGTTATTTTCTGTATCTAAAATTTTTTGTGACTTGTTTTATTTTACAGTCTACTTTTTGTACTTTTATTCATTTTTTTCCAGAAATTATATTAACTAGCACTTCCGTTTCATGTATCTCTGGTTTTACTTTCCTTTTCATGATTTATATCATCCTTTATCATCATATTCTTCTATGCTAATATGTTAACTCTTAATTTCTCCCTACTTATTTTGCCGTTACTTTCTCCATAATTTAATGTACTGTATTCAATAATATTAATATAGTAAAAACAGATAACCTCACACTGCATGAGCGGTAGAGAGAATGGATTATGGTGATGAAAAACAGATATTCATTTAGTTTGTAGGATTCCATTTTATTTATTAGCGTCCATTTTGTGCTGGGGTGTCATATATGTGAAGCTTGTTTACATAGGCATGTTTATATATTTTTTGTTTATAGATAAGTTAGCTGCTCTTTGGCCATTTATTGGAATATGTGCAGAAGTTGTGGTGCTTTGTGCTATAATTTTCATTTATGAAAGGAAGCGTAATAAAGCTGAGTTAGAAGAGAGTGACACAGATCAAAGCCCTGAACAGTAAGTTATTATTTGAAAAATATTAATAACATTACCCAGAAAACGTAATTGAAAACCATCTGCATCATTTTATATATTTGTGTGTGTGTGTGCGTTTTTAATTAACCTTAAGTCTTAGAACAATTTTATATATAATAATAACTATTTTTTTTAGGAAAAATACTCCTGATCATGGCAAAGAATCTGTTCGACAGAGAAAATAAAGCAAAGAAGATTGTGTATGAAACATTAGTTACATGGCCTGTAAAATTACTCTGTTCAAGTAATTTTTGAAAATATTGATTTTCCTAGGCTTACTACTCATAATTCATCACTCTTTGTTTTAAACATGAAATTACCGTTTTAATGTCTTATTTTTTATTTTGTTTTATTCTTTGTTTATTTGATGAAACATTGATATAGTCATATAATATCAAAGTTGGTCCAGATTTTTGTTATTTTACTTCTTTTCTATTTGAATTGGTTGATGTGGAACTATCTTTTTTATGTAAAATAGATTTTTATACAGTTCAGTGGAATCTTTCTTTTTTTTTAATTGCCCAGTTTTTATTTCATGCTATTGTGGCTTATAATTTGTAATTACCATGATCAATCTTCTTTTATTAACCAGTATTTTCTTTTTAAAATAGGGTTTTGATTTGATTCTATTCTATTCTAGTAATTCCTGGATTTAGTGTGACCTTAGTTTATAAATAAATATTTTTATCCTTTACTCTATTAGTTAACTGATATAACTAATTTGTTATAGAGTTTCCATTGATTATATTTTTAATGAAAAATGCTTCCATTTTCATTTTTAAATCAGTTCTAGTCATAGTATTTTTATTTATTTATTTATTTTTTTCTGTTGTTTTTTTTTCTATGTTATAAAAATTTTGGTTGTCCCATACTATTGGCTGAATTAATACCTGTATTAAAATACATGAGTTATCCTGATAGTGATGTTATTGATTTATTTTCCAGAACATAATTCTTTTTAATCTTATATTCATTAGAAACAAAAGAACCATTAATTTCATTACTTCAATTTTTTTTACAATAATACTTGTAATCATGAGTTTTGATTTAGAGAGTTGAGCAAAATCCTGAGTGTTAATTATTTTGTGTGATAATTCATTCTTATTATACCATTTTAAAATCAATAATTTTCTACCTTTTTAAATTAATGATTTCCCCATTTTTTATTAATTACAACTTGAAAGAAATAAAAAAAAAAATATAAATATAAAAGTCTATGTCTTGTTTCAAACTAACAATATTTTATAAATCTGTTGTTATTAGTTAATATATATCTAGTTACTCTATTATTGTGCTGTTTATTAAGTATTATTTTCATGTATGTGATATATCTTTTAATGCCAATTATATCGATATGTTGATGATTTATATAAAGTTTTAATTTTGTTAATGTTGAAGATTGAATAACATACACATCATGTTAGCTGTTTAATTTTTTTCTCTGAGTGTTATTAACTAATGGAGAATTCTTACACAATAGTCTGTTTTAATTAAATGTAAGAAAATGGGCTAGTTGAATAATATTATTGACAAATGGCATTAAATATTTTATTGTATACCAGAATTTTAATTTATATGCTGAATTTAACTACCTTATTGGATTTAAATGCATTGAATAACAGGACTACAAATTGACATTAGAATTTCTAACCGTAGTACTTGGAAAAAAATTGTTATCTTTCAAAATATATACTACTGTTTTATCTAAGTACTGGGAGTTTGTTTGTGGTTCGGTAATTCTTTTATATTCAAATGGTCACCATTAATGTAGTAATATAAAATTATTTACAATTACATTTTTTATCATTTTCTTCTAGGAAATTAGTTGCTAACAATTTTTTAAACACATGAAACATGTTTTTCTGATGGATAACTCTTAGAAGAACAAAACAAAAAATTAAAAATATAAATAGCATACATTACCAGAAAATAAAAAGCTATCCTAGTTCTGCGGATCTGATCAATTGATAACCTGACACTTGAGTCTTCATATGTTAGACATTATACCCTTATTACAAAAAATCTAACGTATGAGTTAAAAACAGATGCATGTTCAGAATGTCTTCAGTTTTGTTGTATGATTAAGTATGTAAGTGCAGCTAACTAATTTTCAAAGACATGTTTCATGTTTTCATCTCACATTAAAGTCCTAAAGTACTTATTAAAATGGGGTGAGAGGTTAGGAAGGGTAGATCCCCTCTTGCTAGGCATGCACTGTTATTTATATATTACTACCTTTTCTAATTTTGTGAATTATCAATCATAAATCTTTTATGATTAAATTAAATATTTGTTTAGATTTGATAGTCATTCTGTCAAATTTTTCTTCAAATAATTTGAGTACTTAAGTGGCTAATTGATGTTGATTCCTTATTAATATGTTTTTTGTAATAATTTAGACTATAAGTGTAATGTTTCACTTTTAAAAAAAATATTGACAAATTACTCAATTTTATGTATGTTATTTACTTCTAAATACATGTTATTTCCCATTATTTTGATTATGACTTGACAACACCATTGATTAATAACAGGTATGTATGTCATTTGCAAAAATAGCTGAATTTAATAAGAAAAGGGGTTTTAATCTAATTTTCTAGAACTCTGCTGGGAGCTAGTTTTTTTTTTAATTCTGAGCAAACGTTGTTATGGTTACAAAGCAAAATATGGGATTGAGTTATTTTGTAATTAATGTCCCACATTTTATCTATGCCTGAATGGTCCTGCTTCAAATAAATTATGTCGATGTATTTATGTCATTTAACGGGTGCAGATGAATTATATTGTTTGTTCATTTAACGTCACTTTATGCTGCTATGGCTAATCGGACGATGCTATAGTGGGAGCTCTAAATTTTGCCTATCCAGGTTTAATAAGGATAGAGATTTTTAACGAGTACCTGACATTGTACAGGCTTGGGACCCCCGTTTAACGTCTCTTCTGAAGGACGGCGTAACTAGATGAATTATATTTATCCATTAACATGTGTATACGTATGCATTATATTAATTTTATGCTTAAATCTCTAGAATGAGTATACCAATTTTATATAATCTTTGTGTATGTAGTGATATAATATTCCTGAACCAGTAAGAATTGAAATAAAACTTCTTTGAATAATATAATGCATCCGAAACCGGAATGGCCAGGTATCAGTAAAATGAGATATTAATTCCCAAATAATTTAAAATCCTATAATTTGTTTGTTTCGTGGCCATAGCAAATTTTGCTCAGTATGTCTAAAAGTTCCCTTCAGAGTTTCAAAGAATTTAATTAGAAACAAGTTAACTATAAAATATTGTGGATAGTGTTTCATTTGATAGGGTTCATTTTTATATTATTGCTGCAGTAATTAAAATTCAAATTCTTTGTGGTCCAAAATTGTAGCATGATTTTGGAAAACTACATCTTGCTTATAAATTTATAAAAATCTAAAAAAAAGTAACAAAGTTGTGTTTGCTAACTGTTAATTTTTTTTTTTGAAATTCAATTCCTTTATTTCATATGACAAAATAATCAGTATCATCCATTAAAAAAAAATTGTTAAAGCTAAAAAACTAAGTTCACCCTAAAATGATAGAATTTGATACCATAGTCTACTGTTATTGATAAAAATGCAGACAGCTGTGAGGTTTCATAGTCCATATCTGGGTTAAAACAAGATAATGATATTTATTATTCTATTAATTATCAATAATAGTACTCTGAGCTATTGTTATTGTATGTATATATATATATTAATAATGCACACACTGTAGAGCCTAATTAAATGAGCATCTATGAATGTAATCAGCTTCTTTGCATTTCCAGTGAAAACAAATAATTTTTTTTTTAATAAGAGTTGGCTATATGATGTATATTATAGCATGTACCCCAATATCAGAACTGAATTATTCAAAGTAACATATAACAAGCCAAATCAACCGGATAACAAACTACAAATATTTTATATAATTTTATTTTTTAAATTTTTTTATTTTTTAAAGAGAAAAGATAGGCCCTCGACCGGGATTTGAACCCGGAACCTTTGTCTTACCGTGACATCGCTCTGCCAATTGAGCTATCAAGGTCCCTCCCAGTCGAGGACTAACCTTCTCTCTTTTTTTAGATCCTAAAGCCCCAGAGTACTCCCGCCATTTTTGCGATGAATACACTAGAACGAAGTTCTTTGAACATTAATTTTAATTTAGGATCTTATTAACTTTCGTCATATTATTATTTATAATTTTTTTATAATTATTGGTCATTTTTTATGAGTTATAAATATTTTTATTTTTTAAAGAGAAAAGATAGGCCCTCGACCGGGATTTGAACCCGGAACCTTTGTCTTACCGTGACATCGCTCTGCCAATTGAGCTATCAAGGTCCCTCCCAGTCGAGGACTTTCTCTTTAAAAAATAAAAATATTTATAACTCATAAAAAATGACCAATAATTATAAAAAAATTATAAATAATAATATGACGAAAGTTAATAAGATCCTAAATTAAAATTAATGTTCAAAGAACTTCGTTCTAGTGTATTCATCGCAAAAATGGCGGGAGTACTCTGGGGCTTTAGGATCTAAAAAAAGAGAGAAGGTTAGTCCTCGACTGGGAGGGACCTTGATAGCTCAATTGGCAGAGCGATGTCACGGTAAGACAAAGGTTCCGGGTTCAAATCCCGGTCGAGGGCCTATCTTTTCTCTTTAAAAAATAAAAATATTTATAACTCATAAAAAATGACCAATAATTATAAAAAAATTATAAATAATAATATGACGAAAGTTAATAAGATCCTAAATTAAAATTAATGTTCAAAGAACTTCGTTCTAGTGTATTCATCGCAAAAATGGCGGGAGTACTCTGGGGCTTTAGGATCTAAAAAAAGAGAGAAGGTTAGTCCTCGACTGGGAGGGACCTTGATAGCTCAATTGGCAGAGCGATGTCACGGTAAGACAAAGGTTCCGGGTTCAAATCCCGGTCGAGGGCCTATCTTTTCTCTTTAAAAAATAAAAATATTTATAACTCATAAAAAATGACCAATAATTATAAAAAAATTATAAATAATAATATGACGAAAGTTAATAAGATCCTAAATTAAAATTAATGTTCAAAGAACTTCGTTCTAGTGTATTCATCGCAAAAATGGCGGGAGTACTCTGGGGCTTTAGGATCTAAAAAAAGAGAGAAGGTTAGTCCTCGACTGGGAGGGACCTTGATAGCTCAATTGGCAGAGCGATGTCACGGTAAGACAAAGGTTCCGGGTTCAAATCCCGGTCGAGGGCCTATCTTTTCTCTTTAAAAAATAAAAATATTTATAACTCATAAAAAATGACCAATAATTATAAAAAAATTATTTTATATAATTGTTTCAATTTTTAAATATTTTTATTTTGAAGAGGGAAGATTTTCCCTGGCCAGGATTCGAACCCGGGTCGTCCATCTCTCCGTGACAGCACTCTTACCAATTGAGATACCGAAGTCGCCTTTCAGTCGGGACAAATCCGTTCTCTTGAACTGAATATTTTTTTAACCATTTCTTTTTTTAGATTTATATAAATTTATAAGCAAGATGTAGTTTTCCTAAACCATCAGATAAGAGAACGGATTTGTCCCGACTGAGAGGAGACTCCGGTTGCTCAATTGGTAGAGTGCTGTCACGGAGAGACGGACGACCCGGGTTCGAATACCGGCCAGGGAAAATCTTTTCTCTTCAAAATAAAAATACAAATATTTTAGATGGAGCATGAGTATGCAAAATATTCTGAGATAGTTTTGTTTTTTTTTCTGAAATTCTTGTATTATGGTCTAAATAACCAAAAACTCACAGTTACAAACTGACCGATTTTTCTGTCATGTTATACGAAAATTGTAGCAAAATTAGAGTTGAAAAATGCCATTGCAAAATCAATTCTAGTTATCCTCAACTAAAAATTTTACATATACCAATTTAAAAATTCATGTGACTTGGAATAAACTCTTGTCTTTTTAACGGGTCTTGGATGGTATCATTTTAAGAATAGATTAGAAAAGTAATTTTATTCTGGGACCAGGCCCCTTTAAAATAACAAACATGACTATTTTAATGGGATTTCAGCGTATAATTGAATGGCAAAAATTTGTTACGTCTTTTCGCTACAGCTACTAATGAAGATTTACAACAATTTTCCTGGCACAAACGATGCCTAGCGAGGTACATCAGTAAAGATAAGGGGAAAAGAAGGGAGATTCATGGGTCATGCCCCGATTCGGGTCCAACTAACTTTGGATACAGATATGATAATCACTTACTACTTAACAGTCATGTGCAACGCAAAGGTCTGTTCGCAAGAATAAGAAGTACTTATGTATAAGTGTATGGGAAGAATCCCAGAACATGCTAATTAGGTGGTGTGTTATTTGACGCTTTTATCTTTTGTTTGTGACATTTTTTACCGTTGATGGTTACAATACTATATATATCCAAACAGGAGTTTGTGAAACCCTCGTACAGTTTTTTTTCTTGTAAACCTTGAATTGCTCTTCTTGGAAATTTCCCTTAAAAATTTATCATTCAAAGCTTCCAAGTTATCAATGGCGAATTCCGGGAGAGGATTGGTTAGGTGTTGAAAAAACAATATTGTTTTTTAAGAAAACAAAAAGCACCTAGGACGATCTGACAATACACCAAATAAAGCAGAATTTTTTGCTTGAAAACTAATATATAGAGCAGTTTCTCAATAAACAAGTTGGTTTGCCCCTCTAAACACACATTCTGGATTTGCCTCTGACATTTGTCGTCACTATTTAGCGTTTTATCATACGACAGATAATACGTATAAAGTGATACCAAGCGCGACCCGAGAGACTTTATGTTCACCACTGAGCCCAGATAATTAAAACAATGCACCGTCTCAAATCAATATGGTCCAACATCAAACAATACTTTATTGAGATTCGTCCTTAAGGGAAAAAAATATGGTCCAGAATTGATCAATCTTCCTAACCTGTCTTGGAGCCCACCTATATCCTTTCTTGGGTTGGGTTAGTATCTTTGAAGAGAGGTTTGATAACAGCCTATAGATACTTGAGAGAGTAACTATACCTACATCGAAAACGTCGTCTCAAATGTTCTTTAAACCTTCTTCTAAACTGTAGGTGTTTGAAAAGATCTTCGTAAGTATCAGCGTATTGCCTCCGCTGTGAAATCTAGTTGTGATGATTTCCACGGATTGCTCCGAGAATAATCGGTTCCCTGTCGCCAAGGGCGGATTCAGGGGGAGGGCACGGAGGCACGTGCCTCCCAGAAAGTTGTTTGTGTACTGTGGAGAATCCATTGTAGTACATAATTATTGGCAAATCACATGATCATAGTTGTTAAAATAACAGAAAGAACATGAGTGAAACTATTGCTTTGATATTTTGATAAACCTTTGAAATCTTTCTATAGATACTACAAGTTTATTTGTAATTTATTGCTGATTTTTTTCCCATCTACCCGTAGTGCCCCCTCTCCCCAGAAAAAAAACCTAGATCCACCTTGCCTTCGCAACTTACTTGTATAGTTTAACCACCATGGTCACTTCGAACAGCAGAGTACAGATTAAAAGAGAGTAAAGATGCGTCAGTCTGATTTGGCTTTCTTATTATGACACTCATTCAATGAGGGCACGTTCTCAGACACGACTACGACTACTATGACCATGTAAAAATGTGTATCGGAGGACATCCCTGCATTGAGGATCCCCAATGGAAAATCAGAACCTCAGTTATCATCATAAGAACAAGGGTCTTCTGAAAGTAATTAGAGTTTATGGTACAGTGGGTCTAAGGCGTTATGAATCATGCAAGGGGTACATTCGACTTTTTCTTGCATGAAGACATGTGCAGATGAGAGGGGTGATTAGGTCGTTTCAGCAGATGACCCCCGCGATTGGATCAACGAAGAACCTTGCCAATGGAAGTGAATTGTCGGACAGGTGCAATCCTGAAAAAATGAACCATAGGGTAACTTAGGGACAGTCCCCGTGTGAACGAGGACCCCCAAAACCGCAAAGTAGTAACACAGTAGAAGTCTACACAAATGAGGTGTTCAAGTATGATTGAATAAGATAGAAGAATAACAGTAACTTTATAACTTGGCAACTACTTAATAACTATATTTAAACAACTTAATTGGAATAATGGGTTACCTGTGGTCTAGCAGTTGGCATAACAACCTACCATGCCCAAGATCGAGGGTTAGCAGCTCGTCATGCTATTTTGTTCTATTTCACTGAAACCCAATCTGTTTATTTGCATCCACACTTTCAATGAAAGTGTGGATGCAAATAAAAAGAGAGAAATAAATATGATACAATATCTTCAAAACAATAAATCATGGAAGAAAAAAATATAAGAATCTTTGAAATTTAAACTGCCAAATGTCAACTTATAGATGTCCATTCAATATCGGATATTAAGAAGGAGAGAAATCCAAAAAGTATCGGAAGAGGCAATAAAAGAGTAATGGAACAATTCAGGTACATATATAAAAGTCAGAGGACTGAGATGGTGTAAGATATTATTGGACAAGGGACTTAAAATTGAAGAAGATTGTGGATATAGAAATGAAAGTTATATATTAAATGATAAAGGAACATTCCTAGAAAATTTCTCATAAGGAAAATTCTCTCGTAATTGGCATGTGGAAACAGAGTATCTCACATTAATGAACCTTACCTCTCATTCTCTGTCGGCATTACATACACATATAGGTACATGTATATATTTTTTTCTTTAGTCTGTCCCCAAGACTCCATGAAGTTCGATATCCTGGCAGTTATTGACAAGATGGGAGGATAAGAGAGAGTGCTAACATATAGATTTGGGAAAGAAATGGCGGAAGTATGGGCATTATAGTGATTCCAGAGAGGCTTTGCAATAATTATGTCTAGGTTATAGGCTGGTCATTTAGGTATAGAATAGGAAAGTTGGGTAGTGGATCTGAGTTAGTGTTAGGAACCAATGAAAGTCGCCTGAGTTTTAGCACTTTTTAACAAATCTATGGTTTCCTCGTGTGCTAATATATAATCTTGATTTTCTCAAAATCGATAAACACTACAAATAACACTAAAAGAAAATATGGATTCCTTAACATAAAGAATAGAAAAGTGTAATCAAACCAGCTATAGTTTCCTGAAAATCAAGGAAATTGGAAAGTTGTGATTTTACTAATCTTTCTAGAGATTTAATATCATCTGGACTAACGTATTTGTAACTTTGTAAAAACAGTAATATAGAAAAAAAATGAAGGTCTTTATCATTCAATCTTTCAAGAGAAAAGTATCAAGGTATGAGTGGAGAAGTGGTACAAGAAGCAGATATAAAATGATGGAGTACCCATTTAGATTTGAAGTCGGGAGCTCAGGAGAGGGCTTTATGAAAACATGAAAATTTAATGTGCCAGATACTCGTTTACTTCATGTTGTGAAACGCCTTGAACCCCTGGTAATCATCAGTACATATAAATCATCTATAGGGAGCATGTTCTGTAGATCTTTGATTTCATGACCCGTGTCAGGGCATAGACCTGTGCAAAAGATGGATATTTTAGGTGATGCATGGGTGTCTAGGATATTGAGAAGGTAAAAAGGGATAATGCTAAACATGAAGTCAATAGAGAAACAGGAATACTTAGATCCATAAATTGAAACTCCGATCCAGACTCTACATTCAATGTACAATAAGATATTTTTACATCCGGATGTGGATTGCAATGGTTTCTGGCAGAATCGAAGGAGCATGGATATTACATAACATTAAACATAATGGTACTTAGATTAGGTAAATAAGTATAATGAAATGAAAAAAAAAAAAATCAAGAATCAATATAATTCTCATCATCTAATAGAATTTTAAAATAATATATAAAAAGTTTCTAATATTTAATATTTCTAAGAGATATTAAAAAAAAAACTTAATAACAAATGCGAAACAATAAACACTAAAACCGCTAATAAACTAACAATGACAATTATTTGCCACACAACAAAAAAATTAACAATGCATAGTATTGTCAGCAACTTAACAACAAAAGCAGATATATTTACACAGTAAATAGAAAACAACGATAACATTGACTAGAATCATTAAGCAATATATTAAATTTAATGTAAAGTTACAACATGTAAGCTAAAAATATTAAAAAATAAAAAAGGTTGTTTGAAAAAGGCTGAAAATTGATTTACATTTCTTATATGATATTGCTTCAAATTATGAAAATTTTGTATTTATTATAACGTGTGAAAGAATCATCACAAGCTAACATCCCCATACTGTTGATTCCATTTTTCATACATTGCTAAATTGGAGGGAGATACACTTCGCCGTATTCTATTCAAAGATTGAACAAAATCTTGAAAAGTGATCTGACGCACATTAACTGGATCCAAAACTCTTACTTGATCAGCACTGAGCTCTGAAAAAAAAAGTAGTAAGAACCATCAATGCAAAATGTAAGAATAATTTTATTACATTTCATTCACATCACATAGAAAATATGAGAATAAGTAAATAAAAAAAATAATTAAAAACATTAAAAATATATATTTAATTAAACTTATCAATCAATCAATACGGGCTCTACACCCAGTACGGGTCTTGGCCACATCAAGGCGCCGCCTCCACTCCTCTTTGTCTCGTGCCAGGGTCTGCCAAGCTCTTGATCCAACGTGAATCCCTCTCGACCTCGTCCACCCATCTCAGTCGCGGTCTTCCACGTCTCCTTCTCCCATCCACATACCCAAAGAGAAGTTTCTTCTGAGTAGCGTTTTCGTCCATCCTAGCCTGGAAATTCTTATGTGCTGTACCACATTGGGCTCCTGATAAATCTGGTACAGCTCTGCATTATACCTAAGCCTGAACTGGTCACCCACTCTTACCGCTCCAAACATTCTTCTTAACACTTTCCTTTCAAAGAGCAGTAAACTGTTAGCGTCAGATTTTGACAAAGGCCAGGTTTCTGAGGCATAAGTTAAAACAGGTCTAATAAGCGTTTTGTACAGTGTAGCCTTGGTCTTTCTTGATAATAGACGACTTCTCAATGTCTTGGCCAATCCAAAATAACACTTCACATCAGTGAACCAAGATAACGAAAACCATCAACACCCTCAAAAGTGTAGTTAGCAAAAGTGATATGAGGTGCTGGTGGTCTTGGAGGGTTAGCCACCATGTATTTAGTCTTGGACTGGTTTACTTGGAGTCCCATGCGTCGTCCTGCTTGCTCTAAGGCAAGAAATGCATGTTCCAAATCTCTCTCTGACCTTCCTACTATATCAATGTCATCCGCATAGGCAAGAACTTGAATGGATTTGGTCAGAATTGTACCAGTCACCTGTATTCCTGAGTCCCTAATCACCTTCTCGAGAGCAAAGTTGAACAACAGGCAGGAAAGTCCATCCCCTTGTCTCAGGCCCCTAGTGGTCTTAAATGATTCGGACAAGTCACCTTGGATCTTGACCTGACTTCTTGATCCACTCATCATCAGCTCAGTGAGGCTCTATCAATTCTTGGGGGACATTCATTTCTTCCATGCTTTGATAAAGTCTGTCCCTAATAATGCTATCATAAGCGCTGCTGAAATCGACAAAAAGATGATGTGTTGTAATATTGTGCTCTCTGGTTCTTTCCATAAGGGTTCTCAGGGAAAATATCTGATCAATACAGGATCTCCCACTCATAAACCCACATTGATACATGCCTATCTCTCTCTGAGCATGGGGACATAATCTTTCATATACTATATTAGAGAGAACCTATATTAAAATGCTTGGCAAAGTAAATACAACAAAATTAGTGGTATCCCTATTCAATTTTGTGCAGTTTATATTGAAGCCAAATCAACTAATTTTGTTTAAAATAATAATGCCAGCCTGTATGGTTTTTGGTTTTAATTGTTTAATGCTGAATAGGAATTTGCTTATTTCCTGTAAGATATAGGTTTATTTATGTTTCAAGTCATCATATGTTTATTTTATGGGTTTAAAGACCATGACTGATTAATTGGAACTTTTAAAGACATATAGTTACTAAAAATAAATTTCATTATTGCTTGACATTTAGCTAATGGTGAATAATGACATTCTCTTTCAACATTTGAGTTTCAGTAAGAATTTTGTTTTATAAAAACATTTTATATTTCATGAATTTCTATTATATATTTTTCATGAATTTAGTTATATTTTAAGAGATTAACATGCAAGCCTCATTCTAAACTCATTTACATCCTCACTGCGCCTCCTATGTCTTTCAAAAACTGTTTGAGCAACTTCGAAATAGTTAATGGACCTTTCGATGAGAGCTCCGAAATGGATATGTATGAAAAAATACACACTGATTCAATTGCACCAGATCGCAAGTCCTTTTAATGTAACCATTTATTAAATTAAAATTAAAACTCATTATATAAAATAAAATAGCAAAACAAAACTTTGATATTAATAGTAAATCAATTCAATTAAAATTTAATCGTTTCTATAAAGAAAATAAATTATTTAGACTGAAATTACAATGAACAATATAGAGAAATAAAACAAAAATCACAATTACCATTAATAGAAAAAGAAATAGAGCACAATTTTAAATAAGTTAATGTTTGTAAAATAAAGACACTAGTAAATGTCTGTTGATTATTATAAATCTGGCTAGTCAGTCAAAATATTGTAAACAAAGAATGAAAAGTGTCTTATCTATCGTCATCGGCGGGGCGTGCGACAATGTCCAGGCAACTTCCTCACTACGGTAGGGTGAGCGAGGATTCGAAACAATGATTAGAATTGTCCTCGCCAGGGCGGGCGAAAATGTCCATAAATTCCAAGCTCCAACAGGGCGAGCGAGGATTCGAAATCAAAATATCGGGTCGATTCGATGTGGTCCATTCGACTGCCAGACCAATACTGTACTAGAGCTAATTTCCAACTGCAGAAGGGCAGGGAATTAGTCCAGTTCCAGCCCACCATAACAATTGCACTATTGTTTATAATGTGCACTCTCTCGGGCTGACACTGTCTAGCTTGATTACATCAATGAAATAAACAATAGCCGATCGAATCCACCATCGGCATGTGTCTTTTTTTTCTTCTTAAGCTTATAAATAAAATTAACTTATTCTAATTATTTTAAACAATAATAAACAAATAATAACAATATGGAAATAAATATTTATATTACTATATTTACAAAAAGTGAAAATCAAATAAAAGGAAAATGTTCTTTTACAAAATATTTATTGTTTTATTTACGATTAAAATAAATACTCTTTTAGTAAAACAAATAAACTATCTGGCCTTAACAATAACATAACAGTGAGAAGGTTGACAGAGAAGTACTGGAATCTCCTAGAGTCCTGTGTCTTCCTCCACATGTGGGAGGAAAATCCTTGTTCAGAGTTTCCCAGGCTGATTATAAATAATGTATATAATTGCTCTTATGTTTAACATGTTTCTATTATTTTAATTAACTATAAGTTTAATTAATTTGGAAGTAATTCAGTGCTGTGGCCCATAGCAGGTAGACACAGTTTGCACGAAGCATCCAATGACAACGGAACCCGGATGGTAAATTTTGCAGCCGCGCTTAATATGGTTGTGGGGAGTACTTTGTTTGACAGGTAAAATATCTATAAGACTACATGGGTTTCCCCTGATAATAATCATAGTAATCAGATTGACCATGTTCTTATTAGTAGAAGACAGTGTTCTATGCTGATGGCAGTCAGAACGAATGTGGACAGTGACCACTATCTGGTAATATCACGAATACGGGCTTGAATAAGCAATGTACAGAAGATCAGAGGAGCTCGTTTACAGAAAATAAACATTCGAAAGCTGCAGGAGCCAGATCATAGGGAAAGGTTTGTTCGAAGGTTAGATGAAGAATTGGAATGCAGTGCTGCAGATAAGGGTGTTGAAGAGACATGGAGCCATTGTAAGAAAGTAATTATGCAGGTAGCTGAGGAAATACTGGGATCTGGGGAGCCACTTCGAAGATCAGATTGGTTTGATCAGGAATGTCGGGTGGCAACAGAGAGGAAAAACAGAGCTTATATGAGTATGGTTGACAAGTATAGAACGCGTCAGGCTGTTTCTGAGTATAAAGTATTAAGAAGAGAAGAGAAACGCCTGCATAGAAGAAAAAAGAGGGAGAAAGAAAAAGAAAAAGTCCAAGAGATGGAGAACTTAAATAAGCAAGGGAATCCAAGAGCTTTTTACATGAAAGTCAATGCCCAGCGAAAGGAATTTAAACCCAGAACAAATATTTGTAGGGGGAAGGACGGAACGCTTATTACAAACAAAGTAGGGATCCTTGAAAGGTGGTCTAACCATTTCGGCAGTCTACTGAGAAATGTTCAGAATCTTGCCCAGGAAGAAAGCTCAAATGATATCCTAAATTATAAAGATTGTGAGCTCCTCCTGAGACGATGAAGAAATCGAGGATGATGGCATCGCGGCTGAGCTTTTAAAGGCAGGCGGAAATGAATTGACCAAAGTCATCCGCGATTTACTGCACTGCATATGGATAAACAAAGTGCTTCCTAGAGAATGGTTTATTGGCATTATCATCCCTCTACACAAGAGAGGTGACCAAATGATCTGTGACAACTATCGTGGCATTACACTCCTAAGTAGCGGTATATTTATTAGAAATTATACTATATTAAATATTAATGTAGTTATTAAATATATAATAATATAAATGCTAGGTAAAGTATATACTACAAAATTAGCAATATCACTATTCATTTTTGCACAGTGTATATATATATATATATATATATATATATATATATATATATATATATATGTAAATTAGATTTTATTCATTCATTGACATTTATTTCATTCAAATTGTCAGTGACTAACAAGAAACATAAATATATATAAAAATGCTTTTTAAAAAAATGATATAAATTGTAAGAAAAAAATTTGTGTGATAAAACTCTGTTAACATTAATTAAATATTGTTTTGCTAAAAGCAAAAGTGAAAAAGCATCGGTTTTTTTAAATTAAAAGCAAATTTAAATTAAAATCAAAATTGATTAAGAATAGATTCATAGAGTTTTTTAAATTAAAATTATAAAACGTGAGTAATTACCTCTGATAGGAGCCAGAGCTGCATCTTTCGCGAGAGCTGTAATATCGCTACCAGAATATCCTTCAGTTAAATGAGCAACAGTATCAATTTCTGTTTCACTCAACGGATTACCTTGACGAGAAAGAAGTCTCCTTAAAAGTACTGCTCTGGTTCTTGTATCAGGTAAACATACGTAAACTCTTTTAGGAAATCTCCTATAAATTAGCAGATGATATTGTTACTGTTGATATATAAATAAAAATTAATATATGAAGAAAGGAGGTGCCTAAACAAGTTTTATAGAATAATCTTTATAAACCCTCAACAACTTATTAGAAGAGTATATGAGTGAATGTAGGAATGATAATATTTTTTCTGGGACAGAATGCACTATAATGTTACGGTCACAGACAGGAAGACGGAAGCAAGGGATTAGCGGCTTAAATCCGTCGGCGGGAGAAGTTAAAATAGGATTAGGACCTTCTCAGCATAGTAGATCCGCCTCTGCTTTGTCGGAAAGGGATTAAGAAGATTCTAGAACACGGAAGAGTGGAGACTGTTCTAGAATGTTTGGCCTTGCCTATTTAAATACCTCCCTCGTCTCGAGTCAGTCTTAGTCTGAGAGTAGACCACGCACGGTGAAGATCTGTGATAAGTGAGTGTCAGTGTGATAAACTAGTCAGTGTTGAAACCGGCCAGTTTAATAAGTGTATCAGTGAACTGTGACAGTCTCGCGAGTGTAATAAACTGTTTCTCTTTGTTACTGTGTGTCAGTTTGTCATACTTGGAGAATCTTACGGTCGGTGGACTAGTGAACTGTAAGTGTTAATTATTAGTTATAAATTGTAGTGTAGTTTTATAATATTCATACAAATTTATGTAAATAGTTAAGTCATTTAGAATTAGTAATATCTTATATTATTGTAATAATTAAATAGGAGTTAGGCCTAGATTATAATATTTAGAATATTGTTATTGTAAATTTATATTAGTTTAATAATTTAATTGTTAATAGTTTAATTGTATCCTTTTTATCATTTTGTTAATAAATATTAGTATCTTTAATTAAGGAATTGTTTAATTCATTTTAATACCCAGTAGCCCATAACAAATTGGTGTCAGAAGTGGGATATTTTGTAACTGCCATTATTTTGCTTGTCTTGCAATTTCTAATTATTGGGCTACTGTATGGAAAATGGCTTCTAAAAGTGTTAAATTAATTGATTTAAAAGTTGCGGATTTGAAACGGGAGTTGGAGGAACGTGATCTGGATTCAACCGGAACTAAAATTGTACTGCAACAGCGCTTGCATCAATTTTTTGTAGATTTAGGAGAAAATCCAGATGACATTCTGTTTGAAACTGATTTAAGCAAGTTGTCTGCAACTTTAAGCAATGTATATAATAAACTAGGTAATCTACAGAATGAATTAAGCAATGTAGAAAATAAGCTAGGTAATGAATTAGGTATTGTTAAAAATGAACTAGGCACTGTAAAAAGTGATTTATTGGATACATTAGAGTCTAAGTTAGGCACATTAGAAACTAAGTTAATGGAAAATGTAAATAATGAAGTAGCTAATGTAGAATATAAGTTAGGAGAAAAATTGAATTCTATATAAAACGAACTTAGGTTAAGAGTAGAAGCTCTCGAGGGACGTATGAGCAACCCACCGACGATCGACACCGACCGTTCCTCCGAGGGCAGCTTTCATAGCACCATTATGCCCGCTAATGCTGGGACGCCACCAAATCACAACACAATTCCAGTATTCGACGGAAAGACGCCGTGGGAGGACTACATGACTCTCTTCAAGACAGCGGCTTCGATCCACGGGTGGTCAAAGCAGACCCAAGCTTCAGTGTTGTGCCTGTCCTTGCGTGGAGACGCCTTGGGAGTACTGCAAGGGATGCCCCTGTCGGAGCGGTCTAACTACGGAGAGCTGATTAGAAGACTGGAGATGCGTTTCGGCCACCGCCACATTGACCAGCTTTATCGCTCACAGCTGAGAAGCAGGATCCAGAAGACCAATGAGACGCTGCAGGAATTTGAAGCGGATATTGCCCGGTTGGTGAGGAATGCCCACCCATCGGTCACCGACGATGTCTATGAGAGCCTGGCTGTCGACAAATTCCTGGATGGACTTCGGAACCCTGAGACGCAACAAGCAGTGAAGCTCGCCCGGCCAAAAACATTATCTCAGGCCATGGAGTTCGAGGCTGTCAGGCAGTCAGTACGGGGCCATGCGCGAGTTCGAGCAGCAGAAGCGGAGCCTAATAAGGTCCCTAGCGTCGAAGATATTCCGACAAAGGTTTTGGAGGCTCTAAGGACCCGTAAGAAGGAGATACGCTGATGGAGCTGCGCCCAACTTGGACACCCTAGAAGTAAGTGTCCATCCAAGAAGCAAGAAAAGCCACAGGAACTAAGTAGGGCTGATGGGAAGGGACAACTATCAGCCCGTAACGTCAGAGGCTCCAGAAAGACCAGTAGAGTTGCGTCAATACGGAGCGGAACGAACAGTTTCTACGTAGATGGGATGGTGAACGGACAGCTGCGAAGTCTGCTACTGGATAATGCAAATTGCAACCACGACAATCTTGAACTCAAAGACAGTACCCGCTGAGAAGATCTTGCCAACGACTTGGACATTACGGAGTGCCACAGGAGAGCCAGCCAAGGTCTACGGAGAAACAGTTGCCAACTTCATCATCGGGAGGTCAACATTTGAAGCACCGCGCTCTCGTGGCAGATATTGATGAAGATGTCATATTGGGCACGGACTTGATGATCGCATACGGGATCAAGATGGATATGGCGAGAGGTGTGATGACGATGGGAGACGAAGAAATCATCCTTCGGCAGGGAAAGGACATCTACGCACGAGTGCGCTTACTAGAAGACACCACTTTACCTGCACGGAGCCAAATCATAACGCATGGGACGATCGAAGGACATCTACCTGAGGGTAAATGTGTGCTACTTGAACCTGGAAGGCAAGAAGAACAGGAGATCGGACGCGGCGTAATGGTTGCAAGGTCTCTCATCAAGGTCGGACGTACCACTCCAATTCGGCTAATGAACCTGAACAGCTTCCCAGTAATGCTGAACAAAGGAACACCGGTAGGGGAATGTACAACCGCTACCTCAGTGGTTCGTCAGCTGCAACGTCATCCCACCGAGCTGCGAGGACTGCCGGAAGAACTAACAGGATTTGTGGACGAATCATGCCGGGACCTCTCGCCTGAACAGAGCGAGGAAGTGAAGAAGATGATTACCCGATGGCAGGACGTTTTCGAGATCAGCCCAGGGCCACGGGGTAGAACGGATATCGTCCAGCACAGGATTGATACTGGGGATGCTAAGCCCATCCGACAGGTACCGCGGAGGCTGCCGTTAGCCAAACGGGAGGACGCCAAGAAGATTGTTAAGGAGATGGCAGCTGATGGTGTCATTGAGCCTTCGAGTAGCCCCTGGATGTCTCCTGTTGTATTGGTGAAGAAGAAAGACGGCACGAGATTCTGCGTAGACTACCGCCTTCTGAACAATGTCACCAAGAAAGACAGTTATTCGCTTCCCAGGATTGATGATACGCTGGACACCCTAGAGGGGTGTGAACTTTTCTCTACCTTGGATCTCCGCAGTGGATATTGGCAGGTTGGATTGAAACCTGAAGATAAAGAGAAGACAGCGTTCTCGATTGGAACTGGACTAAGGCAATTTACAGTAATGCCATTCGGGCTTTGCAATGCTCCTGCAACATTTGAGAGACTGATGGAAAGCGTGTTAAGAGGTCTCTCTTGGGAAATTTGCCTGGTATACCTAGATGGCATCATTGTGCTGGGAAAGTCCTTTGCTCACCATCTGAAGAATTTGGAGAAGGTCTTCGAACGACTGCGTGCAGGGAACCTTAAATTGAAACCGAAGAAGTGCCATCTCTTCCGAAGGCAAGTCAACTACCAGGGGCATGTTGTGTCAGACAACGAAGTTGCCGTTGACCCAGAGAAGATTGCAGCGATCACAGACTGGCCAGTACCTCGAGATAAGCACCAAGTAAGAAGTTTTCTCGGCCTCTGCACCTACTACAGGAGGTACGTGAAAGGATTTGCTAACATTGTAAAACCTCTTACCAGGCTTACTGAGGAAAAACGGACTTTCCTCTGGGATCACGAGTGTCAGGCATCCTTCGAGGAGTTGAAGAATAAGTTGAGTAGTGCTCCTATTCTGAGCTATCCACGTCCCGAGAGCAAGTTCATACTTGACACAGATGCCAGCAACACCGCTATTGGAAGCGTCCTATCTCAGCTCCAAGACAGAGAGGAAAGGGTGATTGGATACTTTAGCAAAGCGCTCTCTACTGTGTCACAAGGAAGGAGCTTCTGGCAGTGGTGAAATCTATAGAGCATTTTCACAAATATCTATACGGCCGAAGACTCCTCCTGAGAACGGACCATGCGGCTCTAATGTGGCTGCTGCGATTCAAGTCACCAGAGGGACAAGTGGCGAGGTGGATAGAGCGCCTTCAAGAATATGACTTTGAATCTGCTCATCGTGCTGGAACGAGTCACAGAAATCATATGCACTCTCAAGGAGACCTTGTGACGAAGAATGCAGGCATTGTTCTCGACAAGAAGAGAAGCAAGCAACCGTGTTGAGGACAACGATTGTCATGGACAGTTGGCAGGATGCAGAGGTTTCAAAGGAGCAGGACAAGGACCCGGACTTGAAACAAATAAAGCAGTGGAAACTATCAGGGCAAGGAAGACCAACCTGGCAGGATGTTGCTCCAATGTCAAAGAATGTAAAGACTTACTGGGCCCAATGGGACTCCATTCGAGTGGACAAAGGGCTGCTGAAAAGGGCATTGGAGAACACGGAAGGAGATCAGCGCAGACTACAGCTCATCGTTCCAAAGAGTAAAGTGCCCGAAGTACTCAGGGAACTTCATGACGGAGTATCTGGCGGCCACCTTGGAGTTCACCGTACATTGGAAAAGGTACGTGAACGCATTTACTGGGCAAACCTTAAGGACGATGTGTTGGACTGGTGCAGGCGTTTTGTGACTTGTGCGGCTTCTAAAGGACCCATAAGAAGAAAGAAGGCCCCAATGAAGAAGTACAACGTGGGAGCACCGTTTGAGAGAATAGCAATCGACATCGCTGGCCCTTTCCCTCTGACGGATGAAGGTAACCGGTATATTCTCGTGGCCATGGACTACTTTTCCAAGTGGGTGGAAGCTTACGCCCTTCCGAATCAGGAGGCAGTCACGGTTGCGGACGCACTGGTGAAGCAGCTCGTCAGTAGGTTTGGAGTACCCATGGAACTTCATGCTGACCAGGGACGAAACTTCGAGTCTGCAGTCTTCTCCGGGATGTGCGAGGCACTGGGAATACGGAAGACCAGGACGACACCTCTTCACCCTCAATCCGATGGCATGGTGGAGCTCATGAACAGGACAATGGGTCGATATTTGTCTAAAATGGTCTCCGACCATCAGCAAGACTGGGACCAGTATCTTCACCTGTTCCTGCTAGCCTACCGCAGTTCAGTCAGTGAGGCAACGGGGCAGACTCCCGCAAATGTGGTGTTCGGCAGAGAACTTCGTTTGTCTTGTGATCTGAAATTCGGGTTCAAGTCTGATGAGGAAATTGCCGGAGAGGAGTACGTCACGGATCTACGGAAGCGAATGGATAATATCCACGAGAAGGTTCGCACAAACATCCAGGGAGCAAGTGACAGAATGAAGGAGCGCTACAACATCAGGGCAGAGAAAGGTGTCTACCAACCTGGAGACTTGGTCTGGCTACATGATCCTCGAAGAAGGCGAGGCTACTCACATAAACTGCAGAACTCCTGGGACGTTTGAGATCATCAAGAGGATCAACGACGTCATATATAGGATCAGGAAGCAGCCTAAAGGAAAACCCAAGGTAGTCCATTTCAATAGACTGGCCCCGTACAAAGGAGACCATGGCCTGAAAGAAGACCAACAGGTCAGGTACCGAAACAGCGTCAAAACAAATAACTCAGTTGCTCATACTAAGGTACCAAGGACCCGTGGAGTAACTCAGGTAATCTACAGGGATATTTTCTCGTTACCCGTGGACTATTCTCTGGCCCATTGCGTTGCTGAGGATCCGAGGACTTCTCGAGGGATTGCAACGGTCTTCAGGAAGAAGTTCGGCGGAACTGAGGAGCTGGAACGCCAAGGACCAAGTGTCGGGAAGGCACTCCACCACCCGTACGAAGGACGACATTTGTTTTACTTGGTTACCAAACGAGCCATTGATCAGAAGCCGACATAAGACGCACTGCGGCGAAGCCTGGACGACCTACGGAGTAAGCTTCTGAGACTGCGTGTCACCAAGCTCGCCATTCCGAAGTTGGGCTGTGGCCTGGAGTGGAAGGTTGTCAGGAACATGATCGAACAAACATTCGCCAACTCTGGAGTTGCCATATTGGTGCGCACATTCAACCCCTGGAAAGAAAGTGCGTCTCCATCAGTAGAAGCTCATAAATGCCCGATTTCCCCGGACTAAGCTCTGGGGCAGAGCACTTTTAAGGAGGGGGCAGTGTTACGGTCACAGACAGGAAGACGGAAGCAAGGGATTAGCGGCTTAAATCCGTCGGCGGGAGAAGTTAAAATAGGATTAGGACCTTCTCAGCATAGTAGATCCGCCTCTGCTTTGTCGGAAAGGGATTAAGAAGATTCTAGAACACGGAAGGGTGGAGACTGTTCTAGAATGTTTGGTCTTGCCTATTTAAATACCTCCCTTTAATTATTAATTATTACTAATTTAGAATTAGTAATATCTTATATTATTGTAATAATTAAATAGGAGTTAGGCCTAGATTATAATATTTAGAATATCGTTATTGTAAATTTATATTAGTTTAATAATTTAATTGTTAATAGTTTAATTGTATCCTTTTTATCATTTTTTAAATAAATATTAGTATCTTTAATTAAGGAATTGTTTAATTCATTTTAATACCCAGTAGCCCGTAACAATAAGAATAACCTAGAATTAAACAGTCTAAACGAACGTTAGTCATACAGTATAACAGGTGCTTGCCAAAAGAGTGTCAAGAATAAATAAATATGATTGAAATTATATTTAAATGATGATGCTACAGAAGTGGGTATTACTGATATAAGTGGAGACCTAGGATAGCAGACAATTGGTAAGACAAATGACAAAAAGTTGGTTAACAGCAACTGTTGTAAGAATGGCGATATAATACATTTATAGGTTTAAAATTCTAGAAGAGAATAACAACCATATACAGATTTATTTTTAATACCAAGTGTTATGATTAAGAGGTACATTTATCAAAATGTAGGATTTAATTTAACTTAATATATCAGCAAGAAGCATGTGATAGCTAAGTAACCAAGAAGCAATTCATTAATTTCATCTCAAGATCACCTAACAATGTCCCATACATTAGCTAACGAAAATAGGTGCAATTAAATATGTTTCTTTATTTACATAACTCCAAGTTTTGATTTTTTTTTGTTCAGGAGCATTTTTTGTTTTACTTATTTTGTTCAAAAGTAAAAAAAAAATAATCATCTTTATAAGGTTTATACTAATAACTTAGCCTTTTTGATTTAAAGAAAAAAATGTTCTAACAAACGATAAAGACAATTAAATTATCTAGTAAATTTGTCTGTAGAGTTCTCACTAATATCTTGAAGTATGTTAAGCAATTATTTTTGTATGAAAATAATTATTAAAACAGGCATATTAAAGAAAAATGTTTTTTAGTTGTTCAATCAGGGAAAAAAAAAATACTAATTCTTATAAATAGTAAACCAAATCAGTGAAAATTTAAAAAATACATATACATATTTTTTTTCTGTAAAAGTACTATTACTATTCAGTTTTGAATATTTGGAGTTCTCCCATTTCCATTCCCTATGTGAATATTTGCAACACATAAGATACCACTTGGTCCTCGATGTGATGCTTTTACTTTATCCATCCATCATTCTGTAGACCTTAAGGTCTCTTCCATTATAGTCAGCAAGGTGTTGGCAGGAATGTATTCTCCTTTCTATTTAAAGTATATCTGCAAGCTGAAAAAATTTTCTGACAGCATCTATTCTAAATGTCTTAAGTAAACTGCTTGATTGTATCAATTTCTAATAAGTGAAACTTTCATATGGTTCTTTCAGATACAATAAGTACAACAACTTTCATGTACTTTGACAATCAGCTTGTCAGTTCTTGGACTCAAAGTTAAACCTATAACCCTGACCGTGTCATTTTTTATAGATAAATATAATGGTATTGATTGATGTTTGACTTTGAATTGTTCATAATTCAAAAAAAAAGATGTACACAATTTTTTCCAATGAAAAACCATAATGCTTAAATTAAGTTTCAATATTTATATGCTATCTATCAATCCACAAAGTCATCCGTGAAGAACTTTCTGATGAACCTGATTCCTGAAAAGACAATCTGAGAATTAACAATTCTTTTAAAAAATACCTTAAAAGTGCTTCATCCAGTTCTTGTGGTCTATTTGTTGCAGCCATTATTAGCACACGATAATCATTACTAGCCGGTAAACCATCTAATTCTACCAAGAATTCAGTTTTAAGACGCCTACTAGCTTCATGTTCACCTTCTTTACGTTCACTCAACACGGAATCTATCTCATCAATGAACACTATTGATGGCTGTAATAAATTACTTATAAAACCAACTTGAAATTAAGAATATTATAAAAAATAAATTAAATATAATTTAAAAAAAATATGAATAGATTGTAAATAATACATTAAAGTTTATATATATGTATATTCCTAACATAATCTTTACAACACACATATACATCAGAGACAGAACAAGCTATCCAGTAAATCTGATGGCTGGATGTGGGGCTACGGAAATGGATATGGTGTAAATCTCCATTTACACTTTTGTTTGCAATGATACAGTAAAAACTAATTTTCCACGATTTTGAACATAATTTTTGTTACAAAAACAAACTATCCATTCATTTATTTAAATGAGAATAAAAAAATTGGAGAAGTAAAAGAAGTGAAGCCAACATTAAGTATGGGACGCCTCCCAGAAGACATTGAATTCTGTTTAATTTCTAGTTGTTAAAGAAAACTGCTCTATTTTGAAACAGGATTTGTGGTGAGTGATAGATCCCGGCAACAAGACAGCTAAAAGTTACTCCTACACTGCTTTACTACCTTAGCAAAAAAGCAAGATTTTTCATAACAAACTAGTAAAATGTTAGCCAAAAGAGTAGCAATCAGTTCTATATAAACCTAGAGAAGATATTAAACGAATATCTATGCCATAATCATAATGCTTGATGATTATTTCCAACTTATAAGTCAAACCAGAACCAGGATATCAATCAACTGGAAGGAAATACTGCCTACATCAAACAGTCATGATAATGGAAAAGGGTTTTTGAAAGCATGTAAAATAGTGGTAAGAGGTCCACTGTTTCCCAGTAAGAGAACACTTGAAGGGAGAGTGGTCAACCAAATTGACCACTTCCTTTCAAGTTCCTGGCATGAGACCTTACTTATGCTTGTAAATATTATTTCATACACAGAAGCAAACCTAAACACAAGCCCTATTTGAGCTTTGCCAGATTTATATAATTTCAAGATATTCACATAACAATAGTATCATTTTTTCAGTATGGTTTTATTTGAGGTATTGTATCCAACAATGCCTCTTTCCTAAAAAGAGGAAACTTCAATAATAAATTTAAATATCTAATTTAATAAACGGAAAACTAGATGATCCAAGAAAGACAATTTTTTGAAACCTGAAGAACCTAATTGATTTACAGCATAAAATTTATTAAAGCAATTTTAGTTATGAATAAACAAAAAAGTTAACTGATATGGATTGAAAGAAACAAAAAATATACCTCTAGTTGCCTTGCAACTGCAAATAGTGCACGAACAAGTTTCTCCCCTTCACCCACATACTTTGAGGTTAAACTTGCAGCACTAATACTAAAAAATGTAGAATTTGAAGCTGTTGCAACTGCCCTAGCTAATAAAGTTTTTCCATTACCAGGAGGCCCAAATAATAACAAACCACGAGCAGGTGTTCTTAGGCCAGTAAAAAGCTCAGGTCTCAAAGATGGAAGTATAACCATTTCGTCAAGAGCTTGTTTTGCAATCTGAAAATAAAATGTATTTATAAAAGTGTCAATATAAGTAAGTATAATGAGTGTTCGAGGATTATTAAGAAATATTTAGTTTTAAGAATTTATATACTAAAGCATTTAAATAAATAAATCTAAGAGTATGAACAATAATATGGATGCTGTTCATTAATTTTAAGTCAGTTTGTGAGACCATTCAAAGACATGAATTCTCTTAACAGAGGAAATGAATAAAACCAGAGAAAAACTGACCATGGAGACAAAAGAGTCTGAATAATTATTTATATATTGTATAAACAACAGGAAAAAAATAGAGAATTTTATTTTTAAAACCTAAATAAGGAAAATACCTCCTGTCCAGCAACATCATCCCAATGAACAGGAGTCCCTCCTTCCAATATTTCATCCATCACAATCTGTGCAAGTTTAGGATCAACACCTTTTATCTTTGTAGACTTAGTAACAGAACTTTTTGACTTAGCATTTGATTTGTGAACTGGGGATACACAGGGGCCCTTAAACAATGAAATACAAACATAATTACAATTTTAGCATTAACAGCAAAACAAAAAGTAAAACAATTTTAAGAACTGACTTAATATTTTTTTTATAAGAGTCAATACATTACAGGTATATTATAGTGAGATATGCTACATTTTAAGTTAAAATAAATTAACTTATATACTTAAGAAACAACTATTGCAAAAACTACTATTGCAGAAAAAGGTTTAAAAAAAATTCAGTTGTTGCTACCTTAATTGCAATTACCTTCTTCAAACAACTATCTCATGCCCAGTAATCTTATGCTCAAATCTGTTTAGATGAATTAGATGCTACTATCAAAAAATACTACATAACAGTCTTGAACATAGGGCCCATAAGCTTGACAATTATTAGAGCTAAATTTTTATTCCTAGGGATCAGGCTTTTCACATTTTTAATTGGATGACAATATATTGACTTCATTTTTTTTTCACAAATAAAACCCAATACTTTTGAGTCTTAAAGCCCATGGTAATATGCTTCTCTTAAATTATAACAGATAATTCATTGAATATTTAGTTTATGCATGTATCACCTCTCTTATGGTTTTCCCTTACATTTAACTTCTGATTAACACAAGTGGTTCTTCATAAATTCCTTCTGAATCTTTACCTTTATCTGTTATAGCCCATTTTTTTTTGTAAAATTTCCTATTCCATGAAGTAAGATTGAATCTCATTCTTCACAAAAAAAAAAAATATTTTTTAAACATTTCCACTTGTTCCACTGTCCCAATTGTAAGACTCAATTACATTTTTGATAGGCTAAATTACTAAAATTATCTTCTGGACAACCCTGTATATATTATTTATTTATATTAAATAAATAAATACTTTTGTAAACATACAGAAAATTGCCTTCTGATAGCTGGTGGAGTATTCAAAATTTTCACAGTTGGTGGAGTATTGATTGTAAAGGAACGCGAGCCCATTGACCTGGGGAGAGTCTTACTCTTTACAAGATTATTCATTCCAGAATTAATACCACTCAATAACATTTTCTTCTCAGATGCTGAAAAAAAAGTTTAATAATTATTAAACAAAAAATATTTATAAATATGGTAGAATTAATATTGAACTAAATATAATAATTTTTTTTTGTTTTATACATAACGGTAAAGTCAAATTCATTTCCATAAATAGCAATAATACGGGAAAAAACTGTGATTTATTATAGTCTAATAGTTCATTGAGTCGAATACAATATGACTCTTTTTGAAAAGACAACTCTTCAGCCCTTCCTTCCATGAAATACAGCTTATCCTCATATTGGAATACTATTGACTACATAAGTTTTTATTTTATTTCTTACTAAAATTGTATGCAAAAAATTTAGAGTCGAATTTACAGACTATACTTAAGCATGTTTTTTCTCCCAATCAGGCCATAATTTTCCTTGAGGATATTACAAACAAAACTTATAATAGAATTGAGTGACATTCCTAATATATTTCAAAGTTATTATTGTAGAATTGAAATAATTATAACATACCTAAGTAAAAATAAATACACTAAAAATTTAATATAAAAATTGCAAACTTAGTAATAAATTAATCCAAACAGTGCACTAAACAATTTAGTGATACAACGGGATAGACGAGCTGAGTAATACCAGGAGGTAGTAATTTTCCTACCACCCAATGTCCCTTGTTAAGAAGTTTTTCTTCACTTTTCTTTTCTGAATGGATCGTTTTTCATTTATTGCCTGAGAAATGATTCATAGACAGGCGGTTGCCATGGTTTATCACTCTGCACTGAGTCCAAATCTTCCACACTCAACTGATTACCAAGCCCGCTTCTATACTTGTCACTTAAGCCAGGGGGATTTTCCATGGCTCAAACTAGGATTCTGCGGATTTCTAGGGATCTACATAAAAGATCCTGCTCTGTTTTGTTTAACCATACATCAAATTCCCACACCCGGGCTTTTTTTTTCGTCTATGATCTTTTCTAGATGATTCGACTGTCCCTCCACAGGGAGTAATATTTTTGGTCTGGTCACACCTCATACATATCCAGGATTTAGCGGATCATTTTTAGGCCTCTATCTCTTTCTCATTAAAATTATAACGCTTGCTGTGGTAAATAATGTTACATTTTGAGCAGCAAAAATTATTTTTGTCATGACGGGAGAAGGTGTTACAAATAAAGCAAAACAAGCAAAATAAACAAATGAACCAATATGTAAATAAATGTTACTAACAATAGAAGATTTGTTTGGTTTGCTTACACACTGTCTAATAAATATAGATTAGGTGAGAGCTTTCTACCCTCCCATGGATCATGGTACTTTAGATGAGTAATTTTGTTTTATAGTCCTGTCCTAGACAATTTTTAATGAAAATAGTTACAGTATATGAATACTATAAATAATAGCACAACTATTTTAACAAAAAACAAAATTATAAATATAAAACTGAGTAAACTTTGACAAAATATAAGGAAATAAGGGATAGAGATATTTACCGATAGATGTCGTCTCTGGCCAGGCATTCATTTATATAAAGGGGATTATGGTGGCCGAGCATAAGTGCACCTGCTTACGAACCCAAAAATTGTGAGTTCATAGCATCCCAACCCTTGGGAATGTGAGGCCCATCAGCCTACTGGTGGCAACTGACAAGGGCCAAGATTATGACTGATGATCCTACCCCATAAACCACTATATGGAAACGTGTTGTGGTTTCCCAGGATATCAATAGCTGCTCAGAGGTTTGGTCCAGAAGCAGCCTGCTTGGAGAAAAAAATATAGGTCCTCATGAACCCCAAACAGCCATAATCCATGGATCTAGACCCATCTACCACTATCTTTGATTACAATTGTACATTTATAAGCTGGGATAATATATATGTAAGTTTTTTGTATACAACTTTCTATTAATATTTTTCTCCTTTTAGTTTTAACCAAGATACAACTAAGAACCTGACCTAACCTAACCTCCTTAAATAAGATATTAACTTTACAGCAGGCCATGAAAAATTATTATTTGTTAATAAATGTGCAGAAATTTAAAAAAATAGTTATTATATAAAGTGATATACTTTATTAGTGCTGTTTAAGTAAACAGTCATTAGATTGAGTTGCATCAAATGTCAGTTCATATTTGTATTTTTTGTTTTATAGAAACAAGTACTCAGTTTTTTTAATAAACTACCAAATATTTGTCAGTATTTGCGAAGTTATGGATTCTTAAATCAATAATCAATGGCAATAATCTTTTACAATTAATTTAATGTAAGATTATTAAAAGAGAAAGGGTAATTAATAGAAAATACTGTACAAACCGCATATAACCGAAAATCAAAAGTATTTATAATTCAAGATATTAGGTTTTATTTTTAATTTTTTTTTTTAAATTTATTTATTGAAATTTACAACTGTATACAGAATAAATCAAGTAAATATAATGAAAGATAAATTATGTCCAGAGAAAAAGGCAAGTAGAGAAACCACCCAGTGGTAGTACTCAAATAAAAAGTTTAACTTAGAAGGTCACGAGGCCATTTTCTTTTCAGACGCCTTGGAGGATTATCAGGAATTGAAGAGGTTCCGAGGTTTGAAACTAGTGGGTTTGAGTGGAAATAAAGTTTATTATGAAAAAACTGATATCTGTTTCGGGCCAAATTGGCAACAAATGGGACATTAAGGTCATTATGGATTACTTTGTTCGTAACAAAGTAAGGAGCATTGAGGATTTTACGAAGGATTTTGGATTTTAAGGATTGAATATGAGAGGAATTCGATGGCTTAGTGGAGCCCCAAACCTCTATTCCGTAAGTCCAGATGGTTCTAATGATTACCATGTATGTGAGTCTTTTGTAATTAATTGGGAGCTTAGAGTGTTTGTCTAGTAAATGTTGAAGTAGCCTAAAACGACAAGCTATTTCTTGTCGTTTTAGACTAGTATGAGTACAAAATTTTATAGGAAAGAAACTGTGTAATGGGCACACAATCTAAAACATTTTTGACTGGATGAATTGAGAAAATCAAATTGAATTTCAAAAGGTTTTTGCTAGAATTTTCATAAAATAGAAGTAGTATTAATTTGCACCTTTATTTCACCAAACAAGAACTCAGCAGAAAGAGTTTTATTTAGAATAAATTGAATAAAATAAATCATTATTTTGCTTCTCTCAAAATAAAACATTACTCTTGATGCAATGGTGAGATATTTAGAAAGGCCATTGACACAATTTGAAGTCTACACAGAAGGATTTTGAAAGCCCCGCTTTACATAGTATTATAATTTAAATATATTATATAGTATTTTAATATTATGATTTATTTTCATACTAATACAGATGCTAAAATTTGTATCAGATGTATTTAATAATACAATATTTATATAATACAACTTTAGCATTAATATAGATGCTTAAGTTGTATTAAGTATTAACATAATAAAATTATGAAAGTATAAGTACATAACTTACTCAGTAAATTTAATCTATCTTTTGCCATAAGCAGATTTGTTTTCATTTTATCTTGAAGCCTTTTGGCTCGTTCCCAAATTTCTCCTTTTCCATTTGAACAATCAATGGCAATACCATTTTCTAATTCATCTATACCCCTTTTATATAATTTGACAGCTATTTCTTTATTCCCTATAACAAAGAATGAAAATTAATATTAATAAACTAAATATTTTATAACTAATACTAAGCAGTCCAGTTAAAGGTTGCATACATAATAATATAATACACAACTACTAATAGTAGCAGTTATGGAGTTGCAATAGTTATATTTTTCATAATAAAATGATCAATTGGGCTCAAAAAAGAATCAACCTATATAAGGAAGCAGTGAAAAGTCCAGATAACCAAAAACTATTCATAACAATAATAACTATATATCTATACCAATACTACCCGTGAATGGGTTTGGGATTCGTAGATGGTAGAGACTGTACTGTTTCATGGACAATGGTTCTGCAAGCAGGTGACTTGTCCTTTTAGGTTTAGATCAACCACCAGATTTTCCCTCTTATTTTGGGTACCCTATTTTTAAAATATTTAATAGAGGCTGGATGGGCCCCAGGAGGGTTCTAGATCCTATATGATCCATCTCCGGCTGCAAACAGACTAAATAAAAGTCATGCACGCAGCAGGATTTGTTCCAGTATTTCCGGGATGGCAACTAGTGCTCTGCCACTGAGTCACTCCGCTCCCTACAATAATAAGTATAACTATTTATATAGTTTATATTCATTAGTAAGAGAGAAGACTAGAGAATAATGTTCCTCAGCCACATGAAGTCAACAACTCCACTATTTTTCCGGAATTGCCAAAAATAACAAATCTTTTACATCAACCTACCACCAGGAAATCAACCCCCAGAAAGGGAAAACAGAACTCCAAACTCAACGTACCAGCAGCAGCCTCAACGTCAGGTGCCTCAAACCTCCCAACACAAACCCCAGACTTCCTATAACAAGCCCCATACCTCCCAATCTAAACTCCGAGATGCTCGATCCTAGCCTCAGACATTCAATCCTTCAGTCCAATACCTCTCCATCTTCAAACCTTAAGAGTCAATCTTCCACCTTGACATACGAATCCTGTCCCGTCCTTAGATCAACACACGTTGAAAACAGATCGTATCCAAATGCAAAACCCAATTGACATTAATTCAATCCTAACATCATTCCTGAAAGATCTTCAAGAAACCATATAACCACTCATCATTCTATTGACAACAAACCTAACCGAATTCCCACTTAATCACCCACGATGAGCATAAAGCCCCTAGCTGTCGTTTTGTGGAATGTTAATGGCCTAAATAATCACCTTGACGAACTTGGCATATTTCTACATGACAAACAAATTGATATTGCTTTACTGATTGAAACACATTTCACCCACTGCACAAAATTCTGTATACGGGACTACATCACTTACAGATCAGACCACCCAGACAACACTTCACATGCCGGATCTTGTATTCTCATTCATAAAAACATATCTCTCTCCCTTATTATTTCCACTCAAACTGATGCTATCCAATCAACCTCAGTAAACATAACGACTCATTCATTCCATATCACATTTTCAGCTGTATACTGTCCTACCGGTAATTATTTTTCCTACAACCTCCTTGATTCCTTATTCCAATCACTTGGACCACCTTCCATTGCTAGAGGAGACTACAACGCTAAACACCAACAATGGGGTTGTCGATTATCCAATTCCCATGGAAACATTCTTTCTTCTGTCACATCCACTAAGAATTACTCCATCCTTGCCCCAAATAACCCCACTTATTGGCCTACATCCCTCAAAAAACGTCCCGATATCCTGGACATATAGGTCCAAGTTCTTGTAGGACTGTAGCGCCATCGAGTAAACAAGTAATACAGAAGGTTGATTGTCTTAAAGAGAAATGCATACATCTACCAACATTTAATTCCACTGAATAATAATGAATAACAGAAAAAAACACTAATATAAAAAGGCGAATAAGTATGTAAAAGTAAATGATGAACTCCAGAATTCATTGAGCCAAATTTCCTCACCCAAAGATTAAAACAAGGGTAGAAATCAATAATATTTCAAAAGAAAAACTAAATAAACTCATTAATAATGATGGAATGAATGAGTCAAATAAATACAACTTATTTTTACTGTGCCAACATTTCGAGCTAAACTGTAGGCCTTCATCAGGGCTGAGAATACAATCAAACAGAATAACAATGTCAACAGTGCAGTACCAAAGAATATATAGCAGTTGTTATATACAGAAATGATAAGAATGAAAAGAATGAATATATAACAGCTCTATTTTCTTTGGTACTGATGATGATTCTATTTTATTTTATTCTCAGCCCTGGTGAAGGCCAAAAAATTAACCCGAAATTTCGGTACAAATAATATAAGTTAAACTTATTCATGTAAAATTTATTAACTGGACTCTCCCAATCATTTTCGAAGTTTCTTAAGATACATCCGGTCAAAGATTTTCTCGTCAATAGGCATATGATATATTCAGCAAAATTTAAAAAGTTGGAATGAATAAGAGCTAAACAACAAGAAAAATTAAATGTAACTTTAGTGTTGATGGACAAACAAAAGAAAAAGAGAGAAATGAAAAAATACTACTAATAATGTGAAGTACAGATGAGATAAAAACTATTTAATGAATGTGATAATAATTTTAAATTAATTAAATAAGTATTTAATTAAAGTCCTAACAGAAATGTAGATTAGGGGCGATAAAATAACTCAAGTTGTCTAAGAGATTCTAAGATATAACTAAAGTCTGTGTGAGTGAAAATTCCTGATATGCATCACAGAATACCAACAAACATCAATATTATTAACAATGAAAGTATACATAGTAGCAGCCTCAATATTCTCTGAATTTAATGTACCAAGTTGGGGTAACATAATTACAGTATTAAAGTAAATATATAGAAAAAATACATAAATGAATACATATAAATGAAAACAGAACAAAATAATATTCAAATTCAAATTGGTAACAAAAGTCAACTAACCCTCATTCTCTTCATCAATCTTAAGAGCTTTGGAGATATATTCAAATGCTCTACGGTGATGCTCTTTTTGTTTTAAAAGTTGGGGGTCACCAGAGGAAGGTTGACCAGGGTGCCTTACTTTGTGACTTGCCATTCTATTAATCAAGTCTTGACACAGTATTTCAGTAGTTTCCAAGTTTTCAGTATGCTTGGATTTGACAGCAGTTTTATAAAGCAATAATTTAGACCTGGACTTCCATATATAACGAATAATGACAAAAATCATATAAATAATAGATCTCAATAAATTAAAAACAAAAACCAAGGGGACAGAAGCTAAATGTAAATTTTTTTCGTGAACTGAGTCCTTATCACCAGGTAAAGATTTTTCTTCCAACTTTCGGTTCTTTTTAAAACATTTTGGACTTTCTTTATGAAACATTAGAACTTTAAAATAAATAAATAAAGGATTCGTTGGCCTGAACGACAATTACATATAAAAATTTAAAGAAATCAAAGGGGTCAACAAAAATAATGAAACAGATAATTAAATACTAGTAACATTTCAGGCAAATTCAAACTTCACCACCTAACATTTGCCATTGTCAATAACTCGTTCAGTAAGGGTTCATTAAAAACACTAAACATAATGACAGATGGGTACTTGTATGTTGTGGTATCACCACTTTATGAAACAAAAGTGAAGTAATCATATGTAAATTGGTAATTATATAGTTTTTACTCAGAGCTTTATTTGTGTGGGAATGTTTCTCGTTAAAAAGCATATTTCGCGAGGTTCAAGACGAAAAAGGGTGTCCAGAAGGATCTGCAAGGAAACAAATGAATGTTTCCTAGAATTGGTGCAGGATAGATCGGAAGCCCCGCTATTAGCAGTAATAGAAAGAAAGATTCCTCTGGAAGTATTGTAGTGTATCCCGACAGCTGGAAGGGATTCATGAATCTGTACAAGCTGGGTTAAAGAAAGTATTTGCACACCCAGTTTTTATCAAACTATCAGTCATAAGGGAAATAATAATCCACTGAACTTCACATTAATAAAAAGTATATTTAAAAAAAACATATAATATAATGGAGAAAAATAATGAAATTCTCTGGCAAAAAGTATTTTCACACTTTGTGTACTATCACCAATATCCTTTGTATACTATTAATTAATGGTTACTCCAGAATTGTCTACTCTGTCTAACGTTTTTCTACAATGCTAAAGCATTAAGAATTAAATTCTTTGGTCACAGGTTAACTATCATGCCGAAAACAAGTGAATTGAGTTTGGTAATTCGCGAAAAAATTGTTTTGTTGCGGGGTCAACAAAATCATATCGTGATATTGCAGATATATTAAGTATAAATTTTTCCACATTCATAAAGAGGTATGAGGAACGCGGGGCAACTGAAAACAGTGAGCGAAAAGGCCGTCCGAAAAAGTTGAATTCCAGGACGAGGAGAAAGATAAAAATGAAGCTATGAAGCATCCCTCAGTAAGTTCTCGAGATCTGGTTAATATGGTCCATACAACTACTGGTGTTCAGGTTAGTGACAGGACTATCAGATACTGCCTGAATTCCGAAGACCTGGATGGTAGAGTACCTCAAAAGAAACCTTATATAAATGAAATCAACCGTATAAAGCGTCTTGCTTTTGCCAAAGATTATTTATATAAGCCGTTCAGCTTTTGGGAGGATGTCTTCTGATTTTCTGATGAAAGCAAGTTCAATTTGTTTGGGTCCGATGGGCGGAAGAGTATTTGGAGGCGGCGTAAGGAAGAATTAAAGAAGCAAAATGTTTATGTTACAGTAAAACATGGTGGTAGACATGTTATGGTATTGGGGTGTGTCTCATACCACGGTGTGGGAAATCTTGTTTCCATTGAAGGAATTTTAAATGTTGAAGATTATGTGAACATTTTGCGCCATAACCTGCATACAAGTGCCAAAAAAGTGAACATCAGGGATCGATATGTGTTCCAGCAGGGCAATGATCCAAAACACACTGCCAACAAAACCAAGGAATGGTTGATATTTAATGTGCGAAGAGAGCTGCACACCCCTCTTCAATCACCTGACATAAATATTATAGAAAATTTATGGCACATCTTGCATCAGAATGTGAGAAAGCATCACATCACTAGAAGATACCATATGAAACAAGTACCGGTCCAAGAATGGGAAACAGTTTGAATTGGTTAAAAACTTGCTCTATTCCATGCCCAGACGTTTACAGGCAATTATTGATACCAATGGACTTTTTACGAAATATTAGATTATATTTATTCTCAAAATAAAAAAATAATCGGAAGTGTGCAAATACTTTTTGCCAGAGGATGTCATTATTTTTCCCCGTTAATCTAAAAAGTTAATTATTGTACACATATAGAATTGTTTTAGTTTTAAATGTAATTTTTTTTAATGTGAAGTTCAGTCGATTATTATTTCCCTTGTGTAGTTTTATAAAAACTGGGTGTGCAAATACTTTTTGTACATAAAACTGTTAACCACAGTTACAATTTTGTTGACCCAAGAACGTTGGCAAATATGCAGAATATTGAAGAATAATCGGGATCTGCCAAGTGGGGTAACAAACGAAGACGAGGAATAAACCGCACTTTTTTGACTTCATATCTTGCTGAGTTTATGTGGTATACACAACACAAGACCCATTTGCCAAATTTTATTAGATATTAGAGATTTTTGGATTGATGTTAACAATTAAAATTAGTTTAATAAAAACATACGCTAATTATTTATTTAAATTTAAATCAATTATATTAACTTTTAAAGTGGTGATACCATAACATACAAATACCAAAGATTATTTTAATTTTAAGGGATATTTAACTGTACTTGATATATTACAGTCAACCATTCTAAATTTTTAGATAACGGGCATGGATCATCAATTTTTAATTGAACAAAGTAACATGCAGTGAGAGGAGGCCAGGACCCAGTAATGGGTTGTTGCGCCGATTGAAGAAGAAGAAGAACATGCAGTGAAGAACAACAGGATTGTACATGTCACGGGTGTAGCTAAGATTTCCTCAGGGGCCAAGCTGACAAAACGATTTTTTTTCATTGCCAATTTTGACAAGATACAGGATACTAAAGGATTTTTCACGTTGTCCAGAGGAGGGTAATTGAGATTTGTAGCGCCGGTTTTATTGCTCGGTAGAAGAATATCTTTTTTATACAGCTAGTTCTGCTGCAGTGTGTAAATCTGCATTGGTGAATTTGCTCGATATTATAGCATTATCGGTAAATATATAATAGTAAATATATCCGTTTAGTTTTGAATTAAATAAATGTTTTATTTTATTAAATATAGGCTCTAAAAGGTTTTTAAAGCCATGACCTTCATGTGTCTCTAATTAATAAATAACGTATATCATGAATTATGTACTTATAATTTGTAGAAAAAGGGACGAGTCCACAATAGAATATAGGGTACACAACACAGAATTGCAGTGTCAATATAATTTATGTGATAGTATTGCGAAGATTAAGACGGCTTAGTCATCCCATAAAAAGAAAGCATGGTTGCCACTGGTAAATTAACGGTAGAAGGGTGGATGATCTCAGGAGTGATATTATTGGTGGTAGGATTCAATTTTTAGATTCCTTAAGCCTTTTATCAATCTGAGGCCTCTGAATTTGTCCCCTTGTCTGGTGTTAGTTGTGCCACTAATATTATGGATATATCTAGCAATGGGCTCAATCTTAGGGAAGATTTATAGCAATACTGATTTACTTAGCTCCAAATAATGGTAATCACTCATGTATGGCTAATGACTTTGATCAGTAAATCTGTTTAGCCGCGAACCTGTACTACCCGCCAGTAGGAACAAACCGATCCTTGCCTCTAATATCGGCATATATACTTTACCGCCAAAAAAGAAGGAGAGGGGATAGCGACGCTCCGAGCGGCACTTGCTGGATGGACGCCTAGCGGGACTGTCATACCAGAACATCGCAGATACGACCGCTTGCCGCTTTCAAACCGCTATTCCTTATTGAGAACGTCCAGGAGGTCTTACAGCCTGTCACTCGCCAGGAGCTCTGCTGAGACACCAGATGGTGATGCTGAGGTGATAATTGGGTATAGATCACACAAATCGTAAGTCCCATTTCATTATCATAAGGCCTCAAATCGCCTACTAATACTTCTGCTGATGATCAACGATTCATTGTGTTTATATGGTACCGAAGGACAATTCAAACTAATTAACGGTATCATACCTCTTACCCCTTTCATGCCGTGATCACTGGCGAAGATAATAGTTATTCGCACATCTTTTCACCTTATTCTTGAATTCTTCATTATAACGTTCCTGTTTATGTTCTTTTTATTACATCTTTGGCCATAATTACCATAATAAAATTTCTGTTAATCTTTATTATCGCTCCTATTCAATGTTAATCTTCTGTATTAATCATTATTATTAGATCGCATATTCATGCTAACCTTATATCTGTATTAGTCATTAATTATCTTTGTTCATTAGATCGCTATTGTAATATTACTCCCTTTTTTTATAATTCATTAGTAACTATTTCATCCATTTAAGAGACTCGCTATTTTGCATGTTTAGTCTTTAAGTCATTCTTGTAGAACTGCTAACATTAAGTTTAATGATTTTATCACATGTATATTTGCTTAGTATTAAGAGAAAGATATTTCACCTGTCCTTAAAATTAATAAATCAAACACTATGTTAATATCAGAGATTTCTTTCAAATTCCCGTTGTACTTCAATTTACTTCATATTAATTATTCTTCAGTCTAATACATCAAAGAAACAACATCTCTATATCTTGTTTTTATTATCCGAAAATATAATTACTTGTATGTTTATAATAAAATAAGACTTCTTTCATTTGACTTGTTAGTGCTAAGTGTTCATTCTGGGTGCTAATCCAGAATTAGATATTGGATCCATTGCTGTGCATGCAAATTTTGATTTACTGTTAATTTTCTTTTATATAAAGGATCTCAACTGTAGTTCTAAAATGGATTGTAATTATTTTGATAAAACATTTCCTCTAAAATACCTTCAATTTTCATAATAGTAAATAACAGAGAAATAAATGTTCGAGATTGACTTATGCTGATAAATTATTAATTCTGTCATCAGCCATGGATCAACCCTCTGGGATGATACCACTAAGAAGGTGTTTAATAGGGGGGAAATTTTGAGTTTTTCATTTTTTAAAAACATGTACTTAATGGGCTAAAGTGTTATAGTTTTTTTTTTTTAGGTCGATAACAAATCCATTAGCAGATCGGAAATTTAAGATTCTGTTCATGAATGAGGTTATAATTAAAATTGCTATAAAAGAGGTGGAATAACTTATGTAACCAAAAAAAGTTAACAAAATTTGGTATGTTTAACCTTACAATCCTTGTCAAAAACTTTTTTTATAATTTTAATTCAATGATGCAAGAAATGGAAATGATATAGGTAAAAATATGAATGACATGTAAATTGTTACATATATTTTGATTACAATCAATTACCCAATATTAAAATTTTAAATTATATAATTATTAACATGTTTATATAATTTTATTAAATTCCATAACACATAATTAGTAATATAGACATTTAATAACATGATTTACATGCTAAGAAATCATCAACAAATTATTAAGAGAGCAATCACATAAAAATATTTTAAGCTTTAACATCTCACAGATAAAACATTGTAAAGCTATACAGTCACATTTTATGATTATACAGTCATGGCAACAAGTGCACAGTCACAGACACATACATTATTACACGTAATATTACAATCTGATGCTGTTACTACATATAGTTTTGATATATAATATTTTAAGGAATTTACAATTATAGAATTTAGGCTGTTTAAGATTTGAATAATCACATAAGAAGAAACATAAATGCACTCATATTATACCTGAAATGCATTTTAACAAACACTATAATCTTTAATCATTTTCAATAAAATCATGTATAAAAAAATACAACTATTCAAGAAAATATATTTAAGTGGCAACATGGTTTATCAGTACACTAAGGTGATCAGTCAAACATGGCAATAAGATTTTTAAAATTTTTTTTTGTGGACGAAACATTAAAATAAACTTAATGTCAGGGTTAATAAGGAGATTGAGGTGTTTCAGCTGTGTTTATGTTTAACTAAATATAATTGATTTGATGAATGTACTCCAAGCATTCTATGTTAAGATTTCAAGTAAAATTTAGGTGAAAATTTGGTAAAAACAATACTTAATAAAACGTAAATTGATTTGTATTATTAAAACCAAAATGAGAGATAACAGGTGTTGATAATAAGTTTATTACTTGAGGAAGCTTTTAATTTTTTAAATAAATAGTGAAATAGCCTTCTTGTGTACAAATATAATTTTTCTAATCAATGTTTTGAAGGTCTACCCCATCCCAGAAACTTATTATAATATAATATATATATTGGTTTCTACCTATCTTGACTGTGATGGATATTATATGTTAAGAAGGACTCAAACTAAAGAACCATAACATATATATTTAAGAAGGCTAGGAGGATTAAAATATAAATAATAAAAAATAAAAATCATATTAGAATGTTAAAAGTTCGTAATGATAAGGTAGACCCTCATAAGATAGAGTAGAGAAAAATGCATGTATACAAAAGAAGACTAGTTTACAATTTATTTAAAAATTGAAAGGATAATATATTTTCAAGAAATGTGAACCACATTTAATCCTTAAGTAAACTTATAATTAAAATTTAAAAACTTAGCCATTACAAATTAACAGAGCCTAGGTTGCAAAAACAATCACATACTTTGTATCAAGGAATATTCTACCTTTTATGCAGTTATTTGAAGTATAAAGCATAATCTAGGCATGCTTAAGGTTGCAAATGTGAAAATATGCATATCTCATTTTATAAATAATATGATGAATTCATAACATAAAAGAGTTTAGGTATACATTCAAGATTGTTACTACAGTTGCTTCAATCATAGAAGGTAAAATTCCTTTAATTTATCATTTAACAGGAAACATAAATAGAGTTATCTGGTCATAATATCCATTGGAAGCCATCCAAATTCATGTGAAATCATATAACAAAAATTGGTAACAAGTGTGTTGTTAGTTTTTTACCCTACCCCTTTCTTACCTACCATAAAACGATAAATTTATTGTATAAGAACATAAAAGAACCACTTATTAACTAAAGTATATCACGTAAACAAAACAAGATCATTATTTCCTTCTAAAAGTAAAAGACAAAATTATATGATTACATGGATTCATAATGAGAAACATCGCTCCTTGCTTATTAACTATCATTAAAAAATACAAAATACTTTATTCAATCATCATGAATAAAGAAGGTTTCTTCAGATCACAACACAGGAAAAGATTTTATATATACACTCAAACATGAGAAATGAATAAATTACATTATCAGACATATAAAAATATATCTTATATTTTATGGGAAACTAGAATAATGCATATAAAAACCTATCATCATAAATCTACTCATTTATTTTTTTAAAGTATTTTTTCAGTTGATAATTTCTTTTGTACTAATTCCTGTTTTCTAAAAATTATTCAAATAATATAAAAAAATTAAAACATAATCAATCCACAAATAGTTGCAGTATACTCCAACCAAGTATGAAATGACATAAAATTGCTTCTCTATATCACTTTACAAAGCAAAACTATTACTGAAACTTTAAAGTTGAAAGAGAATATCATTATTCATCAGATAGCTACATGTCAGGCAATAGTGAAATTTATTTTTGGTAACTTTTTCTATTTAAGAGTTCTAATTAATCAGTTATCGTCTTCAAGCACATAACTTAAACGTATGATGAATTCGTCTGATTAGCCAAAGCAACATAAAGTGAAATTAAATAAACAAACAAACAAACAAGATATGATGACTTGAAACATAAATAAACCTATATCTTGCATAAAACGAGCAAATTTCAATTCAGCATAAAACAATTAAAACAAAAAACCATATAGGCTGGCATTTATATTTTAAACCAAATTAGTTGATTTTGTCTTAATACATAAGAAAATACCTCTCCTTATCGTATTCTAGTCACAAAGAAGACATATATATGCTCATGTGTGAAAAATAAAAATATACAAGATGAAAAAGGTTTAAAAATTGGTTACAATATTAATTTTATAAATATTGTAGGGTTTTATCCTAAATATACACACACACACACACATATATATATATATATATATATATATATATATATATATATATATATATATATAATGAGAGAGAGAGAGAGACACAGAGAAATTTACATGGGTGAAAGTTGAACTTTTTTATTTCATTATTATTATTATTAATGCATTATATTTTCAACCTATAATGAACAATACCATTTTGATACATTCTGTTTTGTAGCCATAAATGTTACACAATTTAAATGTACAAAACATATGAAAGTGATGACTCCCTAATAAAAATTAAATTGTTTGCTTATTCTAATTAATTAAGGGTATAAAAAAAAAAGAAACATAGATATATGCTGTAAATTTGTGGTTATAATAAATCATAAATAAACCTATGATCACAGAATGAAGAAACTTATTCTGACCACATCTATACATACAAATAAAAAACAAAAATGGTAATTTTCAATGAACAACTTCTAAATAAACATTTGTCACACAAAAAATCTAATAAATCATTAAGAAAGAAAATCATAACTAAATAGATCTTGAATAATATTAATTGACCATATACCATACATATATATATATATATATATATATATATATATATATATATATATATATATATATATAAGAAAATGGTCTGGGCACAGATAAAAAAATTCCAACAAACAGTTCTCCCTATAAGAATAGGATTCATTAAAACAAATTAACTCACGATTATATAATGTAAACAGAATAAAAATTATGACACAATAACTGCCACAACACAGCACCAATACCGTTGAAAGCACCTACATGGTTCATGCTAAGATATATAAAGACGTTTTACTTAAATATGTTTGAGAAGCATTCATATGATAGATCAATTAACAAGAGCATAGAACATTACATGAATAAATAAGTAGAACATAAATTAAGAAGTAGAATTTTTAGAAAAGAAAAACAAAAATAGCATTTTTATAAAGAATAAACAAAAAAGTAGAAATGGAGGAATAATGGAACATTATGATTGATCAGATTAGGGAGTTACATTAAATCTACTATATACATGTCAAATAACAACCTATTATAACTAAAGTAAATCAGAAGTAATTGGAGGGAATGGAAAAATATAAATGCACAGAATTTTTAGTTTTGTTGTACATTATATACAACATATTTAACTAAAAAAAAAATATTAGTATCTTAGAAAACAATAATTATATCGTAACCAAATATTTTTGTTCTTTGAAAAAAAAATCCTTTGACTGCAAAAAATATTAAGGTAGTTACCTAGTCTAGTTAAATTTATAGAAAAATTCTAGATAGTAAAACTAATATAGCTAAGTTACAGGCAAGACAACTGGTCATGTTTAATTCAACAAAATTAATTACAAAATAGCCTCAACAAAATGGTGCTTAATTTTAACTTAAAGTACTACAAAAAATAGTCTTAAAAGCAAATACGGAAATATTAAAGAAGTGATTATTAATTTTTGTAATGCATTCTGATCAATACCAACCATTTAAATATACTTTCATGCATATTGCACACTCACACACACACAAAAGGATAACAAGTGAATTCAAGCCTGTTTCCTGTGAAGCAGTCTGTTTGATTTCAAAGATGTTCATTTAAATGATATGAGATGTACGAAGACAATCTTGTCATAAGCTAAGGGAACCCATGTTGCATCTAGATCTAAATGATCATGGAATAAAAACAGACATCATTAGCAGGTAACAATGTTGGAATGTGGATACTGTAGGTTAATTTGTGGTATGATCATTATTATAATGATAACAATTTTTACTTTAGGACTGGAGGAAGCTGTTTATCTACCGCTTTAACCGACATGTTATAATGGAATGCATAATATGGCAAAATATATAAATGCAGAACTTTGCATCAAATGTCCTGAAGAAATTGGTGTTAAAAAGAGGGCCAAGGGAAATAATAACTAGTAAAAGGGAATGGTGGTGAGCCAGTCACAATATGATGTACTTATGAAAATGGTTAAACTTGTTAAATCTGGAAGGAAGTAAATAATAAAAATAAGTAATAAATGAAAATATTGTCTAATAAGTGAATTAACAGTTTTCTAAAAATTATTGTAACATCTATTAAATCACAATCAATACATACAAAAAATAATATATTCATGCATAAAAACAACTGAGGTAATTTAAAAAAAAAATAAGCCTAATTATAGAAAAAGGAATTTGTAAGACCATCCAGTATTATGATTAAAACTAAAAAATAGTATAAGATATTCGCTCTTGGATTTATTTATTAATTAACATTTATTCTTCATTACCCTAAGAACATTAAAAATTGTTTATTTTAAGTAAGTTACTGCGTACAATAAATAAAAATTAATAAGATAACACGAATAAATATAGCTGATTTGTTAACATATAACTGAACAGGTATTTGAAAATTTAAATATATTAGCATAGTAATATAATGCAGTAAATGGTATTTATTGATTTTTTAACTCATAAAAACAAAATGATAAATATGTTTTCACTTTTAACTAAAAATAATGTGTGATCGATAATTTCAAAAATATTTCATTTGGTATCCAGGGGATAATTTTCTAGTTATGTTGTAAGTTCCACTTTACATGTAAAACAATTCAAGCTTTTTCTAGTTCTCTTTCATCCCTTGTAATAGAAGTGTGTGATTCGTAACAGAATCGAGCATGTGATTATTGTTTACAGAATTTTCCTGCATAGAAAATTAAATGTTTATGAGCCCTGGATAACATACTAATTATGATATTTATACGTATTATCTTCGTAATCAGCCATACTTGTAAACATACTCCTCCCCTTTCGGCTTATTAATAAATGCAACATAACAATCTAAGGCAAATTTACTGAATTAAGAATTTTATGATTGAAAAAAAAATAGAGAAAAAACAACTAGTAGCATCAAATATGAAACAAAAAATAATTAACATTTTATTAACAAGATTCTATGGAATAAAAGTTGTTATAATTCATATTAAATTAACATATTTTTAATTTGTGTAATATGTAAAATTTAATTTAGATACAAATTAAAGTCATTGAATTTTAAATTTATTTGATGAGGAAATTTACTTTTGAAAAACTACTTGAGCAGAGAAGACTGGCAAAGAAATTTACAAGTCATCAAGCATTGGGTACTTATTATTTTGTCCCAAGATGAAAAAGTAATTTACCATTCTTAATAAAACAAAATAAAATTCATATCAAATTGATATTATCAATAACTATAATCAGCAATTATACCAGTCTACCGACCACCAAATAGAGAAATATATTAATTATAAACGTATTTATATATACATAAACTACCATTTAAAATATCAACAAAAACTGTAATTTAACCATAAAATCCATAATAATCGAAAAATAAGATCTTATTTACAGTAAACCTCACGTTTTGGTGGTTTGAATCTCACACAAAAATATGCATATATGTAAACAAAGAATTAAAAAAAAAAGTAAATATATATCTATGGTAAAACTTTTGTACATGGATACCTCTCTATAGTGGGAATTTCTTAATTCAATTTCTGTTTATAGGAATTTCATTTATTAATTGGAGTTGTGCTTTTTATTTACTGAGGTGCCAACACAGAAAATATATTCTATTCATGATAAGGTATCTCACCAGTAAAATTTAATAGCCCATTTTTAGATCCAATATTCTACCAAATATCATATCAACTTGTATAACAATAACATAACTTTTGGATCAGGAAATATTAAAAATATAGTTAAAAGGTCCAAAAATGAGGTATTCTACAGTTTGGCATCCAAATAAAATGGCCAAGGAGGCAACAGTAAAAGATGAACACGTATTGATAATATATTAAACCTCAGCTACAAGCGAGGAAGTGTTTAAAGATATAGACCTTAAAATTTTAAAAATGGTTTTCCAGATAATTTTTCTGAGGATTAAGACATATATAGTGGCATTTTTCTGGATACGTAGTATGTATGAGTGTGTGTATACACAGAAACAAATGTATATAATTGTACATACACATGTGTTTAAACAAACATGCATGTATTTGAGAATGAATATATATATATATATATATATATATATATATATATATATATATATATATATATATATATAATTTACACATACATAAACACGAAAATATATGTACATACATACAGACACACTCATACACACATGCAGTGTTTTCAATTGTTAAACCATCAATAAATATAAAATCTAATGATTCTACTAGTTTAATAATTCAAACTATCAACAATTTTATATCAGAAATTAGTAATTAACATTATACAAAATTAAATTTGTTCATAAATATACAGAAAAACATTTAGCAATATCAGTGATACTCCAATAGACTAAAGAAGACAATCAAGCAATTATAACCGTACTTTTTACTTGAAATTTGTTAATAAAGATTGTGGAACAAAATGGAATCACATATAGTAGGATAGTTCCACTTGAGACTCATTTTATACACAGCCTTCAAAGTTTAGGATGTGATAAAAGTAATTAATTTGTTTTTTTTTAAATATTTTTACATAACTAGATTTCATTGCACTAGGCCCAATTTATACTGTACCGATTTGGCACAATAATTTCAAAGTAATTTAAACATTGCCTTTTATAAGATACAGAAATGTTTTTATGGAATGCATATATTCCCTAAAATGCAAGATAGATGATTATTTTAAATCTTTTTAAAATATAAAATTTAAATATAAAGTAAAGTATTAAGAAAAGACATATTTCATTAAATCCCAAATATGAATAAAAGAAAACTAATTTATTAAATTAAGGGCTCATTAGATATTTTATATATAAACGATATGTATCAATATTAAAAACACTGATTAACACATACTCCTCCGTAACAACAAATATAATATTTAAAACTGAAAATTTACTGTACAACTCCATTAACTGACTGGTTGGAAAAATTGGATCCAGCAGCATTTCCTAGAGCCATACGCTGCATCTGACGTATGACAGTGGCTGCATGATATGCTTGCTAGAAATATAAATAAAAAAAAAATTAGTCAAACACACAATAATTCATGTAAGATATTACAATAAAATAAATCAGAGAAAAACTAATCACAAGCAAATAAATTATTATAATATGGCCAATTTAATTCATGAAATTCAGTGGTTCACAACAAATAAAAAAAACATGTCATTGAATATAGAATTTTATATTAAATTCAGGTCTAAATGTAGTATATATATAAAGGTGATTGGGATGGTTTTTTTTAGCAGGTGCACTTTGCCGAGCTAGCAAAAGTGCACCTGCTAAAAAAAACCAAAAGCTGAGTTCATATCTCATTTTTGGGATTCCTTAAGCATCCCCTCACTCACCCCTAGGGTATGTGAGGCCTATCAGCCTACTGAAGGCAACTCACAAAGACCCAGTGTAGGAGTGATAACTCTATCATGTGAACTACTATCAGACATAGTGTTGTTTTTTCCATGGTGTTAATAGCCTGAAGGTTTGGTCCAGGTAGGGTCTACTTTGGTCCTCATGCACCACCTGACCCCGACCATCAATAATTCTTGGATCTAGACTGGTTTTCACTGTACTTGAACCCGATTGTATGTCAGTGGGAAGGGCACTGGTGACTTGGCACCAAAGACATTGGTTATGGAGCTATGGATAGTCTGCCTGTTGTTGCAACATGGAAACTATGGTTCACAGCAGCACGAGGTTGGGTGACTTACAGATTTTCTGTGGTCTCGCAAGCAATATAAGTTGGTAAGAAGACCAAAATGAGCGGTTGCCCAAAAAAATGATATAAAATTAAGAAATGACTGAATTTCAATACAAATCAATTATTTTGCAGCTTCAGTTGTTTTAATTGCTGAATTTGAAAATAAGAGAACAAAGTTGTAACATCTATACTTTAAATATGCAAATTTAAAGCTAAAACATTTTGGTTATAAAGAGCTAATATATATAATATAATAAGATTTATTATAGATAGAGATATATAAGATTTTCTACATTTGATGTTTCTGCTGAGGTCCGATAGCTATTACCCAAAAATGGGCAAGATATGACAAATCTACCAGCAATGACAAAGGTCAAGGTTAATAAGTCACTTTTTAAAAGTGGCTACTGTTCAATATTAATTGGATCATAAAATAATTTTATTTCCAAAAAAACATATATTTTTGCTTTTATTTGTTTTTCCTTCCAACTGCCAAATTTGTTAGGTCACCTGAGTCCAGGAAGAAACAACACAGACTTTAAGAAAACAAAATGAGACAAGAATCCTCTATTACCTTCACCATCTCGAGGAAGCCATCAGAAACCGTAACTGTTCTGTTTAACATTTACCATGACTGTTCATTAAGCATGCCTACTATTAATTAAACTCACTCCTCTCCTAATTTCAACACCTCAAATTCAGATTGACTCAATAGCCAATTCAAAATTGAACACATCTCCCTAAGCCTCCTGTTTAATATTGTAAAACCATTCAACAAGGATAAATTTGAACTTACCATTTTTATTCAAAATATTAGTAGCATTTAAATTACCCAACAAATTTGTAATTTTTCTTGGAATTTTGACAATTATCTTCAAAATTAATTAAGGGATCAAATTTTATTGAATTGAAAGATTGGCAAAATGTTCAAAAATCCATTAACATTGTACAATGGGTAGAAAAAATATGTAACTCAACTTCACAAAGAATTCAAAATCAATCCCCCATGTATTTTGAAAGACTAGGAAAATTAATAAAATATTTGTATAATAGAGAGTAATTGTGTAAACTGATCAAAAAAATAACTAGGATTCAAAGCACTTCAGTGATTTATGTTACATTAAAACCAGATATTTTTCAAATGTTATGAGCACACAATATTCATTTTTTTCACAAATGAAGCTTTCTCAATTCCCTTAATAAAAGAAATATACATAATTGTATAAATCTCCCACAGTCAACTTCATAATAAATATCACCATCTTTGCAAAGCCAATTTTCACATCACATGGGAATTACACTTTTCTTTAAAAAATCGCCGATTTCTTTATACAACTAAGAAATGGTTTGTAATCATAAAATTATAATAATTGTGAAAAAACGATTATTCAATAGAATAATGTTAAAAGCCAATTTAAGAATGGTTAACCAAGTTCTAAATAAGCTTGCAAATCATAAACCAATGGTTGACTACTAACCCTGCAATTAACATTTTAAGTAGTGCCCTCAAATTAATACTATAAATTTGGTAACTGTACTTAGGTCCGAACGTCCATCCATACCAAGGGGACTTGAATGTCCTATTATAATTGATAGCTGAACTCTTACCTTCCATAGCAAAAGTTGTAATAGACTGCCCAACTAATTCACACCATATCTCTTATAAAATACAATTTTGTAAATAAAAGTAAAAGGACTAGATCCCCAACATGCTATTTTCATCAATAGAATAAGTAGTGGCCTACCAGCCCCCATTTCAGGAAAAACTCCATTAAATTTACAGTATAAAAATATTTCATAATAGTTGCATTTTATATGATTGATACTATAAGGAAATCTCCAAATCAAACAACTGAATTCTAGGAACAAACTTTTTTGAAACCTAAGACATCGTCATAAGTATATACAAAAATACATCTCTATAAAGATCTTAACAATGCTTTCAATAATTATTTGATAAAATCATTAAATAACAAAACCAAACCAATGTATTTAATATTCTCAAGAAACATAATTTAACTCTACAACAAGACAAATGTTTTAGCAGCCAACAAGGATTTTAAGATTAAGCTACAAATGCAAACAAAAAAATTTACAAGACAGTTTAAGGATGACTGGAAATCATAACAGCCCAGCCTGATATGATTATATATATATATATATATATATATATATATATATATATATATATATATATATATATATATAAAGCTGTATTGTTTTCTTTTTATAATAGGAAAGTTATACAGTAATATATACAGGAAGCTTGGCTGGGTATTCAGGCATAAGAACAAATCACAAGATACTTATTGGTATACCATTAGACGAGGATTATTAGAATTGTACCACTTTTTCCATTGACTGTGACACCCAGAATTAAAAAAACAAAACATCATTTGTGTTGATGAATAATAAACTTCTCTTTTGCTGTGATAAATCTGAGAAATGATTCCTAATGTAATACCTGTTCTGATCTTAAAAACTATTCAAAATTTGGATATACTTTTACTCTATTAGACTCAATTACATCTATTACATAAAATTTAAGATAACATACTTTCCACTTTGATTTAGCAGCAAAATTTTTCTTCAGTTGTTCAGAAACAGTGCCATGAATGTTTTTGTTGCTTGCAGCATTCCCAGAAATCCTAAAAATGTTAACCTCTTTATAACTTGATACTTTTATGTGACAAGATATATACATTATTAACATAGGATGAAAACAAAACTATGCAAGTTTTATCAAAGATAACTGTTTAGAATACTATAGCCAAACCACGGAAGATCAGAATCTGAAGTTATTTCATGTGCAGGAGCATCCTTAATACTAATTATTTTCCGTCAACGCTCGGCTGTGGGCTCATCTCTGGCCATGTTTATTTATTATTTGTATTTAAAATATCAAGATGATTGTCAAGCACAAACTCTAAAAAATACTTTCACCCCCAGATTTCACATTAATTCTGTAACTTCAGTTAATAAATTCTGTAACAGTACGGTAAGCTAGACTTTTTTACAACTTTATCAATGTTGTAGAGGAGACTTTTCTATAAACCATCATGTCAATTAAAATATTGTAACATGACTCAGTGCAGAGATATTCGAGTTAATACTTATGTCACAATTATAATTATTTCAAAAATTCATATCTTTGTTCACAGTCAAATATCAGTGATGGAATTTGTACAGTACTTTGATATCATATAGATGTACAAAATTTGTAAAAATAAAATTTTTAAACTTAGTCGTCATCATCATAATCCTTCCCTCTCTACCACTGCGCAGTGTGGGGATGCTCTCTGTAGAGCTTGACCCAGGTGTCCCTTTCCCGAACCAATTCTCTTCTCCTGCTCCACTCAAGCCCTCGCTCGCTTCCTGAACGCCTCCCGCACGCCTTCTTCCCAAAACTTAGTAGTAAATAGTTAAACTTAGGCCCAGCAGAAATAACTAGCCCCAAAAGTTTAAAAAAAATTAAAATTAAAATAAATGTTTTTTTAACTCCATAAATATGTATATAAAATATAATTATATGTATATATAATATATATGTATGCATATACACTTAATTGAGCAAAACGGATTCACTGTTCTGGCTCAATGTATCGCGCGCACTATGAGCACCAGCGCCGGTCGTGGGCATGGTTATGTGGCCAATGAGCTCCTAACTGAAATGGTTAATAGTAGCTTATTTCAAACCCATTTTGAATTTCACTAATAACATATCATCCATTATTTACTTTAAATTATTTCTCATGGAATTTGACTATATTTTATTATTATTATGTTAGAGAAGAATTGGTTGACTGTAACTTCTAATATAAGGAAGAAATAGTTGGGAGTGCAGTCAATAAAAACACCTTAATAAGTGTAACTTATTTATTGTGTGCCGACGTTTCGGCCTACAATGTAGGCCATCTTCAGGGCAAATATAGCAAGCTGCGGCGAGAACGATCAACTGCCAAAAAAAAAAAAATTTGATGAAACTGTTATAATTTCTTTGGTACTGCATTGTTTATATTGTTAATCTATTTTGTTTTATTCTCAGCCTCGATGATGACTTAAAAATTGGGCAGAAATATTGGAACAAAATAAAATAAATTTTATCTAATATTATTTTTGTAAAATTCAATGACTGTACCATTTTCAACATCGCTTAAGTTACACATAGTCAACCATTTCCTCATAAAAAAAAATACTACATTTGCATTTTATAAGGAAAATGTTAAAACTTTTTTTTTTGTACTGAATGATTTTGCACATTTTAAAGTCATTTTTTTTGTTTAAGGTACTTTTTTTTCAATATTTCACGGCATAAAAATCCTGCCTCTAGTCATCACTTTTCAAAATAGGATATAACAAGGCTTATGTTTTTCTTATAAACAACTTGAGACCTAATAGGCTTATTAGTAAAAACGTTATCAAAGGGAAAATCCTGGAAAACAGACCCTCCCTATCTGGTTTTCTATATTTCAAAAAAACAGTGAATAATCCTTGCACTTATTACCGCTCATTTCTATTTTAAAAAATAGAAAAACTAATATTCCATATTGGATTCAAAGGTTTCTTACCATGGATGCTGTAGAGCTTGCCTACAAGTATACCTCTTCTTCACATCTACACACATCAATTGTCGGATAAAATCTTTAGCAAAGTCACTTATGTCGTCCCAGTAGGGTGAGTCAAATTCAAATTCACCTATAATTCAAAGCAAGCATTGTAATATTAATAACATTAAAAGTAAATAAGAATATCCTAAACTAAATAGAAATTATGTCTCTAAGTTGACCAATTTTAAAATAATAGCAATCCTAAACTAAACAGAAATTATGTCTCTAAGTTGACCAATTTTAAAATAATAGTAATCCGAATTTCATACAATATCTAAACTCTAGAGATCCTCATGAACTTCCTAAAACCATAACCTTCCACAACCTAGATGCTATTACTTGTGAAAAAAATCTCAACTTCCTTTGTAACCCTGAATTGGAGTGAAATCTATTCCTTTGCTACTATCAATCCCATGGTTGACACTCTCTAACTAAAATTTAGCCTCCCGAAAATCCTACTGTGTCAGTCTGGCAAAACCTGATCAAATTGGGATTAAATGCAATGAAAACTCAAACCATTGTTACAAGTTCCAATTTCCTACTTAGATCCATTCACACCTTCCCCACAATTATCCTGAAAGATTAAGTCACCACTTTTAACTCCTCTGTTGGGGTATCACTTTAGAAAACCCCTAACCCCCAAATATCCCGACGGTCAATAAGTTCCCCTAAGTTATTCCATCATTCCCAACATTAATTATAAGTTAGAGAAGAGTTGGTCGACTGTATCTTCTAATTTAAGGAAGAAATAGTTGGGTGTGCAGTCAATCAAAACACCAAAATAAGCATAACTTATTTATTATGTGCCGACGTAATAAATAAGTTATGCTTATTTTGGTGTTTTGATTGACTGCACCCCCAACTATTTCTTCCTTAAATTAATTATAAGTAATGACTTTTATTTTTAAGTATTTTATCTCGTGACTTCTTTACATTTTATGTTTTTATTTGCTGTTATTTATTTATTTGTTCAGTTGTTTAGCAATTTTTTAAAAAATGTACTAATTTTTTGTTTTTAGTTACTTTTATGGACATTCGTAAATACCTTATGATTTGTGTTATGTAGCCTTTCGGTCAAATGAATGCTATGTTTCTTTTGCTGTTTATGTTTGTATTTCTAAATGGAGCTAGATTAAATTCCCCCCCTTCCACCACTTTCCATTGGAAAAGACTTTAAGAATGTTGTACAGGACACACCAAAAAATATATATACCAAAATTCCCATCTATATACATGACTTTATTCTTCTATTTTTTTGTTACCTAGACTATGAGCATACCTCTGAATACTTTTTGATGAAAATTAAAAAATAAATATATATCAAGACAGTGTTATTTAACATAAATAGAAAAATACCTTTTAATATTTGTGCAAATAAATTTGCATCATTTTCGTCGTAGAAAGGAGGATATCCACAAAGTAAAATATATGAAATCACTCCAATGCTCCAAACATCAACAGCCTTTCCATATGGTTTTTGAGCTAGGACCTCAGGAGCTATTAACAAACAAATAAAAATATATTTACAAGCATGATTAAAAACCAAAATAGTTATTGTCCCAGAAAGGTTTAACATGAAATTCTTTCAGAGAACTTCAATAATAGCTTATGAGACCTCATCGTAAGAACAATGTAGTGCCTAATGATATTAATTTGACTTCAGACTTACCTACATAGCCAGGGGTTCCACAAGCAGTTGCCATAATCCCAGAATCTTCCATTTTTGATAACCCAAAATCACTTATCATAATTTTACTCTCCTCCTCAGGACTATAGTAAAGAAGATTTTCAGGCTGAAATTAAAAAAAGAGAGAAAAAAATGTATATACATACACAATGGAGCATCAATTATCTGAACTATTGTTGTCAGATTTGGATTAAAAGTTCTGATAATCGAAATGCACTTTAGGAAGGAAGAAAATTTCAATCAACCAAAAAAAAATTCACAGTACGTAATCAGCCACATGGCACTTGTGTTATAGTAACAAAATTTAATTGTTCATATCTTCAAACCATTTTAATCATCAAAAAAGGTTTTAAAAAATTATATAAACAGCTATAAGCTAAAAGTCTAGTAATAGGAAACAACAAGTTTGGAGATTCATTATTTAATTTTATATAAAATACTCTCACAACTTATTTTCTAGAAATGGAAATGTAAACTCTTCCTTGTATATTTTCTGCAAAGCCAGTTAGGATAATTGATAAATAGAAATAATATCAAATTTAAGATGAATAGATTTGGAGATTCTTAAGTTCTCTTAAGAAATGTCTAGTGATTTTATTTCTAGCTCAAATTATATAAAACATACCTTCAAGTCCCTGTGCACAACACCTTGTTCATGCATATAATTAACAGCTTCTAGAACCTGTCTAATGAGATCAGAAGCATCTTTTTCAGTGTATGAACCTTTTTCAACAATTCTATCAAAAAGTTCTCCACCAGTTACCCTAAAAATAAATAAGATGATACATTTATTTATTTAATTGGTACAATATTTAATGTAGGATACATATAAATAATTAATATCTTACAAAATATAGAGAATATTTAGATTATTGGTAAATCATATAATCATTAATGTATAACAGATTAATAAATGGGAAAGAAAATTTAAATAATTTGTAATATGGCTCTTTGATAATACTGTTATAACAAAATATTAATTAAACAGGTAACTTCCATCAACCAGAGAATATTAATTACAAAAGAAATATAAACAAGAATGTTAATAGTAGTTATAAAATAATATTATTAGTGATAATTCTATATTATCACAACTGTGCAAAATAATAACATTTAATAAAAAAATTATCACAGCATTGGTCAATGTCCCTCCCCCAACCAGTCCTTTGTAATGACCAGTTCATTTTTCTAATGTTTCTATTGTACGTTCATTGTTGTTTATTAACTATTTAATACATTTATTAAAAATATTCACATAAATAAATCAAATATATTCAACAAATACACTCACATTTGTGAACAATAATTAACATTTATGCATTATTTATCCCAATATATTGCTAAGGTATAACTAAATTTCCTTAATAACCTATTTCAATAACTCGAGGCCAATCTATAGCGTTTTACCAGAGTGGATCTGATAGGATATGATCTTCCTTACCATATTTTGCCAAGTAATGCTGCGTGTAAAGAGATAAATCCAATTTTTGCTATTCCTAAATTTTCTATTTCTACTACTAAAACTCTAGATAGAAGCAAAATACCAGCTGCTTTAGCTGAGGTAATTCCCTTGATTGACTTTTTTAATGTTGTTTTTTCAGTTTACTTTAGATCTCAAGTAACTAAAACACTCCACCAGTTGAATTTTTATTGATCAATCTCTATAGGTTAAGTGTGTCACCATCAGCATTCCTAAATTGAACATATTAGTTAGTTTATTTGTTCACAACTAGACTGAATCATCTAGCATTAGTAGGTGCTTCTTCGTGGCCCATCCTGACATTGATATTCCATCAATATCATGAACATATCAAAAAAACTAAACTAATGAATAAAGGAGTGTAAGTTGTAGGGAAATTTGGGATTCTTTGGGATTATCCTATTTTTAATACAAAAATTTTTATTTTATTTTAATATTTCACTATTTTTTCAATTAAAAAATGAAATATTAACCAAAGAATCTCAAAAATCACAAACTAAATAAAATGAAATGACACTACAACATAATTTTATCTAATTGATACTAATTCATAAGAAAACTTACAGTTCCATAATAAGATAAACCTTTTGTTTATCTTCATAAGTTTCTAATAATTGGACAATATTAGGATGAGTTAGCCTGAAACAAACATATATTTATTAACATATTATAGCAAAAATTATGATCTTTTCATAGTCTATTTTTTACTCTTAATTATGTGGAAAAGTATCCACACTTACAATCTAAAGAATGATAACTTATCCACACAACAAATAGAATAACTAACCTAATGACAGTAAAACATGCTTGTATGAGTTACTGTTCTAAACATATATATAAATTCTCATTACCATTTGAGTTGATAAATTATTAAGATAATATTAGTAAATCAAGTTTTATTTCTGACTTGTTAAAAACATCAGTTAATATGTAAAAAACCTCTATTATTTTTTAAATAAAACAGTAATTACCGTAACTTATATTTTTAAACATACCATACATCTATCAAGCAAGCCCCCCTTTAATTGATTTTTAATCCATCTTATTAGCCCACCATTAATTACTATACTAAACTATTCTTTGAATTTCCTTATTTGGTTTAATCCCTTTTAAAATTCCTTCCCTGCTTCCTTCTTGGATCCCTGTTTCTGTGCATTTGGAAAAACAGAACTTCAAAACAGCCATCAAAACCTTGTAAGCCGAAAATATTGCATCAACTATTATCATATTACATAATTGTCATATGCAAAATATTAAACATGTAAATTTCTCAGTACCGTAATGTTGAAAAAATTAATCCAAAAGGAAACACTATGTTATAAAATGAAGACATATAACAAATTAAATAATAGAAAAGGTTATATCCATTTACATTTAAAACCAGCCTTTCCTATTCTATTTAGAGAACATAAAGTATCAAAGCAAATAAATAATAAAAAATATATAAAAAAAAAAAAACTAAAGAGTGTTTGTAAGTCAGTGTTACATGTTTGGAGGTGCACACGGTTACTCAGCCCAAATGAAGAGAAAGAGTCCTGTTAACCACATCAAATCTCTACAAGAAGAGTTCAGTATACGAGATATACAGCTAGTGCCGCTTGACTGTGAAACTCTTCCCCCACCCTGGGAGGTTGTTATAAAGGCAAGAATATCAAACAGCATACCAGGCATAGTTAGCAAAAAAGAACTCCTGCCAATCGAACTCCTATATGAGACTCTAGTATTTATCCATGGGGAGTACCCACCACTAGAATGGACAAGAGCCTTCACGGACGGTTCGGTTGCAGAAGAAAACAAGGGCAGCGGGGGCAGAATCTACATAGAATTTAAGCGTGGTGCAACTGTAGAAAAGTCTATAACTACAGGGCTAAACTCTAGCAACTACCGAGCTGAGCAGGAAGCCATAATTGAGGCCAGCAGGATAATTTCCTCTTCTTCCTATGATCTCCAAAAGGTGTTCATTTTCATTGATGCACACTCAGTCCTCCAAGCAATGCAAGACAGATCAAAAGTTCTTGCAAGCCTAAAAAATCTTGTCTCTGCGATAAATTTTATGACAAACCTTGCTACAACCACAGTCCTCCAATGGATCCCGGGACATTATGGAATCGCCGGCAATGAAAGATTGGACATGCTGGCGAAAGCAGGATCCCTGATGCCTCAGTTTGCCCCAACTTGAAGTACTCCAACTTGAAAAGGTCAAGGCACTTAATAAGGGTATCATCGTGGGGCGATGGTTAGAAAGACATCCCACACAGGGCTCCCATGATGACTACTACAAATTAAACAGAAGAGAACAAGTGCTGATAATTAGACTTAGGACTAGGCACAACCATTCAGAAAGTTCAAGATAGGAACGAGCACCCTATGCAATTCCAGTGAAGAGGTGCAAACAGGTGTCCATATCCTCAAGTCCTGCCGACTCCACGAAAATCTCCACAAACAAATTTGGCCAGAGCCAGAGTCATTGGAGAGGAAGCTTGGAGGATCTCAGGAGAACGACCGAATTCTTGTCTCTGTTGACTGACATAGTCATCTAAAGGAGGAACGAAGAAGAAGAAGAAGAAGAAGTCAGTGTTTAAAGTGATAAAATACATAAATTAATAATTACAACAATGTATAAAAACTATAATTATGTTCCTGAAGGACCCTCTAGTGAATAATAATATTATAGACAGGGTGTCCCGAATTTAAATGGCAAAACTTCAGGAACTTATAGGGGACCGAAAAACTAAGACAAAAAGTTCTTTAGATATTTGCTCATTTTTGCTTAGTTTTAGAGAAAATCGCAAAAAAAAAAGAAACAAAACAAGTTTTCATTTTTATACTTATTTATTTACATTTATATTTATGTTATGTTCTTTTTAATGTAAATATTGCTCAAACTGTTGTCCTCTTGCACCAATGCAAGCATTAAATCTAGGACTCACTTGATAAATTGCAGCTAAACATTGTTCTGATGATATTTGGTGCACTGCATCTATTATTCGGTCTCTTAATTGCTCTCTTAAGTTGATTGACACCGAATAAACTTTCTGCTTCAAGGTTCCCCATACGAAGAAATCCATGGGTGTCATATCAGGTGATCTGGGTGGCCAAGGTACTACTCCTTCACGTCCAATCCATTTTTGTGGATAATTTATATCCAGCCAAGCTCGAACAACTCTGCTATAATGAGCTGGACATCCATCGAGTTGGAACCACATTTCAATTCGCTGTTGTAAGGGAATGTCATCTAAATAATTAGAAAAGTCGTTCTCCAATAAATGTGTAAATGTGATACCATTCAATCTTCCAGGTAAAAAATATGGTCCTACCAGTAATCCGTTCCAAATTACAAGCCAAACGTTAATAGCAAATTTATGCTGAAACCTATTCTCTCTAATAGCTCTAGGATTTTCAAGAGCCCATACATGATTTCTTTGATTAACAATTCCTCCTCTTGTAAAGGTAGCTTCATCGGTCCATATAATTTTTAACGGAAATAAATTATCATCGCGAATTTTTTCAAGAAACTGGTTACTAAAATTCAATCTCTTGACATAATATTGAGGTAATAAATTCAGAACTTTTTGGAGATGGTATGGGTAGCGATTATCACCTTTCAAAGTTCGCCATATTGCTTGCCGCGATATTGCTAATGCAGCAGATGCTCTTCAGATGCTGGTCTCAGGATTGTTATCGAAGTGGCGTTGGACACAATTTCTTCTCCGATAATCTGCTTTTACTGCTGCCTGGAATTGGTCGCCTTCATTACGTATTAAGAATGATCCAGTCTCTCGTAGTCTATTGAAAGTTAACGAAAAGACTCGTTGATTAGGCACTCTTCTATTTGGAAATTGGCGCGCATACTCCCGCATCGCTTCTAAAGCGTTACCGTTACAGAAACCATACACAAAAATCATATCAGCGTATTCAACATCATATCAGCGGCATTAGGCTGATGCTATTCACACAAAAATATCTGAGTAACTGACTGAAGACTGATTTAGGAATTATAATCCTAGAAGGAAGCCAAAATGTAAACAAATCTAAAACTAAGCAAAAACGAGCAAATCTCTAAAGGACTTTTTGTCTTAGTTTTTCGGTCCCATATAAGTTCCTGAAGTTTTGCCATTTAAATTCAGGACACCCTGTATATATATGTATATGTGTATATATATATATATATATATATATATATATATATATATATATATATATATATATATATATTTTATTGATTTTGTGAATCAAATCATGATAAAAGGTCTTTCATTCCCCTGATCTTCATGAGCATTCCTTCTACCTTTATTAAACTTATTACACCATTAAACACGTGTATTCAGTTAATAACATCTAATAACAAGAGGTAAATAATTCTCATACATGTATATACAAACGTTTTATGTTTCACGAGTTTTTCAAAAATCACATTTCAACATAGATTATTGTATATTATGTAATGTAAAGCTGCTGTTTATTGATTCTAATAACAATTAAAATCAATAAACAGTATCATTAATAAAAAAGAATGGTCTAATTCAGTTAAAGCCCTCTATTTACACAACTGTCAAATTAAAAAAATCCCTTTGTGGAATGTTGTCTAGGCCACACAGAAAAAAAAAACCCATATTGTAATAGATTTATTTCAATATATATATATATATATATATATATATATATATATATATATATATATATATATATATATATATATATATATAATAGAATAGAATAGAATAGAATAGACAAATAATTTTATTCTGGGACCAGGCCCCTTAAGAATAACAAAAGTGAACAAAATTAAATAAATATATATCTGGCCAAAGGACTACATTATATTAGAATAAAACAATATTTACATAATATCTTGAAAGTAGAAACTACCTGGGATGTTTTGGTAGAGAATTAGAAAATGTAATACAAAACTAAAATTAAAAAAAAGACAAATTTACAATAAAAAGAAATAGGCTTATAGAAAAATAAGTGAATAAATAATAGTATCTAATAATATAAAATATGATATCATTATGAGTGAGGAATATTTACAGTAATTCATCAATCGATTACAATGAATATATCTATAAATTATTTATTGATTATAGAGCATCTGTTTGGGAATTCAATATATATATATATATATATATATATATATATATATATATATATATATATATATATATATATATATATATATATATATATATTGAAATAAATCTATTACAATATGGGGTTTTTTTTCTGTGTGGCCTAGACAACATTCCACAAAGGGATTTTTTAAATTTGACAGTTGTGTAAATAGAGGGCTTTAACTGAATTAGACCATTCTTTTTTATTAATGATACTGTTTATTGATTTTAATTGTTATTAGAATCAATAAACAGCAGCTTTACATTACATAATATACAATAATGTATGTTGAAATGTGATTTTTGAAAAACTCGTGAAACATAAAAAGTTTGTATATACATGTATGAGAATTATTTACCTCTTGTTATTAGATGTTATTAACTGAATATACGTGTTTAATAAATAAAGTTTAATAAAGGTAAAAGGAATGCTCATGTAGATCAGGGGAATGAAAGACATTTTATCATGATTTGATTCACAGAATCAATAAAAAAGTTTGTAAAGATTGCTAAATGACAGCATGTGGAATTTCTGCAGTTTCTAATATTCTTCAGACATCTCTTACATGAAACAATTACTAAAACTAAAATGTTTACAGTACATAGATGGCTCCCAAAACAACTGCAGAGCAGTACAAAATGAATTAAAATATTCACTATCAAATTCGAATAATTTTGTTCATCTTAATACAAAACTTGAATCTTATTATCTAATTAACATGCCTCATATATCTTCCTTAGGATGATCTGGCAAAAAAATAGTAAATAAAAAAATTAATTATCCACATATTTTGAAATAAGTCTTGGTCATGTATGTAAGTCTTGGATGAATCAGTGACATGAAGCCCTCCATGAGGGATGGTTGCTCTGAAGGCAATGGACTACTAGCCTTTGGACAACAGCCGACAGTGTGAGCAAGCAACTGTATAATTGTTTGGAGCCATAAGAATGGGATTTATGGAATCTTAATCATGCTTTGATTTAGGATTGGAAAATATTGGGCCTCTCATACTAAGTAGAGAATTCAAGTCAAAAGAATTACCTATATCTTATGTACCTATTATATAGACATGTGATATGAATAAAGCATGAACTGTTTAATATATCATTATAATAAAGCCTTAAATTAATGGAGTGAAGAAAGAAAAGCAGAATTCTCACAAGGAATGAAAACCTGGTGGGTAAATAAGAACTAGATGCCCCAAACGTGAACCATCTTTACTTAGCGCCTTCCACATTGGGAGCTTTAGGACTAATAATAATAAAGCGTAAAACCATGAAAAATGATACATTCAAAATGCACTATTTGATTTATTAGTTAAATAAATATAAAATAACAACACTAAAATAAAATATAACAAGCAATTATGTTAAACATCAAGTTAACAAACCTTCTCAGAACTTTAATTTCATTTTCCAGGGAATCTTCCTTACCCTTCAAAGCTTTTTTATCAATGATTTTAACAGCATACATTTCACCTGGAACATCCTTCCTTTCAGCCAATCGTACTTCAGAAAAGGCCCCCCTGTGAAAGATGAAACAAAAAATTAAAAAATTTCAACTTGAGTACAACCCAAACATAAAAAATAAAATTTTAAAACTATAGGATTTTCTTCTTTTTTATTAACCTATTAGGCAATGATCATTGATTTAGTTATCATTAAGGTAATATTTAATGAAGATATCTCTTACTACTAAAATAGAGTTTCTCTCTAAAGGATAGTACAAGAAATAAGAATATAGCAGTAAACCCTAAAGCATTATAATAATCATAGTTAATGAAACAAGGAGGAAAACTATTCACAGCACACATCAGAAATGAAATTAAAAGATGATCAGAGTAGAGGCATTATTTCCAGAGAGAAACATACGTAAGCACCCTTATTAAAAGCAAAAAGTCCAGTATGATGACATTCCTTGTTCTGGAACAAATTGAGTCCCAAAAGATATATTACTGAGGAATAAAACTAGTTCTATTCTCATTTACAAGAATAGTTTTACAAAAGAGATATTCAAAAGTGTCTTCAAATCTCACAGCAAATTTAAAAGTATCAAAAACCTCACAGCCTCTAATGGATCCAAGGATAAAATTAATTATGCCAAAGTTGTTGCAGATCTATACACCTTATTTCATCCCTCAATCCTAGAATAGAGTGTTAGACAACGGGGATTAATTAACTCCTGCTCCCGAACTCAGTACACAACTTATACTTGACAGAATTACTAGCAAAAGCACACCAACAATACGTACTTAAGGGTCACTTCCTCTCGAAAGACTCAAGAGTATAAAATTACTCCATTGAATTGATATATTATTACTGAAGTATCAGTATTTATAAATAGTCTAAATCATTTATAAATAACATCTAAATACAGACCAAAAAAAAAAATATTGTCCGAACAGTTTGAAAATTGGGAGTTTCTTCAAGATGTACTTTCTTTTTTATTATTATTCAACTCTTACCGTACTATTATCAAAGCATTCTCTAAATGCAAAATTTAATGCTCTAAATATCCTTTAATGAATGTTTTTATGTTTCATGAAAGAGAGACATTTCCACAAGGAAGAATTGTTTTAAAGAAATTAATGAAGTTCGAAAATGCCATGTTAGATTGGCCATAACTTTGGATTCCAAAAGCTTCCTGGAGACTGAGATCAATTTTTTAGCTCTCTTTAAACATATTTTTCAATTCCTGAAAAACATTCAGAAAGTTTTATCAACCTTTGTAGAAGTTTCTACATTATACAAAATATCTTAAGGTTGTTTACGCAGGAAGGAAGAGGACAGACCAAAGATATGAGAGGTTAACAAATGATATCCTTTCAGTGTTTTACTTTAATCGCCTAGCATAGTTCTCACAAAGCAAACGTACATAGTTTGAGATTTGAGAATCTAGATGTCAGATTTACAGACGAACTGAGCATATCAAGCAATTAATTCCTAGTTTTAGAGCTTAATAAAGCACTTTGTAATATGAAAATTATAAGATTTGTATAGTGCACATCAAACATGCATGCACCCACACAGTTACACTTAGCTATTTAGGCCGAGATCAAGCTCAACTGGAAGTTTGTCCATCAATTAAAACTGTATATTACATAGAGGCTGAGTTAGCTCCACGAAGATGTGCTGATTCCATAAGATCAATTTACGGCTGATAAAAGAAAAGAAATTACCAGCCATAGCCAGTCTCAAAATCAGGAATTCAAGGTAATAAACATGGTACACAACTCACTAATCTGATATACAGACTATAATTATTTCTATACTTTGAAAGTTTGGTTCCTTTAATACATTAAGATGTATTTGAAGAACATAAGGCAACAAAAGCCTCAATTATTGTTTTGAAAACAGTCAAATAGGATGTAAGTTTTATATAATCATGAAGAAACAATCTTTAATTAGGATATTTTACCATTTAAATATAATAAGAATGAATTCAAATGTAACAGTTCAGCTGTCTCAGGTATGAAACAACAATAACAAAGATCAATCCAAGTTTTTCAATTCCAAACAATTTGACACTGCAATAATAGATAAATATAAGAATTATAGGAATATTATGAATAAAATCCAGAATCAGTGATTATCATATCGATAAAATCACAAATGATACATTTAATTTACTTAAGACTTCAGTGCTCGTGATAATAAAACACATTTTTACACTGTTAATCAACTTATATTAAGTAGTGACTTTCATTACAAAGATTCACATTTAAGTTCCTAATCTATTTATTCGTAAACAAAGACAAACATGAAAAATATTGAGATCATTTTATTACTAATTTTTTATAGATATATTAAGATAGAAATAGGAATATTGCTTTAATTATTATATGGCAAGAACAATTACTGCAATGATGGTTGATACACACGGATCATTCAACAATTAAAAACAATAAAATAGCAATATAAGAATTCATCGAATATAATGTAATATAGAACTCAGATCAATTAATAATCTGTCTTTTAAAAAGTGAGAATTTATTGATTATTAAATAAAACCACATCATCTATCAAAATAAAAACCAACAAAAACAAAACAGATAAATTACACTTTATCTCTGATCATTAAGATTATAGAAATATTATCACCAAGCATAGTGAAATATTAAGTTAGATGTAATTATGATCTCAATTACTTAAACATTATTTGTAATAACATAAAGAATGTTTTTCACGTCTTATAAAAATACATTTTAAAAATTCCCAAGAGTAATGATGATCAATCTTTCAAAATTATTTCGACTTAAATACTTACGTTCCAAGAAGTTCTTTAAGGCTATATTTTTCTTCTAGAGTTTGAGACTTATCTTTTTCATAATCCTTGGCATCTTTTTTTGACCTTTTCGCAACATCTTTTTTGCCAAACAGTGGCATTTTTACTTTTAGTTTAAATCTTTCAAAAAAATTAGACAGCTTTTTAGTTTTACAGTACGCCTTAGTCAATTATGATAAAAACCGGTCGCAATTTTGGTACATTTCTATATCCAAATAGTGTTTAATAACACACCACAGACACAACGCTCGGAACTAACTGAGCTGTGCTCAGTGATAACAATGACGTCAGAAAACAATTTATGCATACCCTCAGTATTTTAACAGTTCACAGATTTTTTAACCAAAAAAAATATTGAGATAAAATTATACCGAGTCGCATAAAAAAATAGAAGTATATATGTTTAAAAAACTTAAAACAACTAGTGAAAAAAATTTAATTACGTTTACTAATTACACGGAAGTTCAATGACTGTAACTAGAAATAATTTACAATTTGAAAGTATGTAATAATCTTGGAGGGACACATATAGCACAGCACGCATATACATACGGTAGGTAGTAAGGAAAGTTTCATATTTCCTATTTAATATCTTTTATTATTTTGAATGATTTTTTTTCTGCGAAAAGTTATATTTTTTTAATTTTGAAGAGAAAAGATTTGTCCTGGCCGGGATTCGAACCCAGGTCCTCCGCATCTCTAGCGCGGTACTCTACCAACTAAGCTACGAGTGCTCGTAACCAGGCCTGAAAAATCCATTCTCTTCACGGATCCCACATCCACAGTACTCGCAATTTTTGCGATGTATATACGGGGAAGAATGTTCAGTGGGCATTACTTTAATTGTGATCTGGTTGATGTACGTCAATTTTATATTTACAATTTTTTTTATTGTAATTGTTTAAATATTTTTATTTTGAAGAGAAAAGATTTGTCTGGCCTGTTACGAGCCCTAGTAGCTTAGTTGGTAGAGGACCGCGCTAGAGATGCGGGACCCGGAGGACCCGGGTTCGAATACCGGCCAGGACAAATCTTTTCTCTTCAAAATAAAAATATTTAAGTAATCACAATAAAATAAAAAATAAAAAATTATAGAAAACTTATAATGTTTCGCGATATAGACTGCAAATTTTTCCATTCTCCATATGTAACTATTTTGATGACCTCTCTTCTACTTTTTAACCATCCCTTTTTTATTCCTTGCTACTGTAAGTCCTTTGCACGAAAAAGGGAACATCAAGGGCAAACGAAATATTTGGGTATTTTTCCAATGGTATGCTTTTTATTTTAATTTATTAATTTTTTTTTACTCTTTCTTATTCTTTACTTCTGTTCTTTTAACAAACTTGCTCTATCTACTGAGCAGGAAATAAGGAGTAGTCAGGCTGGCTTCCGGGTTAACTGTTTACCAAGTTTTACTCTGAGAACGATCCTGGAGCAAGAGTGTAAGCTGCCAACTGACCAACTGTTTGTCGAGTTCAAAGTGCTTAAGGTAGCATTAAATGCAACAATCTTTACAAGAGATGATTGTACCAAACAAGTTAATTCGTTTGGCGAAGTTACCGAGGAAGGATGGGATGTACCTAAGTCTAGATATAGTCGGACTTTTCTACCGAGTTTTCGTCTGAAAATAATTTAAGACAAGGAGATGAACTGACATGCATTCTCATAGCTTTGCTCCGGGATGTGGTAAGAGGCTCGGGAATCCAGATCCATGGTAAAATATTTGACCATTTAGTTTATTTGTTTGCCTATGCTAAATATGTATGTCTATGTTGATATTGTAGTGAGGTTTCTTTATATATGAAAATAGTTGCCTCAAAGGGTTTAATGCCAACGTTAGACAAATCCAAAAAGGCCAAAGTGAATCACACAAAATAGTACTCTTACTGTCCCTAAAAAAAAAAAATGGTCATCTGAAATAGGTAGAGTATGTTCTCCAATTGAGTTACAAATAAGCTCCAAAATTGATCCTGGAAGAAAATTTTTTTGGATGTAGGAATCTTGGATGAACTCGCCTCTATTGAGTGGATTTTGTGGCAACAGATGCTCAGAAAAAACCCTGCAAGGGTAACAGGGATCCTCAGTTGCTGCAGATCCTGACCCAAAACATCCCATCAGCCTTTCGGCCTACCACCCTTTCATCACTAATCCTTATTACATGGCCAAACCATTTTAATCACTGGGGTATGCCTCGGAATTCCTCGTTAAAACCAATCTAGCAAGTTGATGCTTATTTTGTTAAGGATTCATGCTTCTCTACTCTATGTGACTACATATCGTATTAGCGTCTTTACAGCATAAACTTGGTGTTACGGCTGACAAGTCTGTTTTTGATTAATATTGAGATGGAGAAATAGCCTCTGTTCCCTGTTGTGATTCTTTTTCTCACCTCTTTTTATTCTCATATCTTATAATTAATAATAGATCAAAGGTAATGAAAGCTTCTGCTGTAGAAGCCTATATCATTATGACGGTCTTTTATAATCTATGGTATTTTACCCAAAACCATAACCTAGATTTTCTCCTCATTAATGCGCAGACCGATCTTTTTTCTTCAGCATACAGTGCCTCAAATGCCATCCTTAAGCTTTGAAGTGATCTACTGATATCATCTGCATAGGCTAGAACTTGGATCATCCTTGTAAATACTGTTCCTTCCGGATACAATCTTGCTCTTTGATGATTGATTGAAGAGCGATATTAAATAGGAGAGGAGCTATTGGCTCTCCCTGCTTTAGGACACTTTCCACTTCAAAACTCTTTGATATTCCACAGCTCTTCACTTAGCAGAATGTACTCTCCATTGTGCACTTTACTAACCATGGTAGATTACTTGGTAATCCTACTTCGTGCGAAGCCTCTACTATTTTGATCCTAGCAATTGTTTCATAAGTTTTCTCCTGGAATTCTTTCATCTTTTCAGAGATTTGCCCCAGGGCGAAGATTTCATCAATAGTTAATGTATTGGGCCGGAGACCACCTTGACTGTCACCAAGTTTCTGTTCAACATTTGGAAGGAGTCTGTTGTAACGGGATATGGAAAAAAAAACAACTATATGCGACGTTGAACCAATACCTTGATTTTTGCTGCAAATCGTCGACTCGCCCTCCTTGTACACGGGCACCATCTGGAGCTCATTTTATTGAGTAAGTGTTCCTGCTGGAGTATGGAGCTCCTGCTGTTCTCTGACAACTTCATGAAGCCTTACTTTAAACAGTTCTGCTGGGAGTCCATAGTTGCCTATTTATGTGTTATTTTTAAGCTTCCCCAAAATGGCGTCGATGTCCTATACATCTGGTAGAATGGTTTACAAATCATTACCACCAACATTAGTATCCACTGAAAACTGTGCTAGTCTTTCCTGGTAGTTCTTTTTAGGTTCGGCAATCTCCCGAAATATTGACGCCACCTTTCTTGCACCTCTTTTTCTAGTATTAATATTTTACCGTGGTCATCTTTTATTGGATTTTCTGTCCCCGTTATCCCACTCTTAACACTTTTTACCATCTTATAGAATTTACGGTGCTCATTTTTACTTTCAGCGTTGCTTCTAACGAACTCCTTTGCATGCCTCTGACATATCTATACTCCTTGTAACTTTTTCTTTTGACTTTACATAATAACCATTTTTTTGGTTTAAAATCTGGATTGCCTGTTTACATTCTTCACAAACCAAAAATTACGCGGATGTCTCGTATTTTTCCCACACTTCCTTTGCAGATAGGATCAATCCTCCCTTGATATGTGTCCACGGGCTTTCACTTGTTGCTGCACCTTTACTAAATGGTCCGCTCATAACTAGTTCGTGAAATTCCACAGCAAACCTAATCACTCCTTCTTCGGTCTTCGGGCATAATGTGTTCCACTGTTCACATCTGAGCAGTTGCTTCTTTACGGCGCCTCTTATTCTTTGGTAGAGTTTCATAATTATCAAGTGGTGATTCAAATTGGTACTATATCCTTTGTAGGGCGTACATCGTTAGCTAAAGTTTGTGGAGGATACCTGCACATATCAATTTGAATAAATGAAGTGCCGTACGGAGAATGCCATGTTTCCTTATGCAGATTTTTATGACGGATCATCATGCTCATAACAGATATCGATTTCTCAGTTGCCAAGCTTACCATCCAGTGTTTATTGTCATTCGTTATTAATGCCAGCTATGCATTCAAATAGTAGGTCTTTGCTCCTTTTCCATACCAACTTATGCATTTTTGTCTTCTAAGACAATTTTCATGTCATAACTGGGCTAAGTGTTATAAACATTTTCCAGATGTTCGTAGAAGCCAGTTTTCTCCCATTCATTCTTCTATTCTGTGAAATTACAAAAATCAAACTAATGTTTCTGAAATGATCCCTTATCCTTATCTTGCACAGCCTTTCGTTAGTAGGTTGGAAATCGAAGATTGCGAACTTTATTCTGTTCAGGACCATAAATGCTAGATCTAATTCATGTCGATGTCTCGCTTTCACTACATTTCGTTTTAAAAAAAAATTGAATGAAATTTTAAATACAAAAGCCTCAAAAATTATAAATCAGCCAAAGTATAGAAGCAATGCAAATCCGCTTCTTATATTACTTTTTATCGCAAACGCTACTCTCCATCAAATTCCAGGGGAATGAGTAATCTTTATCTTTAAGTAGGTATCATTTGGATGACAAACAGGAGTCATAAAAAAAAGTATAATTAATACACAAATAAATACTAGTGACAATAGAATGAATAAAAATACAATAAAATTTAAATAATAAATAAATAAAATAAAAAGTAGAAAATAAATATATAAGAATAGAAGATTGTTGATCCAACAAATTTTTACTAGGGAACTCAGAATTGTAGTTTTTGAATTTATAAACAGTGTTATGAGGTTCATATTCGAACCTTTTTTCTTTTTATGTTAATTTCAATTCAAGTTCTAAAAATGAGTGCAAAATTAAAGAAATGGTAAATATACATGTTTTTAAATTATAATTAAAAATTTATTTATCAATCTATATAAATATATATGTAGCATAGTTTTATCAAATTCACAGAGAAATATCAAAATTATTCGAATTTTATCATCCTTTTTAAACATTTTGAATATTTCCAATTTTTTTTTTTAGTGAAAACAGCTTTGAGACTATTAGAAATGGGTAATTCTATTTAAGCTTGTCAAATTACCGTTCCTAGTACTTATCAAGTGTTTCTGATTTTGCAAGGTTTTTAAAAAAATCCTAATTTTAAATGGTATTATTGTTGTAATTGTAATGCAATACATCAACAATTATATAATAGGGCAATAAAAATCTGAAGAGTGTATCACGTGACAAGCACTTACTACTTTAATTGAAATAAATGTTAGTAGTTTCTATTTAGTTTTCAAGGAAACCCTATAAATATTATAGTAGAATAAAATTAGAAATTATTAACTACATACAATACAATTTTAAATGTTAAACATTACCTTTTATGGCTTTATAAATTTCACATTGATTTTTCTCTAAGGTAATATGAAAGATAAAAATAGAAGATAAAAGGAAATTGAAAATATTTTTTATTTAACTGAAAACAATTTAAATGTAAATCATTCTGCTATAATTTTCTAGTAGTTTCATTATACCTCATTAAATTGATACAGAACTCTTTAGGACTTGATTGTAAGAACTTTTACCACAATAGCCAATCTTTGGCCCTGCTGCAACAATAGTTCTGAATGGAGCTGTTGACATAAAGTTCTAATTTGAGCTGGAACAGCTCTTAAGAGTTGTCATATTGCTCCATTTGTTGGTGCCAATATTTGATCATCATTATAATCAACGGATACGTGGGAGAACCGAGTTCGAATCCCGGCCCTGAACAAATCTTTTCTCTTCAAAATAAAATTATACCAATTAATAAAAAATAAATTATAAATAATATAATGACGTAAGTCAACAAGATACTAATTAAAGCAATGTTCAATGAACATTCTTCCCCTTGTATACATCGCAAATTGCGAGAGCGCGGGGATATGTGATCGGTGAAGAGATTGGATTTGTCTGACCGAGGTACGAGCCAGGCTAGCTCAGGTGGCAGAGCACCACGACGGATACGTGGGAGACTCGGGTTCAAATCCCAGCCCGTATACAATCCAAAATCCTCAATGCTCCTTATTATGTCAAAAACAAACTCATCCATCATGATCTTAATACCCCAAATGTTACTGATTTGGCCCAAACTAGATACCTATCCTTCCATGACAAGCTCCATACACACTTGAATCCGCTAGTCTCTCAACTTGCTTCCCATACTATTCCTGATAACCCTCCAAGGCGTCTGAAAAGAAGATGGCCTAGAGACCATCTACTATAGAACTTTATTGGAGTGCTACCGATGGGTAGTTTCTCCACAAGTGTTTTTCATCTCATATTGTATATATTAACAGATTTACTTGTAATATTATTATAGTTGTAAATATCAATAAATTAAATTAAAAAAAAAAAATTTCTATTCCATGGTTCTTACTTACTATGGAGCTTTTCTTTTCAGAGAATTTTTTTTGTTATATGTAAAATAAGATACTGATGAATTCCAGTATTGAGATGTGAAGGTGTATTTCTAAAAATGTAGTAATATCACACAATTTAATGCTAGAATTTAAAAATCTGTGAAAACTGATTAGCACTATCAGATATAAAAACCCCAATGATGCCCCCGACATTTAAACAAATTATTATATTCCTGTAGTCAAATTTTCATTTTTTAAAATACTTTTTGTGACATAAAATAGTGTTGTAAGCACCATGGTCTACATAATGAGCTGTGAAAGAGAAAAACTATTAAGTTTAAACTGTAGTCCAACAATCAGTGAGTTTTTAGTGTTCATGATTTGTTCATGTAATGCAGGTATAATTGTTTCTGTAATTTAGTCATTCAACTTTATATTCTTCTTAAATAACAAGAATAATTCTTTGATGGATTAATGATTCTGATAATTAAATTGTATTTTGGAACTAGAATGCATAAGAGAACCTAAGCCATCAGATTGAAACTAATAAGAATTTTAACTGTTGTACAACATCCCTCATTTCGGCTTGTTTGGTGGTTACTAATTTACCAAACATCACTCAAGAATGTAAACTTATTTGGTAAAAGGAGTGATGATGAATTGAACTGAGGATTCAGAAGACCATGTTAAAACTGTGTAGGTGTAACTGATCATCATTGTATTTATCATTCTAAAAATTCATCACTGTTGCAATAAATTGCCGGGGATGAGATTCCTTCTTGGGGTAATATGCCTTAAAAAATTGGTCACCTATTAATATTACAAATTAAATTGAAATAAAGTTTATGCATTGTTTTGAGTATTATCAACACATTATTATTAAACTTTTTTTTTCATGAACAAAACTGGTCTCAAGTAGAAAAAATTCAACTGAGTACTGAGAATTTTTATAACTTCCTCATAAAACAATGGGCCAAATAATGACCCTTCATTAATGAGTTCTAATAATATTTATTCCTTTTCTCAAATGATAATAAAAATAACTATTAAAACAAAAAAAACAGGAAGGGAAAAAAGTATTTCAGATCAATTTTATTCAATAATTAAAACAAAAATATAATAACAATACAAAACAGAATACAAAAAAATATATAAAGTCATATGCATTTGCTAAAAAAAAACTTGATAAAAAGCTGTTGCTTTCATCTTTTTTTTCTTTAAGTCTCTTGAACAAACTGCAAGATGATGAATGAAAGTTCAGGTAGTTTTAAACTGTTTATATCCCTATAATAAAAAGGAATTAAATTAATTTTAATATATTGAATTAAAAATAAAATAAAAATATTATTTCTTATGTATTTATAAGCAACAGTCGTAATTAGCATAAATATAACTCAGACAACAATGATTTTGTGGCAAGGTTTAGAGCTGGATCTGTATAATATAAGTTTTTAAATACAAGAAATATATCAGCAGATTTCCTTAACTTAATCCAGTTTGTGAAATAAAGCCAACAATTCAAACTTTTATCTTTAGGATATTTGAATCCTTGATAAACTGATAAAAAACTTGTCTTTACAATCATAATTTTGACTACTTACTAAATACATCTTTATAATGGACAAAACTGAATTTAAAGAATAGGTAAGTCCTTTTAAATCAAAATGATTTCATGAAAAAAGCCACATCTTAATTATATTTTATGCTAGACTCATTCATAAAAACTAAAGCCCCCCCCCCCTCCTAATAGATAATAACAACATGAAATAATGAATGCATTTTTATTTGAGAAAAAAATCTGATAAATAAAAAAAGCACATATATAATACTAGAACAAGTAACAAAAATAATACTCATCAACGTACTTAGGTAAAGGGACTTACTTTGAACTCAAAAATGTCTGCTTATCAAAATTGGGTGAAGAAGTAACTAAATCTAATTTAGCTGGATTTTTATTCAATACTTCAAGAAGATTAATATTTTTCTCTGATTCCTCTAGGTTCAAGGCAACTAAATATTGTGGATTTCCAGATTTGATCCTATAAATAATTTTATTACATAAAATATCCATTTAAAGAGGAATAGGAAAAATGAACAACTGAATTAAAAATAACAGTAGATCTATAAGTAATTAAATAAAAGTTTCAGTTCTTAAAGTTATCTCCGATGGTTGAACAGTGAATATTTTCACATCTTGTTTGATCATGTTTTCGAATCTTGTTCACAGTAGAGTATGGCTTATATAAAGTGCAATAAAAGTTGATTATTTTCCACCTTAATGTCAACAGCACTATTTTTGTTTCCTCCTCTTTTTAGCTGGTCTGTTTTAAAATATTTGACCATGATTTTTGTATAGTTTACCTAGGAAAATTCTGCTCAAGCAATAAATGGGTGCATCATACTACAGTGATCAAAAAGTAAAGTGAAATTGTCATTTAAAACTCCCGGGCATTAGGAAGGCAGGCAAATTTTTTCCCCCTAGATTATAGCCTTATGAGTCGTTTGCGTGAAGCTGTTCGTCTGAAACGGCCGGAATTATGGGTGAACAACTCTTGGTTCCTTCATAATAATGCATCCGGTTCACACTGCATTGGCTCTTCACGACTTTTTTTTGCCAAAAAACTCGATTCATATCGTTCCGCAACCACCGTATTCGCCTGATTTGGCTCCATGCGACTTCTGGCTATTCAGCAAACTCAAAAGGCCTATGCGGGGACCGGAAAAAGACTATTCCGACTGTTTTGAGGACTGGAAAAATTGCGTTTTATCGGACAGGGATTACTTTGGAATTGATTTGGAAGAATAAATAAAGAATTTACATTTTATAAACAAATTCACCTTACTTTTTGATCACAGTGAGTATTACATGTAATAAACTAGTATTAAACTTATGAACGTTATAATGAGTCTATAATTTGGATAGTATCATCAGAGAAAAAAAAATTTAAAGATTTCACTATAAATGAGGCTCCACTTATTCAACAATTGTTTTAATGAAAAAGTAAGTCGACAACATAACATCTATATAATGACTTTTATAGAATTACTCAAGAACAACTCAAAAACTGTATTGGAAAAGAAACTTGTCTCAAATAAAACACCAACTTTATATAGATTAGTACCTTGTAAGCACCAAAACGGAACCATTAACGACATTCAGATTTGTAGCACCATGCATGATTGATGGAGTGTGCCTGTGGTTAACAATAGTTTTGAAAATATTGTAGAAACTATTTGGATCAGTTTCTTCTGTGGCTACACTCCTATTACTGTAAACACTTTCAAATGGTTTCCAAGGTAAAACTTCTGAAAACCCTGAAAGTAAAAATGATGATTAAACATTGAAGATGTGGTAATAATACTAAATCAGATAAATAAAATATTCCTACACTGTTACACAAAAAAGTAACAACTTTTTAATAACATGTACCTTCATTCTTCATTGATGAGTCCCATTGGAATATATAGGAAAGAGGAAGGCCAAGTTCCAGACCACTATCAATAACTGCTGTACCAGGTAGCATTAACAATAATGCTTGTAGTCCAACCAAAGTATTTTCATTACAATTTTCATTAACGTCATTTAAAATCTAAAATACCAACCATTATAATTACTAATAAAGCCAATTTATGAAAATAAAATATATAGGCGAACAAGTAAATACAGAGTGAAATAAATAGATAAATCTACACATCTCTTAACTAAAATAAGAAAGTAACACAATATGATCAGAGTATACATTATTAACCCTAAACTTGACGGAAAACTATTTATTAATTGTTTTTAAATTAAAAATGTTTGTTTAACTTCTTTGGCCCTCTTGAATATTGGATTACACAATTGTGCCATGTATGACACATTGCCGAGTTTGGGATTAAGTAGTACATAAGCACTTAACCTTTTCTGTACCAGGGCCTATTTCATGTTTCTTCCTTTATAGCCATCACTCAAGTATTATTTTTTCTAAACAAAAGTTACATTAAATATTAATTTGTTTCTGCACGTCACCTTTCTAATTCAAAGAATAAATATGAAAAAACCATTTCCCCAAGTTCTAATGGAAAAGAACAGTTTGGTCGATGATTGGAGAAGACTTATTTACATCCCCGTAGAGCAGAATTGGTTCCCAGCCACATTGGATCACAACAGTTACAATTTCGGCATTGAAAGGGTTAATGCAGGGCGTTTCAGGAACAAATGTCCGCTATTAAGGAAATTATAGTTAGTCAAAAGTGAGGTTCAGTGCAGGGAAAAGTACGACAATAATGTGCAACAAAAATAGTGGTCGAAACTTCACAAATGGTAGCAAAGCTCGTATTGACACAAAGAAAGGCAAAGCTGAATTTTTGATGGGATTAGAAAGGAATGAGCTGCTCAAAACTAGCCAAACCAATTATTCGACACTTTACTGTCAAAAACTAATGCAACTGAGGTGTTCAACACAAACAACCAGAATTGATCAAAAGGAAAGACGTTATTTCCCATCATGGCAGAATTGGACCGTACATATCTTTAGTTATTCGGCAAAATTGAGAGAGCTTGGTTGGTAAGTTTTGATCCATCCACCGTGTAAATAGCATGGACCTGACTACCATTTTGTTTCAGTTTGCAGAACTCTTGTAACAATATAACATAGGCTCCAACAGAGAGATTTGCAAAAATCCCTTGGTTTAGTTTTTCGCTCAGAAACCTCAGATGTTCTATAATGACCGAATTATGGATTTACTAAAAAAGTAGAAAAAGTTCATTGATTAAAACTACACATATACCATTTTATTTTACACACATATACTATTTTACTACACATATACTATTTTAGTGTTTGAAATTAGAATAAATAATTTACTTTGAAAACATGGAAAAAAAAATATTACTTTTTTCCCAATCCAATATAATAGTTAATCATGAAACAGAAAACAAATAATTGACTTTACCTAGTTCAAAACAACATTTTAAACAACACAAATAAAATAAAATTATTTCTCTTCAGGATTAATAAATTTCCCGTTTATAATTTAAACTTTGAAAATAGGTAGAAATCACTTTAAAATAAATATTTGACACTTAAGAAGATTCAATTATTTAAATTTATAATATTTTTATGGAAAATATATATGAAATATAAACATAAAATTTTTTTTAATACATACTCCCCAAGTCTGAGAAGTTTTATTTAAACGACTGCGTATTGCATCATATAGTTCCTTTGCTTTAAGATCTTTCTTAACTCTTATAGGTCTATAAATGAAATCTCCTTTTTCAAAATTGACACCATCTTGGATACCACTGACTGATAAAATTCTATAAATATAAAAAATTTCATATTAAATGCCATCCATTTGAAATAAATATTAAGTAAACAGCTGATTAAAATTATATTAAGTACCAATGCCACCACTGACTCTCTAGAGCTGAGGCATTAAACAAATAAATAAATATTTATGTATTTTTTAAACACACTTATGAAATAATTTTTTTTAAAATTAAGTATTTATCTGAATTATAAAAACTAATACAGATTATGTCTATGCACCTTTGTTAAAATTATTTTATGTATTTGTAGGTTCAATAAATAAAAATTCTCTATAAAAAAATACTAACGCAGAATAATTCTTGAAAACATCAGCCCACTCTGATAAAACAACTAAAGTTTCTGACAAGTATGTGGTATGTGTATGAGTCAAAAACTTGTAATCATTTAAGATTGCTTCAGTTGCAGATCCATCAGGACTTTCATCTATGAATGATTTGTCTTCTATTAAATATTCCACTTTGTCAAGGTGCAAACCACTTAATCCAGTGTCTAACCAAAATTTGAACACATCCTAAAAATAAAAAAAGATACAAACTTAAAACCACTTACTTATTAATGGAATATATTTATAAATAAACACACATACACATATAAAAATGGACACACTAAACTTACTCGGAAATAGTTAACAACTTCAGGATTTGTGAAGTTAAAATCAGGCTGAGAAACATTGAACTGATGCAAATAATACTGTTTTCGTTGATCATTCCACTCCCAAGCAGAACCACCTCCAACACTTAACTAAAATAAAAATTCCTTAGGTATAAATCATTTCCTAATAGATATTCAAAGATTTATACACACACACACACACATATAAAATATTGTTATTAGATAATTTAAAATAACAGAATTTTATTTTTCTCAATTATATCATAGAATATTCAATCATCTTTTAAAAAATAATTATAAATGTTACTTTATTAGAATAGCAGTTCTTAGAGCATCAATAAGTAACTGAAATAAACAAAACATCAAATTAGCTTTCAGCTTGTAACTACATTTTTTTAATGTATTTTTTATAATCTTTTAATACTTTTAACTCTCAATTTCTTTCTACAGGACAAGAATTTAAATGATGTACACACAAAGAGTGGGTAGGCAAGAGACTGCCTACAGCTCCAAGCCTTCCTTGTCAAACCTCAGTATCAGAATTATAATTAGGATAGGTTATTGTATTATTATTATTATTATAGGTTATTGTATTATTATTATTATTATTATAGGTTATTGTATTATTATTAATTTGGTGCAACAACACATGGATGCGTCCAGGCCTCCTCAATCATTATCGGCCAGTAGTCCCTGTTGAGAGCTGTTGCCATCCAGTTGTGGACTACCAAGTTCCTCGCATCTTCTGCCACACAATCAATCAACTGCAGTCGTGGTCGGCCGGTTCTCCTCCGTACACGGATGACCTCTGTATGAGGTTTAGTTTTGGAACTTCGCCCTCGCTCATCCTTTACACATGTCCAGCCCATCTTAGTCGAGATCGTTTAATGACATTAGCCATATTAGGCTCACCAAAGAGATCACATATTTCTTCGTTTTGGGAAGAATTATAATAATAATAATATAAAAGGTTATATTAGGATTATAAATTATACTAAGGATATATTTATTTATATAACATTAATATTTAGTTAACCTAATTGATTTCATATTACTATTTTATTATATTATTCTAAAATATTAGAAACAGATGAATACCCAGTTATTAATAGGTTTTGGGCTACCATCTTCATCAGTTAATTGATTTGTCCAGATGTAATAATGTGTGTAAGGATCCTTCCTTTCAACAGAGTACTCAAACCATTTATGCTGAATACTTGAAAAATTAGGGATCATGGACATCAACAATTTCATGCCTAAAAATAATAATAACAACAATTACAATTCCTCAAATTTAGTTATAATATGTAAACGATAATTGATATTACAAAACTGAACATAATAAACAATGGTTTTTATAAAATATTACATGTAATTACAACATGAAACAAATTTTATCAAATATAAATCTGCTATTAATTAATTAATTTATTTAATCTTCTCCTCTTCTACATCCAACGGTGTGAGGATCCTCTATTAATTAATAGTAGATATAAATTTATGTGTGCAATGATATTAAGAATACAAATTATTTTTTCTTTAAACAGTATAAAGGGGAACTAAACATTCTGAAAATTATTTTTCTGATCAAATGGACAACCAAGGAGATTTTCAGCAATCTTTTCAATGCAATCTATCAACCTTAAATAATGGGCTACTAATTTTAATGGAAAAATATTTTTTTAAACATGAAATTTTTGACTTCTGAAAATTTTCTGTTTGAATTTCGCGCCAACACGTTTAGCTTTGATAATGATATAATGTGAAGCCATCAGGCTTGCTATCAGTTTATCTTGCTACTTTTCCTTGTAAAAAAATATTTTTGAAACGTTTTAAGCTAGTTTTTAAAAAATCTCAAAAAAGTTGAAACAATTTATTTAAACAATCATGTCTTACAAATACTGTTGTGTGCCAATGTGTGAAAGCACCACAAAATCAACCCAGATAAACTGTTCCATAAAGTTCCCATGGATCCAATAAGAAGAAAAAAGTGGTTTTCTCTGATGAGAAGAAAAGATAACAAGGCTCCTTCCTACAAACTGTTATGCCTGTGAAGATCATTTTAATGTAAGTTTAAGCTTTGTACTCTTCACTTCTCCTGCGTCTTAATGTGTCTTTCCCTATGTTTAAATAAGATGATTGTCTTGATAATGTTATCATTTAAATTATATGTACAAATCATCATTAAAAGATTGTGATGGCTTCGTATTATAGATCTTCTATATCGAATATAGTGTAAAGTTGGAATAGTTTAAGTAATAACTAGTCAGTGTATAGTGCATGTAAACTCTCTCATAAACAAACACCATTTTCAGATGCAGTGAGTTTGATCTTTTTTTTCCCCTCATGTTCCAGGTAGAAGAAGAAGTAGAAAATATCATTAAAGTTAGATTAGTATGGGGTTCAATTGTTTTGAAAAAAAGAAGCAGTACCAACCAAAGAAGATCCTAGCACATTCATCTCGACCAAGACTTCTTGGTGTCAAAAGAATAAGACAATCACTAATCAGTGATGTTTTGCAACCATCAATATTGAGTAATGAAAACATCGGATTGAATGTCTCAGAACCAATAATGGAAATTCCTACATGTTCTTCAAAAGTGGATGCAGAAACACAAGTATCATGGACATCAGAAAAAAACAATGCTAAAAAAGTTCATTCAGCTTTGCTTCTAGCTGTTGAAACAAAGGTATGTTTGAAAGATTGGGCATCATCGTCTGTTTTAATAGTAAAAAATATGCAGGAGGTTCCAAATCACCCATGAAGGTTCCAAAACTTCTTGCCAGTGATATTTATAGTGATGTCTCCAGTGATTCAGATAACATTTCATCATAACATAAGTTCCAGTTCATTACACCCATGTATAAATTTATTTGTAGGAATTCACTTAACAGAAAACAACTTTAACTTACCTGGCTATGTGATTGCTAATGAGATGATAAAACTAACAGTTGTTAAATAAAAAGATGCCAATAATAACAAAAATTGATTCTTTACTTGGAATAAGTTAATTTAATTACTAAGCAATTGTTTTATTTCTCATGATGAACACAATATTCTAATGAAAATGCAAAAACATCATATGAATTTCTGAAGCGTTTAAAAGTTTTCATTTCCCACATGAATTTTTTTCATTATCAGACCACGATTTTTTAGATGAAATATGATCTTTTAAAAATAAAATAAATATTTTTGTGAGTTACATTATGGTGAATCTAAAAATTCATTTATTTTTAATTAAAAAAAAAAATCTTGGTTGTCCATTAAACAATACAATAAAGGAACTTAGCTGGAGAAATCTTATCAAACCTGCCAAAATTCTAGCTTTTTTAAAAAAAAAAAAAAGCTATAAACCAGTTCACTTCGATGGTCACAATTGGCTGGCATGAATAAGGTAAGTTAAAAGAACAACTTATAATTAAACTATGCAATTATCTGGACAATCACCTTATTAATTAACTGTACTTGCTAATTATCACCATTCTTACAAAATTGAAACCTGAAAATTTGAAGGATAAAACAAGTAGAAAATAATTTTCCATATCTTTGTTGAAATTAATAAATTTCAAAATAGGAACCATTCTTCCTATTTGTGCCATTTCTAGTATGCAAGGGACTAGCACTATTAAAAAGACGATTATTTTAATTTCACATTATATCTTTTTACTTCATTTGTATGTAATGATCATTAGCATAATAGAGTAGAGATTCCACTGTGCCTCTCTGTTGACCTCCATGTAGAGGATGGGATATAATATTTTAACATTCATGTACTACACTAAAACTACATACAAAACCCTTCATCCAGTAAATGGTCTCCAATTATTATTACATTATTTAACCTAATTTTATCACTTAAAGTAGCTGGCCCATAATGGAGAGTGGGTTTGCATTCTCAAAGATGACAGTCCCACTATAGTGATAAAAATTTGGTATAATGAAATGAACTATTAAAGGTTTTTAGGTACTTGTGTCTTAACGCAGCCATGGTTACTTTTGCCGACTTGTTCGCATGCGCGAGCAGTTACATTTTGTAACAGTTATATTTCTAACAGCTGATTTGTTCTATGTTTCTTCTTGCTTACTGAGTTTTGATTATTGCTGATTTATTGTTCATTGTTTGTTTGCTAGTTTGTTATCGATTTTTCGTTGTTATTATTTTAGTTATTTATTTAATTAGTGTAAAATGCGTATTTGGGATTTGCCGACAACAGAAGAACAAGCTATTTTTTTTTTGCAGGAGCGAAATATTTTACCAAAACAAAGAAAATGTAGCAATTCCCATGAAATGAAATTGTATTGTGCTGAACGCTTCTTTTGGAAATGCAATTAAAATCTTGATATTGAAGTGTGTTTCGACGCATTTTCCATCTAAATGCGATTAACAAATTTTTTGTCAATAAACTATTGTGATTTTTCATAACTTATTTGTTTTAATTATAGTGATTTTTTATTATTTGTATTTTTCAATTGTTCATTGTCCATTCTTGTTTAATTAATTGTTCATCATATATTACATTTTTAAATAATTTTTCATTACTTTTATTTCATAATTGTTCATTGTTGTTTAATTAATTATTGATTATAATTATTATATTCCAATTTATTGTTCAATAAATTATTTTGATTTCTAATTGTTGATAATTTTTTAACCCCAATGAATGCAAGGTAACTGTTAGAAATGTAACAGTTACAAAATGTAACTGCTCGACCATGCGAACAAGTCGGCTAAAGTAACCAGGCTGCGTTAAAACACAAATACCGGTTTTTATTAAACATAGTATATAGAAAGTAATTCAATAAATTATTTGAATATTCTTTCAATTTTCCACGGCCACTGTTTATATAAAAAAACTTCAGTTGTTTCTTCTGGTTTAGACCGTGTCGGTGAATTTTCTGCCAACGTTTTGCCAGACATGCTGGTGACTTCCTCATTATTTGAATTTGAACAAATTATTGTTTTATCAGAATGAAATTTGAATCAAGAACTTCACATCTACCAACATAAGTGAATTTATTAGTTTTAAAATATTATGAAGCCAACAACCTCACTATAGGCATTTAGATGTTTAGTGGACCATCAAACTAGTGCAAGAAAACCATAAGTCTAAACCATTCCGCCACTGCAACTTAAGCTTAATATCAAATAATCAAATGTTATCTAATATGTTCAATATTCATAATGATTAATTAAACATAGATATTAATGTAGTAAAATAATCAACTAATATTATCAAGCAACAGAAATTACATAATATAATTAATAATTAAATAATATAATTCGATTAGACTTTATAGCTACCAAGATTCCATCGACTGTGTTAAAAAATATATCATTTCGGAATAAGGCCTTACAAAGGATCTTTATTTTCACCATAGTTAGTTTATTTTTAGGAGGAGTTATAACATTGTCAATTTTCAATAACAACATTTCTTCCATTAAGACATATAAAATATTAGGTTAAAGACTGGTAGTAAATTTCTTAAAACTTATAATGGTAATAGATGTGTAACATGAAAAATTAGGAATCCATTAATATAACCTAAAATGCAATAAACAAGTACCATAAGTTCTATGATGTCGAAATTTTGTGGTCAAATTACTAAAAGTTATTAAAATCTCTAATGAATAATCAGAATGCAGTCATTGTAATATTTTTAATTCTAATAGCTGCACTTGAATGATGAAATAATGATGAAAATGAAAAATAGTATATCCACAGCATCCTGGCTACCAATACATCAATACCTACCAAAATAATAATAACATACTATATAAAAATATTAAAGGTTAATTACATGTCTGCAAAGAAACAAATTGAGGAATGTGTTATCCTATAAAATTAATAAACTTTTGAATTATCCAACCACTTAAAAATGTTCTTCAGATTTTTGGTGAACTATTAAGACCTTAACGAAAATACAAATTGTATCAATTGTATTGATTTTTTAACTTATAATTACCAATTGTTTCAATCCTAAATTCAATCCACGCAGACCAATAATTGACATATTTATTTTGAAACATTAATTAATTTTAATTTGTAGACCGATTTGACTACCTTTTGTGGAACAATATGACTTTATAGTATGCTAATTTAATACAGTCAATAACTGTACTAACTTATTACTAGGTGTGGCCAAAACATTTATGATCAAAACTTTCATTGTGCTTTACAAAAATATATACAAGTTAACTAAAAAACCTAACTAGACTGAGATGCATTGATTGATATAAGAGAAGCATAATATTTTAATTATACAATAAAATTAATAAATCAATATTTTATTTTTATTAAATATGTAAAGATGAAGTACCTCTAAAATTATGGCATAATACTTGGATGGTCTTAAGGCATTTTTATGGAAAAAAATTGATAGTTAATTAAAAAAGTTAATTGAATTTGAAATGCCTATATATAAAAAAAAAATATAGCGCAACCTGACAATAAATAACACCAACCTTTGCTTTAGGCAGTAGATACTAATTTCTTCAAGTCAGAAATTGTTCCATAATCTGCATTAATAGCAGTAAAATCTACAACATCATCAGTTTCTGGGGCTGTTTCCATCAATGAATCCATTAAGATAGTATCAACTCCCATATTTTTCAAATAATCAAGTTTTGATTCTAAACCTGAACATGAAATAAATGTTAATGATAAAACTGATAATACAAGGCCTATAAGAAAAGATTAACAAAATCTGTTATTCTTACCAGCAATATCGCCCTTTCCATCGCCATTGCTATCCTTGAAATTCTTTACATTAATATGATAAAAAGTGTTTCCTTGTTTCTGATTCATAACAAGTGAATCACATTTGGAGCGAACAGAATTATTGCGATTGCTCCTGCTAACATTCCTACCCACATTAACCAGAAAAGAATAAATAAAAACCATCTCATCTTGACCCAAAAAGGGTCATTAGCAAATTTCATCAGCTCATCTTTTCCCATGCCAACAAAAACTTGTCTAACTTCTGAAATATCAATCTTGGTATCACCATTTTTAGAATCAAGAAATTTGATTTCTATTTTGGGCTCACTAGAAACATTATTATCTGGAAATAACTTTTCCTGAGCTTCATCCTGGTCATTTCCAGAACTGGATAACGTTTGAAGCCATAATATTTCTCTATCCCAGCAGCAACCACTACAAGGAGCAAGACTGGAATCGTAGTGCTAGAATAAGGCCAATAGCGAAGCAATCTATTCCATGGAAGTAGGAATGCGTAAAAAGAGAGACATTAAAGGAGTCGATGAAGTGATGTAACATACATGCAACTGAAATCATATCAATCCACCAAGTTATAATAAAGAAAGTCATCGATCACATCAGAATTTATTTAATTATTCAAAATAAAAATAAAATTTAATTCGTTAATTATCCCGCAGGTTATCGCTTAGACTTGATTCTCAAGTTTTAATTTTTCATTTGTTTTCCTTTTAATATTTTCCAAAAATAAGGGTTATCGGGCGCTTTAGTTTGGAAAAAAGAATGTAATTATGGGAAATATGTATACTTCGGTAATCATATCATCCAGAAATGGGCGTTTCAACAAACATACAATTGACACAAAAAGTTTATTTGCACACCCTGTGATTGAGGATTTATACATGTAAAACATTTATTTACCGCCCAAAAAGTATTGGCTCACCTTTATTGATAGTGTAATATTAGTGCCAAAGGCACATAAATTACTTAATATTTTGTAAACATACCATTGGCATTAATAACTGCCTGCAGACGCCTTGGCATGGATTCTACTAAATTATTTAATATTTCTACTGGTAAATTGTTCCACGATTCATTTATTACTTGTTTTAAGTGTTCCTTGCTAATAAGGTTTGTCTGTCGTACCTTTCTGTCCAAAATATGCCATAGGTTCTCTATAGGATTGAGGTTTGGTGACTAAGGTGGTGTCGGCATTCTTCTAGGAGCATTATATAGAAGCCACTCCTTGGTTAAGCTGGCTGTTTGCTTCGGGTCATTATCTCGCTCTGGAAGTAGTATTCGTTCTCCAGACCTAATTTAATGGCACTACTTTTCAGGTTGCGTCGCAACACCTCCACATATGAGCGAGCTGTCACAAGACCTTCAATAATTTCTATATTTCCAACGCCTGAATACGCCAATCCATAGTATTTCCACCGCCGAACTTCACCGTTTTCAATATATTTCTTGTATCTAAAGCCGTTTTATTTTTTCGCCAACTTTTCAAAATGTTAGCCGGTTTAAAAACTTCGAATTTGCTTTCATCCGAAAATATAACTATCTTCCAAAAATGTAGTGGTTCATTTACATATTTTTTCGCGAACTCAAGTCTCTTTTTCCTATTCACTATTCACTTCACAAATGAAACTGAGCCATAACCTGGGGTAAGAAATTGGAATTATTCTCAGATCTAATTTTTCTTTATTGTCCAGGACGTTAGAATACGAAGAATTTTACTATAAACAAAGTATGTGATCTACTGCGTGCAGCCAAAGAAAATAATACAGCTGGTTAAAATGACTCTGGCAAATACACACAGGAGAGTGATAAAAAATGGAAAATCCTCTCGAAAATTCAAAATAGGAAAAGGACTTAGGTAAGGACATCTACCAGCAACCGTACTGTTCAATCTGGTCTTAGAAGCAGCCTTATGGAAAATAATAACACATAGTGGAGGCACAATTTACAACCGTATAACATAACATCTAGCATATGTAGATGATGTGCTCATTACAGTCCGAACTATACCAGCACTTGCAGGCGCTCTTGAAAAATTTCTCAGGGAAGCTAAAGATCTAGGCTTGGAAGTTAATGAAATAAAGAGCGTTTACATGCGAA